>OZ004603.1:18421508-19694738 GCA_963924605.1 Malthinus seriepunctatus
CGGATCAAGATTCCTCTCTCTTGAGAGAAAGATTAATAGTCTTGGGAAGACACCAACAGAGCCGAAAAATCCTTAGATCGAGTCCTCTTTCTTAGATAAAAATAATACTAAAAGAGAAATCGATACTCCTGCAGATTTCAGGGACTCAGGGACCTCCTAGCTCAATAGTCCGCTTTCTTAGATAAGAATGGTCTTAAGACAGAGATATTAATAGTTTTGAGAAGGCACCGTAGGACTGCTCCTACCGGATCAAGAGTCCTCCCTGTTGAGAGATAGATCAATAGTCTTGGGAAGACCCGAACAGGGCGGTAAATCCTTAGATCGCGATTCGTCTCTCTTAGATCAAAATAATACTAAAAGAGAGATCAAGAGTTCCAGCTCAATAATCCTCTATCTTAGATACAAATAGTGTTAAGAGAGAGATATATCAATAGTCCTGAGAAGGTGCCTTATGACTTTTCTTACTAAATCAATAATCTTCTCTCTTAAAAGAACAAACTTTCCAGTCCAATAGTCATCTTTCTTACATCTAAACTCTCTTAAGAGAGAGATATTAATAGTCCCGAGAAGGTGCTATAAGACTGCTCCGGCCGGTTCAAGAGTTCTCTCTCTTCAGAGAAAGATGTGGGAGTGGGAGGACAACTTAGACAACCTTAGATCGAGTTCTCTCTCTTAGGTCAAAACATTACTAAAGGGGAGATCAATATTCTTGGGAATTTCTGGGATACACGCACGTCCCAGCTTAATGGAAAAGGTGCCATAGAACTTTTCTTACCAGATCTTCTCTCTTAAGATAGAGAACCTTCCTACCCAATAGTTATCTTTCTTACATCCAAACTGTCCTAAGAGAGAAAAAGAGAGAGATATTAATGGTCTTGAGAAGGCGCCGTATGACTTCTCCTAACAGTTCAATAGCCTTCTCTCTTGAGATAGAGCAATATAATAGTATTTGAGTGAATATTTAAAATCGAGCAATAATAGAGTTGCGCGACGCAGCAACGCAAGACGCACACCGTAGTAATGGAAACCGGTAGTGATAAAAAGAATTAATTTCAAATCGTTCTGACCTTCAAGATATACAAAGTATTGGAAATAATAGGAGCAGTCGAGTCACGTGTACATCAGACCAATGTTAATGTATTATTTTTAAATAAATTCCTCTCTCTGGAGAGCCAGCTATTAAAATATTTATTACAATTTGTATTTTACTATTTATAGTCACAAACCAACCACCCTTAAAGCATCTACACACGTGGAAATCGACATGGGCCAATTTAGAGTAAAGAAATTGAGTGCGACTCTCTCATGACTCAATGAGACAAAACAAGACGTGGAAACGAGCGTCGTCATGGCTCCTCGAAAATGTAGGAAAAACCCTAACGGTTAATTAGTAAAAAAAGAACATATTAAACTTAAAAATTGTAACAAGAAGGAAAGAAACTTTGTCAAACAAATATCACGAGGGAATTAGAACCGATCGATTTCTTTTACTCCAAAGAAAATGCATATCTTCGTGTGTGTCAATAATTTCCATCTAAACTTTCAAACTTTTTTTTTCTTTTTCCAACTTTTTAAAATATATTTGGTTAGTCAAGTCTCACGCGGTAATAAAATAACCAACAAGATAAATTGAAGAAAATTATCCGATTGTTCCAATCGCCTACACATCACACAATTTGTAGGGCGTTGGGGCTAGGAGAAGGGCGATTACCGATTAGGTGGCCAACCGAACTAACTTCCCTATATCGGATAGTCGTAAAAAATGGTGACAATTAGCTTATACGCTTGTACGGGAGCAAATTTTCTGTTTTCCTACAGATTCGTCTCTGCAGATTGTAACGTGTGTAGACGCTTTTAGAGGTTTAATTCGACCGAAATGTAGCTCTATTGGTAGATTTTTCAAATTTTTCTACATATTTCGGTCTGATAAATAATAATAATTAAAAAGTAGTTTATTTAATACAACTAATACGCATAAATAAAAGTAACTTCTTCATGTCGGGCTTGCAAAGCCTTTAAGAGCGAATAAAAAAATTATGCATAAATAAATCCTCTGTATATAAAATATTTGTTTTATCAAAACCGTAGGGCAATTTAAAAAGCTCTAGATTAGCAAAGTGCGCTTCATATTTCCTATGAAACGTTGCAACGAGGCTATTTCAGCTTAGTGTCGCTAAAGGACGTGGTAGAAAGCACGGAAGTTCAAAATCATTAAAAAAGATTATCATTTAAAAGTTTAAACGTAACTAACATTATTGTATTGTAGGGTAAAGTGGGAGAATACCGGCCCGTGGGGTAAATCCGGACGCCAAGTTTCTCCGGCCTTAATTAAAATTTTTAAACGTTTTAATTTGGGAAAGACCAAGAACTCTGGCTAAGATGTGTGATCTTTTCTGGATGAGCTCACATTAAATGTACAAATGTATGTACAAAATAATGTACAAAATTCTGGGTAATTGCCACCCCTGTCCGATATTACCCCAAGCTGCGAGGTAATACCGGCAAATGGTATATTTTTTTAAATTGTTTATATATTTTTTAAACTGTTTTGTTAATTTCTAATAACCATGTATTTTGTTCCTTAACGTCTTATCTTTCATTTAAACCTCCCAGTTCCCCATTAAATCATAAAATTTCGGAGATATTCAAGACTATTTTTAGGGGGCCGCCATTCCCCTACTCTCCCCTAGAAAAAAGTAATTTTTATGTTATTATTGTTCAATACACGAATATCATTTTTCGACATGTTTTTTAGATTTTAAAGAAAACATTTGTTTAGTAAAATTGAAATTGCAGCTTCATTTTTCATTTCTTGTTTTTTTTTGGTTGTATAGTAGTGTTAATTCCTCAACTGTAATAAATTTTTTTCTTAACTATACACTTTGTTATCGTAAATTCGGTAAATTCCCATTGATTAATGGCTACTCTAAAATAGAATTACCAAACTAGCAAAAGAAGGAAAAACACAAGGATTTATAAATAATTCTGATCTATTAAGTAAATGCCGTTTTGAAAACTTGTTTTTGTTTTAAAGGAAAAACCAAATATGATATAAGGTTGATAGTATTTTTCGGATACTAAAAAATAATAAATTTTCTTATTTTCATCTTGGTGAGTATAAAATTTCCTTTATTCAATTAATTTTTAATTAATTTTTATTACATACAAATTACAAAACAATACATTCTGAAAAACAATTTTAGAAAAATAATTAAAATTCTATTGATTCTTAAAAAATTATTACTTAATTAAAAATTTTCAGAAAATTCTGAAAAAGTTCCTGAAAATTCTGAAAAATTTATTACTATACCATACTAAAATTGGCTTTGATATCTACAATAGTGTAGGATCAAACATTCGTCCACATAATAAACGCCCACCCTGTACAGTCAGCCTCACATTTAATGGCCACCCTGGCTATACGTTTAGCACTAATTGTGGATGTAACCATCATAACACCCCCTACTTAAATTGGGGTTAACTTTAGTTTTCCAACAAGTAGTAAATCAATAAACCCCTTTTCTGCTCTTTCGTCGTTGTTGGCTAAAAACCACCCTGGGGTATAGCCAGTTTGGCCAATAATTGTGAGGCTGGCTGTACATTTATATTTCTTATTATTTTGAGAACACTACAAATGTCGAAACTCAAAAAAGTAGCACCTAGTAATTTAATTGATAATGAATTTTTTGAGGTATGTCTTGTAAAGCTCTAGACTACGCAAACCGTGTCGAAGTCCTCTATAAAATGCAGTGACGTAGTTACAAAGTTATTTACAAATTTTAGAAACTTTAGAAATTTTTGGGATTTGTTATAAAACAAACCTAAAATAATGTGCAAATATTTTAATTATTAGTAAACCAAATGAGCACTATACGTAAAAACAAAATACAAGAATGATGGTAGTAATTTAACAAATGCAGTGCTTTATACGTGCCAAAATATGAACTACATTTGTTTTGATTAAATGATTACAATAAATTATATCACTTTTATTTAAATGAATTTTAATTTTACGATGACCAGATGATCACACTATGCAAAGTGCCTTATTTCAATCGGTTAACAGGTGTAGAAAATTGTAAACTTCGTACTCTCGCACTGAGGGTTGTTAAAGTGAACCAAGAGCGCTTGTTCATTTTAAGTTAATTTAATTTTTGAGATTATACTTCCTCAGCTCATCTCAAAAACTAAATCTCAATTAAAAAAAGAATTAATATTTTGTTATTTTTCTCGTTTCTCCACTAGAGGAAGAAAAGTTTGAAAGGATTGGAAAACTCTTTCTCAGAAAAGTTTAAGTATTTCTTACTTTGACACTATTCCGCTCTGAACACAAATCAGAGCACAGCTCTTGACCTAGCTATACGAGAAGGGAGTTATACGGTGTAAATAAAATGTTAAAAACAATTGGAATAGTTTATTTTCCTATAGGAACATCAAAAAACAGTTGGACACGTCAAATTGATTAATTAAAAAAAAATTTTCCGATGATTTTTATTTTTCCCTCTTCGACCAGTGACGTCACCAGAATCTTTTTAAATGACAATGTATATTTTTCTAACGGAATTAAATATTAGATAATACCTTCATATTGTAAGATTGTAACACCGACTTTACGATCGGGTGTATTGTTATGCCCTCGACATCGCTCAAGTCGAAGACACGGGGAAGTTCGGAGCGATTAACAAACAACAACCAACATGTGCAAACAAAATAAAAAATATTTATTCATAAATAAAATAAAATATTATTGGTGAATAACAAAATGTAAACAAAAGAATCTTCTTCTCCTTTGTTCACTGTTGTACCTGGGCACAGCAACGGTCTTGCTTCAAGAACGGCTCCAAGGGAACTGAATCCAGGAAATGATGACGTGTGGTTGGCTCGAAGGTCTGACCAGCGGGAGGAAAGCGATTAGCTAGAAAGCCTGACACGTGGTTGGTCCTAGGCCCCTTACCAACAGGAGCAACGATTATCCAAAAGGCTTGACTGTATAAATGACGCGTTGGGGGCCTTATCAACAGGAGGAACGATAGGCCAAAAAGCCTAACCGTCTAAATGATATGTGGTTGGCTCTAGGGCTCTGACCAACAGGAGGAACGATTGGCCGAAAGGCCTTACCGTTAGGAAGAGGCTTGTGATTAGCCCGAAGCCCTGACCAACTGGACGGATGTACTGGGGTAGATGCGATCAGCTTCAACCCTACATCTGCAGCTTGTAATAGTCGCTAGTGCAGAGACGCCAGACCATCAACTACCAGTAGCACAAGAGGATCACACTTAACACGCTCATGGACTCTCACACGGACTCCCCTAAAATTAATGTAAGTCAAATATTTATTAATTCTCCATTACTGTTCTTAGCACTAATCAGAACTCATATCTTTGCGATTATCACCAAACTATTCTATAGATGCTTTTTATGCGATTATGTAGAGGCGGGGTTACAAAAGGCACCGACTAGTATAAGTTTCGGGTGAGGGGGATGTGAATTCTAAATAATTTTAAGAAGCATTTCAAATAATATATATTTTAAATGATTTTAAAATTACGAAAAATGACTTCAAAATATTAAGGACAATTAAAAGGGAAAATTAAATGGATAAAAAAATATATAAGGGATGCTTGAAGGACCAAAAATAAATTAGAACTAAAATAAATAACTTTAATTTATCGTGGAGAAGGAATTACAGCGGGTGACCTCGGTCCGTTTACACTAAGCTATGTTGTAAACGCCGGATAAAAATTTATACCATTACATCGCAGATGATACAAAAACGGAAGATCTGTTAGCTGCTGGTGGATTTTGTACTAGCCATTTTTAATGACGGCAGTTCACGTGTTAAATATTAAACTTCTGTTAAATAATGGTTTTTTCTAAAACCAATAATAAAGACTCTAGCATCAATGTTCTTTACTTTTTGACGACACTGTATATTTCGTTCTCTTTGAACATGTTAACATATTATTGCGATAATCACAAGTTTTTACATCATTAATTTTAGTTTAGTTTATTAGTTTTTTGCGCTCTAAAATAAGGCGTTGAATAGTACTAATTTCGTTAGGCTACGTCTAGGTCTACACGTTAGATGAAAATTTCACTTTTCAACACTCGTGCAGCACCACAACTATTCTGAAATAGCAATAATAATACAATATTAATTTTGTTGATTTTTTTAATTATTTGGTATCTTATATTATTCAACATGAAACAGCAGCTAGTATTGTATTACAATGCATAAGGTAAATGGAAGCACCTGCTAAAGCATTGTACTCAATTACACTGAAATTCCCTTGCGTTTCCTTCATTATTTATTACTACAATTTGTGGATACTGTAAATGTCTACTAACTTAGCTATTTTTTAAATTAAGTTATTATTAATTTGAACAAAATGCATCATAAAATAGCCCCCGCAAAAAGTTAGCTTTGTATTTACGAAAAAAAAGAGGAATTTATCAGAATAAAATAAATTTATGTAATTATGAAGAATACCTCGCATTTATTTTGCAACTTTTACATCTTTATTTGTGCATGGTTTTTAATTGCATAAATTTTTATCATTTTTCCTAAATAATACGTTCACATTTATTGCAAAATGTGTAAGGAGATAGATTCACTAGAAAGCTTGTGTTGCTTTACGTTTACATACTGTAAGCTCTTTGTGAATTATTATTATAGAGAGTCAAAATATTATGTTAAAGAGCTATTTATATTTTATTAAGTTACTGTCAATAGACGTTGTACAGAATTTATTTGTTACACTTAATTTTTTTGCAAATTTACGTAGGTGGCATGTTTTGAAGGCGCCTGTTTACCTATCGGTTCTACTGGGTAGTCGCAAAAGTTTAAATCTAAATTTAAATTTTGGTCGTTCTTCTCAATATTTTTGAATAAATTTTGACACACGCATTTACAATTATAAAAGCTACAAATTCCCCAAGTTTCATGCCAAAACATTAATTTAAACTAAAGTTATTTGTAAAAAACATAATAGTTCAATGACGACGTTGCGTGTTGAGCATACTTGGTGCCATCGCTATAACTGGAGAGTGTGGAATAAGGCTTAATGAGCCCTTATAAACTGACGTCTATGTCATGCAATAACCTACTCGTTAATGTGACAATTAAAGCTCATATCACAAAAATAAAAAAGTTATGTAACCAAACATTAGATTTATCTTTTTTTTCAAATCAGTTAATTTTATATGGTTGTTTAAAATGTCTCATAAAATTCTGACTCGAGCACAAATTCAACAAATTTTATGTGTGAAAAAGTACCTACACGACATAAATTTATGTAGTCGAAAACCATATCTCTCAGTCTCGGTATAGAAAATGTCATAAAAGCTTAACAAAAAATGCAATAAAAATTTTTCTTTTGATTACAAGAGCTTCAACTTTTGCACTTTACAGGTAAAAGTGTAAAATTAGATATTTTTATTAAAGTTTCTCTTTATAAGTACCGTACCTACTAATAGAATATTCTGAAGGAAGATCATTACTCATTAGTAGCAATTATTATTAATACACTTTACGATTTAGTAAATTTAGAGAGAAGAAATTGAATGTGCAATCAACGTCATAT
Organism: Malthinus seriepunctatus; assembly: GCA_963924605.1. Lineage (NCBI taxonomy): Eukaryota > Metazoa > Arthropoda > Insecta > Coleoptera > Cantharidae > Malthinus > Malthinus seriepunctatus. The sequence goes on from OZ004603.1 coordinate 18,429,092, forward strand.
TAAGTGAGATGATTTGAAATTGTAACATAAAATATAATGACGCTGTTGTAAACGTGCGTCGGACTAACAAAAATCATCTTTTTGCTTCAATTAGTAATTTTTTCATTTTCAAACTGAAAAATCAAAATTTCTTTCTTTTCTCTAAATTAATGACAACTAAGACCCGTTTGCACCACTTCCCCTTAAATTTAACTTGTAGTTAATTTACTTGAGCATCATATCCATATCGATGGAAAATTGTCACAAAACACAAATTTAGGCTATAGTTAAAGTTAAAAGAAAGTGGTGCAAACAGACCTAAGATATTTAAATAATTAAGGTCCGTTTGCACCACTTTCCAGTTGTGATGCACACCTAAAAACTATAAGTTAAATTTTAGAAAAAGTTGAGATTTTTGTTTTTGGCCAACCTAAAAAGTCCTGGCACACAAGCAAATTAACTTACACTGACTAAACATTAATGACCGCACTGTATAAAAAGTTGTATGTATTAATAAGATAATTAAAATGAAAAATTCTAATAAAAAAGAATTAAATTTTCATTAATCTCAATACAATAGAAAACAAGTTCCGCAGACATGACCTAAAAAGGAGAAAGTCGCTTGTTCGAAATATAACACTTGTAGAGCTTTTCTTTTCAACATTTGTCTAAAACAAAATTCCTTTGCAACGCCTACTTATTCGAAAACGCCTTTTACCGGAAAAGCGATGAGTTTTCCACTAATGTAGTTTCGTTTTTAGGGGTTGTTAATACTCTTTTACCGTTTCTTCCTTTAACATAATAAAAAATCTATTTCTTTGCTATAATTAAGAAAATTTTGGAAAAAATATCCAATTACGATAAATCTCACCTCAAATTAAATTTTTTGTAAACGTGTAATTAAGAAAAAAGTTTTAAAAAAGAATTTTGCTTTAGTAATAAATTTTATATAAAAGAGAAGTTTAAAAAGTATTTTTAGTGAGATATCACACCCATAATATAAGCTGAACCATTCCCTACACAAAGGTAAAATATTCAACCTTATTAATTACGACAGGGTTATAGTATAATGAAAAGTTTGTAAGGGTTTTATAATTAAAGTTGTACTATTTAATTCAAAGCCCTTAAGGCTCTAAAAGAATTAGCTTTGTAAAAAAATTTAAAATTTTGAGGAAAAGAAAGCTTTGAAACCGCAATGAAAATCTAATTTGATTAAATATTTCCTCCAGCCAGACACATACTTAGTCCCTTTTAAAGACTAAAACACACTTGTAAAATAACGTTAATATAATAAAGACTAAAGAAGACGAATTTGTAAAAAATATACAAGGTATCCAACATTTTTTTTTAAATATTTTGTATAATAATGAAGTTGGAACTAAAGTGAGACTAAAAACAACGGATGTGGCCATACGAGGAACTTTTTCCTGTTGTATATTTTAGTGCACCTTTAAAAGTTTATAATTTAAAAGTTTCTTTTTAATATAATTCCTTTACAATATATTAAATTAAACTTTAATAAAAAGCTATAAAATCATAATATTTGACGGACTGGAAAAAATTCCTCGTATGATCACATCCGTTGTTTATATTTTGAAGTTAAAAGGTTACAGTGTTCAACGCTATTCTATGAGAAATTATTTTGAATAGATTTAGAAATTAGGGATGAAAACCTAGAAAGACGCGATAATTGTAAAAGTGAAAAGTGAAAGAGATATTCTTTGACTTTCTCTGGTAGACAAGTTCCTATTTATAGCTCCAAACTGATTCGTTAGGCCCGTTTTACATAACCTAAACATCGTATTTTTAGGTTGAATTTTAAATTACACATTTACAATTACTTAAGTGATAATATCCCAAGAACGTTTTATCGAATTAATTAAATATAACATAAGAACATTCTAGATGTAATAGCAAATCAAAATGTGCCAAAACATACAGGGTGGTTTTTTAGAAATTTTTGAGTTAACGTATATTTTGTGGAAAGTAAGCGGTTCTTTATCTATCTTCGTACTTAAGTGATAATATCCCAAGAACGGTTTATTGAATTAATTAAATATAACATAAGAACATTCTAGATGTAATAACAAATCAAAATGAGCCAAAACATACAGGGTGGTTTCTTAGAAATTTTTGAGTTAACGTATATTTTGTGGAAAGTAAGCGGTTCTTTATCTATCTTCGTACTTAAGTGATAATATCCCACGAACGGTTTATCGAATTAATTAAATATAACATAAGAAGATTCTAGATGTAATAACAAATCAAAATGTGCCAAAACATACAGGGTGGTTTCTTAGAAATTTTTGAGTTAACATAGATTTTTTGCAAAGTAAGCGGTTCTTTATCTATCTTCGTACTTAAGTGATAATATCCCAAGAACGGCTTATCGAATTAATTAAATATAACATAAGAACATTCTAGATGTAATAACAAATCAAAATGTGCCAAAACATACAGGGCGGTATCTTAGAAATTTTTGAGTTAACATAGATTTTGTGCAAAGTAAGCGGTTCTTTATCTATCTTCGTACTTAAGTGATAATATCCCAAGAACGGTTTATCGAATTAATTAAATATAACATAAGAACATTCTAGATGTAATAACAAATCAAAATGTGTCAAAACATACAGGGTGGTTTCTTAGAAATTTTTGAGTTAACATAGATTTTGTGCAAAGTAAGCGGTTCTTTATCTATCTTCGTACTTAAGTGATAATATCCCAAGAACGGCTTATCGAATTAATTAAATATAACATAAGAACATTCTAGATGTAATAACAAATCAAAATGTGCCAAAACATACAGGGCGGTATCTTAGAAATTTTTGAGTTAACATAGATTTTGTGCAAAGTAAGCGGTTCTTTATCTATCTTCGTACTTAAGTGATAATATCCCAAGAACGGCTTATCGAATTAATTAAATATAACATAAGAACATTCTAGATGTAATAACAAATCAAAATGTGCCAAAACATACAAGGCGGTTTCTTAGAAATTTTTGAGTTAACATAGATTTTTTGCAAAGTAAGCGGTTCTTTATCTATCTTCGTACTTAAGTGATAATATCCCAAGAACGGCTTATCGAATTAATTAAATATAACATAAGAACATTCTAGATGTAATAACAAATCAAAATGTGCCAAAACATACAGGGCGGTATCTTAGAAATTTTTGAGTTAACATAGATTTTGTGCAAAGTAAGCGGTTCTTTATCTATCTTCGTACTTAAGTGATAATATCCCACGAACGGTTTATCGAATTAATTAAATATAACATAAGAACATTCTAGATGTAATAACAAATCAAAATGTGCCAAAACATACAGAGTGGTTTCTTAGAAATTTTTGAGTTAACATAGATTTTGTGCAAAGTAAGCGCTTCTTTATCTATCTTCGTACTTAAGTGATAATATCCCAAGAACGGCTTATCGAATTAATTAAATATAACATAAGAACATTCTAGATGTAATAACAAATCAAAATGTGCCAAAACATACAAGGCGGTTTCTTAGAAATTTTTGAGTTAACATAGATTTTTTGCAAAGTAAGCGGTTCTTTATCTATCTTCGTACTTAAGTGATAATATCCCAAGAACGGCTTATCGAATTAATTAAATATAACATAAGAACATTCTAGATGTAATAACAAATCAAAATGTGCCAAAACATACGCCCTGTATGTATCTTAGAAATTTTTGAGTTAACATAGATTTTGTGCAAAGTAAGCGATTCTTTGTCTATCTTCGTACTTAAGTGATAATATCCCAAGAACGGTTTATCGAATTAATTAAATGTAACATTAGATTTGTAAGTGATAATATCCCAAGAACGGCTTATCGAATTAATTAAATATAACATAAGAACATTCTAGATGTAATAACAAATCAAAATGTGCCAAAACATACAGGGTGGTTTTTTAGAAAATTTTGAGTAAACGTTTTTTTTGTGCAAAGTAAGCGGTTCTTTATCTATCTTCGTACTTAAATGATAATATCCCAAGAACGGTTTATCGAATTAATTAAATATAACATAAGTACATCCTAGATGTAACAACAAATCAGAATGTGCCAAAATATACAGGGTGGTTTCTTAGAAATTTTTAAGTTTACATAGATTTTGTGCAAAGTAAGCGATTCTTTGTCTATCTTCGTACTTAAGTGATAATATCCCAAGAACGTTTTATCGAATTAATTAAATATAACATAAGAACATTCTAGATGTAATAGCAAATCAAAATGTGCCAAAACATACAGGGTGGTTTTTTAGAAATTTTTGAGTTAACGTATATTTTGTGGAAAGTAAGCGGTTCTTTATCTATCTTCGTACTTAAGTGATAATATCCCAAGAACGGTTTATCGAATTAATTAAATATAACATAAGAACATTCTAGATGTAATAACAAATCAAAATGTGCCAAAACATACAGGGTGGTTTTTTTGAAAATTTTGAGTAAACGTTTTTTTTGTGCGAAGTAAGCGGTTCTTTATCTATCTTCGTACTTAAATGATAATATCCCAAGAACGGTTTATCGAATTAATTAAATATAACATAAGTACATCCTAGATGTAACAACAAATCAGAATGTGCCAAAATATACAGGGTGGTTTCTTAGAAATTTTTAAGTTTACATAGATTTTGTGCAAAGTAAGCGATTCTTTGTCTATCTTCGTACTTAAGTGATAATATCCCAAGAACGGTTTATCGAATTAATTAAATATAACATAAGAACATTCTAGATGTAATAACAAATCAAAATGTGCCAAAACATACAGGGTGGTTTTTTAGAAAATTTTGAGTAAACGTTTTTTTTGTGCGAAGTAAGCGGTTCTTTATCTATCTTCGTACTTAAATGATAATATCCCAAGAACGGTTTATCGAATTAATTAAATATAACATAAGTACATCCTAGATGTAACAACAAATCAGAATGTGCCAAAATATACAGGGTGGTTTCTTAGAAATTTTTAAGTTTACATAGATTTTGTGCAAAGTAAGCGATTCTTTGTCTATCTTCGTACTTAAGTGATAATATCCCAAGAACGGTTTATCGAATTAATTAAATATAACATAAGAACATTCTAGATGTAATAACAAATCAAAATGTGCCAAAACATACAGGGTGGTTTTTTAGAAAATTTTGAGTAAACGTTTTTTTTGTGCAAAGTAAGCGGTTCTTTATCTATCTTCGTGCTTAAGTGATAATATCCCAAGAACGGTTTATCGAATTAATTAAATATAACATAAGAACATTCTAGATGTAATAACAAATCAAAATGTGCCAAAACATACAAGGCGGTTTCTTAGAAATTTTTGAGTTAACATAGATTTTGTGCAAAGTAAGCGCTTCTTTATCTATCTTCGTACTTAAGTGATAATATCCCAAGAACGGCTTATCGAATTAATTAAATATAACATAAGAACATTCTAGATGTAATAACAAATCAAAATGTGCCAAAACATACAAGGCGGTTTCTTAGAAATTTTTGAGTTAACATAGATTTTGTGCAAAGTAAGCAGTTCTTTATCTATCTTCGTACTTAAGTGATAATATCCCAAGAACTGTTTATCGAATTAATTAAATGTAACATTAGATTCGTAAGTGATAATATCCCAAGAACGGCTTATCGAATTAATTAAATATAACATAAGAACATTCTAGATGTAATAACAAATCAAAATGTGCCAAAACATACAGGGTGGTTTTTTAGAAAATTTTGAGTGTACGTTTTTTTTGTGCAAAGTAAGCGGTTCTTTATCTATCTTCGTACTTAAATGATAATATCCCAAGAACGGTTTATCGAATTAATTAAATATAACATAAGTACATCCTAGATGTAACAACAAATCAGAATGTGCCAAAATATACAGGGTGGTTTCTTAGAAATTTTTAAGTTTACATAGATTTTGTGCAAAGTAAGCGATTCTTTGTCTATCTTCGTACTTGAGTGATAATATCCCAAGAACGTTTTATCGAATTAATTAAATATAACATAAGAACATTCTAGATGTAATAGCAAATCAAAATGTGCCAAAACATACAGGGTGGTTTTTTAGAAATTTTTGAGTTAACGTATATTTTGTGGAAAGTAAGCGGTTCTTTATCTATCTTCGTACTTAAGTGATAATATCCCAAGAACGGTTTATCGAATTAATTAAATATAACATAAGAACATTCTAGATGTAATAACAAATCAAAATGTGCCAAAACATACAGGGTGGTTTTTTAGAAAATTTTGAGTAAACGTTTTTTTTGTGCGAAGTAAGCGGTTCTTTATCTATCTTCGTACTTAAATGATAATATCCCAAGAACGGTTTATCGAATTAATTAAATATAACATAAGTACATCCTAGATGTAACAACAAATCAGAATGTGCCAAAATATACAGGGTGGTTTCTTAGAAATTTTTAAGTTTACATAGATTTTGTGCAAAGTAAGCGATTCTTTGTCTATCTTCGTACTTAAGTGATAATATCCCAAGAACGGTTTATCGAATTAATTAAATATAACATAAGAACATTCTAGATGTAATAACAAATCAAAATGTGCCAAAACATACAGGGTGGTTTTTTAGAAAATTTTGAGTAAACGTTTTTTTTGTGCAAAGTAAGCGGTTCTTTATCTATCTTCGTACATAAATGATAATATCCCAAGAACGGTTTATCGAATTAATTAAATATAACATAAGTACATCCTAGATGTAACAACAAATCAGAATGTGCCAAAATATACAGGGTGGTTTCTTAGAAATTTTTAAGTTTACATAGATTTTGTGCAAAGTAAGCGATTCTTTGTCTATCTTCGTACTTAAGTGATAATATCCCAAGAACGTTTTATCGAATTAATTAAATATAACATAAGAACATTCTAGATGTAATAGCAAATCAAAATGTGCCAAAACATACAGGGTGGTTTTTTAGAAATTTTTGAGTTAACGTATATTTTGTGGAAAGTAAGCGGTTCTTTATCTATCTTCGTACTTAAGTGATAATATCCCAAGAACGGTTTATCGAATTAATTAAATATAACATAAGAACATTCTAGATGTAATAACAAATCAAAATGAGCCAAAACATACAGGGTGGTTTCATAGAAATTTTTGAGTTAACTTAGATTTTGTGCAAAGTAAGCGGTTCTTTATCTATCTTCGTGCTTAAGTGATAATATCCCAAGAACGGTTTATTGAATTAATTAAATATTACATATGTACATCCTAGATGTAATAAAAAACAAAATGTGCCAAAATATACAGAGTGTTACATTTCAAAATGTTAAGTCAGCTTTAAAAAATACCAACTACTTACTTTACACTTAGTTTTTCAGCATTTTTCTCTGTAACCTTCCACATCCTCTATAAGCAACAGTAATTTAAATTTAATTATGATTTTTCCACTGTACATTTGTACAATATATATTTTTAAACGCACAAAAGGCGAACATATTCGCTTTTTTTAAAAATTCGAAACTCTTTACATTTAACAAGGTTTCTGAAAGTTGTGCAATAAGCGTAATAAATTCGCCGAAAGACTTTTTAGTTATAGTAACCATGGTAACTCGACTTAGTAAAAATGAGATTTATAACCCTTTAATAAAATGTACACTTTGTATATTGTATAACAAATCACTTTAAAAAGTTGTTTGTAAAGGATGTATCAAGTTAATTTAAAACGAGCGAATTTGTTTTGTATTAAAACGAGAAGAAAAATTGAGTTTTCTTTGATAAATTGATTGATTAGTAAGTTTTCTCGTGTTTTAAAGGGGAGAAAAAAATCATAAATTAGGAAGGAAAAATTTGTTCGCACGTTTTTACTTATTTTTTTTTCCAGTTTCAAGTTTCAAAAACACTAATCAAGTACGTTTTTAGGGGCCCAACACATTATTTTACCTACGTGATTCTTATACATATTTCTACTTAGTCAAACATTTCTCGTTTTTTCTTTCAACATGTTACCCAAAAAAAATATTTTTTATCAATTACACGAAATAAAATGTTTTGAAATAAATTTATTTAAAATGCTTAAATATTTTTTCTTCAATTTTATATAAAGTTATTTAAATTTGGAAAATATTTCCGAAAAGAATTTCCAATTTTCCACTTTTTGCGCGCTCTCGTGTTACGTCGTGGAGTTTCGATTTTCCCAGGGTATTCTACATGGCTAACGCGTTTTATATTATACAGTACGTAACGAGATACGGTTTAAATTGTTGGAAATTGACAAAAAAGCTCGAGCTTTTTGCGACGTGAAAAATACGTACGAGTGAACGCACATTTAAATTATTAAAATTTAATTATAAAAAAAAATTTCGTCTATATTTTTAAGTGCTATTTTATTATAAATAAAAATGTTAAAAAAAATTTAAAATTCAAGTTTTTGAAAAAAACTAATTAGCGATGCTTTTATGCTTCCTTGTTATATTTTGAAGAAGTTTAACGATGAACTATATGTAAGTCCTTTTTCTTATTAAACACCGCTTAAGCCATCAAAATAAAATAGTATCGAGAAGGCTTAGAAATAATTAAAGAAAGTTAAAACAAAGTTTAACTATAAAACATTTTTAAGCTACCTCGATCTTATCGTGCCTCGGTACGAATATTGCATCTTCTTTAATTATCTCACTTCTGTTTTGATAACCACATCCTAATAACGCACAAATTTACAGCTTTTGCGGTAACGAGGTTAGAAATAAGCAAACCAACTTTAAATTAGTTGTATAATTTTCATTAAACATTAAATCAATTTTCAAAAAGGTGCAACGTTTCGTTATTAAAAGACGACATCATCAGGGTTTGTTTACTAAAGTTAAAACAATTTCAAAGTAAAAAAGCGATTAAGTGTCAACAGAAATGATTAATGAGGATAAATAATACGAAAAAAATATTTTCAACTGACTCAATTTATAACAAATATTATTGGAAATATCAAAATGTGATTTGTAAGCAATTTTTTTCGCTAACTGTTGGAAAACTCATTTTCGCTACTTTTAGTCCCAATTTATTACGTATTTTTGTTTTTAAACAACTTCTTGTCTTTTTTAAATTCTTAAAAGCCTCATAAAAAATTTAGTTAGCGTTTGTGTTAAAAATGTAAGAATTTTTCTCAGAGCGCGACTAATCAAGTCGTTGAAATTTTTTATAAAGATTACGTTAGTTGACAGGGGCTTACATTTATTTTTAATTTATCTCTCGGTAATAATTATTTTTAATTACACTGGCTTCTTCTAAACTAATCGGGTATATAGTAGGGATGGCTATTTATGTAAAGATATAAAGGTAATGCGGCCAGCACTTCATTTTACTAGGTTAGTGCACAATTATTGCTTCGTTTGGGACTCAAACTTGGGCCTCTAAGCCTGTAGTCTAAGACCGTATTATAATAAAAGAAAAACCCTAAGGTGGCCATAACGTAACTTTAGTCGTTTAGCTGAAGACATGAAGGTAATGCGTAAAGCACTTAATTTGAATAGATGAGTGAACAATTTATTGCATCGTTTGGAACTCGAACCTGAACCTTTAGGCTTGTAGTCTAAGACCGCATTATAATAAAAGACAAATTCCGAGATGACCATAATGTAACTTTAGACCTTTAGCTGAAGACATGAAGGTAATGCGTAAAGCACTTAACTTGACTAAACGAGTAAACAATTATATTGCTTCGTTTGAGACTCGAACCTGGGTCTCTAGGCCTGTAGCCTAAGACCATACTATAAGAAAAAAACTACGAGGTGACCATAACGTAAATTTTGTCTTATACATTAAGACATGGAGGTAATGTGGACAGCACTAAATTTTACTAGACGAGTTAAAAATTATTACTTTGTTTGGGACTCGAACCTGAACCTTTAGGCCTGTAGTCTAAGACCGCATTATAATAAAAGACAAATTCCGAGATGACCATAACGTAACTTTAGACTTTTAGCTGAAGACATGAAGGTAATGAGTGAAGCACTTAATTTGACTAAATGAGTAAACAATATATTACTTCGTTTGGGACTCGAACCTGGGTCTCTAGGCCTGTAGCCTAAGACCGTACTATAAGAAAAAAACTGCGAAGTGACCATAACGTAAATTTTGTCTTTTACGTGAAGACATGAAGGTAAGGAGGACAGCACTAAATTTTAGTAGACGAGTTAAAAATTATTGTTTCGTTTGGGACTCGAAGCTGAACCTTTAAGCCTGTAGTCTAAGACCGCATTATAATAAAAGACAAATTCCGAGATGACCATAACGTAACTTTAGACTTTTAGCTGAAGACATGAAGGTAATGAGTGAAGCACTTAATTTGACTAAATGAGTAAACAATATATTGCTTCGTTTGGGACTCGAACCTGGGTCTATAGGCCTGTAGCCTAAGACCGTACTATAAGAAAAAAACTGCGAGGTGACCATAACGAAAATTTTGTATTATACGTTAAGACATGAAGGTAATGAGGACAGCACTAACTTTTAGTAGACGAGTTAAAAATTATTGTTTCGTTTGGGACTCGAACCTGAACCTTTAGGCCTGCAGTCTAAGACCGCATTATAATAAAAGACAAATTTCGAGATGACCATAACGTAACTTTAGACTTTTAGCTGAAGACACGAAGGTAATGAGTAAAGCACTTAATTTGACTAAATGAGTAAACAATATATTGCTTCGTTTGGGACTCGAACCTGGGTTTCTAGGCCTGTAGTCTAAGACCGTAATATAAGAAAAAAACTGCGAGGTGACCATAACGTAAATTTTGTCTTATACGTTAAGACATGGAGGTAATGTGGACAGCACTAAATTTTACTAGACGAGTTAAAAATTATTACTTTGTTTGGGACTCGAACTTGAAGGTTTAGGCCTGTAGTCTAAGACCGCATTATAATAAAAGACAAATTCCGAGATGACCATAACGTAACTTTAGACTTTTAGCTGAAGACATGAAGGTAATGAGTGAAGCACTTAATTTGACTAAATGAGTAAACAATATATTACTTCGTTTGGGACTCGAACCCTGGTCTCTAGGCCTGTAGCCTAAGACCGCACTATACGAAAAAAACTGCGAGGTGACCATAACGTAAATTTTGTCTTTTACGTGAAGACATGAAGGTAATGAGGACAGCACTAAATTTTACTAGACGAGTTAAAAATTATTACTTTGTTTGGGACTCGAACTTGAACCTTTAGGCCTGCAGTCTGAGACCGCATTATAATAAAAGACAAGTTCCAAGATGACCATAACGCAACTTTAGACTTTTAGCTGAAGACATGAAGGTAATAAGTGAAGCACTTAATTTGACTAAATGAGTAAACAATATATTGCTTCGTTTGGGACTCGAACCTGAACCTTTAGGCCTGCAGTCTAAGACCGCATTATAATAAAAGACAAATTCCGAGATGACCATAACGTAACTTTAGACTTTTAGCTGAAGACATGAAGGTAATGAGTAAAGCACCTAATTTGACTAAATGAGTAAACAATATATTGCTTCGTTTGGGACTCGAACCTGGGTCTCTAAGCCTGTAGCCTAAGACCGTAATATAAGAAAAAAACTGCGAGGTGACCATAACGTAAATTTTGTCTTTTACGTGAAGACATGAAGGTAATGAGGACAGCACTTAACTTTAATAGGTGTAAATTAGAGTTAGTGCTATTTTGTGTTAAATTGAAAGGCAACCTATTTGGTACGAACCGATAGATAATTTTAAAGAATTTCATAATATTGAAAAATATACCGGGTGTTTGGTTGAAATTTACTCTGAAAGTTGGTTCTACTTTCTGTTTAACCGGAAGCGATTTTTTAGCAGAAAATTGTTTCAAATGATAGGTATTCGTGGGCTTAGGTAATGTATCAATTTTCAATTGTTCATTTTTGTTGTAAAAGAAATGACCGATTTTGACAATTTTGGCATTCAAAAAATAATAACTCCGTTCCTGGAAATTTCTAAGTAATGAAACACACGGCATTCGATATAAAAGGACAAAGTCTATAACATACACAAAATTGAAAAAAATTGCCTTAGCCGATTTTGAGAAAATCCACTTCAAAATTTTACCAAATTTTAGTAAAATTGGTTAGTTTAATACAAAAGCCTTATATCTTGGCTATACAAGGCCGTTTTAAGTTTTGCATAAGGACATAAAAAGGATGAAATAGAAGGGAAATTAATCCCTTAAGGCTCGTTATTCTTTTCTATTTTTAAATAACTCTTTGACATTTTCCGAGACGTCGTTTGACGTCCAAACGTAAACAAAAAATTTAGAATTTAAATCAAATAAGAAAATTATGCCAGATTATAATTTGAAACCATTTGAATTATTAAAAAAGTTGACGCCTCGAGTTGAAGTAAAATAAAATCGAGTTTTCGTCAAAAGTTTTCTTATTTTGAAATTTTAATTAGGTTACCACATTGATTAAAATCCATTGTAAATTTTAATGATTTAAATTGGAAAACAAAATTTTTTTTTAAATAAAAAAACAAAATTTTAATTAAAATCATCCTGTATATTATTTTAATTAGTGACAAAAGAGTGACAAGTTTGGAAGCGAAAAAAGAAGAGAAACGAATTGCAACTGACGTGTACAAAGTAACCATCACAACTCATCGCCAACTCATTTTAAATTCAAAAAAAGTTTCAATTAAAAGTTCCCTTCTTAGTTTTTTGTTTTAATTTGTTAGTTTATTTTTTTTTTTATTTTAAGTGGCTCGTTCACAATAGCTTTAAGAGCTTTAAAAAGAATTTATTTAAAAAGTGTTTTCGCGTGTTTTGTATAGTTGTATTTGAATAAAATATACGGAGAGTTAAAGCTCGTATTTTTAAAAGATGGTAAAGCTTTTTCAGATCAAACCGTCAATCTATAACTCATATACCTACCCTTTTTTTTGCTTTTTTTTGTGTGTGTGTTGTAGGTAATAACAAATTCAGCATTTTGTATAGCAATTTTGTTTAAAAATTGCTAACAAGGTTCTTTGAAAACATCTCGAGTTGAAATTTTCTACTTTCACAAAAGCATCATATCATTTTTGCAAAAAAATAATGAAAATTTATTTTTATTAAAAATTTTGAAAAAAAAAAGATATTTTAAAATGGTAAATTTTTCCGAGTGCAAAAGTTCCCCAGAGTTCAGCTTGAGAATTTTCACTTCAAACTTTTTTCTTTAAATAGTACTACTTTTTTTATTGTCACATTCTAATGAAAGAAGAACAATTGAGCTTTCGTTTCATTATTACACCGTACTTGAAAAGAAAAGTTAACCTGCAGTGAGTGAGTGAGTAGGGTAGAGCTTAAAAGTGTAACGTAATTCATAGCACTATGGACATTTTTTCGCATTTCACCACCAATTAATTAATAATTTTATTGATTATTTTAAATTTATAAGGGTGTAATTGACAATTGCGGTAGTATCAGTATATACAGAGTGTTTCAATAGTATCAAAAATCAGTTTTTTTTTTAAAATTACGTATTCATCGACCTTATAAAGGGAGAGAACAGAAATTAGATTTTTTTCGAAATTTTCTTAGGAAATCTTGATAAAAGTTTTCTTTTGAGGTCAATATGTCACTAAAACTCCAAAAATTAAAAATAAGACTTCTTTATGTGACTATTAAAGGAGAGTTTAAATGAGCCTCTTATTTATCTGACCAATAATCATCTCTTTTATCCATTTCGATTGCGATAACCCTTATCGGGATGGGTGCTTTAATAAAAAATTTTCTCATTGTAGGTATAATAAGCCACCCTCTTCATTATGTTGCATCATATGGGGCACGTTTCGCCAAATCGTATCAGGAATCTCAACAACTCTGCCGCATTGTATTCTTGCAATTTAGAGATACTGGCTAGAGTGCGTTGGATACAATCTGACTCGGTGAACGAACGTCACTGAGTCGCTGAAATGACGAGTTATTTACTGTTTTGTAATTGGCTGATATCATTCAAGACCTCCAGCCACTGATCTTCTTCCATGCGATTTTTCTGCATCGCTTGATTATTACCCCTGTCCTTCAAGGTCGGATTGCCTTCAAGCAATAGCAGTAATTTTGCCCTTGCGCTCTCTAGACCTCCTACAAATATAATTTACAAGATAATGAAATCATATTTAAAATAAACAAAATAATAATAAAAATCCTTTTTTTATACAAAGTTAGGTTAGGTTACTCGACGTAATGAGCGAACATGTTGTGTTTGTATATTGTGTATCATTTGTCGTAAATATTTTCCTCCTGCATTTGCAAAAAAGTTAGGTTAGGTCAGGGTAGGTGAGGTTAGGTTAGGTTAATAACTTAAACTTGAACTTATACTGAATTATTTTTGCATAATATGAGATTTTAGCTTAGGACAAAAGCGTTTGGCACTTGAGGTAATTGACAACCTGTCGACTTGAACGGTTGGTTGTCTCTAACATTTTCTCCAGTAGCCTTAACAAATATCTTCAATCTGGTACACAGATGGGGCTCGATATGCGTTAGGCTCAGGAATTTCGAGCATTTAAGAACGTAACTTCGTCTTGCACTAGGTTTCTACCCATCCGCCTTCCAGGCCGAGATTTTCACTATTTCCACCTGCCCTAGGCTAAAACAAGAACGATCTTACTTTGGTAGGAAAATTCACTTCTACACCGACAGCCAAGCAGCTCCTTATAGAACTTAACGATACATAACAACGTGTAATTGCACTAGGTTCCAAGCCATTCTGGCAGTGTGGGGCACCTTTTTGCACGCCTCAACCCGTACTTGGAATCTCCTATAGCGTCATGAAACAAGACCTTGCCAAATGGATCTCTAGAAAATCTCAAGCATGCGAAGCTTTTCAATGAACTTCCTTTCTCAGGAAAACAACCACACTGTTAAACCTAACATCAACTGAGGACGGTGACAGGTTTACTAACAGGTCACTGTCCCCTAAATAAAATATTACACATTCTTGGAATCTGTGATGATCCTAGATGTAGAGGCTGTGGACAGGTAAATGAATCCTTCCAACGAATCCATCCCTGTAGGCTTGTAATCTTGTTTGAGAAAACGGGACTAATATGCTGGATCTATAACCCCTCTGGCTAACACAAAGGGTCGTTTTGGCTTAAGTGTTGGGGCCTGCAACAGGACATCCAGGCAGGAAAACAAAAGTAGTACACCTACTTCACACCCCTTTTTCAACGCCATCTTCATTTTTAAATTTACACGCCCACTTGCCTCCATATTTGAATTTACCACCATTTTTGTGACGTCACATCCGGCGGCCATCTTGAATTTTTAAATTACACGACCACTTGCCTCCATATTTGAATTTCCCGCCATTTTTAGTCTGCTGTGACGTCACATCTGGTCTAGAATCCCCATAGTTATACTACTGCTGTAATAGGATTGTTACAAAATTTTTCAGAAATCTAAGCCAGCTAGAGGGGCCTCTTCGTACCTCAAATCCTCAATTTTTTATTTTCAAGATCACTTCGTCGAAGGCCCATTAAAACTTTTAAATTTAATGATTTTGATTCCATATTACACTTAAGCTCTTATACATCTTGGTGTCTTAATATTCTAAGGCCTATAACACAAAATGTGGGCAGGTAAGTAGCTTACGCTCTGCAAAAGCAAGATCTAAATTACAAAATTTTAAAAACATTGAAAGCTTTCGTTTTCGCATTTCTTTCAGCGACTTCTTTTAGTTACTTAAGCGAGTGAAACAGGTTTATAATATTTTATTTAATTGTTCAACGTTTTGCTTCCCTTTCAGGCCCAAAATTCAAAAATTAACGTTAGAAAAGTAAAAACTACTCATCTGATTTTGATATGGAACTTTGACCTAGAGGGTGGCCCAAAATGTGGGGGTTATTCTCATTTTTATTTTTTATTTTTAGACATTTGTTATAGGCATTGTAGCTCTTAATTGAGTGACACTTTTTTCGTTAGTAAAGTTTTTCCAGAGCCGAAATTACGATTTTTTGAAATTTTTAAAAATCTATTACTTATTTTGTAATTAAAATAAAAATTTGAAAGTTCGTAAATACATAAATCATATTAATATATATTATTTAACACCATTTTAGTTAACGAAACGTTTCCGGTTAAACCGGAAATTAGAGTGATGCTCAATTCTTTTAGAAACACCCTGTACATTTTCTAGTATTTCAAAAGATCTCGAAATTAGCTGTTAGCTGATACCAAACACTTCGTATTTTGACTTTCGGTTTAACCGGAAACGTCGTAAACTATCTTAATTTAAATGAGTCACCCTGTATATTTTTACATTTTTGAAACCACACAAAAATTTTGAATACAAAATTAATTATTACTATCTTTTTCTCACTTTTAGGAAGTAGTAAAAACTCTCGGAATACAATTGACTTTATTTAAAGGTTATAAAACTTTACAAAGAGCCATTTGAAGTAAAAAGCAGCCACCTTAAAAATCCGATTTAACTCACTACTTTTTTATACCAAACTGAATATTTCAATAAATTCTATTTGCAATTCGTAACAGAAATAAAAAAAAAAGTTGGTTGAGATTATACGGTAACATAAAACTTGAAAAAGTAGAGGAAACTTCTTTTAAATGTCTGCAAATTACCGAATATTATGTAATTACGTTTAATGAGTCATCGTTAAGAGTTTCAATTCAAGTGAACAAAATTTGCTTTGGTTTTGTAGCAATTTCCTATCTTTCTCGCGCCCTCACTTATAAGCAGGAAGCACATAGATCGTTTTGGGTAATTATTGGCAACTCAGTTTGCGTTAGTGATTTCTACGATTTAACAAATTAAGCTTCTGAACTTATTATTACAAGGTCTTGGGTTCGACGCTACTGACACACATTATTTGTGTGGTTGAAAATGAGGGACACAAAAACTCCACTCTTCCTTCCTCTTGCTAAGAGACGTCACACTGTCAATAATAATTGTTCCCATTTTAAATCATAGCGAGCGCTATTTAATTGTATAGAAAGACAGCGAAGCTGCGCTGTGTGGACGCACCATTAGATTTTAAATATTTCGTATACGCCTAGAGGGTATGCAACTCGGCGCTCATTTTTTAATTAATAAAATTATTGCAGAAACAAATTAAAAATTTTGTTTGACCGTGGTAAATAATTATTTTTGTATTGTGTACACAACCGTTGAAAGCAAGCCACATAATTTATTATAGACTATACTATTTTGTGAAGTAGATAAATGAAATCGATTTTGTTATCGTCGTTAACTTTAAAAACATTTATCATTCATAAATTAGTTATTAAAAGGGTTAGTTAAATTTTCCCTCGTTTTATACAAGTCCGTGCTTGTTTTGCATTATTTGTTAAATTTGTGTGTAGGTACGAATTTCCATTTTCCAACAATTTTATCTAATGAAAAACTACCTTTTTTTAAATATTATTAATTTTAACTTCAATATTATTTTTGAATATTTTTACTCAAATAGTTACTGAAAGTGCATAAATTAAACAGTTTTTATGTAAAATTATTAAAGTATTTCGTATTTGAGTTTAATTTAATTAAATTATTCCCTTAAGGAGAGAGCACTTTTCTAGGATAAAAATTAATATAAAACGTGTAGAATGTGCAATTTGTTGAAATACTATTTTTATATTTTTAAATATTTATAAACGATTAAAAAAAATATTATTAAAAAATTCAATTCAATCTCGAATTAATTAATTTTTAAATTAACCTCTTGTTTGAAATGTTAATTTGTTTGTACAGGATCTTGGAGGTTTATAAAATTAACCACCAAAACCAAGCAAACCATGTTGAATTTAAAAATTTTTTGTTCAGCCCGAAAAACCAGTCCACCGCTATTGGATAGCTCTTCAGCTCGTATTCTTCCACGATGTTGTGGATAGTCAAATAATTTAGCTCTGCAGTCGCATCCTGAATTGACGAAGGCTTGTCTTGGTAACAAAGACCTTTTACAAATCTTTTTGGTTAAGTTTAAGACGTTATTGTCTTTGGGTGGCATTTTTAAAGGGGCGAAAAACACCCATAGGTTTTTACCCTGGCTTGCCTGCGCTGTTTTGGCTTGCACAGGCCAAACTCTACTCTAAATGCCTCTAAAAAAAGAAAAAGCCTGTGTATGTGTCTCTGCCTTAAACCCCCTGGGGATAGCACCACCTTGGTGGAGACATCATGGCCCCGGGAAGCCAAGTGAGCTACCAAGTAGGGCATCACGCGAGAGTCTCGCATCGTATAAGAAATCTTAACTCTCGCCTCGCCTCGCCTCGCACAAAGTTGCAAGTGGGAGATAGGCATGCGAGACTCTCGCGTGAAGACCTACTACCAATTAATTGGTTCAAGTTGTTAATTAATGTGCTCGCGTGTTACTGTAGTGTTGAAGTTTTACGCACTTGCACCCCTTGGATAGCTATTCAGCTCTTCCATCGCAGTGTAGTGGTTAGTCTAACCTAATGTTTAGTTCCGAAATCGCCCTGAATGAAGAAAAGCTGGTCTCCTTGTAGAAAAGGCTCACTTTAAGTTTAAGGCTTTATGGGCTTCGGGTGGTATTTTTAAAGGGGAGGCTTTTACTCTGACTTGCCTGTGCTGTTTTGGTTTGCACATCAGGACTTTACATGTGCAGGTTTGTTAGCTCAGGGCGCTTGAACGATGTAGAGACGCTTCGGTTTGGCTTTTGCAGGCATGCCTGGACATAGCCGGAGGAAAAGTATATGTGTGTCTCCGCTTTAAGCCTCCTGGGGATTGTACCACCTTGATGGATATGTCATGGGTCCGCGTATTACTGCAGTATATTGAGGTTTTACGCATTTTTACCCCCTAGATAGCTATTTAGCTCTTCCATCACAATGTAGTGGAGAGTCTAACCTAATGACAAACGCTGGTCTCCTTGTAGAAAAGGCTCACTTTAAGTTTAAGATGTTATTGTCTTCGGATGGCATTTTTAAAGGGGAGACAAACACCCAGAGGCTTTTACTCTGGCTTGCCTGTGCTGTTTTGGCTTGCACAGGCTTCTAAATATGCAGATTTGTTAGCTCAAGCTGTCTGAAAGATGTAGAGACGCTTCGGTTTGGTCTTTGCTTGCCTGCCTGGACAGAGCCGGAAGAAAAGTGTGTGTGTGTGTCCTCGCTTTAAGCCTCTTGGAGATTGCACCACTTTGATGGAGATTTCACGACCCCTCGAAGCAAAGTGAGCTACCGATTAATTATTGGTAATTTCAAGTTGTTAATTAATGAGCTCTTTTATTACTCTTGAGGTTTTACGCACTTGCACGCCCTAGATAGGTATTCGTCTCTTCCATAACAGTGTAGTGGATAGTCTAACCTAATGTTTAGTTCCGAAATCGCCCTGAATGGAGAAAAGCTGATCTCCTTGTAGAATACGCTCACTTTAAGTTTGAGACGTTATAGCCTTTATAGGTGGCGTTTGTTATTTTTCTCGGGATTGCACCATATTGTTGGAGACAAAGTAGTTTTTTTATGCCGTACTAAATATTAAAGTAGCTTAAAAGTCATGGGTAGAGCTCTGATTTATATGCACCAAAATACTTGAAAATATGTGCATTATAAGCACCGAATTTCTGAGATATGGCTAACATTCCATGGAAAAAAAATTAGTATTGTAAATTAATTCATTGGGAAGCAGTTCCAAGAAAGGCAAAAATTGAGATTGAAGTTTTGAGTGTTCTGAAAATTTTCATTTATTTATGTATATGAAAGACATAAAGACTCTGTTATAAGCGGTTGAAAATCGTTTGTCACACGGTTTTAGTACTATGTTGCAAAGTGAAGAAAACAGCTGCTTTCGACATGATAATCAGTGTTGAAAGATCAACTTTCAGAAGCAAAGAGTATAAAATATTCTTTTAAACAAATAATTCCAATTTTATTTCACTTGAATAGCTTTTATTAGATTTGTTTGCAATGGAAAAAAGTTTAAGGATATGAAATTTACATTGTTTGAAATCAAAGATCAAAACTTTAAGTAGAAAAATTTGAAAAATTTATTATTACAGAAAATTGAAGAGAAATTTAAGAAATTTTGTGTTTTGTAATTAAAATACCTATTCACTCTCACAACCCCTATTTATTTGTGAATTCGATAACACACCGCGGATCTGCAGACATTTAATTTATAAAAGTAGATTGGAATTAATGATAAACTTCATTTCGAAAATAATGGCAGTTCCATTAAATCTTAACATCGATATTTTCAGAATAGATTTAAAAAACCTCTCCTAGATTTTAGATTTTGATCTTAATGGCTTTCCAAACTATTAAAATTGAGAAAACTATTGAAAAATATGTATTTTCAAATGAAATCGACCTTTTTAAAAAAAATTGACAAACTTTTCTAATTTAAATATTTAAATCTACTCGCTTCTAATTTTTAAATTTATAATCTTTCATTTTTTAGATACACAAAACTGAAATTAATCAGCTGCAAAGCACAAAATATTTGCCCAAAGACTCAAAGTTAAGCCACGGCCGGTACGATTAAACTTTGAATATTTGTACAATACATTAAAAGCTTCCTATTTATGAGCCCTTTATGTAAACAAAATAAACTGATGTGTATTATTTATCTTCTGTTTAATTTATTATTCAGCAATTTATGTGGTCAAATGTAATATTTGAAAGCACCGCCTCTTTCAATTGTATTAAATTATACCGGGTGCCCAGTATACCGGATGCGTGGACAAAAAGGCTCATTGTGACCTATTGGCTAAAATAGTATATTATTATGATAAAATAAAAGCCAGCATCTGTAACCCTGTGGTATGCGGTACGGTAGGCTATGCAACCCGCAGACCATGCGTGTATTACGGTGCAGAATCATAGAGAACAAGCTAGATATTATAAAAGGGTAGGAACGGGGCTCATTGTACCCGTCATTTATGGAGGGGAATTATTCTAGTAGGGAATAATAAGTTTAACATCATTATGAATGATATAATCATTTATATTTGAAGACATTCGGTGTAAAAGTAAACGTAACGTTATCATGAATACATGAAACGTTAATTTCAAACTCATTTTGAATATGTATATGTGCATGTGCATGTGTATCCTCCCCCTGAAATAGCAACAGACAGGTAATTATTATGCTGTTGTAGTGTTTAATAAAATGTTCGCACCAAAATTTGTAGGCTACGTATAATTATCAAAAGTTAGCACGAAGGTAAAACAATTACTTTTAGTGGTGAAGAATAATTAAGCCGGTAGTTTATACGAACTAAATTAAGACCGAGGTTCTTTAAGTTTTCTATTATACGCAGGGATGTTTTAGGTTTAACTTGGTTTAAAGCAAAATTTATCAATTGTTTTAAATTAATTTTAAAACCACCCACAATTAAAACTTTTTATTAAAATCGCAGTTAAATTGTATTTTAAATTTGTAGCCAATTAAATTTAACTTCAAATCAAGGTACTTTTAATTTGAAAATTTGAATGAGAATTGCTATTTTACGGAGCGCAAATAATATACAAAGGAAATGGGATTAAATTAAATATAAATATGTTTCTTCTTACTTA
This sequence comes from Malthinus seriepunctatus, assembly GCA_963924605.1. Lineage (NCBI taxonomy): Eukaryota > Metazoa > Arthropoda > Insecta > Coleoptera > Cantharidae > Malthinus > Malthinus seriepunctatus. Next base: position 18,450,515 of record OZ004603.1, read on the forward strand.
AGTAAGTAAGAGAGAAATTGGTTACAAATTGGCGCCTGAACAGGAAATTTATTATTTCTAATTTTGGCAAATCATTTGAATAGAAATAATGCGTTAGTAAGGTCTCTTTAAAAAAATAAATTTATAAATAAATAAACACACGAAAGAGCAGAAATAGCAGAAATGCGAGAAATTGCAGAAATGCGTAAATAGCAGAAATAGCAGAAATTGGAGATATTGCAGAAATAGCAGAAATTCGAGAAATAGCAGAAATGCGAAAAATAGCAGAAATATCAGAAACAGCAAAAATAGCAGAAATAGCAGAAGTAGCAGAAATGCGAGAAATAGCAGAAATAGCAGAAATGCGAAAAATAGCTGAAATTGCAGAAATATCAGAAAAAGCAGAAACAGCAGAAGTAGCAGAAATAGCAGAAATAGCAGTAATAGCAGAAATGTGAGAAATAGCAGAAATTTCAGAAATAGCAGAATTTCGACATACAGGGTGATTTTTTTAAGTGGTACTAACATTGAGATCTCGGAAAGCGTAAGAGTTACGAGGTTGGTTAAATTAGCAAAAAGTTGCATATTTTGATGATCTTTAAGTATCCGTTTAGAAAATTTCAAAATTCCAAATAGTTTCCGAGATAATGCAAAAAAACTGAAAATTGGCAATTTAGTCTTTCGACTGTAGTTTCAAAATGGCGTACTTTAAAAAAAGATTTTGGGAACATTTTTTAGGAGATCAAAAAAGCTATCAAACGATACCAAACTCGACTTTTTATCACATCGACGCTAAGCGTTGCGACGTTCAACTTTTCATTTTCTTATGGGGGACCCAGCACTTTTTTAACAAATATTACTCAGTAGGCTTGTCTAAATTCGGATACCAAACGACAGCATTCTATCTTGTACTTTTCTTTATTTTCACAACTTTTCAGGTTTTGTTACGTATTATTAATATTTTACTTTATATCATTTTTTACGATGAAAAATAACGATTAAAACTTAGCTTTTAAATTTTTGAAAATTAAGTTGAGCTAAGTTAATAAAAAATTATTTTTTTTATTCAAAAATTAAATTATTAAAATTATTTCTCTAAAACTTAAAAAACTAGGTTTTAGTCGTTATTTTTAATCGTAATAAATAACTTAAACTAAAATATTAACATTACGTAACATAACATAACCTGAAAAGTTGTGAAAATTAAGAAAAGTACCAGATAGAATGTTGTCGTTTGGTATCCGAATGTAGACAAAACCTACTGAGTAATATTTGTTAAAAAAGCGATAGGTCCCCCATAAGAAAATGAAAAGTTGTACGTCGCGACGCCTAGCGTCGATGTGATAAAAAGTCGAGTTTGGTATCGTTTGATAGCTTTTCTGATCTCCTGAAAATTTTGCTGGAAAATTTTTTTTCTAAAGTACGCCATTTTGAAACTACAGTCGAAAAAACGAAATTGCCAATTTTCAGTTTTTCTGCATTATCTCGGAAACCATTTTGAATTTTTGAATTTTTTAAATGGATTCTTAAAGATCATTAAAATATGCAACTTTTTGCTAATCTAACCAACCTCGTAACTCTTACAGTTTCCGAGATACCAATTTTATAACCCTTTAAAAATTCACCCTGTATAGCAGAAATAGCAGAAATGTGAGAAATAGCAGAAATTACAGAAATAACAGAAATTCGAGATATATCAGAAATACACAGAAATAGCAGAAATGCGAGAAATAGCAGAAATAGCAGATATGCGGGAAATATCAGTAATAGCAGAAATAGCAGAAATGCGAGAATTAGCAGAAATTCGAGAAAAGGCAGAAATAGCAGAAATGCGAGAAATAGAAGAAATAGCAGAAATGCGAGAAAGAGCAGAAATAGCAGAAACAGCAGAAATGCGAGAAATAGCAGAAATAGCAGAAATACGAGAAATAGCAGAAATAGCAGAAATGCGAGAAAAGGCAGAAACAGCAGAAATGCGAGAAAGAGCAGAAATAGCAGAAATGCGAGAAATAGAAGAAATAGCAGAAATGCGAGAAAAAGCAGAAATAGCAGAAATGCGAGAAATAGCAGAAATACGAGAAATAGCAGAAATAGCAGAAATGCGAGAAAAGGCAGAAATAGCAGAAATGCGAGAAAGAGGAGAAATAGCAGAAATGCGAGAAATAGCAGAAATACGATAAATAGCAGAAATAGTAGAAATGCGAGAAATAGCTGAAATAGCAGAAATAGCAGAAATTGGAGACATTGCAGAAATAGCAGAAATGCGAGAAATTGCAAAAATGCGAAAAATAGCAGAAATATCAGAAAAATCAGAAATAGCAGAAATAGTAGAAGTAGCAGAAGTAGCAGAAATTTGAGATATAGCAGAAATAGCAGAAATGTGATAAATAGCTGAAATTGCAGAAATAGCAGAAATTCGAGATATAGCAGAAATAGCTGAAATGAAGAAATAGCAAAAATAGCAGAAATTGGAGATATTGCAAAAATAGCAGAAATGCGAGAAATAGCAGAAATAGCAGAAATGCGAAAAATAGCTGACATAGCAGAAATATCAGAAAAAGCAGAAATAGCAGAAATAGCAGAAGTAGCAGAAATAGCAGTAATAGCAGAAATGTGAGAAATAGCAGAAATTACAGAAATAGCAGAATTTCGAGATATAGCAGAAATAGCAGAAATGTGAGAAATAGCAGAAATTGTAGAAATAGGAGAAATTCGAGATATAGCAGAAATAGCAGAAATGAAGAAATAGCAAAAATAGCAGAAATTGGAGATATTGCAAAAATAGCAGAAATGCGAGAAATAGCAGAAATAGCAGAAATGCGAAAAATAGCTGACATAGCAGAAATATCAGAAAAAGCAGAAATAGCAGAAATAGCAGAAGTAGCAGAAATAGCAGTAATAGCAGAAATGTGAGAAATAGCAGAAATAGCAGAATTTCGAGATATAGCAGAAATAGCAGAAATGTGAGAAATAGCAGAAATTGCAAAAATAGCTGAAATTCGAGATATAGCAGAAATAGCAGAATTAGCAGAAATGTCAGAAATGTTACATAACAAATCTAGAAATAATAAACTCGGGAATGTTAATTTCGGTTTAGCTTGCTATCTGTTTCTAAGACCTGTAATCTAAGATTCTCTTATATACGTTATTTCGATCTAAATCTAAATATTTCGTCATACTTGAGGTTTTTGTGACTTTTTTAAATATAAAGGTGTCGACTTCTGCGGGACCCTGTATATTTAATGTTATTAAAGGATTTTAATTAAAAATGTTTAATGCTGTAAAAGACACAATGTGGAGTGTTGAAAGGATAATGCTGTTAATTTTGTTTAAAAAGATTCGTTTTTGTTATAACGTTTAGATCCTTTGTTGAAATTACGATTAACTACATATTTGCAAAAGAACTTTTTTGCTAGACTAAAAAAATCGCTGTTTTGTTTTAATTTTATGACTCTCCAAGGCAAACATCTAAAGACTCTTATTTAAAAAAAAAACGCTCGTAAAAAATCCAGTTCCATTCCAATCAGTTTTTTTGCAAAGACTTTCCAAAGCCCTCTTGTATTATTATAATTTTCTAGATGTGCTAGCGTCCTTTGTAATTTTTCAAACGTTAGCTTGTTCATACAAAATTATTCTGTTAATTTAGACTTATTTGCGTTTAGTAGCTTGGAAAATTCTCTCGATTCGTAACAACTTTCAAGTTGAGATACGACGTATAAAGATACACTAAATTCTCAACAGAACAGATCTATTTCATTCAAATGTCAAAATCATGATGAAGTTTATTTTAAACGAAATTTACTTACATACAAAACATGCTAACTCTGCCAAACTGTAAAATAGCAAAGTAAAGTTTGTGTGCCCAATAGTAGTGCCCCTATCAGATAATAAAAATACAAATTAATACAAACTTTTACAATGGATAAGTGTTTTGGGTATGACTAAAATCAATTTTAAATTTTTTTTAAGACTAAAATGGCCGTCTCATTCACAAAGTCAGTTAAACAGGAGAAGAAAAGTACATCAAAGCCAAATTATCAACGTTAAGACTGATAGTGATCAAAAATTCGAAAAAAATTCAATCTGATATGACGAATACAGCTAAAAACGGTTTAGTCCAATAATGTCTTTCATTTAAGATGCACTAAGAGATAGGAATGAGCTCTGGACGTAGAATTAAATTTGTGGTCATAGAAAAGTAGAATACACGCTGGCGCTAATCCCTTCAGTTAACCTCAATTTTACTATCAAACAAAAGCAGTTATTTTAAAACTTGGAAGATTAAATTTAAGTTTTGCATAAAAAGTAGAAAATAATGATTCTTAAATATAATTATAAAGGCTAGATCTAATATAGTACGAAGTCGTAGGAATACTATACTGAGAAATTAAAGATATACCAAGTTCTTCAGTTTACGAGCTTACACAGTGAAAGCTTAAAAGCTCCTGTAAGAGCAAAAAGAGAAGTAAGGAATTTAATTTAACAAGCATAAGGACTAATGCCCTTAAATACTCTTCTTCAGGTTAAACTTTTTAAAAGACTTACTAAAATCATTAATTTTATAACTAATGTTCAATCAGAAATGGTATTGTCAGATCTAATTAACTGGAAGGAATTGGAAGGAATGTTTGCAATTCCAAAATTATTTCGTTTACCAAAAAATATTTTTTGTGGCATTTCAGTGAGAGTCATTCAATCTCTAATGGTGGCCTGCAAGGATCTACCTAGCTTTTGATCATCCTTGCTACTGAAAACTGAAAATAATCTACACCAGCAGTAAACACCCAGCAGGTCTTAAGGTGCTACTCTACTTTCGTTCTCTTGATGTTCATCTGGAGAAAATTGCATTAAAAACAGTCATGCTATTACTGTTGACCCTCATGGTTACAATTACTTTTAAATTTGCAACCAGGAGCTGGAATATTCTCTGCCTGAAATATATTGTATTTATACTCCTGCTGCATTACCAACGTTCATGTTTCTCACGATTCTATGTCCGGATCCTCCCGAAACTATATCTCGATGTCGCTTTTTGACACTAGGATTACCCCCTTCTCCCTCCTCCATGCTCCGTAAGCCTCGTACTTACGTTGATTACGCTCTGTCGCATTACCAGCGTTCGTTTTTCTCACGATCCCATGTCACAGGTGCCAACACTTGAAGTCGCTTTTTGACATCACGGTGACACACCACCTCTTCCTAATTCCTGTGATCTCATGTCACAGCTCTAAACAATATATCTCAATCTCGCTTTTTGACAATATGGTTACCCCCCCCCTCTACTCCCCTATGCCTACTAAGCCTTGTACTTACGTTTATACTTTTGTCGCTTTACCAAAGTTCGTGTCTCCCGCGATCCCATGTCACAGCTTACAACACTATATCACGATGTCTCTTTTTGACACTAGGTTACCCCCTTCTCCCTCCTCCATGCTCCCCAAGCCTCATACTTACGTTCATTACGCTCTGTCGCATTACCAGCGTTCGTGTTTCTCACGATCCCATGTCACAGCTCCCAACACTTGAAGTCGCTTTTTGACATCACGGTGACACACCACCTCTCCCTCATTGCTGTGATCCCATGTCACAGCTCCAAACAATATATCTCAATCTCGCTTTTTGACAATAGGGTTACCCCCCCCCCCACTTCCCTATGCCTATTAAGCCTTGTACTTACGTTTATACTTTTGTCGCATTACCAAAGTTCGTGTATCTCGCGATCCCATGTCTCAGCTTACAACACTGTATCTCTATGTCTCTTTTTGACACTAGGTTACCTCCCCCCCCCCCTCTTCCATGCTCCTTAAACCCCGTTCTTACGTGTATACTCCTGTTGCATTACTAACGTTAGTGTTTCCACGATTCCATGTCACAGCTCCCAACACTCTCCTTTGATGTCGCTTTTTACACTAGCCCCCCCCCCCGGTCTTCCTAAGCCTTACACTCACGTTTATAGTACGACTGCATTACCAACGTTTGCGAATACTAGGTGATCATTTATCAAGTAGTCTGCGATCTATCGCAAGAGCACATGTCGGTAGGAGTCAGTCTCATTCTCTGCATACGTTAGGTCACGGTAGGTGAAGTTAGGTTAAGTTGCTTATTAAATGAAAAATTTGAACTTGCTTTTACATAAACGTTTAACCAAATCATAAACATTTAATGTTCAAATGCCTTTTGGATCCATCGGCAATAACTGACTTCTTGCCGACCTGGCCAGAGGCCAGTCCGGTCCTGTCTATTCGAATTTGCTATCAACATTTCTATGCATTGCCAATCTAAAGTGAGCTTTACGTTGCTGATTGGATAAGTTTGTAAATCGGTCGCATCGTTGATGAGGTTTTTATCAGATTGTCGTGGGTGTTGCCTACTTTCGTAAGCCAAGTTTAAAAAAAAGTATTATCAAATCGGTCAATTTCAATACAATCAAGGTAGGTAATATAAAATTTTGAAAATGGTTTACCCTCTACTCTTAATATTTATTCAAACGAATACAAATATTTGAATTTCATTTCAATTATGAAAGTTTAAATTTTTTTCTTTTCTTCATTTTTTTTCCAAACAAAAAAGTATTTCAATTTTTGTTCTTATTTTTTAAAAAAGTTGTCAGTAAATTTTAAAACTGAAACGAAAGTTGAAAACTTTATATTTTAAAACAAAGCTTCCATTTACAATACTCTTATTTTATTTTTGATTGTAAACATCAAACTTGTATAATAGAATTGAAAATTTCCTAACATTCAAAAAGTTTTGCTAAAAGACAAAAAGGACGCAAGTTTTGAAAAATTTATAATAATATAACAAAAATTTATAAGTGATATCATAAATATTAGTTTGGAAATGAAATATACGGTTGTGCTTATGTTTTACTTTCCAACTTATTCTTCGATGATGAATGTGTGCTGATAAGACGAAAATGAAACTTTTCGTCTATAAAAATAATGTTTTTCCATTTGTCACATCATCTAACAACTAAAACCAAACTTTCTTATTACAAATAATACCTTTAAATAATTAATTCTTTTCCCTTATTAAATTTTAATTGAATTCTTGAAAAATTACGCAACCCTTTTTTCTCTCTCAAAAACAAACATTTTGTAATTTTAGACACGTTCTAAACTAAAGTACTTACAATATCATTCATTTATAGACAGCGCATATAATTTAAATTTCTTTTAACGTAAAAAGGTAAAAAAAATGATGCCAATTTCTCATTAAGTTTAGTTTTGCCGACTGGAAAGCAATATTTAAATGAGTTACACTCTCAATTAGTTTTAAAACATCAAAGCCATAGTAGCTTTTTTCTTTATACGTGACACAATTTTACGGTTAATTTTTTCTAAGTAAAGTAGTCAAATGAGAAATGTAGTTTTTCATATTAAGATGATGGAAGTTGAAGAAGCGAAACCTCAAACTTGTAGATACTGAAAAATTACTTTTTAGAAAACTTTTTGAATAAACTTTGATAGTAGGACTTTTTCGTACATTCAAAAATATACAACACTGTTCGTTGATTTTTACTTTTTCGTATTTACGAAAAATAAATCTTTCAGTAATTGAGTAAGAGAAAACGGCAGTCGAGAGGGTTTTTATAAAAAAAAATTATAGAAAAGATAGATTCTTATCAGTTTTGACAATAAAAGGTCGAAAACGATTCGAAAAGTAGTTTAATAAAAAAATTAGCAACTAAGCCATCCTCAGATTGCAAGAGTCCAAATTTGGGGAGAACTTAAGGCACACCCACCGCTATCCCTTCCCTAAATTGTGAACCAATCCGAGCATTCATAGTTTTTTTATAGGTCTCCATTGGCCGAAAGAATCAAAATTGCCGAATCGACGTAAAAATCGAGATTGGGGCACTCTCGTGAGTGGTCATAAATGCTCCAATCCTAGTTTCCAAAAATAACCCAAAATGGCCGCGCGGCGGCCATGTGAAAAATTCGAAAAATCGTCCTAAAGCTTTGAAAAATCGGAGAGCTAAAAGTTGGCAAAAAGTCGAAAATCGAGGGGCTAGTGGCAAAAGTTGAGACCTTCGACGTCGTCTGGTAGGCGATTCGGGCCTCAAGTTTTGAGATAATCCGAGCGATCCAAGTTTTTTATAGATTTCCATTGGCCAAAAAATCAAAATTGCCGAATCGACTTAAATATCGAGATTGGGGTACTCTCGCAAGTGCTCATAAATACTCTAACTTTAGTTTCCAAAAATAATAGAAAATAGCCGCGTAGCGGTCATGTTTTGTCAAAAAATTTTAAAATCGTCCTAAAACTTTGAAAAATCGGAGAGTCAAACGTAGGCAAAAAGTCGAAAATTGAGGAGCTAGTGGCAAACGTTGGGACTTTCTACCATCGTCTGGCAGGCGATTCGGACCGATCTCTTCGTTGGTTGTCGCGTGTGAGCTTGTCACGGAATTTTGGCGTAATAAAAAAAAAGTTCTTTTAATTCTTTTAAAAAAAATTAATAGAAAAGATTCGTGTCACAGTTTTCACAATATAGGATCTAAATAGATTCAAACTATGGGGGACGTGATGGGACTTTGAAAGTGAGAACAATGCAAAATTTAATAAAAAAATTAGCAGCTAAGTCATCCTCAGATTGCAAGAGTCCAAATTTAGGGAGAACGTAAAGCACACATACCGCTACTCCCTCCTCAAATTTTGAACCAATCTGAGCGATCTAAGTTTTTTTATAGGTTTCCATTGACCAAAAATTCAAAAGTGCTGAATCGACGTAAAAATCGAGATTGGGGTATTCTCGCGAGTGTTTCACACAAATTTTGCCTAAAGTAGGCCAAAAGTCGAAAATTGAAAGGCTAGTGGCAAAAATTCGGACATTCGATCCTCGTCTGGTAGGCGATTGGAACCTCAAGTTTTGAACTAATCCGAGCTATCCAAGTTTTTTTTATAGCTCAAAAAATCAAAATTGCCGAATAGACTTTATATCAACTTTCACTTATCTGTACTGCTGGGCTTGATAGGCTGGACAACCTCTTGCATCAGCTACCAGAAAAACTCAACGATGGTGATAAGTCCAAAATTTGAAAAGGAAGTTAATACGAAGATATTAGAGATAATCAAATTGATAACTAAAAATTAAATCTCGAACTAAAAACCCTGGAAAGAGAAACACATGATAGCATAGAAGATTAGACAAAACAGAGACAATATAGATAAGGGTTTTAAAATCGAAGGCACAAAAATCCCTCAAACGAGGTGGAACAAACAGAGTTTCATAAGATGCCTTATGAAACTAGTGCTCTAATATACTATTAATACACACATAAAAAGTCTTGTTATGGCCACATCAGAGTTTTCTTACTTCTTCTTAAAAATCTTATGTTGAGGGAAAACTAATACAGTTTTCAAGCCTCTTCCTTCTTCATATTCCAACAAAGGTTTCTCTTCTTAAACAATATTTTCTCTAATTACTCGTAGGATTTAGTTGCAAAATGAAACCACGTATGAAGCCTTTCCAATTAAAGTATTAAAATAATTTACAAAAAGCTCTTCTGCTCTTTTAATGAGTGTAAAATTATATTACACTAAAAAGTAGACATTAAATTATCGATTTTAACCTTAAAAAGAGAGAGGTAAAAGTTTAACGAGGGTTTTAAAACTAAATTAAGATTTTTTTTGAACAAACTTGTTAAAATTTTAACGCGATTTTAAATAATAATGATTAAATTAATAATGCGAAACAGTGTCAACTCGAAACGTTAAATTTTAGTAGAGAATAATATAAGTTCGCTCCGTGTCCCTTTAAGGGACGTGCGTTCAGTTATTGTCGAGAGGTTTACAAAGACAATTTTCTGAAATTTAATGCTTACAACAGAATTAGTTATTTAACATTTTACATGAATGTCATTTTAATTAGTTATGCCCTTTCAAAGATGAAAGAGAAAACAGTATACGTATGCGTTTATAGCTTAAATGCTTAGCATTTCTAAAATATTTAAGCTCCAAATTACTAATAGTCAAATTAAAATTTCACCTCGGGAAAAATTCGAAAAAAATTTTTGGGTGAACCTTAATATTGTTGTTCTTAATAAGGTTTCAAAAGACCCTATCGATCCGACTCCTGCTAAAAATTTTACAGACGGAGGAAGGTAAGAAAATGCAGTTTTTCCGAAATATCTTATAAACTAATGGTTTTTCGATAAGAATAGCTATTACCAAATTTGTAGATCGTAAAATTTTCTACAACAAAGGTTATATTACTATTACTCGGGGTTTTAAGTCTGCTGCCAAAATAACACTTAGAAAGAAGAAACATACTTATTCGAAGACTTACAGAGACTCACTGACAGGCCACCTTACTAGTCAAAAACTCAACAGACGAACAGAAAATTTCGTTATTCGTAAATAAGTATTGCTATTATTATGTTCAAAATTTTTCCAATTATTTACGTAATACTCTCTCTTCATGCCTTTATAATACCATCCAATTATAATAAAAATACTCAATTTTATCTTTTTTATTTTCTCTATTATGTCGAAATGGATCTCAAACACTTCGTGTGTTTAAATCGAGTAGAAAGAGGTAGACAAGCGTTCTACGATAATCAGACAGAATGGCAAGCATTCAGACCGATAGATAGACAATCGGATAAATTGACCGTCAAAGAGATGCACACTAAAAGGTACGAACATTATATATATAGCCTAACACACCAAGCATGAAATTCACCCAGACAGACGGATAGACAGTAAAACAGACAAAGGTAAAATTATTCGTTTTATGTAAAATTTAAATCTGTCTCTAGTCTCGCATCGATGCTTTCTTTCCTATAAGCCTGACTGTTGACAAAAAATAATAAAGTTTTCTTATCAAATTGTCTGGTTGTCTAATGTAATAAAATTCAGGACCGTGTTAAGAGAAGCAATAAAATAGCTGCTTTCAAACTAAAATGTAAACGTCATAGTCGGCGGTTTACAGTTTAAACTTAGGCAACTAGATAATATATCTCAAGGGGGAATATCGTCGATGTCACGTCATGCCATAAGTGTCCTTCTAGTCCTTTTGCTTTTGTGAAAGGAGACAAGTTTGTTTACTGGTCTCTTAATATTCAAACGGGTAATTTTCATTAATTGTATTTTCAATTAAAGTCTAAAAGAAAAGACTTTTCTCGGTTTGTGTACACCGGATGGTACGTAAAAAAATAGTATCAAGTTTTCCGAATATTGGCCTAATCAGTGTTTGTCTGAAGAATTTTTTGTTTCAACTGTCAACATAAAATCAAGCAGTCTACTACACCCAGTATTATAGTTCTTAAATAATCTAGTAGGTAATACTTGTTTGACGTAAGTTTAAGCAAGTAAAACTTGATCGTTTTATTTTTATTACATAACATTTGCTTGAAAACTCAATATATGCTTAAACCGGCGCCTGAAACTCAAGCAAATGTTACACATATATGGAATAATTTAAGTTTTTTAAATTAAATGTCAATTTTGGTACCTAACAGTCGATAGTATTAAAATGTATTAAAGCGTTCGAGTGAATAAATTTACAAGAATTTATTTTTCTTTTAATGGAATTTTCATTCAAAACATTTCAATTCTTGTTTTTATAAATGAAGAGGAGGAGGGTATGGAGATTTCAAGTACTATTTTCTATTTTTAACACTTCTTACTAATATTGATGAGTAAAGTGAGGAATTTTATTAACTTTGTAAATATGCACAAATTGTTTCAATATTATGCAAATTTTTGAAAAATATGCACAGATTTTTAAAAAATATGGAGATTTATTAAAAATATGAACAGATAATATGCACAACTGTTTAAAAGTATGCAGGCACAAATTTTCGAAAAATATGCAGATTTTTAAAAAAATCCACATATCTTTTTAAAATTAGCTCATATTTTTCTTAAATATGTATATTTTTTTAAATATGCTTAGATTTAAAACAAATATGCACAGATTTTTTAAAAGCATTCTAAGATTCTTATAAAATATGTACAGATTTTAGAAAAATATGCAGATTCTATAACAGTATATGCACAGATTATTTTAAGATATGCCCAGATTTTTTGAAAAGTATGTAGATTTCCTAAAAATATGCACAATTCCTTTTAAAATATGCACATATTTTTGAAAAATAAGCATATTCTTTTAAAATATGCTTAGATTTGAGAAAAATACGTACAGATTTCTTAAAAGTATGCTAAGATTCTTTTAAAATATGTTTAGATTTTAGAAAAATATGCACAAATGTCTTAATAGTATGCTAGTATGCACAGATTCTTTTAGAACATACACATAATTTTTTTAATATAAAAACTGATTTTTGCAAATTATGGAGATTGTTTTAAATATGTACAGATCCTTTTAAGCTTTGCACGTATTTTTGAAAATATGCATATTATTTTAAAATATGCTTAAGTTTTTGAAAAATATGCACAGCTTTATTAAAAGTATGCTAAGATTCGTTTAAAATATTTACAGATTTTTAAAAAAAAATGCAGATTCTTTTAAAATATGCAAATTTTTGTAAAATATGCACGGATTGAAAAAGAATGTAAATTTTTTGCAAATATGCACAGATCCATGTAAAAGATGCACAGATTGTTAAAAATAGGCAGATTATACTCTAATATGAAAGGATTCTTTTAAAATATGCGCAGTTGTTTAATAAATATGCCCAGGTATTTAAAAAATATGCAAAAATTTTGAAAAATATGCATGTTATTTATAAATATGCATAAATTTTTTTGAAATATGCGCAGTTTGAAAAATAAGCACAGATTATTAAAAATATGCACAGATTTTTCATAGAATGCACAAATTTTTTAATAATTAGCAGATTCTTTAAAAATTTGCACAGGTTAAATATGCCGATTCTTTTAAAATAAGCACAGATTTTTATTAATACATAATGCATTTTTTTCAAAATATAGGTACAGATTCTTTTAAAATATGCAGATTCTTTTAAAATATGCAGATTATTTAAAAGTATGAACAGATTCTTTTAAAATATGCGCAGCTGTTTAATAAATATGGGCAGGTATTTAAAAAATATGCAAATATTTTTGAAAAATATGCTTATGCATATAATTTATAAATATGGATAGATTTTTAAAAATATGTACTGGTTGCTAAAAATATGCACAGAGTATTATAAAATATGCACTTATTTTTCATGGAATGCACAAATATTTGAAAAATATGCAGATTCTTCTAAAATATGCACAGATTATTTTAAAACATACTCAGATTGTTGTATAATTTCCACGGATTTTTTTATAGAAAGCTTTTATTTTTTTTAAATAAGCAAAACTTTTAAAATATGCACAAATTTTTGATAAATATGCAGATTCTTTAAAAATTTGCACAGACTAAATATGCAAATTCTTTTAAAATAAGCACAGATTTATTTTAATACATATAATTATGGGGCATTCTTTTACAAACCGCACGGATTTCAGGAAAAAAAAATTTGACTTCTTCAAATGGGATAAAAAAAAATTTTCGGTATCTTTCAACAAATTTAATTGACCCGTATTTCAGGATTTTGCTGAAAAAAATTTATTTTCGACAATATTCATATATGAATTTTCGATAATTTGCTGGATTTTCTTCAATCTTATCCTACTTGAAATTTATTATCTCCAGTTGCACTGATCGGATCAATGTCGTTTTATTTTCTTTTACACTTTATTACGTTAGCTTTCGAAGTATATTAAAAAAAATTTTTATATTCCGAAAAAAATGTAAAATAATAACAATTTAATTGTTTAAATAGTTTTGCTCGCCCCCCAACTTGAATTAATTGGAAAAAATATCATTTCGTTCCTTATTCTCTTATCTATAAAAATCATTTTGCAAAAAGTAGGGTCTCTATTAAATCGCAAGTTATTAAATATTTCCGAGCGCAAAAGTCACCCAGCACGCTCCACGTGCGAGAGCCTCATAGATCTGAGACGCAACAATAGGGTATTTTCCAATTTTTTAAAATGTATCTAGAAAGTTACCTTATTGATAACGTAATCTCAAAATCACATTAAAGAAAAATTGCGTCTCTATGTTTTGCCAAAAAAAATTATTTGAAATTCAAACTATAAAGTTTCCCGCATAAAAGCGGTATGACGTCACGAGTCGTTGCTGTCAATATTCGTCAATATTCAACTAATGAGCTCCAACTTATTATAACCTTGATTACACTAACTGACATTTAATACATGTAACTAAGCAACAAACGTGATGTGTATGACTCGTGACGTCACTTCCGTTTTAATTTTCACTTTGAAACTGTACCATTTAATACTTTTTCTAAAGCAGTTTTTGATGAAACTTTTTTGATTAACATATTTTTAGTGCGCCCAAGTCATTGATAATCGACTTTGCTATGCAATAACGCAGCAATAATCGATATTTAAAAAATTGGAAAATACCTTATTGCTTGATTACAAGTTCTTGCGCTCGAAAATTTTACTAACTTCCGATCCAATAGAGATCCTCTTTTGTGTAAAATGAGTTTTATAGATAAGAAAATAAGGAACAAAATGATAATTTTTTCAATTAATTCAATTTGGGGGGCGAGCATGTAAACTATGTATGTAAACTAAACTATTTAAACAATTAAATTGTTATTATTTTTTATTTGTTCACAATAAAAATTTTTTTTAGCACACTTCGAAAGCTAACGTAATAAAGTGTAAAATAAAAAAAAATGACATAGATCCGATCATTACAACTGGAGATAATAAATTTCAAGTATGAGAAGATTAGAGAAAATCGAGCAAATTATCGAAAATTCATATTAGAATATTTTTGAAAAAAAAATTTTTCAGCAAAATCCTGAAATACGGGCCAAGTAATTTTATGAATATAGGCTGTAAAAAATTTTTTGGACGATTCTAAAATGTCAAGTGTAATTGGTGTGGGTTTCGTAAAAGAATAATCCATAGGTATGTATTTTCTTCTAAATATGCAGATTCTTTTACAATATGCAGATTATATAAAACTATACAGATTCTATACAGAATTCTATACAGAAACTACAGATTCCTTTAAAATAAGCGCAGCTGTTAAATAAATATGCGCATGTATTTAAAAACTAAGCAAAGATTTTTGAAAAATATGCGTATCATTTATAAATATGCATATATTTTTTAAAAATATGCACTAGTTGTTGAAAAATATGCACTGGTTGTTGAAAAATATGCACATATTATTGAGAAATATGCCCATATTTTTCATAGAAAAATTTTTGAAAAATATGCAGATTCTTTTAAAATATGCACAGATAATTTTAAAACATACACAGATTTTTGTATAACTTTATTAATGAAAATAATTAAAATTTTAAGAAAAGATGTAAAAGGCATTAATGAAATTATGTAATTGAATATGTACAAAATATTTCATTTATTGTGCCGTTTTGGAGATGTTTTGTTAAATACAAATCTAGTCTCAATTTTAAATTATTGAAAAGCTATTTTTTTCGATTTTAAATAAGCTTAAGCAGGCATAATGAAGAAGAAGCCTCTTCGTGTGTACGCACCTTTATCTCAAATTTTATCAAAATTACAACCCAAAAATACTTAATTCGTAAATAATAAAAAAAAATTGTATAAGCAATTAAACCTTTCAACTAAACTAAATTTGAGATCAAAAGCTTTTCTTCTGTTATACCCGAACAAACGAAATTATTTATTTAAATAACCCTTTTCAAATAAATTTACCTTGTTTTAAAGGAGAAAAATAGAAGAAATTTATTTAAATTTTAAAGACGCGACACATTTGTTATGGCAGCCTTTACCTTTATACCAGATAAAGTAAGCACTTAATTTTGCATAAAACTTTGTTCTATCTTTTAATAAAAGTACAATATTATTTTTAATCTATTTATAGAAGACGCTTTCGAGCATGAAATAATTTAATTTACATGTTATTACATTTTTTTTATTTAATTAAATGGAATTGTGCAAGGTTAGACAAATGTTGTGGAACGGCTCAATTAGGATTAAACGGTGGGTTTTATCAAAACCGACGATTATGGATGCTCTTTTCCTATTGAGTTCGCTTATATAGTTAATCCAAACAAGTTTGTTCGAGAACGCATCTAAGATCAAAGGCAGTCGTTGCATCCTGAAACAGCAATAATTGGTCTAGAAAGCTTCAATTTTCATATTTTGCTCTTTAGTGCCTCAATTTTTTTGTAGATGGAAATGGACCATTTGGAAGTCCTCGTAAGTCCTCTGTATAATTTATGTAAAATCAAAACACTTTTTAAGTACTTATCTCACCGTGACGATCCATTGATTACAAGGACCAGTGGAGGTGTAATATGTCAAGCTGTTATTTAATATTTTGATGGATAACTTTGATATTTGTTGAAGAAATGTCTACATCGACTACAAATTATTATACATGATGGATGAATATTTGGTGAACGAGAGGTTAACAAATGATGTTTCCTTTTATTGTACGATATTAAATAAATTCGATAAAAAAAGTTTGCCATGGTAAACATATTAAAATTTATAACTTTCATTTTACTTTTTTTCTACTGCGGAAAAGTAGTTTTTTATTTTTTATGCCTTAGAAAAAAAGTCTGCCTCTAAAATCAAAAAGTACTTACTCAAACGAGAATGAAAAAAATATAAAATATTTTTTGGGATACCCTGTACATTTTTCAGTACTTTTATTTCGCACAAAGAAGTCCTGTTACGGCCACATTAAAATTTTATAAAATTACACTCTTCTATTATAATCCTTTTGGTAAGTATATTTTAAATTAAGACTAAGACGTAACTGAAGAATTTAATTATGGACGCTCAAGATGCGCTTAAGCTTAAGAGAGAATAATTTTAAGATAAAAGAAAATGCAGAAAGAGCGATTTTTAGAAAATTGAAAGACTAAATAGATCACACTACTGGTTTTCCCTATCTTCAAACTTTCCAACTTCCATTACGTAAAATTTTACTTATCCCTCGAGTACCATATAATAAACTGTTGGGGAAACAATACGTTAGTAATTCATCTCAATTATATTCTCTCCCCTTTTTTTTATATTTTATAATTCTATTGAGATTTAAGAATATTGATATCTATCATTAATTTAAAAAAAAAGGAAAGTACTCACATTATTGTTAAGGTTTAAGTTTTCATTAGTTGTTTCGAGCTTACGAAACATCCATTTAAGCGTGAAAATGAGATTAAGGGGTGTCTTTTATGTAATGACGGGAAGACAAAAGAGTAACACTTTTCGTTATACCAACACTCAAAGTAGAAAGTAATCAAGGTTTTTTCAGTCCCTTCGATCGAATTTATTTACTAAATTGCATCGTTTACAAAATCCCTAAATAAAATGTATGCAAATTGCTTAGTTTTTAGAGAGAATTGGGCTCGGATAAATGTGTTAAGGTGCGTCTTCACATGTCCGACGTTGACAAATTTTGTTGAGAAAGCACTTACACCTGTGCTACTCTTAACTTACTTTTTACAAGGTAATTAGCTTACAAATTGATAAACTTGAATTTCCTATTTATGCTTGACCGTTCGCAATTTGCTCATCAGCAGTCGATTTTAACTTCTAGATGAGCTAACTTTGGCTGATCTTGCACTTGCACTTTTAGACTTCGGATTAGCACTTTGCATGTCTTTGTGATGTCTCACAATTGTTCATCAGACCAGGTCTCGGGCTAACCCCTTTCTCCCCGCGAATTGCGATCGATAGTATTGGTGTAGTAACGCAACCCTATGACTTTTTATTTTTCTACAGGACTATCCTCTCTGTAAAACTGACTTGTAATCCGGTGACCAACTCTTTTCAACCAAATATTTGACATCTTGCCACAGGAGTGATTTGTTGTAAGAACTTGTGATTTTAGGGAGGGGGCTGCCATAATCCTCTGCTTATAAGGCAGAGTATATTAAAAATTTGCGCCATTTTTAGTGCATTTTTAAATTTACACGCCCACTTGCCTCCATATTTAAAATTCCCGCCATTTTGAGTCTGATGTGGCGTCACATTTGGTGGAGAACACGCTTAGGTATACTACTCACATCATAATCAAGAATAAAAGTCCCAGTTTCAAGCTAACCTAGTGTCAACTGATGATTTGATATCTTTACCAGAAAAAGCGGAAAAACGACTTCTCACCTAGACAGCAAAAAGAAACCAAAAGTGTCGTAGAGGTCAATTTTTTTTAGAGAATAGCTGACCGAAGCCAATATCTTGCATAGCCCAGATGATGAAAGCGAGTACCCTCTCTATTTATTGATGCGTCCGGTCACATTTCTGTTGTGAAGTATTGGCCCCACCCAAGTCTTCTCTAAAAAGTCTACCTCTCCCTGGTGTTTTTCTTGAAGTTCTTTTTAGCACTTCTTGATATTTGGCCTCGCCCGTGAGTTTGCCACACACTTCTCGGACTCGGGGTCAGTTCTCTAAACACTTCTTAGCCTTTAGCCTCGATTGTCAGTTTGTCAAAAACTTTACGGCCTCGTCGCCCGTCAGTTCACCAAACAGTTTTCGGTGTTTGTCTACGCCCATTATT
The DNA here is from genome assembly GCA_963924605.1 of Malthinus seriepunctatus. Taxonomy (NCBI): domain Eukaryota; kingdom Metazoa; phylum Arthropoda; class Insecta; order Coleoptera; family Cantharidae; genus Malthinus; species Malthinus seriepunctatus. The sequence goes on from OZ004603.1 coordinate 18,468,996, forward strand.
TGCCAAACAATTCTTAAGTTTTCTTAAGAAAAGTTGAGAATTGTTTGGCAAATTAGCGGGTGAGGCCAAAGGCCGACAACTGTTTGGCCAACTCGGCCTCAGGCCGTGAATATTTTGACAAACTGATGATCGAGGCCGAAGGGTGAGAAGTGCTTGGCTAACTGACGGTAGAAAGCGAACTGAAAAGTTAAGAATTGTTTGGCAAATTAACGGGCGTGGAAAAAGGCGGAGAACTGTTTCGCGAACCCATTGGCGAGGCTAAATGTCGAGGTGCGTGTCGTGCGTGGCAAATTCAACGGCTTTTTTGGCCTCTTCGTTACGCTTGTCAGTTTGCTAAGCACATGCATCTCGACATTTAATCTGACCGTTGAATTCGCCAAACAGTTCTCGGCTTTTGGTCCTGGCCGTTAATTTGCTAAACAATTCTCGATTTTTCAGTTCACTTTCTACCGTCAGGTAGCCAAACACAAACACTTCTTGGCCTTCGACTTCGATCATCAGTTAGTCAAACACTTCTCGGCCTTCGACCTCGATTGTTAGTTTCGCAAAAACTTTACGGCCTTTGGCCTCGCCCGTTAATTTGCCAAACAATTCTCAACTTTTCAGTTCGCTTAACCATGAGGTAGCCGAACACTTCTCGGCCTTTGGCCTCGATCGTCAGTTTGTCAAAGACTTCACGGCCTTCGGCCTTCGGCCTTCGGCTTCGACCGTCAGTTTGTCAAAAACTTCACGGCCTTTGGCCGCGCTCGTTAATTAACAATTCTCAACTTTTCAGTTCGCTTTCTACCGTCAGTTAGTCAAAAACTTCTAGGCCTTCGGCCTCGATTGTCAGTTTCGCAAAAACTTTACGGCCTTTGGCCTCGCTTGTTAATTTGCCAAACAATTCTCAACTTTTCAGTTCGCTTTCTACCGTCAGTTAGTCAAAAACTTCTAGGCCTTCGGCCTCGATTGTCAGTTTCGCAAAAACTTTACGGCCTTTGGCCTCGCTCGTTAATTTGACAAACAATTCTCAACTTTTCAGCTCGTTTAACCATCAGGTAGCCAAACACTTCTCGGCCTTTGGCCTCGATCATCAGTTTGTCAAAGACTTCACGGCCTTTGGCTTCGCCCGTAAGTTAGCCAAACACTTTTTGGTCTTTTCTCTACGCTTGTCAGTTTGCCAGACACACGCACCTCGAGATTAAGCCTCGTCGTTGAGTTCGCCAAACAGTTCTGGACTTTTGGCCTCGCCAATAATTTACCAAACAATTCTCAGACTTCGCTCGTTAGTTCGCCAAACACACCTCGGCTTTTAGCCTCGTCCGAAAGTATACCAAACACTTCTCAACCTTCGGCCTCGCCCGTTAATTAACCGAACAATTCCCAACTTTTCAGTTCGCTTTCTACCGTCAGTTAGCCAAACATTTCTCGGCGTTTGGTCTCGATTGTCAGTTTGTCAAAAACTTCATGGCCTTTGACCTCGCCCGTTAATTTGCCAAACAATTCTCAACTTATCAGTTCGCTTTCAACCGTCAGTTAGCCAAACCCTTCTCGGCCTTAGGCCTCGATCGTCAGTTTGTCAAAAACTTCACGGCTTTCGGCCTCGCCCCTCAGTTTGCCAAACACTTTTTGCCTTTTCGCCACGCTTGTCAGTTTGCCAAACATACGCACCTCGAGATTAAGCCTCGCCGTTGAGTTCGCCAAACAGTTGTCGGCCTTTGGCCTCGCCCGTTAATTTGCCAAACAATTCTCGGCCTTTGGCTTTGCTCGTTAGTTCGCCAAACACACCTCGGCTTTTAGCCTCGTCAGTCAGTTTATCATTCATTTATCGGCCTCGCCCATCAGTTTACCATACACTTCTGGCCTCGCCAGACTTGTATGTCTAGACGCGAGCGAGATTCATTCCACTAGAAACCATGCCATCTTAACAATAATTACTTCAGTACGTCATGGCCATTGTGATGAAAATTATATTTGAAAAATTTTTTGGTAGATTTAAAAAAAATTTCTATTAAGGCCTTATTTAAAATTTGTGTATTCATTTTGTGGGCTTTAAATAATTCATTTATTCATTAAAAAAAGCTTTATAGTGCGCATTCATATGTGAAAGGATAATGAAAATAATGTATTTCTAGTTCATCTAGATCTTTTCACAAATGTTTTCTTTGAAAATGACTCTTCTCTTTTTTTTTTATCTTCCATTACTATACTCTCGTATAAATTTAAGAAGTTTTCGCGAACACGATTTGCGAGATTAAAAGCATGCAAATTCGTCTTTCATATTTTTTTTTGGTAAATTTTTGTGAGGTAGCGTCTAAATTTTTAATTAATAACGTCGATTTCGTACATTTTAATGGTTTTCATTTTTTTGTGAATGTTACAATGGATATCTTTTTTCTTTAATGGCTTTTTTTTTAAAACAAAGTTTTTCAACTTTTCATTTTTTCGACGTTTTCATTCTTAAAAGTGCTCATTAGCTTAAAGTGCGTGTACGGTATCAACTGACAGATTGGAAAAGTGTCAAAGCAGAAAAGCACGGAAAAGTGAACGATTTTTACTTTTCAAAAGCATTTTTAAGTATCGATCTCTTAATTAATTATTATTATTGTTCTCCAAACGATTTTATGGCTTTCTTGCCTGCCCTTCCATTTATGCCCATGACTTTGGCTGTACGTGTACGTATTTCGATTTCTGAACCACTCTCTTTCTATATTAACAGACTCTCCCTTCTCCCAAAAATGACAAAATCATGGCATGCACTCCCCTCCCTCCCCGCGCAGCTCTCCAGCCACCGGCATATGAAATGACGAATGATGATGAAGTGATATACTGCATGGCATATAACTCCCTCCCCTCTCCCCCTAAACCACTTTCTCTACCTCTCTCTATACCCCTCCCCCTCCTCTTGCGGACATTACTGCGCATTCCCTATGACTTGTGTTATTTTATTATTGGATTCTGTGATTTTGTTTATGACAGTCATTAAGAAACAATTATAATCCATTTGTCTCTATTGTTTTATTTTTATTTTGCATAGACAAATATCTATTATTTATCAACCTGTCTACGAGCTGTTAGCTCGTGATAGGTTGTGGATATTAGTCTTTTAGTCACTATTGTCTAGTCTATTGATAGATGTGCCGTTTAGTCTACTTGTTAGTTTATTTACGTATTGGCACCAACCACATTCAGCAATAAAAAAACCTAAAAAGCTGTCCCTACTTGTACGGGAAAAGTAATTGTAACAAATAAAGCCGAGTTAAAAGAGAAAATTCTGTCGCAAAAACGTTTTATGAAAGCTTTCATTCTTAGAAATGATTGCTACCTTTCTAAACAAATATTTACAAAATTTTAGTAGCAGATAAAAATTTTTTTCAATTTATTCGTGCGCAAGTTCATGGCTGAACTGAGCGTGCTGTCAGTTAAAATCCAACAAATGAGCCTTTTGACCTACATGTTTTGAACTTGATGCTAATATTTATTTGTGGGGCGATTTATTTATAAATTCAAAAGAGTGATTTATACATTTTTTTAAAAATCGTATACAAACGATAGCTTACATGCGTAATTTACAAATCGTAAATTTTACATCTGACGACCTAGCAAAAATGGTGTGAAGAGATCTAGGTCTATCTTAATCATGTGTGTCTCTCGTGGGAACTTTTCTGCAAAATTATTGCTACGTTAGAATGGCACGAGTATTTGTAAGGAAGAAAAAACAAAAGAGTTGGAGTTTTAGTTGAGAGCTGGAAGATCTAGAACTCGGCCCTTTTAAAGGTATAAATTTATTGTCGTGACAACTCTTTTACTGACGATCTTTTACTTAAATTCTGAAGTTTTTTTTGTCCGAAAATAGTAGAAAATTTTAAACTACTTTTTCCATTAATATACAGAGTGTTTCTTTTCATACATCTGTAAATTATAGGAAGCTAACTTTTTAAGTAGTGAGGTGAGGTGAGAAAGGGTGGAAAATTCTCGTTTTTGGAGTTCTCGCTTCTATCTCGAAAACGACGGGTTCTAAGGAAAAAATTATTCTTAGTATAACGAAAGCTTATCAAATTTTGTACAAGATTGTTTCTATTAATTTTTTCTCTATATCGTAGCGTTTTCGAGATATCCGCCTGCAAAAACTGTTTATGTATGAAAAAATAATTTTCTGGTATTATACGGAATTTTCATATATTAAGGATTTTGCGAGCGGATATTTCAAAAACTATACGGAATAGAGAAAAAATTAATAGAAACAATCTTGTAGGAAATTTAATAAGCTTTGATTTTACTAATAATTTTTTCCCTAGATCCCACCGTTTTCGAGATTTAGGCGAAAACCCCAAAAACGGGAATGATAAATAAAAACGAATTTCAAATGAGTACTCGGATGACTTTTGTAGTGTTATTACCCAACAACTGTGATTACGACAACTTGACGTAACGTTTCACTCAAGAAATTTATCTATTATCTAAAATAGTTATATTATGTAAATGATAAAGTTATATAATTACGCATTATGTATTTATTTAAGGTTAAGAATTTAGTTAGTTTTCGTTATACCCTAGATAATACCTTACACTTTACTAGAAATCGAATTTCAGTCAGGTGATTTTCCCGAAAGCTTTATCCCTGTCCAGTTCATCCCTGATACTACATCTAAAGTATTCCATGATAAGAGAATAATTTATTCTCAAACATCTAACTTTAACCTAACAACATCGAATCTCGTAGCGCATAACATCTCTTTGAGAAAAGAGGAACGTTTTGTTTTATTTTGCTTGTTTGTGTATTCGTAACTCGTACAAAATTCAAAGTGATATGTAAGAAGTAAAGTGAAAGATATGAAATTTCGCTACAAAAAAGTCTATTTGCCATTTTATCAATTTTAGGAGGAAAAATAAAATTTATTTATTTGTTTGGGAAAAATATTTTGCCCTTCACACCTTCAATAAATGAAAAATTTGAAATTAAAACGTTTTTAAAATAAAACAATTAACTTTTTTTTTAAAACGTCAAAAAATACGTAAGTTTGTACTTTTTGGTACTACTAAAAAAAGTAAATTCTAACCTTACTTATTTTATTATAACAAATTGTAATATAAAATGATTATTCTAAGCATTTGTAATGTTAAAAGTTAATGTTTTTTTTAATTTCTTTTTATTATTTTTGTTTGTTACGTTTAATAATAATTAGCTTGCGAATTTAAAAATAATTTCACAATTAAAGTACAAGTAATTAACAAGAGATGGCGCTTTTTCAATATTTTTTATTTTTCATGTCTAAATTCGTTTTAAAAAATTAAATGTTTCATGAGGACAAAATTAACTTTTTTTGGGTCGTCAGATGAAACAAAGTGTCACTTTTGCGCTGTTTTAAAAGAATATACTATGTAAAATGGACGCAAGTACAAAAATCATGCAACGCAACCTTTCTCATTTTAAATAACCAATAGGTAAAGTGGCGATTTTAATTAAATTATAAATCCTCTCTTTTAGTAAGTTTTAATTTTCAAAATTTATTTATTTAATAAAATTAGCCAATAATAATTATATTGCAACAATTAATTTAATGTCACAGCAATTTTATCTTGTTTGTCCTTTTGAAATATTCACGTTGTACATTAATGGATAATTAATCCTTTACATAAGCACGCATTTAACTTGGATTTAAATGTATTAGAAATAATTAATAACTTAATAATTTTAAATAATATACTTTTTTGGAGCTTTTAATGAGCTCATTAAAGCACAGCATTAGTGAATGCCATTAACGTGATGTTTTTAGGGGATTTTTTTGTGCTGTTTGTGCGTATTAACTTCATCATTGCACACAGCTACATTTGAATAATTAAAAATAACATTTTTTATCAGCTCTTTATATAAGTATTATTTTTGTAAGAGTAATACACTGTGTTCATAAAAGATTGGGGTCAGTCTTTATACTACCCACAACGTATGCTGTTGGTTTTAATTTTATCTTCTATCGAACTTGAGTTTCTAAAACTTTGAAAATTAAGTTATAGTCGTTATTTTCGATCGTAAAAAATAACATAAAGTAACATTATAACATAACATAACATAACCTAGAAAAGTTGTGTAAATTACGAAAAGTACAAGATAGGATGTATTTTTGATCGTAAAAATAACATAAAGTAACATTATAACACAACCTAGAAAGTTTAAGTAAATTAAGAAAAGTACGAGATATAATGTTCTCGTATGGCATTGTTTTAGTCAATATTTTTGATCGTAAACAATAACATAAAGTAACATTGTAACATGACGTAACATAACCTAGAAAGGTTTTGTAAATTCAGAAAAGTACAAGATATAAAGTTCTCATTTGGTATCGTTTTAGTCGTTATTTTTCATCGTAAAAAATAACATGAAGTAACATTATAACATAAAGTAACATAACAACCTAGAAGGGAATATTAAGAAAAGTACAAGATATAAACTTCTCGTTTGAAATCGTTTTAGTTTTTATTTTACATCGTAAAAAATTACATAACATTATAGTCATAACCTTGAAAGATTGTGTCAAATTAAGAAAAATACAAGATAGAAGTTTCTCGTTTGGTATAGTTTTAGTTTTTACTTTTCATCGTAAAAAATAACATAAAGTAACATTACAACATGACATGACATAACGTAACGTAACATAACATAACGTAACATAACATAACGTAACATAAAATAACGTAACATAACATAACGTAACATAACATAGCGTAACATAACATAATGTAACATAACATAGCGTAACATTACATAACGTAACATAACGTAACATAACGTAACGTAACATTCTAACATAACGTAACATAACATGACCTAGAAAAGTTGTGTAAATTAAGCAAGGTACAAGATAATTATAAACATTATAACATAACGTAACATAACATAGCCTAGGAAGGTTGTGTAAATTATGAAAAGTACAAGATACAAAGTTCTCGTTTAGAATCGTTTCAGTCGTTATTTTTCATCGTAAAAAATAACATGAAATAACATTATAACATAAGGTAACATAACATAACCTAGAAGGGAATATTAAGAAAAGTACAAGATATAAAGTTCTCGTTTGAATTCGTTTTAGTTTTTATTTTTCATCATAAAAAATTACATAGAGTAACATTATAGTCATAATCTTGAAAGATTGTGTCAAATTAAGAAAAATACAAGATAGAAGTTTCTCGTTTAGTATAGTTTTAGTTTTTACTTTTCATCGTAAAAAATAACATAAAGTGACATTACAACATAACATAACGTAACATAAAACAACGTAACATAACATAACGTAACATAACATAACGTAACATAACATAACGTAACATAACATAACGTAACATAACATAACGTAACGTAACATAACATAACGTAACATAACATAACGTAACATAACATAACGTAACATAACATAACATAACATAACGTAACATAACATAACGTAACATAACATAACGTAACATAACATAGCATAACATTACATAACGTAACATACCGTAACATAACATAACGTTACATTCTAACATAACGTAACATAACATGACCTAGAAAAGTTGTGTTAGTTAAGCAAAGTACAAGATATAAACATTATAATATAACGTAACATAACATAGCCTAGGAAGGTTGTGTAAATTATGAAAAGTACAAGATACAAAGTTCTCGTTTAGTATCGTTTCAGTCGTTATTTTTCATCGTAAAAAATAACATGAAGTAACATTATAACATAAGGTAACATAACATAACCTAGAAGGGAATATTAAGAAAAGTATAAGACAAAGTTCTCGTTTGGTATCGTTTTAGTTTTTATTTTTCATCGTAAAAAATTACATAAAGTAACATTCTAGTCATAACCTAGAAAGATTGTGTCAAATTAAGAAAAATACAAGATAGAAAGTTCTCGTTTGGTATCGTTTTTGTTTCTACTTTTTATCGTAAAAAATAACATAAAGTAATATTACAACATAACATAACGTTACACAACGTGGAGAGAAGGTAGTGTAAATTAATAAAGTACAAAATAGAAAGTTCTCTTTTAGTATCGTTTTAGCCGTTATTTTTCATCGTAGAAAATAACATAAAGTAACATTATACCATAACCTACAAAGGTTTTGTAAATTAAGAAAAGTACAAGACAGAATGTTCTCGTTTGGTATCATTTTAGTCGTTATTTTTCATCGTAAAAAATAACATAAAGTATCATTATAGTCATAATAACCTAGAAAGATTGTGTCAAATTAAGAAAAATACAAGATAGAAAGTTCTCGTTTGCTATCCGAATTTAGACAAGCCAACTGAATAATTTTTTGTAAAAAAAAGCAATAAAGCCTATTAAGAAAACAAAAAGTTGAACGTCGCGACGCTTAGCGTCGATGTGATAAAATGTCGGCTTTAGTATCGTTACTTTTAACCTGTTGAAAATTTTTCCCTAGAATTTTTTTGAAAGTAATCCATTTTTAAACAGCAGTCGAAAAACTAAATTGTCAATTTTCAGGTTTTTTGCGTTATCTCCGTAACCATTATGAATTTTTGAATTTTCTAAACAGATTTTAAAAACTCATCCGAGTATGCAACTTTTTGCTACATTAGCCACTCTCGTAATCTTACCGTTTTAGAGATCTCAATCTTGATACAACTTAAAAAAATCACTCTGTATTTTCATCTTGCATATTTTCGAATATTTTTAATGAAAAATTTGTAAAACAATTATTGATATGAAATTTTGCTAATTATATTGAAGTACTAAATTTTGCGAATAATTATCTTCTTAACTTATACAGTCTGACGATTGCTTGTACTTATACCACAATTAACCCTAAGGATACGGATGTTATGAACCCACAAAGAAAAGTTGCACCAAGATAGCTTGTATATTAAGTTATGAAAGTATGTTTATTAGGGTTTATGATGTTGTTTATGCATCCTGAAGTATTTGACACACATCAAATATAAAGGGGCACTATTTGTAAAAAGATTTTCATCAATATTGATCGTGCAAAGTCAGCTTTATTATATAATATAAAAAGAAATAAAAAAATAAACCTCTTGAACTAGGATCTTTTATCGCAAAAAAGAGTAGTAGGTACTTGGGGCTTTTGTTAAAAGAGAACTTTTTATGATTAAAGTGAATTTTTTAATAAGTTTAATTTAAATGAAATTTTCGCCTTTTAATTTAAGAAAAATGCCAAGTTTCCAACATTTTCCCTTAAAGAAAAGATTTTTTCTTCTACTCGAATAGAGTGATTATTCGTATACTGACATTTGTTTTCAACTGTTTATTTTTATTAAGACTCTTTTATAAAACTTTTTGACGTTTTCCTTTTTGTGACACACACACCCAAAATTCAATTTAATATTTAATTAAAATCATTTAAGCAAACAGAAAATTTTAGGTGTAGGAAAATTTAATGACATTAACTAAAGGATAAAGGAAAGGAACTATGAATAAACAAATCTGTCACGATCCTTTAGAAACCACCAATGCGGTTCTCGTGTTTAAACTCTCTCAAACTCAGTTTGTTACGTTCTAAACAATATTTTTTAAAAAGATAAGCTTTAAAAAATCGTTCAACCTACTAAAAGACGTATTTAGAAATGAGGGCACTCAAAGTCATCTTTAAGAGGACGAAAGTATAAAGATAAAGGCAATTTGTAAGCTTCTTCGGAAAGATGGACTTAGGGAAGTGGTACTCGCAATATTCTTTGAAATACGTGGTTGGCAACAATGCTCAAAAATTGTTTCAAAAGTGCAGCTAAAATAGTAACAACCCAACCATATTTTAAGAAAATCGTACTAGGAGTACGAGTAAAGCCCCGATTTTAGGTTGTAAAAGAAATCAAGAAAGGTACCTAAAATAGGTGATAAAATGATGAAAAAAGGTGATAAAAATATGAAAATATTTCAAAGAGCACAGACACAGCTCTGTACTATACTATGATAACGTGGGACGGTCACTGCAGTGTACGTAGTCAACAAGGTTGTCAACCAGCAAAAGAGCTCTACACGATCGGTAAATAACGGAAATGCTCGCTGGAGTACACGAAGTCAACAAGGTACAGTCAGCCTCACAATTAATGGCCACCCTGGCTGTACGTTTAGCACGAATTGTGGATGTGACCATCATAACACCCTGTTTTTCTACTGCGTTTTTCTACATGTGTCAGAGTGTTACGAATCCGTAAGATTCTGCCTCTGATACGGGAAAAATTAACAACGTTTACGCCCCCGAGCGTTTTTTATTAAAAATGAGTCGTACGTAATCCATCAGCAACCATCTGATTTTCCGTTTTTGTACCATCTGCGATGCCATGGTATAAATGTTTATCCGGCGTTTACATTATAACGTAGTATAAAATGAATCGAGGTCATCACCCAAGTCAATTTCATTCCACCCGATAAATTAAAATTATTTATTTTTAATTTATTTTGGTCCTTCAGGTATTCCAAATATATTTTTTCATCTTTTTAATTTTACTTTTAAACCTCCTTAATATTTTCATTAATTTTTCCTAATTTTAAAATCTTCCCTAAAATAAAATATTTAATTATTTTAAATGTTTTTTTTAAATTATTTGTAATTAACGTAACCCCTCCAAAGTTATACCATTCGATGTCTATTTTAACCCCGCATCTATCACCACCTACATAATCGCGTTAAAAGCATTTATGTAGTAGCTTAGTGATAATCGTAGAGATATGAGTACGAAGCGTACGGAGTCACATGTACGTTTCCACTTCGAAGTTAAATCGAACAAGCGAGTTCTATTGGTGCTAGGAAATTGAAGAGTAACTTTATTTTGCCAACAAGTATTAACTCAACAACCTCCCCTTCTGTCGTCCTTTTGTCGTTGTTGGCTAATAATCACCCTGACGTATAGCTAGGGTGACCAAGAATTGTGAAGCTGACTGTACAGTATACAGTGCGCCAAGTAATCGGAAAACAACAGATCGATTTGTTAAACAGTCAACAAACTTGTCAAAAGGACTTCAATGTGCTGAAAATAGAAATTGACCGGTGAGCGTTTTCTCTGACATTTATTCAGTCTGTCAATATCAACCTTTTTAGGTTACACGTTAAACATTGTCTGTTGGTCTTGTTTTCACTGCTCCTTGGCATACATTTTCTTAAACCCGCGAGTTAAGATAGACGATTTCTTCTTAACAATTATTTATTTTATTTTATAAATTACACTTTTAAAACATTTATTAATTATTATTCACTTTATTATTAACATTAACTTTTCACTTATAACTAATTTGAATCTCAAATCTTTAAACTACATTTTGTGACTGACGAATTAAGATTAAGATTAAAAATGAATTTCTTCCCTATTTATACAAGTTACAAATTTGCGGAAAATTACCATTAAAAATATGTGATCAAAATCTAATTTTAGGTTTAGAAAAATATCCAGGTGTGGACATATTATTTATAAGTACTTAGAAAAATATCCAAGTGTGGACATATATTTAATAATTACTAAAAGCACTTAATATTTGTTATTATTAATTAGAAATGTTTGGTTATTTAAGTTATTGAAATCTAAATTTAAAGTTAAATACTTCGTAGTTAAAAAATAAGGATTTCGCAATTTTATGCAATTAATATAAAATTTAAATGTTAGTACGCAATAATTGGAATATAATAATATAAGGGTTAATAAGATAAGAATAAGAATACATAACATCATAGCAGATGTGGATAACGTAACTCCTCCCAACGTAGATGAAGATTTAGGGTGAAGTTTTCGGAACTCGAATATCTTCAAGATGAAATTGAATTGATGGTGTTGAAGTTTTAGTTTTCTTCCTGAGGAAGAATGCATGGATGCGTTTTCTGAAAATGTAAATTAGTACACAAGAGATTAGAATTATTAAAATGATAAGTGTTGGAGTCCATATAGACATTTTCTGTAATGGATGTCCAGTGGGTAATTCTTCTGGTAATTTCATGAGTTGTTGCTTGAGGGATGACAAATCTTCCAGATGAATTTGTTCTAAATGTATCGCATTGATTTGAATTTGTTGAGTTTGTTCTTGGGCTGGCCAATACACATTAGGCAATTGGATCATTGAAATGTCATTAATCGGTTGCCTGTTATTCGTTAAGCGAATTTTATTATTTAACTGTAATACACAATTTATTGGTAGGGAAATAATGTAAGTTCCATCTATAGGAATTTTTGAGTTGTCGTTTTCGCACTTTTGAGTCGCGATTACTTCGTTTGGAGTTACTAACAACCAAAGATTGTTTTTAATGGTCACCACTTGAGGTTGGTTAATTGAAATCGTTTTTGTTTGTTCGGCACAAGTGTTATTTTTCACGTATTTTATTAGGGTGCTTTCACAATTTAAATTGTCCGTTTGAATTGTCATTAGATCTTTGCACAGATATTGATCATCGATAATGTTTTCACACTTAACTTTGGTAGAAATATGCGATTGCTCGGACGTTAGGATAAACATGTGTGTAGGTACGGTTATTTGGAAGTGATTGTTGTTCATAATAGGTATTGGAAATAATTTATAATAATCATAAATTTGGTTACTAACGGTTGGTATTTCAAAAGTATAAGTTATTCTGGTGTCGATTTGATAAGCTTTTACAGTAATAATTCTTTCAAAGATAGGTAAATTATGTTTGGATATTGTTAATGGCAATAGAATATCAGCTTGGCTGGTGATTGTTCTCAGCTCGTGTATTAATTGATCAGGTTCGATTATAGAAGGGTGTATCACTTCTAATTTAACGAATGTTATTGCTTCTTCTATGTTATTTGTTAAATGTAAAATTAAGTTTAATATAGAAATTACTTGTAGATAAATTGAATGCAATCGAAGTTCTTCTTGTATTTTTATTGATTTTATGTCATTATCCTTCATTTGTTGTTCAATTTGCATTATCCTTGATTTTAGTAATTCTTGATTTAAGGCCATGTTTTGTATGGTTGAGTTAAATGTATCCATGATTCTAGTAGTTAAGCTAATTTGTTCTTTTATTACATGATTAGTTTGTTTCTGATTGTTTTGAAGTTCTATTATTGCATTTTCGAATTTGGCTCCATCTTCTGCATTTAAATTACCTGTGATGAATTTAACGACTGATCCAAGTCCATCTATTACTCCTCGTTGTTTTCGAGTATTTTGTTCAGGAAATATATGTTGAAGTTTCCTATCAATTTCAGAGGTTAAGCCTTTTAATAAGGTAATGTAGTTACTTAGTTCTTGTTGAAATGTAGCTGATTTGTTTGAAACAAAGAGAGTTGAATTTAAGAAATTGACTTGTGATTTTGCTTCCTCAAAATGATTTATTAAACGTTGTGCATCGGTGTTTTTTATTAAGATCCAATTATTTATTGAATTTTGGGCTTTTCCTAATTTATACGGGAATATGCCGGGTTGATCTTGCAATTTTGTTATTGCTGATTGGTTGATGTTGATGTACCAGGTACAGGTGAGGATAAGTCTGAAACAATGACTTTACTTAATTCATCTGTGTGTACCTTTTTGGTTCTGTCTTTAGCAATTCTAACAGTATAAGTGTCGTGATCGTGAATTTTGATAATAGTGTAAGGTCCATTGAATTTTGGTGATTTTTTTTTTCTTCTATTGTTTTTGATAAAGACTTGTTCATTAATTTGATATTTCGTTGTTAGCTTTACATATTTATTTCGCATGTTTTTTGTTGTAGTTTTTCTTCGATCTTGGTATAGAGGATAGTCATTTTTTGTTTATGATCAATGATCATTAAATTTTACAAAAGTTACTAACTTTTGGTTGTAGAAAATGTTTTATAATGTTCAATAATTTAGTAAGATGATTTGTTTTAATATTTGTATGTTTTAGTTAAGTTTTTTATTCTTTTTTTTTTCTGTGAATCACAAAGTTTTTAGATAAGGAGTTAGTTGTAGTTATATGAATTTGATTATATTTTGATATTTGGATTAGATTTGATTTTCGCAAGTAAGTATTGCGTTAGTCGATTCTTCTTTTGAATGGATTGTATTATCATAATATGAAGTCTTTATAATTTTGTTCTCATTGAATATTTCGTTTGGAAAAACTTCTTTAGTTTGTGAAGATGTTGAGGTAGGTGTGATGTTTAAAATTTCGTCTAAATTTTTCTTGTTTGAATTATCATTGTTGGTTCCTTGTATCGATTGAGTATGGATTGGGTGTATCTTAAGTCTAGATAATACTTCAGCATTGAGATTTAGTTTTCGATCTTTATGAATTATTTCGTAATCGTATTCCTTTTCGTTTGCATGATCGATTTTTAAATTATTGAAATTTTGTAACTGTAAGTCGTTTAATTGTTGTTGCTGTTGGTAATCATTATTCTTCGCATTGATTTCTATTAAGTTGTCAATTTTTAATGGTTTGCATAGTAATAATTCTTGATCTTCGTTGTTTTTGTTGATTGTAGTTGTCTGAATGAAATTATTTTCTATTATTACTGGCATTTCTAAATGGTCAGTGATTGGTAAACGGATTCTTTGCTTGGTTGAACTTGAATTTTTAATTTTATAATTTTTCGTTTGCAAAGAAGGTTTATTCATGTAGTGTAATGGAATTACAGTATTTGTCGTTATAAGTTGATTATTTTTTATATCCACTTCAGCTCCGAGATACTTCAATAAATCTATACCTATCAGGCCATCATAAGTATTTTTTAAATCAAAGATGTAAAATTTGTGATTGCTAGGTGAACGAAAAGTTGGTGGTACAGGTATGATTGCTGTTCCACGATGCTCCGTCATCTTATGTGCGGTTTGTATAGCAAATGCTTCATTGGTAATTAAAGGTTGGTAATATTTTTTAGCCATTGAAGGATTGATTAAAGTTCTTGCTGAACCTGTGTCAATTAGAAATTTTCCATTGTCAAGTTCTGGTAAGATTATGTAAGGTAATTTAGAACTGACTATGTTATTGAGATGTAATGGTACAGTTTCTATGTTTGATTGTATAATTTCGGAACCAGATGAAATTTCTCGTTCCTTGTCATCTTGGAATATTATTGGTTCGTAGTCTTCGTAATACTGTTCTTTTTCGAATTCGTTAGTTATTTCTAACGTTTGATCTTCATAGTTAAATTCTTGTGTTGGTTCAACATTTTTGATGTCTTGGTAATATAATTCTTCTGAAATCCAATCTTGTTGTTGTTCAGCTTGTGCTGGAGGTTGTTGAAATGGTTTTTGAATATACGATTGTGGTCTTTTCTGAACCGTAAAGTTATTGGATCTATTAATTTGACTTGTCGATATTGACATTGGTGTTTGGACTGAAGGTTGTTTAAAATTTCGTTGTGAACTTTGAGGTTTTTGCCATGGTTGATTTAGCATTGGTTGTTGAAATTGATTTTGTTGAATTTGAGGTCTTTGCCATGATTGATTTAACGTTGATGGTTGTTGAAATTGATTTCGTTGTTGAAATTGAGGACTTTGCCATGGTTGATTAAACATTGATTGTTGAAATTGATTTTGTTGTTGAAATTGAGGACTTTGCCATGGTTGATTAAACATTGATTGTTGAAATTGATTTTGTTGTTGAAATTGAGGGCTCTGCCTTGGTTGATTAAATGATGGTTGTTGAAAAAATTGTGGTGTTGGACGATATGATTGGAAAGCAGGAACTGCCTTTTGTACTTGAGGATAGAAATCCAATTTTTGGTTTTTATTTGGTGGAGTTGGTAATTGTTTTGTAGGAGGATTGTAATTTCCATGTTGTAATGATTGAACATTTTCTTCTGAAATAATGTGTCTGAGCGCTTCTTCCAACGATTGTGGTCGTCGGGATCTAATATTTGACCCCAATGGTTCTCTTAATCCACTTAAGAATGTAGCTAAGCACATTTCTTCATACATGTTGGTCTTAACTCTTTTTATTGTGGCATTACCTTCGTTTAGTCCTACCCAAGAGTATAATGCGCTTTTCAATTCTTCAACCTTTTGTAAGAATTCATGAGGTGACAATTGATTTTGTTTTAAGTATAATAAATCTCTCAAAAGAACTTGTTCACTTCTTGTATCGCCAAATTTTGTTTGTAGTATATCTTTTAGTTGTTGCCATGTTGTGATATCGCGACCTGCAGTTATTAATGCTGCTTGTCCAACTAACTTTGTTCTGATGGATGCAAGAATAAAATGATTCAGATATAAATCGGGTTGATTTGGATCAATAAAGGTATTTACTACCACATCCGCCGATCTCAGAAACTCTACGAGATTGCTGTATCCATCGAAGTTTGGTATCGATTTTAAATAAACGGCTGAAAATTGATTTTGAGCCATTGTGTTATCTTCTTGTTGTTCGGGAATTATTTGAAGATTTTCTAATTGATTTACCAAGTCGTCGATTGACATAAAATTTGTTTTCTTCGTAAATTAAATTTTTATGTTAGTTTATTTATTTAAAGATCGCAATTTTTTATTTGTTTGTTTAATTATGGGACGTCTTGATTTAAATTTGGTTTTAATTAAATTTTTTTTTTATAAAAAAAAAAAAAGCTTGGTTTTAGTTAGGAAAAAATTTTTTCAGGATTTAGGAAAAAGCAATGCAAAATTTGTCTTACATAAATACTGATGTTTTCATTTTTCAAAGCAGTAAGGCTTAATGGATAAATTTTCTTTTTTCTTAACGATTGATTTTCTTTCTTCTTAAACACTAATTTTCTTTTTTCTTAGTTGCTAAATTTCTTGTTTCTTAGTTGCTAATTTTCTTTTTTCTTAATTGCTAATTTTTCTTTTTTCTTATTCACTAATATTTCACTTTTTCGTTATTAATAATTTTATTTCTTCTTGTTTAAATTTATATTCTTATTCAATTTTATTTCGTATTTAATTTTATTTCGTATTTTATTTTATTTCTTCGTATTTAATTTTCTTTTTAATTAATAATTTTTCTTTTATTCTTACTTATTAAATTTTCTTGTTTCCTTTTTCTTAATTAACCACCAGGAAAGGGACCGCTGGAGGTGTGCTTGGTTCTTGAGAATTGGAGATGAGCTGTTGAAACAGTTACAGGATGCCTTCTCTGGAAAGGTGCCGCAGGAAGAAAATCTTGTTCCCCAATCCTACCGACTGCGCCAGTTAAGATAGACGATTTCTTCTTAACAATTATTTATTTTATTTTATAAATTACACTTTTAAAACATTTATTAATTATTATTCACTTTATTATTAACATTAACTTTTCACTTATAACTAATTTGAATCTCAAATCTTTAAACTACATTTTGTGACTGACGAATTAAGATTAAGATTAAAAATGAATTTCTTCCCTATTTATACAAGTTACAAATTTGCGGAAAATTACCATTAAAAATATGTGATCAAAATCTAATTTTAGGTTTAGAAAAATATCCAGGTGTGGACATATTATTTATAAGTACTTAGAAAAATATCCAAGTGTGGACATATATTTAATAATTACTAAAAGCACTTAATATTTGTTATTATTAATTAGAAATGTTTGGTTATTTAAGTTATTGAAATCTAAATTTAAAGTTAAATACTTCGTAGTTAAAAAATAAGGATTTCGCAATTTTATGCAATTAATATAAAATTTAAATGTTAGTACGCAATAATTGGAATATAATAATATAAGGGTTAATAAGATAAGAATAAGAATACATAACATCATAGCAGATGTGGATAACGTAACTCGCGCCGTGGACTTTGTCCACGATTAGCATTAGCACGATTAGCACAAAAAAGAAAACAATTACATCTGTCATATCATTACCTTTGTCAATATAATTTCTTATTTCTTTATTATCTCACCTGTCATTTCATCTTTAAGTTTCATATGTTATTTCATCTCATCTGTCAATCTCATCTGTTATTTTAACTCACCTTTTAATCTCAACTGTCATTTAATCTCATCTGTCATACCATATCATCTGTCATTTTACCTTATCTGTTAATCTCATAAGTCAGTCTCATCTGTCAATCTAATCTGATATTTTAATCTCATCTATCATATCGTTTTATCTGTCAATATCAGCTTTCATCGTCATCTGTCATTTCATCTCATCTTTTAATCTCAACTGTCATTTAATCTCTTCTATCATACCATATCATCTGTCATTTTACCTTATCTGTTAATCTCATAAATCAGTCTCATCTGTCAATCTAATCTGTCATTTTAATCTCATCTTTCATATCCGTTCATCTGTCAGTATCAGCTTTCATCGTCATCTGTCATTTCATCTCATCTTTTAATAACATCTGCCATACCATATCATCTGTCATTTTACCTCATCTGTCAATCTCATCAGTCAGTCTCATCTGTCATTTCATCGTCATCTGTCATCTGTTTAGAATAATTTTCACATAAATGTCAATAGATAGCGCACCCGTCTAAGCATAATTAGGGCCTTAAAATGTCGCTTTCTGATACAGTCGAATAAAAAATAAATTTATTTCTGGCAAACAGAAAGCAATATAAATAAAAATATATAATAAGTTATTCAATTTGTCTCCGGGAACTTAACTTATGGTGCACCCAGTATAAATAAATAGGAAAAATACGGCACTGTTAAATAATCAAAACGATAACAATAAAATAAGTTGGAAACTACTTTAATAAAAAATGATTTGTAACTTTTCATCAAAAATTTTTGGCCAACATCATTCACATAAAAACCAATTGAAAAGGGCTAAAAATTGTTCTTATTTAACTTTATCTTATACTACATTATCTTAAATTGAGTAATTTCGCGGCCGTCTTTTATTAATAAAACGCCTTTACTCTTTCATAAAATTAAATTAAAATTAAAACAAAGCGAACAGAAAATTAAGTTGTTTCGTAATTTACATACTTGGAATTTTCTTACATTTTCTAACAATATCGTAAAAACGTTTTTTAATAACCATAATTAAATCTTTTTTTTTTTTTAATTTGGTGAGTAATTGGAGAAAAAAGTATAAACATTTTACATTTAAAATGTATATCCTTTTGCGTAGTTAAAAAAAGGTTCACGAAATAGCTCTAACTGCAAATTAAACTCGAGTTGAACCTCAACTAAGTATTCATAGCATCTAAAGAGCAATTTTTTTGGGCTGAAACAGCGCAATTGATCCTAATTTTATTTTATATCGAAAAAACGGAGAAAAAGAAGAGAAAAAAAAAAAAGGAACAAAGCTACAAATCAGTGTTTAAAATGAATTTCATAATTCAATTACTTCTGAGGTGCGAATCTTCCTGTTTGAAAATTAAATTATTGTTGCGTGCAATCCTCGTGTATTCTGTAAGAAATAAACTGCTTGGACAAATCCCAACAAAAGCCCTTAGGACAAATAAATGTAACGGGGGCTGTTATTTTTTTAAAAAACAACAAAACTCAAATCAATATTTTTTTACGCAATTTTAATTTTGTCGTAACAAAAGGATTTGAAATGGTGGGTTTGTTTTCACATTTAATTTGTTTGTAAAGCATTAATTTGTAACATTAATACATTTTTAAAGTTTATCCTTTACAAAATAAATTCTATTGTTTTTTGTATAAAAGGAACTGAAATTTTCAAGTTAAAACAGTAGGCACCGAATTCATTGGTGGTTGAGTTTGAGAAAGGACCGTGACAGATTTGTTTGTTCATAGTTCCATTCCTTTCCTTTATCCTCAACTAATGTCATTAAATTTAGCTACCTTTGAGATTTTTCACCTAAATAAAACGTATACAGGGTGGGTCATTTGAGTGTCCATCTTTAGCAACCCTTATTTGTATACGAAATTGATTTTAAAGTATGGCTAGTCTCATTACTAAAAATTTTTTCTAATTGAAAGCTAAAGAATCCTGTATTTTCTTGTTTTACTCAATTTCAATTTTTAAGCAGCGTGGCAGTCTCTAAATGTGTTAGGGGGTTCCCCTAAAACATTTTTTGTTAATATTCTTGAAACCCCTTAACCGATTTTCATCAGATTTAGTATGCAACCTAACCAACCGCATTAGCATAAATACCAAATCCTAATTTTGTAAAAGTCGCTAGAGGGCGCTAGTTACTGGCAATTGGTAATTCTTTTCTGCAATAACTTCCTTGTCAAAAACATTTTTTAATTTTTTATCACAGAGTCAAACGTAGCATTTAATTCTAAAAAAGAAAGTATTGATGTAGTTTATTCTTAAGATACGCCGTTTCCGAGAAATAAGCCCGTCGAGCGGACGCGCTACGTTCGGGCCGTCATGTTCAGTTTAATCGTCAGTTACTAATAAACTACAAGAGTTGTTGGCATGAGATTTGAGAAAACTATTGTACATAGATCATTCTGAGATGTCACAAAGGCACATCCCAATATTTCAATCTAATTTTAAAATATTAGAAAAAAACACTCGCGACCTACTGTCCATCGTCCATATCTCTCTTGTTTGAAATACAACACTTACCAGTATTCACAAAAGTTTATATTTACCTATTGGGAAAACCTTTTGTTGATAATTTGGTTTCCGAGTTATTGCTAATCCTACCGGCCAGGGGGGGGGGCATGTCTCCAGCTCCCGTGAGGCGAGTACAAAAGACGAGGTTTGAAGCACAAACGTGCACAAAGGAAGCAGAAACGATTAAGCCTATTTTGAAACCGAAATTTTAAAGAGGGGAGGACTAGCATGTTTCCAGTCCCCCCCTGTAACTCGCTCAGGAGGAGAGCACAAACGAGGGAGTTGGAGGCACAAACGTGCACAAACAATGAACAAACGATTAGGCCTATTTTGAAACCAAAATTTTAAATAGGGAGGATGGCATGTATCCACCGCCTTTTCTCCCCACGAGAAAGGTATAACCCCCACCCCCAAATGATTAATGTTAATAACTTCGAAGTAAGATGAAACGACGGGAATAGATGCACAAACGTGCACTAACAAAGAACAAACGATTAAGGCAATTTTGAAACCGAAATTCCAAAGAGAGGGCTAGCAGTTTTTAGCCCCCCCCCCTTTCATTGGCTCAGGAGAAGAGCACAAACGAGGGGGTTGGAGGCACAAACGTGCACAAATAAGTAACAAACTATTAAACCTATTTTGAAACCGAAATTCTAAATGAGGAGGAAGTGGCATTTACCCCCCCCCCCCCTATCTCTACAAGAAAGTTATGATATTGTTTATTGTTAATATTCGGAGTAAGATGAGTAGAAACGACGGGAATAATACACAAACGTGCATAAACGAAGCACAAACGAAATAGACTATTTTGGATCAAAAAATCAAAATGGGGGGCAGCGACATGGACCTTATTTTTTATGTGGCCTGTCATTACTTTCCGACATGGGGACATACTAAGTCTTTGAAGTTGATTATTTGGGTTTTTTTTATAGAAGCTTTTTCAGCGTCTTTTTGTTTTATTTTTTTTTGTGTTTGTGTGTGTCTTTTTCACAGTTAATAGCGAGTGGGATTGGTATGAGGCAAACTGTGTGGCGCCCTAATTTTTTTATATCTTTTAGCCACGCCTTCTCCGCTGGCTGCTGGCGATTTCATGTCATGACAATTTTGTGTGTATGTGGTATTTGTTTGTTTATTAAATTTGAAATGTAGTAAAAAGATTGTTCGCCACAGTAACCTGCAGGGCTGGACTGGCCCGGTAGGCTACCGGGAATTTCCCGGTGGCTCGTGAACTGATAATCTGATAATTGATAATGAAAGGAATATATTGCAAAAATTAAAATACCTGGACCATCAGATTTTCCAGTACTAATTGTTTCCCAGTCCAGTCCTGGGTAACCTGTGACGATACATCCTGAAAATAAAACAATTTTATTTGAAAAGTCGTTGATTATTGTTTTAAATTTGATGACACATTCATTATAATAGTTTTCCACAAGTTTCTCAACTAGTCATCATATACTCGTCGGAGTTTTGAACAATTAATCACTTTTTAGTGTAAAAGGCCAAAAAAGGGGTTTAATTCAAACTTTTCGAAAGTTTAATTTTAAATAATAACCTTAAGACAATTATTTAGCAAAAGACGATCCATTAAACAGTTTTGAAACTATCAGCAACTTCCAAGTCATAGAACTAAATAGGGGTTTCGATGTGCTTAGTAAAAATGAAGCCATGCTTAGGCATCTTCTCCCTATATTTAATCCCCTTTAAGTATATTTATTTAAATAAACTTTCTACTTACAACACGACTCGTTTAGTTACATTATAAATCTTAAATTTTCTTAAAATATTACTCACTTTTAAATTGTTTACATAAGAAATTAATAATTTTATAATTAAATCTGTTTACTTTTATAACAAAAGCTTAAAAGTAGCTTTTCCTTTTAAAATTTATATTCTGTGTGAACGAAAAAAAATCCTCTTTATTTAAAATGGAAAAAAAGTGGAGAAAATTTGTCATGTTTTTCAAAACTTGACACATCAAACAAAATGAAAGGTGTTGAAATTTTTTATTTCGTTTGGGTTATAAATCGCGATTATTTAATTTATTTTTTTGCTTATTGTGATACCTACGTGGTTTTTTTTATAAAAGAAAACTGTTGCTTTTATGATGACAAAAAAAAATTTTTTACTAATTTTTTTTCAAAAAAAGCTCGAGTTGAAATTGAAAAATCGACTTGTTAATTAATTGTGATTTATGATGAAAATGCAATTAAAGAATTTTTATTTTTGATTAACCAACAGACTCATTTGTTTTCATGTTGTCCCAAGAAGTTGCGTTAGATTTCTCTCAACAAGAGTGTTTTTTATTATTTTCTGTTTACACAATAAATTAATACCAGCAGCTCTATAGTAGATATAGATATGTCAAATGCAAAATTTCTTGTCTTGTAGCTTAAAATATACTACAAAATTCGATATCCTCTGTATCCACAAATAATCTACTTGTGGATTAAACCTCAGAGCGACCCTACGTGCCCATATTTTAGTTACTTTGTAATTAAGTTACCAGTTTTACTTTATGTTAAAAAAAAAATTTTATATCTTTCTGACAAGCAGGCGAACACGAGAACAGGCAAATAGTGTAAATGCATTAAAAATCCATAGTTGGAAAAATCCTGTATTAAAATTTAGGATACTTAATGCCTGTTTCTTTAACGTTTCTAATAGACAATTATGTACTCTATAATTTGTAATAGAGGTACAATAGTCCTCGAGTCACTCCTAAGGGAGTTAGCAGTGGCTGTAGCAGTTAAAGGGTTAAGATAGACACAAAAAGCGCTAGCTGCAACGTGTGGAGTAGAAATCAAAAGTTTAAGAAATCGTAAAGTAAAATTTAGTATACTTAATGCAAGCTTCTTTAATATTTCTGAAAGGCACTTTTGTGCATTATAATTTGTAATAGAGGTAAAATAGTCCTCAAGTCACTCCTAAAGGAGGTAAGCTTAAGGTTGACACAAAAAGTGCTAGCTGCAACGTGTGGAGTAGAAATCAAAAGTTCAAGAAATCGTAAAGTAAAATTTAGTATACTTAATGCAAGTTTCTGTAATGTTTCTAAAAGGCACTTTTGTGCATTTATAATTTGCAATAGAAGTAAAATAGTCCTCAAGTCACCCCTAAAGGAGTTAAGCTTAAGATTGGCTCAAAAAGTGCTAGCTGCAACGAATGGAGTGGAAATCAAAAGTTTAAGAAATCGTAGAGTAAAATTTAGTAAACTTAATGCAAGCTTCTTTAATCTTTCTAAAATGCAATTTTGTGCTTTATAATTTGTAATAGAGGTAAAATAGTCCTCAAGTCACTCCTAAAGGAGTTAAGCTTAAAATTGGCTCAAAAAGTGCTAGCTGCAACGTGTGGAGTAGAAATGAAAAGTTTAAGAAATCGTAAAGTAAAATTTAGTATACTTAATGCAAGCTTCTTTAATGTTTCTAAAAGGCAATTTTGTGCATTATAATTTGTAATAGAGGTAAAGTAGTCCTCAAGTCACTCCTAAAGGAGTTAAGCTTAAGGTTGACACAAAAAGTGCTAGCTGTAACGTGTGGAGTGGAAATGAAAAGTTTAAGAAATCGTAAAGTAAAATTTAGTATACTTAATGCAAGCTTCTTTAATGTTTCTAAAAGGCAATTTTGTGCATTATAATTTGTAATAGAGGTAAAGTAGTCCTCAAGTCACTCCTAAAGGAGTTAAGCTTAAGGTTGACACAAAAAGTGCTAGCTGTAACGTGTGGAGTGGAAATGAAAAGTTTAAGAAATCGTAAAGTAAAATTTAGAATACTTAATGCAAGCTTCTTTAATGTTTCTAAAAGGCAATTTTGTGCATTATAATTTGTAATAGAGGTAAAGTAGTCCTCAAGTCACTCCTAAAGGAGTTAAGCTTAAGGTTGACACAAAAAGTGCTAGCTGTAACGTGTGGAGTGGAAATGAAAAGTTTAAGAAATCGTAAAGTAAAATTTAGTATATTTAATGCAAGCTTCTTTAATGTTTCTAAAAGGCACTTTTTTGCATTATAATTTTTAATAGAGGTAAAATAGTCCTCAAGTCACTCCTAAAGGAGTTAAGCTTAAGGTTGACACAAAAAGTGCTAGCTGCAACGTGTGGAGTAGAAATCAAAAGTTTAAGAAATCGTAAAGTAAAATTTAGTATACTTAATGCAAGCTTCTTTAATGTTTCTAAAAGGCAATTTTGTGCATTATAATTTGTAATAGAGGTAAAGTAGTCCTCAAGTCACTCCTAAAGGAGTTAAGCTTAAGGTTGACACAAAAAGTGCTAGCTGTAACGTGTGGAGTGGAAATGAAAAGTTTAAGAAATCGTAAAGTAAAATTTAGTATATCTAATGCAAGCTTCTTTAATGTTTCTAAAAGGCACTTTTGTGCATTATAATTTTTAATAGAGGTAAAATAGTCCTCAAGTCACTCCTAAAGGAGTTAAGCTTAAGGTTGACACAAAAAGTGCTAGCTGCAACGTGTGGAGTAGAAATCAAAAGTTTAAGAAATCGTAAAGTAAAATTTAGTATACTTAATGCAAGCTTCTTTAATGTTTCTAAAAGGCACTTTTGTGCATTATAATTTTTAATAGAGGTAAAATAGTCCTCAAGTCACTCCTAAAGGAGTTAAGCTTAAGGTTGACACAAAAAGTGCTAGCTGCAACGTGTGGAGTAGAAATCAAAAGTTTAAGAAATCGTAAAGTAAAATTTAGTATACTTAATGCAAGCTTCTTTAATGTTTCTAAAAGGCAATTTTGTGCATTATAATTTGTAATAGAGGTAAAATAGTCCTCAAGTCACTCCTAAAGGAGTTAAGCTTAAGGTTGACACAAAAAGTGCTAGCTGCAACGTGTGGAGTAGAAATCAAAAGTTTAAGAAATCGTAAAGTAAAATTTAGTATACTTAATGCAAACTTCTTTAATGTTTCTAAAAGAAAATTTTGTGCATTATAATTTGTAATAGAGGTAAAATAGTCTTCAAGTCACTCCTAAAAGAGTTAAGCCTGGGGATAGACACAGTGAGTGCTAAATTTTAGATGTCTTCCGTCGACCAACTTATTTCATTATTTTGTATATCTATGATAAATGTCTGAAGAGGCTATGAATCCACTGCTTAAAAAAAAGAATTAATAATAATTTCTTCTAGTTATAAGTGCCATAAACGTTATTTTGGAACCCCAAAGGCGTTGGATTGAGGTCATATCATCGCTTGTTAACAATAAAATGGGAGTGGACAAAAAAGTTAAGAAAATTAGCTATAACAACCTTCATGTCAAAAAACTTTTAAGACGGTTATATAATAAATATTTCAACTTATATAAAATTTACAAGATAAGAAACGTAGGCATTTTATAAAATCAATTATTTACTCGTGATGATAATTTTAACTTTTAACAGTTGTAACAAAAATTTAATTTATAATTAAAACTTCGACAATGGAAAAGTTAATAATAATTCAATTAATTTACACAAGACGAGTAACTCGAAATTAGTTTTGTATATTTGAAATTATAATAATTACAATTTGAATTTTAGAAAATATTTAGATTCAATTTTAGGCACTTTAGGGGCGCGTGTATTTATTTTAAATCAAGTTTTAATTTTTTTAGAGTAAAATTAGTTATAATGAACACGAAGAGCATATAAATAAAATTATAGTTAGTAGGCAGTGCATGTGGTGCAATTAAAGTTTCTAATTAAATCCTCTAAAGGGAACAATGTGAATTTAGTTGTATGCTCAACTACCTAAAATAAGGGGATGGAAAATTGTTGAATAGAAATGTAACAAACGTGAAATTTAATTTTTTACGTTATAAGTATATACTCTTCTTCTTTCTTTGTTTACTTTAAGAAACGCGACTCTGTAAATCTTATCAAAAATATAACTTTTCCAGGTGATGGCATTTTGTAAGCTTTAGCTGTAAAGGAAACACTCAAAAGTAAACGTTTATAGGATTAGCTTTAGATAAAAATGTATAATGTAAGAAAAGGTATAACGTTGCGTTGAGAGACAATTTTTGTTTTTCTTTAGATAACAAAGATGATTCCGTAGAATAACAGTGTTGTGAAGGGTAAAGAAAAATTTTAAATTTACCTCTTTATTATCGTAGATATTCTTAAGCAGAGGAGGAACTCAAGGGACTCAACTTTCTCCCCAAAATCCTCCCAAAAACGAGTTCAATTCTGTGTTGTAAATTTTCATCAAATGTAAATTAGTGGTTTTTTAGTTAACACATTTACTCGATTATTTATTTCATGTTTTGTTTTCGAGTGTTTTTAAAACTGCTGCCCTATGGGCTATTTATAATTGCCATTTTTGCATTTTAGGCAAAAACCAAAATGTTTTTAGGGCTATTATTTTATGTCATTTGAAATTTCGCTCTCGACATAAATAAAAATTGTCCACAACTTCTGCAAGACAGAAACTCACCAGTTACGATGAGTAACGTCCACATGGTCTCTGTCCATTAGTCCTGCTTATTACCCTTAAAATGGCAAAAGTTCTTCAAAACTCAAGTCTTGAAACTCTCCCTCACACACTGTAAAAAGTCATTGTAATATTACAACGAAATACATAGTAAATTTACAGTAAATGTTTTGTAAAGTATCAGTTTTAGTTGTAATATAACATAATGTTTGGTATAAAACAAATAAATTGTAATTTTACTAATAATTATTACAAAATGCAAAAAAAATGTGTTTTTTACAAAACTGGTTTGTAAGATTCCTATTTGACAGTTGTAAATCTACAAACTTCTTGTAAAATTCAAATACTTTCGGGGATTTACCAACGCGTTAGTTGCAAGTCACGTGACGTTATATTCCTACGCATGGCGCATTACTAAACTTCGGTCGTTAATAAATGCTGGTATGCACGTGAGCAGGTGATTGTGATTAAATTCTTGTGTTAATTATTGTTAATTTAACTTAAACTTTTGTTTTGTTTTAAAAACTTTACTGTAAGTATCAAAGCAATGATAAAATGCAATGCATGTCGTCAAATTTTTTTTTCAATACGCAAATATAATTTGCATCAACGCTTTCACCGCCATTCTTCCGGTATTATTTTTAGGTGCCTACAAAGTGGTTGCTGCATGCAATTTAAAAAATATAATGCTTTTAAAGTTCATATGTTTCGTCATCATAACGAAAAATTATCCGGGGATGATAATTATAACAATAAACAAACTGTTTTAAATACAGTTTATAAATGTAATGTTAAAAATTGTAAGTTTACTACAAACACTCGGTTAGAATGTTCATCTCATGTATATAAACACATCATTCACGAACCTACTATAGGTTTTCAATGCCCATTTAAAGAGAACTGTAAAATTGAACATTTTTATAAAAAGCCAGGAAGTTTTAAGTCGCATATGCAACGTAAACACTTTAACCTTCAATCTAGCGTACCTATTAATCATGAAACCGAACTTATTCCTTCAAATCAACCGTTTGATTCAATTTCTGAAAATTTTTCTTGTTCCGAGAATGAGAACCAAAACCAGGATAACGACCTCAGTTGCAATAATGAACAATCTGAAAGCCTTAAATTACTTGGGACATTATTTCTTAATCTAGAATCCAAACTCCTTTTGACCAAGAGTTCATTGCAACTTATTATTTCAAGTCTCAATGACATAAATAACTTAAATACTTCTCACATTCAAACTAAATTATCGGAAATTGGAATTAATGGAGTGGATTATGATTTTCTTCAAAAAAATAATATTTTGAACGATGCTTTTAACCCTACATCAGGAACACTGCGGTCAGATTATGTTAGGGAAAGATTTTATAAAACAAATTTCAATTATGTGGCCCCCCAAAAAATTAATCTAAAATCAAACGCCAAAATGTCTCATTTTTATTATGTGCCAATAATCGAAACAATTAAGACTTTGTTTAAAAATGATAATTTTCGAGAAGAATATTTTAATCATGTCAATCTCAGTCAGAAAAAAAAGGGCGTTTTGAGTGATATATCTGACGGGTTACTTTTTCAAAAAAATCCACTGTTTAGGTCAGATGCTAATGCTATAAAAATAATAATATTTCAAGATGCCTTTGAAATTTGTAATCCTTTAGGATCTGCACGTAATAAGCATAAAATTCTTGGTATATACATGATATTAGCTAACCTTAATTCGTGGCATAGATCCAAAGTTGATGCAGTTCAGTTAGTAGCATTATGTTTTGAAAAAGACTTTAAAGAATTCGGAAATTCAAAGATATTTAAATGCATAATAGATGACATAAGTGTTATTGAAAATCAAGGAGTTAATGTATTCCAAAATATTCATTTAAAAGGCTCAGTTGCCGTAGTTTGCGGGGACAATCTTGGTCAACACCAGATTGGAGGCTTTATGGAAAATTTTAATATTAACACTTATTTTTGTAGATTTTGTTACGTATGCAATTTTAAAGAATTTAATTATAACGCGGAAAGCAGCCTAAGAACGCCAGAGAATTATCAAACTGATGTTGATATTGCTCTGTCCACGAACGATCCATTTAAAGGCATCAAAGCGAATTCAGTTTTTAACCAACTCTTATATTTTCATATTTGTAATCCTGGATTAGCGCCTTGTATTGCTCACGACCTATTTGAAGGAGTGATTCAATATGATTTGCAACTAATAATTAATAAATTAGTGTCCGATAAAGTTTTTTCATATGAATTCCTTAACGATAGTCTGAAACAACTAAAATTTTTATATGAACCAAAAATACAATATCCAAATATTCAAAAATCGAAAAAACTTAAAGGAACTGCTTCTCAAAACATGTGGCTTTTAAACGTTTTGCCATTTGCACTTATAGAAAAAGTCAATAGTGAAAAAAATGAATATTATAAAATGCTGTTAGTTTTACGACAAGCGTGCAATATCATTTTAGGATTTAATATAACTTTAGGACAAATTGCTGTTTTAAGAGATTTATTGAATGAGTATATATATTGGAGAGTAAAATTATTTCCAATGACTTCTTTGAAGCCAAAGCATCATTTCATGATGCACTATCCTTTACTGATTCGCCATTTTGGACCTTTGAGGCACGTTTGGACACTTAGATTTGAAAGCAAACACGGTTACTTTAAAAACGTGGTTAGGCATTCTCCGAACTTTAAAAACGTATTGTGGTCTCTTTCCAATAAACACCAACTTCTTCAAAGTTTACAATTAAGTCAAAATTTTTCATACAGTACCAAGGCCATTGCAAGCAACGATGTGGAAAGGTTTGATGTTGATACTGCTAATAACGATTTAAAAACGTTAATAGAATCTTCATGTAAGTTCGGAGACACTTCAATTTTTACTTCCAACTCGATAACTTACAAAAATACTTTATTTCGCGAAGGTATGTATTTATGTGTCGATAAACTCCATGATAATAATACTTACGTATTATGTAAAGTAGAGCATATTTTAATAAACCAAAATTTTAATGACATATGCTTTGTAGGACCAAGTATAAATATATATTACGAAAATGATACAGGACTCTATGAGGTTTTAACTTCTTCCGATATTACAACGGGTACTAAACTTTTGAAGCATTATAGTGAATTATTGCTACATGAAAATGTGCCTTGTTTTCAAAACTTGGGTTCCCTATTTTTTTATTTTAAGTCGGCACCGTTGGACTGTTTCTAACTATCAAAATATTTAGTAGATTGATATGCAAAATATGGCACCTAAAATTAATTACCTTGATGATTTGAAACTTTAGTTTAAAAGTGCAAAAACTATATTGACAAATTAATAAAAGTCATAAAAATATTATAGAAAAAATTACTGCAATGATCACAAATGATTTTACTTGTCTGAGACAAAGTTGAATGAGTTTTCTGATTTGAGCACCTTAAAAATTCAATTGAGATTTCATTTTAGTTGTCGCTCTTTTAAGCTAAACTTTTTGACCTTTTTTAGTACCGGGATTCACTAGCGAAATTCGCTAGTTAACAACGTAGCTAGCTATAGAATTTTGTTAGTGATTCCCAGTACAGACCTCGTATTTAACTTAAAAAGTAATTGTTTATGCTTTGATTTTACAAATAGGTATTTAAAAAAAAACACTTCGTACTTATATAAACTTGTTTGACATCCATATGCACCATTTGCACACTGCACAATGCACTTATTTAAAGTCTGGGATTTGTTAAGACAAAAACGCCATTTTTTTTGTATAAACGCCGACAAGGATATTTACGAAAGCTTAATATTAAAAGGTACGTATTCAAGTTACTTACACAATTACGTATTTAGAAATCATAACTTGCAAAATTTCAGTTAATGAAAAATTTGAAATTGATGGAGTGAAGTTAGTCATTGAAAGAGATGGCACACAGGTAGACGAGGATGAAATTCTTGTTTTACTCAAAGAAGAAACTTTTATGGTTTTGGAAAAAAATGAACATTGGACAGCATCACAGAATGAGAATAACACATCCTTTTCCTCGTTACCAACAACAGTGTCGTTAAATTGCAGTGAATCATCAACTACTGTCTCTGTAGAAAAATTAGAGGAATCGCTTTCTGATGGTAAAAAACCAGTGAGTGAATATTCTTGGAAAAAATACCCAATACCATGGCATCTAGTTCCAGAGTACATGTTGAAATCATGCGAACAAGGCAATAGAAATCCGCAAATAATAAACTCCATTAAAAATATTATAGTTGACAACATAAAGGAAGAAATAGGGCACATTCCTTCGAAAGCTTGCAAAATTTTGGCTAGTAGAATTTGTGATAAATATCCTTTGATGTTCATCGATAAAGATGAAGACGGTGTGGTTTTGGGGGATGGAACCCATTCTCTATATTGTAAAATGTACGAGAGAAACAATTACTTCTCGAGACCCCATAAAAGAAAGAGCGAAGGAGTTCACGTTCAGAGAAAAACAGTTCAAAAATCGATAAATTCCAGAGCTGGTTGCTCAAATTGGGACCCGCCTAATAACAATAACGATGATGGGTTTGCAATTCAAAGGAAATACATAAATAATTTAGAAAATCCGCCGGATTTTAAGGATACTAAAGAACAATTTCCGGACTTATTTGTTACAAATAATATCTTCTTACATTTTAAAAAACTAACAAGTCGCGATACCAACGAAGTGATGCAAAATATGAAAGAAAAATGTGAAAAAATTCTGGCTTTTGGAAAGCAGAAAGGTTTTGAAATTGTTTCGACAACAAATGATGGTGAAGTAGCCAATACAATAGAAGTAATTTCAAAATACTTTAAAGAAAACATTCATGATATTTTTTATCATGTTGAGGTAATGTAAAATTGCCACATTTGTGTATTAATTGCTAATATTAATATTTATTTTTTAGAATTTGGAAAATTTAAATGTGCCATGTCTATCTCCTTGCATACTTAAATGTAGCCAGCAGATCGAAAGTGGTAAGCTACTTACTGATTCTATTTAAATTAATAATTTATGCTTGTATTTTTTTGGGACACTTAGAAGAATCTGCGAATTATTTTGTTGTGATGGAGAACAGTATCGTGGTAGCCGAAGGACACCAAACGTTTGATGAAGCTCTGGCAGTTACTTTCTGCTTATATTTTTTATTTAATCTCCAATATCCTAAAAAATTCAATATATCTTTAGAAACTATTCAAAGATATTTCTTTAAAATCCACCCTGATTGTGGCAGTAAATCGGAAAAAAAAAGTGTTACTAAAAAGAAAGTAATTAGCTTCATCAAAAAATTTGCTTAAAATATAATCATATTTCTAAATGTTCGTAATAATTGTTCAATACTTTACTTAATTTTTAATTTTTTACATCTTTGTGACTCACAAATTTTATGTTATCCATATTTTTCAATGTTCATAATTGTTAAATACTTTACTTAATTTTTAAGTTTTAATCTTTGTGACTTTAATGTTTGTTTGATTTAATTGTTTAATACTTGACTTAATTTTGAATTAATTTCATCTTTGTGACTTTATGTTTGTTCAATACTTTACTTAATTTCGAAGTTTTTACATCGTTGTGACTTTAATGTTTGTTTGATTTAATTGTTTAATACTTGACTTAAT
This sequence comes from Malthinus seriepunctatus, assembly GCA_963924605.1. NCBI lineage: Eukaryota > Metazoa > Arthropoda > Insecta > Coleoptera > Cantharidae > Malthinus > Malthinus seriepunctatus. Next base: position 18,501,378 of record OZ004603.1, read on the forward strand.
TTTGAATTAATTTCATCTTTGTGACTTTATTTTTGTTCAATACATTACTTAATTTTGAAGTTTTTACATCGTTGTGACTTTAATGTTTGTTTGATTTAATTGTTTAATACTTGACTGAATTTTGAATTATTTTCATCTTTGTGACTTTAATGTTAGTTCAATACTTTACTTAATTTTGAAGTTTTTACATCATTGTGACCTTAATGTTTGTTTGATTTAATTGTTCAATACTTTACTTAATTTTGAAGTTTTTACATCGTTGTATCGTTGTGACTTTCTTATTTGTTTGATTTATTTGTTTAATACTTTATTTAATTTTGAATTTTTTACATCTTTGTCATTTTAATGTTAAGATTTTATGTTATCAATTATATCAATCAAATACTCATAGTTTTAAATGTTCGTGATTGTTTTATACTTCTAATGTTTAATTTTTTACTATTTGTGACTTTAATTTGAGTATTTTATGTTATTAATTATTCTTAAATAGGAGTTTTTTTATTTTTGTTTTAAATAAAGTCGATTTTATGATATAATCGTGGCCTTTTTTTAAAATTGCAATTTAGCTGTAAATATACTAAATAAATTGTAAAATCCCTATTGATTTGGTAAATTCCCTAAATATTTTGCTTCCCAAAATAATTTGTATTCTTACAAACAGTAGTTGTATTCTTACAAACAGTATTTGTATTCTTACAAACAACATTTGTAAAAAAACATGGATATTTATGTGATTGCACGATAAAAATTTTAGTACAAGTATTTTGTATTTTTACTAACGCGATGGAATTTTACAAATGTATCATGTAATTTTACGACGATAGTGGTAGGTAACCAGAAGCCAATCATATATGTTGTAAATTTACAATATTACTTTTTACAGTGCACACAGTCCTGAAAGAACATTCTACTTGCTTGTTGGCAATTTGTGCTGAAAATTAAAATTTTTGTACTGGCCTACTTTAGAAGTTATAAGCGTAAAAACCTAAGAGAACTGAGGACGTAAGAATCCCTTACTATCAATTTTCGAATATTTTTTTATTTAATTGCTCGTTTGAGTCGGTTTGTGCAGAAAATAAATTTTGTTTGTGCTTGCTTAGTTCAGAAGTTACAAGCGTAAATACCTAGAAGGGATAAGGACATAAGAACTTCCCACTTCCGATTTCCGACATTTTTTTTATAATTGTGCTCATTTTGTGCCTGGCCTGGTTTAGAAGTTATAAGCGTAAATACCTAGGGGGCTGACAACGTAAGAACCCCCCGTTATCAATTTTCGAATAATTTTTTATTTTATTGTTTTTTATTTATTTACTTGTTTTGTGCATAAAATAACATTTTTTGTGCTGGCTTAGTTCAGAAGTTACAAGCGTAAATACCTGGAAGGGCTAAGGATATAAGAACATCCCACTTTCAATTTCCGACATTTTTTTCATAATCGTGCTTAGTTTGTGTCGTTTTGTGCTGATAAATTTTTTTTTGTGCTGGCCAAGTTTAGAAGTTACAAGCATAAATATCTAAAAAGCTAGGGACATACGAACACCCCACTTTAGATTTTAAATTTTTTTTTATTGTATTGTGCTCGTTTTGTGTAAATAACATTTTTTGTGTTGGCTTAGTTCAGAAGTTACAAGCGTAAATACCTGGAAGGGTTAAGGATATAAGAACATCCCACTTTCGATTTTCGAGATTTTTTTAATAATCGTGCTTAGTTTGTGTCGTTTTGTGCTCATAAATTTTTTTTTGTTGTGGCCTAGTTTAGAAGTTACAAGCATAAATATCTAAAAGGCTAGGGACATGCGAGCACCCACTTTCGATTTTCAAATTTATTTAATTTTATTGTATTGTGCTCGTTTTGTGTGGTTTTGTGCAGCAAATAAAATTTTTTGTGCTGGCTTAGTTCAGAAGTTACTAGCGTAAATACCTGGAAGGGCTAAGGATATAAGAACTTCCCACTTTCGATTTCTTACATTCTTTTCGTAATCGTGCTTAGTTTGTGTTGTTTTGTGCTGATAAAATTATTTTTTTGTGCTCGCCTAGTTTAGAAGTTACAAGTATAAATATCTAAAAGGCTAGGGACATGCGAGCACCCCACTTTCGATTTAAAAATTTTTTTTTGTATTGTATGTGTATTGTGCTCGTTTTGTGCGGTTTTGTGCAAAAAATAACATTTTTGGTGCTGGCTTAGTTCAGAAGTTACAAGCGTAAATACTTAGAAAGGCTAAGGATATAAGAACTTCCCACTTTCGATTTCTTACATTCTTTTCGTAATCGTGCTTAGTTTGTGTTGTTTTGTGCTGATAAAATTATTTTTTGTGCTCGCCTAGTTTAGAAGTTACAAGTATAAATATCTAAAAGGCTAGGGACATGCGAGCACCCCACTTTCGATTTAAAATTTTTTTTTTGTATTGTGCTCGTTTTGTGCGGTTTTGTGCAAAAAATAACATTTTTGGTGCTGGCTTAGTTCAGAAGTTTCAAGCGTAAATACCTAGAAAGGCTAAGGATATAAGAACTTCCCACTTTCGATTTCTTACATTCTTTTCGTAATCGTGCTTAGTTTGTGTTGTTTTGTGCTGATAAAATTATTTTTTGTGCTCGCCTAGTTTAGAAGTTACAAGCATAAATATCTAAAAGGCTAGGGACATGCGAGCACCCCACTTTCGATTTAAATTTTTTTTTGTATTGTATGTGTATTGTGCTCGTTTTGTGCGGTTTTGTCCAAAAATAACATTTTTGGTGCTGGCTTAGTTCAGAAGTTACAAGCGTAAATACCTAGAAAGGCTAAGGATATAAGAACTGCCCACTTTCGATTTCTTACATTTTTTTCGTAATCGTGCTTAGTTTGTGTCGTTTTGTGCTGATAAAATTATTTTTTGTGCTCGCCTAGTTTAGAAGTTACAAGCATAAATATCTAAAAGGCTAGGGACATGCGAGCACCCCACTTTCGATTTAAAATTTTTTTTTTGTATTGTATGTGTATTGTGCTCGTTTTGTGTGGTTTTGTGCAAAAAATAACATTTTTGGTGCTGGCTTAGTTTAGAAGTTACAAGCGTAAATATCTAGAAAGGCTAAGGATATAAGAACTTCCCACTTTCGATTTCTTACATTTTTTTCGTAATCGTGCTTAGTGTGTGTCGTTTTGTGCTGATAAAATTATTTTTTGTGCTCGCCTAGTTTAGAAGTTACAAGCATAAATATCTAAAAGGCTAGGGACATGCGAGCACCCCACTTTCGATTTAAAAATTTTTTTTTGTATTGTATGTGTATTGTGCTCGTTTTGTGCGGTTTTGTGCAAAAAATAACATTTTTGGTGCTGGCTTAGTTTAGAAGTTACAAGCGTAAATACCTAGAAAGGCTAAGGATATAAGAACTTCCCACTTTCGATTTCTTACATTTTTTTCGTAATCGTGCTTAGTGTGTGTCGTTTTGTGCAGATAAAATTATTTTTTGTGCTCGCCTAGTTTAGAAGTTACAAGCATAAATATTTAAAAGGCTAGGGACATGCGAGCACCCCACTTTCGATTTTCAAATTTTTTTTATTTTATTGTATGTATTGTGCTCGTTTCGTGTGGTTTTGTGCAAAAAATAACATTTTTTGTGCTGGCTTAGTTCAGAAGTTACAAGCGTAAATACCTAGAAAGGCTAAGGATATAAGAACTTCCCACTTTCGATTTCTTACATTTTTTTCGTAATCGTGCTTAGTTTGTGTCGTTTTTTGCTAATAAAATTATTTTTTGTGCTCGCCTAGTTTAGAAGTTACAAGCATAAATATCTAAAAGGCTAGGGACATGGGAGCCCCCCACTTTCGATTTTCAAAATTTTTTTATTTTATTGTATGTATTGTGCTCGTTTTGTGTGGTTTTGTGCAAAAAATAACATATTTTGTGCTGGCTTAGTTCAGAAGTTACAAGCGTAAATACCTAGAAGGGCTAAGGATATAAGAACTTCCCACTTTTGATTTCTTACATTTTTTTCGTAATCGTGCTTAGTTTGTGTCGTTTTGTGCTGATGTTGTGAAATTGACAAAAACATTGGTGAAAATGTTTTTTGTCCAGGCCTACTTTAGAAGTTACAAGCATAAATATCTAAGAGGTTAGGAACATGCGAGCCCCCCCCCCCACTCTCGATTTTCGTAATTTTTTGATTTCATTATATGCATTGTGCTCGTTCTCTGCAGAAAATAACGTTGTTTTGTGCTGACCTAGTTCAGAAGTTACAAGCGATCTAATAAAAATTTTTTATTCAATTGAATTGTGCTCGTTTTGTGCTGAAAATAAAAAAGTTTGTGCTGGCCTAGCGTAGAAGCTACAAACGTAAATACCTAGGGGACTGAGGACGTGCGAGCTCCCCACTTTCGATTTTCAAATTTTTTTTATTAATTGAATATTGTGCTCGTTTTGTTCCGTTTTGTGCTGTTTTGTGCTGTTTTGTGGTGAAAATAAACAATTTGTGCTCACCTAGTTAAGAAGTTATAACATTATAAGCGTAAATACCTCGAGGAGCTAAAGACATGCAAGCCCCCACTTTCAATTTTCGAATTTTTTTCGAATTGATTTGTACGTGTTTTGTGCCGTTTTGTGCAAAAAATAAAAGATTTTGTGCTGGCATAGTTGAGAAGTTATAAGCGAAGTTAGTTTGAAAGTTAGCTCCCCACCTCTTTCGATATTCAATTTTTTTATGTCATTGAATTTTACTCGTTTTGTGCCGTTTTGTGCTAAAAATAAAAAAAATTGTGATGCCGTAGTTTAGCAGTTATAAGCGTTAATATTGGAAAATGAAAAGCCGGTGCTGCGGCTGCGGATAAGCAAGCGTTTATAAAAGTGCGGGGGTCATGGACACTTTATGGCGATCTTTGTAAATAAAAATAATTAAAATCTGTAGCAGAATAATATTGAGTAGGTGAGTCAAAAAACGCTAACTGAAGTCTACATCGAAAATTGAAATTTGTATGGTAATAATTTATTCTTTAGATTACATCCATTCCCTAAATAGATAATTTTAACCTCTGTCAATTTATGTAGTCCATTTTATTTCGATTTGCATTTTCCAATAAAGCGTAAAACTTTTTTACAACTTATCTCGATTTGGATAACATAAAAAATTTTCTCAATTTATCCACTAAAAGTGAGCGAAAAAAATTTTTTTCTTACGTAAGACAAATGATAAATTAGATGTAATATTATAAGTTTAAAAGTTGGCAAAGTGGTCTCTAAAGTCAAAATGAAACTTGTAGTAGAGGGTGTAAGAGAGTGCATGTAATAAAAAGTGTTTGATGGTAATTTTGATAAAAATTAAACTGCGACAACTTTTAAATTAAACGACGTAGGAAAACATAAAGTAATTACAAACTTAGATGAGGGATGAAAAATTGATGCAGTTTCTCTTTTACCTCTACGACCTTTCGGAGAATAAAATTTTACATAAAACGTTTTCATAAAATTAATTTTATTAGCAATTTCAATTTTTTGTACATTTTCAGTTTAACTACCGTAAGTGGTTGCGCCCCGCTGTAAGCTTTTTACACTTTTTTAATGTTAAATGAATTAATGAGGTGAAACAACGGAAACTGGGTGTTGCATTAAATCTTTGACTTTTAAGACCTTTGCTCAAGACCTATCAGACTTTTAAGGAGAGACCACCTGACCTGGAAGACACAGGAGGGACGAGCGTATCTCCAGAGCACCAGACATGTCCTTAATACCTATCAGACCTTTAAGGCAAGACCACTTGACCTGGAAAACACGGGAGGGGTGAGCGTATTCCCAGACCACCAGACCTGTCCTCAAGACCAATCAGACCTTTAAGGAGAGACCACCTAACCTGAAAGACACAGGAGTCCGAGCGTATCCCTAGAGCACCAGACCTGTCCTCAAGGCCTATCAGACCTTTAAGGAGAGACCACCTGACCTGAAAGACACAGGGGGGGGAGCGTATCCCCAGAGCACCAGACCTGTCCTCAAGACCTATCAGACCTTTAAGGAGAGACCACCTGACCTGAAAGACACAGGGGGGGGGGAGGGCGTATCCCCAGAGCACCAGACCTGTCCTCAAGACTTATCAGACCTTTAAGAAGAGACCACCTGACCTAGAAGACACGGGAGGGATGAGCGTATCCCCAGACCACCAGACCTGTCCTCAAGACCTATCAGACCTTTAAGGAGAGACCAGCTGACCTGGAAGACACGGAAGGGGGTTGCAGAATCTCCAGACCACCAGACGTGTCCTCGAAACCTATCAGACTTTTAAGGAGAGATCATCTGACGTGGAAGACACGAGCATACGGTTAATTTCTGTCACCAGACTACTATACATGTCCTCAAGACTTGTTCAGATCTTTGTATGTACATAAATCATGCATTGCTGGGGAAATAAATAAATACTTAAATACGTAAAAGTACTTAAATACTTAAGGACAGACCACTACACTTGGAAGAGAGGGCATACGGGTTTGCTTAAGGCAAGAGAAAAAAATAAAAATTAACTAATCAAATTAAATTAATTAACTTAACTCGGGGTAAAATAACAATGAACAGGGATTTGAATTAAAATTAATTAATTAAACACGGAGCATCAAATCAAATGGAGTAGGAGCTTTTATTGGAAATCCGGAGATCAACTCGTATTCACTCGACAACTAATAGTAATAAGTACGCAGGCAAAAGGAATTGAATACAAGAAAGATTATCAGTTAAATGTTATAACTTAAATTAATAACTTTTTTATTAGCGCCGAAAAGTTGTAAAAAGAGATAAAGAATGCGCGAATTTACTCTAAGGATCATTTTAACATATTCCAGAAGACTATTCAATAATTAAAAATTATACTTTACATGAAAAGTTTAATTTCAGCTTATATCTCCTTTTCAATGGTCACCCATCCAAAACCCAAACCACCGCCGCCTTAACTTTGAATATCACTTTACCGCAACTCACGTCTTAACTTATTTTAGCAAAAAGAAAAACTCTCTTTAACCTCATTTTCTATTCAAATCTACAACATTTTACGACTTATAACTAGCGATTTTTCACCGAGAAACTGAATTTTTACATTTTATAGAGTCCACAGTTTTATTAAATAAAATTTATTAAGAGTTAGTGAGATTGTAAATATGTAATATAAAGAACGTGAGCTCGACTCACGTAATATTTATTTTTTTACATAAAAAAAATACACTTTTGATGCTGTTTGTGTGTGTTGGGTAAACAAAAAAAATTTAATTTGCTTTCAAAAATGAAGGTTAGTAGATGAGGAAAAAAGGAAGATTAATAGCACTCTTTTTGTTAGTTGAAATGTCGATCTTTATACAATTTATATTATATCGAGGATAAAAAGTGTTGTCGAAAGTTAATAAAATTTAATTTAATTTTTAATAAAAAATAATTCGTTTATAACAACAACGTCAAGAAGAAAAAGAGAAGAAGAGACAAGACGGAAAAAAGTTACAAAAAAACATGTAATTCCCAACAGAATTGGTTTTCATGTGTCGATTGTAAAACATTCCTAAACCATTTTATTTGTAACTTGGGTTTGATTTGATGTTATAAGGATTTTCACGATCTTGTAAAATTTATTCAGTAAATTACTTATCTCTCGTGTTTTGTATTGTGTCAATGGATTTTCATTTTCACAAGTGATCGGTAAATTAAATATTTAGGATTTTTTTATAAACAGTAACAATATGTTCACTGAAAGCTGTCATTAACGGTTTAGAACCCATTCACGTACACTTCTTTTGTGACGTCTAAGACCACGCCCCTGATCAATCAGAGACTTACTTTAAATACCGCTCTCGTTATACACTTACAGTATACGCCTAACCTCGGATAATAATTATTAAAAACTCTTTGAAAACGTCGAAAAAATTTTTTTCAGTGCATCGCACTCACAAATGTTACGAACAGATCAGTAAAATTACCTTATCGAAAGTCAAAAGGAAAAAACTTTTAATTTATATTTATAAAGACCACCCTGTGTAGTACCCTACATACAAACTGTGAAATATTTTATACGCCATACTAGTGTTTAGTTATGTATTTTCTACTGTTTTTTTCTAATTTCTTTTTCTTTTTCAGGTGAGTACAATCAATAAAAAAATTTTCTTGTATAAACAACTTTCAGGTAATGTAAAATACTTTCTTCCTCAAGATCATTTCTTTTAAGTTTTGATTTTCACAAAAGCCTTTAAAACTGCTTAAAAAAAAACCTTGCAACTATGTGTCTTACGTAGACGCAATTTCGTGCGTGCGATGTGGGCGTTTTTTCAACGACAATGCGGTGAAAATAAAAAAATATAGATTTTTTAAATCATTGGTGCGATGTGGTGCGGGATCATAGCATTGCACTCAATTTAAAAAAATTTTTATTTTTATTTTTACCGCATTATCGTTAAAAAATCGTCCGCAAAGTCCGCAGCGCACGAAATAAGTGTTAACTGCGACAAAAAAATAAAACATTGCATAATTCAGACAATAGTGGTAGTAATTGAATTTTTTTTAAATAATTCTTAAGTGGACACCCCACGGTTTTACGTCTGAACCAAAACTATACATAAGTAGTAGAATAAAGAGTGCCGCATTTATTCTAAAATTTACATGCAAAGTGTATAAAACTACAAATCAAAACTGCACCAACCAAGGGTTGACAACCCTTTTGAAGTAATTTAATAAAGTGGTAAAAAAATTTAAAATTTAATCATTTTATTCATATTTTTTATTAAATTTATCGTAACTCAAAAATAACTTTCTGTGTAATACATAATTTTTAATTACAGAATTTTAAGCCAACTTATTAATTATATTTGTACTGATATTAAAATCCTCTTACAATTGATTTATTTATCTAGCAAAAGCGTAATAAATCATCATTACATATCGTTACATAACACCGGAGATAAATGGAACCAATTTTAAGCTTCACAGGAAGTAAACCTATAGTTTAGGTTAAAATTAATATTTACATATTTTAACTATAAATGCGAATAATGTTTAAATGCAAAACTATAATTTTATATTTACACTTGTTCTGCCAAATATAATATTACTTTCCGATACCTTAAGGTATTGTATAGTTTACGCATAGATATAGTGTTTTTCGGCTTAGCATTATCCTTTATTTTTATATAAGTATATGAAATGAAATTTATTATTTAACACTAATTTATAATTAAATAATTAAAGATTTACAATCGCCATAGTAGAACGGATGCTTACCTATGATTTACAATGAGCAACTGTTGGACTTTATAGAAGCTGAAAAACATTATATCTATGCGTAAACTATAGGAAAGTAGTATTCTAATCGGGTCTAAAAAAAATTTTGAAATAACACCGGATATATCTGTTTTGACGTCCCCCGAGACGATCTAGACCATTTATAGAAAAAAGTCTGTGTGTGTGTGTATGGATGTACAGTCAGCCTCACAACTAATGGCCACCCTAGCTATGTGTTTGGCACAAATTTTGGATGTAACCATCATAACACCCTATACTTAAATTGAAGGGTAACTTTATTTTGCCAACAAGTAGTAAATCAACTACCTTTCCTTCTGTTCTTCTGTCGTTGTTGACTAATAACTACCCTGGCGTATAGCCAGGATGGCCAATAATTTGAAACGGCCGAACCGATTGACTTGAAATTTGGCATAGGATCTTATCAGATAACAAAGGAGTGCAGAAAGGAGTTTGTTCAAAATCCGTCCGCTAGAAGGCGTGCAATGAAGAAAATTTTATTATTTTTAAATGGCAACATATAATTTTTTTTGCATTACCCGGTAGAGAATATTTTTCTCTATTCAGTGATTTAAAAATGTTTAACATTCTTTTGTTTTTAAAATAATTTTTATGCAATCAAATATCTAATAATAATTGGCAGCTGAAGTTTCTGACAGTTGTCAAAAAATTTGACAGTTGTTAAAAAATTTGACATTTTTTGTCAAAAAATTATGACGTTTACTTTTTTTTTATTCAGTGATTATAAAAATGTATAGTATTCTTTTGTTTTCTAATTGTTTTGGTCTTAGAATCAACTCAATCGGACAGTCTTGTGTTAACACAACAGTTTTTTTTACATTCACACTCAAACATTTATATCATGGGATAGCGGATGGTAAGACAGTAATACAGAACAGATAAACTAGCAGAATAATTTAATGTAATAAATACTAGGACAGTATAACAACCGTATGGCTATTTATGATTGAAGAACTGTTGGATTGTAGGCCTGTAGTATTACTGAAGCAGTGTAGGAGTGTGAGAGTGTAGGAGTATAGGACTGTAGGACTGTAGAGCCTGTAGGACTGTTGTAGCACTGTAAAAGTTTAGGACTGTAGGGCCTTAAGACTGTAGAGCTTAGGACTGTAGATTGCAAAAATGTATGATTGAAGGACTGTAGCACTGTAAAACTGTAGTACTGTAAGACTTTAGTATTCTAAGACAATAGGACTGTTGGATTTTAAGATTGTATTTTTAAGATTTTAAGATTGTAATTTTAAGATTTAAGACTGTAAGACTGTAGGACTTTAGGACTGTAAGACTGTAGGACTTTAGGACTGTAAGACTCTAGGACTGTAGGTATGTAGGACTGTAAGGCTGTAGGAATTTAGGATTATAGATTGTAAAACTGTAAGAACTGTAGAATGGTAAGACTTAAGACTGTAGGACTTTAGGATTGTAAGACTGTAGGACTGTAGAGCTGTAAAAATGTAAGACTATTGTATAGTATGACTATAGTTGTACTGCAGGACTGTAGGACTGTGAAAATGTAAGACTAAGAACTAAGGCAGAAGGACTATAAAACTGTAAGGCTGTAGGACTACAGACCTGTAGAATAGTAGAATATTAGAAAAATGGACAATAAGACAGTAGGATAAGAAACTGTCGTAATGTAAGACTTTAGTACTCTAAGACTATAGGACTGCTGGATTTAAGACTGTAAGACTATAGGACTGTGAAACTTTAGAACTGTAAGACTGTAGAACTAACTGCAGGAATGTAGGACTATAGGGCTGTAGGATTGAAGATTGTAAAACTGTAATACTATAGAACTGTAAGATTGTAAGATTTAAGACTGTGAGGCTTTAAGGCTGTAGAACTGTAGGACTACAGTACTGTAGGACTCTAGGACTGTATAACTGTAGAAGTGTAAAACTGTGATATTGTAGGACTGTATAAATGTAAGACTATAGTTTAGTACGACTATAGTACTGCAGGACTGTGGAAATGTAAGACTGAGAACTGTAGGACAGAAGGACTATAAGACTGTAAAGCTGTAGAAGTATAGACATGTAGGAATAAAGAACAGTAGGCTATTATGAAAATGCACAATAAGAAAGTAGGATAAAAAACTGTAGTACTGTAAGACTTTAGTACTCTAAGACTATATGACTGTCTGATTTTAGAATTTAAGACTGTAAGACTATAGGACTGTATGGCTTTAGGACTGTAAGACTGTAGAACTGTATGAATGTAGGACTATAGAGCTGTAGGATTGTAGTTTGTAAAACTGACTATTATAGAACTGTAGAGTTTTAACCCTTTGTTAGTGTGGTGGGGTAAGACATACCCCAGTAACTGTATTTATAGTTATAAAATTCAAATTAGATAAGCTAACGACCTATAGTGTTCAGTAGCTGCAAATTATGAATGGTTTAAGAAGTAACTCATCATTGACGGATGTATAGGAATATTCAGTTACACTTGAGTCATCAGGAAAGTTGGTTGGGGTATGACATACCCCACCACACCAGTCAGTAAAAAATTTTCCACCACAATAACGGACGTAAGTAGTAAGACTGTAAGACTGTAAGACTGTAAGACTGTAAGACTGGAAGACTGTAAGACTGTAAGACTGTAAGACTGTAAGACTGTAAGACTGTAAGACTTTGAGTCTTTAAGACTTTAAGACTTTAAGACTGTAAGACTGTAAGACTGTAAGACTGTAAGACTGTAAGACTGTAAGACTGTAAGACTGTAAGACTGTAAGACTGTAAGACTGTAAGACTGTAAGACTGTAAGACTGTAAGACTGTAAGACTGAAAGACTGAAAGACTGTAAGACTGTAAGACTGTAAGACTGTAAGACTGTAAGACTGTAAGACTGTAAGACTGTAAGACTGTAAGACTGTAAGACTGTAAGACTGTAAGACTGTAAGACTGTAAGACTGTAAGACTGTAAGACTGTAAGACTGTAAGACTGTAAGACTGTAAGACTGTAAGACTGTAAGACTGTAAGACTGTAAGATTGTAAGACTGTAAGAATGTAAGATTGTAAGACTGCAAGACTGCAAGACTGCAAGACTGTAAGACTGTAAGACTGGTAGAGTGTAAGACTGTAAAAATGTAAGACTGTAAGACTGTGAGATTGTAGTAATGTATAAATGTAAGACTACAATCTACAGTACAGTACGAATATAGTAGTTAATGACTGTAGGACTGTTGAACTGTGGAAATGAAAGACTTTAGAACGGTAGGGTATAAGGAGTATAAGACTGTAAGGCTGTGGGATTATAGACTTGTAGGACTGTATAACAGTAGAGTGTATTATGAAAATGAGACGAGACGGTGAGAAGGTTCTTTTCTAGGACACTTGTTGTATAAGTGTTTAGTTCTAAGTAATTATTAAAATTAATTGAGTTAGATTAACGATTTTTCAACTCGCACAAAATATTTTCTTTAACTCTAAACTCTATTAAAATTAAAAGCTATTTAAGATGAAAAATATCTGTCATTAATCTGCCGTTGTACTCATAACAAGCTACTCATGATAATTCCGCGAAATTTCTGTACGAAGAGCTCAAAGTTAAATTATTTGCTAATTAAGTTACTACTTCTTCATCAAACGCTTGATTAAGTTGCTTTAATTAAGAACAAATAGTTTGTTGTGCAAAGAGAATTCTGCATTATAGATTTTAATTTAATTATTAAATTAGTTAGATATTATTATCATTTGTTTATATTTACTTATCAAAATTCCTTTTTGACTTAAAAATAATTAAGAAACATGTTAAAGCTAAAGTAATTAAATTCTTATACAAGGTATGGTAATTATAAATTTTGGGTAAAGCTTTGAATTGACATTTTACCGAGTGACAAGTAGGCGACTTAACGGATTCGAGTGGCCCTTCGTAAATTAATTTCTAAGCTCGCTCAATCGATTTGCTTGTTTCTTGTAGACAAAGAAGAAATGTGGTGTCCGTGAAGTTAGCAGTGGGACTTTTGAATTTAAAAAAAAGCTCTCGTGAATCGTTAGTAAATCGTTAGTAAGTGATAGTAAGTCCATTTCCGACGTTAGTAAGTCAAAAATAACGGAAATATTCATATTTTAAAAAACCACTGCTAACTTCGCGGCAGCAGTGGGACTATTTTTAAAAATTTTGAAACTTGTGTAAACATTTAGGTAATCGTTAGTAAGTGATAGTAAGTCGATTCCCGACGTTAGTAAGTCAAAAATAGCCGAGTTAAAAACCAAAAACAAGTGTGAAGTTAGCAGTGGGAGTATGTCCGATCGAGCTGAAATTTTGCAATCCTTTAGAGGATCGTTAGTAAGTGATAGTAAGTCATTTCCCGACGTTATTAAGTCAAAAATAGCCGAGTTACAAACCAAAAACTAAACGTGAAGTTAGCAGTGGGAGTATGTCCGATCGAGCTGAAATTTTGCAATCCTTTAGAGGATCGTTAGTAAGTGATAGTAAGTCAATTCCCGACGTTAGTAAGTCAAAAATAGCCGAGTTACAAACCAAAAACTAAACGTGAAGTTAGCAGTGGGAGTATGTCCAATCGAGCTGAAATTTTGCAATCGTTTAGAGAATCGTTAGTAAGTGATAGTAAGTCAATTCCCGACGTTAGTAAGTCAAAAATAGCCGAGTTACAAACCAAAAACTAAACGTGAAGTTAGCAGTGGGAGTACATCCAATCGAGCTGAAATTTTGCAATCGTTTAGAGAATCGTTAGTAAGTGATAGTAAGTCAATTCCCGACGTTAGTAAGTCAAAAATAGTCGAGTTACAAACCAAAAACTAAACGTGAAGTTAGCAGTGGGAGTACATCCGATCGAGATGAAATTTTGCTATCGTTTAGAGAATCGTTAGTAAGTGATAGTAAGTCAATTCCCGACGTTAGTGAGTCAAAAATAGCCGAGCTACAAACCAAAAACTAAGCGCGAAGTTAGCAGTGGGAGTATGTCCAATCGAGCTGAAACTTTGCAATCCCTTAGAGAATCGTTAGTAAGTGATAGTAAGTCAATTCCCGACGTTAGTAAGTCAAAAATAGTCGAGTTACAAACCAAAAACTAAACGTGAAGTTAGCAGTGGGAGTACATCCGATCGAGATGAAATTTTGCAATCGTTTAGAGAATCGTTAGTAAGTGATAGTAAGTCAATTCCCGACGTTAGTAAGTCAAAAATAGCCTAGTTAAAAACCAAAAGCGAAACGTGAAGTTAGCAGTGGGAGTATGTCCGATCGAGCTGAAATTTTGCAATCGTTTAGAGAATCGTTAGTAAGTGATAGTAAGTCAATTCCCGACGTTAGTGAGTCAAAAATAGCCGAGCTACAAACCAAAAACTAAGCGCGAAGTTAGCAGTGGGAGTATGTCCAATCGAGCTGAAACTTTGCAATCCCTTAGAGAATCGTTAGTAAGTGAAAGTAAGTCATTTCCCGACGTTATTAAGTCAAAAATAGCCGAGTTACAAACCAAAAACTAAACGCGAAGTTAGCAGTGGGAGTATGTCCGATCGAGCTGAAACTTTGCAATCCTTTAGAGAATCGTTAGTAAGTGATAGTAAATCAATTCCTGACGTTAGTAAGTAAAAAATATCAGAATTAGAACCCAAAAACTAAATGTGAAGTTAGCAGTGGGAGTATGTCCGATTGAGCTGAAATTTTGGAATCCTTTAGAGAATCGTTAGTAAGTGATAGTAAGTCAATTCCCGACGTTAGTAAGTCAAAAATAGCCGAGTTACGAACCAAAAACTAAGCGCGAAGTTAGCAGTGGCAGTATGGCCGATCGAGCTGAAACTTTGCAATCCTTTAGAGAATCGTTAGTAAGTGATAGTAAGTCAATTCCCGACGTTAGTAAGTCAAAAATAGCCTAGTTAAAAACCAAAAGCGAAACGTGAAGTTAGCAGTGGGAGTATCTCCGATCGAGCTGATATTTTGTAATCCTTTAGAGAATCGTTAGTAAGTGATAGTAAGTTAATTCCCGACGCTAGTAAGTCAAATATAGCCGAGTTACAAACCAAAACTACATGTGAAGGTAGCAGTAGGGGTATGTCCGATCGAGCGGAAACTTTGCAATACTTTGGAGAATCGTTAGT
This sequence comes from Malthinus seriepunctatus, assembly GCA_963924605.1. NCBI lineage: Eukaryota > Metazoa > Arthropoda > Insecta > Coleoptera > Cantharidae > Malthinus > Malthinus seriepunctatus. The sequence continues at coordinate 18,516,680 of OZ004603.1, forward strand.
AAGTGATAGTAAGTCAATTCCCGACGTTAGTAAGTCAAAAATAGCCGTGTTACGAACCAAAAACTAACCGTGAATTTAGCAGTGGGAGTACCTACATCCGATCGAGCTGAAATTTTGCACTCGTTTAGAGGATCGTTAGTAAATGATAGTAAATCAATTTCCGACGTTAGTAAGTCCAAAATACACATTCTTTGATAGCCATGGTATAGTAGTCCGAACGAAAGATGAATACACCACGTGACCAAATCTGTGCGAAGCGTGGCTTCAGAACTTAGTGGCGGAGCTAATTATTTTTTCTTAAAAAAATTATTTTTAAAAGTTTGTTATTCAAAATAATTATTTAAATTTTTGTTTGAAGAACTTTGTACGTACACCGTTTAATGCGCGATTTACACTACGAATACCTCAGGAACGTTACACTTTTGGTTAATGGAATGAAACTTGGGACATAGTTTACTTGGACCATATTGGTAAATTTTGTACGATGAGATCATAGAAATATTCGATAGGGGCGCTGCGATATTTCGTGGGTGCTGAATTGATTTGTCACAATGACGAATTCATCTGAACATCCAACATGAACAACATTGGCATAAAACAGCCATTTTTTTCTCTGGTGCTGTAAGAACGCTCTTTCAAATATTTTGACAGTAAAATGAGCTCGAGTAAAATGATACTGCACTTTGGGTTAATGGAATGGAACTCGGCGAATAGTTTACTGGAACCATTATGGAGTAATTTTGTCCGATGAGACCAAAGAAATGTTCGAGGGGCCGCTGTCGCTGTACATCCCTCTTATTTCAAGATCTGATGTTAGCCGTATTTTTTTGTGAGAAGTCTTGTTACCATACATTGTGAGGGTGCTAAATCTATCAAGAATCCATCTGATCAACTCCTGGGACTTAAAATTGCCATCTTTTACTCTAGTGCTGTAAAAACGCCCTTTCAAGTTTTAAAATCACTCTATTTTGTTTTTTTTTGTTTATCGGTTTTTATTTGGTCTCATCGGACAGAATTTTTCTATATGGTTCTAGTCAACAGATCTACTGAGTTTCAATCCATTAACCAAAAGTGTAGTATCATTTTATTGAACCCCTCTTAGCCCTTTTAAAACATGCCAAGGAGGAAAATAACGGTTTTACAATGACAAGAAGAAAAGTAACTGTTTTACGCATATAGAGATACTCACACGGATTCAGCATGGTCACAGGTCGATTCAGCACCTTTGTAATATACGGTAGCGGAACTTATCAGTTATCACCAAAAAATTCCACTAATATCTTATTTTGAAGAAAAGGGGATGTATAGCGCCCCCTCGAATATTTCTTTGGTCTCATCGGACAAAATTGTACTATATGGTTATACTATATGTGTGGAGTTTCATTCCATTAACCAAAACTTGAACGTACCTGAGGTATATTCTTCGTGCATAACTGGCTTTAAAGGTATACAGCGGCCCCCATCGAACTTTTTTTTGATCTTATCGGACAAAATTAATCTATAAGTTTTCAGTAAACTATCTACCGAGTTTCATTACATTAACCAAAAGTGCAGCATTCCTTAGTTTTTAGTCTCGTAACCCCCGTACTACTAATTAATAATTAATTACTGGATTAATACTTTGTGAATGACATCTACCCATTGTGCTTCTAATTATTTTGCTTCGACAAAATTAATGTAGAGTAACTGACACGTCTAAGGGTGTGAGCAAATTAAGAGTAGAGAGTTTACATAGAGTGGTTTGAAATTTCAGCTTAAATCATATGTCACTATAAGGATGCAATATGCTCTATGCTCTCAGCTTTCAATTTCAGCACCCGAAAACGCTGTGGTCTATGCTATGCTCTAGGCTCTATGCTCGAAACTTTTAATTTGCGCACACCCTTAGCGACCTTAAATGCGCAGAACAGCAAGTGAGAAAGCTGTAGAAAAAGACGCCCAAACATTGTTTTCACCGAGGGGTGAACCACTGTTCTGAATTTGTACACTGACTGCAGATGACTACTGTCGACAGCTCAATTTTTGAACATTGACTGCAGAGAGTGGATAATCCCTCGGTTTTCGCAATGGCTTTCATGTTGTATTATGTAACCTTCTTTAGGGGTAGTCCAAAATTTTGCTTTCTGCGCAGATCGCTAGAGCAAACTCAACGTAACCTGAGCACACCACGTGATGACCGTTAAAGTTGCGCAGTAGTTTTGTACTGCCGTTGCTTAGAAACGGACGTAGACAGTGTCGTCGTATAGTTATTACATAACTTTTGTCGAAGCAAAATAATTACAGGCATATTAATAATGTGGACATCTCATTTCTAAAGTATTAAATCAGTAATTAATTATTATTAATACTTCAAATAAAAATTTAAATGCCTCGCGCAGGTTTCGTCACGTGGTGTGCTCAGGTTAAGTTGGGACCACTCTAAGATCTGGCAATTACTCTAATAACTATACGACGGCACACGATACTGTCTAAGGGGTTTGTTTTTAAGCAACGGCATTACAAAACCATTGCGCAACTTAACGGTAATCACGTGGTGTACTCATCTTTCCTTGAGATTACCCACGTTTATTTTCAAAATAATTAACAAACATTTCAAATAAATAGGACAATATTAATAGAAGTATTATACAATATGTTGCGGGTAAAGCTAGCAGGGAGGATAGACTAGGATTTAAGACTACCCGGCTAAAGTTAGTTTCACCCACGACCAATGGTCGAGATACCAAAACCCGTGAATTTCGGGGGGAGGCTTTTTTATGATTGATATTCATTGTTGGCATGGTAAAAATGCAATTTAGCCTGGGTACCACTTTTAAATTTTTTGCATTAGGCCTCTATTTTGAAAAATGGCCGCTGGTAAAAGAGAATGGATATACAGAAGCCTTATATGTATTATGTATCTTCTCGTTCTCTGTCAAGTTGAACACTCGCCAGTAGTAAAGAGAGAGGTACCGCAGATAATTTATGTTTCCCTATGCTGCTAACTCAAGAAGCATTCTGCGACAACTTTCTAAGTATTCTTCAAAACTTACTCTACTCCTTAGGGCAGTTTGACATGAACTAACTATTTAGTAACTGTTAGTTACTAAGTTGGTTACTAAATGAACTCAAGGAGCAAAAACACGGGAATCTAAGCTTTAACGTCAACGTCAAAATGGGCGGATAAATTTTGACGTTGACGTTAAAGCTTAGATTCCCGTGTTTTTGCTCCTAGAGTTCATTTAGTAACCACCTTAGTAACTAACAGTTACTAAATAGTTAGTTCATGTCAAACTGCCCTTATGGAACCCTAAGGTACCAGAAACTCGCCACAAGTAACTCTATTACCACACTTCTTTTGCCACCAAAAAATATTTTACTTTGAACAATTCAACTTCAAATAAACTTTACCCAGGCGATTTTCAGGGATTTTCTGTAAAAACAAGTCTTTCTGGTTTTATGCAGCGGAAAATCAAATGCAGGAAAAATAATATTATAAACTTTGATATAGGCACCATAGAAGATAATGTAAAAAGTTTCAGAAAACTTGGTTTAGACGCTTAATGACTGTCCACCATTTTAGATCTCACGTAGGTGGTGGAACGCTTAGCTTCGTCCCATCCACACATAATGAACAAAAGTTATAAACTAACTAACAGTTACTAAATAGTTAGTTCATGTAAAACAGACCTTAGACAGTGGTAGCGCTGAAACAGGATTTCAATGTCAATGATGTAAGAGAGCCATAGTCTTGCCATTTCTGCTTGAGACTCTAAGGCAGCTTGACACATCACGCATGCACGAATAGAACTGTTTAAGATTTATTTTATTGTATCTTCGTTCTTAACTTCGTTTTCATAACTTTTGCCCGTTTTGCGCTGCCATTTTTCGAAATAACGACCAAACGCCAAAAACTTAAAAGTGGTACCCACGCTAAATTGCATTTTTACCATGTCAAAAATAAATATCATTCATAAAAAAGGTTCCCTTCAAAAACGCACGGGTTTTGGTATCTCGACCGGACTACAATGGATAAAATCCGAAATGTGATTGAAATAATACATGCTTCGGACTTTACCCGGGTAAACCGCGCTCTACCCAATTTCACTTGGTTAATGATAGTAGTTGCACAATTTTTAACCACGCTGTAATGAAATGAATCATTTATTTAAATACGTTTTTAACACTTTATTTCTCTTAAATTGATTTATATCCTATTCTTTTATTGAAACTTTCCTTTTGTCATATAATTATACAGGGTGTCTACGAATAACACCGATAAACGTTAACAGCGGTTTCCTGGGACCAAAATAGGACATTTGCTTCTCTTATATTGCAATAAGTTGGGGTTAAAATTTAACAAAAAATCATTTTATCTCCAAAAGTACTCTAACTATTTTAATAATTTTTATACTGAATGCATATTTTATAATATAAAATATGCATGAAAATCGCACAACTAATTACGCGACTTTTTTAAATTTTAACCCCAACTTTGAGAACCTCTAACTTTGTAGGGGTGAGTTTTTTCATATAATTGCAAGAGGAGTAAATCTCTTATTTGGGTTCCAGCAAATTGTAGACGTTTGGTCCACGTTTTGGTCAGATGTTATTCGGGGACATACTGTATATTTAGTCAACCCTTAACTGTGATTTACTACCTGCTGCCTACTGCACTACCTACTACAAAACGATGTCATTTCAAAGCAGCTGGAAATTTTGTAGTTCAAAATGCTATTTTTGTAGCTTGTCTTGTTAAAATAAATAAAAATTACGGTTAATTATTATATTATTACAATATTGATTAATGTTCGCTTTAGCCCATTGTTTATAACTTTATAACCCTTATAACCTTAACCATAGCACAAAAACCTCATTGGATAACAATAAAAATACCGATCAATTAAACACCAGGTATATTACAATGACTTTAATCAAATTAACTTGTCCAAGCACAAGTATACCCTGTATACTATCAGCATGGTTGCGCGATAGATGTAAGATAGTTTTTTAGGACGCTGTAATTCGCATGCAAATAAAAACTTAGTTACAAAGCTTTTGGGTTTTCTGGCCTTATATTAATTTATATGGACAATACATTCCCAGCGTTTCGTGGGTTCTTTCCGACTTATCCTGTACACAAAACTTAGTTTCAATTTTGACCTAGTAACATGCTATTGGAGATATTACTAAATTTTGACTATTTAAAACTATAACCATTACCTAATTAAAATAGGGGCCTGCCTTCATTTACTATACTTGCTATTCTTTAAAGAACTGCTAAAAAAATTTCAACTCCATTGGACATACTGCCAGTGCTAATTTCACATTTAGTTTTTGGTTTGTAACTCCGCTATTTCTAAGTAAAGCGTGGTTTACACAAAAAATAGTTAAACGTAATATTTACTATGGTGAAGTCATGAGTCATGATAGTTATCGTTTAAGTCAAGCAGTGTAAATGTAACTATCAAACTCTTTACATAACGACAGTCTCATGAGCGTAACAGTAGTTTTCATGACAACAGCTAACGTGTTTTACTATCACCGTGTAGAACACCCTTTACTACCTTCAGAAATGTACTTAGTATAACTTACTAACGATTCTCTATAAGTCTAAAAGATGGCAAAATATTATGGTACTAATGTGAATTTCTCGTTTTTGGTTTGTAACTCGACTATTTTTGACTTACTATCACTTACTAACGATTCTCTAAAGGATTCCAAAATTTCAGCTCGATCGGACATACTTCCACTGCTAACTTCACGTTTAGTTTTTGGTTTTTAACTGGGCTATTTTTGACTTAATAACGTCGGAAAATGACTTACTATCACTTACTAACGATTCTCTAAACGATTGCAAAATTTCAGCTCGATGGGATGTACTCCCACTGCTAACTTCACGTTTAGTTTTTGGTTTTTAACTGGGCTATTTTTGACTTAATAACGTCGGGAAATGACTTACTATCACTTACTAACGATTCTCTAAAGGATTCCAAAATTTCAGCTCGATCGGACATACTCCCACTGCTAACTTCACGTTTAGTTTTTGGTTTTTAACTAGGCTATTTTTGACTTACTAACGTCGGGAAATGACTTACTATCATTTACTAACGATTCTTTAAACGATTGCAAAATTTCAGCTCGATCGGACATACTCCCACTGCTAACTTCACGTTTAGTTTTTGGTTTGTAACTCGGCTATTTTTGACTTACTAACGTCGGGAATCGACTTACTATCACTTACTAACGATTCTCTAAACGATTGCAAAATTTCAGCTCGATGGGATGTACTCCCACTGCTAACTTCACGTTTAGTTTTTGGTTTTTAACTGGGCTATTTTTGACTTAATAACGTCGGGAAATGACTTACTATCACTTACTAACGATTCTCTAAAGGATTCCAAAATTTCAGCTCGATCGGACATACTCCCACTGCTAACTTCACGTTTAGTTTTTGGTTTTTAACTAGGCTATTTTTGACTTACTAACGTCGGGAAATGACTTACTATCATTTACTAACGATTCTCTAAACGATTGCAAAATTTCAGCTCGATCGGACATACTCCCACTGCTAATTTCTCGTTTAGTTTTTGGTTTGTAACTCGGCTATTTTTGACTTACTAACGTCGGGAATGGACTTACTATCACTTACTATCGATTCTCTAAACGATTGCAAAATTTCAGCTCGATCGGACATACTCCCACTGCTAACTTCACGTTTAGTTTTTGGTTTGTAACTCGGCTATTTTTGACTTACTAACGTCGGGAATCGACTTACTATCACTTACTAACGATTCTCTAAACGATTGCAAAATTTCAGCTCGATCGGACATACTCCCACTGCTAACTTCACGTTTAGTTTTTGGTTTGTAACTCGGCTATTTTTGACTTACTAACGTCGGGAATTGACTTACTATCACTTACTAACGATTCTCTAAACGATTGCAAAATTTAAGCTCGATTGGATGTACTCCCACTGCTAACTTCACGTTTAGTTTTTGGTTTGTAACTCGGCTATTTTTGACTTACTAACGTCGGGAATTGACTTACTATCACTTACTAACGATTCTCTAAACGATTGCAAAATTTCAGCTCGATCGGACATACTCCCACTGCTAACTTCACGTTTACTTTTTGGTTTGTAACTCGGCTATTTTTGACTTACTAACGTCGGGAATTGACTTACTATCACTTACTAACGATTCTCTAAACGATTGCAAAATTTAAGCTCGATTGGATGTACTCCCACTGCTAACTTCACGTTTAGTTTTTGGTTTGTAACTCGGCTATTTTTGACTTACTAACGTCGGGAATTGATTTACTATCACTTACTAACGATTCTCTAAACGATTGCAAAATTTCAGCTCGATCGGACATACTCCCACTGCTAACTTCACGTTTAGTTTTTGGTTTGTAACTCGGCTATTTTTGACTTACTAACGTCGGGAATTGACTTACTATCACTTACTAACGATCCTCTAAAGGATTGCAAAATTTCAGCTCGATGGGACATACTCCCACTGCTAACTTCACACTTGTTTTTGGTTTTTAACTCGGCTATTTTTGACTTACTTACGTCGGGAATCGACTTACTATCACTTACTAACGATTACCTAAATGTTTACACAAGTTTCAAAATTTTTAAAAATAGTCCCACTGCTGCCGCGAAGTTAGCAGTGGTTTTTTAAAATATGAATATTTCCGTTATTTTTGACTTACTAACGTCGGAAATGGACTTACTATCACTTACTAACGATTTACTAACGATTCACGAGAGCTTTTTTTTAAATTCAAAAGTCCCACTGCTAACTTCACGGACACAGAAATGTGTGCTTTTAATCATCAGCTATTTTAGAAGTTAATTGGAACTGCGTCTAAATAATAAGTATACATCTCGTCCTCTAAAGCCAAAACAAATAATGATTAAAAGCTAACTTTTATTTTTTATTGAATTACAATACTTTTTAAATTCGTTAAAAAAAGTCATAACTTCTAGCTTCCTAGTATGTAATTTACTTTACAGAAGCTTTGATATTGACTCTCTGCTCAGCTCGTAGTTTTTAGTCGCTTTCCATGTACCTGCCTCTATGTAGGTCCTTGAATGAGCCTAATTGTCTACATCCTTCGATCTACGTTTGTTTATTAGTATTTTCGTTTCTTGATCTTTTTATCTTACTGTCTCACTGTCCTACTGTCCTTCAGTTCTATAATTCTACAGACTTACAGTCCTACGGTCCTACAGTCCTACAGTCTTACACTCCTACAGTTCTACTGCCCTACTGTACTACAGTACTAATGTCCTACTGTACTACAGTACTACAATCTATCAGTCCTAAAGTCCTACATTTTTGCAGTTCTATAGTTCTGCATTCCTACAGTCATACAGTCCTACAGTTTTTAAGTTCTACAGTCCTGCAGTCCTACAATCCTACAGTACTACACTACAATTTTTTAGTTCGACAGTTCTACAAACAGTCATACTGTCGACTGAGCTAATTAATTCACTTGACTTGATTTGACATAAATTACATTTACGAGTATATTTACACCGCTGCTACCTCTCGATAGAGAATAGCAAACCACAGAGATTAAAATTGCTTTGTATGGCTTCCCAATTTAGTAGTTCGGATAGTAGGTGGGACCAAGTGTTCTTACGGCTCAGAGTATTTTTGAATCCTTAAGAGTCTGGCTAGGAGTCGGAAAATATCAGTACAGTTTGCATCCGTAAACTATCCAAGGTAGCTCGTACATCCTATCTTCTGGTTAGAGGAATTTAATCTCTATTAGTTGAAGTTTTTGTGTTTTTCAGTCAGCTTCGGCGATACCTGAAATATAATCTTCAATTATTGACATTCGATAGCCATCCAGTAGTGCCTCAGTGTAGGCCGACAATATCTTCGGTTGATCATAGAATAGTTAGTGGATTACCAGAGGGTGATTTTAACTGTATTGCCCGACTGAAGCCCGTACCACGAGGTCTCTGAGAGAACACACTCAACACCAAGCTGATGCACTTGTGCAGTACCGGTGAGCGTATTGAGTTTCCTTCTGGATTACAGAACCAGTGCGAAATGCTATTACTGGATTGGCTGGCTGCAGGAAAGTGGGTATGCAACTTGTAAGGCGCCACATTTGAACTAAAGCGTTCTAAGTGAACGATTGAAGTATAAAATTAATAAACACTGATCAATCTTGTTTTCTTTGGTTAAGTATATAAGTATTTACACGTAATAAACTTTCCTAGTTATCATTTTTATTAACCCTCTGATTCTGTAATCCAGAGGGAAGCTCGAAACGCTACCGGTGACGGTTTCGGTTTCCCCACCACTGTAAATACTACCAAGTACCGCAGGTGTCCACCAGGTTACAACTCAGCACTCACAACTCACCCCAAAGTCAAGTATAGCTCAGTAGTCTAATACTGGGTCTACTGGAGATCGCGTGTCAATGAGACCACTGGAATATCAATTGCAGAAGAGATGATCTCGTTTACGTCGTGACCACCCACCAAGAATATTGCCATAACTTACGTATATTCCGAGAGGTTATCCACTCTATGCAGTCAATGTACAAAAATTGAGCTGTCAACGGTAGTTATCTGCAGTCAATGGCAGCCATAGCATATACAGTAATAGGCAATCAATTGCAGTCAGTGTACAAATTCAGAACAGTGGTTGACCTCTCGGTATATACCATCTGAAGAGGACGACGGTCTCACTTTAGAGGGAGAGGCCTTGAGACACTACGAGACCAGCACCAATGAGGATAGTGGCCCCACTTATTTTTAGCAGTAGTGAAGTAGTGTTATGTAACGATTTATGATTATCGCAAAGAACGGAATACGTAACTCCGCTTACTAGCTAAGGCTCGAGCTGTATTCCGACTGGTGCTAAGAGTATTATAGTGGTGGCAAAAACAGATTTTGAGTTTTGCTAACTACTGAAGTAGACTAGACCGGATGTGACGTCACATCTAAATAAATATGGCGGTAAATTTAAATATGGAGGCAAGTGGGCGTGTAAACTTGTTGTGCAAATGTCAAAACGGCCGTAAATGAGGAGTAAAAATCTGTAACGAAAATGACGTCACAGGTGTACAGATTTAAACATAGGGGGGCCCTACTTTTAAGTAAAAATGGGGAATAATGCCTTAAACTTTTAAAGGAAGTTTCGGTCCTTGCAACCGACTGAAGAAGGGGGAGCCTTGGGACCCTGCATCCAACAAGGGGCTTCTGAATGGGGATCACGGTACTCATGCTGTAGTAGAGCTTTTCATGTTTCATAAACACTAACAATAGATTTTCTTTGCATGTTAAAATTTTGATAAACCAGTAGTAATGGATTGTAAAAGTTGAACATGTTTCAAGTCGGACTCGATTCGATTCCGTTCAAATGAACAACTAAAACAAATTCAATAGGTTTAGACGTTGAATTGGCGTCCATGTCAAATGAATTCGAGTAGATTGATCAGTATGACTAATGTAAAACGCAGCTTACTCGTCAAAATGCATTAGCGTGTTTTCGAACTTTTGGAGGTTTTAGGTGCATTGCAACGAGAAATTGCATAATGGAGAAAAAGACGTCCATTTTTCGTAAAGCGATTTTACAAATTTTTTTAATTCTTTGTGTTCCTAAAGATGGTTTGATTACAGAGAGAGAAGGCTTGAAAAGGTTTGAAGATTACATAATAAAGCTACCCTTATGTGTAGTAACAAAAGGTATCAAAAAATTAAGTTTTAAGCCTACCTTATGATATTGTTAATAAATTAAATTAAGTGACAAAATCAGGAATTAAAATTTGAACATACGGGAATCTAAAGACCTCTTCATTACGTGCCCTTGTTAAGCACGTACTTTAGGTGGCTTAAAACCCCAAAGATCTAGGCCACAGATTTTACGTATACAAACGTAGTAGCCTGTGGTCACAAAAGTAAATTTAATACACTAATCGGACACATAATGGTATTAAAATTTACAACAAACACCAAAACAATTGAAACTAACATCAAACATGAGCTTAAAAATTTAAACGTCGTATCAAAACGTCAATTTGGAGAGAATCGAAAAAAAGGGTTTGTATTCGATGTATGTAAGCAATTACGATGCGCCCTTTTAAATTTGATTGGATACGTCTGTTGTTACCAAAAAAAGGCCAATGTTACGGTCAGTTAAGGATACAATACATTCAAAAATTTTCAAACGCGTTCATCTCAAACAAAACCGTTGGAGAAAATCATCAATTGTTTTTTCAACTAAACTAATAGGGGAAAAAATATCAAAGACGCTCTTTTAATTTTTAATCACTTTGATTCTTTTTTTTTAATCCTTTTAAAAAGCCCATTTAATTTGTAGAAATCAATCACTAGACTGGACTTGAAATTAAATTATTTTTTACACAAAAGTACAAGTTGCTGTTACAAACGTTTAATTAAAAGAAAATAAACAAATGTGGAAAAACAGGCGCGCGTATAAATGAAAGTTTGATTGCTAAATCAAAAAGTGCAATTAGGTGCTGCGGTTTTATATTTTTTGCTTTTTAGATGCGTCATCGATTTAACGTTGTATTAAAATTGAAACGAGAAAATGTTGGCGAAAAATGCGATTTTGTTGGTTTTGTAATTTCGCGTTAACATTTTTTGCTGTTGAAACTTACTACCTAAAGGGGTTTTATTTACACAGTGAGTTCAATTTCTATTTAAAACGTACTATTTTACATTTTTTAATTTTGAAAAATTAGGTTAATAACATGAATGTGTTATAAAGTAAGAGTTAAAACTCCGATGTGGCCTTAACGAGACTTTTTCGTACGCATTAACCCTTCGGTGGTCTAATGGCGTTTTTTGAAAATTTCACTTTTTATTTTTTTATGTACAGTTAGTACAGTCTCTATAGTCCGGATAGATAAGGTTTTCAGTCAAACCGAATTTGCGAGATGTCCGGACTTGCAAGGTGCTCGTATTCTCTTATTTATACACTTATTAACAGCCTTTCTGAAGCAATATACGTTTATATTTTTACATTCACAACACTGATAACAAGCTAATAAAAAACAGTCAAGTTTGTATTTTTTAATTGGCCTCTAATGTATCAAACCATATGTCCGGATTATAGAGGTAAAATTTGCAGTGTCCGTAAAGTAAAAGGATTCGCTTTTTGAAGTGACCGAATTAAAGTGTGTTCGAACTATAGAGGCTCTACTATACTTATAATCTAAAAAAAATATTTTTTAATTTATTTTGCTCAACGTTTAAAGCCCCCCTGAGTCAAAAAGTGCAAAAAAATCTTTAGGGGCGGTTTTTCTACACGTGTCAGTGAAGTGTAGAAGTGTTACGAATCCTTAAGATTCTGTCTCTGATACGGAAAAAATTAACATCGTTTTCGTGCCCGAGTGTTTTTTTTTATTAAAAATGGCTCGTGCGTAATTCACCAGCAAAGTTTAGTAGCTTTAATTTATTTTAGCCCTTCAGGTAACCCTCATATATTTTTTCTATCATTTTCATTTTCATTTTTAACGTCCCTAATATTTTAAGTAATTTTTCGTAATTTGTAATAGTTATTTACGAACCATGTGTGGGAACACGATTTTCCCGCGTGAACGCTGTTTGAAAACACGAGCGACGTAGGAGCGAGTGCCTTTTTCATTGCGTGAACGCGGGAAAATTGTTCACGCATGAGGATCGTACAATATTTTTTGTAACGAACAAAACCGTTATCATATTCTTAAATAAAAATTTTATTTGATTAGTTTTGACAATTTAGGTATACAAAGCAACCTATGACTTCATAGTCAAACTTCATTCTTACGTCAAACAAATTCGTACTTTGACAGTTAATTGTTCTAAAAGTTGTTAAAAATTGTTATTAGATGTAACGTAATAGTTCAGTTTGCGACTTTAAATGTTCTAAAATATGTTCCCTTACATTAATAAATACACATTACTTTATTTTATTACCATTTATTAGTATTGTTTTGACAGTTTACTTCCCGGTGTAGTAGACCGGGAAACACTGTTTCCCAGTCGACCACAGAGTGCGTCAAACGTCACTTTCGAAGCAGTGAGTACAAAAAATCATTTTAAATGCTTTTTAAAATAATTTATAATTCACGTACCCCCTCGAAACTTAACTCGATGCATAATCGCATAAAAAGCGTTTATGTAAGAGTTTGGCGATAATAGTAATGATATGAGTACGAAGCATACGGAGTAAGATGATCGTTGTACCACCTCGTAGTTAAATCGAAAGTCGAGTTCTGATTGGTGGTGGAGAATTAATAAATATTCGACGTGCATTGATTTCAGGAGAGTCCGTGACCAACTGTGTGCATCCACTGCGCAGAGTGTATCATTGTGTCAATGTGATCCTCGTGTGATGCGGGAAGTTGATGGTCTGGTGTCTCTACACCAGCGGCTGGTATAAGCTACAATTGTAGGATTTAAGCTGATCGCGTCTACCCCAGTACATTCTTCTTGTTGGTCAGGCCTTCGGGCTAACCACAGGACTCTACTCAACAGTCTTTCGGCTTTCTGACCGACCGTGTGGGACTACTCAACAGTCTTTGGACTTTTTGGCCGACCATGTGTAGCTTGATTAGAGTCTTGGACTTGTTGGTCGACCTTTGATTTGGAGGAACGCTAGTCAAGCTTTCGGGCTAACCACGTGCCCCCTTTTGCGTTTAAGGATCGAGTTCTTTGGGAGTCGTCCATCCATATATTTTGTTTTATAAACAGAATCTTTTATTTTGATTTTTGATAAATATTTTTTATTTGGGTTGAAAGTGTTTGTTGTTGCTTGTTCATCGCTCCGAACCCTCGAGTCTTCGACTCGATCGGTGTTACATTTGGCGCCCAACGTGGGGAATTAAAGCATCCAACACCACTAACCCCACGTTTGGGCTTACAATATCAATGAAAAAAAAATAATTTCAAATTTTTAATTTGAAAATGGCGGTCACTATAATAATGGTCGCGTTTTTGGTTTTTTCCTTATAACTTAGCCAGTAATTATTATTATGAAAATTCCAAAACGGCATTGTATAGCCAAAATTCAAGACTTTAGTTCTAACCTAATCGAATTTAAAAATTGTCTCAAAATTGCTTACCTCTAAAGAGTCTAAGAGGCCATAGTAGATTAAAATTTGCAAATAGATTTTCTCAAAATCTGTTTAGGTTATTTTTTCATTTTTGAACATGTTATAGATATCGCTGTTTTCTATCGAATGTAATGCGTTTCATATGTTAAAATTTTCCAGCATCACTGGAGTTGAAAGTTAAAATTTCAATAATCTGTAATTTCTTTTTTAATAAAAATGAAAATTTGAAATTTGGTACATGTATTAATCTTATGAATATCTATTATTTAACACCATTTCCGGTTAACAAAACGCTTCCGTTTAAACCGGACATTACAAAAATATCTATAGTATTTAGAAACACTGTATATTGGTAATTATTGTGAAAGATCGTAATTTTAGCTGTTAGGTGACATCAAACACTTCATACGTTGACTTCCGGTTTAGTCATAAATGGAGTGAAAAGCCTCATTTTAAACAGAACACACTGTATATTTTAAAAGTTCGTAAAATTAGCTTTACTGTGATATAAAACAACCCACATCTGAGTCGTTATATTATTTTTATTAATTTTGAGAACTATTTGAAAATATGAAACTAACCCTGTTGTATATTGGACACACTGTATGTGGTATATTTTTAAAATTTGAACGAAATGATGAATAATAACTTGATACACAAATCCTGAAAAGTATTTCAAGTTTGAAATATTTATTTCTTCTCTGGGAAGGTTAATATTTTAGATTTTAATTTAATAATCGATAACCTCAAAAATGTAATAAAAGTGGAATTTTAATGGAATTTTTGTGTTTTTATAATATTACTTTTTATATTTGCATTAAGAACTGCTCTTTGCAATAAAAGATATATTTGATTTAAAAAATATATTATAAAGGGCTTTCTTTAAATCATAAAATGGGGTTTTCGGTTTAATTATGTATTTCACATCAACCACAACTTTAATACAAAATTCTGAATATTATAAATAATTTACAGGGTGTCCAAGTAACAAGTAACTATTTTCCAGCGTTCATTTTTTATTCATTCCACCATACTCTAGAATTGCTTTTTAAATAGAGATTTTAAAGCCCTTTTACACTTAATTCGCGTATTATTGTAATTTTAGTCATGAAATAAACATTAATAAGCACTTCGATATAAATTGAGTGTTTGTTTTACATTGTCTAGACGTACGTACGTACAACATGTTGTTTGTGATTACCTAGCCTAGAATTTGAAATGGATTTCAAGTACTCTAGTGCATTGTTTGATACTAAAGCCTTTAACTGGTTGCTTTAGGTTAGTAGGTATTTATTTGATGTTATCATTCTTAGTATTTACGCTATACTGTATAATTGTACTAATAAACACAATAAAAGCAAAATCGGTCATGAATATTGAAAGACGAGCTACGAGCATTTGCCGAGGTTAGATTTACATAATTACGGAAAATAGCGAATATTTGTTAAGAAATAGTTAAAATTTGCAAATTTTCTTCTTAAAAAATAAAGTTTGTCGGGTCCAAACGACCCGGTTTATACAAATTTGGTAACTCGAAGTCAACTGAAACTGGCAACGAAAACATTAGAGATTTCTTAGCTGTTTGAAACTGTTTCTGCAATGTTTCAAGGTCACGTTTTTCTTCAGTAATTTACTGCTTCTGAAGCAGCAATAAAGTATTTCGTGTATTAAGTGTAGACAAAAACTGTAGTCAGTTGCCTTGAAGAAGAGAACGACTGTTTGTGCGTCAAAAAGCTGCCTCGTGACACTTGTAGTTTGTGGCCTTACAACAGAATATAAAATAAGTTTTAATAAATATTTAGTTTTAATTTTAATCTTAATACCACTCTGTACTTTTGTGATAATGGTAGTTTAAATGGACACTTTTATGGTAGTGTGCCAAGTGTTATGTTAGTGTGTAGAATAATATTCATAAAACCTAATTTTCTTTGGCAAGATTATAAAACAATGCGCTCATAATGGGAAATGGCAAATTTAATTTAAAGTAGCAGAAGTAATGATGGCAAGAAAGTCTCAACTTAGATACATTAATTTATTAAAATTGGCTTTGAAGCTTTACCACACGGACAAACCAAACCACCTTTAATTCCATGTGTATTCCAACCCCACGTTTTCGCTTACGTTTGGCGCCCAACGTGGGGCTTTCTAAAAATATTTCTTTCTATTCTACGTTGCAAAATACGCAAGAGTGTGAATATGCCAAATATACATAGACACATAGATGCTATTACTACATGGATGTCTTTCTGTCACTTTCTGTCACTCGTACATAGATGTGATGTTGGAACCCTTATGTACTGCGACGACTACATGGAAGTCACCTCTATGTCACCCTAACAGAGAGGTGACATTTATGTAGCAACTGCTACCTTTCACTAATCGATGCTTATTCGACGTATTCGTACCCTTAAGCCTGTCCATCTAAACAAAATTCGTATTTAACAATTACTTCGCCCAGGACTGCCGCTCAGAGAGGATTCATTCAGTAATCATAACACCTCATCCCAAATCCCGAACAAGAGCGGGTCGATCTAGGTTACCTTCCGGGAGCGGGTGTCTTGCGGCTATCTTTCATATCTGAGGTCAGACCAACGGAACTTTAGGCATACCAAACAAGTGTTATGCAGCCCAGTAGAGCTAGTGACGGATCAGCCATCCCCTCCACGATAAATTCCGCTGAGCGCCGTCGTTTATACCCGATTTCAGGATAACAGTTACGGGTGGGCCGTCTAACCCCAGTAACAATATTAGAAGTCCAATATTGGGACTACTGAAAACTGTATCTCAAGGGTTTCAAGCGAGCAGCTGTGACGGAGATCTTCTGCCGCCTTCCTAGACGGTTCCTACGAAAGGACGCATGCATCGTGTCGTGGTAACAAGATGTCACATTTACTAAGCGACAAGCCTGGTATGTCAGCCACTGCGAGACCAGCTTTAATAGGGCTCGCTCGTCCCGCTTGTTGTAGCTCCACTCTTCTCTCGGCACCGAAATGATAACTGATAACTAAGTTTCCAAAGCTCACTGTATCAATAACGGTCGGGAAGCACTCCATAAAGAACTCGTATGTTCGGTTTAGTTAGATTAGATAAGAGAAAATATCCTTGCTAGCCCTCCGATGGGCTTTCCACGCCTCTCCTTCACGGAGCGCCAGATTACTACCAATCATAATGCTTGTAACGCATCTTTTATTCATTCCCACTTCAGATAAAGTAGCTTATCAGAAGCTAGATGACACTCGCTCTTGGTATGAGAAGTACACCGAACAGTTGCACTTGGCATGCTGATCTCACCGCCGAGCATACTTCTCTACTTCTTTCCATCTACTGCCAGTGGAACCCATCTGACCGGAGTCACCCCCGGTATTGGGTGACTTAAATGGCAGTTTTAAAGGTGTGTGGCGAAGAAGTCCAACCCACACCCTAATCGATGGTTATTTGGCGTTTTCGTAACTTTAAACCAAATAATATGGCCAGGCTATTTTAAATTTAAGTACCGAGAACGAGCCACATCCTTAAAAATTTTAAGCCAAGGTCCTGTAAACCTTACAAGTCAAATACACTTTGAAAGAGGAAACTGTAGGGTGTAGGAACCACTTGAGGAGACGACCATCAGAGCACTCAAAACAAATTTAAAATAAAACTAATATGTATAAGAGAAGAATAAATCGAAAATTAAGAGTAGTGAGGGCGTCACACAATGAGAGCGATAAAGTCTGCAGTTTAGCAATACTTACTCCTTATTAGTTGTTCCTTTGCTGTATCTTTCTCAAGTTGGCACCTAATCTCTTCAGTAAGGGCTTACAACACTTACAAAACAGCTCCGAGCTTCAAGTTCACACACACCTCTTCTCATTAAATTTTTTAATTACGAAGTAGGTATAACATTTTCGATGACTTTATTTGTTTGAGATAACAACCTCCGGGTGTTATGCTGTTGTTTAATACACACTTGTGTTTTAAGTGAATATCGTGCCATTGTTAGTTGTTGACTTTCTAACAATACCTTTTTTATTGTTAAAAAGCAACTATCGACTCGTCGAAAACTTTTGTTACTCGTGAGCAAAGATGAGTCAACTTTTTTTTTTAAATTATCACTTACAAGTGTTTCCTATTCAACCCCATTTACGTTGAAGAATTTTTTTTAAATGAGCAATCACGTACAAAAGTACAGTGTGTTCATAATGTTTTGTCTGTGTAAGTTGGTTTGCATTTTATTAGTTTTTTACTCTATTTGATGTTTTTGCATATTTTATTATGGTTTGAAAACAAGCACAACTTTTTTGAAACAATGAAGTTTCCTGAGAATTCAAAAATACAATTTTTTAGGTCTTGGAAACTCTCTTGGTACACACATACATAGAGAATTTTGAACCAGACATTAACGAACGCACTATAGTATAGCAAGCAGTTGTAATGTTAATATTGGCTCTCTAGACTAGTAAAAAGATGAAAATCTGAAAAACAAAAACCATTAATTTTGATAAAAGATTCGCTAGGATTATTTATTTTCTTCTATTTAAGGTAATTACCTCTAAGAAGACAATTTTAAAAGCTTATTTATTGTGTATAAGAAAAATCTTGGATTTAGATAGATAAATGTTTAAACGAGATTTATAATGTAGAATAAAACAATAGAGAGAAATCAAGATGCATCACAATGACGACGATGAAGAAAAACAAAAAATAAAAACAAAATTTAATTATTTATCGATTGCAACAGGATAACAACATTTTATTTTAATTGACAATCTATTCTCTAATAGAATTTAACTTCAACATAAACGTATATACAGGGTGGTGACCGGAACTATCGATCATAGGGATTTAACATGTAAAATTATACTTTGATAATAATTTATTATTGAATATAAAATATAAAATTATTTTGAAATATGTAGCGTCAAACATTTGACAATCTTTATTTGTATTTCAAGGCAATTGTTACTTTTGTCAATTTTCGAAATTTTCAAATTAAATTTATAGCGTAACGAAGCATCCAAAATTCATTTTTTTTGTTGATTTAAATGCGGAATTGTCTGCTCTAAAACTTTTATTTCAAGATTTTTTTCTAAAATAAATTTTTAAGTAGGAAATTACCCAAGTATGATTTAACATGTTAAATCCCTACGACCGAGAGCTCCGGTCACCACTCTGTAGATTTTTTCACAGAATCAAAAAGAGGGTGGATTAAATTTTTATTATTTCATTATTTATGTGCTCTGATGAGTAAGTTGAATATTAACATAAAACGAGCAATAGGTAATGCTCATGAATAGTAAAAATCATGTATCGAGTTGAACTTGACGTGACAGACAGACAAGTTACAATATGTAATGTAAATGAAACGTATTAAATTTTTTATATTTAAATATTAATGAAAATGTTATTTGAATTTGATAATATTTATATAATATTTATTTATTTATTTAATATTTGAAACGTATTAAATTTTTTATATTTAAACATTAATGAAAATGTTATTTGAATTTGATAATATTGATTTTCATCCAACATTTGAAAATTTTAGCTCTCTATTAACCCTTAGTATGAATGATAACAATTTATAATAACATATTTTTAGTTATTTAACCCTCAAACCACCCTTTTCAAACAAATTCATTAATCTAGACCATTACAACGAATACAATAAATAAAATTAATTACACGACATTGCAACTATAACATTAATTTTAATAATAGTAGTGCAATTTTTCAGAATATTTCATCACATTTAACAAATATTTACAGGGTGTTCACATAAAAAGAGATAAATTGAAAATTCAAAATTGGCGCCCGAGCAGGGACATTTAGAACTGAAAGTGTATAAAGTTTTATGTACCTATCAGTAACTGTTTGGAGATATTGTCACTTCAATGCCGAAATAGAGTCAAATTTGGAGCCATGATTCCAGGGCCGTAACTAAGATTTTTCAAATTTGTATGTACCTCCGACTTATAACTCTATGTTATAGAGTAAATCGTCTTAAAGTAGGTATCACTATCTCAAATTAAAAACGGCTTAAATCGTAGAAGAGTGACGGGTAGGGGCGCGCGGCTTTAAATGTTAAAAAATTGACACTTTTACTTTAAAAATCGAAATATTTGTAACCTCTGAAGTGGAAGAGCTCAAATTTTATGGAGACGTAAATTACATTTCGAAGTATCCCCTCCTAAAATTTCGAACCAATCGGAACGATCAAATTTTTTTTATAGGTTTTCATTAGCCAAAAAATTGAAATCGGCACATCGATTCAAAAATTGAGATTCGAGTGCTCTCAGTAGCCCCATAAACGCCCTGGTCTCGTTTTAAGAAGTCTGTAAATCGTCTTAAAGTAAGGTATCATTATCCCAAGTCAAAACCACCTAAATCGTACAAGAGTGACGGGGAGGGGGTGCTTTAAATGTAAAAAGCCGATACTTTTACTTTAAAAATTGCAATCTTCGTAACCTTTGCAGTGCAAGAGCTCAAATTTTATGGCATCGTAAGACACACTCTGAGGTATCCCGTCCTAAAATTTCGAACCAATCGGAGCGATCGAATTTTTTTTATAGGTTTCCATAAGCCAAAAAATTAAAATCGGCACATCGATTCAAAAATTGAGATTTGGGTGCTCTCGGATAGCCCATTAAATGTCGCAGTTTCAAATTTAAGAAGTCTGTAAAGAGCATCGCGCAGCGGCTATCACAAAATTCCGGAAATTTTAGTAAAATTATTTTCGCACAGTAAAAGAAGCCAAGAAGCCGGAAATCCAGGACCTAACATGGCAAACTTGTCAAAAAAGCATAACTCTACACAGAATAATCTTTTTTACTCGATTTTGTTCGATTTTTTCAAAAGCAACACCCTGTATATTTTGAAAGCTTGTAAAAGAAGCTTTAATACGTACTAAAAAGTCCTGGAATAAGCCACTTCAAAGTTTAATTGTATAAAGTTGTGTAAGAGTCCCGGTTAGGTATATGCGTTTGGTGTTTTGTTTTTAACCAACAGAGCCAGCTTAGTGTAGTTATAATAACAAAAGCAACGTCGCTAGAGGCCTTGCTTATGCTTTATGCATCTTAAAATTAAACAAGTAGGGCTTTTAAGCAAAAAGTTTCGTTCTCTTCGTATCTCGAATATCTTATTACAACAAATTTAAGGATTCCATTTCTTGTTAACACCAACTGACGTGACGTAGCAATTTGCACCAAAGTATTTTAATACTTGCAGTTAGCAGTGAGGAAATAATGGTTGAAGAAAAATGCCGTTAAGAAAATCCATTTATTTTACGCTTTTTGTGTAATTTGCTGCAACAAATTTATAAATAAATGTATAACTATCCAATTTTGTGTTTATACTAATAAATTAGAACACGCTCTGTACACACAAGAGAATTGATCAAAATTTATAAAGAGCAAATAGCGTGAAGAGTTCTTTTAAGCTCTTTTGTTTAAATTGGTACCATCACAAAGAATGGAAATTTCCTTCTTCAAGCTTTTAATTATTGCTGAGAAGACGCAATTTTAATTAAAATTTCTTAATTTTTATTAACAAAAAATATATTTGACATGGCGTTTATTTCGCTAGAATTTGCATTTTTAAACCTTTTGAAAGTTTTAGTCGTTATGTTTCATCGAAAAAAATAACATAAAGTAACATAAATTAACATAACCTAGAAAAGTTGTGTAAATTAAAACAAAAGTACAATATAGAAAGTTCTGGTTTGGTATCCGAATTACGACAACTGAGTAATTGTTGAAAAATTATAAGAAAATAAAAAGTTTAACGTCGTGACGGCTAGCGTCTATGTGATAAAATTACATCTACCTACCCTTTCAGGAGACCAAAAGACCTATCAAACGATACCAAAATCGACTTTTTATCTCATCGACGCTAGGCGTCGCGACGTTGCACTTTTCATTTTTTTATGGAAACCTATTGTTTTTTGCAGCAAATTACTCAATTGGCTTGCGTAAATTCAGATATTAATTTACACATCTTAATTTTTTGCAAAAATACAATAGGTGCTCATAAGAAAAAGAAAAGTTGAACATCGCGACGCCTAGCGTTCATGTGATAAAAAGTCGAGTTTGGTATCGTTTGATAGCTCTTTTGACCCCTTAAAATTTTTTCCCAAAAATTTTTTTTTATAAAGGTAAACCATTCTCAAACTACAGTCGAAAAACTAAATTGTCAATTTTTAGTTTTTTTGCATTATCTCGGTGACCATTTTAAAATTTTCTAAACGGATTCTTAAAGCCCATCAAAATACTCAACTTTTGGCTAAATTAAGAAATCTCGCCCCTTTTATAAGTTTTTAAATATTTAATATTTTTAATATTTTAAGTCGCCTTGTTTAGATTATGCAAATGAGACAGTTATGAAGCGATAGGTCCCTTATTAGTTTTCTCTTAGTTGAATTGAAGTAATACAATCATCTTTGTGTATTCTCTTAAGATTACTAAGGGAATACTATTTTATTAAGGTAACAAAAATGGCGATAAACATATATAATATTATGAAAAAAATAAGATATGGTTTTGACGTGCCTTTAGCTCAATACAAAAGGGAGAGAGTGGCGTAAAATGTATACGGAAATTGTGTATAAGCCTTCACAAAGGCATACCTATCAGTATGTTCTTTAACAAAAAAAAGTTACAGCAGTTTGTAAACAATTTTTAACAGCTTTAAGAGTTTTTTTATATCTGTTCCAACTAGTGATAAAAGTTAAAATTGTTACCTTATATTGCTGTTGGTAGGACCCGTTAAAGGTTTAAAAAAATAATTATGAAAAAGCTGAAATTTGGTAAAAAATTTAACATACTGAAAGGCCCATTAAATTCACTCATTTTTAAATTTGATGTTGATTTTATTCGGCAACGTCGGCGCACCGCATCTCGCACGTTGCTCATAGCACCTCATTTAGCAACGCACAGAAACAATTAAAAAAGCATTATTTTATAATTATTATCAAAGTGGTCACATTGAAGTGCCGACCCTCGCCCCGCCTACTCTCATGTACTCTAAGGTGTGCTAGGGTCAGTGTGAGGTGCGGTGCGCCAACTTGGGAACGCTCTAATACTTCATGGATTAAGTCTGAAAGTAGACTATTAGTATGTTAAATATCTGACACTTACACACGACTTTTCAGCACACTTCAGCTTTTTCAAAATTATTTTTCTTTCCACTTTTGGACCCATGATGACGTCATTATTTAGAGTGAATCAATATAAACGGTAGAAAGGGTTGTAATTTGAAGCGAAAAAGAGATTTTCTTTTCTGATTTGGTGGAAAAAGGAGAAAATTTTTAAGGTTGTAATTTGTAAAAAGTGTAATTTGTAAGATTGTTTTTTTATACAAATTTCTTTATGTTACAACTCTCATTTAAAAAAAAGTTACATCGAGAATCGAAAAACCCCTTTCCTTTTGAAGTGAAATTATTTATTTATACAAGAGTCATTATACAAACATCTTTAACTGCTTTGTATACTATGGTGAACAAAGAAAAGCATAGCTTTTTCTTTTGTGTTGTGTATATTTGAGTAAAAGTTTATATTTGCTTTTATAATAAAAATATCTCGACGACAGTAATTTAAGCGGTGAAAAGAGGAAAAAGTGAAATCTTTAATAAATAAGTTGTAATTACAAATTTAAACGAACTTCAACTTAAAAAGGCTCAAATCGTGTTAAAATTTGTTAATTTGGATCAATTATTTTACAACAATTTAAGAGCTTAAAGTACAAGGAGGTTCAAATAGAATAGCTTTGGAGTTTTCTTTTGAGACAACGTATTAAAACTTATTGCTTTAGCTTATTTTTCCTCAGCTCCCCCTGGTTCATCCCTCTCTTCCCACTCATCTTTCTAACTCCTCACCTACTCTCATCTTTTCGTCTATTCGCTCCTCTTCACTACCTTTCTTTCACCATCTTCCGACTCTTCAAATGGATTGGTGACATTAAGCGACGTCTCCACCATATGTCACGACTAGGTAGTAACAGACAGGAACATGTTAATTTGTTTCTTTTATCTATTAGTGAGAAATAAACTAAAAAACTATAGTAAACTATGAGCTTATAGTCAGCAGTTGCAAGATGCGGTGTTGCCACATAAGGCGAAAAAAAAGAGTCTCATTACTTTCATCACCAGTCATTTCTTCTTTCTTCTCGACTTAGTCTGGCTATTGATCATTCGACTCTATCTAACCATCAGGTTTACCCTTTTTCAACATTTCCAATGATTAACATGACCTTGCACTACGAATAAGAAAAAAAAATATTAATTTAGTCTGATGGTTTGGAACGGGCGTGGGGTTCCCACACTAAAATCCGGACGACTACTTCTTGATTTCATTTCTACAAGAACTCTATCCTTGTATTGTATTGTATTGTCATAGCTATAAAATTAAATGATATTTAATAATAAATAGGTCAATAGAACAGTGTGGCAATATTGCAATGGCAAATACAGTAGTCGGCGCCTCCACCATATGTCACGATTAGGGAGTAACAGACACGATATGTTACTGTGTTTCTTTTATCTATTAGTGAGAAATACACAGAAAAACTATTGTTAGCTATGAGCCTAGAGTCAGCAGTTGCAAGATGCGGTGTTGCCACATAAGGCGACAGAAAAAAGTCTCATTACTTTATTGTCAGACCTCGTAGATCACCAGTCATTTCTTCTTTCTTCTCGACTTAGTCTGGCTATTGATCTTTCGACTCTATCTAACCATCAGGTTTAACCTTTTTCAACATTTCCAACGATTAAATTGACCTTGCACTACGAATAAGAAAAAGAAAATATTAATTTAGTCTGATGGTTTGGAACGGGCGTGGGGTTCCGACACTAAAATCCGGACGATCACTTCTTGATTTCATTTTTACAAGAACTCTATCCATGTATAGTATTGTCATACCTATAAAATTATACGCCATTTAATAATAAATAGGTCAATAGAACAGTGTGACAATATTGCAATGGCAAATGCAATAGTCGACGCCTCCACCATATGTCACGACTAGGGAATAACAGACACGATATGTTACTGTGTTTCTTTTATCTATTAGTTAAAAATACATTGAAAAACTATAGTCAGCAGTTGCAAGATGCGGTGTTGCCACAGAAGGCGACAAAAAAGTGTCTCATTACTTTATTGTCAGACCTCGTAGATCACCAGCCATTTCTTCTTTCTTCTCGACTTAGTCTGGCTATTGATCTTTCGACTCTATCTAACCATATCAGGTTTACCCCTTTTCAACATTTCAAATGATTAAATTGACCTTGCACTACGAATAAGAAAAAGAAAATATTAATTTAGTCTGATGGTTCAGACACTAAAGTCTGGACGACTGCTTCTTGATTTCATTTTTACCAGAATTCTATATCCTTATATTGTATTGTTATACCTATAAAGTTATATGCTATTTAATAATAAATAGGTCAATAGAACAGTGTGGCAATATTGCAATGGCAAATACAGTAGTCGGCGCCTCCACCATATGTCACGATTAGGGAGTAACAGACACGATATGTTACTGTTTCTTTTATCTATTAGTGAGAAATACACTGAAAAACTATTGTCAGCTAGAGTCAGCAGTTGCAAGATGCGGTGTTGCCACATAAGGCGACAGAAAAAAGTCTCATTACTTTATTGTCAGACCTCGTAGATCACCAGTCATTTCTTCTTTCTTCTCGACTTAGTCTGGCTATTGATCTTTCGACTCTATCTAACCATCAGGTTTAACCTTTTTCAACATTTCCAACGATTAAATTGACCTTGCACTACGAATAAGAAAAAGAAAATATTAATTTAGTCTGATGGTTTGGAACGGGCGTGGGGTTCCGACACTAAAATCCGGACGATTACTTCTTGATTTCATTTTTACAAGAACTCTATCCATGTATAGTATTGTCATACCTATAAAATTATACGCCATTTAATAATAAATAGGTCAATAGAACAGTGTGACAATATTGCAATGGCAAATGCAATAGTCGACGCCTCCACCATATGTCACGACTAGGGAATAACAGACACGATATGTTACTGTGTTTCTTTTATCTATTAGTTAAAAATACACTGAAAAACTATAGTCAGCAGTTGCAAGATGCGGTGTTGCCTCAGAAGGCGACAAAAAAGTGTCTCATTACTTTATTGTCAGACCTCGTAGATCACCAGCCATTTCTTCTTTCTTCTCGACTTAGTCTGGCTATTGATCTTTCGACTCTATCTAACCATCAGGTTTACCCCTTTTCAACATTTCAAATGATTAAATTGACCTTGCACTACGAATAAGAAAAAGAAAATATTAATTTAGTCTGATGGTTCAGACACTAAAGTCTGGACGACTGCTTCTTGATTTCATTTTTACAAGAATTCTATATCCTTATATTGTATTGTCATACCTATAAAGTTATATGCTATTTAATAATAAATAGGTCAATAGAACAGTGTGACAATATTACAATGGCAAATACAGTAGTCGGCGCCTCCACCATATGTCACGACTAGGTAGTAACTCTAAAAGCGCTCTAAAAATATTTTTTAATATAGGAAATCGCTAAAGTAGTTTTACCGATTTAGGAAGCGTGGCTTGGACGTCCTGTATTTTACATAGAAAAAAATAACAAAGAAGACATTGTTTTGACACTAGCTACTTACCTTCTCTGCATAATTAGCACTAAAAAAGCAGACCAAGTATCCTCAAGGTATTTTCTTTTGGATATCATTAGTTAAACTACGACAAGTTGAATTAAAAATAAAAATAAGTAGAAGTGTTTTCTCGGCGTGTTTATAAGAGATCATTAAAATTGTATCCTCTTGATGTGGAGATGTTTAGACTAGTACAACCCTTATTATTGTCGCGAGTCGCGTCAGCCCTTTCTTTTTATTTTTTCACGATGTTTTATCTTCAACATTTTTGTTGTAGCAAGCAAAAGCAGTAATAAAAGAAATAAATAAAATGTGACAGTAGAGCGTGGTTGGTATTTGGAACTAATTGTGAGCTGCAAGGCACGATTTAGTTTTAATTAAATAAAACACTCTGTATACAGAAAGATACTAAATTAAATTAATTATTTTCGACCATGTATGCCAACATTAAAAAAATAACGGAATAAACAATTTTGTCGTTATTACCCTAGATGTAGTTTTAATGAATGTCCTTACCATTAAAAACTGGAAAAGCACCAAGTTAAAAGCATGAAAACGAACACAAACTAGACGAAAATAAAAAAAAAACTTAATATTTTCATCCCATTGTGTTGATGTTGAACTAAATAGTTTTTCATTTATTACGTATTTCCTTCCGGATGAAAAATTGATAAAAATGTTGAAGCTCCTCTTCAAACAAATTTTTTTTATCTACAAGTAACGTTCGATAATTATTCATACAAGTTTGAAGAAGAGCATTAATTTACTACTGCTTCGATTTGATACTTATTTACCAATTCTGAAATCCCCCTTTTAAGGAAAAAAAAACGTTTTCCAAAGTAGAAAGCACTTTGTGTCAAACACAACACAGGTTTCAGGTTGAGCGTAGAAAATTGAAAAGGAAAGTAAATCGTTTGAGTTCTTGAGAATACATAAATGTATTTAGTAGTAGACAGAAACGAATAAAAAATATATAATATTGTTAAAAATACGTCAATATTTAGAAAAAAAATATGAATGTAATACATTTCGATGAATGCGCTTTGTTAAATAAAAATGTGAAAATTTCTTTTCGTAATAAGTAAAGACGTTTTAAGAGCAAATTTGTCGACGAAAAACTCAACTAATGGAAAAGTATGCTATGTTAAGTATTATTTGGGTTTACGACCCAAAAATAAGTTAATAGCAGAAGGATAGCCAGGCTAAATTTTAACAATCCGATCCTGCTAAGGACGATTTGATTTCATTGCCCTTTGAATTTTACAGCTATTTCATTATTCGGGGTACTTTGGCAGTCAAAGTCCTTTAAAACCAAATAAATCTCGACAGACTATACGAAATTTTATTTCTTCTCATAAAAAATTCAGCCTTACTTTACTGTTTCTAATGTTTTACTTATTTTTTTGAAACACAAAATTCGTAAATAAGAATATACAAGGTGTCCAAAAATAAGGTGGTTATCTTAAGCGCATATTTGCTAATTTGGGACAAATTTATTTTTACTTGACTATAAGAAGTACTACATAGATAATATATCCAAGTTCTAATTGAAAAAAAAATTTAATTGTTTTATTCATAATGGAGGTCAATAGAAGGATTGTCCTATTTTTTTGGTTTTTCCCTTATAACTTCCATCGATCTTCAAATTTGTTTCAAAATTGCCTACCTTTAAGGAGCCAAAGTAGAGGTCAAAATTTTTCTCATTTCTTTTGTAATAAAAATGAAAACTTGAAAACCGATAATCAATCCCATAAATATCTATTATTTGACACCGTTATCTAAATTTTTCTCTGATCTTCGTGTTCCGACTTTTAGTCTTTTTACTGAAGACAATGGTGATGGTTTTAACAAGCCTGTTCATACGCCCTCGGCTCGAAGTACTTAGTGCCGAAGGTTTCTAGCTTCAGCTTGCTGCTCCCGCTCCAGTTGCTCCTTGGTTTCAATGATCTTGTGGATGAGCTCTGCTACGATTCACCAGACTTTCTCGTCTCGGAGCATGATGTTGACGAGGTTGGCTGGAGTCAGTGTTACGGCGAATGTTAGGGTCCGTCATTCTCATCTGTTTCCAACGGTGGCAGTGGAACTTACCGATCCGATCCTTGTAGAAGTTGAAGCTTCCATGGACAGAAAAGATCGGTGTCAGGTGAAAGGAAGAATCTCCGTGTTTTCTCTCTGCCCACGGCTGGATGTTGGGTATCAAGAATCGGGACCATTGGCCTTTCTCAGTGGTCGTCCATCGCTGCTGCCACTGCGCCATGGTGTCGGCTCGAGATGTAGGTCTTTCTTCGCGTCGAGTTGCCCTCTCCATGGTGAGCAGGTCGATCGGTGGCAGCGACGCCATCACTAGTGCCGCGTCCAGCGAGACAGTTTGGTACGCTGATGTTATGCGCACCTTCTGCTAAACGCTAAGCATCCTGATACTGTTGCGGGCGTAGACCAGCGTGTCTTTCCATACAAGAACTACGTACATCATGATAGATTGCGCGACTGAGCTCAGCAGTCTCCTTTTAGTCGCCTTGAACCACCCACTTTGGGCATGATTTGGGCCAACTGGGTGGTCGTGGCCGCCGCTCTGGTACTGATCATGCTGAGCACCTTGACGGAGTTCTTGTGATGTATGTCGAGCTCCGTCAAGTCGAAGTAAGATCTGCGACCACGATTTTCTTCCACAAACCATCACTGCCTCCGACTTCTCCGGAACCAAGGTGAGGCCCCTCTCTATCGTCCAGGTTACGATCCTCTGGATTGCGTCGTTTTCTCTCTGCTCTACGTCGTTCGCTTTTCTGGCGGCGACTACCAAAGTGAGGTCCCCTCCTCCGGTAGGGCCAGTCTCAGGACTCCGTCGTACAGGACGTTCCAGAGCGATTATTTGAGACCTAACCTAACTTAACTGATTAACAAAACGTTTCCGGTTAAACCGTAAACTGCAAAAAATATACATTTTTAGGAACACTCTGCATACTTTTAAATATTTTGAAAGTTTCTCCAATTAGCTGTTACCAATACCAAATAGGAATACTTTATATTTTGACTTCAGGTATAACCGAAAATGGGATCAACTGTCTTAATTTAAATGGAACACCTTGTATATTTTTAAATATTTAGAAAGCTCGTGTAATTAGCTTTCTGAAAATGTACTTAAAAATAATATTATCAATGTCTTGCATAATAAAGAAAATACAAGTTTTCAGTTCACGATATTTCAGAAACCATGCAACTTATCTCAATTTTATTTTTTAATTCTTATAGGACATGGAATTGTGAAACTTTTCTCTAATTTAACGAACCTCTTAGCTCTCATCGTTTTGGAGATGCCCATAGTGGACAGGATAAAAGTTATCACCCTGTATATCCAAGATTTTTAAGATTCTGAAGCTTTAATTTTTGCTGGCTCTCTTAGCCATGCTCAGAACAATTCTTAATTTTGTAGGTTTTAAATTAATATTTCATTCATCGATGCCCTTCAATCATTATATTATGACCTGGGCCTTTCATGACCTTAAATTTAGTTTGCGAAGTTGAGTCTGTAAATTTTTATTACTTTCAATAAACGTAAACTTTGTCGATTATGTTGTTTATTAATAGGCCTTAAAAATATACTTAAGAAAATGCTCGTTACAGTATTCAACTATGACCTCAAAGCAAACCACTTCACACACTTTTACACATCTGAAGCATCACATTTTGTCACGGTTGCGTTATTAAGGGGCACAAGCTTCTATTCAGCCGCACGTGTTTTCCTAAACTTATGAAGGGCCTCCGAACGCTCAGAATACCAATTAATAAAAGTAATCGTGAAATCTTTTTATTAAGTGTTGTAACCGCTTGGTGTGTTTGGAAGAAGCCATTTTTTTTTAATTTCTTTTCGAAACGGCCTACCAATATTATAAATTTTTTTTAAAAGCTTTGCACTAAACTTTTATAACGATGCCGATTACCTAATACCTATTCTTGCCAGGTTGCTGCTATAACCACCCTTATATTTTCTAGATTCCACTTTCAACTTTGCTGATATTTTTGTAACTTGTGTGCCATGTTAAACAAATAAACTACTGAAACAATTTTTTTGTACTAATGTCGATATTAAATTAATATGACCTTCCAACAGTTGCCCTTGATCAATAAGAATTGATTATTTTATTAATTTGACGTTTTACTAAAGGAGAAATAATCAAAAGTTCCATGTAAATTTTAATGCTTACATTAGTTAAACGAGAGCTTTATAGTACTTGCTCTATGTCTACTATACCTAGTACTTAGTCGGCCTGCATTTATACCTGATTAGATGCTCTAAGGTCATTTAAAGGTTAGCCACACAACAAAGGCGCTCATAGATGGTTTGTAATTCTGATTTGTTCCTCAGAGTGCCTCAGGTTGCCTAACAAAAAATGGCTATTGTGGGAAAACGGTTATGCATATTTTTGAGCTGGAAATTTACTTTTAATCTTACAATTCCAAATTATTATCGCTAGACTCTGTCCAGCGAACAAATGCAGTTAAGCCACTCCCCACAAATTTCTGTCGAATAAGGTTGACAATTCAATTCTTGAATTGCATGCCAATTCTTGTGTGATTCTCATAAACCGTATTTTCGGTTTTTTCGTCCAATAGAAAAATTCCATTCATATATCGTGCTCTTTTTTTAGGAGCTGCATCTGTTCGCTGGACAGAAATAGCATTAATTATTAGAGCGTTAATAATTGATGATTATTACGAAACACAAAAAAATATAAACAAAACAAAATTATTAAGAGAAAATAACCGTTGTAAATTTTAAAATAAAAAGATTTTGACTTGAATAGACTTAATTATAATTTTGTCATTTCAGTGTGAATAAATTGTTCTACTTTGTGTATTTTTAAAAAAAGACATTCGGCAAAAAATATACAAATATATATTTATAACGGAAACTTTGTTGAGATTTATTGGAATTATATCTTTAAATGGGAGTTTGTGGATAGCAAAACTTTTTTAACGTCTGTTTATATTTGTAAAAGTCTTTTAATTACAGATCATAGGGGAAATTTTTAGATGCTTTTTCTCGATTACTAACCAAAAATTTACTTTTCCGGAAAATGATTGTGGAATCAAGTCAAAAACATTATTTGATCGTCTTTAGTCCAATATTAAACTAAAAAATTAGGATATACATTACACAGGGTGATTTTTTAAAGTGGTACCAACATCAGGGATAAAATTCAAAATCGTCACGGAAATAACGCAAAAATAATTAAAAATTGCCAATGTAGTGTTTCGACTGTAGTTTGAAAGTGGTACATTTAAAAATAAATTCTTTTTAAAACTTTTTAGAACGTCTAAAGAGCTATCAAATGATACTAAAGTCGACATTTTATCAGATTGACGCTAAGCGTCGCGACGTTCAACTTTTCATTTTCTTATAGAAATCAATTTTTTTTAGCAGAAAACTATTCAGTTGGCTTGTCTAAATTCGGATACTAAACGAGAACTTTTTATCTTGTACTTTTCTTTATTTACATAACCTTTCTAGGTTATGTTATGTTACGTTATGTTAATATTTTATGTTACGTTATGTTAATATGTTACTTTGTGTTAGTTTTTAGGATAAAAAATAACTACTAAAACTTAGTTTTTGAAGTTTTAGAAAATGAAATAAAATTTTTATTCAATAAATAATGTAATTTAACGTTATTTTTCATCGTTAAAAATAACATAACGTAACATATTCACTTAACGCAACATAACATAATCTAGAAAACTTGCGTAGCTTAAGAAAAGTACAAGATATAAATTTCTCGTTCATTATTCGAATTAAGATAAGCCAGCTAAATAATTTACAGAATAAAAACAATAGGCACCTATAAGAAAATAAAAAGTTGAACGTCGCGACGCTTAGCGCCGATGTGATAAAAGGTCGAGTTTGGTATCGTTTGATAGCTCTCTTGACCTTCTAAAAAAATTTCCAATCAAGTCGTAATCAAAACCTTAAAAATGGTCTTTCTTTGTGTCTGTCTGTATGTAACGCTCGAAAAGCAAATGTGTGTAAGGGTAGCCTTATTTTGTTTGAGATAGCAGCGCCTCGCCACAACTCCTTTCTTATTTTGGATGAACTCTAACTTCTATACTCTCTTGATCTGTAATCCGTTTTCAATTAAAGTTTCAAAACGAAAATAAAGTCAAAAACAGAGCTTCGTCGAATTGCTCTTCGGGAGCAAAAGCTTATAAGTTGAATAGAATATTCTTTCAATTGAAAGAAAATTTGATCGTGGAATATTGACATATTTGAAATTTCCATTAAGTAAAATACAAATATTTTTTAAAACGTAATTTCGTAGCCGTACACAAAAGCAACAAAAGAAATTTTTTAAAAAACCGGAATTCCTTTTTGACTTGAATACATATTCAATAAAATGACTTCTCGTTAAGTTTTTTTTTTCTTCGTAGGACTTGTGATAGTCGATATTGCTATTCGTTGTTGTGTAATTGATTCCTTTTTAAATATTTGCATGGGACTTGCACTATTTGAACTTTTACAAATATTTCAATAATTTTTTTGTGTTGCACACAATATAAAAGTGATGGATCGATAATTTAAACTACAATTTTGTGCAAATTGCTTTGTAGTTGACAATAATACAAAATTGTAGTGCTTCATGGAGAGACCATCAAATGACGATATTGTTGTTTATTTTAGTTAATGATTTTGAATCGTAATCAAGTTTAAAATGCAATTAACAGAACCGGATTTTATTTTTTTTTCAAAAAATTACATATTTACACGAAGTTTCTAAATCGTTAATATTGTACTTTGGTAATTATAATTTATATATTATTAATTTTGTAATTATAATGCTCAAGGCCTGTTTAGATTCCCACGTCTCGCAAAACTAGCAAGGCTAGACAACCAGCTTCACACATCAGTTGTTTCTGGCAACCGGAACAGACGAGCTACGTGTTTTCCAAAGCATCGTTTTGCTTATAGATTTGAAAATTCTAGTTTATATTAACGATTTCAAACCAGCGACCTCAAAACTACAAGTGACGCATCACTTAACATAATTATAGAAGATACAATTATACAGGGTGACCACAAATTAAATTAGAAACATAATAAAACAGATTTTCCAAAGTATACAAGGTTATCATTTTGAAATACATGTAGAACTGTATACAGATTTTTGTTTCCAACCAACCTGGAAAGTTGTTGCGGGGATGCAGATGCACCCAAACTTACCGGGACCAATCATTAATGAACACACTGTATTAAAAGCCAAAAAAATTTCTTAGAAGCCGTCTGTCTGGATGGATGTCTGCTGCAGCTCTGGGGCAAAAACTGCTGAACCGATTTTGATGAAGTTTAGTTTCAGCCAATTGAAAATTCTTCTAAGAACGCCTAAGCAACGTCTTAGGGTGCTTTGACTATCAGGTCTAGGGTTCGATACCAGCTATGTACTCATTTTATTATTATACGATAATTTCTTATTTCAGGCTTCTGTTTATTTTTATTTATTTTATGGTTTGTTAGTAACAGTTCATCCTCTATTTCGAAAATACAGTTCCACCAAACTATTTTGGGTTACGAAAATTTTAAATTAAATTTAAAATATTCGTCGAATAATAGTCAAGAATTCAGGTTAGGTACAGGCATAGTTAAAAGTCGCGGGTACCTACAACTATTTTAGGTTATGATAAAACCACAATAGTTGTCTAAATATAGCGATTTTCGGTCAATTTCATGATCATGACAGCCAATGATAATATAAACTCGACGGAATGAATGAGTTATCCATGGTTTTCTAAAATTTCGTTTCCGTCACATGTTCTCCAACAGTTGCAAACCTCCTTCCTGGTTCTTTATGTTCTAACCTTTCAAAATAACAGTAAGTTGTCATCTTACTACACATAGTTATTAGGCACTATAGTAGATTGCGATACTAGGTCGATAAGTGCGTATTTAACAAATCGGGAACATGTTAGAAAAACGAGACCCGTAGATTTGAATTTTTCCAATTTTTGAGATTTGTAAAGAAAGCACTTAACTGTACGAGTATAGCATACTATTTTTTGTAAAATCGTGAAAAATAACTAATATCTAATAAATTAATTTTTTAGTAAACTAGCTGATAGTTGTAAATAAAATTAATAATTTTAAAGTTTATTCAAAACTAGCTAACTATATCAACCCGGCTTCGCCCGGGGTGTTAAAAGACATATTTCAATTGTGACACATGAGATGACAGGTCGAATGACATATATCATCTCAAATAACCCACTGTAACACCAAACTTATATTTGATGACTATAAAAAGACATATTTAACTTTTAACAGAAGAGATGACAGATCAAATGACATACAACGACATACAAATGACATATGGTAACTATTGTAACAAAAACAATTGAAATGTGGTTGCTATGGTAACAGAAACATTTGAAACATGGTAACTATGGCAATAGTAACAATCAACCCTGGTAACTAAGGTAATAGAAAAATTTTAAAACTGCTGGCAAATTTTTAATCTTTGTCCGATTTCAAAATTTTTTTCATAGTTGTAACTTTAACTCCAAACTTATATTTGATGACTATAAAAAGACATATTTAACTTTTAACAGTAGATATGACAGATCAAATGACATACAACGACATACAAATGACATAATAATTATGATAACTATTGTAACAAAAACAATTGAAATGTGGTTGCTATGGTAACGGAAACGTTTAAAACATGGTAACTATGGTAACAAAAACAATTGAAATGTGGTTGCTATGGTAACAGAAACAAACTATGGTAATAGTAACAATCACCCCTGGTAACTAAGGTAATAGAAAAATTTTAAAACTGCTGACAAATTTTTAATCTTCGTACGATTTCAAAATTTTTTTCACAGTTGACCTACATTTTTTATTATAATTTTTTTTGGAAAATTTGGTTAAGATCGGTTGGTTAAAAACGAC
Source organism: Malthinus seriepunctatus (assembly GCA_963924605.1). Lineage (NCBI taxonomy): Eukaryota > Metazoa > Arthropoda > Insecta > Coleoptera > Cantharidae > Malthinus > Malthinus seriepunctatus. The sequence continues at coordinate 18,552,317 of OZ004603.1, forward strand.
GGAATTTAAGTAGTTTTGTGTGACTCGCTTGTATTGCCTGACTCGCTCTCGCCACGCTCGCTCTTCAGCCAACACCGTCTTGTCACACAAAACGTCACTTTGTCTCCTAATAAAACAAAGTACTATTTTCATTACTTATTTTAAGACATATTTTCCTTTAGATTTTTGAGTTTTTTCAGAGTTTTCTTATTTATAACTAGTTATTACCTATGTAATTAATTATTAAGCAATTTTTAGTTGATTGCATACTTTTCAAATTCACTGTCTTAATATTAACCTATATTCAATTTTAGTGACAGTTACTTGTCAAGTTTAACGACTGAAATACCTCTAACTCGTAGTTTGATTCAAAATCTATGACAACGCTGACCACACCCCCTCATTTTGCTAATAAAGCTGGTGGGACTGTAAATAATATTACTCAGACGCGCACGAAAAAGTTCCTAGTATGGCCACATCCGTTGTTTTTTAATTTACATTTTAATCCTCTATAAATTTTTTTTTCAGGTTGATTACATAATCGTTAACTAGTGTAAGATTAAAGAGCAATTTCGGGATTGTATATTTTGCAAAGAAATTGCAACAATGTATCACACTTTGTCGTTATGTAATCCAAAGTCGTTAAATCGCTGTTGAAAAACCCTACTCTTTAAAACCATTTTCACTTTAAAGTAACTACATTGAAACGTTGAAAGTTTAAAGTGCATTAATGTTTTATTTATCGCTTTTTAAATTAAAAGAAGTAGGTACCTACCTACCTAACTTCAAACATTAATAATTTATTAAAAATTTTAAATCAAAAAGAATTTCTATTTACATGTAGGAAGTGTATGTTAAATAATTGTACAGGGTGGCCCAATTTAAAAGTTTCCATCCCGATTAGTTGAAAAGCAGGGAATTTTTTCAAAACCGTTTGACACGTTGATTTTGATTCTATTCCATTTGTCCTACTTTTCATTAGGTTTAGTAAAAGAGTTGCTACCCCCTCCCCCCATTTTAGAGACACATTAGGGGGCTACCCTGTTACATTGCCCTCGCTAACATAATCGATGAGTCCTTACATTTTTAGAAAAACTTCTTATGTATGGAAACTTCTAAGTGGTCCACCCTGTATAAAATTTTACTATTTGTTTCATTCGCGTTAAAAGCATTCCACAAAAAACTACAAAGTACAAATTTCACCATATAAATCCAACTAATCATTATACGATATAGAAAGGTCCTATGTAAACTAAAATTTCAATTTTAGCACGTGATTGATCGTGATTTGAATAGAGCGATTGAACTTTATTAAACTATGGTTCATTTTGAATGGGAAATAGGAATGTTCGTAATTTTGTTTTAAAATCATATCCAATTTTTTCCACTTTTTTCCCTATTTGTATTGTTTATTGTTCAAAACCCTTTTATAAAATAAAATAATAAATATGTTTAACCTTTTACTACGTGCAACCTGACCATTGGAGTTATTAATTTAGGCTTTCCCAAGTTTTACGTTATTGATATTTCTACACGTAACCAAAACCAAAACAAATTGAAGAAGGATAGGGTATTTTATACATACGAGGTTGGTTAAAGGACCTAGAGGACAATTATTTATAAGTTAATTATGTAAAACGCTTTTAATTTATACTCCAAACGTGCTCCACGTTTAAATTAACAATTTTTGTTAAAATAAGCTCTTGAAAATACTTTGAGTGAAAACAACAGCTGTAATAAATTTTAATTTTGATAGTAGTAGCTTTGACGTAATGTATTTTAGGTCAACTTGAGAATACTCAATTACTATTCGTTAGGATCTTGTCTTTACGTAACTGTAGCGTTATCCTATAATAAAAAACCCAACTGTCGTAGGAGAAATGCATGGAAGGGTCTGAAAGAGACAGAGAGATGGACAGAGTTATATACTTTGATAGAGAATTTTCTACTCTATAATTTTTATTATACGTAAAATTACCATCAGACCACTACTTAAAGAGCTACAGCCTCGAGAGGTACAGTGAGTTGTAGAATTCGACTTCTTATAATGTTTCAACTTTGATTAATTGTTATAAATTAGTTATGACTTATGACATCTATGGCAAATATTGTTCTGAGCTTCGATAGAGAAATTTTTACTGTACAATTTTTATCAGAACTAAAATTACCATCAGGCCACTACTTAAAGAGTTAGAGCTTCGGAGGCATAGTGAGTTGTAGAATTCTACTTATTATAATGTTTCAACTTTGATTAATTGTTATAAATTAATTATGACATCTATGGAAAATATTGTTTTGAGCTTCGATAGAGAAATTTTTTCTCTACAATTTTTATCAGAAGTAAAATTACCATCAGGCCACTACTTAAAGAGCTAGATCTTCGAGAGGCACAGTGAGCTGTAGAATTCGACTTATTATAATGTTTCAACTTTGATTAATTGTTATAAATCAATTATGACGTCTAGGGAAGACATTGTTCTGGTCCTCGGTAGAGAATTTTCTACTCTACAATTTTTCTGCACTAAAATTACCATCAGGCCACTACTTAAAGAGTTAGAGCTTAGAAGGCACAGTGAGTTGTAGAATTCTACTTATAATGTTTCAACTTTGATTAATTGTTATAAATTAATTATGACAGTGTAGGCGTTTTGTTAGATTTAAGTGTGGAGCGGGTGTTGTGCGCAGAAGGGACATGATGTGTGTGAGGTGGCGATGATGCACGTGTTTATGTTATGACCGCTTATTTTGTTTATGTACTTATTGGTTGTTGAGTAAATAAAGAATTGTTGTTTATGTTTATGTGATCGCTACAGATTTCAGAAGAGGGATAATAAAATCCATGTTTGTTTTGTAAAGTTTAAGTGACCATGGAAGGTTCCGCGAGTCAAAGTCAAGTGAGTTTAGAAGAAATAGTTGCAGTTGCTTGTAGAGCGAATCAAATGCAAAATGATTTTAAGCATAAAATTAATGACATTGGCGCACTTATACCTGAGTTTGAGGGTAGTTACGACGAAGATGTAGAAGTTTGGTTTCAAAGTGTAGACGCCGTAAAAGAAGTTTATGAATCGTCAGAAAAAATGTTGTTATTAATAATAGTTGGAAAACTAAAGGGTAACGCGAAAAAGTGGTTCCATTCGAAACCGGAACATGTGAAATTAAATTACGTGCAATTGAAAAGTGAAATGAACCTTATGTTTGGAGTTCGTGAAAACACGGCGACGATTTTAAGAAAATTTGAGAACAGAAGATGGAACAGAAGTGAAAAGTTTATGACTTATTTTCATGAAAAAGTTCTTTTGGGAAACAAGTTAAATTTTGTTGAGAAAGATTTGATTACTTATGTTATCGAAGGTTTTGATAACCCATCGTTGCAAACGCAAGCAAAAATTGGAAGATTCACGAGTTTGTCAGAATTATTACGTACCATGAATGAAATTACTGAGATGGAAAGAAGAGGTGGTGTTAATACCAGTGTTAAAGGGTCCTATCGTGAAAGTTCTACTGTCACGCAAGTTTCCAATAGCCGAGGAAATGCTTCTTCTCAAAGTGGCCTTAGTGTGTCAGTCCGTAAGTGTTATAATTGCAACAAACCGGATCATGTAGTATCAGCATGCCCTAACCCGAAAAGGCAGAGGGGTACCTGTTACAAATGTGGATCACCGAGACATTTTGAAGGACAATGTCCAAGAAATGCTGAGCAGTCAAACCCAAGGCAGCAGCAACAAAATGAATCTCGAAGACAACAGGCAGACAGCACAACCCACTTAGTTCATGTCGACGAAAATCCAGCTCATCTTCTTCAGATACGTATTGTTAGAGATAAGTATGAATCAGATTTAAATTCCGTTTTTGATAGTGGCAGTCCAATTAGTCTTATTTGCGAAAGCGTATGTTATAGAATTTTTATTTAATTAATTTATTAATACGCCACAATAATAATCAATGTTTTATTTAAAACATATTATAAAACTTAAACATTCACAGTATATTATTAATTATCCATTTAGATGTATCAGATGAGAATAATGATAAAATAACTTATTAGTTATTACAATTATAAAATATTTCAGGATCTCTTAAAACAAACATTCTTTTAAACATTCGTTTACTAATGCCAAACAGAGAATGAGCAAAACAAATCTTATACCATGAACACATGAACAGTCCCCTTTGTCAGCATATTCTGTCATGGTTCGTTTAAAAATACAAATATACTCAAAACGTGACAATGTCTACATATTAATTAAAGAAACAAAAATAAGGTATTAACCAACCTAAAATTCTTAACTAATTCAATTAACAAAATAATATGTGATTTAATTTTCTATTACAATCGTCCATCCTGACGTCGAATCGTCCTCGATCGATTCTCTTTACCAAGGATTAATTTATCTCAATTATAATCCAATCAAAAATCTGGAACAATAACTGCATATTAAATTTCAGTATAAAACGTCTGGAACCTTGGTAACAAATACCAACTCAGACCAAAAATGTTAAATTATCTGGAATCTTGGTATCACCAACGTCAGAACAAATAACAACTGTTAAATTATCTGGAATCTTGGTAACAAATACCAACTCAGAACAAATAATTGTTAAATTATCTGGAATCTTGGTATTACCAACGTCAGAACAATTAACTGTTAAATTATCTGGAATCTTGGTATCACCAACGTCAGAACAAATAACAACTGTTAAATTATCTGGAATCTTGGTATTACCAACGTCAGAACAAATAACTGTCAAAGTATCTGGAATCTTGGTAATAAATACCAACTCAGATCAAAAATATTAACTTATCTGGAACATGGTAATAAATACCAACCCAGAACAAATATTAAATTATCTGGAATCTTGGTAACAAAGACCAACTCAGATCAACATATTAAAATTATCTGGAACCTCGGTAACAAATACCAACATCAGAACAAATAACTGTTAAAATATCTGGAATCTGGTAATAAATACCAACATCAGAACAAATAACTGTTAAAATATCTGGAATCCTGGTAACAAATACCAACATCAGATCAAAATATTAAATCATTCTGGAACCTTGGTAATAAATACCAACCCAGATCAAAATATTAAAATTTATTCTGGAACCTCGGTAACAAATACCAACATCAGAACAAATAACTGTTAAATATCTGGAATCTTGGTAACAAAGACCAACTCAGATCAAATAACTGTTAAAATATCTGGAATCCTGGTAACAAATACCAACATCAGATCAAAATATTAAATTATTCTGGAACCTTGGTAATAAATACCAACCCAGATCAAAATATTAAAATTTATTCTGTAACCTCGGTAACAAATACCAACATCAGAACAAATAACTGTTAAATATCTGGAATCTTGGTAATAAATACCAACATCAGAACAAATAACTGTTAAAATATCTGGAATCCTGGTAACAAATACCAACATCAGATCAAAATATTAAATTATTCTGGAAGTCCAAACATAGCGACCTCCGGCCAATCTCTCCAATGGAAATGGTTTTCCATATTCCCATCACAAGGACAGATCATCAGCCAACGTTACGGCAAACTCAGCGGAGTGAATGAGGCACCCATCAACTCCCAAATGTCATAGCCATCACATACTGTTCTCACAGTCAACGGCTGCTAACCTTCCTTCCGGATGTCATATGTAACATTTAAAACAAGTATCAGTACAAATAAATAAATGCATCTCTAAATAATAGAACATCAGTAACTCTGAAAATCAGTATCAACTAACTCAGCCAATCAACTTATCAAAATTGTTAGAAACGTTTGTTTCTTTCATAAATTAGACGTTGAAGTCTATTACACATGTAACATACCTCTCTCTCTCTCTCTCTCTCTCTAACTGACAATATCGCCAAAAGACCTTACCTATAAGGGTCCCTTACTTGATACTCAAATGTTTGCATCTGGTCACTGACGACCACAACCTGGAACCAACTTGGATCCTTTTCCAACAACTTGACTCGATAACGGTCACTTGTCAAACAATGGATAACCGTGACTGGTCCGATGAACCCTTGCACGAGTTTTCCATTCTTCATTCTCTTTACCATGGGGTTTTCTTTCCACCATGACCATATCACTAGTACTCTAGCTTTTCTGAACACACTTGCCTTCTCGCGTTTTGATTACATGGTACACTACCCTTTCCAAATACGCGATACTCTACATTTATCGAATACACTAGCCTTCTCGCGTTTTCAATACAAATTGTGCCTGTCTGTCTACCTGATTATTAACATTTAAAATTTCCTCATTAATCATCATTATCACTTACTACCGCGATCACTGCACTTAAAGATCGTCGCATTGAATCTTTCAACGTTCACTGTTCCGTAGAGAACCAATAGCATTTAGGATTTTCCTTAAATACTTTTTATACCTCCGACAAAATAAGTTGAAGTTATTCATTCAAACACGGCTCATAATTCTTTAATAAGATTGTCCACCAGACTAGCCTCATTGGTTGCTGAGTAACTCTTTATCAATTTGCAATTGTCATCCTAAGACTGCACACATTTCATTCAATCAGCTTTACGTATTATTTATGTCAATGGGTAAGGAATAGTCACCCCTATTTCTATTTCCTCCAATCAGCAAAACAGTCTGCATATTTTTGTCCAACAATTTATTAAGTGGCGCTCGTTCATCCTAACTAAGATTATTATTTTTAATAAATTTTTCTGAATCCATCCCTGTACAGGTTCTAGTTAAACATTGACCTTTTCAAACGATGAACTCGTATCAAAATTTTATTTCCTTCCAGGAACAATAATATTGCATCATCACGTTCTTGTCCCGACAAGCTTTATTTGTTTACTTCAGATGGTTCAGTATTAATTAACGCACTAATTTTAAATTGTTTGCATTTCTTATTGAAATTTACTCAAAAAGTTTTTTAAAACGTTCAACAAATCAATAATTGTCAAAAATCACTCTTGTCTCAAAGTCACATTTATATGCTGTATCAATAACAGAGATTCCCAACGCATCATCGTTTACCAAAAATATTGAAAGTTCTTTTAAATAACTTTTAATTTAACAATTTTAAAATAATTTAATAATTTCACTTCTCTTCTTTTTTTTTTTTGAAAAATAACGATGCTCGTAAAATGTCAATAACACAGTAATAAGTTTTTAAGAACAATGTCAATCTTTTTTTTTAAAAACCATTAAAACTTGTAATCAATCCAACTATTGGGATTTTTAACAAAAATGTATCGGTTGATTACAAAGCTGTTTACGTCTGTTATTTACCCTGTGACAGGGGTGTTACGGTCATTAAATCATAAATTTCTTAAATTCCATGTAGGTAGCTCAAAATATTGTTTCCTTTAATAATAGTAGAATTGTTAGAATTTGTATAACTCGTGTTACGTACAGACGTACAAATTATAAACTTTAATAAATAATTTTAGCTTAGAGTAATAAAAAGAAATTCGTCTTGACCTTGCGTTCCTTCTTGTAGGAAAGACAATGGAAAATTTTTGATTTTTCTTTCGGCTCAGCTATACAAATCACCAAGGGCGTCAATTCTTTGAAACCACTGAGCAATGGTCACTCCATCAGGAGCACCGCCAAAATCTTCGACCCCATCAATAGGATTCAGGCAAAGTGACGAACGTGATGTAGACGCCACGCGTCTCAATCTGTTGCTGCGACTCTATAGTCTTTCAGTGTCACCGCAGTCTAACAAGATTTTCCAAATAACAAAGGCGCCGCCCAACAGAACTCTACGCCTTATTACAGTCATCAATACATCTCCTCTTAATTGTTTATTTGCAATCCGGAGACTCCTCCGAATTCAAACTACTGTCTCTTTTAGAATTTGCACTCAATTACGTCCGCGACTCATGGCAACATTAAAATCAGGTTACAGGCAAAATCAAATAGACACAACCACAGTTTTTACAATAGGCTAGCGTACTCACCAATTACTTTCGTCTTCAGCTTAACCTGTGCTGGCACAAATACACCACGCACAAAGGCTTCAAAAGTTCAGTTTTCAAATCACAAATTTTCGGATTACGAATTTCAAATATTAGATTGCGAATAATTTCGAAATCTATTTTCACCAATTTATTGTTTTTTAATCAACTTTATTTAAAAGTTTAATTTTCAATTTTACACTTAACTAGCACATGGAAGATCTTTATCCCACTTCTGAACTGTTATAGAATTTTTATTTAATTAATTTATTAATACGCCACAATAATAATCAATGTTTTATTTAAAACATATTATAAAACTTAAACATTCACAGTATATTATTAATTATCCATTTAGATGTATCAGATGAGAATAATGATAAAATAACTTATTAGTTATTACAATTATAAAATATTTCAGGATCTCTTAAAACAAACATTCTTTTAAACATTCGTTTACTAATGCCAAACAGAGAATGAGCAAAACAAATCTTATACCATGAACACATGAACAGTCCCCTTTGTCAGCATATTCTGTCATGGTTCGTTTAAAAATACAAATATACTCAAAACGTGACAATGTCTACATATTAATTAAAGAAACAAAAATAAGGTATTAACCAACCTAAAATTCTTAACTAATTCAATTAACAAAATAATATGTGATTTAATTTTCTATTACACGTAGTTCCGTTAAATTTATGTGCCGCTACTGACAATAATTTACCATTTATGGGTATTAATAAAACAAAATTACAAATTACGGGCAAATTTGAATGTAAAATTCGTGTGCAAAACATTTTAGCAAACGTTTCATTTTATGTGGTGCCAGACAATACAATGTCCTATTCATGTTTGTTGGGACGTGACTTTTTAAACAACAATAATCTTATGATCACCTTGAGTAAAAATATCATGATAATAAAGAAACTCGATAACGAGATATTTTTAGAGAACGAAGTATTGTTAATAGACTGTGTAGCAAGCAATGACAACGACATTGAGAAAATAAATTTAAATAAAAGCTTGGACAGTAAATATTCGAAATTATTTTATGAAGATTTCAAAAATTATTATGTCAACGCAGTTAGGCCGGAAAAACCAGTAACAGACCTGGAGATGGAAATTTTTGTAAAACCAAATGTACAACCATTTTATTATACACCCCGTAGGTTATCAAATTATGAAAAAAACGAAGTTAAGGGAATTATAGATGATCTTATTACACGTGGAATTGTTAGGAAAAGTTCATCAGCTTATGCGTCTCCGATAGTTTTAGTTAAACGAAAATCTGGAAAATTAAGAATGTGTTGCGATTACAGAGATTTAAATAAAATTACAGATAGGGATAATTTTCCGATACCGCATATCGATGATCAGATTGAAAAATTGCAAGGCAAGACATTTTTTAGTAAACTTGATTTGAAAGATGCATTTCATCATGTGGGGATTAAAGAAAATTCTATTAAGTACACAAGTTTTGTTACACCTTTTGGCCAATATGAATTTGTTAAAGTCCCTTTTGGCTTACGTAATAGTCCTCAAGTATTTATGCGTTTTATTTACACCGCATTCCGAGAACTGTTGGATCAAGATCAAATTATAATTTACATGGATGATCTTTTAATTGCTACTTGTACTGCTAGAGAGAATTTGGAAATTTTGAGAAAAGTTTATGATATTTTGGTTGACAATTTATTGACTTTAAGAATAGACAAATGTTATTTTATGGAAAGGAAAATTAATTATTTGGGATATGTTATTGATGAAACAGGGATTCGTCCTAGTACGGATAATGTTAATTCGGTATTACGGTTTCCGGTGCCGAAAACGTTAAGAAATTTAAGAGGCTTTTTAGGTCTCGCTTCATACTTTCGCCGCTTTATTAAAGATTTTTCGTTGATTGCAAAGCCGCTTTATGACCTTTTAAGGAAAAATATTGAATTTACGTTTGAATCCAAAGAACTAGAATCTTTTGAAAGATTAAAGCTATTACTTAGTACTCAACCAGTTTTAAGCATCTATTGTCCACATGCCGAAACACAACTGCATACAGATGCGAGTGCAATTGGATATTCAGGAATACTTATGCAGAAACAGGCCGATAACCATTTTCACCCTGTATTTTACTACAGTAAACGAACAACAGCAACAGAAGAAAAATACCATAGTTTCGAACTCGAAACTTTAGCAATAGTTTATTCGCTCGAACGTTTTCATATTTATTTACAAGGATTACAATTTAAAATTGTAACGGATTGTAATAGTTTAAAGTTGACATTAGAAAGGAAAGAGATAAATCCTAGAATTCTAAGATGGTCACTCAGATTACGAAATTATGATTACACTTTAGAGCATCGACCAGGTATTAGAATGGCTCATGTAGACGCGCTCAGTAGGCAAAATATTTTGATTTTGGAAGAAAATACATTTGAGCGAAATTTATGTTTAATGCAAAGTGGTGATGAAGAAATCAAGAAAATTCGAGATAATCTAGAATTACGTGAGGATAAATTTTATGAATTAAGAAACGGACTTGTTTATCGCAAACACAAAGACGGTGTATTATTTTATGTGCCCTCGAAAATGAGAGCAGCGGTTATTAAAAAGTGTCACGACGATATCGCACATGTTGGCTGCGATAAGACGGTTGAAATCATAAAAAGAAATTATTGGTTTCCTAATTTACGACATGTAAAGGATTATGTTACAAATTGTTTAAAATGCATTACTTATTCTCCTATGTCGGGAAAACAAGAAGGTTATTTGCATAACATCCCTAAAGGAAATGTACCGTTTACAGTTATTCACATCGACCATTATGGACCGTTAGAAAAATCAAACAAATACAAATATTTATTAGCCGTAGTAGACGCCTTCAGTAAATTTGTTAAGTTATATCCATGTCAATCGACAGGTTCGAGAGAAGTTAAGAAACATTTGACCAATTATTTTAGAGCATACAGCAAACCGCTGAAAATAATTTCAGATAGAGGAACAGCCTTTACAGCTCATGATTTTAAGGATTTTATGGAAGAATTAGAAATACAACATGTATTAATTGCAACGGGAAGTCCGCGTGCAAACGGTCAAATTGAGAGAATTAATCGATCAATTACACCTATGTTAGCTAAGTTATGTTCAGAACCAAGTAAATGGGATCAAGTAGTTGCAGATGTTGAATTTGCGTTAAATAATACTGTTAATCGTTCCACTGGAGAATCACCCAGTATTTTATTGTTTGGAGTCCATCAAAGGGGAAAAGTTGATGATGTCTTGGACTTATATGTGCAGAGTTAGCAAGGAAAGGTGGTAGATTTAAAATCAGTTAGATCCGAAGCTTCAGTCAACATCATTAAAACCCAAAATTATAACAAAGAAGTCTATGATAAAAAGCATAAAAGTGCGCGCAAATATAAAGTAGGGGATTATGTTATGATAATTAATGTAGATGTGACACCGGGCGTTAATAAAAAATTAATTCCTAAGTATCGTGGACCTTATGTCGTGAGTAAAGTGTTAGAAAACGATAGATACGTTATCAGTGACGTGGAGGGGTTTCAAGTTACACAAAAACCATTCACAGGGGTATTTGATCCTTCGCGAATGAAGCCTTGGCAAGGTAACGGTTAAGTAAGATTATAAGATGTAAGTAAAGTTTTGTTTTAGTGTTTAAAAATTTAAGCGTTCTTCTGTTTATGCCATTTATGTGATTTATGTCACTTATGCTGATTTATGTCAAAACGTTCTTATGTTTATGCCATTTATGTCACTTATGCTGATTTATGTCAAAACGTTCTTATGTTTATGCCATTTATGTTGTTTTAGGTCATTACGTACTTGTTATGTCTTTTATGTGCTTATGTCTTATGTTCATTATGTACTTATGTCTTATGTTCATTATGTACTTATGTCTTATGTTCATTATGTCTTTTGTAACTCTTATGTAATGTTATGTGAAATTGATTATCATGCGTTTATGTTATGTGACTTATAAATTGTTTTATGTTCCATTTAGGTTTGTGTAATCATTTGTGTTGAATGCGTTATGTTTTGATTTGTATTAGGTCAGGGGCGACCTTAGGGTCAGGAAGGCCGAATTGTAGGCGTTTTGTTAGATTTAAGTGTGGAGCGGGTGTTGTGCGCAGAAGGGACATGATGTGTGTGAGGTGGCGATGATGCACGTGTTTATGTTATGACCGCTTATTTTGTTTATGTACTTATTGGTTGTTGAGTAAATAAAGAATTGTTGTTTATGTTTATGTGATCGCTACAACAGCTAGAGAAAATATTGTTATCGGCCTCGATAGAGAATTTTCTACTCTATAATTTTTATCAGAAGTAAAACTACCATCAGACAACTACTTAAAGAGCTAGGGACTCAAGAGGTACAGTGAGTTGTAGAATTCGACTTATTATAATTTTTCGACTTTAATTAATTGTTATAAATTAATTATGACAGCTAGGGCAAATATTGTTATGGAGTTCGGAAGAGAATTTTCTACTCTGTCTGATTCTATTCGTGTTAGTCACCTGTTGGTCTGTCCGTTAGCGCGTTCGTCCATATTTAGTTTTAGAAGACGAAAGTTGAGATAAACAATGTAAAGGAAAATTTTGAAAGTTTACTTTTTAAATTTGTTATTAATTGTTGTAATAATAAAATGGGTTGAAGAGTAATTAAAAATGTAAAAAAATATTTTCTTTAAAAAGGAAAAACTTTTTTTTTAGGAGAAAGTTTGGTGCTTTTATTTGTACGCGAATAGGGATCAATTGCAAAATTAGATTTTGGTGGGTTTTAGAACAAACTTGTTAGTCAACTGGGTGATGAAAACAGAATTTGCCAATTTTACGCAGCAGTTGTTTAATTCTTTAAAGTAATTAGCATTTTCTAAACATTAACGACGATGTTGTTTTTTTCGTTGTACAAAATTTCAAAAGATTAACAATTTTTAATGGAAATTTAAAAGGAAATTTGTAACAATTTTTATTTTCCACTTTTTGTGCGGTAGTAAAAAAAAAGTTGATAAATATCAAACTAAATAGAACCATTTGGACTTAAAGTGCCCTCCTTGATGCTTTCTTTTAGTACATTTCAAGAACATTTTTCTTCATTGTTGAAGTTGTTTGTGTAATTGTCCACTTTCCCAAAGGTTGCAATTGCGGTTTCCTTAAAACTTAATCTTCTCAGTTCACATACAACACACATCATTGGCGTGCACATGTAATTTGATTTTTTCTTTTCTAAAAATAAATCTCAATACGGAGTTGACCTACACTTTATTATGTAATTTTAACTTCGGTGGTTTGCCATTGCCTTCCAAATTTTTTTTTACGTTTTGTGTCCATACACAAATAAACTTTTCGGGCACGCCTATGTATTTATAACTAACTTTAATGAAAATGTTTTAATTACGTTAAATAATTAGTGAAACATCGTAAACCTTGTGGTTAGAAAAGGTTTAATTTACCTATTAGTAATATAAAGCTATTCTAGCGCGAAGTGTTTGTTTAAGTTATCTTCGATTAGTTGGTAACTTCATCGAGACTGTTGAGATAATGAGTACGTGTGATTTTCGTAAACTTTCATTTTCAATTTTTATTTTTTATCTTCAGTTTCTAAAAATATAATTTTTGTTTTTTTACTATTTTCGTTTTCTATAGATGGTATCAACAACATCAAAAACTATAAAACATTGATAATCGACTTAAGAAAATTGATAAACTTTATGTACTTTATCTACATATTTTATAATAATTTCTTCCTGTTCATTTACTTTAAAGTTTATTGTTAATGTGTTTAATAGTGTTCTTTTTGTTCATTTTGTGGTTTACTGTATTGTTCGCTTTTTTATCCAGGTCTCTTTATTCTTTTCAATTTTCAACTAGGTACCTAAATGTTATTCTTCCACCTTTTTACCATTCTTTAGACGCTTTATCTTTATTCTATTGACAGTTTGGATCTATTGAATTATCGACATGTATTCGAGATTTTTTACATTTTCATTAGTTTTCTTTTATCAACACATAAGCTTTGCGTCGTGTTGAAAAGTGTTTGAGACTACTAACTATAGAAAAATAATTAAATAAATAAAGTACTTAAATAAGTATGAAGTAAATAAAATAAATAAAATATATAAAATAAATAAAATATATAAAATATATAAAATATATAAAATATATAAAATATATAAAGTATATAAAATATATAAAATATATAAAATATATAAAATATATAAAATATATAAAATATATAAAATAAATAAAATATACAAACTGTATAAAATATATAAAATATATCAAATATTGTCCCGCGTTAATATTACACAACTTACTAAATGCAATTATAAATTAATAAAAGTTACAATATGTGAATATAGGAATGTGAGATTCCGCAGAATCGCCAGTGTTAGTAATCACGTAGACCGAGGTTATAAAAGACCCTGGATGGGATCAGGAAATCAGTTAGTTGTTGACCGATTTTTATAAGATTTGGTATGCAACCTAACCAAATGAATTGTAATAGTTAATTGTAGAATTTAGTTCTACAAAAAAAATTTTCTTGTATTTTTTTCTTAAGACACAGCTTTTTGGAGAAAAAAACTAAAATTCAATAACTAAATGTTCTTGTCAATAAAGATCACGAATAGGAGATAATAGTGTAATAAACTTTCATTATTTACCTTTATGTGTTATATTCTAATTTAGAGAAGTTCTAGAAATTAGTTTAGCAATTTGTAGTTATTAAAATTGGTAACACTTCAAACAGAGATACAGACAGGAGCTGGCACACTAAACGTCCGAACCGGCCTGTCTCATTTACTCGCCAGTTACTAATAAACTACGACAGTTATCTCGATCAAACTTAGATAAACTATTGTAAATAGATAATTCTGAGATGTCACAAAGGCACATCTCGATATTTCAATTTCATTTTGAAATATTAGAAATATTAGCAAAATACGCTCGCATTTTTGGTCCAGAGGGCCAAGAAGCGCCTATGAAAAGTCAAAGTATCACTTCATCTACCCTCTTGCGGTTAAATTGAAAAAAAGTGCTAGAAAATGAAACAGCAGATAAGTAGAAAGGCATAGCTAATACAAGAGCGTAAAATTTATTTTCCAACTCACTTGAAAAAACTTCCCTTTTAGAAGAAAATATTGTTTTACATTTTAATTAAATATAAATTTCAGGAAATTTTATTAACAGTTAACATTTTCAACAACTCGACCTAATTTAAAAATTAATTGTAAACTTTTTAATATTTAATTTGCATTTATTACCTTAAAAATTCGCAAAAATTTTTACAGAGATGTTAAACATTTTATTTTTAACTTCAAAAAAAAACAGAAAGGGAAAATTTAAACTCTCTCGAATTTTAGATTAAATAAAGAAATTAATTTTGTTTCTGCTAAAAGAAATTTATCAAGACAACAGAAACCGGAATCAATAGTAGCTGCCAACCAAGGGATAACGCTAATTACAATGGAAGAACAAAGCAATTTAAATAGATTTAAGATAATTCAAGCAAGAACATATATTTAATTAAGTTGTTGCAAATCAAGTTTTGAATGATAGGCAAATAATGGAATTTTAATTTTAAATTGTAATTAAAAAGCTTTTCTTTTTTTTGTATATAATTTTCTTTTGTTAACGTTTCTTTCGGTTTCCACAATTTTTAATAGCTTTTAAAAATTCGTTATGATGTGAGGTAAAAATACGTAACGAATGAAATGTTAAGAGCATCAATAATTACTAATTTTATTTTAGTTTCAAAGATTAGCTCGTATGAGGGCCACTTTACTTATAAATATTCATTGTGTAAGTGTCCAATCCATCAATTTCAACATTCTTTTGTTTAAAACTAAATTGGGGTTAGGGGTTCGAACTTTGTAGACAATTTAAGTTTGATTAATCCAATAAATTATACAATAAGAATTATTATATAGAAAATACAGGTGCAAGTCTAGAGGGTTGCCTCTTGGATGGCAATGACAAGCTACAGATACTAAAATTGTCTCGAATTCGGAGAGAGCTTATTCAAAATAGAAAAGGACGCTCGTCAGATCCTAGCACCTCACATAAATTTTTAGCCAGCATTCTATGAATGTTCGATATGTCTTAAAAGGCACTTCTTTTCAAATGGAGACAAGTAAAAAAAAGTAAATGTTGACTGAAGAAGCTCAGAGGAACATTTTACAAATTTTCGCAATCAAGCATGTTTTTGGCTATTAATTATACAACTTTCACAAATTTAACATCTATCGGAACATCGGAAGTCCCGTGATTACAATAGTTAATTTTCTTTCTTTAGAAAAGCTCCAACGGTCGCCTTAATCAGTTTTCCTCCTATAAATTCAATAATAAAAAATTTTCGTCTAACTTTTATTTGTGGATTTGTGGTGAATACTGTAATTTCGAATAATAATACTGTTAAAAGTTAAAGTTTCTGTAAATAATATCGTAGACAAGTGGATTGAGTCAGCTTTTATTTAAAAATACCGCGAGTCCCTCATTAAGCACTTAATTTGTAATTGTTGATGGTATACAGTGGAATACTAGAGTAATAATGAAAATTTAATAATTATTTGAAGGAATTTAATATTGTTTTGAATTGAAAATAGTTTTGATAAAAGTTTCATACTAAAAGTTAATTTCCATAATTTTATGGAATAAATTTATTTATAGGTTTAGAATCTCCGATTATAACTGAATTTTAAAATTCTAGAGATGAATTTAATACTAAGAAACTTTAAACTCACTTTTATGATGGATTTAAGGACGTTTTGAAAATAAAAGATGTTGTTAGCTATCTAGGTATCCCTTTAGGTCCCATTACAGTAAAATAGGCTTTAGAAATACCCTAAACTGTGACAGTAGAGAGAGACATGCGTTCTATGCCAATCATTCGAAATAATTCCATAACTTTTGACTTGCGTTCCTGATGGATTTAAGGCTTTTTTCCAAAATATTTTTAACGCTACCATTAGCTATTTATGTTCCTGTTAAGTTGCATTGAAGAAAAAAACAGGCTTCATCATTCTCATGAGTCATGACAGTAAGGAGAGATGTCACATAATGCAAGTCAATGATTTGAATTAATTCTATAACTTTGAACCTACGTTCCTCCTCGATCTAAGGCCGTTTTCAAAATAATTTAGGGGTCGTTTTTAGCTATTTATGTTTCTATTAAGTTGCATTTGAGCAAAATAGACTTTATTAATCGCATAAATCATGACAGTCGAGAGAGACGTCATACGTTGCAAATCAATGATTTGAATTAATTCTATAACTTTTGACTGACGTTACTTCTGGACCTAAAGCCCTTTTTAAAAATAATTTTAACGATCCTGTTAGCTATTTTTGTTCCCATTAAGCTGCATTGGAGGCAATCAGGCTTAATGAATCTCATACATCATGACAGTAGGGAGAAACGTCATACGTTGCAAGTCAATGATTTGAATAAATTCTATAACTTTAGACCTACGTTTCGTCTGAATCTAAATCACCTTTTCAAAATAATTTTATCGCTTCTGTTAGCTATTTATGTTCCTATTAAGTTGCATTGGAGCAAAACAGGCTTCATCAATCTCATAAATCATCACAGTAGTGATAGACGTCATACCTTCAAGCAGTTCAAGTTCATGGTTTGAATTAATTCTATAACTTTGGACCTCCGTTCCTTCTGGATCTAAGGCCCTTTTTTAAAATATATTTAAAGCTTCTGTTAGCTATTTAAGTTTTAATTAAGTTTCATATGAGCAAAATAGACTTCATCAATCTTATAAATCGTGACAGTAGTGATAGACGCCATACGTTGCAAGTTCATGGTTTGAATTAATTCTATAACTTTGGACCTTCGTTCCTTCTGGATCTAAAGCCATTTTTCAAAGACATTTTAATGCTTCTGTTAGCTATTTAAGTTCCCATTAAGTTGCATTTGAACAAAATAGGCTTTATAAATATAATAAATCATTACAGTAGGGAGAGACGTCAAATGTTGTATGTTTATGATTTGAATTAATTCTATAACTTTGGACCTACGTTTCTTCTGGATCTAAGGCCCTTTTTAAAATATATTTAAATCTTCTGTTAGCTATTTAAGTTTCAATTAAGTTTCATATGAGCAAAATAGAGTTCATCAATCTCATAAATCATCACAGTAGAGAGAGACGTCATACGTTGCAAGTTAATGATTTGAATTTATTCTATAACTTTGGACCTACGTTCCTCCTGTATCTAAGGCTGTTTTTCAAAATATTTTTAACGCTTCTGTTAGCTTATTAAGTTTCTATTAAGTTGCGTTTGAACAAAATAGACTTTATCAATCTCATAAATCGTGACAGTAGTGATAGACGCCATACGTTGCAAGTTCATGGTTTGAATTAATTCTATAACTTTGGACCTTCGTTCCTTCTGGATCTAAAGCCATTTTTCAAAGACATTTTAATGCTTCTGTTAGCTATTTAAGTTCCCATTAAGTTGCATTTGAACAAAATAGGCTTTATAAATATAATAAATCATTACAGTAGGGAGAGACGTCAAATGTTGTATGTTTATGATTTGAATTAATTCTATAACTTTGGACCTACGTTTCTTCTGGATCTAAGGCCCTTTTTAAAATATATTTAAATCTTCTGTTAGCTATTTAAGTTTCAATTAAGTTTCATATGAGCAAAATAGAGTTCATCAATCTCATAAATCATCACAGTAGAGAGAGACGTCATACGTTGCAAGTTAATGATTTGAATTTATTCTATAACTTTGGACCTACGTTCCTCCTGTATCTAAGGCTGTTTTTCAAAATATTTTTAACGCTTCTGTTAGCTATTTAAGTTTCTATTAAGTTGCGTTTGAACAAAATAGACTTTATCAATCTCATAAATCGTGACAGTAGTGATAGACGTCATACGTTGCAAGATAATGGTTTGAATTAATTCTATAACTTTGGACCTCCGTTCCTTCTGGATCTAAAGCCATTTTTCAAAGACATTTTAATGCTTCTGTTAGCTATTCAAGTTCCCATTAAGTTGCATTGGAGCAAAATAGGCGTCATTAATCTCATAAGTCATGACAGTCGGGAGAGATGGCATACGTTGCAACTTGCAAGTCAATGATTTGAATTAATTCTATAACTTTGGACCTACGTTACTCCTGGATCTAAGGCCGTTTTTCAAAATAATTTTAACGTTTCTATTAGCTATTTATGTTCATCTTAATTTGCATTTAATCACAGTAGGCTTTATCAAGCTTATTGTGGTTCAACGTAGTGTAAACGCACCATTAAAAGAAATTTGTGTAAGGAAATATCCATAAATGTTTTCTTTGACAATATTTTAAAAGAAAATTTGATAAATTTATTTCATAACGTGTGAGGGAATTCAAATTGAATTTTAAAACAAGTGAGAAAATTGTTTTATGAGGTGTTTCAAACAACTATTAATGGATAAGTGCTTCAAGTTGAAGTGTATAATGCGTTTTCTCTTTGAAAGTAGTAAAACCTTCCTTTACAAATAATTTTCAACGTATTGTCTATTGTAAAAGGATGTAATTTATTTATTATTTGTTAGATGATGAAATTTATTTTTAATGGTTTCAATTAAAATTAATAAATTACGTTCCCAATTTAACAGGGCGGAATAGGTACCTATAATATGCTGAAATATAACAATTCATCTCTCGTAAGCACATAAGATGAAACGTTACTACAATATGCAACATACTATGCATTTTAATGTAATGTGGAAAATTCCTCATATTCCTAGCATCAAATAATAATTTTAATAATGCAATTTAAAGGCAAAACGCAAACATAACTCTTTTCTTAAAAATGATATTTTAACCGCCGAGAGACAAATTTCATTTTCACCTTTTTACACTCACACATTTTTAGTCAACTGACTAGTAGTGGCATTCACCATTTTTATATCTTTTCTAGATGCTTGAATAACATAGATCTTTAAAATAAAAAAAGAAGACCGTGACATAGCACAAAAAAGATTATTTTCAGCACTTTCGAAAAAAAATGTGTTTAGTTAAAACCTTTTACACCCTAAGGGATAAAAAAATGTAATAATGTCAAAGTTAATTTAAAGTAAGAAGAAAATTTAAGAGAAATGTAATTTTTACAAAAATATATTTTTTTTATTATAGTAGATTATGATACTAGGGCGTAATGTGATGTTTTACGGGTGAAGGCGGAGTCTTGTGAATCGAGGCGAACGCCGAGATACGCAACCGTCTAAGACGGAAAAATTTACGTCTGTGTGTCATCTTATTATTTGGACAGCCTGTCTTGTTTTTAATAAAAAATTAACTTCTTCATCTTCATCTCTCGTAAGCACATAAGATGAAACGTTACTACAATATGCAACATACTATGCATTTTAATGTAATGTGAAAAATTCCTCATATTACGAGCATCAAATAATAATTTTAATAATGCAGTTTAAAGGCAAAACGCAAACATAACTCTTTTCCTAAAAATGATATTTTAACCGCCGGGAGACAAATTTCATTTCCACCTTTTTACACTCACACATTTTTAGTCAACTGACTAGTAGTGGCATTCACCATTTTTATATCTTTTCTAGATGCTTGAGTAACATAGATCTTTAAAATAAAAAAAGAAGACCGTGACCGTATTTTCAGCACTTTCGAAAAAAAAAGTGTTTAGTTAAAACCTTTTACACCCTAAGGGATAAAAAAATGTAATAATGTCAAAGTTAATTTAAAGTAAGAAGAAAATTTAAGTGAAATGTAATTTTTACAAAAATAAAATTTGTTTTTTTTATTATAGTAGATTATGATACTAGGGCGTAAAGTGATGTTTTACGGGTAAAGGCGGAGTCTTGTGAATCGAGGCGAACGTCGAGATACGCAACCGTCTAGGACGGAATAATTTACGTCTGTGTGTCATCTTATTATTTGGACAGCCTGTCTTGTTTTTAATAAAAAATTAACTTTTTCCGGTAACTTTAAAAGTGATTATCTCAGAAAACCCGATCAGAAATTTATTTTTTACATTTTTGACTTACTTCTTGACGCTGAATACAACATTTAATTTTGCTCCTTCAGTTTTGAATCATTCTGTATGTTTGGAAATTAGTTCAACATAAGTATTTTGTTGGCGCATATTTATGATGAAATTATATTCAGCCTTATCAAGAACCAAGAGGGTAATCTTCAAAATAATTGCTTTAAAATAATTAAATTTAGAGTTTAAATAAATTCTCATCTCAAAAATAAATGCAGCAACATTATTTCTACTGTTTGTACAAGAAATAAACAATTAATTTACATGTTTTAGTATAATTAAAATATTAATAACTTTTCCTTTAAGATGACTGCATGCGTCGTCGTACAGGTCAAATCGACGCAGTTTAAAAGACTCTGATGTGGCCACAACAGGACTTTTTTCATTTGCATTATAAATTAATATTTTTTCTTTATTGTACATTAAAACTATTTTATTATAATTTTAAAAGGCTCTTTATGGTAATTTTAATCCATCCTTTGTTTAAAATAATTACCTACATTGCATTGTAGCTAGTGCATATTTAGTATATTTACCCATTGTTGCAAGCACACGCTGTTGTAAACTACTACGGTTTTGCTGTAGCAAATTTTACATAAAAATAAATTCAAAAAGATATTTAAATCAAAAAAAATAAATATAATAAAAAAACGTATTTTTTTACAATATTCACGTCATGCTCTAGCGTTCAGTCAAAGAAAGAAATATTAATATTGTTATAAGGGAAATATAATAAATTCGTAAGGAAAAAAGGGGAAGCTTTTTAGACAAAAGCTCAACCAATTCATTTTATTAGAATCTAAATAACGCGTAACTAAATTGAGTTAAGAAGAATTTAACTTTTCAACTTGTTAAAATTATGACTACAATCGTTAGGTTAGCATAATAATTACTGTCACTTCATTTTGAAAATGTTCAATTATTTTTTCTATTAAGTTCATAACTGTGTATTGTCTAAACGTCTAAAGTTGAGTAAGAAAAATGAGATAAAAAAAATGTATGATGAATTTCCACCAAATTAGAAAGACTTGGGGAGTTCAAACGACAACGCTCTGAGCGTAAGACCCAATTTATACACAGAGATCAACTGGTGTAGGAAACGCAAATATATAGAGTTTTGAATGTTTGTACTATAATAGGCGATGATACGTCTGGTGAGCGACGCGGAAACTGCAGTTTCCTTAGTAACGACATGTTGTAAACTATAATAGTCAACCGTAACCGCACAATTGTGATTATTTCATAGTCATTGGTCTTATTTCTGCAAGTAAGGTTGTCAGAATAGGCACAAAATATTAAATTCTTTAAACATTAAGAAAAATTTGATTTTAACAACAATAACACATGGTTAAGGGATTGTTGTTGTTGTTGATTGAAAGTTCCCGTTTTTGTGATTTTCGCTTATATCTCGAAAATGGTGAGTCATACAGAAAAAAATATTGTTAATAAAAGAAAGCTTATTAATTTTTCTACAAGATTATTTTTATTTATTTTTTCTCTATTTCTTATAGTTTTTGAGATATCCACCTGCAAAAATCGTTAAAGTATGAAAAGTACGTCCAAAATTTTTTTTTTCATACTTTAACATTTTTTGCGGGCGGATATCTCAAAACTTATAAGGAATAGAAAAATAAATATAAACAATCTTGTAGAAAAATTAATAATCTTTCATTTTACTAGGAACAATTTTTTCTCTAGGACCCACCATTTTTGAGATATAAGCAAAAACCTCAAAAACAAGAACTTTCCAGCCTCTCCCTCTCTTAGGCACATTATAACTGACAGAAGGGCGATCATTAGAAATGAAAAGATAAAAATCCAGAAAACTTTTCACAAATTTTCAAAATGGCGTATAATAAAAACTCAAAATGAGTAAATATTTTGATATTCCTCAAAAAAGTGTTTTTTGCTGTGTTAGACCGCGTCCCAAGTTCTTTTTACACTAAACACTTTTGAAAATAAAATTTGTTACTAAATAAAATTTAATTAATGCAATAGTCAAGTTAAAAGGCTTTTAAAATTAACTTAAAAATAATACTTGGTAAATTATAATGAATTTTAAAGAAAAGTTTTGTAAAACTTTAACCGTACTCTTAATCTATTTAGAGCCCTTTTCAGGATCGTTAACTTTCTTTTAATCCTTTTCTAGTCTTTTGTTACGAATTTTTGAGATTGTAGCCGAAAATCTCTGTTTAAAGCAAAACTTTTAGTGCTTTTTCATCGCTATCACTTTAAGATATCAAATACTAAAGACAAGAATTCTCAATTCGAATTTTTATTATTGTTTGCCCTTTGGCTACTTTCGTATTCATTGCCAATCTGACTTAGATTTTATAGATTATATATGCGTACAAGAAAGAAATCGTAGATATTGGATACCAAAATATAATAAATGTTTACTAATATTAAAAAAAAAATTTTTACAAAAGTTTTTCCTTTATTTTTTTCAAATCAAAAAAAATTTATTCCAAAATAAAATAAGAATATTATTCAAACGTCAACGCAGTCCAAAAAATGTCATAAATAAACAATGCATCAATTCCGATGTGTAATAATTTTCTATCTAGGGATAAATTTTTTTATGTTTTAGATATAAAAATATTATAAATATAAATAGGTAAATGTAACAATAAATTTCAGTTTAAGTTAAAAGTTTTGTTCATTTAAATTATGCAGTTTCTCATTTTAGCTTTTTCTAAGAAAAAGTTATAATCGAGAAAAACGAATTTTTTTAACTTTTTCCAATCCAAGAAAAAGTTTTATAATCCAGACAAAAAAATAATAATAATAAAATTTTTTTTTTGCATTTCTCGACGTTTTGAGTCCCCATGATTCTAAAAATGCAAAAAAAAAATTTTCGATTTTTTGAACTAAAATTTCTGGATCTGAATTTTTTTAATTAAAATGGCGGCCAATTGTCCCATTTTGTGGTTTTTCCCTTATAACTTGGCCGGTAATTATTATTACAAAAATTTAAAAACGTCATTATACAGCCAAAATATAGGGCTCTTGACCTAACCAAGTCGATTTTCAAAGTTGTTTTAAAATTGCCTACCTTTAAGGGGCCAAAGTAGGTCAAAATTATGAAATGGATTTTCTCAAATTTTCCTATGCCATATTTTTTCTTTTTCCATATATGTTACAGACAACTTAATTCTCTATCGAATTATAAGAAAGAAGAAAATTTTAATTTATAAACTTTTAAAGAAATGCACAAAAAAGTACAACAGGAAAAAGTTCCTCGTATGGCCACATCCGTTGTTTTTTCTATCTACGAATAATTTTTTTTATATTTTAGATTTAAAAATATTATAAATGTTTAAGTAAAAAGTATTGTTCATTTAAATTATGTAGTTTTTCATTTTAGCTTTTTCCAAGAAAAAGTTATAATCGAGAATAGAGAATTTTTTTATTTTATTTCTCGACGTTTTGAGTCCAATTATGATTTTTTATTAATGATTTTTAAAACTAAATATCTGATTAAGATAGTACACCTGATCCCAATTTAAGAAAAATAAAAAAAAATCTTTTTCGTCAAAATGGCGGCCAATAGAACGATTGTCCCATTTAGTGGTTTTTCTCTTATAACTTGGCCGGTAATAATTATTTTTAAAATTTCAAAAAGGTAGAGTACAGCCAAAATATAGGGCTTTCGTCCTAACCCAGTCAATTTTTAAAATCGTTTCAAAATAGCCTACTTTTAAGGGACCAAAATAGGTCAAAATTTTGAAATGGATTTTCCCTAAATTTCCTATGCCATATTTTTTTCTATTTTGGATATGTTACAGGCAACGGAATTCTCTACGGAACTCTGTCTTTTTTATCAAAATCGACCGAGCGGATCAAAAGTTATGATTTTTTGAATGTTAAAACTTCAAAAATCTCTATGGTCACATTCGTTGCTTCTAATGATGCGTTTACACTACCTACGTCGATTGACGCAATCACTTAAAGAAGTTGCTATGTAAGTTTACAAGTGCAGGGCAAATTTACAGAACAACAGATTGGCAGTCTGGTAGACTGATAAATAGATAAACTATAAACGGTCTGACTGAAGTATTTACGGATAGGCCGAAGGTCGACAGAGCATTAGACTTACTGGCGACTGGTACATTGACCAACTGTCATACTTACAATGATAGCAATTTGTCAGATTTAGCCACTGAAGTACGGACAGAACGACAAACTAACGGATGAATAGACGAAAAAACTAACGAAGCAACTGACTCAGAGAACAACAGACTGACTAACGAAGATATGAGTAAAACTCCGGACAAATGGACGGGCAGACGAACATAACCTTTAAAATAAAACAAAGAATTTATTTTTCATTCGACTGTACCAAGAAGCGACGCTTTACGTTTAGAATATTGAACGTAAATCGATCTTGTGATTAACATATAACTTATTTGCTTTTGTTACTATGGCAACCCCTTTACGGTTAGATCGTATCCCAAATTATGCTTAGACAGATGCGCCAGATATTGATACGTATGTAAAGTTTTTATTCTAAATAAGTAGGTATCTATCTATACAATCAAATAAAAAAGATTGTGTGACAGCCGGGCGTAAAATTTTGTTGCGAATCTCGGGTACACGCCTCGATTCGTAAGGTTTCGTCTTCGCCCGTGAATCGTCATTTTACGCCCTTGTATCGTAATATACTATTTTATATACACTTTACGGTCTAGAGAGCGTAAAGTGACTCTTTATGGTCCCTAATTATGGTTAGACGGATGCGTCATGTATTGAAATTTTTACGTAAAGTTCTTATTATACGTAGGTACCAATTTTATGTGACGTTCATAAATAATGCCAGAAAAAATTGTTTTAACCGGTATAAAATCAGGAGGAAATAAATTCAGTAGCTCGTGTATCTACCATTACTATTTTTGTTAATTTAATAAATCTGCTCCACAGCTCATATTTAACTTTCAAAAAAATCTTCTCGAACCAATTAAAGCGGGATAATTTTAAAATTAGGCGTATAACATTTCCCAACAATATTAATTGCTTCAAAGGCTCTTTGTAAAATTTATTAAGTCAAGATGTAATAAGTTTGCTCCGTGAAACACACCTGGAGAGTCAATTGAAGATTAACATCAACCGCCTTTTATTTATATTATCACAAATTCTCTTAAATTTACGCATTCAAACTCGTTGGATTTACTTATCAAAATAAATAAAAAAGATTTGATTATATTGACTTAATTTTTGAAAAAAGCGTTAAAATATTTTTTGAGGGTGAGTCTACGTACTCTTTTATTTACGTATACATCCCTGGAGTATTTCTAAGCGGCGTTGTAATTACTGTTCGATCCAGATCCAAAGTTATAAAACAAGAGTATTGGATGTGTTTAGTAAAGAGTGTAATTTTGATTAACTACCTTGATTACCATTTATATTACACACATTTATTTTATATTTGATCGTTAATCTTCTAAATAATAATTTAATGTAATTGAGTCTTTATAGGCTAATTGGTTATTATAGTCACATATGTGGAGAGAGAAATTAACTTCTATTTAACTAATTTATTAATTAATCGCTTTTGCTGTAATATTGTCTAATTAATTTAATAACTTTTTAATTAACTTAAGTTGCCATTATACACATTAACAATTTATGAAAACACCTTCTTTTACTTTTATTTGATTTTAATTCGCAACGAAAATTACAAAATAAAAATTTATTGTTGTTGAAAATATTTTTTTAATTTTAGGAGTTTGAGCAAACAAAAGAAAAGTTAATTAAGTTCAATTGTTTTTTTTTATTTAATTAAATAATAACAATGCCGGAAGGGTTGTTTGGAGGACTATTTCTGCCACTTCTCTATCAGAATTGCTGATAAATCACAATTAAGAGAGTTGTTATTGCTAGGAAACTCTACTAGATCTCAGGCACGTAGGTAGGTCTTTTCATCAAGCAACGTAAGACCAGAAGGCCCAAAAGCATAGATAGATAGGTATAGGCTTAGACACATGCATTCTGCCAGGACTTAGCCGTTAGCCAGCTCAAGAAAGACAAATATCGATCTATCCCACTTCTGAAATTCTATAATAACACTGTTAAATCAACAAATAAGGAATATAAGTAAGTTCAAATCAAAACTTATTCAGCTGTTTCTGACTGATAGTACCCAAATTAAAGCTCCTCTATCCTACCTAGTAACAAGTTAAAGAAATAAAAAGCAAGGTTTGTATCATGCTGCTACGACAACCTAAAACATGTCCGTAGAAAACTTCATCAGAAACTTCATTTCTACTTTTTCTATTTCATATAAGTTTATTTCGTGAAAAATAAGTGTAGATTTAATATTTTTGTAATTTTTCAAATCGAAATGTAACCTACAAATATTGCTTTGAATTGTGTAATATTTCAATTTCCGATAGCGTTTATACATTTCAAAGTAAAAACTTTTTTTTGTATAAATTCTAACAAATTTGATACATATGATACACGTGAGTGCTTCCATTTTGTATTGAAATCATCTTTGAATTTGTGTAATAAATTATTATTGATTTAATAGGTTTTTTTTTCAAATAGACATTTATATTATCAAACTTTGGTGGAAATGTATTGAGTTGTAGAAAATTCCTTGTTTTGAATGTAATAAATCACAAATGTGGCATGTACACAACGAGAAAAGATAAAATGACGTAGATAGAAGAATGTAGGTTGAATCAAAAGCTAGGAACATAGGAACAAAAAGGGATAAAAAAATTTAAACGAATGGTGAAAGTAAACCAAAGGGGTAGGTTGATGAAGGACAGGAGGACAGATTATGGCCACATAGAACACAACTATGCCAGCTATTATTTGATCTAAAAACGACCAGAAGTAAGCGTAAAAGTAAGCTACAAATGAACGGAATTATTAAAAATGTTAACAGATACCTAAGAGACTCTCATCGCACACCATCGCGTTGTATCCACGATAACTGTCGGTTGAGAGCCTTTGAACCTTTGGAAAATAATTTTCTTCATATCTTACTTTTGCATCTGTCTGTCTGCTTGTCAGTCTGTAATATATCTGTATTATCAAACCAACGAGCGAAGCAAGGATTGGGATTGTTGGGGTGAAGAGTAAACCGAGGTTTAAGGGCACTTAGTCGGGCCCTTTGTGCTCTCTCCTTTTAGCAACTCCTTCCGACTCTTTAGTCCTTGATCCATCCCAACTTTTGGATAAATTCAAGGCTACTGGCGGGCGAAGTGTCGCTGATACTGGTCATGTTAGGCCAGTATTCCTCTAACATGGATCTTCGAGTTAGCGTTGACGCAAGACAGTGACAAAGCACGTATCATTGTGTCATCCACTTCGTTGCACCTTTTACAACTGATGTCAGCAACACTCATTCTGTATAGATGCTTGTTTTGTTTAATCGACATTGTCCATTAAGAGTGCTAGCTAAAGCACGTAGGTTCTCAAGAGACAACCGTAGATAATAATTAGCGTTCTTTTCAGATAGAAAAGGGCGCTTTTATAGATGTTTTGGCAAACTTGGAGCTAGTACAGTTAGTCCAAAGTTTCCCGTGGACTATCAGTGTGCTACTTTACAGTAGAGTCTCGAGAGTTCTGATTGAAGAGGTTATAGAGGGCTCAAAGCCAATAGACAAAGTCGCCGGGGTTTCTCTAGCCAAGCTCTTTCTCTCAAGCTGTTACCTCTTTTATTACCCTCATTTCCTTGATGAGCCTTGACCTAGCAGAGTTTTAGGTCGTTATTTATAGATATCTGATTCAGAACTTTGATGTATTTTATCACCAAATCAAAAGGTTACTTTGTGGCTATTTAGTGCCTTAAGCACTAAATAGGTTTTTATTGACGATTTTGCTCTAAAAAAGTCTGTTCCTTTGTCTTGCACTGGTTGCTCAAAACCGTGTTCGTTTCTGAATTTTTTACTCCTCGTCAAGAACAAAAGTAAGTTTGAGTGAGTTGAAGCAAGTTGAAGTAAGTTAGTGCAAGACAAATGAACAGACCTTATAATTTTTCGAGAGCCTTCCAGCACACTTTTAGTTTCATTTGGAAAACTGAGGTGAGCTTGCCCAGCGATACGCTTGTGCTTAGATTTAGCTCGTTGCTGTTGTAGATGAACCATGGAGTATTGAAAATCTTGTTTTGTATGGTTTGCATTTTTTGACAGTGAACAGTGCGGCGTAGCCCCAGGCCTGTGCGGCGTACATCATGATGGCTTGGAGGACGGTCTTGTAGAGGAGCAGCTTGTTCCGGAGGTCCAGTGTTGTACCTGAAAAAAGCGGATATAGTAGTGAAAAGGCAGCTCGTGCTCGGACGATAGTAGGTCCCTCGATATGCGGTTTTCAGGTCCAGTCCCTTGTCGATGGTAATTCCTAGATATCTGGCTTCTTTCCAAGAAATTACTTGACCGACGATTTAGGGAAGCAGGGGAGGAGGGACAGGGGACAGGGGACAGGGGACAGGGGACAGGGGACAGGGGACAGGGGACAGGGGACAGGGGACAGGGGACAGGGGACAGGGGACAGGGGACAGGGGACAGGGGACAGGGGACAGGGGACAGGGGACAGGGGACAGGGGACAGGGGACAGGGGACAGGGGACAGGGGACAGGGGACAGGGGACAGGGGACAGGGGACAGGGGACAGGGGACAGGGGACAGGGGACAGGGGACAGGGGACAGGGGACAGGGGACAGGGGACAGGGGACAGGGGACAGGGGACAGGGGACAGGGGACAGGGGACAGGGGACAGGGGACAGGGGACAGGGGACAGGGGACAGGGGACAGGGGACAGGGGACAGGGGACAGGGGACAGGGGACAGGGGACAGGGGACAGGGGACAGGGGACAGGGGACAGGGGACAGGGGACAGGGGACAGGGGACAGGGGACAGGGGACAGGGGACAGGGGACAGGGGACAGGGGACAGGGGACAGGGGACAGGGGACAGGGGACAGGGGACAGGGGACAGGGGACAGGGGACAGGGGACAGGGGACAGGGGACAGGGGACAGGGGACAGGGGACAGGGGACAGGGGACAGGGGACAGGGGACAGGGGACAGGGGACAGGGGACAGGGGACAGGGGACAGGGGACAGGGGACAGGGGACAGGGGACAGGGGACAGGGGACAGGGGACAGGGGACAGGGGACAGGGGACAGGGGACAGGGGACAGGGGACAGGGGACAGGGGACAGGGGACAGGGGACAGGGGACAGGGGACAGGGGACAGGGGACAGGGGACAGGGGACAGGGGACAGGGGACAGGGGACAGGGGACAGGGGACAGGGGACAGGGGACAGGGGACAGGGGACAGGGGACAGGGGACAGGGGACAGGGGGTCGCCAAAAATAATAACTAGAATTTTGGGGGTCGCGAACCAAAAAGGTTGAGACCCGCTGCCTTAAGGGACACCGGCTAGGATAGGTCTGAATGATTGACGAGCTCCATTATCGATAGTGGATATCGAGCGGTGATCATATTGTAGAGTAGACCTTGGCGCCATACCTTGTCGCAAGTTATGTAGACGTCTAAGAAGACGGCAGTGGCGCAGTTCTTGCGGTCGAATGCTTCGGCGACGAACTCGACTACGCGGACGGCTTGATGGACAGTGGAGTGAGCTAGGCGGAAGCCATATTGTTCGTCCTGGATGACGTGTCCATCTTCTGTGTATTCTGTCAGGCGAGATAGGGTAATCTTTTTGTGGATCTTACTTATGGTAGGCAGAAGACTGATCGGGCTGTAATCTTGAAGGAAAGTGCGGATTCCTCCGGGTTTGGGTGACATCGGCATTTCTGAAAACAGAAAATGTAATCCCACTGGCCCGATCTGCGTAACCTTAAAGCTGTTCTTAGTGCCAGCTCTTTCACAAAGATACCCAGTGGAGGGAGACACAGTAGCGTCTCCAAAGCAGCGGTGGGTGCGGTTTTCATTACTCTTCTATCCGCTAAGCAAGCTAGTCTTTGCACACGTGAGAGTTTAATTATGGTAGTTTTTCTATTGATCGTGGGTTACTAAACAATGGTGCTATGTTAGCATAGGTCTGATAATTGCTCTGTAGAC
This sequence comes from Malthinus seriepunctatus, assembly GCA_963924605.1. NCBI lineage: Eukaryota > Metazoa > Arthropoda > Insecta > Coleoptera > Cantharidae > Malthinus > Malthinus seriepunctatus. The sequence goes on from OZ004603.1 coordinate 18,583,306, forward strand.
GCAAGAGTGTAATCCTTGAGGTAATACCGCAAGTCCTGACCACTGCTCTGCGACACTGCTAAAAAGCAGCACAGGTTTTTTTAATTTTATTATCGCAGTGGCATCTCCAATTAAATTTCTGATCAAGAGCCCACATTCTGCTCACTAGTTTGAGAGATGTTCCTGTTAAATTGTGCAAAAACATTTTTCTCAACTTGCGTAGGGCGACGCTAAAGGTAGTCAATTTTAATGAGAGCATTTTGAGTCTTACAAATATTTTCTAAACAGAAACATTAATTATTAAAAAAAGAAACAGCGTTTGAAATTCATCAAAATGTTATACATTTGATTGAACGCTTTCGTTTGTTTCACTAGAAATCAAAAAGACGCCCCCGGATGGCTCTTTCAAGTTGAAATAAATCGGATTTTCATTAAACATAATATGTTTGTAAGAATCACATAAAATTAAATATATGTCAAACAAAAAAATATTTTTTTGTACATCAAAGTTCCACCCTTAAAAAACATACATTTACCAAAGCTCTTTCAACGTATTTGTTTTGATTCTTTAGATTAAAATTTATTTTTAAATCCAAAAACTTCCTTTATATTTCTCATGAATTTTAATCTTTTTGTCTTGTGGTGATGGAAAAGGTACAATATTATTTTTATAAAAAAATTATTTTAGTATATTTTGTGTCTATCGTAAGTTGACGTTGTGTTAAATTGCCTATCTCTATCTTTAGTTGGTAGGCTTGCAACAATAATGTAAGCTTTAAAGTGTAATTTACGCAACACTGAATTTAAGCTCTGTATTTTTTACAATTTTAAAGCGGAAGCTTCACGCTTCCAAACTGTACAAGAGCACAAATTAAGTGCTTTCAAACAAAAATTTTATTTTTACTAAATAAAAACAATTTAAAAAATTTGCTTAAATCCTAATATGCCGCAATGGCAAAAATTAACCAAAAAAATGTACATCAATAAAGTTTAGGAGCTTAAAGCTTAATCTTTTTGTAAACATAAAAAATAACGAGATTTTTTAAATGAAAATACATTGGGGGACAATAATTTCCACATAGTTACTTTCTTTATTCTCACATAAACCTTTTTTTTTTAAACGAGGGTTGTTTTGTTGTAACAAATGAAAAATAATGTACAAGTTGGCTTGAAGACAGAAAACTAATAAAAGGCTAAATTTTGAAAAATTTTCTTGTAAACGAAAACCTTTTTTTAAATATTTTAATATCTGTCCGCGTGTCTGTTTTTAAATTGATTTTCTTTTGTCAGTGTAATCTGGTGGCTGCTCTGACGTTTTCTTCACACCTCCACTACAATAATCCCTGCTCAAACTTTTTCTAACTTTTTTTATATTAGTTTATATTATCAAACTTTGGTGGAAATGTATTGAATTGTGGAAAAAAGAACAAAAAGTATACTATATATGTTTCTATTTTGATTTATTTCTAAATATTTTTCTCTTTTTCAGGTGAGTAGTACAATCAATAAGTCATTTTTCTTCTAACAACATTCAGGTAATGTGAAAATTACTTTCCTGTACAGGAGAATTAGGTTATATCAGCTTTAAATTTATATTTGATTTTGATTACAGTTGTTGGATGTAGGGTCCCAGGTTCTCATTCAGAAGCTTGGTACAAAGCCCTATTTGAAAGTTTAAAGTCCCCTACTTTACTTACTATTACAGTTAGATGTAAGGCCCATCATATGTGACGTCATTTCCGTTCCAGATTGTCACGCCTCATTTCCAGCGATTTCGACATTCTCCTATTCAAATTTATACTAATAGTTATGAGCGCCATTTTGAATTTATAAATAGGTATCCCTACAATTTAAATTTCCCACCTATTTTTAAGCGCCATCTTAAATTTTTGAATTGGCACGCCCCATTACCGCCAATTTTGAATTTCGCGCCATATTTTATCAGCTGTGGCGTCACTTCCATCCTAGAACTATGGGTTTGTATATCTAAAAACTAGTAATTAGAAGTAGGTCGCTATCTGTCTGTCTGTGTAGCTAATTCCTTTTAGTCTGCCCGTCTGTCTGTCTTGCTAAGTATGTGTTTCTGTGTCTCTATCTTTCTAACTACCAGACTTAACCGTTGTCAACGAATCTGTCCATCATCTGTTCTTTTGTCTTTCAGTACTTCAGTGTGTCTGTCTATTTATCTTTCTCTGTTTTTGTGTTTCTGTTTTTTTGACGACCTATTTGTTTACTGCATCTTTCGGTCTGTCTATATGCCTTTTTGTGTCTTTATTTTTCTGACTACCTGTTTGTCCACCTTAGTTCTTTAGTTTTTCAGTGTATTTGTCAGTAGGATACCTAAGCGGGTTCCAGAGCGGAAGTGACGTCACAGCAGACTAAAAATAGCGGGAAATTCAAATATGGCGGCAAGATGGCCGCCGGATGTGACGTCACAAAAATGGTGGTAAATTCAAATATGGAGGCAAGTGGGCGTGTAAACTTAAAAATCAAGATGTGTACGATTTTAAAAAAGGGTGGGAAGTGGGAGTACCAATTTAAAAATTCAAAATGACCCTCAAAGTTATTGGTGGTAATTTGGAAAGTGGAATGTGAAAAGTGGGATGTGGGATGTGGGATATTGGGATTGTGGGATGTCAAAATGGCCGTAAATGAGGCGTTCTGCCTTGGGGCCATGCATCCAACATCTTAAGGCGGGATGTCTGAGACTTTAAACTTTCAAGGAGGCTTCGGTCCTTGCCTTCGACCGAAGAAGTGTTCCTTGGGGCCCTGCATTCAACAAGGAACTTTTAAATGGAGGGACCCAGATCTGAAGGGGTGCCTGAGGCTTTAAACTTTCAAATAGGGCTCCTGAAGGAGGCTTTAAACTTTTCGAATGGGGCCGCGTTTTCTATTTGTTTTCCCATCTCTTTGTGTTTCTGTACATGTATATTTCTGTGCTTATAGCCTTTCTGACTATGTGACCGTCTCGACCGTGTATACAGGGTTATTCAAATTCGACCGGCACCATGGGGATCTCGCTTATTTGAAGAGATAGAGAAACGGTTAAATTAGGGCAAAGTTGCGGAATTTTAGGCCCATTAATAATCTAAAAAGAAAACTGCCCTAGTTGCTTTTGTTTTTGAGCTATTGACAAAAAACCAAAAAATTGAAATTTCGTTTTTTGACTTTATTTTCCTTATTATCAAAAATTTTTAAAATCTGACCGAACTTCTCCTAAGCCATTTTGTATTCTACACCCGATTCAGAAAACACATTTGATGTAAAACGTTTCGGTTTTCTGGAACCATCATCAACTTTAATTTTTTAAATAGACGCAATCTTTTGTTTTAGCACCATCTCATAGAACCTTTTTTGCTGATTTCAAAAATGTTTATTACTTGAGTATTTATTTTTAAATTTTGTTCTCAAATAAGCTAATTTGTTAATAAAGATTGAGGATCAAGCTGCTCTAGAATTAAAACAAAAGCCAGTATAACAAAACATAAATCCATGCTTCGATTACGACTAATTTTATTTCTTTATTTGTGTTTATTACAAAAATAACTGAATAAACAATGATATTAATGTACTTCATAATTTAGGAAATAAAAACTTTAAAAACTTATTAAAGGTGTTTAAATTTCAAAATCTCGGGTTGTAATCGAAGCATGGATTTATGTTTTGTTATACCGGCTTTTGTTTTTATTCTATAACAGCTTGATCTTCAATTTTTATTAACAAATTAGCTTATTTGAGAACAAAATTTAAAAATAAATACTCAAGTAATAAACATTTTTGAAATCAGCAAAAAAGGTTCTATGAGATGGTGCTAAAACAAAAGATTACGCCTATTAAAAAAACTAATGTTGATGATGGTTCCAGAAAACCGAAACGTTTTACATCAAATGTGTTTTCGGAATCTGGTGTAGAATACAAAATGGCTTAGGAGAAGTTCGGTCAGATTTTAAAAATTTTTGATAATAAGGAAAATAAAGTCAAAAAACGAAATTTCAATTTTTTGGTTTTTTGTCAATAGCTCAAAAACAAAAGCAGCTAGGGCAGTTTTCTTTTCAGATTATTAATGGGCCTAAAATTCCGCAACTTTGCCCTATTTAACCGTTTCTCTATCTCTTCAAATAAGCGAGATCCCCATAGTGCCGGTCGAATTTGAATAACCCTGTATAGCGATTTCCGGTCAATTTCTCCAATATAAATGGTTGCTTCCTACTTATCTACTTCCTACTAAAGATCAAGATAGCCAATGATAATGTAAACTCGACGAGTGATGATGATTGGACGAGTCTTTGATTATAAATAGGGAAATTTTGTTAAATACGTGTACGTTGGGTGGCATAAAAACTTTCTAATTTACTACTGACAATTTTAACAATTTGGGCATGTCCAAAAGAGGTATCATGTCAAGAAGATTGAAATAGTATACACAGATGGGTCTCATTTAGAAGGTAAGAAGCCCAATTTTAAAGTTTAAAGCCCCCTTATTTACTTACTATTACAGTTGTTGGATGTAGGGTCCCAGGTTCTCATTCAGAAGCTTGGTACAAAGTCCTATTTGAAAGTTTAAAGTCCCCTACTTTACTTACTATTACAGTTAGATGTAAGGCCCATCATATGTGACGTCATTTCCGTTCCAGATTGTCACGCCTCGTTTCCAGCGATTTCGACATCCTCCTATTCAAATCTCTACTAATAGTTATGAGCGCCATTTTGAATTTATAAATTGGTATTCCTACAATTTAAATTTCCCACCTATTTTTAAGCGCCATCTTAAATTTTTAATTGACACGCCCGATTACCGCCAATTTTGAATTTCGCGCCATATTTTATCAGCTGTGGCGTCACTTCCATCCTAAAACTATGGGTTTGAATATCTAAAATACAGTAATTAGAAGTAGGTCGCTATCTATCTGTCTGGTGTAGCTAATTCCTTTCAGTCTGCCCATCTGTCTGTCTTGCTAAGTATGTGTTTCTGTGTCTCTGTCTTTCTAACTACCAGACTTAACCGTTGTCTACTAATCTGTCCATCATCTGTTCTTTTGTCTTTCAGAACTTCAGTGTGCCTGTCTATTTATCTTCCTCTGTTTTTGTGTTTCTGTCTTTTTGACGACCTATTTGTTTACCGCATCTTTCGGTCTGTCTATCTACCTTTTTGTGTTATTTTTCTGGCTATCTGTTTGTCCACCGTTTCTCTCTTAGTTCTTTAGTTTTTTAGTGTATCTGTGTATTTGTTTTTCTATCTCTTTGTGTTTCTCTACATGTATAATGTATATTTCTGTGCTTACAACCTTTCTGACTATGTGACCGTCTCTTTGACTATCAGTTTTTCTGTGTATCAATCTTTTTGAATTCCTGTGACTCTATCTTTTTTATTCCCCGACTGTCCATCGTCTGCCCTTTATCTTTGTGTTTTCTCTATTTCTTTCTGTTTTCTGTCATTTTTCCGTTCTTTGCCTTTTTGGTGTTATGGACTGCTTCTCTGTAAATTTTTTCTTCGGAGCAGTTTTTCCTGCTTTTTAATGTTTTCTTTTTCTATGCTTTTTTTTAAATGCCTTTTTGTTTTTAGGTTGTACTGTTTATTTTTTCTTTTGTTTTTATCTTCGCTGTTTTTCGTTATCTCGTTGTTCTTCTGTCCTGTTATTTCTTTACTAACTGATGTTGTGTATCGTTATTTTTTGCGGATATTCTACATTTTTATTACTATAATTTGTTTCCGTGCTGTGTCTCAATTTTTTAATTTTACAAAAAATTTGAAATTTGCTACAAATTGTTCCAGACTTAATTAAAGCGTTAGTTATGATGTTATGAATTGTAAATAATTTTTCAGTTTGTAAGAGTACAATTAAAATATTATATTAATTTTTATTTACAAACACATTTTCCAACTAAAATCAACTATGAGATTAATATTTACATTTAAATAATTTGCTACAAAACCATTTGAGCTTTTAGCATACACTTTTTGTTTTAAAATTACGTAATAACAGTGCGAAACAGAGTTTGAATACACTCTCTCAGTTTTCCTCAAGTTTGGTAAGAACCTTATTGTGTTTCGCTGATATTAGGTACTTGTAGTAATGTTCCATAAAATTCTTTTGTTACACTTTTCTCAAGTACCCTACTAATTTTAACAAACAAAGTCATCGTGTCATCATCTTAAAATTAACCTTTTTGATGTGTACAAAAGATTAAAAATTTAAATTTTTTTCGTCTAAAATCAACTGTTTTTTTAACAAATGGAAAAGAAGAAGAAAAACATCCACTCACACACAAAAGGTTAAAAGTGTAAAATTTAAAATTCAACACTTGAATCGATATTGAAGGTAAATCAATAAACTATCTAAATGCTAACATCGCATAAGAAAAAAGGAAGTTTGATGTTACATTTATAACAGAGACGTAAACACGATAATACTTTTGTATTCCTTATAGTTAGGTGTATAATTCAGTGTTATACACGAACTGGACAGTTTTTACTCTTGATCTAGAGAGACTTTAATAATTTCTCTAAGGAATTTAAGGTTAAATAAATTTTTCTCTTTGGATATTTAAGCAAAAAATGTTATTTTTTTAACAGTTAGGTATATAAACAATGTGCTTCGAGTTTAAAAAGTTTAAAAGTTGAAAAAAAAGTCAAGTGTATAACGAAGACTAAAAAAATACTTTATAAAGTATTCAAATTGTAACTCCAAATGCACGGAAGATAAAGAAAAAGTTTAACTAAGTCTTAAATGAAATATTCAAAAGAAATTTAAAATCTTCCAACAAAATAATATTTTTATAATTATCAACTTAAATTACTTTTTCTTTTATTAGTAGCAGGTTTTGTAGGAAAAACTTTGATGTCACCATACCACAAACCACGAGTCCACGACATAGCATAAGAAACTTTTTACTAAATCAAATTCAAATCTACAAAAGTCACAAGCATATTCTCCACCTCTCAGGAGAATAACCTACGTTAACTTTTCCTGTTATTAAAATTGAACCACTTTGTTTAGCAAACAGTTTACAAATTTTGTACGACTTGAGCCGTATTATTATCAACTTCCAAGTACAACTATTTACCAAAGTTTTATACCGCAAAAGTTTATAATATTTTAATATAAACTTTTAGGTTTGCCTTTCACGTACAACTTGATATACCTAACTAATTTATTCATAATGAATGTGGATGATAATTGACAATAGTCCTAAATTATTCTGTTAGAAATTTCCACTACACAACTCTCTCTCTCTCGACACGTCAAAATCGAGCAATAATTTTATCAAACAACGCGATTTCTATGACGATTATAATGATTAAATATTAACGACGTTTATCAAATAGGCGACAAAGGGATCAACTATTAGAAATTAAGATCAAAAGATAGAGAGAGAGATTCGAAATAAATTTAACAAGATTTTAATTCTTAAGCCGCCGTCAGGAACACAAGAAATTTAAACAAATTGCACAATTATAGTGTTACGGACGGAAAAACGAATAAAGAAACAGACACAAAAACAGACTGATAAATAGTCACTAAATAGTGAAACTAAATAGGTAGGTATTGGGGAGTGAGAGACAAACGAACAAATAGAGATTAACAGAGAGCAGGGAGAGAAGGAGATAGGAGGACTGGGAGAGAGGAAGACAGGCACACAAGGAGACAAGAAGAAATACAGAAACATACGAAAACAGGGAAACAGAAAAACAGGAACACAGGAACGCTTAAGCACAGGAACATACGAACACAGGAAAACAGGAGCACAGAACCACAAGAACAGATGAACACAAAAGCACAAGAACACTAGAACACAGGCACACAGGTACACTAGTACATAGGCACAAAGGCACACATATTAATACACAAATGCACAGACAAATAGACGCATAATACACAGGCACATTATCAGGAAGAACAGTAAGACAGAGAGATAGAGAGACAGATAGTCAGGCGCACAAAGAGACAGGAAAACAAAAACACAGAAACATGTAAAAACAGGGAAACAGGAACAAGGAACACTTTTAAGCACAGGAACATACAAACACAGAGGCAAACAGGCGCACAATACAAAGCAATTTATTAGGAAGAACAGGCAGACAGGGAGATAGAGAAACAGATAGACAGGCACACAAGGAAACAGGAACACAAAAACACTGAAACATGAAAACAGAGAAACAGGAACACAGAAACACTTAAGCACAGGAACATGAAAACACAGGTAAACGGGCTCACAATACACAGGCACATTATCAGAAAGAACAGGAAGATAGGGAGACAGAGAGATATATGGACCAGGCACACAAGAGGACAGGGATACAAAAACACTGAAACATTTGAAAACAGGTAGACAGGAACACAGGAACACTTAAGCACAGGAACATACAAACACAGGCAAACAGGCACACAATACACAAGCACATTATTAGGAAGAACAGGAAGACAGGGAAATAAAGAGACAGATATAGAAAAGCGCACAAGGTGACAGGAATGAAAAAACACTGTAACATATGAAAACAGGGAGACACGAACACATGAACACTTAAGCACAGGAACATACAAACACAGGCAAACAGGTGCACAATACACAAGCACATTATTAGGATGAACAGGAACACGGGAAGATAGAGAGACATATAGACAAGCGCACAAGGTGACATGAACACAAAAACACTGAAACATATTGATAACAGGGAGACAAGAACACAGGAACATACAAACACAGGCAAACAGGTACACAATATATAGGCATATTATCAGGAAGAACAGGGGACAGGGAGATAGAGACACAGATAGACAAGGGCACAAGGTAACAGGAACACAAAAACACTGAAACATATGATAACAGGAACACAGGAAAACAATAATTCTTAAGCACAGGAGCATACAAACACAGGCAAACAGGCGCACAATACACAAGCACATTATCATGAAGAACAGGACTACAAAGAGATAGAGAGGCAGTGAGACAGGCACACAAGGAGACAGGAACACAGAAACATTCGAAAACAGGGAAACAGGAATACAATAACTCTTAAGCACAGGAGCATACAAACACAGGCAAACAGCCGCACAATACACAAGCACTTTATTAGGAAGAACAGGAACACAGGAAGATAGAGAGACATATAGACAAGCGCACAAGGTGACAGGAACACAAAAACACTGAAACATAACATAACATGATAACAGGGAGACAGGAACACAGGAACACTTAAGCACAGGAACATACAAACACAGGCAAACAGGCACACAATATATAGGCATATTATCAGGAAGGACAGGGGACAGGGAAATAGAGAGACAGATAGACAAGCGCACAAGGTAACAGGAACACAAAAACACTGAAACATATGATAACAGGAACACAGGAACACTTAAGCACGGGAGCATACAAACACAGGCAAACAGGCGCACAATACACAAGCACATTATCAGGAAGAACAGGACTAAAAGAGATAGAGAGGCATTTAGACAGACACACAAGGAGACAGGAACACAGAAACATACGAAAACAGGGAAACAGGAACACAATAACACTTAAGCACAGAAACATACAAACACCGGCAAACAGGCTCACAATACACAGGCACATTATCAGGAAGAACAGGAAGCCAGGGAGATAGAGAGACAGATAGACAAGCACACAAGGAAACAGGAACACAAAACATAAAAACATAAGAAAACAGGGAAACAGGAACATAACAACACTTAAGCATAGGAACATACGAACACTGGAAAACAGGAACACAGAAACATACGAACATACGAACACAAGAAAACATGAAAACAGGAACACAGGAGCACAGGAACACTGGAACACAGACACTTAGGTAGTACACTGGTACACTGGCACAAAGGCACACACACATAAGCACACAAGCACACAGGCAAACAGACGCACACAACATGGGCAGATTATTAGACATTATAGTTTTTTTGACATCCCAAAAAATTTTGCATCATCGTTGAAAATTTGGCATTGAACTTTTGTTTATGAAAATAATAATTTTAACTGTAAATTATACGATTTGACTGAAATTTTAATTGCTCACGAAAGCTGTAAAATTACTTATAGCCTGTCATTTATACTAAAATTATAATTAGCGAAATTTATAGATTTTAACTTTGTATAAAATTTATGATAAATTATAATATATTTTGTATATTGATTTTCGGATTTAACTATCAATAATAATTAGGATACAGGGTGATTCATTGAAGCGACCGTCTTGAATAGCTCTCTAATCGTTTGAAATAAGTCTTAAATTTAAATACAAAAGTTATTCAGCTCCTTAAGGAGCACATTATAAAATTATTCTCATCTCTACAGGGTGTTTTATTACTGCTGAACGACAACATTTTGAATTTTTTTAAATGGAACACCCTGTATATTTTTTAATATTTTGAGTTGAAATTAAGTCGCTTACATGATTATATTAAGTTTTTTTTAGTTTTTCGGCGGTGTTGCCAAGTTTTTAATTTTTTTCTCTAAAAAATACTCATAACTGATTGGTGTTGTTTTATAAAATCGTACTAAAGCCGTTGTTAAAGGAATAATAACGAAATTTTTTTCCTATGTAATTATGACTATTCTCTATGTTATGAAATAAAAAAAGTTTGATTCAATTGTACAGGGTGTTCATAAAAGAGACCCAAAGTTACTCATTTTCAAATGACCGTAACTCGTTACTTTCAAATGGAACACCCTCTATATTTTTACATATTTCTATTCCTAGTAAAATTTAGAAATTAAATCTGCAAAAATAGACCTAATATTCTATTTCAAAAATCATAAAATTTACAACGGAACAGTAATCGAAAAATCGTCAAATCGAAAATCCGATTTTATAAATCGAAGATCTCGATTCATTGAGTTACAATGAATTTATTTATTGCAATTTTATGTTGAATCAATGCAAGAATTTATATGGTCGTGTATTTCTTCATTAGTTACATCGGTGTAAACTCCAGGTTTCTTTGGAGATGCACATCCCGATCCCCATGAAACAATACCAACTAGTTTGTTATTTACAGCTAGAGGACCTCCAGAATCTCCCTAAAAATATTTTTTTAATTGTAACGACCTGAAACGAAGACCAAAACATTACCTTACACGCATCTTTACCACCCTCTTCATATCCATAACAAGTCATTCGTGAAGTAACAGGTCTAGGATGATGCCATTCAGCACATAACTTGTCATCTACTTTAGGTACTAGAACTTTTTGTAATCGATCGGCTGCTTGTCCTCTGGGTCTTGTGTCTCCCCATCCACTTACTACACCATATGTTCCAACTGGTATTTCTTCGTTTACGGATTGTAATTCGATTGGTTTAATTGTAGGGCCTAATTTGAAATGACCCTCTAATATGAAAAGCGTTACATCATAATCAGTCCCCTTGAATTTAGGATGGGTACATATCCGAGCTACGTTAATAACTTGACCACCTTTCTCTGTATAATTACTACCAGCCCTAATTGAAAACGACGTCTGATTTCTAAAATATGTTAAATAAGTAAATTAATATAAAATAGATTACTAAGAATTTTGTATAAAATGTATGATACCTTCTTGTGCAATGGGCAGCAGATAAAACAACATTTGATTTAATTAGTGATGCACCACACCGAAAACCATTTCCCTGAAGTAGTGATACTTGATAAGGAAATTCTTCTATATTTGCATCGGCACCATTTACTATATAAGGCCTCTCACCTCTACCTAAGTGTTTAAAAACATTTATGGAATATAAAAAAAGATAAAACTTACAAAAATTATTAATAAGTAATAAATGCACCAATACACTCCAAAGCAACATTTTAAAACTTCTGAAAGATGTGGAAACGTTACAGTATAGCTCGTCAAACTAAAATTGATTTTTTACACTCTTATACCCATTTTTACATTAAATTTTATCTTTTTATTAGTATTCGTTACTTCAAAATCAATAAAAAATAGTTTTTAATTATTACTATATTAAATTTTATTATCAATCAGTTTTAAGTGCTGACGACAAACAGGACAGGGTGTGTGAGTAGTAAAGGGCCTAATAATGTTCCCTGAGGCACCCCACATGTTTCGATCATCTTCAGCTAGAACAGTCTGATTACGATCAGATAAATAACTCTTAAAAAAACTTTAATTAATCGCACCTCATCCCATATCTGTATAAGTGGCAGTGAAAGAAATATATTGCAAAAATTTAGATAAATTCAAAAAATCAAAAATATGAACCAGGAGTCAAAAATCAAAATAACTGTAAAGGCCCGTCCACACACACAAAAGCTTGCCTTCTGTGTGGACCCTGCTCAGGCGGCCTGCACAGGCCACATCAGAGGGTCTGTACAGCATTATAACCGCCTCCACAGGTCAAACCGGAAGGCAAGGCCTGTGTGTGTAGACGGGTCTTAAAGGCCGCGCCACACACAGGCTCCCCTTCCGGTTTGGCCTGCGCAAACCGACCTACACAGGCCAAACCAGAGCCTGAACGATTACAGATTACATCCTTGGGTTCATAGTTCCAAAGTTCAATCGGTTTCGGCATTAAAGCGACAATACCTCCCCTGTATAATAATCACCCTGTATGTACCTAAACATTTTTAAAATGTAGGTCTAGTGAGCTCGTATTACCATGTCATCATGCCAAAATTGGTTTTGATATCTCGAATAGTTAAGCAATCCGTCCACACAGTAAACACCCACCCTGTATAACCCCCACACAATGGCCCACCTGCAAGTGGCCCGAACTATCAGATTTCCCGAAAATTACCAGATTAGTCATGACGCTGTCCTGACCATTATTCAATCATAATCTTTCTATTAATACAATTATTCCATCTCAACCCTATTTCTACTCCACTAGATGGCATCTTCGATCTCTTTTTTTGAGAAATTAAGAAAGGTGCGAAAACCATAATTAGCTGTGATCTTTATTTTATTTTAGCACATTTTTACAATAAATTAATACAGCGAGTTCATTAATATTTGGTAGCGTTTCTTATGCAACTCAATGCATGCTCTGAGTATACGCATTTAATTAAAATTCCCTATGTAAACTTGAATTTTTTTTCTTTACCGACACGTGACTTTTAGAATACCCAGAATATAATTAATTTAATAATAAATTTTTTTAATAAATTAATATTGAATAACGATTAACAATAAATGTTTTAACTAAATTAACTAATTAAACTCAAGAAATACATCTTTTTCATCTTAATTCATACATATTAAGGTGATCCTGATCATGTGACGGTAAAGAAAAGAAATTCAAGTAAATTATTATTAAATGCGTATTTATTTGTAATGCCACTTAACTTAAGAACATCTAAAATATTTCAATAGCTTAAGTCTGGTTGAACCAATCAACCAATTAAGTTCATAGTGATCTATAGTTCAGTAACTAAGTACGCGTATGGCGGTAAGGGGGAGTGTAAATTTAAAAATATAAGATGACGCTTAAAATTAGGGAGGAAGTAAGTGTACCATTTAAAAAGGGTGAGAAGTATGCGTACCAATTTAAAAATTCCAATTAATATTCAAAGTTATTGAATCAAATTTTAAGAGGGGAATGTCAAAATGGCTGTAAATGAGGTTTAATAATCTGTAACGAAAATAACGTCACAGCTGTGGAGGTGTCAAACTAAACGTAGGGCACTACATCGATCTACTATTATAGAAAAGTAAAAATAAGGGCAATGCATTAAACTTTCAAAAGAGGCTTCGGGCTCTGCGTCAAATTGAAGAAGGGGGCCTTTCAAATGTAGGGAGCCCTGCATCAAACAGTGAGCTTTAATCTTTCAAATAGAGCTTCTAAATGGGGGTCCTTTCAAATAGGGGTTCTTGAATGGGGACTCTATATCCAACAGGATAATTTTGTTTTTGTTCAATCTAAAAAAATTTAGCGGGTATGCAATCATATTTACACAAACCAAACAGTAATAACTAATAAACAGTTTAATACAAATACATAGAATATTGAATATTTATTGCAAGTTTACGCAGAATCAAGGCAAGAATTTATATGGTCGTGTATTTCTTCATTAGTTACATCGGTGTACACTCCAGGTTTCTTTGGAACAGCACAGCTAAATCCCCATGAAACAATTCCAACTAATTTGTTATTTACAACTAGAGGACCTCCAGAATCTCCCTAAAAATATTTTTTTAATTGTAACGACCTGAAACGAATTTTAAAACTTTACCTGACACGAATCTTTACCACCCTCTTCACATCCATAACAAGTCATTCGTGAAGTAATAAGTCCGGGATACCGTTCAGCACATAACTCGTCATCTACTTTAGGTACTAGAACTTTTTGTAATCGATCGGCTATTTGTCCTTCGGGTCTTGTGGTTCCCCATCCACTAACTAGAGCATATGTTCCAACTGGTATTTCTTCGTTTACGGATTGTAGTTCGATTGGTTTAATTGTCGGGTCTAATTTGAAATGACTCTTTAATATGAAAAGAGCTACGTCATAATCATAAAAACCCTTCTTGTATTTAGGATGGATACATATCCGAGCTACTTTTATAACTTGGCCACTTTTATTTGTATAATTACTACCAGCCCTAATTGAAAGCGACTTCGGATTGCTAAAATATGTTAAGAAAGTTTTCATTTATATAAAAGAAATTACCAAGAATACTGTATACCTTGGTGGTGCGCAATGAGCAGCACATAAAACGACATTTGATTTAATTAGTGATCCACCACAAATCAAACCCTTTCTATTAAGTACTGATACTTGATAAGGAAGTTCTTCTATATTTGCATCGGTACCATTTACTATATAAGGCTTCTCACCTCTACAAAAATTATTAATAAGTAATAATTGCACCAATACACTCCAAAGCAACATTTTAAAACTTCTGAAAAATGTGGAAACGTTACAGTATAGCTCGTCGAACTAAAAATTGAATTATTACACTTTATACCCATTTTCACATTAAATTTTATCTTTTTATCAGTATTCGTTACTTCGAAATCAATAAAAAATAGTTTTTACTTATTATAATTAAATTTTATTACAAATAACTTTTAAGTGTTGGCCACATACACTACATACTGGGTATGTGAATAGTAAAGGGCCTAGCAGTTTTCCCTGAGGCACTCCACATACTTCGATCATCTTCAACTCTAACAGTCTGCATACGATCAAATAATTAAGTTAAAAAACTTAATTAAGTTGCGTCTCAATCCAGATTAGTTTTTCGAAAAGCAAGAAGTGCTCGACTGTGTCAAAGGTTTTAGCCAGGTCTATGAAAAACAAATTAATAGTGAAATTAAATAAAGCAATAAATTACTTATTAAATTATCTTTTCAATGAGGTATCACACATGGTAATAGTGCTATTTGAAATTTTAAAGAGGTAGTGGCGGCTAAGAGGACGCGAGGCCGCAGGCCGAGTTGTAATTCACATTTGTCGAGGGCGAAGCCCGAGTAGTACGGAGTCGTTATTATCGCCCTCTCTTTTTCTTTAAGGTTTTTTAAACTCTAGCTATTATTGTATAGCTTTTAACACTTATTTAAAAAAAGTGCTAATCGGGGATTACCCCCAATCTGATCGCTGTTTAACATAATAGTATAGTAGAATTACGGAAAAAAGTAGTCTGAAAGAAACCTTTTGCTAATAGAAATATTATGATTGCACAATGTTCAGGACTGTGTCAGGAATAATTTTGTACATTTCACACTTCCACCTGGTGCGGCTTCCGTCACAAAGGTGCATTTTAAAGTGCATCGGGCCTCGTTATCTTTCACGTTTGTTTTAATTTCTCAACTTCTAAAAAACACGGAATCAAAATTTAAAAAATTTAAAATATTTGAGAAATTAATCGAGTTGTGATTATTGTGTATGATATTTTTATTGTGAATACCAAAATTAGCTGTGATTTTTATTTTATTTTAGCACCCTTTTACAATTAATACCATGAGTTCATTAATGTTTGGTCCGGTTTTCATAACTTATGCAACCTAATGTACGCTGTTAGTATACGCTTTTAACTAAAATTCTCTATATAAACTTGATTTTTTTTCTTTACGATAGCTGACTTTTAGAATACTCAATAAATAATCGATTTAATAAAAAAATTTCTAAATAAGTATTTAATAACGATTAACAATAAAAAATGTTATAACTTAAATTAAATAATTAAATTCAATAAATACTTCGTTTATATCTTCATTCATACATATTGAGGTGGCCACATGTCGGTAAAGAAAAAAAAATTTAAGGCTGACTTTATCCTGACAGGTTGGTAAAAAAACACTTTTAGAAATTTTTGTTTTCTACCAAATTAAAAGGTTCTGGCGGGTATGCAACCAAACTTACACGACCCAAAAAAAACTTATGCAGAATCAATGCAAGAATTTATATGGTCCTGTATTTCTTCATTAGTTACATCGGTGTAAACTCCAGGTTTCTTTGGATATGCACATCCCATTCCCCATGACACAATTCCAACTAATTTGTTATTTACAACTAGAGGACCTCCAGAATCTCCCTAAAAACATTTTATTATTTAAAACGACCTAAAACAAATACCAAACCTTTACAGAACACGAATCTTTACCACCCTCTTCATATCCATAACAAGTCATTCGTGAAGTAATAGCTTTAGGATGATACCATTCAGAACATAACTTATCATCTACTTTAGGTACTAGAACTTTTTGTAATTCATGGGCTGCTATTTGTCCTCCGGGTCTTGTGGTTCCCCATCCACTAACTAGAGCATACGTTCCAACTGGTATTTCTTCGTTTGCAGGTTGTAGTTCGATCGGTTGAACCGTTGGGCCTAATTTGAAATGACTCTCTAATATGAAAAGAGTTATATCATAATCATAATTTCCGTTGTATTTAGGATGGGTGCGTATCCGAGCTACTTTAATAACTTGACCACCATTCCTCGTATAAGTACTACCAGCTCTAATTGAAAGCGATGCCGGATTGCTAAAACATGTTAATTGAGTTTTCTTTTATATGAAATAGATGAATAAAAATATTGTGCACCTTAGTGAGCAATGGGCAGCACATAAAACGACATTTGATTTAATTAGTGCTCCTCCACACATCAAACTCTTTCTATAAATTACTGATACTTGATGAGGAAATTCTTCTATATTTGCATTGGTACCATTTACTATAAAAGGCCTCTTAGCTCTACCTAATCGTTAAAAAACATTCTTTTTATGCGACATAAAAAATATAAAACTTACAAAAATCACTAATAACTAATAATTGCACCAACAAACTCCAAAGCAACATTTTAAAACTTCTGAAAGATGTGGAAACGTTACAGTAGCTCATTGAACTAAAATAGAATTTTTACGCTTTATATACTCATTTTTACATTCTTTATCTTTTTATTGGTATTTGTTACATCAAAATCAGTAAAATTTTATAAATAAGTTTTATAGAGTGCTATTTAAGATTTTAAAGAGCACAAAAATCACAGACACTTATGAGAGGAAATAGTTGAAAACGTGGATTTCTCCCTTTTTTTAAAAATTGATAATTTTAATAAATTTAAGAGTTTTTTTACGTTTGCACTGCTTTTACTCCAAATCGCTGCATCTTATCAGTTAGCCTCGTCTTTGTAGAGTTTCTTGCCACAAGAATTATAATTTTTTATTATTGCATAATGGAGATATAGAATTATATCCTTGCCAACAGGACTGTCCCACCATAAGCATTTCGAATGCCCATCTCGCTTCTTTACGTTACCACGAGTCTTGCGTCTCATTCCCACTTATGTATTTGATGCGGATGTGGAACTTTTAATAATCTAATACATGGAGTAGTAAACGAAATTTTTTTCCTAATTATGGGAAAAGTTGGCATTTGGAAGGCCATAAGACCTTTCAAAATTTTGAAACCCCAAAAGATGAGAATTTAATCAAATGTAATAATTATGTAATCATAAAAAGTGATTTACTCAAAATATGCCTAGATAAAACCAAATCAAGTACATTCTCTTCAAAGAAACAAATAAAACATTAAGCACACAACTCGAAATCGAGATCAACGATAAGATTGTTGAAAAAAATCAGAAGATAAAATATGATTTTTAATTATAAGTGGCACAGCTTTTACAAAAATACAACAATTTATTGCTTATAGTTCGGCTTAACACAGTAGCGTAACTAAGAACTTGGGGGCTTCCCCGCAAGATTCAGAGTGAGGCCTCCCATAAATTTTTTGACATTAACAACATTAAAAATTTTTCAACTTAAAATAATAATAAAACTGATTAATAAAAAAACGTATTAGCGAACATAAAATATTTAGAAAAAACATTTTTTGGTTTTCATCGCGATCGCATTAAATGGTATGGTACAAAGTACCATAAAGCCCCTTTTATTAGGGGCCCTTTCACAACGCGGGCCCTGCGGGCTCGTTATTTACGCCACTGAGCTTACAGCTTTAAAATGGAAGCGGCAAACCGGAATACCATAAAGTAGCCTCATCTTTCTCTGGTCATCTACTAGTCGAGAAAGGTCGTAATAGTTCAAGGTCACCCAAGCATTTTTATCCGAACATAATATCCCTCTCAAGCACAACAGTGCCAGTTTTGGACTAAAGTATTCCCTAACAGGTTTAAATAGTTGAACAAAACACAGCACAGCATTATACTGATAAGAGGAGTTAAGAAAGGGCGCCACACAGTTGTCGCTACCGTTTTCCTCAATAAACTGTAGAAGGATAGAAAAAAAAGGGTAGTTGAACTCGATGAGAAAATTATGTAATTTTAAAGAGATAATAATATGTAAATCTTTTATAATACAACAAATTTTCAAGGTCATCATTACAAAAATTCTTACAACTACTACAAACTAGACATTATTTTGTCAAAAATCAATGGTTATTTAATGCAAGAGTTGATATGGTTCTGTATTTCGACATCGGTTACATCGGTGTATACTCCAGGTTTTCTTACATCTCCACAACCTTCACCCCATGAAACAACCCCAACTTGTTTGTCCTTAACAACTAAAGGACCTCCAGAATCTCTCTAAAAATATTATTCTTCAAGCAAACTAAATGAAAAAAAATAAGAAACTTATACCTGACAGGTATCTTGACCTCCATTTTCATATCCATAACAAGTCATTCGCGGAGTAATTTTAGTTGGACCATCATACCACTTCTTACATACTTCATGATCTATTTTAGGTACTGAAAGTTTTTTTAATATAACGGATTCTTCTCCTCCATTTGATGTTGTCCCCCATCCACTAACTACAGCCACCGTTCCAACTGGAACTTTATCGGCTGTTGGTTGTAGTTCGATCGGTTTAACTGTTGGACCTAATGCAAAATGACTCTCTAATATGTAAACACTTAGATCGTAATCGACAGTCTGGTCGTTCCATTTGGGATGATCGCATATACGAGCTACTCTAATAACTTGGCCATCTTTCGTTGTAAAACTGCTACCAGCTCTAACTGTAAGCGTATTGGCGTCCCTAAAACATTTCAAATGAGTTGGTTTTCATACAGGGTAGTTAAAGCAGTGACAATACTTATACAGGATGTTTAAATTTTTCTGGACATACATAACTGTACAGGGTAGTGACCGAAGCTCTCGGTCATAGGGATTTAAAGTGTGAAATCAAACTTTGATGATTTCTTGCTTCCCAATTTATATTGGGAAAAAACTCTAAGATGGTATACTTACTTCCAACCTTTTCTTAAATTGGTACGCCTACCAATTTTTATATTTACACGCCCACTTACCGCCAATTTTAAATTTCGCGCGTTTTATTGCACTTTCGCTCTAGAACCCGTTTATTATTATTAGTTTTACAGCTACTACTACTACATGCACCTCTGTCAGTTAGGTATTGTCTAGAAAAATCTAGCCACCCTGTATAATTGAAAATAACGTTAAAATATTAAAGACGTCTATGATTTTCAAACACCAAATTTTAGAAGAGATTTATAACTAATATACTTTGCATCTGGTGAACAATGAGCAGCACTCAAAATAACATTCGATCTAATTAGAGATCCACCACAACCAAAAGTTCCATTAAAATGTATCGATACTTGATAGGGAAAATCTTTTATGTCTGCATTGGTACCATTTACAATATAATTATTTGCTTCAACTCGGCCTAAATGTTAAAAATAATTATACAAAAAAAATTAATAAACAAAAAACAAATAACTTACATAAGCTAAAAAGTAACAATTGAACCAGTACACTAAAAAGTAACATTTTTAGAACAATGTGGAGGCGCTATAAAAAGTTTTCTACTTAAAATTTAATAATTGGCGTTTTATATACAAATTAAAAATTATCTTTTTATCGCTTTTCGTTATCTTGAAATCTATAAATTAAATTCTATTTTTATGTTTAATGAATTTTGCCAAAATATAAGAGCTTTTATCAACGGTATGGCCACGTTTTTCGTCAAACTTGAGCCTCTATCAGCTCTACTCTTCATTTTACGATTTTTGCGGGCGAATATCTCGAAAACTATAAGGAATAGACAAAAAATTAATGAAAGTAATCTTGTAGATAATTTGATAAGCTACCATTTCTTTTAGAATAATTTTTCCCTAGAAGCCACCGTTTTTGAGATATAAGCGAAAATCTCAAAAACGGGACGGAAACTGAGAAAATTCTAGCTACAGTCAAAAACGGTTATAGCGACACCGCTTTGTATGAAATATCGGATATAACGACAAAATGTAGAAGTCCCTTTTTTGCTTTTTGCATAGTTTTGCTTAAAAACATAATGACCTAGTACGAATATCGGTTATAACGACCGAATTGTGCGGTCTCTTAACCGGATTTGACTGTAATTTCATTTATTGTGATATTCGTCCCGTTATTTATAAAATGAGACGCTGAAGTGATTATAATAAAATTTTAATAAACCCTATCTCACTTATCAATTCCCAACAATTTAAGATTAGAAAATTACCATATTAAGAAGTGGGATGCGCCGATACGAAATTACAATAGAAGAGCATAGAGGAGTCGTATAAGGACAGCTTAAAACTTCAAAAGGAAGGGAAGTTTCATCACAAACTCATTAGTTCTATTAAATTGTTGAGTTGAAACGAAGCATTTCAAAAATTTTCCCTACCATAATTCAACCATTTTTTTAAATCAAATTAATTTAAAAAAAATCGTTTGAAATGAAAAAAAAAATTGGTTGGGGTTACCGCATTATGTATCCATATCTTCAATAATTAAACAGTTGTTACTCACGTCGAACACGATTTTTGTTCCCCAAGAGAAAATCCAATGATTAACTTCATAACATAAAATCGCGTAATTTGAAACGAAAATAAAGCAAAACGAAAAAACGAAGAGAGATAGATGTAAATAATTAAAGTACGTACTATACTTCGCAGTGGTAAAAATAAAATATTTCAATTTGAAACTGAAACTTGTAATTTAGAAAAGTTTACTTTTACAAAAGAAAAGTACGTATCTTGTGTGTGTTATACAAGACAAACTCGTATAGTGAACCAACAACCAAAATCGATTTCCTCTTATCTATCTTAACGAAGCCTTATTGCTATCTCTCTACACAACGGAACGCCTTCTTCTTCTTCTTTAGTGCACATCACATACTGTCATCATCAATGTAGAGTGTAGAGGCACCTAACATCTTTTAAACTTGTCTCGAATTTTCTAAACTTGGGATATTATTTAACATCCTACCTTTTGGAAGCTTTTTATCTTTAAGCTTTTCAAGAGTGCAGTGGAGAAAAAAAGTTAAATATATAAACCTTTTTATAAACTTATTTCAACCCCAAGCAACATCTATCTTATCATTTATTATCAATCTCTTTCGTTTTAGTTTAGAAGGTTGAAGATTACCCTTTTTTTGCACGAAAAATTCGCCATCGAAAAAATTTTTTATTTAATTTTACCACTAGATCAGTCTGAGAGCAAAAATCAAAAAAAAATTAAAAAGCGCTGTCTGTTTGTCTCTATGCCTGGATGTAATGCGCATAAAGCAAATTCAGGGCCAATGCGAGTTGATTATGCTAATATTTTAAAATTCGATTGAAATATCGTAATGTGCCTTTGTGACATCTCAGAATGAACTATTGACAATAGTTTGCTTAAATCTCATCTCGATAACGGTCGTAGTTTATTAGTAATTGACGAGTAAACGAGACGGGAAGTTTCATTGACAGTAACTGGCGCCCTCTAGCGACTTTTACAAAATTATGACTTGGTACTTATATTAATCCACTTGGTTAGACTTCATACCAAATCTTAATAAAAACGGTCGATGGGTTTCTAAAATATTGACAAAGGAGTGTTTTGGGGCTCTCTTTGCGAGGCTGTCACGCCTCTTCAAATCGAAATTGAGGAAAACAAAAAAATATGGGTGTCCTAATTTTAAGTACAGAACATACTCTAGAGGTTTTTTCAAGCATTTTTTATTAACTTGTATTTGAAAATTTTAATAAATAAATCTCCATTCCAGGCCAATGAGGCACGTCTCAAAATTTCCCACTTAGGTTAAAATTTTACACGGATTTTTATCTTTCAATTAGGAAACCATTTGAGTAGTGAGACTGTTCATATCCACACAATAAAAAACACCTGTATTATCGGAAATGCGCATTAAGATCCGAAAGAGATAGAGATACAAAAAAGATATAAACAAAGAGATAGAGATAGAGAGAGAGTGGGGGAAGTAGGATAGGGATTAGTTTAGAAAAATGGGGAGAGGTCTGGCACCAACGTTACCATGTGTCAAATTTCAGTCACCATAGTTACTATAAATATATCAATGTCGTCATATGACACCATATGTCAATGTCAGAGGGGGGTTCATTTGCCACCCTACATATGACGATGTCAAGGTCATCTGTCATCATATGTTAATTTCATCTGTCAATTCATATTGTCAGTTGGAGTTATCTATCAATTCAGAGATTGGTTTAGAGAGATGGAGAGTGGAAGTAATCTGTCACTATAGTTACTGAATAACATTTGACATATTATATTATTATAATAATATTATATTGACATATTATATTATGTCAAATGTTATTCTGTCACCGTAGGGAAGGGGGTCATCTGTCATGACATGTCAATACCTCTGTCAACCCATCTGTCATTCCATAATATATCATCTGTTATTCCATTTGTCACATCATCTGTCATCTCATTTGTCATCAAACCTGTCTTCACACCTGTCATGCCATATGTCATCTTATCTCACAGATGAGTTTTACAGATGAGATGAGTGAAAGATTGGATGAGATGACAGATGACATTGACAAATGAGACTGACAAATGATATGATAGGTGAGATTGGCAGACGAGATTAAATGACAGATGAGATTGACACATAAAATGAGATGACAGATGATATGAGGTGACAGAGGAGATTGTTAAAAAGAAGCGATAGACAGATGAGAAGATATGACATAATATGAGATTGACAGACGAGATTAAATGACAGATGAGACTGACACTTAAAATGAGATGACAGATAAGATTGACAGATGATATGAGATGACTGAGGAGATTGTTACTTATATGACAGAAGCGATTGACAGATGAGATTGACAGATGAGATTGACAGATGAGATTGACAGATGAGATTGACAGATGAGATTGACAGATGAGATTGACAGATGAGATTGACAGATGAGATTGACAGATGAGATTGACAGATGAGATTGACAGATGAGATGATATGACATAATATGAGACTGACTATCAATCTCATATTATGAGATGATGATATTCATATTTAGAAGAGGCATAAATAGACAGAAAGAAGGTAGTGCGTTCATGATCTAGTTAAAAAAAATTTTACATAAATAAGGGCCACCCTGTATAACTGAAAATAATTTATAGGATTTACCAACCGAACTAGAGTCCTAGTAACTCACCTTATCTTCAAAGAAATTAAAAATAAATTTTTTTAAACAAAAAATTAAATACTTTAAAATAAAATTCTGCGTAAGCCTTAATAATTTCAATCGATGTGGCTTATTTTTCACTCTTTCAAACTTCAACATTAATTACACTTGACATCTAAAAAGCTTCTCCGAGTTGTATAGAAGTTCACAACCCCTAATTGTATTTGGTTTATCACGTTTTAATTGGATAAGTACTTACGGTTTTTGAAAAATTAAAATATAAATAAATTTAGAAATTGCTATCGATTAAAAATATTTGTTATCGTATTATTTTGATTAAGGGTTTTCATTTAACACTTGAGGTGAGTGGGTAATTATTTATTATTAAACGTAATATGCTGCTTTACATGGTCTGTTTAATCTCGATCAATTTTAGGTTTTAATCTTTTGAACAAAAATACTTGATATGATAATACAGATTATTCACTCACATAACCTCAAATACAGGGTGTACTACATTCGGTAACGGTGGCAATTCCAAAAATGTCAAAAAAACACATAAGTTGTCATTTAAAAAATTAAACGAAGCACTTTGGGCCTAGTAGCTTTTTTTTAAAACATTTTTTGAAATATCTATAAAGTTATAGCCTTGTTATGTTACTTTTTCCCCACCCTGTATAAAAAAAAACAGTGGCATACAAATTACCTCTGATAGCTGTAAAAAAAGTGTTAAAATTTATCGCTTGCTTTATTCTATACTTAATTCGAGTAAGAGCATTTTTGGACGATATAAAGGAGATTTCTGTATTTTATGTCTAAATTATATGAGTAAAAATGACCTCTCGACTGTAGAGAAAAGAGTTGTTGAATTGAACTAAACATATAAAAAGACCAAAAAAGGATGTAATTTCACTAAAACTTGTATAAAAAAATAAAATAAATAGTGGTGGAAGAACATAAAAATTTTTTGTAAACACGAAAAAGAAAACATTCACAGCAAAGAAACGTCAAAAACATTTTCAACTGACAATTTCTTGCTATAAAAGCCATAGGGTTGCTATTAAAAGGGATGTAAACTTACATACGGTGTGTGGTTCTGAGGATTAATTTTTAAAGCTAATAGTTACGTTAGTAGATCGGCAACTCCGTTTCCTACAAAAACAATTCTTGTTTTTTTAATTTAAATGCGACGTTGCCAAATTATTCAAGTTTTTTGCAAAATATAGACTTCACATTAAGAAAGCCATATCAACGTTGACTTTGGGAATTGAGGAACGAATTTTGGCATACCCTTAGTCAACACCGTAGCCTACGCTATGCTATTTTTATTTTAAGTTTCCAACATACAGGATGTTAGTTAGAGCGCGGTAGTTTTAAAAAATCAAGGTATTCAAGTTTTTTGCAAAATACAGACTTTACGTTAAGCAATCATATCAACGTTGTCTTTGGGAATTAAGGAACGAATTTTGGCATTCCGTTAGTCAACACCGTAGCTTACCCTATGCTATTTTTATTTTAAGGTTCCAACATACAGGATGTTCGTTAGAGCGCGACAGTTTTAAAAATTCAAGGTATCTTGACAAGGTTGTACGTCAGTAGATCCGCACTTCTGTTTCCTACAAAAACAATATTTTTTTTAAATGCGACGTTGCCAAGTTATTCAAGTTTTATGCAAAATACAGACTTCAACTTAAGAAACTATAAATCAACGTTGTCTTTGGGAATTAAGGAACGAATTTTGGCATTCCGTTAGTCAACGCCGTAGCTTACCCTATGCTATTTTATTTTAAGGTTCCAACATACAGGATGTTCGTTAGAGCGCGACAGTTTTAAAAATTCAAGGTATCTTGACAAGGTTGTACGTCAGTAGATCCGCACTTCTGTTTCCTACAAAAACAATTTTTTTTTTAAATGCGACGTTGCCAAGTTATTCAAGTTTTATGCAAAATACAGACTTCGACTTAAGAAACCATAAATCAACGTTGTCTTTGGGAATTAAGGAACGAATTTTGGCATTCCGTTAGTCAACGCCGTAGCTTACCCTAATGCTATTTTATTTTAAGGTTCCAACATACAGGATGTTCGTTGGAGCGCGGCAGTTAGCTTTAAAACTCAAAGTATTCAAGTTTTTGCAAAATGTAGACTTCACCTTAAGAAGACACCATCTCAAAGTTGTCTTTGGGAATTAAGGAACGAATTTTAGCATACCATTAGCCAACATCGTAGCCTACGCCAAGCTATTTTTATTTTAAGATTGTAACATACAGGATGATCGTTAGAGTGCGGCAGTTTTAAAAATTCAAGGTATTAAATTTTTTTTTGCAAAATGCGGACTTCAGGTTAAGAAACCATATGAGTGAGTTGTCTTTAGGAATTAAGGAACGAATTTTGTTATGCCATTAGCCAACACCATAGCCTATGCTATACTATTTTTATTTTAATGTTCTAACATACATCCTGTATGATCGTTAGATCGCGGCAATTTTAAAAATTAAAGGTATTTAAGTATTTTGCAAAACACAGACTTCACGTTAAGAAACCATATCAACGTTGTCTTTGGGAATTAAGAAACGAATTTTGGCATGCCGTTAGTCAACACCGTAGCCTACGCTATACTATTTTTATTTTAAGTTTCCAACATACAAGATGTTCGTTCGAGCGAGGCAATTTTTAAAATTTTAAAATGACGGTATTTTGATTTTTATTAATAATTTATTTCAGTTTGTGAAACGCAAAATTTAGTTTTCTTTCTTTTAAAAGGCAGTGAGAATCTGTAGAACCGTGTCAAGTCGAACTGAAAAAAAATTAATTATAGTGGATTAAAACTTAAACCTGTAGAAAAAAATTACACATTTTTTCATGTTTCTCAAATTAATTTATTAAAAATTCAATCTCTGAAGAAAATTGATTAAAATTTTTCCTTAAATTCCGTCTTTAATATTAAAACTTTTAATCCTCTGCAATTTAATTAGTTCGATGTAAGTTGAAATTGTTTGAATACTAACCACATTGAACGATTTTGTGTGCATTAGTTAATAGAAATTGTAAATTCACCCCAAAAAAATTGTATAATTTAAGTCTTACTCTCCCTCTTTTTTTTCACTTTTTCCTCAAATGATGAAAAGTATATAGAGAACAAGAAAATGTTATACGCTTTTAGTAAATCCCAATAATGTAAAAAGAAATAGGGTAGATCTAAACCTACTTTAATACGGCGATAATCCAAAAGATATTGATATTAAGGAAAAATTGGAAATAGCAAAAAATTGGATGATGTCTTCGCCCCTATTTATTTGTCTCGACTTTTTCTTACAACCTATTAACGCCCAGGTATTTTTTTTTTGAAAATTCACTTAAAATGTTTAATTTTGTATCCAAAAAAAATTGTATATCATAATTTCAAGTTATTTTTTGAAAATCACGCATCGGTCGTTCCTGTGAAAAAAGCTGTCCTCTTAATATGAGGATGCTAGGTGGAAGAGGTATCATTGTCTATTCACATTAGGCGCTCTGTTACGCATTCTTTTAGTCATAGGTAGTTTATTTTTATGTAATATTATTACTTAGGTTTAGTGGAGAAAACAATTGAATTATTATTACTTGATAGTTAAAGGTTGTAGTCCACGCACAAAGTGATTTTACATTTTATGCAATATGTTTTTCTAGGTGTTCTAGATATATGTTTTTATTTACATGAAGTTAACACATACTAAGAAAATAAAATAAACAAAAATCCAAAAAGGTATTCAAAGTTAAATAATATCAAATATTATTTGATAAAATTGTGTTACATATTTGTTGCTGTTGCAATTTATAAACCAACAATATAGCAGTCGTAAAACCACATGAACTTGATATAAACTATACCAGACGATACCTGCAGCTGTGTTTGTTATTATTATAAAAAATATAAACAATTGAAATAATACGTAATAACCTAAGTTACGAGGACGATGGAAATCGGACAGAATATTCAAAACCCACATATCGCTATAAATGACTGTAAAATGATGCTGGGATCATTATGGACTACCAACAGGGGATCGTTTTGCCCCAAATGCACTTAATAGATCTAATCTAACCTACAAATTTTCAATGAGATAATACGCGTGTAACCATCTAAGGTTTCTAAAGTCCAAATATACCATAACACGTTGTACGCACATCTGATTCAATAAATAACAACACATAGGTTTAATGCAGAATTTAAAAAGCTCTTACCTTATATCAATGAGTGAAAAAACAAACAAACGAAAATAACTGTAATACGAACGTCTAAGAACTTACTACATGAACTGCACGTAAGTGTAAACAACTTGAACTATGACATTCTGCCACGGCAACCTAGATGACACCTTTAGTTTCTTTAATAATTGGGGGAATCATTTTACCTGAAGGGATCATTATACCCCACTCTCCCCTATATTCGGGAGAATTAAATGAATTTTTTGATTTTAACGTTAGTTGAACGAAATTAATTGTAAAGCTCCCATGAGCCTATCAATAAATTAAAACTTTTATTAACCCTCCATTCAATGGGTGAAGCCTGTGAGTGCAAGCAAAAGTGAAAATTGTCTGTAACTTAAAAAAAGAAATACTTTTTACTGTAATATTCTATCTACCTTCTTAACTTGTAATAACTCATATCATCAGCATTTGCTTTTCAAATTTTTTCAAAAAATGAATCCTCTAGGACACAGTTTGTTGTGACAGGCTTCACGCGTCGGTTCGTGTAACTTTGTGATAACCGATTATTTTGTTATAAAGCATTATTTAAGCGCAAAATTTATCTGCAGACCATAAAAAATAATTGGTTTTAAGTTTCAATGCTTGTTTGTAAATTTTTTGTTTAAGTGACAAGTGCAACATAAGCAAAAATTCTTATTATTTTTCCAGTTTTGTAAGGCTTGGTTATGTATTTAGTACATTGAAGCCTGCTATTTCAGTGAAGTTTAGGCCCTTGCAGTTTGTGTTGAGAATTTTATAATTTAATTTTTTTGTAATTTTCCGCTTATTTGATCAATATACTAAATATGTATTATGATAATCAACTTTATTTTCCTTCAATGTCCATAAAAAACAGTTTTCAATAAAAAATGTCAAAAAAGGATAAAAAATTTAAAATTAAAAAATAATAACTAACAAAAGGACCTACGCTTTAATTCTTCTGTAAAATAATGAAGAATAAGATAGATTTTCAATTAAAAAAATTTCAGTGCAATTCTTGCACCCTTACTATTTTTTAGCTATAGATATAAAGTAAGCGTAACAGGCTTCCGCTTCACCCGTTGGCTCGTGTGATTCTAGACCCACCCGTTGGATGGAGGGTTAATGACTTTTGCTGACAATGGAGGTGTTCTGAGCGGAAAGAAATTTTTCTATTCTTTACCAAAGTCATGCACCTCTAAATAATTTAATAGAGAGAGTGCGAGAGGTAGGGTAGGAATTGGTTTAAAGAAATGGGGCGTGGTCTGTCTCCATAGTTACCCTGTGTTAAATGTCAATTTTTCACCATAGTTACCATAACGTCAAAGTTGTTATATGACACCATATGTCAATGTCAGAAGAGGGGGGTTCATCTGTCGCCCAACATATCGAGTGTTTAGAAGTCAATCAGTGTAAGTCATTTTATTATGAAATTGACTTAACATGGCTCAAAATCCTCTCCTTTTTTAAAACTTGCAGTTGACAAAGCAAGAAAGTCACTATTGTTATATGAGCTCTTCATATTATTTACAAGCATTGGTATTTTCATGGATCATTGGGAATGCGCAGTAAGTTCCGAAAGAACCAGAGATATAAAAAAAGAGGTAAGTAGAGATAGAAAGAGTGGGAGAGGTAGGGTAGGGATTTGTTTAGAGAAATGGAGAGTGGGTGAAGTAGGATAGGGATTGATTTAAAGAAATGGGGTGTGGTCTGTCGCCATAGTTACCCTGTGTCAAATGTCAATTTTTCATCATAGTTACCATAATGTCAAAGTCGTTATATGACACCATATGTCAATGCCAGAGGGGGGTTCATCTGTCACCCAACATATGTCAATGTCAATACACATTTTGTAGGTCAAAATCATTTTTCGATATTCATTTGTTTTTAAGTAATGATCAGGATCACATCAATATCTTTTTAAATGGCAATGTATCTTTTTTTTGTCATTTAGGTACGTTATTCAACTGTCTAAATATTGTAAATTTTAAAAATAATTTGATGACATCATTACTTAAAAACAAATGAATATCGGAAAATGATTTTGACATACAAAAATGTGTATTTAAAAAAATTAAAATCGATATGTTTTAGAATTTATGAAAAAAAAACATTTATTTCAGTTTGATTGCTATGTTCCATACTTTTTACGCGCACTGTATAAATAACTAATAGGCGCCTATTATTTTCTTTAATAAATTAATTGTTTAATGTTTTGTTAATAAGTAGGTACTCTGGAAAATTAATTTAATTTTCCAAGTTGATACAGCCACTCGAGAAAGAACCCTTAGTTTAATCTATCCTATAGTTTACTTAGTTTGGTATAAGGATTGATTTTATAACATTATTCTTAGGCACTAGTACTGGCTTGGAAAGTTAAACATATTGCTCTACTACTCTACTTGTTTAAGTTTCAGCAATTCTCTAAATATCAATACGTACACGTACTTGGGAAAAGAACAATAATAAAGTTTAAATTAACCTCAATGTGTAATGTTGCATTTTATTTACATCGTGGAATTTTTAAAATAATAATTTTAAGATTATACAGAGTCTGAGGGGTGGAAAACTAAAGGGGGGGAGGAAATAAAACAAATTCTTTTCAATGTGTAAAACCTAAGAATTTTTTACTGACTCTGATTACTGATTTTTGATTTAAATCCACTAAATCCAGGACCACCCTTGATAATATTTAAGACGCTTTGATTTACCTTTTACCCTTAAATTATAACATTTAAAGCACCAACTTGGAAATTCTTAAGCTTCAATGCGTATAGTATGTGAAATTAATTCATTTTTGGTTGCATATGGGCTTCGTAAAACTCTATTTACATACGGGCGCGGGCGTGTCGTTTAAAAATTGGAAGTTATTAAAGCATCCCGCCCGCCGTTACACGCTGTATAATCCTTTTTGTAAATGGATGTTTATGTGTACAGAAATTATATACAATGCTTTAATCCTCAAACTTAATTACTTAATATTTAATGTGTTTCATTTTCTAAATTTGTGTGAGTGCTTTTAATTATTATTATTTTATTAAAATTTTACAGAAATAAATATTATGGTCGTATTTTTAATATGTTTAACTTTTCAGATGTACGTAAAAGTTAAGTCAAGTCTATTTTCTGTTTCAACCAAAATTACAAATGACTAATCTTCAAAAAGGTATAAAAGATAATATGATATAAAGTAAAGGAATATGTTCTTCTTTTCTTTTTCCTTCTGTAAGTTAGGCTGCCCTTCTCTTTCCATTTCTGCCACTCTTGTTCTTCACTTTTTCCTCCTCCCCCTTCCCCCCACTCATTTTACAATTCCCCCCTCCCCTTGCCCCTTGAACCTTTACCCTTAACACTTGCCTTATCCATTTTACCCTTCCCATACCTCCTTCCCCAACCTACTCCTCATCTCTTTATCCGTAACCCCTCTATTGTCCCCCTCTACCATACCTTTTCACCCTTTACACCCCCCCAACCCTTCCCCTGTCTTCGGCCAAGTAAAACAAACTACTTTATTTAGCTGCGTCAGACAAAACTAGGCTGACGCAGTGCTGTGGCAGCTTGAATTATTAACTTTATAGCTGCCACAGCTATTTTGTTATTTCGCTTGCTGTAACAGCGCTGAGCGCAAATCATCAGCCAAATAGCAGTAAGAGTGACATAGTAGCTGAAAAGTAGCTGCCGTTGCAGCTATACATATAGATGAAGCTGTATTAGGGCTATCAGGGCCGGACTGGCTAGAGGTTGGCCCCACTGGCTACAAAATAAATTGACCCAAATGCAGGGGCATAGCTATTAGCTAGTAGTAGGTTAGAAATATTTTCCATAGATCCCATAGAGACGCAGGTGAAAATTTTTTGGAATTTTAACCGATTCGACCGATCGCCGGTCAGCCGGCTGGGCCAGCCCGGGCCTATGCAAGAAACGTTACTTGGGTCCTCATCCCCTTTGCCCTATAACTCTTCTCCTTTACCACTTGACCCCCCTACCTCCTACCCCCTTACCATTTAACCCCCTACACCCTTTCCCCTTAACCCTTCCCTGTTCAATCCTGGTTTACAAATTCACAAGAAAATAACGTAGGCAACAATTCAGATATTTTTGAGTAGGTACGTTGTGTACGTAGCTACGCTACTCCAAGCAAAGGACAGCTGAGACGGAGGCATGGACGTATGCTGCTTTGTGCACTCAGTTGGCCATCCTGTATTCTATAGGTATACCTTTCGAATTAAAACAATTATTATTCCAACCTTTAAATTTTTTTTATTAACATTTGAAAACGTTTACAAAAAAAAAGGTTAAAATAATTCATTGTGGGTAGCTAATACGTATTTCGATTCACGTTGTTGAACATTTTTTAACGCTGACGTACAAAGTACCATAATAGTAATACGAATTTTCTTTTCGAAATCCACCATTTATTCTTTTACAAGTCGAAAAGCTAAACCATTAAATAGGTTACTTTATTGACTAACAATTTGGAACATGCGTTTTTTATGTTTTCAGTGATATATTTTTACCGAATTAAGCATTTTGTGACACACACACGAGCAACATGGGAAAATATCGGCACGATTTAACGTATTTTAATAGAATACTAATGAAATTTTATTTTTGAGGTAGCAATTTAAAAAAATGTATTTTTAAATTTTCAACTAGCAGAGATGTAGCTTTTGGGTTCAATTTAAAGCTACGGGGTTTTTAATTCGTTTTTCAGGGCTAAAACGACAAACATTTGCATCTTTGCTGTAAATGGTCTTCGGAAAAACATATTAAAAGTCTCAATAACTTCCTGTCTCGTATATAACAAGCGTTGACGTTTTGCCCAGTCTCTCTGGTAAAGCATTGATCATTGATAAAGTAGTGGGGGGAAGGTCTTATATAACAAGTTTTGTTGTTTAAAATATTTTAAGGGGTCTTGACTGGCCAGTCTCTCTGATAAGGCAATGGTAAACTAGCTGGGGGTCATATTATGTATAGTTGACATTTTTAAATTTTCCAGGGGTCTCGACAGACCAGTCTCTCAGGCAAGGCAAGGCAACTAGCTGAGAGGGAGGTCTTCTATAACAAGCTTTGGCGTTTGAAATGTTTCAAAGGGTCTTGACTGGCCAATATTTCTGATAAGAAGGTAATGGTAAACTAGCTGGGGGTCATATATATGTGTAGTTGACATTTTAAATATTTCCAGGGGTCTTGACAGGCCGGTCTCCCAGGCAAGGCAACTAGCTGAGGGGTAGGTCTTATATGACAAGTTTTGAAGTTTAAAATGTTTTAATGGGTCTTGACTGGCCAATCTTTTTGATAAAGCAATGGTAAAGTAGCTGGGGGTCATGTATGTGTAGTTGACGTTTCAGATATTTCCAGGAGTCTTGACAGGCCAGTCTCTCAGACGAGGCAAGGCAATTAGCTAAAAGGGAGGTATTATAAACAAGTTTTGAAGTTTAAAATTTTTCAAGGGATCTTGACTGGCCAGTCTTTCTAATAAGGCTATGATAAACTAGCTGGAGTGTCTTATATGATAAGTGTAGTAAGTTGACGTTTCAAATATTTTCAGGGGTCTTGACAGGCCAGTCTCTCAGGCAAGGTAACTAGCTGAGGGGGGGGGTCTTATATGACAAACTTTGAAGTTTGAAATGTTTCTAAAGGTCTTGACTGGCTAGTCTTTCTGATAAGGCAATGGTAAACTAGCTGGGGGTCATGTACTCGTATGTGTAGTTGACGTTTCAGATATTTCCAGGAGTCTTGACAGGCCAGTCTCTCAGACAAGGCAAGGCAATTAGCTGAAAGGGAGGTATTATATAACAAGTTTTGATGTTTAAAATGTTTCAAGGGGTCTTGACTGGCCAGTCTTTCTAATAAGGCTATGATAAACTAGCTGGAGTGTCTTATATGATAAGTGTAGTAAGTTGACGTTTCAAATATTTTCAGGGGTCTTGACAGGCCAGTCTCTCAGGCAAGGTAACTAGCTGAGGGGGGGGGGGGGGGGGGTCTTATATGACAAACTTTGAAGTTTGAAATGTTTCTAAAGGTCTTGACTGGCTAGTCTTTCTGATAAGGCAATGGTAAACTAGCTGGGGGTCATGTACTCGTATGTGTAGTTGACGTTTCAGATATTTCCAGGAGTCTTGACAGGCCAGTCTCTCAGACAAGGCAAGGCAATTAGCTGAAAGGGAGGTATTATATAACAAGTTTTGATGTTTAAAATGTTTCAAGGGGTCTTGACTGGCCAGTCTTTCTAATAAGGCTATGATAAACTAGCTGGAGTGTCTTATATGATAAGTGTAGTAAGTTGACGTTTCAAATATTTTCAGGGGTCTTGACAGGCCAGTCTCTCAGGCAAGGTAAACAGCTGAGGGGGGGGGGGGTCTTATATGACAAACTTTGAAGTTTGAAATGTTTCTAAAGGTCTTGACTGGCTAATATTTCTGATAAGGCAATGGTAAACTAGCTGGGGGTCATGTACTCGTATGTGTAGTTGACGTTTCAGATATTTCCAGGAGTCTTGACAGGCCAGTCTCTCAGACAAGACAAGGCAATTAGCTGAAAGGGAGGTATTATATAACAAGTTTTGATGTTTAAAATGTTTCAAGGGGTCTTGACTGGCCAGTCTTTCTAATAAGGCTATGATAAACTAGCTGGAGTGTCTTATATGATAAGTGTAGTAAGTTGACGTTTCAAATATTTTCAGGGGTCTTGACAGGCCAGTCTCTCAGGCAAGGTAACTAGCTGAGGGGGGGGGGGGTCTTATATGACAAACTTTGAAGTTTGAAATGTTTCTAAAGGTCTTGACTGGCTAGTCTTTCTGATAAGGCAATGGTAAACTAGCTGGGGGTCATGTACTCGTATGTGTAGTTGACGTTTCAGATATTTCCAGGAGTCTTGACAGGCCAGTCTCTCAGACAAGGCAAGGCAATTAGCTGAAAGGGAGGTATTATATAACAAGTTTTGATGTTTAAAATGTTTCAAGGGGTCTTGACTGGCCAGTCTTTCTAATAAGGCTATGATAAACTAGCTGGAGTGTCTTATATGATAAGTGTAGTAAGTTGACGTTTCAAATATTTTCAGGGGTCTTGACAGGCCAGTCTCTCAGGCAAGGTAACTAGCTGAGGGGGGGGGGGGTCTTATATGACAAACTTTGAAGTTTGAAATGTTTCTAAAGGTCTTGACTGGCTAGTCTTTCTGATAAGGCAATGGTAAACTAGCTGGGGGTCATGTACTCGTATGTGTAGTTGACGTTTCAGATATTTCCAGGAGTCTTGACAGGCCAGTCTCTCAGACAAGGCAAGGCAATTAGCTGAAAGGGAGGTATTATATAACAAGTTTTGATGTTTAAAATGTTTCAAGGGGTCTTGACTGGCCAGTCTTTCTAATAAGGCTATGATAAACTAGCTGGAGTGTCTTATATGATAAGTGTAGTAAGTTGACGTTTCAAATATTTTCAGGGGTCTTGACAGGCCAGTCTCTCAGGCAAGGTAAACAGCTGAGGGGGGGGGGGTCTTATATGACAAACTTTGAAGTTTGAAATGTTTCTAAAGGTCTTGACTGGCTAATATTTCTGATAAGGCAATGGTAAACTAGCTGGGGGTCATGTACTCGTATGTGTAGTTGACGTTTCAGATATTTCCAGGAGTCTTGACAGGCCAGTCTCTCAGACAAGACAAGGCAATTAGCTGAAAGGGAGGTATTATATAACAAGTTTTGATGTTTAAAATGTTTCAAGGGGTCTTGACTGGCCAGTCTTTCTAATAAGGCTATGATAAACTAGCTGGAGTGTCTTATATGATAAGTGTAGTAAGTTGACGTTTCAAATATTTTCAGGAGTCTTGACAGGCTAGTCTCTCAGGCAAGGCAACTAGCTGAGGGGTGGGGGGTCTTATATGACAAACTTTGACGTTTGAAATGTTTCTAAAGGTCTTGACTGGCCAGTCTTTCTGATAAGGTAATGGTAAACTAGCTGGGGTCATGTATGTGTAGTTGACGTTTCAGATATTTTTAGGAGTCTTGACAGGCCAGTCTCTCAGGCAAGGCAGGCAACTAGCTGAGGGGAAAGTCTTATTTGCCAAGTTTTGACGTTTAAAATATTTCAAGTGTTTTTTTGACGTGCAAATAAGGCATTGATAACCGGGCTGGGAAGCTATACAACAATTGCTGACGTTTAAAAGGTTTCAGGGAGTTTTGAATTGCCAATCTCTCTGGCAAGACATTAATAAACTAGCGGGTAGTTGGGTAGTAGTCTAATATGACAAGTGTTGAAGTTAAAATATTTTCAAGGGTCTTACTGGTCAATCTTTTCGACAAGGCAATGATAAACTAGCTGGGGGATGACTTTGACTTTGACGTTGACTTTTGACGTTGACTTTTGACGTTGACTTTTGATACATTTTCAGCAGTTCACCCTATTCAGTCTACGTTAAGTACTAGGTTACATATTCTCATGTTATACCTGATGCGCTCAACTTCTCGCTCCCTCTCATCAATTTTGTTTGAGTAGAATCGCTACACTAATATAAAGGGACAACAGGACTTAAGACAAACTTTTTTTGCTTATTTTTTATATAATGCGTTTGATTATATTGCTCTCTCACTTAATGACTGTGCATTAAAGTTGTAATCATAGATAAGCCTTCTCGATACAAGTTAATTTTCATGGCTCGCTTTATTAATTATAAAAGGATTATAATTAATAGTTTGTACCACTATTCACGTATTAGAACGTATTTACTATAGATAGGTAACTATCGCCAATTTTCGAGGTTAATGTAATCCTAAAATCTAAATTTTGTTACGTAAGGTATTTTTGTAGGAGATAAATTTAAATTTTTGTTAAAAGTATGCAGGTGGTGTCTCACGATCACACCGAATTTATGATTTATTGTTTGAATTTTCTTAAGATAAATAAAAATATATGAATATATATTTACAATAAAGTTCAAGAAGATAAACTGTATGTACAGGGTATTTCACGTATAGTGTCACCTCTGATGTCTTAGAGAAGCAAATTTTTATATTATAGTAGGGCAGTAGGCGATTCTGATGGAGACACGTTTTGATTCATATTCCTGAGAGAATTTAATCGACCATTCTCTGAGTAATCATGGATAGCGCATTACGTGTAACACCCTGTATAACGTGATATTTAATTTCAAGTTTAATAAAGTGTTGTAAGCTAAAATTAATTTCGCAACATTTATAATATTCTTTTGCAGACTTTTTCTGAAACTTTAAATATTATTAAAACTACAAGCTGTCAGCACGATAAACCAACAACACTTAATCTCCTGGAGAGTTTCCAAACTACTGTCTGAATCTTTTTTAAACGAGTCTCCGATCAATAGCTAGGATTTGGATTGGGATGCATTCGACAAATAAATTTGCACACACATACGAGTGCATAACAAAAGCCAAATTGAACTTTGCAAGACTCATGAGGATTTGTTCTGTCGTTAACACCAACAAGGGAAGGATTGCTGAATTGTAGTGGTCAGTATAAGTTGCGTCTCGTCCGTCGAGATCGTGAAATCATCTTGTGAAACGTGTAGATTTAATACTAACAGAGTGCACCTATTGTCCTTTTGTAAAATATATTTCAGAATCTAGAAAACAGGAGTTCTCTAAAGGCGGAAACACAAGTATAGATTTTTAGTCCGGCTTGGCCGGCTTGCACAGGCCAAACCGGAGCGTCTGTACATCGTTTAGGTGACGACTTGCACATGTAGAGGCCTATGCAGTTCAAAACTACGCAAACAAGCCTGAGTGAAAGCCTGTGCGTGTGTCTACGCTTTGATTACTACGCTACGATTTGTGGATAAATAAAACGATTATTAACGGGAATGGGTAGGGGCCTTACTCTGGATTTTGCGGGAAGGCCCTCAAACTCTTAGTTACGTCACTGATCTTTACCTTAAGATCTCTGTAAACATCCCTTGATGCAAAAGGATTAAAAGAGCTTCTCACAACGACGTCATTCATCGGTTGTTGGACTCTCGAAGATTTGCAGTTTAAACCAGCTGCACGTTGAGACTTGAGTAGAGCTTAGGGAAATTAAAAAAGTTGTCATAAATATCAATAATTTTTCCCACCTCTAGACTTGAACTTCACGTTCTTGTAATTTACAAAATTTAGCAGAGAAAATCTGAAAAACGATTAATAAATACTAGTAGTTTGTGGGAGAAATAATGAAAGCTTTGAAATAAGTATTTATTTTTTACTAAAAGGATGCAACTTCAACTTTAAATGCTTACTTGAAACTAAAAGGCTTCCTTTTGAGCTTACATAGTTGTCTTCTTAGAGCCTGTTTATTTTAGAAAAAGAACTATTTATTACTTCATGTTTGTATTGAGATCTTTGAGCTTAAGTAGGCTACGAAAATATTTACTTTTCTTAAATTTTCTACAATACTTTTTTCTCACCTTGCTACCCTACTATTACACCAAATTAAAAAAATTAACCCTATCAACCCTTATATTTTTTTAAATAGAAAAAAAAAATTTAAAACAACTAAGTTGGCATCTCCAAAACGGCGCAATAATAATTTTTTTTTGTAAATTAAATTTATTAGTTTTGATAGGGCCTATCAGTTCTTTTTTAAAATTAAAATTATCTTCGCTAATAAAAAAGTTATAGACATTATGTAAAGAAAATGCACTTTACAGTTATTTCAAAATATCTAGAGTGCTACCATTTTTTTTCAAAAAACAAAAGCAGCATCTGATTTGCCATAATAAAGGCTACATTTTGGTGTCATTTAACCGACCTCTTATATCTCTTTGCGAAATCCCCATGCTGAGCAGTGAGCCATGCTAAGTGGGACACGCTGTACTTGTACAATAATTGGGATATTTAGACAAGCGTTTTTGGTATCAAGTAACAACTGTTTAGGTTCATTAATTTTTTTGAAAAAGTAATGAAGTAACAACAGCTTCAAGCGATTGAAAACAACAGACGCATACCTTAAGAAAATACTTTTACTATAGTTCTAAAACTACCCCATTTTCGGTATTTTGGAATTTCTCTACATTTATATATTTACATTTCGGTGAGAAATTATTTAAACATTAATTTCAATTTGCAAACACAGCAATATTTTTCAATAATTTTGTTTATTTTTCATTAATAATAAAATTTTATTCATATTCGTATTTTGCCAGCCTAATACGTTACATTTTGTTATAAAACCTAGCTAAAAACCAATATTGATGAATTTTTGAATTAAAAACTAAATGAAGTCATGCACTGTGAAATTGTAATGCGTTTAAAATTAAAATTGCAATTCAAAATACATAAGTAGTTAATTTTCATCACATTGAAAAAAAATTAAGTTGATGATGGTTACTTAGAGGCGAAACGTGGTTCGTAAATTTTGATAGTATCGTGAGATAGAAAATAAAACTTGAGGATGGAAAAGTTAGTTTAACCATTCACGTATCTTTCACAGTTTTAGAGATCCCAATAGACACGAATTTGAAATAGTGTGCACAAAACTGAACAAAAGATTTCAATCAAATTCAACCACCTACTGTGTTTGTTAAAACACACAGATAAAAAAACAAAAAATGAAGGGAAAAACTAACTTTTTTTGGAAAATTCTTCGGCTTTATTTAAAATTCGCTCTAAAAGAGAAAAAAGTAACTTTTTTAAACAAAGTGAAAAAATTTTCAATTTAAAAATTGTATGCTCTTAATAAGCAGTAACAGTAAACGTAGGTATACGACATACAAAGAAGAAGAAAAAAAGAGGAGAAAACTCAACTAAGATTGACTTTTTGTGAACATATTCAAAAATTCAATCACATTTTCAAGTAACAAGTTTCGTTTTACAAAAACGCGATTTACAATAAAAAAAGGAGGTAAAGAACGTGTTTATAAAATTCTTACATCATGACGTATTCTCAAATGTTAAGTATTTAAAAGTAACGATTTTTTCATAGAGGGTGAAAAATTTAAAGCAAATTGGGATTACCTCCATAACGTGTCTATCTTAAGAGGTATCACTATGAAATTTTAGTTAAATAAGGAATAATTTCAAATTTATAAGGTATAGTAAAATGTATACATCACTTCCGGTTTCACCGGATGTGATAATAACTGTGGTTTTGCAATTGAAACACCCTATATAGTTTTATATACTTTGCAAGTTTGTTAAATTAGCTGTCACGTGACACCAATAAATATTTTGACTTCCGGTTAAACCGGAAATGGCACTTACTTTATAATTTAAATGAACCACCCTGTATATTATTTAAATTATAAAGTCTTGTCTACTTAAGCCCCATCCTGTAAACGTGTGTAAATAAATTGTTTGACCAATCTTTAGGGTTGTGTTCTTTACTTAAAATGACGGTACTCGTATTTTTTTCTCGTAATTACAATTTTTAAGGGATGCGGCCTACTAAAAGGGGGCTCCTAAAAACATTATTTTGTTAATATTTGAGGAACCCCTTGACCGATTTTAATGAGGTTTGGTACACTAACTAACTAAGTGCATTTACATAAGTCCCAAATTGTAATTTTGTAAAAGTCGCTAGAGGGCGCTAGTTACGGACAACTGGTATTGGGTTTCTGCAATAACTTTTTTGTCCCAAATATTTTTTAGTTTTTTAGTGCACAGTTAAACGTAGAGTTTAATTCTATAAAATTCTAATACTTATAGTTTAACAATTTTTAGTTGTAAAAATTGATAGTATATCTAGCACAGTCACAGACAAGAGCAGCGCGCTACGTCTTATGTCATTCACTAGTCAATTACTAATAAACTAGGCTAGTTACTGTGATGCAACTTTAGGAAACTATTGTAAATAGATCATTCTGAAACGTCACCAAGGCACATCCCGATATTTTAATCTGATTTTGAAATATTAACAAAATACACTAGCATTAGCTCAGGGGGGCAAGGCGCGCCTAAGGAGAGTTAAAGTATTACTTTATCTATTCTTGCGGTTAAAGCGATAAATACTTCAAAATTATAAAATTTTGTATACTTAAGCCTTATCCTGTACAAAAAGTAATATTTCAGAGCAGTTACAATTCTGAATACAGTTTTTAATTCTGCGGAGCTATAATAACTTCTCAGGAGCACCTTAGATGCATTTTTATAAATAAATAAATAGTTGTCGTAATTTTAAATATATTGACGAGTAAACTGCACTCTATTTTAAAAGGCACTATATTTGTGTACTACACTATAAATAAATAATATTATTTCATATAACTTTTAAGTGCTACGGAATTAATTTCAAAGGGTTCATAAAATTATAATTAAGTATTTTTATAAAAAATTCAAAACAGTTGCGATTTAAATTAAATTTCCACAAAATTAAACTTAAAGGTTACTACTTTCAAGTTTTCAGTTTACTTTTCGATCTTTTCCTCTTTAAAAAGTCATCTCTAATACCCTTAAGTTAAGCTGCAATGCGGTAATCTTTTCTAAAAGTTAACATACTTTTTTTTTCAAGTTGAGATGATTCTGTTAGAAAACTAACTCAAAATAACATTACTTAAAGTTGAAAAAATACCAAATTATTCTTTTATATAAAAAACTCTGATGTGGCCATAATAAGACTTTTTTTATACAAAATATTTAGTAAAAATGAGGAGTTCCAAAAATTTACATTTCACATTCTCAAATCACTCCCCCAAAGTGTATTTTTCGGATTTTAAAACAATAAAAATATACAGGGTGGAATTTCCGGTTTAACCGGAAGGGTTATCCAAAATAGTATCAAATAATGGAGAATCGTGGGGGACTGAAAATGTCCAAAAATTAAATAAAAACAAAAAGTTTCAAAGATAGTTAAAAGTGAATGGTTACGTTCAAGCGGTGCACTCGGAAGTCACAGTGGTTGAATCTTGTACTACTACTTAAAGTTTCCGGAGTATTCGCGGGAAGTTCAAACTGGCAAGTTGCCAAGGCATCCGATGACTTGTACGTAATAGTGTAAACGAAACAGTGCGTGAATATTTAACTATAAACCCAGCTTTATTACCCATCCACAAGATTAAACGTTACAGGTGGGTCGCGCTCTATTAATCTCTTTACGTCTCAGAGGGTTGTGGCGTTAAAAAAGTTGAGAAACGCTGCCTTGGTGTGAATG
The DNA here is from genome assembly GCA_963924605.1 of Malthinus seriepunctatus. Lineage (NCBI taxonomy): Eukaryota > Metazoa > Arthropoda > Insecta > Coleoptera > Cantharidae > Malthinus > Malthinus seriepunctatus. Next base: position 18,625,424 of record OZ004603.1, read on the forward strand.
TATCACTTTATAAATTTGGCTTACGTTTTTATTAAACAATAAACTTTTTGTTCACTTAAAAAGAATTAAAATGCACTTTAGGAAAAATAACAAGGTGGAAAATGCGAAGAAAACTTTTTCAGTGATTGAATTTTGATCAATTACTTACGATACGCTGAAATATTGTAATCGATTAAAATGATCATTAAATTTATAAGTAAATAGACCGTTTACATGTTTATATTAAGCACTTTGTCAATATTTTAAAACATAAAAGTTAACTGAAAATTAATAACCTTTGTACAGCTTTTTTGTGCTCCTAAGTAGCTAACCAGTTTTGGGACTTAGCGGTTTTAATTTTTTAAAAGGTTATAATGGGTGCTCATTGAAGTTCGAAAGAAAAAGAGAGAGAGATAGAGAGATCGGGGAAGAGAGGGATAGAGAGTGGAAGCAGTAGGATAGAGAGAGGGTGGGGGCAGGAGAGAGATAGATAAAGAGTAGGAAGGTAGAGAGAGAGCCATCAGTTAGTTAATGAAAAATGTTTCATTTTTCGGTAAGAAATGTCGTCAATACTCAACACATAACCACTACATAAGGCAAACAGTTTCAGAAAATTCAAAATAAGCCAAGAAGTTGGCCGTATTTAACTTTGCACTAAAAATTCATCCCTTGACAAACACATAAAGCCAAATGGCTTTCTAAAATAGTCGCCTTGTAAGCCTAACAACAATGAGCAAATAAACAATTTTAAAATGTCGAAGGTTAAAGAAAGAACTTTATTTTTGAGCATTTGTAATAGCATAATATAACCATCTCTTGCCTCCCTTAACATTAAATTTTCATACTTACCTTTTCACGCCTTCACACACACACGTCACGACCAATTTATTTAAAAAAAAATTTACCCAACTCGAATTTTATTTATAATTTATGAAAATTCACTTAATTATATTCTGCTTCATCTTATCTGCTTATTTATTTTACTAAACCACCTTATACACTATACAGGGTAGTTATTAAACTATAGGTAAATCAACTGTTTTGTTGTTTCAAAATGAAATGAAAATGAAGTTTTATGCTTTATTCCAATAGTATATTATGATATAAGGACGTAAAATTATGTTTTACGGGCGAGAATAGAGAGTTGCCAGTCGAGGCGTAAGCCGAGACTCGAAAGCGCATGAGACAGAAAACTATTACGTTCGTGCGTCATACAGTATTTTTCATTTGACTGTATACAATATTTATAAAAAAAATAAAAAATTTAAATAAACTTTAGAATACGTAATTTTACAATATAATGAATTGTAGGTACATAACCTCAAATTTTTGATACGCTAGTAGAAATTAAATATTAATAAACGTCAGATAAAATTGATACCTACCTATTTGGAATAAGAACTTTAAACGTCAACAGATGGCACATCCGTCTAAGTGCACTTTACGGTCTCTAGACTAATTATTCGACAGGATTTTTTCCTTAAAAGTAATTTAATGAAATTCGTCCAAGTAATATTAACTAAATGACCCACCCTGTATATTCATGTCTCATTGAATTTTTCAAGCTGTGGCTTAATAGTTTATGAAGAAAACTTTATGTAACTAAACAAGATGCAAAATAAAAGTAATGAAACAAACACAGAAGGAATTTGTTATTTTTAAAACAAATTCTTAAGGGATGTGGTTTTATAAAATGCAACATGCAACAACTTATTTCGTACAAAAGAAAACATTATTTGTGTTTAATGTTTTTCCGCACATTATTTTACAAATTCTGAATCTTTATTAAAACTTTTCAAAGTATTATTAAACTTTAACTTAACAATTGAATTGAGACTGAAAGAAAAGAATTTTATAAAACTATAAAAGTCGTTAACAAGTTCATGGATGGATCGTCTTCTTCAGTTAAACAATAAATGTTTTTTTTTGTTTTAGTTAAACAAAAAGGTTTGTGATAAAGTTGGTGTTACTGATGAAATTTTCGTGTTTTACTTATTGGAGTTTGTAAAAAATTGGGAAATTGCGAAACGATGTTAGAAAAGGCAAAGATACCCTTGTAAAGCAAAAATGTAAAAATGATAAAGAGAATCTAAGGTTAGATCATAGACAAAATCAATTCCGTTCTACCATTATTATAACTATTATTGTATCCTTTCGAAGTATCCTGTACCGGGTGCCGTAAAATGAATGTTCGGAAAATTAGGCTTTTGGTATAGAATTTAGAGGAAAAGATTACATGCATGGCAAAGAACCCTCTTCAGGCTACATCTTTTAAAAATATTTTCACATATAGGGGGTGATCCATGCATTAGTCCCTGCTCGGGCGCCAATTTATAACTACTGTCCAAGCTATCATGATTTATTGATCAATTTCTGTTTAAATTGTTTAAATTTACAACCTTTAAAAGTCCTTGCTTGGACGCCATGTTAATTTATATTTTGGTTGCGAAATTTTCTACGGAAAAGTCGCTTTTCGTGAAAAAGCTTCACCTTTCAAAATTATTTTCACATAAATACAGGGCTATCAATCCATACCCGGGAGCCAATTTATAGAGATCCAAGTTATCTTGATTTATTTGTGATCAATTTGTGTTTAGGGTTTTTTAAATTTACAATCTTTAAAAGCCCCTGCTCGGGCGCCAAATTAATTTATATTTCAATTGTGGATTTTTTTTTTGGAAAAGTCGGTGATAGAATGAGCTGTACTTTTTAAAATTATTTTCACACATACAAAGCGATTCATACATTAATCTCTGCTCGGGCGCAAATTTATAACGGCACAAGCTATCCTGAATTATAGTGCTTAATTTCTGTTTAAGGTAACCAAATTTACAATCTTTAAAAGTCTCTGCTCGGACGCCATAATAATTTATATTTTGGTTGCGGAATTTTCTTCTGAAAAGTACCTTTCCGTGTTAAAAAAAGCTCCACCTATCAAAATTCCTTTAATATAAATACATGGCTATCCATCCATGCATTAGTCTCTACTCTGGAGCCAATTTATAAAGGTCCAAGTTATCTTGATTTATCGTGATCAATTTGTATTTAGGGTTTTTTAAATTTACAATCTTTAAAAGTCCCTGCTCGGGCGCCAAATTAATTTATATGTCAATTGCGGAATTTTTTTGGAAAAGTTTGTGATAGAATGAGCTGTACCTTTTAAAATTATTTTCACACATTCAAAGCGATCCATGCATTAGTCCCTGCTCGGGCGCCAATTTATTCTTCTAGTTATAACGAAGTTTATGAAAATTACTTAGTCTGATCAATTGCAGATTAATTTATATTTAGGCGTCGGATTTTTTTTTCGAAATGTCGCTTTCCGTGATCGCTTGATCACTATAAGCGATAACTATTAGCGCAGCGTAGCGTTACACTAAGCTACTTACCCCTTACCCTTCTTCTACCAATTTCTAAAAGTTTGTAGGAGAGGGGTAGGGAGTATGTAGCGCAGCTATCGCTACGCTGCGCTAATAGTTACAGGATCTCAGTCCAGACTGTTATTACATAAGCGGCAAGACAATCTCATCCGTTATAAATTGGCGCCCGAGCAGAGACTTTAAATATCGTAAATTTTAAATCCCTTGAATCTTGTTCCTTGTCATTGTTTCAAGCTGCCTGAAACGTCATAATTATTCTGGGTGAGTTTTGAACACAACATGTATTTTTTCATTAGTATTTAAAATGACACACCTTGTATATAATTAAAGTAAAAAGTTGCCCTTTTCTGTAATTTCTATAATCGATTTGCTTTTAAAATTCGACTTTTTTGCCATTACAAAAAAGAAAAACAATTGCCTTTTTTTTCAGCCTCATCCGGTGCACTACGATATTTTTCTCTGAATTTATTTTAAATTATTTTTAAAAATATAAAAAATACAATTGTTTTTCAACATCTCCAAGTCAAAGCCTTTGTTTAAAATAGTTAACTAAGCAAAGCCACAAAATAACATTTTTTATTCCCCAAAGAATCCAATTTTTATCATTTTTTTAATGTGGCTCTAAAAATTGAAATTGTGCGCGTATAATATTCCTCTAAAGAAAAAACCGATATCAATTTTAGCGAATTTCCATTGCTATATGAAAAAATCATGTGTTGGTGACATAAAAAAATTTCTTTTATTATCCTACCCTCTCTTTTATTCAAAAATTTTATAGTTATGTAAATCCATCTGCAACATTCTACAAGATAATTTTTTTTTAAATTCAAAAACATATTTTTTTAATAATTCATGTTACTTGTTGTTCATAATATTGTTTTTTGTACAGGGCTCTCCAAACCCCAGAACCTTGGGCGTTCTCCAGTATTGCTTTAAAAAATCGCAGAAACATTGTTTTTGGGAATTAAGAAACAAAATTTGGTGTACCAGCAGTCAAAACCATGGCCTACCTCTATCGATTAATGTTTTAAGCATTCGACATACAGGGTGTTCGTGAGAGCATGACAATTTCAGAAATTTTCAAATTACGATATTACGACTTATCTATATAATTTAAACACTCTGTATATTTGAAAATAGTTTTAAAATATGAAAGATGGCTATTCGCAAAATTTTTATATGCAACATTTTTTTCTAAAAGTAGAAATAAAAGTAATGCTCGAGTAAGTAAGAGTTTTGGTGGATCTCGCTTAGGATAAAATTTGACCATATAATTTCAAAAATTGCTTTTTAATTAATTAATAGTTTTTATAACAACCTGTTACTAAAAGTTAAATAATAATAACTTAATACACTTACAAAATAATAATTAAATAGAATTTTTAGAAAACTCCATAATTAATGTGAGTTTGGTGTTGTTTGAAACAAGACGGTAATTAATTTTAACAAGTTGTGTTAAAAAATGAGCTCAATTAAGTAGATGTAACGAGATTTGGCGTCTTTTTTAGACCAAAAAAAACGAAAAAGAAGACGAAATAAAGTTGGTAATTTAATGAGTGTTGTGAAAAGTGAAGTTTTTTATTGATGATCGAATTTATCTACTTTTTATTGATTTCAAAATAATAAAAACCTTGTTGAAAATTGTCCAGTTGGCACATAAAAGATATAAAACTTGATTCATTTGTTTATAAATTTGAAAATATAGAATTTTTATTTTAATCAGTAGGCTCATAATCCGATGTTCGAACGCTATTGGTCGCTGGTATTGCAATATTTAATTTACACAATTGCAATAAAAACATTCATATTTATACAGTGCGTGCATTTAAATATTTGGTCTGTGTAAGTTTGGTTGCATACCCATCAGGACTTTTAAGGTCGGCCAAAAACTAAAATCTCTAAGGCCGGTTTGCACCACTACCCCTTCAATTTAATTTGTAGTTAATTTACGTGTGCATTATATCCATATCAACGGAAAAACTGTCACAAAACACAAATTTAGGTTATTGTTAAAATAAGTGAAACTGATGCAAACGGGCCTTAATTATTTAAATACCTCTTAGGTCCGTTTGCACCACTTTTCTTTAACGAAGATATTCATAACTTGCATGTATGATTATTAATTACGGCTCTATCACTGGAGCAACTGCTTGGACGTTGCCTTTTGACTTCGTTGTCAGGACTTGGTCCTTTTGAAGAAGATTTCCATATTTACAAGGATATTTTACTTCTAAAATTATCAAATTTTGTATACGAAATAGTAGCAGTGCGAATCTAAAATTTAATATTTTCTCATATCTAATTAATTAGACTGACTAATTAGACACTTGCAAATTTAATCAAAACCTAAAAGCAATATGTTACGTTACATGTGAGAAAATTACAGGTAATAATAGTAATAATAATAAGTATTGATTTTAGAAACAGTACGGTAGTGGCAGTTGTTTATTTAGTCGGCAAGTGTTGAAATTCGGAAGAGCATATCGTTATTGTTAACATAAGTATCAAGTTGTGTATATTACAATTTACAATTTCAAGCATTAATAATTATTATTCAGAAGATTTATATAACTACAAGACATGTTTCACTTTATACTAATATTTAAAAAACATTATACGTATCTTAGATTTTAACTAATACTACTTCTCAAAAAGAACGTAGCCTTTTAAGTATTAAATCTTAGAGATCCGTCCAGCTGAGTTAAAGAATCTCACGATATGAAGACACAGAGAAGCTGCTTGGGGCATGTAGTGGTCTTAGTGCTTCATATTCACCCCTTCACAGTACAATACACAATCCAGTGATCTGTGGCTTAAGAACCATCTCCTCTTTTGTGCATCAGAAGGTAAGGTTCATATCCCCTTGATAATAACTGATAGAGGAACTGAAGAGGCTGGTTAGAGCATTTAGTGAGCTTAGTGCTTTAAATAGCAATACAGTACAATACAGTATCCAGGGATCTATGTAGAAAAAGGATTTCATGGCTTAAGAACCGTTCTCTTTCGTGCATCAGGCGGTAAAGTTCATATCGTCTTGATAATAGCCTCTCACTATTCATTGGAACTGAAGAGGCTGCTTGCAACATATAGCTGCTTTAGTGCTTCATAATTTCCCCTCCAGAGATCTATGAAGATGAAAGATTTTATGACTTAAGAATCGCTACCCTCATTCGCCATCAGGCAGTAAGGTCCATGTTGGCTTGATGATTGCCTCACAACTTATTCGTCGGAACTGGAGAGACCAGTTGGAACCTGTAGTGGTCTTAGTGATTCATACTCACCCATCCACAGTACAATACAGGTTCCACGGATCTCGGAAGAGGAAGAAAGATTTCATGCCTCAAGAACCACCGTTCTCTTTCGTGCATCAGGCGGTAAAGTTCATATCGCTTTGCTAATAGTCTCTCAATATTTATTGGAACTGCAAAGGCTGCTTGTAACATATAGTTGCTTTAGTGCTTCATAATTTCCCCTCCAGAGATCTATGAAGATGAAAGATTTTATGACTTAAGAATCACTACCCTCATTCGCCATCAGGCAATAAGGTCCATGTTGGCGTGATGATAGCCTCACAACTTATTCGTCGGAACTGGAGAGACCAATTCGAGTCTGTAGTGGTCTTAGTGTTTCATACTCATCCACCTACAGTACAATACAGGGTCCAGGGATCTAGGAAGAAGAAGAAGGATTTCATGCCTCAAGAATCACCGTTCGCTTTCGTGCATCAAGCGGTAAGATTAATATTGCCTTGATGATATTCGTCATGACTGGAGAGTCTCTTTCGAACTTGTCGTGGTCTTAGTGCTTCATATTTACCCATCCACACTAAAATACATGATTCGGGAATCTAGGAAGAAAATTATTTCATGGTTCAGTTCGTAAGGTTATGACAGCCAACATTAGATAACAACCGATTAAGAAGGAACATAAATACCAAAATTTACGTCGATAAAAGTTTAATTATTTATTTGGTCCTTAACGCCTTAACCACTTATTAGAGATATTCAAGTTTGAAATAAGAGCGTATTAAATTTTTTTTAACTTGATTTTTATTAAATTGATGGTTCTTTAAGAAGTCAATTTCTTAAAGTGCCCTAGAGAATATTATAATCCACAAAGGCTTCAGCATCTCGGAATATTGTTTATCGACACTTATGGTAATTGGAAAATTTCGTGCTATAGAAGCTACGTTATTTTTATAGGAAATACCAATTAATTTATCTAACCTTTTCTTTTAATTTTGTAAAACACAAAAATGTCTTTGATGTAAAAGTTAATACGGGTGAGTGGGGTGGGAGCCCAAAATATTAAGAAGATTATGGTTATTAACGTAAACCTAATTCATTAGTAAACAAAGATTATTATCATTTCAATATTTTAGTGTTCATCAGCAATCTATCCGGATTATTCGATATGTAGATATCATTTTATCCGGATTAACAGAAATAAAATTAGTGAAGGCCCTAGATTCTTAGTACTGATCCCAAACAGTTCTTTTCCAATAGTTTGTTATGACTTTATTCTTACTATTTAAAAAAATTTGTGTATACAGGGTGGCTGGCAAAATTCATCCTGAGCTTTAAGGTCGTTTTACATGGACTAATTGTCGTACTAACTTGTTAGTACTTAATCAACTCAAGTAGCAGAAACACAGGAATCTAAACTTTAACGCCGTGCGTAGAAATTTTAACACACGAAAGTACACGACGTTAAAGCTTTAGATTTAGATTTTACATGGACATTAAGTCCATGTGAAACGGCTCTTAGGTTCGTTGATATATTGTCTAAATCGCATAATGAAGACTTTGATGTTAATTAAAATGGCTTCTCAAATTGTTTCGATATACCTTAGTCAGTGATTCTCAAACTGTACGGCGCGGCGCCCCTCAATTAGGAAAGGGGAGGCGTAAGGAAATTTGAAAATCGAAAGAAAAACTGTTTACTTCATTTGGATATGTATCTCTACATCTACAGTATATATGTAGATCTACATATCGTTAGTATTATATCATTTATGGTCTTACTCTGGGGTTTTTGCTTATATCTCAAAAACGGTGGGTCCTAGCGAAAAAATTATTTTAAGCAAAATGAAAGCCTATCCAATTTCCTACAAGATTTATTCTGTTGGTTTTTGCTCTATTCATTCTAGTTTTCGAGATATCCGCCCGCAAAAATCGTTAATAGATGAAAATAAATTACCAGTTGAAGATAAAAGGGCGGATATCTTAAAAATTATAAAGAATATAGAAAAAATGAATAAACTTAATCTTGTAGGAAAATTCATAAGCTTTCATTTGACTAAGAATAAGTTTTTTGCTAGGACCTACCGTTTTTGAGATATAAGCGAAAACTCCATAAACAGAACCTTTCCACCTCAAACCGAATTTCAGTCGTACCTGAAGGATAGGCAACCCAACGTACACCAAACTTAAAAAAAATGACTTTTACCATTTTTATAATATTGCTCATCAATTCCAATTAATTCATGTTTTTATATTTTAAAATAGACGAATAGAACATTTTAATCACTAAGCTAATTAATAAGACCTTTTATTGTACGAAAAACTGAAAAAGAACTTAATCAATCTCTCTAAGACGACAAAGCTTTAGCAGAATACTTCTAGGCAAATTTTATGGAGTTACAAATTGTCTTTTTTATGTACTAACTGCTAATTATAACTATATGATTTATTAATAGAATAATAATTAATTTATGTTTTAATTTACAAAAAAAAACTAATTATACTAAATGAAATGCGCTCCAATTGTGTCAGCTGCAAAATTTAAATTCAAATGTTATTGCCTCAGTAATAATAAAATCACACACAAAATTTTCCTCTGAACCTTACATTTGAATTTATGTTTAATTAAAATACATTTTTATTATTAATTGTAAGCTTTAATCTTCTGTTGAAATTTTATTTATTTTAACAGAGAATTTTTAATTATTGTAAAAAGTTGCAATAATTGACACATTTTCATTTACTTTTTTATTACACAATAAAATGAGTTTCCACTTGCTTTTATAGAGCATTGTTGACTTTTATTGACTGAATCGATAGGTGTTTAACGTCGTTATCATTTTCAAATTCATACAGAGAGATAGGTGTACTCTAAGGTTTTCATTGCACTTTTGGACGCATGCAGGGATGGGTTAAATACTCAAATTATGTACCTATTTAATTGCTATAACTCCGTTTCAGTTGAATATAAAAAATTAAAGGAAATTTAATTCTCTACAACTTATTTTCTAAAGATTTTTACTTTAAAACGAAAGACTGAGGTGCTAAAGGCAAAAGTTTGACGAAAGACGTGAGGCAAATTTTTTTTCATACATTAGCTTTTTTGCGGGCAGATAACTCAATAACTAAAAGGAGTAGAAAAAAAAGAATGGAAATAATTTTGTAGAAAATTTTATAGGCTTCCGTTTTGTTCAACAAATGTTTTCCCTAGGACTCACCGTTTTTAAGATATAAGCGAAAATCTTGAAACAAAAAAGTCAAGAAATTAAAAAAAAATAATAATTTTTTCCTTCGATGATATTTATTTTCAAAGAAAATTTTTCAGTTTTTCTCATTTGTCAGGAAAACGCGTGAAAGTAGGTATTTCAAATTCTTTTATAGATGATTGATAAGCATAAAATTCGGCAAATCTTCCTATTTTAAACCTCTCCATGATGGTGCACAAATAATCGGCCTATATAAGCGTCACTTTTTTATGATTTTAGTGGAAAACTCGATACTTGTTAAGAATCTGAAAATTGTATAAATTTTACGTTTTACCACATTTAATTAAGTTAAGAGCCAAGTCGGTTAATTCGTTCTCTTGAGCGGCGACTGAAAAATAACTGTCAAAAATTTTAACCGTAACAACGTTTTGTTATAAATTTCTCTTGCGTTTTAAACCCTTTATTATTTTAGGTTACAATACAAAAGTATTATTACATTACACGTGTGAAAATTTCATTTATTAAAATACAAGTTTAAAATTTAATAAAATTAGAGCGAAAAGTTATTAAAGCAATAGTCTGTTGAAATGTAATTAATCGTAAGCGTTTGTTAACAAACACTAAACTCCGACAATAGGTTCTGGAGCTTATCTTTAACTACAGCAGTGATATTTTGTTATAATATCACCCAAGAGACTTTGTATGTACTGAGTGCCACCACAACCACTTAAAATTAACAGCAAATTTATACAGATTTACATCACGTAATTAAATAACGCTAATTTAGAAAACAAATCAAACGTTTTATATTTTATTTTTGTTTACTTTTAATTAAACTAATTCAAGTTTCCTTTTTGTTACAGGTTGATATGTTGAGAATCAGCATGCTTTTAAGCTGTATTTTCGTGACCAAATCTGCATTAGATAGAAATTTACCAGATAATTCATTAACTAAACGTGAGATAGCGGCAGAAGATTTTGATAAATACGCAGTTACATGTTACATTTGTGTAAACGTATCTGACAATTTTATTTGTAACAAATTCGCTATTGATAGGCCTTGCAAACCTGGTAAGTAACTATCTTTACATAAGTACATATAAGCGGTCCTTCGAGCCGGATGAAACATAGTAAACATTTTAATCGCCTTTGTCAGAGGCTGTTATAACTCGTCCTAAAAAACTAAGTGAATAAATCTATAGAAACAGAATTTATGTCCCCATGCTCGGGCGCCAATTTATTACAAACTCTTAAATTAAAAAAATTTCAGCATCGATGTAGGGATTATTCTTTAATTAAGTTCAAACATCAAACAACAAGGAGACAAACACAAACAGACTGAAATGACGACTAAGTAAAAAAAAGATCCGAATTATCAAAATTTCAAAATCATTTGCGAAGCTCACTTTGTCTAGTAAAAAATGGGATTATTATTCATTTGTCTTTTTTTACTGTAAGGTTAAGTTAGCCCTTTATTTTTGTTTTCGTATATTTTGAAAAAATATGTCTACTTAAAGTTACATCATTTCAGAGGCCGAAATTATGTCCCCATGCTCGGGCGCCAATTTATTACGAACTTGACAACTGTTTTAAATTAAAAAATTTTCAGCATCATTTTAAAGTTTACTTCTTCGTTTTTCGTGTAAGCTAACGATTGTTCGTTAATTGGGTGAAGTTCAAACATAACGACAAACAGACGGATGGGTAGACGAACACAAACAGACTGAAGTGACAACTAAGTAAAAAAAATTTATGATTTAAAAATTTCAAAATCGTTTGCAAAGCTTACTGTGTGTAGTAAAAAATGAGATTATTCTTCATTTGTTTTTTTTCATACAGTAAGGTTAGATTAGGTTCCGTTAGGTAAAGTACATTTAGCGGTCCTTCGATCCGGATAAAATATAGTAAACATTTTTATCGCCTTTTTCAGAGGCCCATATAGCTTATCCTCAAAAACTTAGTGTATAAATCCATTCATAAAACCAGAAGTTATGTCCCTATGCTTGGGCGCCAATTTATAACGAACTCAACAGCTGTTTTAAATTAAAAAATTTGTTACGTTTTTATTTTGTTTCTGTGTATTTTTCTACTTATTTACTAATTTTGTTACTTGTCACACCTTTTGTAGTTTGTTTATTGTACCTTTATTATTTATAAACTTAATACTAGAATTTTCTGTACTCTTCTCCTTCACATACCTTTGTTGATAAGGTGCCATTTTGATTCATTAAATTAAGAGTCGTACAACAGTCGTCAACTGCTTGTTTAAAATTTTCTAAGATATATTTTATTTTTTACCATTGGTTGGGATTGTCTTTAGAAGATTAATTTTTGGAAGTTATTATCCACCTGTTTGAGGATTAGATTCAAGTCAGCTTGTAAGCCCTTATCAATTTGTTTGCACCCAATATCAAGGGTGTTTATCTGTTTATGTCCGATACAAGTTTTTGTAAGAGTTCTGCATATATATCTTTGTACATAATTTCCTTATCATCATTACATTTTTTTTACTGAGATAACGCAAGAAATTTATCCAGTAATTGTCAGCACTAAGATAAGTGGTTTACGTTTTTTTTACATTGTGGTCTGTGAACAGCATTTATTTTGTTTATTTAAAACTACTTTATAGCCAATCACATTTATTTAAAATTTATATAAAGAAAGTTATAACTTACAATTCACTATTGCATTAATCAAGGTTGTAAATACGGTACAGGTGGCCTTTGGTCCGGTCTGTAATTGAAAATTTGTTTAACGTTTTTAATAGTTATTTAATCAACTAGTGCGACGAACACACAAACAGACTGAAATGACAATTGTCCTCAAAAGCTAAGTGTATAAATCCATCCATGAAACCAAAATTTATGTCCCCATGCTCAGGCGCCAATTCATTACGAACTCAACAACTGTCTTAAATTAAACAATTTTTAGCATCCTTGTAAAGTGTGCTCTTCATTTATCGAGTAAGCTAGGGATTGTTCGTTAATTTGAAGTTCAAACATAATGACAAACAGACGCATGGGTAGACGAAAACACAAACAGACTAAAATGAAATGACAGTTAAGTAAAACAAAAAATTGGAAATATTATAATTACAAAATCGTTTGCGAAGTAAAAAATGAGATTACTCTTCATTTGTTTTTTTTTTGAGGTTAGGTTAGCCCTATATTTTGAAAAAGTCTACTTTAAAGTTGAAAATGTAACCTCGAGGAATTGCTTTCACAAAAGCGGTTGTTGGCTTAAAGTTCCACTAACCGAGTATACTAAAATAGGCTTATGATGTGTAGAATAATATTATCAACCAAATTCTGTCGCAGTAACGAATTAACAAAATAAATAAACATATGTAACACAAACGTATGTAAACATGTGTAAAGTAGTTACACGTATAATGGAGATTTACGGATGTGTAGAGGTCTACTTTGTTTAAAATTAGAGGTTAAAAAAATCACAAGATCCGATGTAAATAGAACCTCTTTGAAATTTTAAACAAAAAAAAGGGAAAAAGGATGTGTTATTTTTTTATAGCCAGGAAGAATATAATAAAATGTTTAAAAGGAAAATCTCTAAAAGCTTCACTTTTCAGCAGTAAATTTTATATCCTTCACAGACTCAAAAGTTTTAGCTTTTATGTACTATTCGTGTTTATAGCTTTTGATTTGTATTACTTTTCAATAATTTATTTTTTATTCAGGATTAATGTACAGGGTGGCTCAAATTTCTTGTCAGTATAGGGTATCTCAGTTAATGTAAGAGTTAGGAGAAAAGCACACTTTATCGATCTACTTTTTTAAGACAAATTCAGTGATGAAGTCAAAAATCTGATACTTTCTTTTATTTTCGAGTTATAACCCAAAATTCAATTTCTCGTCGTTACTCGAGAGGGGTGAGGGGTAGGAAAATAAAAATCATGGGAAACTATTTGTTTTGAAATAAATCAATTTGACGTGTCTAACCGTTTTTTGATATTCCTTTCAGGAAAGAAATTATTCCAATTGTTCCTTACTTTTTATTCACACTGTATAACATCCCTTTCAAGAAGTTACATTTAAGATTTTCAAGGTCAAACTTTTTTTTCATGAAATTCGCTCAACGATCAAAAGATTATAAAAAGTGTCCTAGAAAGAAATCGAGTGTTAACCTACAAAAAGTATCCTGAAACTCCAAATTTGTATTCCCATGTGTTCCAAACTTAACTTCCTCCCTCTGTTTATGACGACTATAAACATAATAATGAAAACTTTTCAAGAATTCTGGCAACTTTTAAAAATAAAAGCATTTTTTTCATTTAAAAATATATAAATTAAAAAAGAATTTTATGTCAAACCATATAAAATTGCCATTAGAGTTGATTAGTTTTGTTTAAAAGGCATAACTTTTTTTATTTGTTTTTTCTTTATTATTGCTTTTATTCAAATTTTTTGTCACAAAACACCAAATAAAGCTATATCAATTATTTATTGTTGTTTCGATACAATTTATTTACTCAATCGAGGACCCGATAAAACTATAACATTAAAATTTACGAGCTGGAGAAAATTACTTGTTTCAGGACCAAACTACAAATCAAATTATTATTCTTTTTAACGAAATTGGAATTTTTCGCATTTTGAATTTGATATATTCGCAAATACTCAAAATTGTTATGTTTGAATCTAAAATTACACTATTTGTCATATTTTTGCGATTATTTCAAAAACTATGCGGTAAAAGAAAAATTATAAAGAATAAAAAATTGAAGAGGGGAAAATTGTACGAAAATAATCTTATTTACGATTTTTTATAAAATTGGATAGTTATCGAGAAAAATGCGTACCTTCTGCAGTACCCGTGGGTTGCGCGTGAAAAGTGACACTGAGAGAGCGTTATTACGTTACGTTATTTTACGTTAATAGGAAATTACTCATTACCTATTAGATCTAAAGGAAAACTAAAAATACGTAGCTAAAGAGGACATTTTCAGCTTTAAATTACATGTACAATATTTTTATTTTTTGTAACTTATAAGGGAGAAAAAAAATAATGAATGTAAAATATCCCAATTTTTCTAGAAAAAGTACTTTGATTTTCATAGCTTTGAAGTTTTTTTTTATTAGCAATTTCATAATCTTTAAAGTATTCTCAAATAATAAAAGAGATCTCTATGATGACCCTAAATTATTTTTTTGTGTATATTATTATCATACTAAAAGGTCTCTCTCCTCCGGTGGAGGAAACCCCCAAAATTCGGTTTGAAAGTCTAAAATTACACTTTCAATATTTTTGCAATTATCTTGCAAACTATGTAGGCAACGAAAATTTATAAAGAGATAAAAAATGAAGCCAATAAAAAAATACACAATTTTTGTTTAAGGTCAAAAATTGTAAATGCATTTATAAAACAGTTACAGCGCTTCGAACTTAGAAAATGTTAAAATCATCATTTGTTGAATATTTGAAATTAGCAAGTTGTGAAGTTTGGAGGGCTGTAACTTTTTCATAAATACTTTTACGATCTTGCAGTTTAAACAAAAATTGTGTATCTTTTTATTTGCTTCAATTTTTGTCTTTTTATAATTTTTCGCTGACTACATAGTTCTTGAGATAATCGCAAAAATATGAAAAAAAGCATAATTTTAGAAATTCAAACTCAATTTTGGAGTGATTCCATTCTCGTAAGAATGAGAACTTTTAGTATGATAAAATGAGAGTAAGAGCAATAATTACTAAATAGTAGCAAAGATTTCAGCTTTAGGTGATATACCTAGTTCCGGGTTCGATGCTAAATGCAGTTTGGTGAAAATTGAAAATTAAATTAAAGACGAGACGAGACACTTCAACTGACGAGCTATTGCTCATAGATATATTGTAGATATATCTACAAGTTACTCGGAACAAAGAACTATACGACGACACTACAACCACGTTAAGTTTGGGAGTGCGTCATATAAAAACATCTCCCAAACCCAACGTATGTGACAAATTTTACAAAAGAGGAGTGTAATAAATTGGGTCTTTTAACGATTAGATTAAATAAATGAAATTAACGTTACCAAGTGCACTTAAATTACTAATATGTTGTGTAAAACGCCAATTTAAATTTAAGTAGCACCTCAAAGCTCAAAGTGTTCTTGCCATGATAATAACTTTGACATAACCTATAAACCAGTCAAATTACTATACGCGTTTTAAATTGCCTTGAATCTTATTTTGATGGCACGATAAATTCTTACGTGTAATAAATTGTGCATAAATCTCAAATCCCAAAGTGTAACAAATAAATAAAATTTCTCAAAATGTATAAAACTTTAACAAAACTTTTAAAAGGTTTCTAAGTAAATTAGAATAAATTATTAAAATTTTAAGTTAAATCAATTTATTATACGAAGATCTTTCTATTAAAAGCATTTCTAAGTGTATTTTGCTTCTAAGTCAAATGTAATCTCATTTGACTTATAATTAAATTTCTCTTAAAGCAGGTATTTTAATCCGATTTAATTTTATTTAATCAATTTTAGGAGAAACATTTTGTCATACCCTTCATATAATGGATTCAAAAGGGACCAGTGTCTTAGTTAATAAAAAATGTACATCTCAAAAGGAATGTCAGCGTACGAAAGTTGGATGTGTTGAAATCGACATGCAAACTGTAAGTATAAAATTTGATTTTCTTTTATTTTATTTTTATTGTGAGAAAAGAAGTCGATTCAATAAGTTTAAAATCAGTTATAAATTGGATTTATTTAAATAGTTTTATTTTTACTATACAAGGGGTGCACCAAAATCTTATATCCTTCTTTTATGTACAGGGTGATTTTTTTAAGTAGTATCAATATTATACATATTTTATTGAGCTTTAAGAATCCGTTTAGAAAATTTCAAAATTCAAAATGGTTACCGAGATATTACAAAAAAACTAAAAATATGCAATTTAGTTTTTCGAATGTAGTTAGAAAATGGTTTACTTTAAAAAAAAAATTTAGGGAAATTTTTTTAGGAGTTCAAAAGAGCTATCAAACGATTCTAAACTCGATATTTAATCACATCGACGCTAAGCGTCGCAACGTCCGAATTTTCAGTTTCTTATGTTTTTTTTGAATAAAAATCACTTAATTACCTTGTATAAATTCGGATACTAAACGAGAACTTTCTATCTTGTCCATTTCAATTTACACAACTTTTCTAGGTTATGTTTGAACGTCGCGACGCCTAGCGTCGATGTGATAAAATACCGAGTTTAGTATCGTTTGATAGGTCTTTTAATTTCCTAAAAAAAATTTCGAAATAATTTTTTCTAAAGTAAACCATTTTCTAACTACAGTCAAAAAACTTTTTTTCAAAATTTCAACAGTTTTGAGTTCGACGAATGAAATTTATAAGAAAATTTTAATTTTAAAAAACTTCTAAGATGAAAGGAAGAAAATTTTTAATTTTTCCACTAAATGATTTAATGGAGGCACAAACTAAAGTAATAACCTAAACTTTTCTTGCAGATTTGAAATATTAAGGATAGATAGTTCATACATTTGAGTGTTCTCAAGTCACGTACGAGTTAAAACTTTAGTATAAACTAAAGAAATCACTTTAGAACGAGTTGCTAATATTAAAACTTATGGAATTAAATAAATTCCTAGAAAACAAAAATTAATTTCTGCTGAAATGTCTTTTATAAAACAAGATGTTTACCAACTAATGACAATGAGTTTAGGTGGAAATTCACCAACTCTTGTGCCACCAATGACGTCGCTATACTATCGGGCGCGCGCTGGTCCACTGTGAAACAGGAACATCCTGGTAGGCCCTCTATAAAGTCATGAAAAAGGCCATGAGTTTTCCCTAGGTGTATTTATCCATTCTATAGAATCAATTTTCATATATAAAAATTTTAAAGGCATTATAAACCTCTCAGCGTACACCTGGCTACTTTTGTGCCAAACGTGCGCCTAAAAGGGGCCTAGGCGTTGGAAAAACACAAAGAGCTAACTTGCAAGCACTGCTGTGTATGGAATTTTAAACAGAACTAGCAATCAGATAGCTCGTTTACTTTAGTTATTGCTCGGGTTGCTAGGATCGAAATGTTGGTTTTTTTATACGGTAGCACAATGGTGTATCCAAAATGGCGGTTAGAATACCCTCATTTTTATGAAATTTGCATGATACTTAGTATTTAAGTGTTTTCGAGGCCACTGATTACGCATTTGGTATAAGAAATATGAAATTCAAAATGGTGGATCCAAAATGGCGGCTATAATATACTAATTTTCATGGGATTTGCATGAAACTTGTTATTTAAGTGTTTTCGATGTCACTGATCACGATTTGGTATAAAAAATTAGAAATTCAAATTTCAAATTGGTAAATCTAAAATTATAACATACTAATTTTCATAGGATTTGCATGACACTTGGTATTTAGGTATTCTCGAGGTCACTGATCACGAATTTGGTATAAAAAAGTAGAAATTCAAAATGGTGGATCTAAAATGGTGGCTATAATATAATAATTTTCATGGGATTTACATGACACTTGTTATTTAGTGTTTTCAATTTCACTGATCGCGAATTTTGTATAAAAGAAAATTGTGGATCTAAAATAGCGGCTAGTATATGTATTGTAAGACCCGACTTTGAGGGTCTTAATAAAATACCTTATTGGCCTAGCTCAGGGGTATGAGGGGGTAGGTCTAAGTTCAAACGCATACACAAATTCTTAAAGTAAACAATTTTATTAACCCAACAAAATCTCAATCCGCAACTTAAATCAAATACATAATTAACCAAAAAACTCATAGTAGCTTCAGTCTCCAGGAAGGACGCGGATTCTAAAAGAAAAACAGAGCAAAAAAAATTATGTCTCATGGGGAAAAAACGGCCAACGAAGAGCTACCACGCACACAGTGAGATAGCGACAGGGCGGAGGCCTGACTCCTAGGAGGGCTCTTAGAGCCACCAACGAAGCCACCAGTCCAACACTTATGGTAAGCTAAGAGGTAAGGTAAGTGAACGTATGTCGCTGGGTTACTACGATGAACGTCACGCTGAACTCGAGGGTCGCACCAGACTCCTTTATCTATTGAGACGCACTTCTACTTATAGCTTCGCCACCACTCAAAGCGGAGAACCAATGAGAGTGCTGCGTGGACTTGGATGTAAGTGGGAAAGTTGGCACCTCGCGTGCCAACGCAAGACTTATCACCTTCACGGTTAATTAATAACATTTTAATTAATGTAAATTTTATCAATATTTAATAAGGACTGTGTGTGCACAAACAGTAACTTCCGAACGAATCTAATCTCATCTAGCTACCTGGTTCTAGGTACCAGGGGACCCGACGTCGATGAATTTGGTATAAAAATTATAATACACAAGTCAACACAAAAAGAACTTAACCTCAAATTTTAATATTTACATTCAAACAAATCTAAGCTTGGATTTTTGCTTAGTAGATTCAGTGCTCTAAACGTAGTAAAACGTTTAGTCCATGTAAAAGGGCCATTAGACTATTAGTTTTATATTTGGAAATTCGAAAGTTGGTTTTTGTATGTCTCCTGGCTCACTGTAGGTAAAAGAAATAAAATTGTTAATAACTTAACGAATCAGGCTATTTGTGCACTTACATTCATCACGGATTCTACGAGACCATCAGTCCATAAATATTAAATTTGAGATCAAACGACAGACAGTTGACTGCTAGGTCCCAAGGTACTCGAGGTGTTAATGAAAGATTTGCCTAAATGTTACTTTTGATTAGACTGTAAAGTTTTCCGACAAACTAGGAATTACATCATAACTCATCATAATTATATGGCATTTTCAGGAACTCTTCATTAAGGGTAGAAGGGTTTAATGGACTGGCTAGGAAATCGTGCTTGTAGTAAAACATTTTATTTAATAATTACTGTCACCGAGGACGTTTTACGACTGCTTTTTGTAGAGAGATGGTTTTATTTACTACTCATTTGTAAAACTTGATGAGATTATTTCTACAATATCTAACAACACCTAGCCGAGCAACAGCTCCAATTTACATTAACCTTCAGTCACAATGAGAGTAAAGACTTTTGAAAGGCGTTTATGAGCTGAAAGGTTTTAAAATAATTTTTAGTACTATAAAACTCTTTAACCTTCCAGTACTAACATGCCATCCTATAACATCCATACTAACGCCGGTCTCACAGACCGCGCTTAGTTTTAATTTTTTTTAACGTATTTTTTACAACTTTTTTATTGCAAATAGAAATTATTTCAAATATTTAGTAATTTTTCTGGAGACTTATTATAATTTTAGCAAAAAAAAATTCATTTTAATAACCAAAATTCACTTTTATAAAAATAAACAAAAATAAAAAGATGCATAAATTAAATAAGCGATTTCAAACGAATTAAACAAAATTTTTTAATAACTAGTAATATTATAAACGAACCTAGGAACAACACTTCTAAAAAGGTAAAAATATTTTTTTCATCTTCAACAATAGCTGAAATATTTTGGATAGAACATTTGTCGCATTTTACATGTTAGAACATATAGAGCATATTACCGCATGCACCAAAAAAAGCTACTTATTAATTGAAGTAAATGCAAAAATCTCTTCTGTTTTTTTGTTATCCTATTTCTATTCAAGACAAGTGGAAAAAAATAATTTTTAACTAAAAAATTTTAAAAATTTTGAAAAAATATTTAAAATTTTTAGTTACTGTTTTACTAACGTCGGTCTCTCAGACCGAATTCAATTATTATAATTGAACCATTACAAACTTATGCTTGCAAACTTCAAAAAAATGTGTGAGAGCATTTAGTTTAAAGGTACTGATAACCTCCCAACCCTAGCAGTTCGTATTTCAAAGATATTAATAAAAATAAAACTCGTCGGTCTGTGACACCGAGTGTTAGTACTGAAAGGTTAATAACTAATGTTGGTATCAAATTTACTATAAAACTTTCGAGTGAAAAACATCAAATTAAGAATCAATTTTGATTGTTCAAGGCTATCTGTGGGTAGATCAAATTAATTTAATGTTGACATTAAAAATTTTAATGTTGAAAATAAAACGTTTTCTAGTAGTACCAGCTGTAAAAGCATTAAATCGTCAGGTATTAAATTTTTATAATTTCCTTGCCGAGTCAATCCAATTTTCTAATTTTAAAATAGAAAAAAAATTGATTGGACGACTATTTCATTAATAAAGTTCAATAATTTTAATTTAACTGTATTTTTTATTCTCACATTCTTAAATTAATTTTAATTGCATTACTTACTAATATTTAATAAGGAAAATTTCAAACTTTTTCCTCAACTTCGCCGAAGAAGTTCCTTATTAAATTTTAATGTCGAGTACTTATTATGTAAAATATTATTTTACATGACAGTTTAATCAATTTTTTTTTCTCATTATTATTTAATCAAACTTTTTTAATTAAGTACACAAAATTTTTGGAATGCCAATATAACAAGTTTTGTCAATCTGTCGCTAAAATGCAAGTGGTCAGAGGACTAATGCCCGTATTTTAAAGCTTACAAAAAATAATAATTACTGTGTTGATCCGGATTCTTCTCTAATTCGGACTTGAAATTATTTTCTGTTAACAAAAGTCTATGATTAGGATTACCGGTATTTTTTTACCAATGCAACGTGTAGAACCCACTGGTTCTAATACAATTAGGGCGTTAATTAACATCCTTTCTGGGCACTTCTAATCATGGATATTTTTCTTGAGCATGGTCACTCTAAATCAACCCGTATTTATGAAAAATTATTTTTTGTAACCCATAAACTAAAATTATTTTATCTCATAATAAAAAACACCATGTCACAGGAAATGCGCATTAAGGTCCTAAATACACATACATATAGACACAAAGAGATAGAGAGAGAGTAGGGGAGTTAGATAGAGAAGAGTAAAGAGAGAGAGAGAGAAGAGAGAGATGTGCAGGTTCATCAGGAGGTTAGGAGATCAGGAAGTCAGAGGAGAGGAGAGGTACATAGCTACACAGAGAGTTTTGTGGGAAGGGGTATATAGAGAGAGAGGGTTATATGTCATGTGATATGTAATTTCGTTTGTTACCATATGTCATCCCATCTATCATCCCAGATGTCTTTTCATCTGTCATCCCATCTATCATCTTATCTGGCATCCCATCTGCCAAGTTAAATGATTGACAGTGGATATGGGATCACAGAGGAGATAGAGAGCGAGAGAGATGAGAAGAGTCATCAGGTCAGTCAGACAGTCAGAGGAGATGAGAGGTACATAGCTACACAAAGAATTTTGCAGGGAGGCGGTAGAGAGAGAGGAGGTTATCTCTCATGTCATATGTAATTTCGTTTGTCACCATATGTCATCCAATCTGTCATCCCATATGACTTTTTATCTGTCGTCCCATCTATCATCTTATCTGTTATCCCAACTGTCAAGTGAAATAATTAACAATGGAGATGAGATGACGGAGGAGATTGAGAGCGAGAGAGATGAGGAGGGTCGTCAGGTCAGTCAGCAAGTCAGAGGAGATGAGAAGTACACAGCTACACAGAGAGTATTGTGGGGAGGGGATTATCTGTCATGTCATATTATGTAATTTCGTTCGTCACCATATGTCATCCCATCTGTCATCCCGTACGTCTTTTTATCTGTCATCCCATCTATTATCTTATCTGTCATTACATTACAACTGTTAGTGAAATGATTGACAGTGGATATGAGATGACAGAGGAGATTGATAGATGAGATGAGATGACAGAAGAGATTGGCAGATGAAATGACTGATGATATCAAATAACAGATGAGAAAGTAACAAATGAGATGACAGATGAGATTGACAGAGAGCGCTAAATAGAGACAGTGAGGCAGAGAAGAAGAGAGTGAGAGATAGAGGCAGAAACAGAAAGAAAAAGACAGAGACAGATTGACAGAGAGGGGCAGTTAGGACGTTATTAAATATCCATTCAGGACACTTCTAATCATGGACTCTTTTTATAGAGTATCGTCTCTCTAAATCATCCCTTATTTATGTAAATAATTTTTTGTAACGCATAAGCTTAACTGTTTCATAAGGTTTGTTAACGTAATGTCTTAACTCACTCAGCGCAAGCGGTTTGTTTGCTAAACTTAGACTTCTACCTTAACAAGATGGCTTATAAAATTTATCCTTTAATATACTATTTTGGACAGTAAAAACTATAAATCAACCC
This sequence comes from Malthinus seriepunctatus, assembly GCA_963924605.1. NCBI lineage: Eukaryota > Metazoa > Arthropoda > Insecta > Coleoptera > Cantharidae > Malthinus > Malthinus seriepunctatus. The sequence continues at coordinate 18,648,401 of OZ004603.1, forward strand.
TTATTAGGGCGTTTAATTAATAGGCTTTTTGGACACTTCTGATCATGAACATTTTCGGCGACACTTTTATTCTCGGTGGTTTGCTATTGCCTTCCGGGAAATTGCCATCCCCCCGGTTAGTTTTACGTATCTCAAAAACATTTATCGGATTCATTCCAATATTTTGTTACAATTTACTGTAAATGAGAAAGTTTTTCATTTATTTTCTCCAAAAAACTGTTTTTGTTTAAATTAAAAGATTATAAAATCCATTGATTTTTCCGAAAGTCGTTTTAAAAAGGTCCTATTGATTAGTTATTACTTTCCGATACCTTAAGGTATTAAAGGAAAGTATTGTAATGGGGTAAAAAAAAATTTTTGAGATAACACCGGATATATGTATTTTGAGGTCCCCCGAGTCGATCTAGACCATTTTTAGAAAAAAGTCTGTGTGTGTGTATGTATGTGTGGATGTAGTTCCCCACGAAATCTCTGAAACGGCCGAACCGATTGACTTGAAATTTGGTATAGGGTCTTATCAGATAACGACGGAGTGCAGAAAGGAGTTTGTTCAAAATCGGTCCGCTAGGGGGCGTGCAATTAAGGAAATTTTGTGTTTTTTAAATGGAACTATATAATTTTTTTTAAATCATCCAATAGAGAACTTTTTTTTTTATTCAATGATATAAAATTTTTTAAAATTATTTTGTTTTTGAAAGAGTTTTTACGCAATCAAATATCTAATAATATTTGGCAGCTGACGTTTCTGACAATTGTCAAAAAATTTGACAGTTGTCAAAAAATTTGGCATTTGTCAAAAAATTTTGACTTTTATTTATTTTTAATCAGTGATTATAAAAATGTTCAGTATTCTTTTGTTTTCTAACTCAAGTCTTAAAATAATCAACTCAATCGGAAAGTCTTGTGTTGACACAACAGATATTTTTTTTAAACATTTAGATTTAATCTTGTATGGTGTAAATTAGATGTATTTGATGCAATAATACCCAAGGGGTTGTTAACGATCCAACAACAAATTAATTTATTGTGACATCAATGGGCCCATTGCTGTATAAATAGCTCATACATACATTTATCTCATCATAGAATGAAACATGCACTTATCTCGTAATATGCATGGTCAAGCAAACGTTTGCAATTTTATTTTGTTTTACACAAAAAATCGAAACTTTGAAAATTTACTTGGATGAAGAAATTTCCATTCATTCGTTTCCTCTTGAATTACTTTGAAACGAAAATCAACAAGTGAATGCCTTTTAGATGCTTTTTGTGTTGTCTGTGAAAATAAGGGCAGGTTGAGTTATTTTCTAATTTATTTTTTAAACGCTACGTACCTATGTCCAGAGCGTTTTTTAAACTCTTTCAGAATCTTTGAGGTTAAGCACATCTGAAAGTCGTTTGATAACACAACACGACGCCATTTTATTTTTATTTTTAACAATATTTTAAATTAAAATTTTTGCTTGCTATTTCTATATTCATGGGATCAAATACGTTCTTGGACTAAACTTCAAAAAATATATCTTCGTGTGCAATTTTAATGTAAAATGTTCTAGAGGTAGAGTTTCCTTCGTGCAACGTACTACGTACCTACGTGATTTGAAATAATTCTATAAAAATTTTTATTACTTTTTGTTTGTTGCGATTTATTTTTGTTACAAAATTGTCTCTTTTATTACTATAATCTTTTCTAATTATCGTGTTAAAATTAAATTGAAAGAATGTAAGAAGTTATACAGAATGAGTCTGGGCGCGGCCCATCGCTAATTTAAGTCTAAATCGGCCTGAGTTAATTTTAGAAGAAAACTATTCAGACATAAGTTGTTGTTGACGTCATAATCTATAATGTAAAAATATTTTGGAATTTACAGGGTGTTTCGTTTCAGATGCAGGTAAGCTAACTTTGTTATTTTAAATAGAATACCCTGTATATTTTTATATATTCAGATTTCCCGTTGTAACAATGCAGAACTTTATCCGGATGCTGGACCAAAATACTGGTACAGTATTTCAGTATTCTGGAAATTTTGTATCGTTTAAAGCTGCTACTTGTCATTTTTTTCTTTAGTTTTTCCCTAGCGCCGCCCCTGAGGTCAAAATGGAGATAATTTTTACATTGCAGTGTTCAGCTCTTCAAGCACTGTCATTTGAGACCAATCTCGAGGATATTGGGCCAAAATTAGCCAACTTTAATTTTTATATTTTCATTATCAGTGTTATCAGCGATAACAGTTTATTTCCCTGTAACTCGACAACTATAAGAGCTAGAGATCCTGTTTTATTTTCAGTGTGACTCTGGTGTCATTTTTATTCTTTTATAAATTAGTTCTGTACCTTAAAAGCAGAACACTATAAGTGACTTTGATTATAATTTGAGTTTCTTACACTATTAGGCAGTATTCTTTGAGCTCTTTTGTGTAAGTGTAGTATGTATTAGGGTATTAGCAAAGTATTAGAAGGGTATTAGTAAGTGTATACTCAAAGAGCTTAAAGAATACTACCTAATAGCGTAAGTAACTCAAATTATTTTCAAAGTCACTTACAGTGTTCTACTTTTAAGGTACAGAGTTTAACCTTATCAATTCATTAATTATTTATCTAAACTTTTTAATTATAGGTTTGTAAAATTATTGAATGTTTAAATTCAATGTAAGCCATCAATGTAGCCACCTGAACGGTTATAATAAGTGATAGGAGTTGATTGGTGTTTTTTATTTTTACCTCCGTGATTTATTGGCACCCCTGAATATTTTCCGGCTTTTAATTAATTTTTGTTAATTAATTTGAACATGAAATTTTAATTTAAAATTGCAAATATTATACCGACGTGCTCGTAATTTTAGAGCGATCCTATTGAGCTAACTTTTGTCCTCGAGCTCTCGCTAGTTAAAAAGTTGCTGCGTTCTTATTGGTTGTCGAGTGAATCCGAGTTGGTTGTCGGATTGCCAATAATAGCCCCTTCTCCATTTTGATAAAAGACTCCTCGTTTCGCCATCGTCGTGAGCGGCAGCGCGTTCCGTGTCAATTTTCTCCCTGCGTAATTTTGCTCTATGTTTAGTTAATTATTTTAATTACTTAATTTTAATTTCAATCCTTCTGCATTTTTATTTTACCCCATGTTAAATTAATTAATTTAATTCATTAGTTAGTGATTTTTTTCCTTGCCTTCAACAAACCCGTCTTCTAGGTCTAGTGGTCCTTAAAGGTCTGAATAAGTTTTGAGTACAGGTCTAGTGGTCTGATGACAGGAATTACACTATGCTCGTATTTTCCAGACCAGGTGCTCTCTTCTAACGTCTGATAGGTCTTGAAGACAGGTCTGGTGATCTGGGGATTCGACAAACCTCTTCCGTGTCTTCCAGGTCAAGTCGTCTCTCCTTAAAGGTCTGATAGGTCTTAAGGACAGGTCTAGTGGTCTAGAAATTGACTATTTATAATAGTCTACCCTGTATATTATTGCAATTTAGTATCCACTTTTTAAGAAGAATCCAAATCTGTTAAAATATATAGGGTGCTCCATTTTAAATTTGAGAAAAATTACATTTCACGTATAGTAGTCAGTAATCACTCACACCCATCGCTCAGACTCACCCTGTAGATGCAAATTAACTGCCATTTACAGCAGTTTTAAGAGCTAAAGCTGGTTTTTATTTAAAAGTGTAGTAAAAAGTTACACAATCCGTGATTTTCAAAGCACTTTGTGCGATTTCTGAATTTTTCCTCCATTTACAGCATATTATTACATTCTTCGGACATGATGTAATTGGAGCGTAAATTATTAACCGAATGTATAAAATTGATAATTAGCCGCTTCTATGATTTTTCGTGATCATCAGCGTGAATTTTTTTCTACAACAATCGCACAAATTGCACACTTTGAAGCTAGCAAAATAAAAGCATCTAGTGTGCGCGTTCACAAATAAACATCTATTTTTTTACACATTTTTATTACATTAATTATTCTTAAAATAAGAGAAGTACTATGCATCTGACAGATTTTACTTTTAACAACATATTGTACTAAATTTTTTTTAATTACCAACCGCCAGCTATATTAACAAAAACAAGTAAAATTGTGCATTTATTAAAAGTATAAAAACGCGCGAATAAACTTTTGTAGTGCCCGTCACTTTTTTTAAAGCTCGTATTTTCAATTATTACACATTTTGTGTTTTTTGGACAATTTCTATTCAAATTGGACGATGAATCTAGATGTCGAATGCATGAGGTTTTGTTTAAATATTTAGATAGAAAAGATCCCCGTGGAGAAACTCAAGTCCAGATTTTATGGCTTATTTAGCGTTTCATTGTTTATATTGATATTATGTCTTGATAGTTGATAGTTCTAAATCTGTCATTTGCCAAGAACAATCTCATAGATTATAAATTGCTTCACTAATGCATCAACTAATACCAATAAGTTTCATAAAAGAGAATTGAAGTTTAATTTGAGAATAACAATTATATTCCTTCGACATAGCAACGTTCCAATATAAAAGTTTGACGTTTGAATATAAATATTAAAATTTGAGGTTATGTTCTTTTTGTGTTGTTTCGTATACAGGGTGATTCATTGATATGACCGTAGCTCCCTAGCCGTTTGAAATAAGGCATACACTTAAATACAAAAGTTATTCAACTCCTTAAGGAGCATAACCTAAAATTATTTTCATATCTACAGGGTATTGTATTACTGCTCGGCGAGAATATTTAATTTTTTTTAATGGAACACCCTGTATATTTTTCTATATTTCGTCTTGAAATTAAGTCGCCTACATGTCCATATTAAAAATTTTTTATTTCTCGGTAGTGTTGCCAAGTTATTAATTTTTTTCTCTAAAAAATGCCCGCAACACGCTGTGCTTTATAAAATCGTACTAAAGCCGTTGTTCAAGGAATAATAACGAATTTTTATTCCTAGGTAGTTGTGACTATCTTCTATGCGTTGAAATTAAAAAAGTTCCATTAAATTGTACAGGGTGAACACTTAAAGCGGCCCAAAGTTACTCATTTCTAAATGACCGAAACTCGTTATTTTCAAATGCAACACCCTGTATATTTTTACATATTTGGATTTCTGGTAAAATTTCTATACTAAATTAGCAAAAATATACAGGGTGTTCCATTTGAAATAACGACTATTATTCATTTGAAAATGAGTTACTTTGGGTCGCTTTAAAGAAGTGTACAATTTAATCGAACTTTTTTAATTTCAACTCATAGAAGATTGTCATTCATAACTACCTAGGAAAAAAAATTAATAACTTGGTAACACCGCTTAGAAATCAAACAAATTTAATATGGTCATGTAGGTGACTTATATCCCAAGTCGAAATTATATACCGGGTGATTAGCACCAAACCTGGTCATAGGGCAATTTAACATTATGAATATTTCCAAAAAATATATGTTGTGTCAACACAAGACTTTCCGATTGAGTTGATTATTTTAAGACCAAAACAGTTAGAAAACAAAAGAATACTGAACATTTTTATAATCACTGATTAAAAATAAATAAAAGTCAAAATTTTTTGACAAATGTCAAATTTTTTGACAACTGTCAAGTTTTTTGACAATTGTCAGAAACGTCAGCTGCCAAATATTATTAGATATTTGATTGCGTAAAAACTCTTTTAAAAACAAAATAATTTTAAAAAAATTTATATCATTGAATAAAAAAAAAAGTTCACTATCGGATGATTTAAAAAAAATTATATAGTTCCATTTAAAAAACACAACATTTCCTTAATTGCACGCCCCCTAGCGGACCGATTTTGAACAAACTCCTTTCTGCACTCCGTCGTTATCTGATAAGACCCTATACCAAATTTCAAGTCAATCGGTTCGGCCGTTTCAGAGATTTCGTGGGGAACTACATCCACACATACATACACACACACAGACTTTTTTCTAAAAATGGTCTAGATCGACTCGGGGGACCTCAAAATACATATATCCGGTGTTATCTCAAAAAAATTTTTTTACCCCATTACAATACTTTCCTTTAATACCTTAAGGTATCGGAAAGTAATATATGAATTGACATGGTAAGGTGCCATGGTTACCAAACCTGGCAATAGTAATTTCATTTATCATAGGAAAGTGATAGGAAATAGTTTGAAAATTTTAAACTGTCAGTGTGTGATTTAAAGAAATATATTTCATGGCAATTCATATATTTTTGGAAATATGAGTAATGTTAAGTCGCCCTATGGCCAGGTTTGGTGCTAATCACCCGGTATAATTCAATTTAAAAAATTAAAAATATTCTCGCCGAGCAGTAATACAACACCCTGTTAAGATGAAAATAATTCATATCAATGAATCACCTACAGTCCCACCAGCTTTATTAGCTAGCTGAGGGGGCGTGGTCAGCGCTGTGATAGATTTTGAAGTACACTACGAGTTAAAAGTATTTGACAAGTAACTGTCAGTAAAATTGACTATAGGTTAATATTAAGACAGTGAATTTTGAAAAGTACAACTCACTGTCATTTTGAAAGGTTTTAGGAACAAAAAGTCTCCATTTTTAAAAGATGGCGGCCAATTAAATTTTTAACAGTAAGTTGTCGAGCATTTTGACTAACTAAAAGAATAAAACGCATCATTAGCTTTACCTCTTGGTTTAGGGATGACGAATTTTTTTGCGAAATTTAAGAAAATTGTTTATCTCTTCGTTTTTTTGTAACTCGAGTTTCCAAACTTTTTTTTTTGTTAATAAAGAAAAAAAGTTAGGTGATACTGATAATATCATCCGTCATCAAAAATACTTAAAGTTTACTCTCTTTAAAACTCGAATGTCAATCAAATCGTATCTATCGAGGTGTGTAAAAAAAGAAATTGACTTTTCTGTAAAATAAAAGTAATAAAACTTTTTTTCGTGAAGAGAAAAAAAAAAACTTTCATTAAACTTGTTCCATTATAATAATCGAAAAAATAAAATTATGTGTTTCGTAATATTTTTATTTTTGATGGAAAAAATGTAAATTTTTTGCTGTAAACGGAAAGTTCTTGGTTTTTTAAAGTGTTTCGTTAAAATATTATAAATTTAGTATTTTGTAAATAGAAACGCTGACAAAAAATAAAAGTTGAAATAATTTTAATTAACGTCAACCCCTTTTTTTGTGTTGTTTAAATTTCAAAATGAAAAAATTTCAATTCACTCGAGAATGTTTTTACAACTTTCTATAAATGAGGTCTTTAATTTTAATATTTTTAACAAGAAAAATGTTAAATATTTTACAACATGGACTTATTTACGGTTTTTTAGTTCTGTTTGGAACGTAAAGGAAAATTTTTCTTTACACTTCTTATTGAAACTGTCTTAAAATACTGTTTAGAAAAACGCATTCTAATAATAGTAGCGTAGAAATAGGCTCGAAAATGAAAAGATGTGCCAATGGAAATATTATAATAAATAATGTTCAGGACAGTGTAGCCGTAATGCTGGTGCCCTGCAAGAATAATTTTTGCTTCGCATTCAGGGCTTAAGAATTTTTTCATTAAATCTACTGAACCAAGCGTTTTTGATCTCCAATTAATCGCCTGTCGATTTAGCATAATCCTTTATTTTTTTTATTAAGATCCAATGACTAAAAGTGGAGAAATTAACTAAAACGTGAAAGAAAACGGATCAATTGCTCCCTATTAATAGTGGAGTAGAAATACGTTAGAAAACGAAAAGTTGTACCGATAGAAAGATTATGATTAAAAAATGTTCAGGACAGTGTAGCCGCAATCCTGTGTATGCAATGCACTCAACAAAACAATTTTTGGTTCGCATTTTTTTCGCTGAATTTACTGAACTAAGCTACATAGGTTTTTTGTCTAGAACTAATCGTCTGTCAATTTCGCATAATCTTATATATTTGTTATTACGATTCGATGTCTAGAAGTTGAAAAATTAAATAAAACGTGAAAGAAAACTGGTCAATTGTTGCTTCCTAATAATGATGGACTAATAATGTTCGGGACAGTGTAGCCACAATGATGTGTATGCAATGCGCTGAATATAACAAGTTTTTAGTTCGCATTTAGAGCTTAATTTTTTTTCGCCGAATCAACTAAACCAAGCTATACGTTTTTTATCTAGAATTATTCGTTTGTCGATTTCGCATAATTGTATATTTTTTTATTACCATCCGATGTTTAGAGGTTCAAAAATCAAATAAAACGTGAAAAAAAACGGGCCAATCGCTTCCTAATATAGTCGAGTAGAAATAGGGTATAAAATGTAAAGTCGTGCTAATAGAAATATCATGATTGAATAATGTTCAGAACAGTGTAGCCGCAATGCTGGTGCACTGAATAAAACGTTTTTTGGTTCGCATTTGGTGCTTAAGAATTTTTTTTCGCCGAATTTACTAAACTTAGCTATACGTTTGGTCTAGAATTAATCGTCTATATATGCATTTCGCATAATCCTTTAGTTTTTTTATTACGATTTGATGTCTAAAAGTTGAGAAATTAAATAAAGCGTGAAATAAAACGGCTTAACCGCTTCCTAATACTCGAAATAGTGGAGTAGAAATAGGGTCTAAAATGAAAAGTTGTGCTAATAGAAATGTTATGATTGAATAATGTTCAGAACAGTGTAGCCGCAATGCTGGTGTACTGAATAAAATAATTTTTGGTTGGCATTTGGTGCTTAAGAATTTTTTTCGTCGAATCTACTGAACTAAGATATACGTTTTTGGTCTATAATTATTAGTCTGTCGATGTTGCATAATCTTATATTTTTTATTACCATTCTATGTTAAGAAGTTGAAAAATTAAATAAAACGTGAACCAAAACGTATCAATCGCTTCCTAATAATAGTGGAGTAGAAATAGGGTCGAAAATGGAAAGTTGTGTTCGTATTTGGAGCTTAAGATTTTTTTTCGCTCAATCTACTAAACCAAGTTAAAGGCTTTTAGTCTAGAATTAATCGTCTGTTACGATCCGATGTCTAAAAATGGATAAATTAAATAAATTTTGAAATAAAACGAGTCAATGCGCTTTAAAATGCACTTTTCGGACGGAAGCCGCACGAATTAAATGTCCGAAATTTACAAGATTATTCCTTACATTGTCCTAAATATTATTCCATCATCATTGGCAAAAGTTTTCTTTTTGCCCTTGATTCTACTCCACTAATAACATTTGTTTAAAATTTTAATCTCCTTTTAATTTGTAAACACCCTGTAGTGGCCACGACCTCGTGTTGTACGTATTTAGTGCATATTCGAGTATATTGTGGATAATGTGCAGTTTACAATTATTAATTACTAAAGTTTGAAAGTTATTTTAGTAGTAAAAACTTATTGAACTAAATAATAGAGACACAAACGCAAAGATTCATGTACAATACGGTGTTAAGCCAAACAATGGATGTTAGCTTTTAGAAACTCTATCAAAACGTATAATGAGAAGTGCAAACGGATCCACCTTTTTAGTTCATTTTTCAACAAAATTTTCGAAATCGATTATTTATTTCTGGATTTATTTATTTGTCCAATGGCTCATTAGTTAGGCTTTAATTTAGTCAAAGTCAAATCTTATAATATATAAAAAGAAATAAAATTGATTTGAAAATGCTAGCAAAAAAGCCTGTGGGTAGGCAACACATCATACACTACGCTCTACTGATTGAAAATTCGCCACAAGGAAAATGTATTAAAGAACGATTTTTTAGATAAATGTATGCAATAAATTACTTTTTAAAAGTACTGCCTTATTGGTTTCCTAAAAGCTTACATTATTCTTAAAAAAATTCCTTGCAATCATTTCTGAAAACGTTGATTAAATTACCAAAACTTTAATTTTAATGGACCCAAAAAAAATTTTCATCAAAAAATATAAAAAAAAATTTTATTGAGGGCTTTTTATTTAACTTAAACCTTAATAAAACGTATCAAGTTGTACAGAAGAATACAAAGAAATATCTTAATGGAAAACAGATTCGATGTTTTCAGCACTTTTACACTTTTATCGACGCGGGCAAAATATTTCGCCAATTTGTATGAAAAAAATACTTCAGTCATAACTCGATTTTAGTGGAAAAAACTTCAATTTTTTTTTAATATACAGGCTGTTTATTAGTCTTCATAAAGTATGGTATAGTCTTATACCAGTCGCACATTGTAAAAATGTTCCCAAAAATATCCATAAAATTTTTTAGAAAATTGGCTTTGACAGTGTGCTCGGCTATATTTACGAAGTTTTAATAAAAACTGTAGTTGTTTGACGTAAATATTTTGCCGTGACGTCACATAAATACAAATGGTTCTATTTTGGTTTATGAAAGGACGATTTCTATTGGTTTTTGATGCGAGCGTGCGCCTTTCTTTGTTGTCTGGTTGCACTTGTTTCGTATTTAAACGTATTTCTTGGACCTTGTGGGTTTTGCAGCTTATGCGACACATTCTACAATCCGTAAAACTTGTTTACCAAATTATGACAGTGTGGTATACCCACATAACGACATATCTTTATAAAAAATTGTATTAATATATTTATGAAATTTTTATGAAATATTAACAATGTGGGACTGGCTTTAGGTAGTTCACATTAAAAGGAACATTTTTTCAATGATTTAAATAATCATTAAATAAATGTTAAAACCAAATACAAAATTTGCCACTTGTATCCTGAAAACTAAGCTCTTTAAACAAGAGTTATAAAAAATTTCTATTAACATTTTCTTTATAAAAGTAAAAATTTGTGAAGTGGAAATGCCGAATTTTGATTCCATTAAAATATCTAGAGAACGGTTTGAGATCATTTAGTTCTCATTTCGCCCAAATAAAAGCATCAAAAATAAAACATTTTTGCTCATTTAAACCTCTAATCTTCAATAAGATTATTCTACAGCTGTAGCACGAGAGGCCACAATAATTTTTTTATTTTAAAAAAACGTCAATTTCATCATAAATAGAAAATTACGTTTTAATAACTTAATTAATTTAAAATTACATTTCAAAAAGTTCAAAGTGTACGAAAGTATGCACTTGACTTACAGTATAATCTTTGCGAAATTAAGGTTAATATTGCCTTTAGGGACACGTACACATTGAACTTTTTGCAGTAAATAAAATTCCTATAGCAATTTTTCTCTCGTACATTTTATTGACAGTCGAACGACTTAATATAAAAATTTGATAAAACAATCACAAGCTTAACCCGTGAGTGGTCACGCAATGAGCATTCGGTTCACATTTTTTTAAAACAAAATGTAATAATACAAAAAGTAGGGGATGGGGAGTAAAGATTACTTCTAATAAATGTTAATCATTTTTTCAATTTTCAATTCACGTCAATAACCAGTCAATTTCCATTTAAAATACGAATTACATGTACAGATATACAGGGTGTTCCAAATTCGTGTCTAGCTGCTGAAAAGAATCACCACATACGCACTGGTGTGGACGACACCTAGGCCGTCTGAATGAATCTTTCGCTTCTTTCTTGCACAGCACAATGCTGACCACACCCACCCCTCTCAGTAAAGACGCTTTTAACTTGCGATTAGTTCCGTTTGAAAGTCTTTAATTAAAAAAGTGCCACCACAGAGCACTGGTGTGAATGAAACCCAAACCAGATTGACATCTGGGTTCATACAGTTGATGTCCAGTCAACGAAGAGAATATAGAGAATATAAAAGAGAGTGGAATTTTTTTCTTCGGGAATGTATTTGGAGTAGTTAGGAGGTCAAAATACTGAAAGTCTCCGGTCCTAGCTATATGGCTAAATGTGGAAAGGAGTGGGAAGGTTCCGTTTTGGAGTTTTGATTATATCTCGAAAACAGTGGGTCCTAGGGAAAAAAGTATTCTTATGCCCGTTTTCACCGACGGTTCTTAAGCAATTGCCTACGTAAGAACTGCCTAACGCTAAAATAATTCCTAACCCGATGCATAAAAATTATTAACCATTTCAATATTGATATACAGATACCTTTGTTTATCTTATTTAGGAACCCTGGTGCGCGTGGTGAAACGTGGTGAAGCGCAATTTCGACTTAAAAAATGCTAATGTCAAATTAAGCAATGCCTAACTTTAAGAATCGTCGGTGAAAACGGGCATTAGTAAAATGAAAATTTATGAAATTTCCCACAAGATTATTCCTATTCATTTTTTCTTATTCTGTATAGTTTTTGAGATATCCGCCCGCAAAAATTGTTAATGTATAAAAAAACTTTGCCTTCAGCTGGTTTTCGTACAATAACGACTTTTGCGGGCGGATATCTCAAAAACTATAAAGAATAGAGAAAAAATTATACAAACAATCTTGTAGGAAATTTAATAAGCTTTCATTTTCCTAAGAGTAATTTTTTCCCTAGGATCAACCGTTTTCGAGAAGGACTCCAAACACATTTCTGAAGAAACGCGCCTTTTTGGCGCGTTCATTAACTGGACTATTATGATTTATGATTTTATTTAAAAACAATAGCTAATATACCAATTTAAATTGATAAATTATGATCAAACAATTATACAGTTGATACTTAGCATGGTGTATTACCTCTAACTATAAAATTTATTTAATAATGATAAATTTTGTCAAAGCGAGTCGACATGTTAACAATCAAAACATTTCATTGTTTATAATTAATTAATGCAATGTATTGTTTTCAGATTTGTGTATCTTGTTGTGACCAAAATTACTGCAACATCAATGCCCCAACAAACACTAGTAACGCAATATATGACGATAAAATAACAAAGATGAGAATGTTAGCCAAAAATTTATTTAGAGAGAGAGAAAAGGCATTAACGACAACCATAAAAGAATCAAGTAAAGCTAAAATAATTAATTTATTTATAAATAAATATATTATGTTATTGATGATAATTATAACAAATGTACTTAGATTTACTTAGTTTAAAAATTAGTTTTCTTTTTTAAATTAAAAAGGGGTATCAAATTAAATTATAAGTAGTTATTTTTAATTATAATAATTAAAAATTTACAATCTGCTATAAATAATAATATTACAATTTTATGAAAATGTATATTGTTTATTAAAAAAAATTTTTACATGTGCAAATAATGCTAAATATATTTTGTTGCTTAAAATTTTTCTATTATTGTCTATTATATACGGGGTGGCTCTAAAATATAGTGAACTAATATTTACAGTTTATTCCTAGCACCTAAATAGATCACCGCCATTTTTATGACGAGTTGTGTACAAGATTTATCTTGACCAACACGTTTAAAGTCCATATCTCAAAATAATGAGGGAGAATCATTTATTTTTTTACACTTACATAAGAAATTGCCCTTTAGTACCGATCGGTGCGACCAATGAAAACAATCGAACCACAAATAAAGCGAAAATCGTCCACTCCAGTTTTCCAACTCCAATTTGATCGCCGAACGTCTAGCAGCAAGATCTCAGTAAAGCCCTCACGATCTATTAGGAACTGGAGCAGAGAATAAGTGTCCACTGTCCAGGCTAATCCCAGTCTAAAAAATTTTTGCAGATAAACGAAGAAGAAGGATCGATTTAGGTCGGAAATACACTGTCAAATTTTATTTTCTATATTTTATAAACGCCCTACGCTAGTTGGCCACGGATTTAGTTACCTCTCATCATTTGTTTGTTACCTTTTGATGACGATGTTTAAAATTTTTGTTGCTATGGTTTTTGACGGCACTTCCGGTTTTACCGGAAATAAAAACAAAAACAGATCAATTTTGCTTCAACAAACGTGTACAACGTACAAAAATTTCAAACTTCTTTGTCCATCACAGTTAAAAAACAATGGCGTGATGGCGAGTGCGTGGCCACCCGGTATAAAAAAACACATTCGAATCCTTTATATGTGTAGAGAAAAAAAAACACTATTAACAGTTTACAGAGTTGGAATTAATTTGAAATTGTGCCAAAAAATTTATTCAAAAAAGTTGATTTTGTTAAAAGCTAATTTGAGAAAGTACCTAACAAAATAAAACTTTTTTTTTCCCAAACATAAATTTTAATAAATTCTAACTCTGAAAAGAAAAAAAATCAATTTCTTCTTAATAGGCGTAAACTTTATCATATCATGAGACTAAAAAAAATTAATTTAAGTCGTATGTATAGTAAAATAAATATTTTCAATTATTTGCCTCCATTATTATTTTCCCCATTGTTTTTTTTTCACACATTTTAGATTAACATCGTAACTCTCTTGAACTAACAATTCATCAATGCCTCTTGAACGCCCAATTCTTGGTTGTTTCGAAATACTAAATTGGACATACTAAAGTTTCAACCCTAAATAATTGTTTCAATTAGTTAGAAAATATTTCTAAACAACATACAGGGTAGTCTATTTTAAGGTATCAAAATGTTTTACAGAAGCTACAAATATTTTAAATTTCAAAATTATTAATTTTTGTTAAAATAGTTTTTAAATTTTAAATCTTTCAAGTCCCTGCTCGGGCGCCAATTTATAACAGATCAGACTGTGTTTGTTTCGTTCGAATGTTTTATGAGGGAGGAGACTTCAAACGCCTATTATTATGTAACATATAAGAAAAAAAGACAAAAGAAAGCAATGGAAATTCTATCAACAAACGTCAAATAAAAATGAAAAACGCTTGGATAATATGGTTTTCCTAATTTTTTTTTAATTCATTAGGTACACTTTAAATACATTTATATCGTTACCAAAATTGAGCACACAAAATGCAACTATCCTTACAACATTGTAATAAAACGGACGTTGATAAATATTTTTTTGAAATTGTTTTTTTTCACGAGATAAATAACTTGAGTTATTTACAAAATGTATGCTATAAAAACAAGATTTAGCACTCGAAAAAAATTAATTTCATTTCAACTCGTAAACGGTAAAACGTTTTGAAAAACAACGGATGTGGCCATACGAGGAACTTTTTCCCGCCTATCAAATCTTGTAGTTTTGGATTTTTATTTATTAATTAAAATTAAATTTGATGTCCTCAGAAAGCTAATTTTACGAGCTTTCCAAATATAGAAAAATATACAGGGTGTTCCATTTACATTAAGAAATTTGATCCCATTTTCGGTTAAACTGGAAGTCAAAATATTAAATGTTTGGTATCGTGTAACAGCTAATTTTTTGAGCTTTTTAAATATTAAAAAATATAAAGGGTATTCCAACAATTTTGCTATTTTTGTAATTTCCACTTTAACCGGAAGCGTTTTGTTTACCGAAAATAGTGTCAAATAATAGATATTTATAGAATTGATACAAATATCCATTTTCAAGTTTTCATTTTTATTACAAAAGAAATTAGAGATTTTTGAAATTTTGACATTCAAAAAATCATTATTCCGAAGCGGCTCAAGCGATTTTAATAAAAATTTGTATTTCGATATGTTATATTATGTTGCCTATAATATCTGCAAAAAAGAAAAAATAAGGCAGAGTAAATTTTGAGAAAATCCATTTCAAAATTTGGACATACTTTGGTCCCCTTAAAGGTAAGCAATTTTGAAACTATTTTAAAATCGACTTAGTTAGGACGAAAGTCCTATATTTTGGTTGTACAATGCCGTTTTTAAATTTTTATAATAATAATTCTCCGCCGAGTTATAAAGGAATAACAACAAAATGGGACAATCGTACTATTGGCCGCCATTTTGAATAAAACAATTTGAAATTTTTGTTGTCAATTGGGGCCCACATGTATCTTGTAGCCAAATAAAAATAAATGTGGCCCAAATTTGCAAATATGCGCCCAAAATATCTTATTTTTATTATTATTTAACTAATAAATTCTTATTTTTGAACACCCTGTATAGATTTCTTATGAAAGCTATTTTTGCCGATGAAATAATTTTAAAGTGGCTAAAATTATATTTTATCAAAATCGCTTCAGTAGCTTTTACTCTGGGGGGGGGGGGACATCTATACAGACGGACATTAGGTTCAAAACATTGAAATTTTTTTTTGCATTTTTGGAATGGGGGACTCAACGTCGAAAAATGCAATAAAAAAAATTTTTTTCTTGATTAGTAATTTTTTCTTGAAATGGAAAAGTTAAAAAAATACAGTCAAAACCGGTTATAACGACTTTGAAAGGACCTCGAAATTCGATCGTTATAAGCGATAGTCGTACTAAGCAATTACGTTTTTAAGCAAAGCTTTGCAAAAGCACAAAAAGGGACTTCTACATTTCGTTGTTATATCCGATAATATGTCGTACGCTGGTGTCGCTATAACCGGTTTTGACTGTACATACATTTAAATTTTTTATTAATAATTGTTTTCAAAAATGCCAAGAAATTCATAAGTGTATGTAAATAAAGAAAAAGATAGTATATGCGGACACGAACCCTGCAACCAAGTCTAGAATCTAGAAAATAGAATAGCATTTAAATTTGGCGCCACTAGTTCAATAGTTGGAGCTTGGAGCGCGCACATCAAAAGGGTCCAGAATTACCTTATTGGTTGGTCCGTTGTACCTAATTTTACCTATAAAATAAAAACTTCTTTAATACGTTTGTGTTACCAATTTCAACACCATGGCTTTTATAAATGAAAGGGTAATCTATTTAAATGCAGAAGAAAAAATTATAATTCCTCTCAAAAGACTTGTTTTTCTTAAAGTTGATTAGGTAAGTAATTTTTATTTCTAACGCATAGTATTAAAATTACCCATTTAATCTAGGTCTCTTTTTAATTCGTATGTACATTTTAAAACGGCTATTAATAAAATAAAATTTTAAATCAAGATAAGATGGCTGTTTTTGACAGCTACCTAGATTTGACATTTCTTAAAGTTTTTGTAACAAAAACAAACTTTTCTAAAACAAAATTTTACATTATTGTTTACCTAAAAGTGTTTATAATTATGAAAAAATCAAAAATATAAAAATTTTTAATTTCGCGCCAAAATAGTTCATTATATCATTACTTGAGGCGCTGCTAACGCTTCTGTGCTTCTGTGCTAACCTCCATTTGCTTCCGCTTTCCTCATTTCAGAACATTTTAACAAAACGTTTTACATGATCAACGAAGGCCAAATAATGTCGATAGAAGATCATTTACTTGTTCAACACGAACTTCTAGATCTGGATATGAATCTGGAATATTTGTTTCCTTACGACGTTGATTGGTAAGAAATTTTATATTAATTTTCCTTCCCGTTTAAATTTGATTTAGCCGCTTATCACTTTATGCGTACATTTTAAAATAACAACCTGTGCGCAAGTTGGTGTAATTTGAAATCGAGGCGGCTTTTTTAGACAATTAGGCGCCTTGAAAACTTAATTCAATTTTTGTTGTAAAACTTTTTTAAAACAAAATTTTAGAGCAATTCATTTTTTTCTAAATCGACTAACACCTTTATTAATGTCATTTTTACTAACAGTGTCACAAGATACTCTTAAAACTATTAAAAGATACATCTTGAATTGCAAATAAGTTACCAATGGCATTTTTGAGTAGCCATTTCATCGTTAGTAACCGTTTTGTGTACAAGCACATCTTGAGCACGCCAAGTAAAAAATTCAAAAATTATATTAAAAAATGTCGGAAGCACCTACAATTGTAACAGAATTTGATTTTCCATCCCCCACGGAAGAAAGCTCAATATTTGGGTAAAATTTTTTCAACTTTTCGCATAAACATGACTTTTGAATTTTGAATTTTAATGTCAGTTTGGCATAATTTGTAATAAAAAAAATTATTTTTAACTTAATCACCATTTAAATTACAATTCTACACGCATTTAATAAAGTAACAAGCAAAAATTAATAAAAATTTTTTTTTAAAAGTGAGGTTATGTTGCGTTATTTTCTGGCGGTAAATTCAAACTTTTGCGCAGCTCAAGCATCAAACACGAAGTTCTCAACAACGAATACTTCGTATTATCACCCGAAGGAATGGACGCTTTTGGCAATAATCCAAACAATTATCAAATGCTTCAAAATAATGGAAATCAAGAAGATGACCAAGTGGAGCAGTTGTTTGCGGACGAACCTTTTGGTAAATATTCAATGGGTTTAGACGAACTTTGTTCATACGATCCAAACAAAAGTGAAACTTCTACCTTTCTAAAATACAAAGTTCGTGATGGGAAACAAATTAAAGTTTGGGAGTGTGGCATTTGTAAGTAAAATTTAATTCTACGATTTAAATTAATTTTATTCGTTTAGGTTCTAAAGAATTTGGACATCAGTACACTTTGATGAGACACATTCCAACTCATACTGATGAACGGAAATTTCAGTGCAATACTTGTGGCAAAGGTAAATCTGTTTTCTTCTTATTGATTCGTTAATGTAGATTCCGTTCCATTATAGCTTTTCGTCAAATGTCTACTTTATCTCAACATCGCGCAATTCATTCTTCTGATAGGCCTTACATTTGTGAAGTGTGCCAAAAAACATTCAATCGAGTATCCACTCTTATTTCACATCGTAAAACTCATACCGGTTGGAAGCCACACCGTTGCCATTTATGTAATAAAGCGTTCCATCAGAAAGGTGAGTTTAAAAATTTTGCACCATTCCATCTTTTGACATTTTTTAAAATTACAAAATTTAAATCAAGTTAACTAAGGAAATAATTGCAATTTTCTTAAAAAGTAATGTCAAAAAAGTTTAAAGGTAGTATCCATCAACCTCTCGTCTTTAAATCATTTTAAAATTTTGACAATTATTTTATTTTAGGTAATCTTCGTAATCACGTTTTTACCCATACAAATGAAAGACCCTATAAGTGTGACTTGTGCTCAAAAGGTTTCAACCAAATGAGCAATTTAATGTGCCATAAAGTCAAGGTAAGGTCGTTTCTGACAATTTGCAAAAATTTCTAAAATTGCCCATTTTAGGCGCATCAACGTGCTGAAAAACCGCGTTACGTATGTCAAATATGTAATAAAGATTTTCAAAAGCGTATCGGTTTACGTAACCACGAGCAGTATCAACATGGAGTACAAAATACTGATACTATTAACGGTTCCTTAACACCTACCGTCGTCAAGTTAGTAACCTATTTTCCTTTTTATCATTTGTTCCGATTTCTTCCTTATTCTTAGGTATAGTAACGGTGTCCTTGTTGATCCCATTAATACTGCTGCAATGCAACATGCTCTTGCCTCTAACCAATCCCCTTTTGCTCTGTTAAGACCTTTATTTGGTATTCCTGTACTAGTCCGAGTACTTTCTGCTGGTAGTAAGCACGTAAGCTATTAAAATAAAACAAATATTGTTGCCTCACAAGCTTACTTTTGAAAACAGATGTTAGTTCCTGCAACTGCAGAAGATTTAAAAAAGCACGGAAAAATAACTATTACTCCTCAAGTGTTAGACGAGAATACAACTGAAAGTTGCGAGGAACCACAACTAGCTAACGATAAAGAAGAACATGAAATAAACGTAACTGGTGAGAAAGATTTAAATAGTTATAATTTTTTTTTAATTATTTATTACTTCAGGAAGCACAGTTCAAATTAAAATTCCAATTGTCGCTACCGTTGTTCAAAAATGTGGCTTGGATGGCAACATGTGCATGTCTGTTGAAAGTCCAGGTCCCAACTCTTCAGATGGTGTAAATAACAACTTTTATGTAACATCAACTACCAAAGATGGTAATTTATTAATTTCTTTGCTCCCTAGGAGTGTCGCATATTAATATTTTTTGTTTTTAGATGGTGATTTTGAAAACACAGTAAATTTGGACAACAACGATGAAATAAATTCGACTCAATTTATTGGTGATGGTTCGAATCTATTAAAATCGGAAGAATCGAGCAACACATGTAACTTACTTATTTGAGTTTAGCTTTTTCACTTTTTAACAATTTTTAGTTTTTGGAAATGACTTTCCTACTCAACACATGGATATTTATTCTACAAACAACGAATTTACTATAAATCAAAATGAACAAGAAATTCTCCAACAGATTGATAGTGAAAATGTCATGAACATTAGTTTTGTTGAAAATACACCACAAACCATGTTTGAAGTAACAAACTACCACAAAACTAAAAGCCAATAAAGAACCATTTTGTTTTAGGAAATTGATAAATCGCAAATTATGTTGTTGAATGATACCGAAAACGTTTTGTACGAAGATGTTGAAGATTTCACCTTAGAATAATTATTAATGTTTATATTGTACATAATTTAGTTTAGTTCTTGAATTGCACGACAGTCGAGTAGCATAAACTGTGGAAGTTTGTTACTACTGAATACATAAGTTAAAAAAAAATTAAAAACATGAAAATGAAGTAACTGTTCTATCAGTTTTTAATTGTTAATTTGTTTAATTGGTAGTGAATTTTAAATTTGCAATCACTTAACGACTCGTTTTATTTCTAGTGCCTTTAATAACTAATTATTGGTGACTCTAATTTATAAAATTGTTACAAAAATTCCTATAAACTAGATTTACTTGTAATATAATGTTACGTTTCTTATTGTTCTTTCAAAAAGTTTTAAATATATTTTGCTGTAATGTAAAAAAAGGCTTTACTTCCTAAAACAATTCAACATGCTCAAGCATGTAAGGTGGTAATATGGCTTTGAGTGAAAATAAATGTTTGTAAAGCCCCAAGAACTGGAATAAAAATATTTAACAACTTCCAATTTTAATTTGTACAATTTATATACAGTAATCAATTACTGACTAGGAAAAGTAATTATAATTGTGCTATTTCTCTACTTAAAGTGGTTTTGACTCCTTACCCATTGCTTATATAGTTTATATACGATTCTTATTGCGTTATATTTCTTATTTCAATTCAACTCATCACCAAATAAGCAGAAACCCATTTTTAATTTTTAAAACCAATTATGAACTGTGAGCAACAATTTATGAATTTTAGTTAACTTATTTACAATTCTAAAAGCATAACTAGTCCAACAGAATTAGATATCAGACCTAACAAAATTATTGTAAAACAAAAGTATTGAGACCTTTCTTAGGTCGAGTTTCTCGTAGGTTATGGATCCATAACATTCCATAACTTAACTATATTAAAAGGAATTTTGTGGTTAGACCATTGCTCTAACGAAAACTTTTTATATCCTTTCCAATAAAATTACGTACAAACATTTTTTTCCTCTTTAAGTCCATTTCTTCACGTACGCGCCTGTCACCCAGCTGGGGACTCAATAGGTACAAATTAACATATTAAAAAACGTCTCAATATGGACCTAATTTTGTTTTGATTACCATCGAATTTTTACTAATTCTGTTGGACTTAACTTAATTTAAAAAATAATAAACTTCTTTTACACAATAATAAGTACACAATTATAAAACTCAGTCACTCACATAAATAAATAAATTTAATTAACAATTACAGTAGTGTATAAGTGTAAAAATATTAGTTCATTAAGTTAATTCTTTGTGTAGGATGCTCTAACCATTTAGATCAAAATTAACTGCTTGCGAAAAGACTTTATGCATTGTTTATGGCAGTAGCACGCAAACTTGTATTTCACTATTGTGCTACACGCATAAACATTTATAAGCTTTTCTTATACGTGTTAATTAGACCATCGTTTAAAATACGTTTTACTATAAAATATTTGCATACGTTGCTTTTGTATCAAACTTGTGCAAAAAAGCCTTATAATCCAGTCTCTTAACTAAATCTAATCAAAACTACAAAACAATAAAAATTTCCTATTCAACGTGCAGTGGTTTGTTTACTTTTAAAAGTTTTCCCACGATAGGTTTATATAATATCGGGTATAAACTAAAGAATATAAAACCAATGTAATGCACCGATTCGTAAACTTGCCAATATCGATGGAAAGTTAATAAGGCAAATGGTAACAACGACCAACCCATAAATACAAACGTATAAATCCGTAGAAGTATTTTAAATATTATATTAACGGGTGGTTGGCTTAAGAAGTTCATCAAAGCTGGATTTTTTAAAGCTAACGGTTTAACCTGCAACGATAAAGCGTATGATTTTATTTGCACATTATAAGCAAAACTTACATCTTTCTCTAAGTACATGACCATAAACTCGAAAGCGAAACAAATATAGTAACCACTGTGGAAACCGTGCCATATAGCTAAGAAAAGCAATGCAACACCTTGACTAATATAGCGATTTCCAAAGAATTTAAGCCTCTTGTAAATATATTGAGCGACCCAACTGTTCGTATTGGTATTAAACGAAAGGATGTAATCATTAAATTCTGACGCATTTTCCAAAATTGATATTTTCACGTTTTCACATCCGTTCCATTGACTGTAACCATTTTCATCTTTTCCATTGTAAGTTATGCCTTTTGGAACAAAAAAAAATTAATTTAAATTTAAAAATATAGTGTTTATAAGTACCAAATAGAATGCAGGCTCCTTCGGTTAGTAACCAACACGAAATATACTTATACAGTGTATAGCGTCCCCATAAGCCGAGATAGAAACATTTTTTAATAAAACCCAAATTCTTGTAATCGTCAGATAAAATGTAATCGTCCGAAATATATCCACCTAAAAATTGAAATACCGCTAAATAAAAAACTCCGAGTAAACAACGTTGTAGAGCTGCGGCTTCGGAATTTGGGGCTACTTTTGGATCCTAAAAAAATTATAAATAAATTTCAATTACATTATTTTTTCGAAAATACTAACATCGCTATATTTTCCGGCTACAAAATCTTGATACCTTTTCATTGGAAATTGTGGACCGATCATAAAACTTGCAGGGAAAAATGAGTGACCGCATACTTCTAAAAATGATGGTAGGGTTTTCAAGGCCACTTTCTTACTATCTGTTGATAACTTTTCAAAAGGTCTTTGACCATCCGCATAATCAAATGCAAGACCTGTAATCAAAAATAAGATATTATAAGTAACAAACAGCGAAACTAGATGTAGTCCAATCAGCTTAGTGATTTTCATAGGGGTCAACCTCTAACTAATTAGTAACAGGACGGGACCACTTTTAAAAATTTTCATTTGGTGAGTAAAAACAGGGGAAAAAAAGTCTACCGTTTTTTTTTGCATACATACAAAGTTATAGGCCATTGAAGAAAAAGAGGGTGTTCTGCAGTGCTTTTTTGCAAAATACTTGAAAAGGAAGCCAAATATCGATAAAATGTAAAGGACCAATCTTGTTGAGAATAAAATTACTAACAAAAAATATGTTACATGTTTTGAGTTTTGAGAATCTGTTAAGGTGGTACGACCGTTTTCTTAAAGTAGTCATTTTTCCAAATTGTTAATTAACAAAATAATGTTTTAACCTATTTACAACGCAATTACAATTCTGAAAAAATTCACCTGTTATCTGACATTGTTAGAGAAGATATCCTATGAGTTTCAGATTGTTTCAAGCTCATTTGCCTAAATTATGGTTTTTTATTCATTAAAAAAATGAATTTTTTTTCCATTCTAGTTTTTTGCAGTTTTAACAACTTTCGAGTTGGCAGAGACTAATCAAACTATGTTAATCTTGTTCCTTATGAAATTTCCGACAAAAATTGTCTTCTTCACTTTTTTGTATCGTCATTTGTTTCTTAATTATTCGCGTGCAAACTTGAAAATTAGTGTGCACGCGAACACCAACGCTAGATATCTATTGTTAGGCTACTTTTTAATTTTTATTGCCAGTTTCATCATTCCTCGATCTCCATTGCTTCGTCGTTTTCAGAATAGATGAAAGCTTTTTTCTTGTCCATCGTCTTTTTCAATTTCTTCGTCACTGATAACACTCATTCGGTCACCTTCAACTTCTTGAATAATATTATCGTCGTCTTCTTCATCTTCGAATTCTATTTCTGAACTTATTCGATTGGTAAGCGACGTTCCTTGACAAGAGAGACATGCTAGAGAGCATCTTAAACCGGATTTGCAGCATTCGTACGCTTTACCACAAGATCCTTTGCATTTGCGCAATATTATTCTCAGTAATTCATCGGGAGCTGGCTTCAATGTTGTCGTCGTTGAAGTTTTTTTTGCAAAGCTACCACCAATGATGGCACCAACATGACAGTATTTCCAGGGAGTCTACTTTCAAATGCTGAAATGGCTAGATCCATAATTCAAACAATTCTCAATTGGGGTTGGAAACTAACACAGTCTGATGGTCTCATGCCAACTATGACAACATTAAGACTAGTTTTAGTACCCGTGAATAATACCCGAGAGTAATATCGTGCAAATGCAAAGAATCTTGTGGTAAAGCGTGCGAATGCTGCAAATCCTGTTTAAGATACTCTCCAGCATGTCTTTCTTGTCAAGGAACGTCGTGTACCAATCGAATAAGTTCAGAAATAGAATTCTAAGATAAAGAAGACGACGATAATCTTATTCAAAAAGTTGTCGAGGATCAGGCCCGAGAGGTTATTGAAGGTGACCGAATGAGTGGTATCAGTGACGAAGAAATTGAGAAAGACGATGGTCAAGAGAAAACCATTCATTGATTCTAAAAACGACGAAGCAATGGAGATCGAGGAATGATGAAACAGGCAATAAAAATTAAGAAGTAGCCTAACAATAGATATCTAGCGTTGGTGTTCGCGTGCACACTAATTTTCAAGTTTGCACGAGAATAAAACAGAAACAAATGACGACACAGAAAATTGGAGAGGACAATTTTTGTCGGAAATTTCATAAGGAACAAGATTATCATAGTTTAATTAGTCTCAGCCAATTCTAAAGTTGTAAAACCTGCAAAAAACTAGAACGGAAAAAAAATTCATTTTTTTAATGAATAAAAAACCATAATTTAGGCAAATGAGCTTGAAACAATCTGAAACTCATAGAATATCTTCTCTAACAATGTCAGATAACAGGTGAATTTTTTCAGAATTGTAATTGTGTTGCAAATAGGTTAAAACATTATTTTGTTAATTAACAATTTGGAAAAATGACTACTTTAAGAAAACGGTCGTACCATCTTAATAGATTGTCAAAACTCAAAACATGTAACATATTTTTTGTTAGTAATTTTATGCTCAACAAGATTGGTCCTTTACATTTTATCGATATTTGGTTTCCTTTTCAAGTATTTTGCAAAAAAGCACTGCAGAACACCCTCTTTTTCTTCAATGGCCTATAACTTTGTACGTATGCAAAAAAAAACGGTAGACTTTTTTTTCCCTGTTTTTACTCACCAAATGAAAATTTTTAAAAGTGGTCCCGTCCTGTTACTAATTAGTTAGAGATCCAATGTTTAATGTGATTGGACTAATGAGGTTTAACGTAGAGTGGATATTTGATGAGATACCTTGCATCATTAGAAAAATATAATAATAATAGTCCCTTGTCATAACGTTTGGTAACATTTTGCATCAGTTAGCTTTAGTGTAGCTTCGAACATGGCATTTTAATAAAGGTATTATGGCCAGCACTATTATTACCATAGGTTTCTACCAGTGTACTCAATTTCTGAGGTTGAGTGAGCTCTGAAATCGACTAAAAATGCCAAGCTGATATGGATGGTCCGGGATTCGAATCAGAGACTTTCAGCTTAGTAGTCCAGCGCTGTATCACCACGACCTCTTATAACAAAGTAAAACAACTCTTAAGGACGTAAGCTAATGATATAGCGTCCAATAAACAGCTAATTTACAGTAATTAAATCTCTTACCTATTAATCGCAGTACCAGAACACATTGAGGCATAGTCCAATTTATATCATAACTGTCAGTTCCCACGTAGTAATAGCCTAAAAATATTCAAAATAATTTTTTGTATGAATGGAAAAAATTAATTAATTATACAGAGTGGGACATTAGTACGGAATCGGTGGATAACTCATATACTATAATATTACTTATAGGCTTCGTTCTATAAGGGTAGGTGAATGGTATTCTTGCAAGTAGGATAGTATATGGAGTTATCCACCGATTCCGTACTAATGGCCCACACTGTATAATTCTTTAGTTGTAATTAGATCGTAGAGTTGGTCTTAAGAACCACTGCCAAATTTCTGCAGTGAATTCCAGGGACGAAAATAAAATATTTGAACTTCATTGAGCTATAAGTAGAGAACGGATTCCTAGCAAATTTGCTGGAAGTGAAAATTAATAGCAGAGCAAATTTGACTTCTTTGCGATTTACCTCAACTGCTCTCACATGGCAAAATTTTTTTTATGCTTTGTTTATATGCTTATTTTTCAATTTTTATGCTTAGAATTATGTTTGTGCTATTTTAGGTCATATTTTCGCAATATTTAAAAAAAAAATTTAAATTAACTAAGTTTTAACTAATAATTTTCCTTCTTTTTGCTTTTAAAAAATATTAGAATTACATATTATGTTTCTTTTTTAAACACATAATTAGGAAATAAAAACATTAGTTTTATCAATATGTACTAATTATGCTAGTAATATTATCAGTAATATTTCATATTACTAGCGTATAGAAGTAGAGCGCAGTTTTTAACAATTTTTTAAGCGTCAGAAAAACAAATTTTTAATGAAAAGTTTAGAAAAACATTAGTTATTGCATTTTTTAAAATAATCAATTAATTTTTTACATCTTTCTGTTGCAATCAAAATTTTTGTTAATAAAAATATTCTTCCTTAATCCTTAGTCAAAAAATTTTCATTTTTAAAGCTTGTTATGTAATTTTGATGCATATTTAATGCATATAATTGGAGTTTTTCATGCTATTTTAAGCGCTATTTTTGAGATTTTTTATGCTTAAAAGTCCGTTCTCTAGCTATAAGCAAAAATGTGTCCTTAAAATGTGATAAGCTCTCAAAGTTGGAGTTGATGAAATTTAAATAAATCACTGTCTTCAAAAATATTGATTTTAACTTTTTCCAATCCAAGAAAAAGTTGTTATAATCGAGAGGAAAAAAACTACGGATGTGGCCATACGAGGAACTTTTTCCTGTTGTATTTTTTTGTGCATTTCTATAAAAGTTAATAATTTAAAATTTTCTTTAATGAATTTAATTTATAAGATATCAAATTAAATTTTAATAAAAAAAAATATAAAATTATAAAGTTCTTCGTAGGGCCACATCCGTTGTTTTTAGTATTAAATTTATTATGTTAATATAAATTGCATGTTATTACAGGGTATTCCATTTAAATTAAGAAATTTGATCCCATTTCCGGTTAAACAGGAAGTCAAAATATAAAGTGTTTAGTATCATATAATAGCTAATTTTACAAGCTTTTAAAATACAGTGAAGTCTCCCTTTACGGACACCTCCAATAAACGGACACCTCTTATAAGCGGACAATTAATAAGTGACCAGTGCTGTCCGCTTAAGAGTTTTCAGTGTATTTAAAAATATACAGAATGTTCCTAAAAATTTTGATATTTTTGAATTTTCCGGTTTAACCGGAAACGTTTTGTTAACTGAAAATAGTATCAAATAATAGATATACATGGGATTGATTCATATATCCATTTTCAAGTTTTCATTTCCATTACAAAAGAAATTAGAGATTTTTGAAGTTTTGACATTCAAAAAATCATTACTCCAAAACGGCTCGAGCGATTTTGATAAAAATTTATATTTCGATAGAGAATTAAATTGCCTGTAACATATCGATAAAAGAAAAAATACGGCAGAGGAAATTTTGAGAAAATCTATTTAAAATATTTTACCACTTTGGCCCCTTAAAGGTAGGCAATTTTAAAACAATTTTGAAAATCGACTTAGTTAGGTCGAAAGCGCCATATTTTGGCTGTACAATGCCGTTTTAAAATTTTTATAATAATAATTACCGGCCAAGTTATAAAGGAAAAACCACAAATAGGGACAATCGTTCTATTGGCCGCCATTTTGAATAAAAGAATTAAAAAATTTTTTTCAGTTTGGGCTCACATGTACTATCTTATAGCCACGTAGAAACGAATTTTGTCCAAATTTGCAAATATGCGCCCAAAATAACCACTTTATTTTTGAACACTCTGTATATATTTCTTATTAAAGCTACTTTTGCAGATAATATAATTTTAAAGTGGTTAAAAAAATCTAATTTCATCAAAATCGGTTCAGTAGTTTTAGCTCTGTACATACATACATCCTGACTTTTGGTTCAAAAAATCGAAAAAATTTTTTTGCATTAGAATGCAATCAGGTGGGTCAAAACGTCGAGAAATGCAAAAAAAAATTTTTATTATTATAATTTTTTTCTTCAAACGTCAGAAAAAGTCGCCTTTGTGTTACTCAATAGGTAACGGTGAAGTTTAACTTTCCCGCCGAGGTAGGAAAAATTGTCAGCAAAGTACTTTTCTCTGTCTAGACCTCTAGACAGACAAAGTAAAATCTTAACCCAAGATAATTTTTATTTTTTAACGTAAAAAATGTTTTCTAAGCATTTGTAATGTATTAAGGGGGCCAAAGTGGTAAAATAATTGAAATTGATTTTCTAAAAATTCTCTCTGCCATATTTTTTCCTTTTTTGGTTTGTTACAGAAAACGTAATTCTCTATCGAAATATAAATTTTTATCAAAATCGCTCGAGCCGTTTTGGAGTAACGATTTTTTGAATGTCAAAACTTCAAAAATTTCTAATTTCTTTTGTAATAGAAATGAAAACTTGAATGTATATTTAAATATTATTAAGTATCATAACCAAAATTCAATTATTCAATTAGCAAGTCTTCATAGTTTTTCTGGTTAATTAAAACTCCTTATCAATGGAAAATAAACATTGAAGGGCAAGTCATTTTTAAAAAGTTTTAAATCAATGACTTGCCCTTCAATGTTTATTTTCCATTGATAAGGAGTTTTAATTAACCAATAAAACTATGAAGACTTGCTAATTGAACCCTGTATATTTTTAAATATTTTGAATGCTCGTAAAATTAGCTACTATGATACCAAACATTTTATTTTGTTTTGTTTTGCAACTCAAAAATGACTATTATTTTAATCTTATTATCATTACGACGTGTTAAAAAAGCCCACTTAAAACTCTTGACCTTTAAAATGTACGATAAATAAAAATTAATAATGCAAAACTTCAAATCAACATTAATCAAAAAACAATTAATTAACCTTTATGTAAAATTAATTAAACCTTTGTAAGTATTGTTATGCAAAAACTAAACATTGCTATAATAATTATAGTCTTATGAGTATTAATGTAATGTTAACACAAATTAGTTTAAAAAAAAATGTTTAAAGTACTAACTAAAAATAGTAATTTGTAAAAAGTATTAATTCACTTAAATACAATTTAAGTGCAATTTAACGACATCGTAACTTTCTTTTCGTATTTCTTTCTTCAATAATTTATTACCTTAATCGTTCTTATTCAAACTAGAATTAAAATGTTTACCAGTTAACAAGTAGCCCATATTAAATATGAATACGACAGCGAGTGAAATTGAATTGCCGCCCAATAATAACAGTGTTAGGTAGGTAACGACCACCGTAACAACAGAATGTAAAATATCACAACCATAATTAAAATAGCCAATGGATAGTCCCATAGATAGACACATCAAGTGTTGATAATTAGGTTCTCGTCCATAGATGAACTTCCTATGAATGATTGATAACGGATAACCTACAAGAAAACGAATCAATAATTGGGTCAGCGATAAACCTTAATATATGTAAAACAATACACAATTGTTTATTTACTATTTAAAAAAAACACATGTGAGTTTAAAGATATGAGTGTTATTGATAATAAATTAATTTAAAAATTGTACCTGCTAAAACCGACAATAAAAGCCGTAATGCAGGCTCGGTGGATCCGACTGCATTACTTAAAGATCTTACTAAGTTTGTAAGGGGTAACTTATCGATTTCGGTCATTGTTAACTAATTTTATTTATTGTTATTCACTGTTTAATTTTGTCTTTACCAAATACACGTAACATCACATCACACCACAATTTTTTTTTATGACAGCACAAACACGAAATGTCATTGGTCAAATTCGTAAATGCTAAATACAGGGACGGTTTAAGATTTTTTTGAAATTATTCAAATTAAGGAGGTAGTAAAAATTTTAGTTAATCTTTTATATCATTTAAAACTGTTATGTTTAGAATCTTTCTTTGATTTTGAAAATGTAAAAATATAGGTACAGGGTGACAATAATCTCACTACGTTACATGCCCAAGCAACATTCAGTTTTAAGAAAGTTGCTATAACTAGCCATAACGTTGTTACAACTTATATTGCACAGTAGAAATACAACTAAAAATTTAAAAACCTGCTTAGCGTTATCTATAACAGTTTTAAAGTTGGTTTTATTATCTCTATAAATGGGTTTCAAAAGCTAAGTTTTTTAGTGGACTTAATTTTTGGTCTTTCCAACGTTTTTAATTAGTTTTGACTTTTTTTTATGTAGGTAATATGCACAACAGTTTCAATTGCAAGTGATTTAAACGTTAAAACGTGGCCAATTAAGTCCCTGTACAGGGTGATTTTTTTAAGTGGTACTAACATTGGGATCTCGGAAACCGTAAGAGTTACAAGGTTGGTTAAATTAGCAAAAAGTTGTATATTTTGATGATCTTTAAGAATCCATTTAGAAAATTCCAAAATTTAAAATGGTTTCCGAGATAATGCAGAAAAACTGAAAAATTTTACGAAATTTTCGAATTACAATAATTAATTAAAAAGTTGTAAATTGCTCATTTTCTGCTAAAACTGAAGAGCATTAATTTTTTAGAAGTACAGTAGTCATGTTTTTTTGGTCATTTTAAAATTTATTTGGTATTTTGTAGTGCCTATATTACCTAGTTTTAGAAAATTGCAATTATCTCCATTAATCAAAAAGTTATAAGCATTAAGCAATTAAAGAAAATTCATTTTTCCTTTTTCTTCTCAAATAATTAGGAAACTTGGCAACAATGTTAATTTTTTTGAACGGAATTTGAATAGTCGTGTAATTCTGCCCAACTTTGCTAATTTAACCTACTCTGTATCTCTTCTAATAATAAAGTTACCCATGTAACGTAGTGAGAGATTATTAATTGTCACCCTGTATGGGGTGTTTCATTCAAAATAAGAAAGTTGGTCCCATTTCCGGTTAAATATTTAAAAAATACAGGGTGTTATATTTAAATTAATGAAGTTGGTATCATTTCCGGTTAAACCGTAAGTCAAAGTATCAGTAACAGCTAATTATGCGAGATTTTAGTAGACTTAAACATATACAGGATGATTTTCAACGCTGTTGATATTAATTAAG
Organism: Malthinus seriepunctatus; assembly: GCA_963924605.1. NCBI lineage: Eukaryota > Metazoa > Arthropoda > Insecta > Coleoptera > Cantharidae > Malthinus > Malthinus seriepunctatus. The sequence goes on from OZ004603.1 coordinate 18,679,460, forward strand.
TTCTGGTTGAACCAAAAGCCTTATAATCCAGTCAAATAATATGAAATAAAGGGCTAACCTCAGAATGAAAATCAGAAAGTTAAATATTGTTAGCCATTGTAAGCCCAAACATGGGGGTTGGAATATTCAAGGGGGTTACTTCGAGAAATGGCGATGTATTTAAACTAAGGCCCCACGTTGGGCGCCATTGTAAAACCCGAACGTGGGGTTGCAATATCCAAGGGGGCTACTTCAGAGGGTGTATTTGAACTCCTAAAGCCCCACGTTAGGCGCATAAATCTATATTTTGAGGTTCTAAAGACTTGCTCAAAAGTCTCATACAATCTCGTGTCCGCGTTTTTTGCAAATATCTCGTTTCCTATGCATGATACGTCATTAGAGGTTATAACAAAAATTGGAGATCATAAAATTCTCTACAAATTTCATCTAATTCATTTTTATAAACGATCAACCGTTCTCTAAATATAGCGCGTAGAGTGGGAGGCTTGCAAACTTATACATTAGGATATAGAATAATGTAAAAAGCATCAACGGTAGGTATCAAACTCAAAAAATACAGGGTGTTCCATTTAAAATTAAAAAGGTTTTTAGGTTTGAAATTTTCTCTAAAAGTTTGCATTTTTTGAACACCCTGTAAATTATTAAAGAAAAATTGTAACATCAGAGTTGTAACATCAAAGTTTTGTACGTTTACGTTATAAGCGGTGTCCGTAATAAAAACAAAATAGACAAAATATTAAAATGGGACCAAAGACTTAGTCCGTTACATCCAGAGAAACGTTATAAAGGGATACTTTCTAATGGGGTTCGCCTCCTACTCTCCGCGCTATATTTCGAGAACGGTTGATCGCACAAAAAAACGATGTAACGACTTTTCGTTACTTTTCGTTACTGTTTCTATTTTTTATAATCTTACCTAATTTTCGTTTTAACTTTAATTAAACTTTTCTTTAACTTTAAATTTGTCATGCGTTGTTGGTTGGTTACTTCACTTTTGTTTACTTTTCTCACTTAAATAGCTAGGTTCAGATTATTTTCGTTAGATGGCGCTAGTAGGCTCGTTTGTTAAATTTATTCGTTCATTATTTGAAATTTCGCGCGTTTCGAATTGCGGAAATTAATTGGTTTAGTAGGGGTGATATCGAATGGATATAATTTGGAGGATCTTTGCAAGATTTTTCATTTCTGATTTGACGTTGTTAATTGATAGGTGTGAGTACTTGTACATGGTTTGTGGTTTTAAATTTTCAACGGTCATTTAATTAAGGTTTTTCTGGAGTTACCGTTTTGTCGAAAGAAAACCTGTTACGCATTTTTGCGGATTTATTCAGAAATAGTTTTGTTAAGATTTTTATTCATCCAAATTCATCTGGTTACAGACGTAAGTTATATTAAATTTTGAGTATGCTAGTAGTTAACTTGGTAATTTCTATGTTTAGCCCTTTCTTGGAACCATTCTTTTCATTCCTAATTTTCTTCGTTGTAATCTTGGTAAAATTTATCAAATAATTTGGGGACCATTGATAAGAGTATCACGATCGTGGATTGCATTAATGGTAGCAGAGTTGGTTTTATTCGAGAGATGGTGCTATAGTCCAGTTATTGGAAGTAACAGCTTCTGGATTCAGTTACGTTCAATTCAATCATCTGGATCTAAAATAAAAAGATAAGCTATAAAATTTATTGTTATCTCATTTTGCTCGACGCCATTTTGTGAACTCTTCAAGTTGTTTTATCACGTTGTTTTAAACATTTCCTTCAGCAGAAGTTTTGCGATATTACTTCCAAGTTTAATTCAACATTTCAGTGTTCAAATTTATTTTTGTGAAATTGTAAAGTCAGACACTTAGTCAATTATACGTCGTACTTATAATTTTGATACCGTCATAAATGTTACTTGTGGTTATACAGCCGATTGTTTATAACATTCAAATATTTTTTGATAATTATTCATTCATTGTTGTAAATATTAATTTTATGTTCATTACGGGTTGAATAATCGAATTTGTCTTGTATTTTTTTGGGTTCATTTATTTGAGTCATTCCAGTTTTGGGATTTTGGTCTCGACGTTCGATTATTTTTCCTGAAAGTGAATTTGTATTTATTTATTTGTTAATTCATTTTTGGTTATTTACTTACATCGTTTAAGCTTCGATACAAGCGTATCTATATTTTTGGTTATTACGTTAATTTGTTTTTATCACAGAAACGTCGTTTTGGGTGTAAGGTTTGCAAATTTTACGATTTCTCATGAGCTACGTTCCTCTGCGATTTGACTTATAATTTAATTCAATTTTTATTCGGACTTAGTTTGGTTCCGAATTTTAGTAAATATTTTTTTTGTATCGTTGCGAGACGAATTTAAGGTAATTAATTGTTCTGTTTTGAATTAAGTTATCACATTGATGTGTTTGAACTATATTTTGTTGTGAATTATCTTGTTTATATCTATAGCTATTTTCACTTTAACTTTTGTAAATAAATATTTTCTTTTGTCAGGATTTAGTCTTTATTATTATATTTCCAAATACAACTGGAAACGGCTTAAACGCTGAGCTAGTTTTTAAATCCTGTCAAGTGGCGCCCAACGTTCTATTATTTTCTGCTTTTTCTATTCTTTATTTCTGTTCTTGTGGTCGGTATTTTTGTTTTGGTAAGTCCGGCTCTTCTTGTGGTAGGAGGGGGGAACTGTACCAGTTGTTTTGTCGTTTACCTAAAACAAATTAAGTTAGTTAAACAAGTTAAATTATAGTTAGTATGGAGATCAACAGGTTGGTTAAGGATGAGCTAGTCTACGAGCTCAGAATTAGAGGTATAGCGGAGCTTAACACGGTTGTGGAAATGCGTGGTATGCTTAGGGAGGCTAAAAATAGTAATGTTGAAGTTAAAACTCTGGCAGCGGTGGACATAGATGTAGTGGATGAATTAGGGGTGTGTGCGGTGAAAGTTAATGTTTTGCGGGTAGCAGTACAAAATTTTGATAGGGAAAACAGGGAAAATGAGTACAAGCGGATTAGGAGTCGGTTAATACATTTAGAGGGGAGGATAGATAGGATTGTAGGAACCAATAGGCTGCATTTAGACAAAATTGCGCATTTGAAAATGACCGTGACGCATCTGTTTGGGATGTTAGAAGATGAAGTAGTGATAGCGCGGAATGTCCTTGTTCCTTCGAATCCTGCAAACCGATCTATACTCGATGAGCCCAATCCAATTTTGGCGAATCTTCCTGTTCCGGTTGAACATTCGGAGCCACCGACTGAGCAATTAATCGACGTTCCTGGGGTATCAACACCCGCAGCACATGGCAGTCAGATAAGCCGACGTGTTTCCTTTCCTGAAATGCCTTTTAATGTCCCAGCGATTCAATCGGATTTCCGTTATCCTGCGGTAGACGCCATTCAGACAAATAGGCGAGAGGCGCTTCCTTATATACCCTTTGAGGCGCCGAGGAGTCCCCCACATTGTCGTATTCGCGGTTTCGATTCCCCGGTACGGGTGTATAAGTGGAATTTGGCTTTTGATGGCTCCTCGAGTGTCACTTCGTTCATTGAACGAGTGGAAGAGTTGCGCGTGGCGCGTGGGGTGTCGAAAGCGGCAATGTTGGTGTCCGCGGTAGATTTGTTTAAGGGGGAGGCCTTGATGTGGTTTCGCACGGCGAAATCTCGAATCCTAGATTGGGATGACTTATTAACCCAACTGCGAACGGTGTTCTTGCCATCGGGGTATGAACATAGGCTGTGGGAGGATATACGCAGGCGAACCCAGGGAGTAGGGGAAAGGGTTATCCTGTACGTGTCGGTGATGGAGGGCCTGTTCTCTAAACTCGCGCGACAACCGGGAGAACAAGAGCGTGTGGCGATTATTAGGCGAAATTTAAAGCCATCTCTAATTCGCGCATTGGCCCTTCGCGATATACAAAGTGTTAATGAGCTATTACGTCTAGGCAGGGAGGTAGAAGAGAGCCAATGGCTGGAAGAGCAATACCGTCAGCCGCCGACAAACCCCAAGCAAATGGTCGAACCCCAATGCGCCTATCGATGGTCCAATATTGCATTGGTGGAGGTCCCATCCGATATGATATCATTTAGGGACGATAACGTTACTACCGGGTTAGCCGCTGTCCACGTGGACACTAATAACAAATCGAATATTACCTGTTGGAACTGCGGTGGATTAGGCCATCGACGACGTGAGTGTTCGAAACCCCAACAGGCTAATTTTTGCTACCGGTGCGGACAGAGGGGTGTTACAACGTTAACTTGTCGAAATTTCCGCGCGTTAAACTCCAACCTGAGGCGTTAAAGGGCCGTGCGGTCTCAGGCAATAAATCGGTCCAAAAGGATCCGTTGGTTAACCAGCAACGGATCGTATTAGATTTCATCGTGGCGAGCGCGCGGGGGGATGAGCGACCCTATTTGGAGGTTTTGGTTTTAGATAGGATGTTTAGAGGATTGTTGGATTCGGGAGCTTCCCGAACCATCATAGGGAAATCAGGGTGGCATCAGATTAAAGCTATGGGTTTTAAATTAGAATCCAATGATTGCCCACCCTGTACGGTGGCGAAATGTGAGCAGTGCGAGTGTTTGGGGTCCGTGTTTGTACCGTTCAACTTACACGGGAGAATAAATGTTTTAAGCGTGTTGGTAGTGCCGTCACTGTCTCACAGTCTTATCTTGGGTGCGGATTTTTGGCGTGTTATGGGGGTGGTGCCGGATCTTCGTCATGAAGCGTGGAGTTTTTCAACCGCAGACGCTGTGGTCAATGAGGTTCAGGTTGGAAATGATTTAAGTTTAGATCAGGAAAATCGGTTGAAAGAACTTATTGAGGGCGCGTTTAGTCATTCGGGCGACGAGTTGGGATGCGTTAAGAATTTTGAGCATGTGATTGAGACAACGTCGCGGCCGATAAAGCAGCGCTATTACCCGGTTTCGTCTGTTATGCAGCAACATATTGACGGTGAACTTAATAAGTTAATTCGTGATGGAGTAGTCGAACGATCCTCTAGTCCTTGGTCGTCACCGATCCTATTAGTAAAAAAGAAGGATAACACTTATCGGTTTGTGGTAGATTTTCGTCGTCTAAATAAGGTAACGACGCCCGACGCGTACCCCATACCGTACATCACGTCAATATTGGACAAGTTAAGGGACGCGCGTTATTTAACATCACTTGACATTAAGTCGGCATACCATCAGGTGCCCATTTCTGAGGCGTCGCGTCCGTATACTGCCTTTACGATACCAAATCGGGGGTTGTTTCACTTCAAGCGTTTACCGATGGGTCTTTCCAATTCTCCGGCCACCTGGCAGAGATTGATGGATAGCATTTTGGGGCCTGAATTAGAACCATACGTCTTTGTATACCTGGACGACGTCATTATTATCAGTCAAACCTTTGATAAACATTTAGAGGTCCTAGACGAGGTTTTGACTCGTCTCCGTACGGCAGGCTTGACCCTTAGTAAGGAAAAATGTAATTTTGTTCGTTCGGAGTTAAAGTACCTTGGTTATCTGGTCGACCGTAACGGGTTGCACGTCAATCCAGAAAAAGTAGAAGCAATCTTACGTATTTCTCCGCCTCGTAATCCGAAAGAGGTTCGGCAGTTTTTGGGGATAACCGGGTGGTATAGGCGCTTCATAAACAACTACAGTAAGATCGTGCATCCACTAACCGCGTTACTGCATAAGGACAAGAGGTTTGTTTGGACGACTGATTGCGATGAGGCTTTCCAAGCGTTAAAAAATTGTTTAGTGTCGGCTCCTATATTGGCCTGTCCAGATTACTCGTTGCCATTTTTGGTGTCTACTGATGCCAGTAATTATGGGCTCGGGGGTGTTCTTTCTCAAATCCATTCCGACGGGGAGAAAGTGGTGGCTTATGCTAGTCGTTCCTCGAGTAAGCAGGAACAGCGGTATTCAACTACGGAAAAGGAGTGTTTAGGGGTTATCTTTGCCATTGAAAAATTCCGTCCTTACCTTGAGGGGTTGCCTTCTTTTACAGTCATCACCGACCATTATAGTTTGAAATGGCTGAATTCCATTAAGGATCCGATTGGTCGAATTGCTCGGTGGGCTGTGCGGCTCCAGCAATATAATTTCGAGGTGGAGCATCGTAAAGGTCGGGAGCATCTTGTGCCTGATGCCCTCAGTCGTACGGTCGAGGTCCTCGTAGATAGTATTTCGGTCGGTAGTATAACTGACAACGACTCGTGGTACACTGGAATGATTAGGAAGATTAACTCGAAACCATATCGGTACCCTCTGTGGAGAGTTGCACAGAATAAATTATACAAACGAGTACCTCTCGAGTACGAGGATGTCGATACAGGTGGGGATGGGTGGAAGTTAGTCCCAACGAAGGACCAACGCTCGGAGATTATACGCTCTTGCCATGATGTACCTACGGCGGGTCATGCGGGGGTTTTTAAAACGGTAGCTCGAGTACAGAGAGGTTTCTATTGGCCGAAAATGCGAATCGATATCGCCAATTATGTTCGTCGTTGTATTACTTGCGTGCAGACAAAGCCGGCACAACAACCCCATAGGGGATTCATGCTAAGTAAGACACCTGGTATTGATAGGCCTTTTGAGTTGGTGTCTGCCGATTTAATGGGTCCGTTACCGAGGTCTAGTCGGGGTTACCGGTTCATACTCGTGGTCATTGATAGTTTCAGTAAATTTCCTTTGTTGTTTCCATTACGTTCTGCCACAGCTTCACTTGTCGTAAGAGCTATTGAAGAGCATGTCATTTTGGTTTCCGGTGCACCTCGAGTGATGATTGTCGATAACGGTGTACAATTTAGATCGCATTTGTTTCGGGAACTCGCCAAGACCTATAATTTTAAAATTGCGTATACAGCTTTATATCACCCACAGGCTAACCCTACCGAACGAGTGAACCGAGTGGTTAAAACTATGTTGTCGGCGTACGTTCGGGAAAGTCAACGGGTGTGGGATACGTATTTACCAAAGGTCGGGTTTGCTATTCGGTCATCGAAGAGTCAGGTTACGAGTGTTAGTCCCAATTTAGTCGTTTTCGGTCGTGAGATAGGAGTTAACGGACACGCTATTGACACTCCAGCTTTGACTTTTACTCCTGAGGACAACAATAATTACACAGAGAGGCAAACTGCCATTAATAAACTTTATACTGACGTAGCAAATCGTATTAGGATAGCTTATAACAAGGGATGCCATTATTATAATTTAAGACGTAGAGTGGGAGCTTTTGTTGTGGGTCAGCAAGTATGGCGAAAGAGTTACGAGATATCGAGTGCTGCGAATCACTTTACGGCTAAGCTCGGGTTAAAATATTTAGGTCCTTTTGTTATTTCGGAGATTGTGTCTCCATGGGTATACCGTTTAGTTGATGAAAACCAGCGTGATTGTGGTAACTGGCACGCTAAAGATCTGAAAGCCCATCCGCCAGATCAATAATAGGTTTACTCGTTGGTTGATTTTAAGTTGTCGATTTATATTGTTTTTGATTGAGTCTGAAAGTTTTTCTTATTGTACCGTTAGTTATTTGAGTAGGTTTGTACTTAACCTGTTGATGATGGTTGTTTTTCTTGTTTAGCAATTAGTTAGTAGTGGTTCGAAGCCCTGCCGTCTCGAGCTTAAGAATTGAACGGAGAGTTTGTACGCTCTGAAGTAGAAGTCGTTCTAAAAGTACTAATTGTTTTCTTTAGTTTCATTTAAGGTTTTTGGTGTAGTGGGTACTTATAGTTCAAATACCTGGTAAAAGTTTATTTTGATTATTCATTGTGGTTGTGTCAGCTATAACCTAAAAATTATGTTTGTATTTGTCAAAACTTTAGTGTTAAAATTTTTATTTTCCTGATAAAAATTTTGTTTAACTAAGGGGGGTCTGTAACGACTTTGTTTCGTTACTGTTTCTATTTTTTATAATCTTACCTAATTTTCGTTATAATTTTAATTAAACTTTTCTTTTATCTTTAACTTTAAATTTGTCATGCGTTGTTGGTTGGTTACTTCACTTTTGTTTACTTTTCTCACTTAAATAGCTAGGTTCAGATTATTTTCGTTAGATGGCGCTAGTAGGCTCATTTGTTAAATTTATTCGTTCATTATTTGAAATTTCGCGCGTTTCGAATTGCGGAAATTAATTGGTTTAGTAGGGGTGATATCGAATGGATATAATTTGGAGGATCTTTGCAAGATTTTTCATTTCTGATTTGACGTTGTTAATTGATAGGTGTGAGTACCTGCACATGGTTTGTGGTTTTAAATTTTCAACGGTCATTTAATTAAGGTTTTTCTGGAGTTACCGTTTTGTCGAAAGAAAACCTGTTACGCATTTTTGCGGATTTATTCAGAAATAGTTTTGTTAAGATTTTTATTCATCCAAATTCATCTGGTTACAGACGTAAGTTATATTAAATTTTGAGTATGCTAGTAGTTAACTTGGTAATTTCTATGTTTAGCCCTTTCTTGGAACCATTCTTTTCATTCCTAATTTTCTTCGTTGTAATCTTGGTAAAATTTATCAAATAATTTGGGGACCATTGATAAGAGTATCACGATCGTGGATTGCATTAATGGTAGCAGAGTTGGTTTTATTCGAGAGATGGTGCTATAGTCCAGTTATTGGAAGTAACAGCTTCTGGATTCAGTTACGTTCAATTCAATCATCTGGATCTAAAATAAAAAGATAAGCTATAAAATTTATTGTTATCTCATCTTGCTCGACGCCATTTTGTGAACTCTTCAAGTTGTTTTATCACGTTGTTTTAAACATTTCCTTCAGCAGAAGTTTTGCGATATTACTTCCAAGTTTAATTCAACATTTCAGTGTTCAAATTTATTTTTGTGAAATTGTCAAGTCAGACACTTAGTCAATTATACGTCGTACTTATAATTTTGATACCGTCATAAATGTTACTTGTGGTTATACAGCCGATTGTTTATAACATTCAAATATTTTTTGATAATTATTCATTCATTGTTGTAAATATTAATTTTATGTTCATTACGGGTTGAATAATCGAATTTGTCTTGTATTTTTTTGGGTTCATTTATTTGAGTCATTCCAGTTTTGGGATTTTGGTCTCGACGTTCGATTATTTTTCCTGAAAGTGAATTTGTATTTATTTATTTGTTAATTCATTTTTGGTTATTTACTTACATCGTTTAAGCTTCGATACAAGCGTATCTATATTTTTGGTTATTACGTTAATTTGTTTTTATCACAGAAACGTCGTTTTGGGTGTAAGGTTTGCAAATTTTACGATTTCTCATGAGCTACGTTCCTCTGCGATTTGACTTATAATTTAATTCAATTTTTATTCGGACTTAGTTTGGTTCCGAATTTTAGTAAATATTTTTTTTGTATCGTTGCGAGACGAATTTAAGGTAATTAATTGTTCCGTTTTGAATTAAGTTATCACATTGATGTGTTTGAACTATATTTTGTTGTGAATTATCTTGTTTATATCTATAGCTATTTTCACTTTAACTTTTGTAAATAAATATTTTCTTTTGTCAGGATTTAGTCTTTATTATTCTATTTCCAAATACAACTGGAAACGGCTTAAACGCTGAGCTAGTTTTTAAATCCTGTCAACGAATAAGATCAAATTTGTAGATAATTTTATGATCTACAAGTTTTCAGAGATGGGCGTCGACAATGATTGTCGACATCGACACGTCGACTATAGTGTCGACAATGTCGACAACGTCGACTATAGTGTCGACAATGTCGACAACGTCGACAATAGCGTCGACAATGTCGACAATGTCAACAACTTGAATTTCTATGGTTATGTTATTTATTTTATTTACTATAATATGTTATTTATACGAGGGGTCAACCACTGTTCTGAATTTGTACACTGACTGCAGTTGACTGCCTATGCTTTGGCTGCCACTGACTGCAGATAACTACCGTTGACATCTCAATTTTTGTACATTGACTGCAGAGAGTGGATAACCCCTCGTATTTATAGTTGTAGTTTGTACTAAATAACCAACTCAATTAGGTCAAATTGAAAAAAGAAAAGGAATTTATTTTGCATTTCTATTATACCCAATTTTTTATTCAAAAACACCGGTCTATGTCCTTTTTTTGTTTTTACTTTTGATTTTTGCTGCTGTTTATTTTAGGTTTTCATAAATTTTATTACTATTTTTTTTTCAAATCTCGCCGCGAAGATAAATGTAGTATGTCAAAGAAGTAGGTACATTTTGTTTTTTCGAAATGTTTTCAACATAATTTACGATATTTTTAAGTTATAATTATTTAAAAAAAAATTCAGTTAAGGTCATTGTTAGTAGGTACCTACTTTTATTACTATTTACAATTTTTTTGTGTGGCTCTTCGTTCCTTCCTTTTTTCTTAAGATTAAAGTTTAGACTGCGTTTTTTGAACCCCAAATTGAAAAACTGAAGGTGTTAAGAAAAATGCTTTTCTCGACGGTACCATTTTTTTAGTTGGTTCAAATTTTTTTAGCATAATTCTGGAAAGAATTGTTCTATATTTTTGTTTCATTACATACCATTTTATTGGGGTTAGAAAAAAATAAGCAAAAAAGATCGATATTGTGATTTATGATGAGGCCCTTGGACACTTTTGGTGACAGCGTTCTTTAATTTATGGCCCTTGTAAACCAGAAGTCATCGTATTCATCCTTTGGTATTGGTTACATAAGAGTAGGATTTAAAAATTATTTAAAGTAATTTCAACAATAGTAAACATGGTAGAAAAAAAGGAGGGTTAGGGTAATTTAAAACAGCCCCATGGTCCAAGAATTTTCATGTGATGATTTAATATGACTAGCTTCGGAAAGAAGTTACGAACCTATTAAAGTTTTATTTAGAAAAACTTATGAAATTAATTGGTTATAAAAAGAGCTCGAAAGATTAATTTTACCTTTAATGACTTTTTATCGTACCTTCTACTGATTGTGACTAGTGTAAATAAGACCCCATGTCCTGAATTAATTCAGTTTCTCTTTGGTTTTGAAAAAGAGACCATCTAATTATTAAAATTAGTATTTTCGTTTTACGAACGACAATTTAATTTACAAATAGGTACCTAATAAATCGTAAGTCTCTCGTTCATTTGTAGTTCAAACCAGCGCTATTTTTTTCAGCCAATCAGGATGGTGTCAATTTATATAATATTTTGAAACAAATTTTAAGCAAAGAGAACGTGGCTTGCTATTGTTTAATTTTTTTTTGTTAAACGAAACGTGACTTTTAGAGTATTCAATAAATAATTAATTCATTAGTAAATTTTCTTAATAAATATTTAATAATAATTAACAATAAATGGATTAACTAAATTATAATTAAACTCAATAAATATGTCGCTTTCATCTAAATTTATACATATTTACGTAGTCACGTGTCTGTCAACAAATAAAAATGCTAGTGAGATAACTTCGACAAATTAATGTAGACAAAGACAAACTGAAGAAAATAATATTTCAAATGGAGATTATAACTCAGACAACTTGACCACGTGACGGAAAATTAACCAATCAGTTAATTGTCGACATTGTTGACATTGTCGACACGTCTGCATTTGTCGACATTCAGGTAATTGTCGACGCGTCGACAATTATGAAAGTCGACACCAATAGTCGACACCGCCCATCCCTGCAAGTTTTATAATAACCTCTAATGAGGTAGGATGCATAGGAAACGAGATATTTAAAAAGAAAACGATTTGACACGCGATTGTATGAGACTTTTGAGCAAGTCTTTAGAACGTCAAAATTCATGAGGATAATCTATTTGCCAGCTTTCAACTCTTGATTTTAATTACAAAAGGATCGATATTCGAAATTTTGATCTTCAAAACATCATGATTCCGGTCCTGGAGAAATTTAAAAATGGAACAAGCGTGTTTGACGTTCAACTATAATGATGTCCTATGTATGTTATTAACACAAAAAGTAATTTTAATATTTTATTATACTTCCACAGGTCTACAATCAGTTAATACATTCTCTAGACCCAAATTCTAACCAAAAGTACATTACGTATATCCAATATACATAAAATTATTCTACATAGTAATTATAAAATCTTGGGCTGTTTTTTTCCTATATTTATACAAATCAACGTCTAAATTCAAAACAATATGCAACAAATTTTAAATGTGTTTAATATCAAAAATTAAAATAAAATATCGACATATTTTAGGTAAAATTGATTAGTAAATTATATTATTGTAATACAAGTCCAATTTTATTTGCTGCCATTATTGGACACTTCCAATTATATAAATAATATTGCAAATTTCCATCCCCGATACCGAATTTTAATGTTTCTAAAAATTCTTTGTTATCCATCAAATCTAACGCATTAAAAACGTCAAAACCAAGTTGTTTAGCCGATATTAATGCGTCGTTCATTAGATCAACCCAAGGAGTCTTTGAAGAAACATTGTAGAAAGAATAGGCAGCTTTCAATGATTTGTACAATGGGTGATGCATCACAGTTGAAGGCAGGGTATAATAACTTACAAAATCTGTTATTACACCATCATTTTCAACGACAAAACTATCCACAATACCTACTTGAGGTAAAAACCAATGGCCAAAATCGTCTTCACTAAAATGTGGTGCAAGATCAAATCTTTTGAGGTACTAAAAAACAAAAACGATAAGTCTTTTCATACGATAATCAAAATTAAACATTACCTCGTGTAACAATTTATGAGTCTTAGTTATATCTTTGACAGTCATTTGCCTAAATCCAGGCGTCTTAGGTTTGTCGGGTAATTTGTACAACTTAAGCGTTCTTTGCATTGTCATATTTCTCGATAAGTGAGAAAATTTCACTTCAATCAATTTTTTTGGATTTAAAGAACGATGCCAATACCTACATGTTCCGATGGGCTTTGGTAAAACAACACCAGCTGTGTAAACAGCCTGAAATATTCCAGTTAAATGTACTCTTCTTGTTATTTCTCTAATTAAAACAGGAGCAACACGTTTAGCTCGTAACTTTTTATGAACACATAAAAAGTTAATTTCAACCATTACTTGCTGCCTAAAATAATTAATAAAGTTTGCAACTCGCGTAGAAAATAAATCTTACTTACTTTTCGTAAACATGAAGAGTAGCTGGAATAGCAGAAATAAATCCAACTAAACGGCCGCTTTTAATCACTCTAACACCACAATGCCAATCCTTGCGCCAGCCAGGAGGTTGTAAAGCCCTTAAAACATTAAAATTCAAAACTAAATTTAAACAATTACTATTCGTACCATTTCAAAAAATCGGGTTGATAATCAAATCTAAACATACAATCGTCGTCTTCAACATAATTTTCGTTCAATAAAGTGTACAATTCTTTAAGCACCAAAGGTTCGTCCAAATTAAGGGTATCCCATTGAAATCCATCAGGCAAACTATAAGGCTCATGTCGTATTTCCGCAATTTCCTTATCAGCCTCAATTGCTTCATTTGCAGTAATCTTCTCATCTGATAAATAAAGTGTTAAGAAAGTAAACAGTAAACAAAAGAAAAGTTTACCCATTTTTGGAACAGGTTGAGTGCTCCAAAATTGATAAGATTTATGCAACGCTTCTTCAGGAGTTTTAGCTGGTTTTTGCTGCATCGAAAAAGCTTCGACTGCGGCACGTAAATCTTTAATGTTCATATTACCAATACGTCCTAAGTCGGCTCCGTTAACCAAATCACCACCAGCTTGCTGATCTTCTGTTTCTTCGCGTACTTCTGCATTCTGTTTCTTTCCACGATGCCGCTTTTTACTAATTACAATATAATTATAGGTTAGAAATTTTTAGAATACTTTTTGATGATGGATTTATAATTATAAGTGTACAAAAATGTAGAATTTGTTAACTATTAATTAGTTTACGTCTTTAAACATTCATAAAAAGAATATTGATTAATGTAAAATATAGGAAATGTAATGTGCTGAGTAATGAGATATAAAGTAATTATTTGACAATTTTATATTTTATGTGGTAACCAATTAAATAAGAGCTAAATATTACCTTTTATGATTTACATTACCATCAGTAGCTTCATCTTTTTGAATTTTATTAGACAAATCGCTTTTATTAGACATTCTACTTGTCTATTCTATAATTATTACTAAACGAATGACCAACCTAGAAATTTAAATCACTAAACCAAAAATTAATGACTACTGCAATGTAAAGTTGGAATTACGGGTCACTTTATATTTATGCAATTAAATTAAAGCCGTTAGGCTATTAGAAGCTTATTATATAATAATATGCACAATATACAACGTAAATTGCAAAAATAAAATTTTTAATTTAACTTTTATATGTATTCGGTGTAATAGAAATTTCGATGTAACTCTCAAGTGTCAAATCACTGTCAACAAATTATATAAGTAAATGTCGGCTAAAGTTATGTTGTTTTCAGTCGCAAGAACTGGTAATTATATTAATGCATATTGTTTTTAATATATAAGTAATAAAATTTAATGTAAATTTAATATTTTTTATAATAATACGATGAGTTGTCAAACATAACCTACCATTTTATTTTAGGTTCACAGTTTTTGCGACCAACTTCCGCAACAGTTGCTGCATCAAGATTAACATGTTCTAAAGGAAAATACTATGTTATAAATGAGGCTGAACCATCTATGGAATTCTCTGCTGTAACAGGTACTGTTAAATTATTATTTGTTCATAAAAAATTACAGTGTTTTGTAGATCGTGCTGCACAGACAATATTTTGGACTGAATTGATGAGAGGATTTGCTGTTACTTTGGCTCATATTTTTAAGGAACCAGCGACTATTAATTACCCATTTGAAAAAGGACCTTTAAGTCCACGTTTTAGAGGCGAACATGCATTAAGACGATATCCTTCAGGTGAAGAGAGGTGCATCGCTTGTAAATTATGCGAAGCAATTTGTCCTGCACAAGCAATTACAATTGAGGCGGAGGAACGTGCTGATGGTTCTAGAAGAACGACACGATACGATATTGATATGACTAAATGTATTTATTGTGGATTTTGTCAAGAAGCTTGTCCTGTAGATGCTATAGTTGAAGGTCCTAATTTTGAATTTTCAACAGAAACTCACGAGGAGTTGTTGTATAATAAAGAAAAATTGTTAAATAATGGCGATAAGTGGGAATCTGAAATTGCAAGTAACATACACGCCGATCATTTATATCGTTAATTAGTAACTGCGAAATGACTTGTAGATAATGTAACCATAATAGATTTATAATAAAATTATTAAGTAGAAAAATTTTATTTTAAAAGTAATTTTGTGACTAAACCAAATTATTTATTTTCTCTAAATTGCATCAAAATTAAAAGGAACGAAACGGCACTTTAATTTTTGTACATAAAGATGCAGTTGCTCAAGGCTAATAAATTATTAAAATGGTTATTAACTTGTGGTGCAAAATGTTAATCAGAAACTAATGAATATAGATTAAAAATGGGAAGGTTAAAAAAGCAAGAATTAACTAGGATAGGAAAATTGATTGATGTCTTATACTTAATTACAGCACATTTTTTTTATATCTGCAGTAATCGTTTCATAAACTCCTTTTTAATAGACAAATGCAGTATTTAATTGATGATGTTGATGAGTACTTGCCCAATAAAACGATATTTATAAGTGAAATTAAACTAATTAACTATTCATCATAACCGTTTATGTTCTATAATTTAATTTTCTGGGATGACGAGTTGATGAGAGAGTATTTAAATTTTACACCAGTTCAAAATCTCTAGAGCAAGCAAGATTAATATGATCTAACGTCTTTGATGAAATTAAGTTTTAATCTAACAAGTATCCAGAGTTGGGCAAGATACTTATAAAATGTATCTTTGATACAAGATACATGATAATTCAATTTCAGTATCTTTGATACAAGATACAAGATACTTTGAGCTCGAGTATCATAGATACAAGATACAAGATACTTTTAATTTTTGTTCGAAAGATACAAGATACAGATACTTGATACTTTTCTCATCATTCTTTAGAAAAATTAAAAATCTTCTAACAAAGGAATGGCGACAGGAAGGTCAAACATTTACCAAACTCAAACAATACCTTTGTACCTGCTCTTTTGTCAATTTTATTTCAAGTTTTTCTTTGTAATTAAAATTTTTTTTTGTTTTTTAGTAGATTTTATTAATTTTTGAAATAAGTGTTAAAAAGTATCTGGGCACATTGATGCTAATAAGTATCTTTGATACAAGATACATGATAATTCAATTTCAGTATCTTTGATACAAGATACAAGATACTTTCACCTCAAGTATCATAGATACAAGATACAAGATACAAAAGTATCAAAGATACGTATCAAAGATACGTATCAAAGATACATGTATCATTGATACTGCCCAACTCTGCAAGTATCAATCTATCAATTGGGATGGTTTGAATTTAAACGTGCTTAAATATCTTAATAAATGGTACCTACTAGGAAAGAAGATGAAACAATTTTTTTTAAATTTAATTTTATGGCCTTTTGAGGCTGAGACAAAAAATAAATAAAAAAAATTATGTCTGGTTATGTAACGCTCAGCAAAAATGTGAGAACGGATTTTAATGAGATTCAGTTTGAGCTACTTTTAGCAGTTTTTTTTGAGACACCCTGTTACCCTGTATTTTGGAATACTTTGGAACCTCACAAGATTTATTAAAATTAATACTCTACGAACAAGTCTTGTTATTTCCTTTATTAGCTCCTATCTATGCTGATAAATGATTAGTATTTTCTTTTTTGATGATTCCGGATTTATGTAAATTTGTTGCACGTACCTACTACTAACAGATAATTTCATTTGCAGTTTAATTAACGAAACGGTTTATTACGTTATACGTTTTCTATCGTGCCAAACCCAGCATTTAAACGTTAAACATGTTTGAGCATTTGCATTTTCCAATCCAAGAAAAAGTTGTTATAATCGAGAAAAAAAATAATAATTATAAATATTTTTTGCATTTCTCGACGTTTTGAGTCCCCCTGATCCCAAAAATGCAAAAAAAAATTTGCGATTTTTTGAACTGAAATGTCTGTAGGTATGTAATATGTATATTGTATATGGATGTCCCCACTCGTAGAGCAAAAACTACAGAAACGATTTTGAAGAAATTTGATTTTAATCACTTATAATTATTTTGTCGGCAAAAATAGCTTTAATAAGAAATATATACAGGGAGACCAAAAATAAGGTGGTTATTTTGGGCGCATATTTGCAAATTCATTTTGGGAATTTGTAATAAAAATGGAAACTTGAAATTGCATATTTGTATCAATCCCATGAATATCTGTTATTTGACATTATTTTCAGTTAACAAAACGCTTCCGGTTATACCGGAAATAAAAAAAAAATTAAAATTTTGAAGAACACCCAAATATTTTTAAATATTTTGAAAGCTCGTAAAATTAGCTATTACATAATACCAAACACTTTATATTTTGATTTCCGGTTTAACCGGAAATGAGATCAAATTTCTTAATTTAAATAGAACACCCTGTATATTTTTCAATATTTTGAAAGCTGTTAAAATTAGCTTTAAATTAACTTTAGAAATTGGTCAAAATTTAGTAATAGATTTACTCAAAATCAGCAGGTGACCGGACCTCTCGGTCATACAGATTTAACATGTAAAAATATACTTTGGTAATTTCCTGCTTCCCAATGTATTTTAGAATAAAAAAACTGAAATAAAAGTTTTAGAGAATATAATTCTCCATCTAAATAAATAAACAAAATTAATTTTGGATGCTTTATAACGCCTGAAATTTAATTACAAAATTTCGAAAAATAGCGATTGCCTTGAAACACAATTGAAAATCGTCAAATATTTTATGCTTTGTTTGTAAAAACAGTTCTGAATTTTTTATTCAATTATTGAATTTATTTAATAATAAATAATATTTACGTATCATCACCCCTAAAAATTACTTCATTTTTAGTTTTAGTTAATTTAAATTACTCTCAAAAATAATTTTGAAAGATGTCAATGTCAAATATTGATAATTTTTAGTGTTTTTATTGGGAATATTTCATGGCAATCGCTATTTCTGCTAATTTTCTGAATTTTCAAATTGAATTTCAGGCGTTATAAAGCATCCAAAATTAATTTTGTTTATTCATTTAGATCCAGAATTTTATTCTCTAAAACTTTTATTTGAAGATTTTCTTTCTAAAATACATTAGGAAGCAGAAAATTACCGAAGTATGTTTTTACATGTTAAATCTGTATGACCGAAGAGGTCCGGTCACCACCCTACCCTGAGTGCGTTCCACTAAGCGACCGCAACGATTGCAACGCCTCCAAACTCGTTCCACTTGACGCCGCGGTCGTTGTGGTCGCGGGCGTTTACGTCATAGATGACGTCATTGATAACGACCACAAGACGCTCATTTCGCCCATAAAATTTTGTGGGTCGCCGTGAGCGTTTACGTAAGCGCGTGCTGGCGCGTGCGCATTGAAACATATTTTGATAAAACGTCACAATTTCAAAAATTTTGATAAGTTGTGTCGACGGATTTATATTTTGCAAATTAAATTAGCCCTGCAGCACAGAAAAGGAAAGTGTTGATGTGGAGAAGATAAAGAAGGAAGATGAAAGGAAGTTAATACTCTTAAAGGAGTACTGTGCTTCAATCTTGTATTGGTTTGTATGTAACGGTCCACAACATTTCCATAAACTTCTGTACGAGGGCGAAGGTTTCGCTTTTTTATGTTCCCTAACGCTAACGTCCAATCGACATCCGAGTCTGCTGAGTCATCGCTCTCGGACACACATCTTCTTCTAATTAACGTACTAATCACAGATAACTGAGATATATTTAACAATAAATCTATAATCTGTGGTACTAATAACCGCTGTCATTGACATATTGGTGGCGGCCATGTTTTGTTACGGCAAGCACACTGCACACAACACGTTTCACTAACGAATGCGCCCAAAACGCGTTCCACTAGCGAAGGCGCCCACAACGTTTACTAGCTAGTGGAACACGAAATTGGGCGGTCGTGAGCGCGGTCGTTGTGGTCGCTTAGTGGAACGCACTCCCTGTATGTTATAGACATCGGTTCTCTATCGAATACTGCAGGTTTTATTAGTTAGAAATTTTCAGGATCGGAGTTATCATTTTTTTAAAGTCCAAAATTCAAGAATCGATTATTTCTCTTCTAATAAAATAGAAAATTAGAAAATTAGTACGCAGATTAACTCGAGGAGTTAACCACTCTCTGTAGTCAATGTACAAAAATTGAGCTGTCAACGGTTGTTATCTGCAGTCAATGGCAGCCATAGCATATGCATATGCAGTCATGAGCAGTCAACTGCAGTCAGTGTACAAATTCAGAACAGTGTTACCCATGTAACGCATTGAGATTATTGTCACCCTGTATATAAGTAAGTACCTATACATTTTCTGTTAAAAAAACTTTTCTGGTTAAACCGGAAATTTAAAAAAATATTAAAAGTTTGCTCAAAATAAGCTCTTGCTGTTTTTTTCTGTTTTTTATAATATGTTATGTTATAGTCATCGCAATTCTCTATCGAATACCGCACGTTTTATTAGTTACGAATGTTCTACTGTTCTGAATTTGTACACTGGACTGCATTTGACTGCTCATGACTGTAAAGAACTCGTAAATTTATCTGTTACATGAAAGCAAACACTTCATACTTTAACTACTGGTTTAACAGGAAATGGAAACAACTTTATTAATTTAAATGGACAACCCTGTATATTTTTAAATACTTTTAAAAACACTACATATTTTGACTTCCTGTTTTTCATTTATTGTATGATACAACCTGTATTTATAATTACATAAGAAAATATCCATTTTCACAAGTTTTCCAATGATATAAACTCTAAAGAATGCAATAATGCACTTTTTTAGAGGTTCAGTTCTTTTTACTCAATGTTCTTACATAGAAATTTCTTGTGCTTCTAAATGATGTTTTTCGTCACAAAAAGTACAATTCGGAAAAACTCTGACTAAAAAGTTTTCAATTTTTCAACATCGTTACAAGGTCGGCTGAGCAATTAAAAACTCGTTAAAAAATTTGTTTTTCTATTAAATATTAAAAAAAAGCAAATATTTTGCAAGAACTTTGATTAAATTTTAATAAAAGATGTAAGTACTTTGTGTTGAGCATTGAATTTGGTGTTAATGCCCCAAAAGCCTTTCCATACATTTTCCATCCTCGTTGACTATTTCGTTTTATTGTATTTTGCATCTTTTTTTACTTTTTGCATTTCTTTTATTTACAGGCGGAGTTTTGTAAGTAGGTAATAAGGTCAAAGAATTTTTGTAAAAAGTCAAACAAAAAAACGTTGAGTTTTCACCAAGAAAAGTTATTACGTCCGTAATTCATCTCGTATTAAATTATTTTCAAATGGGCGTTTCAAGTTTAATTGTAGTTTAAAAAGTGGGTAGTTAACTTTAATATTACAAACTTGAATTTATGTAATTAATAATTATGTAATTTGGCATTGTTGAAGTTAAATTTTTGATAAAACGCATGTACGATAGAGCAAGCAATCGATATAGCTGTATGGAGGTGGCGTTAAATGTAGAAATCAGAGACAAGGGATGATTTTCCATCTTTATCATTTGATCGTACATTTTGAAAGGACGTATAATAAGAGCTTTCCTCATAACACTTAGAAATTTTCCTTACGCTTTTCATTCATGCTGAAAATTTCAAATAGTCAATTTCATTCAGTGTATAAGTAGCTGCGTTTCTTGTCACTTAAAATATGACTTCTGCAACAGGTAAACTTGATGAGAAAAGCTATATGCTACAATCAAGATATAATTTTTCTGAAGAGAGGGTAAGTAGATTACCTTAAAATTTTTTTAATTAAAAAAATTTTTTTTTACAGGGTAGTAGCATAGATTCAAATGAAAATGCTTTTGATGATATGAAACAATTAATTACGGTAAAAAAAATTTTCCTCATTGTAATAATTTTCTTAGGTCATTAATTTTTTTAACAGGAAGAAGACAATCAAAAAAGATCGAGTTTACCTTTAGCTAGTTTTAATTTCATCAATTCTATTATTGGAAGCGGAGTTATAGGTACGAAAAATTATTCTTTTTACAAAAAGAAAAATTTCCAAATATTAATTTAAGGAATTCCATACGCACTCCATCAATCAGGATTTGGAATAGGTCTTTTATTGTTAATTTTAGTTGCTTACGTTACTGATTATTCTTTGATACTTATGGTAAGAAGTGGACACATTAGTGGAAAATTTAGTTATCAAGGTATAATGGAAGCTGCTTATGGTAGAGCAGGATATATTTTATTGGGTATTTTACAATTTTTCTATCCGTTCATCGGTAAGTCCTAATTTTTATTTTTTTTCCAAATTCTAAACAATGACTTTTTTTAGCGATGGTGTCTTATAATGTCGTCGTAGGTGATACCGTAACAAAAGTAGTTATAAGACTTACAAGTGTGAGTCCAGAGTCTATATTTTCGAAAAGAGAAGTTATAGTGCTTATATGCACATTGGCTGTAACTATTCCACTTTGTATGTATCGAAATATAGCAAAATTGGCAAACATATCATTTACAAGCTTAGTATGCATAGGGACCATACTATTAGCAGTTTTCATTAGGATTGGAACTATGAGAGAAATTGTGTAAGTACTAATATTATTACATTATTTGTTGTGAGCCATATAAAGGCTCTTACAGACGATATTATTTTGTTGGTCCAACAACCACCTTGATCAGATTAAGTTAATATGAGTATTAACTCATCTGAGTTAATACCAACTGTTTGCTTCTTGAAAAAAAATAATTTATCCCACCTCTGATTGAACAAACCGAACGCACCCGACAACGCTACACACGATCTGCTTGAGTGAGGTGCGATTATATGATGCAGCCACATACAAGTAGCAAACAGAAACATTGTATCAAATGACACGTCTATTTAAGACCTGATATTAATGTCTGAACGCACCAAATCGATCTGAGTGTCTAACTAAATCATATCGTCTGTAGGGGCCCTTTACAAAATTCAATTAACAAACTTCAATTTGTTGTTTTCAACTCGAATTTAATTATTAATTACTAGCTTGCTACAACAATAACAAAAATCTCTTTGGCACCAAATAACTCATAGCTCACTTTATTAATTAAGAAGAGTTTTAATTAACTACGACTTATTAGCAACTCAATTACTTATAATGTATTTTTATTTATTTATTTTCAAGTTTATTAATTTTTTTGTCAAAAAAGGGTGCAAGTGTACCTACTGCGTCAGTAAAAAAATTGTTTATTATTTAATAATCTTCAACTTTTAATGGAATCAGTATCTTATCAGCTGTTTTTAGTTAAATTTTAATTAATTTATGGAAAGCACTTTTTTTATGAAAAATTTATTTATTAAAAAAGTTAATTATTGACAGGAGGGAGAAGTTTTTAATTAATTTTCATTTTGTTTTTATTTGAAAATGGTTAAATAATTGGATGGCAGTTCTTAGATTTTTTAAAGGGGTTGATCGATAATGCGTAATTTAAAGTTATTTAAATTTTAATTAAAATTAATTTTTTTAACTATACAGGCTGTCGAATGTCGACATGTCCTTCTGGAAATACAGACAATTTTATGTTAAAAAAACGAGTGATGCTAAAAACATTACTTTTCTTAAATTTTTATATGAAACACTCTGTAGATTTGACCTCCACTGAAACCACTCTGTACTTTTTAGACCAAAAAGGGGGTTTCCTTAACCTTTTAGATAATACACTCTGTATATTTTTACATATTTGTAATTCTTGTTTAATTTAGATTTAAAAAGGTATGAGATTTGCTGGGTCTAAAGTGACTTGTTCTTGAGATATAGTCACTTTTATCTTAAATAAGCAATCGCTACGAAAAAGGGGGTTTCCTTCAATTTTTAGATGAAACATTCTGTATATTTTTACATATTTGTTATTCTTGTTTAATTTAGATTCAAAAACGTACGAGGTTTAATGAGTGTAAAGCGACTCGTTCTTGAGATATATTCACTTTTATCTTAAAATAAGCAATCGCTATGAAAAAGGGGGTTTCCTTAAATTTTTAGATGAAACACTCTGTATATTTTTTCATATTTGTTATTCTTGTTTAATTTAGATTCAAAAACGTATGAGGTTTAATGAGTGTAAAGCGACTCGTTCTTGAGATATAGTTACTTTTATCTTAAAATAAGCAATCGCTACTTAAAAGGGGGTTTCCTTAAATTTTTAGATGAAACACTCTGTATATTTTTACATATTTATATTTCTTGTTTAATTTAGATTCAAAAACGTACGAGGTTTAATGAGTGTAAAGCGACTCGTTCTTGAGATATAGTCACTTTTATCTTAAAATAGCAATCGCTATGAAAAAGGGGGTTTCCTTAAATTTTTAGATGAAACACTCTGTATATTTTTACATATTTGTTATTCTTGTTTAATTTAGATTCAAGAACGTATGAGATTTAATCAGTGTAAAGCGACTCCTTCTTGAGATATAGTCACTTTTATCTTAAAATAAGCAATCGCTACGAAAAAGGGGGTTTTCTTAAATTTTTAGATGAAACACTCTGTATATTTTTACATATTTGTTATTCTTGTTTAATTTAGATTCAAAAACGTATGAGGTTTAATCAGTGTAAAGAGACTCGTTCTTGAGATATATTCACTTTTATCTTAAAATAAGCAATCGCTATGAAAAAGGGGGTTTCCTTAAATTTTTAGATGAAACACTCTGTATATTTTTACATATTTATATTTCTTGTTTAATTTAGATTCAAAAACGTACGAGGTTTAATGAGTGTAAAGCGACTCGTTCTTGAGATATAGTCACTTTTATCTTAAAATAGCAATCGCTATGAAAAAGGGGGTTTCCTTAAATTTTTAGATGAAACACTCTGTATATTTTTACATATTTGTTATTCTTGTTTAATTTAGATTCAAAAACGTATGAGGTTTAATCAGTGTAAAGAGACTCGTTCTTGAGATATATTCACTTTTATCTTAAAATAAGCAATCGCTATGAAAAAGGGGGTTTCCTTAAATTTTTAGATGAAACACTCTGTATATTTTTACACATTTGTTATTCTTGTTTAATTTAGATTCAAAAACGTAAGTGGTTTAATCAGTGTAAAGCGACTCGTTCTTGAGATATATTCACTTTTATCTTAAATAAGCAATCGCTACGAAAAAGGGGGTTTCCTTCAATTTTTAGATGAAACATTCTGTATATTTTTACATATTTGTTATTGTTGTTTAATTTAGATTCAAAAACGTACGAGGTTTAATGAGTGTAAAGCGACGCGTTCTTGAGATATAGTCACTTTTATCTTAAAATAAGCAATCGCTATGAAAAAGGGTGTTTTCTTAAATTTTTAGATGAAACACTCTGTATATTTTTACATATTTGTTATTCTTGTTTAATTTAGATTCAAAAACGTATGAGATTTAATCAGTGTAAAGCGACTCCTTCTTGAGATATAGTCACTTTTATCTTAAAATAAGCAATCTCTACGAAAAAGGGGGTTTCCTTAAATTTTTAGATGAAACACTCTGTATATTTTTACATATTTATATTTCTTGTTTAATTTAGATTCAAAAACGTATGAGGTTTAATCAGTGTAAAGAGACTCGTTCTTGAGATATATTCACTTTTATCTTAAAATAAGCAATCGCTATGAAAAAGGGGGTTTCCTTAAATTTTTAGATGAAACACTCTGTATATTTTTTTATATTTGTTATTCTTGTTTAATTTAGATTCAAAAACGTATGAAGTTTAATGAGTGTAAAGCGACTCGTTCTTGAGATATAGTTACTTTTATCTTAAAATAAGCAATCGCTACGAAAAAGGGGGTTTCTTTAAATTTTTAGATGAAACACTCTGTATATTTTTACATATTTGTAATTCTTGTTTAATTTAGATTCAAAAATGTGTAAGGTTTGAGGGGTTTAAAGCGACTCGTTCTTGAGATATAGTTACTTTTATCTTAAAATAAGCAATCGCTACGAAAAAGGGGGTTTCTTTAAATTTTTAGATGAAACACTCTGTATATTTTTACATATTTGTAATTCTTGTTTAATTTAGATTCAAAAATGTGTAAGGTTTGAGGGGTTTAAAGCGACTCGTTCTTGATATATCACCTAAAAAATTTAAAATATAGCTAATTGACCAATGAACCCGCGCCTCTAAATATCGAAATAAAGCTTTCTTATATCATTTTTCTAATGGAAGGTAAGCTTTTACTTTTTTTCATATTCACGATAGTAGGTATTAAAATTTCAAAATAGGTATATTTACTCCAAAACACCCACGTAAGCCAATTTAAACGTAATACGAATTTTCAAACGAATTTTTTTCAAAAATAAATAATAAATTGTATCACTACAAAACTTTTTGGCATTACTCAAACAAAGATGATTAATTTTATGTTTATTAATAATTATAATCTAAAAGTAATTCAATCAACCTAAAAATACACATCAAAGTGTCTTTATATCATATAAAGACCTTAATTTAGTCCATCACAAAAGGCAATTTTATTAAATTTATAAAAGATGCTTTTCACGAAAAACTTTTATTCCGGACAAAAACAAATAAATTTAATTTAAGATTTTTTCTGTTTTAAAGATGAATTCTTGACCTTAAAAGGTTTTTCGTGTGCGTTTCAACAACGTTTAAAGAGCTGGGACAGTATGGATACCGGATAAATGAATAATTTTTAAATTAATTTCCACTTGCACCAAACAAATTGTTATTGATCTATCGATGACCTACTCTACTGGTAGCTTTATTTAATTAGATGTACAGAGTGGTTCTAAAATATACGTAATATACAGAGTGTTAGGGTGGTTCTTATTTATTTATATTTTGCTTCGCAAAATCTTAGTCAAGTTAAATGATGGGAAAAACAGTGCCTCACAGGGGTTGAAATGATGTCTGAGATGTCTAGAATTCGTTGTGTTTTTAGTGGTTTAATTTTTTTGTGCAATAAAAAAGTCGAAAATATTTTGGACAAAAAAGTTATTGCAGAATAACTGAATCTAATTATTGCCCCTAACTAGCGCCCTCTAGGAACTTTTACAAAATTAGGATTTGGTACTACTGTAAACGCTCTTGGTTTGGTCGAATACCAAATCTTATGAAAATCGCTCAAGGGGTTTCTAAAATACTTACGAAATATTGCTTTAGAGACCTCCTTGCAGGGGCCACGGGCTCCAAGGGCCCCCACACCCCTTAGAAATTGAAATTTAGGAAAACAAAAAATTCGAGTACTCTAATATTAATTAAAGAACATACCCTCTTGTAGTTTGTTTCTATAAATTTTTTAACATCCTGTATTTTTGAAAATTTTGCTAATAAAATTACATCTCCAGGCAAGGCCGTTGAGGCAAGTGAAGGGTTTTTCAATCAAGTTGAAACACTCAAAATGTGATTATTTTAACTACAGGGTGTTTCATTTAAGTGGCTCTAACCATAACATCTATTCTAGGCCTACTCATCCAGATTCTTGGAACTTTGCAAATTGGGATGTAATTCCATCAATTGGAATAATGTCATTCGGTAATTGGATAATTTTTACAAAAATGATATTGTAAAAAATGTACTTGTTTTAGCTTTTATGTGCCACCACAACACATTTTTGATTTATGGTTCAATTCAAGGAGCAGATGAAAAACGATGGGAAGTTGTAACTCACATATCGCTTTTAACAAGTCTTATTATTACTGCATTATTTGGTATCGCTGGTTATGTTACTTTTACAGCTTACACTCAAGGTAAGAGAAAATCGTCAATTTTTCCTCATTAAAAAAGAAAATTCCTTAATTTACATAATAATAATTACATTAAACTTTTGAATTTGATTTCATCCATCAAAGTCGCTCGAGTGGTTTAATTTTCAAATTAATGTAAATGTGTTTTAATTACTAATTACGCACTTTTTTGATTTAATTTTTTTAGATTTTTTTTCAAGGTTTTTCGAGCGTCTATAAACAGTTCAAAATTTAATTGAAAATGTAGAAAAAAAGAAAAATTGTGACAGGTCAATTTTGTGTAGTTGTTGGGAAAAAATATTAAAATTTTTGTAATTTTCATGCGTTTGTAATGAATAACAATAGCTTTATGTTGAATTTACATTCTTGTTATGCATACTAAACGTTTGGAAGTGTGGGATATTTTGTTTTTGGTTTTCCCCAGTGACGGCGTTAAAACTTAAAAGCTCACCAATAGAAGCCCTTGAAACTTCAAACAATGAATGTACTTAAATTTTTAAGCTTTTTTGGTACAATTCTATTAAATCTATAGTCGTCTAATTTTGTAATGACGTAGTACCTCCGAAGGCAATGGGAAACAAGCGAAAGTGAGCCTGTGAGGCGTAGGAAGCCATGGCGTAGAAACCAAAATTCTAGCGCCTTATGTTATGACGTTGATTCCCGAAATCTAAACAGCTGAAAAAAAGATTAATTAAATGCTTATATTTGTCGTTACTTCTGTGAAGGCGAGAGTAAGACTGTTTGCCACAGCGTACCATCGGGACGGTTCCAATAAATATAGGGACTGTTTTAAAGTCCCATAAGTTTGCGCAAAAACCAATGTTTCAAAATTTTTTTCCTTAGCTTTGTAGGAGAAAGGTGTGCTCAAAGAAAGGGCACTTTTCACAAAGAAAAGCACGGTACGAAATAAGCTTTTAAATGAATTACTATAATACAGGGTGGCTCACAATGTGGGAGCTATTTGAGGCACATTTTCTTAAATTTAATCTGTATTATTTAAACTCTAAGATAGTACATCTTAACCCTAATTGAACAGATTTTTTTCAAAATTTTTAAAATCAAAATGGTGGCAAATACAACGATTGTCTTCTAGTGTGATTTTTCTCTAATAACTTAGCCGGTAATTATTATTTTGAAAATTTCAAAAAGGCATTGTAAAGCCAAAATATAAGGCTTTAGTTTTGATCTAAAAGTTTTTAAAATTGTTTCACAATCGCCTGCCTTAGAGGAGTCAAAATTAGTCAAAATTTTGAAATGGATCGAGTTTTTTTTTTCGTTTTTTTCATTTTTAGGTAATTATGTTATAGACATTGCAGTTATTTGTCGAATTCCGCGAGTTTAATTAGTTAACAATTTTCAGGGCCGGAGTTACGAGTTTTTGAAATTCAAAATATTAAAAATTAAAAAATTAAATTAAATTAAAAATAGCTTTAATACGTACCGCTTGGAAGCATATTGCTGGCCACATTACCTTCGTCGCTATATGACATTTTTAAAAATCTATAAAAAGAGAATATTATTATTAACTATTTTTTGTTCCTTTAATGATGAGTAATAGTGGATGGGTTTCTAATATTTATCCCAACGACCTTTTCTGTCAAGCCGCCATTGCTTTACATGTGTAAAGTGTAAGTTATATGTTGGTTAAATTAAATTTTATGTTAGAAACGTTTCTCGTGTAAAATGTAAATTTTTAAAATTATTATTTCTTTGTAGTAGTTTGATGATTTATTTTTGGCGTCAACACCGCATCCGTAGATCCGGACACGTCGGAATTTTGTAATGAAATTATTACATACTTTAGGGTAGGAACATTGGATTTCTGGAGACAAACTGACCTTTGATTGGTGAACTGCAATATTTTATTTTAAATTAAAGCAACTACGTTTTTGTCTATTTTAATTCTAAGGGCACAATCAGGGCCTTTCAGGCCCGCCAAGATATTAATTATTAATGTTATATTATTTATTTTTTATTGCCGGGCCTACGAAGCCCGTTTTATGGAAAAAGTTACATCCAAGACGACATATTTTCTAGAGATTCCAAGTTGCTTATATTTTTTCATAAAACCACAACTCGATTACCCTGTTAAACATTTTTATTAGTTTTATTTTATAGTTTTTATTGCACGACGGTATAACGTGCACTCGAAAGTTGTAGGGATGCTTATTCAATTTGCAGCATCTCGTTAACATCCCTGCAATTTCAAATAGAAGTACTACTCGGGACAGATTTAGGTCATGCATTGCATGTCTTATCAAGCGAACGACTGACTGTTTTGATGGCTTTCTTTAGCCATTTTTGAGTTTTAGTACGCTTATTGGTTTATCTTTTTGTTTTATGTTAGTACTAAAACGATGTAAGCGTAAAACTACCCCAAGTGATCCAAGTGCTATCAAATCTTCCATTTAGTTTCTATAAACAATTTTTAAGGTTTTCTAAATTTAGAGGTTAGAGCTTTAATTCTTCTGATCCATTAAATAAATTTAAATAATTTTGTTTATTGAAACTATAAGTAAGTAGGTATTCGTTTCACTTTCCTAAACGTTATGTTGAATAATGCAACTTAATATGAATTTATTTGAGAGCTAGTTATTATCGATATTTTAACAATGGATTTAACGAGATGTCATTTCTCCTTTGTATGAGCAAAGAACGAATTAATTATTAATCGATTTTAGTTAATGAGGTGTAATATTGTCTTCCATATCAAATAATTACTTCCTTTGAAGTAACAGCTTCTTTCAAATGTCAAATGTCCATAGACAAAGCTTTAATGCACAGTGTGCAGTATATTTCATGAAACAAATTGTTGTAAACATTAAGGTGACTTTTTGATCAATGTACTGGAAAAAGGAGGATAATAAATATTTTATTTATAGTGCGTTCTAGTTAAATAATGGAGTATTAGGTGGTTTTGTCTTTTCTTTTCAATTGGGTCAACTTTTTTTCTTTAAAATGTTCCTATTTCAAAAATAAATCAGTTTCAAGGTTAGGCAACACATTATACACGTTTAGAAACCTTTTTAAGTGGACTGTATTTGAAACACAATAAAAAGTCAGTTAATGAAAAATTATGCTTATTTAAAAAAAATAAATACTAAAAAAAGGAATATTTTTTGCTTAAATTTATTATTAAAATTAAAAATATTAAAATCAAACATTTAAATTTATGATGACAAACAAAATATTGCGCCATCTCTTGGTAAAATCTATTTAAAACGTCAACTGTGAGTATAGAATATAAAGATCCGGAAGGAAGGTTAGCAACCGTTGCCTATAAGAGAGAATGCGACGGAAATGACATTTTAGAAGTCCATGGATGACTCATTCATTTCGTGGAGTTTGCATTATCATTGGCTGTCATGATCTTTCTTTATAAGTGGGAGTATAAGCAACCATTTCTATTGGAGAAATTGACCGGAAATCGCTATATTTAGAAAACCATTATTAGCTAAATGGTTCTTTCCTGGTAGAGTAGAGGGTAGGTATTTCTTTATTCAATGGTATATCCAAAGATAATAGGTTTGTTTGTGCAACAGTTGCCAACCGTTTCAAATCATCAGACGCATGCGCATATTTAATTTTGCCTTCGAAATTGACCGCTAACGAATGCGAAATTGAATATACGCGTGCATCTGATGATTTCAAATTGTTGGCAACTGTTGCAGTATAGCCAACATAAAAATTAAATTAAAAACGAAACTGTTAAATCTTTAACAAATTAAACCTTCTGTAGAAATCTTCCTCTAAATTTAATTTAATTAAAATTTAAAAAAATTAAATTAGTGCGCATTATCTACAATAATTACTGTTAATTCTGTTATTTTTTCATACTTTAGAAGAACCCTGTATAATTTATATCATAATACATACGCTAGATATAACAAATTATAATAAATTTCACGTTTTATTGCAATGGAAATAAATTTGGATAGGTAAATCCCAGTTTTATTGAATTTTCAAATCATAAATACCGACAAAACAAACTTTGAAATGACCTTTTTTTTGTTTTTAGTTGAGCAAATAACTTGAGAGCTTTGAATAACCTTTCTCCTCGTATTAAAGTACAAGAACATGAACGCTTTTCCCTATAATAAATAGTATTTTTTACAACATGAGATGAAACATACGTTTTTTTCGTGAGATAGAATTTAATTCACAAGCCCCGTAGGGGCGAGTGAATTAATCTTTCGAACGAAAAAAACGGATTTCATCTCGAGTCGTAAATGCTATTTTTTCTACGACGATAATTAGTACATTTTAAAAAAATAATTCTTTTTACTAAAATGTGAACCGACCACAAAAAAACTGGTTTCACCTCATGTTGTAAATAACATCTGCTTGTAATAACACTTTTTCTCACTAGAGACGAAAATGCTATTTTCGTAACGAGTAAGTGATGACGAAATGCTTAGTTTCACATATGGGAGTAGAAAAATTAAATTAAATGTCAAGTATATTTAATAGGATATGAATATCGATTTATAACAAAATAATTCAATTTCCAAACCAATTTTAAGTTTTCAAAAATAAATAATAATAGTTTTGTGTTGGAAAATGTTGTATTAACTCTTTATACAGGATCACATTACTCAAAATTTCGATTCTTATCATATTATAGAGATGTTGTTCCTACGGAGCAGAATTCAATTGAGTAGATCGGTCATAATTGAGTAAACTCAGTAACTAAAATATGGAAGAGTTGTGGTATCACATCTTATTAAACCAAGGGTAATTTTTATCGAAACCGTAGTCTTTTTGGGGGTCAAATATGCATTCCCCACAAAAACATCCCCCCTCTCCATTATAAGGTGCACACGCGTTGAACCCCATACGGAAGGTGAAAAGCTTCTTTTGAAATTTTCCAGGTCCTCTTTTTATCTACTATTACAATAGGGCCCCCTTTTAGTTAGTTTTGAACATAGACCCCCATTCGGAAGATAAGAAGATTGGACAGTTTAAAGCCCTCTTCTTAACTTAGATGTAGGGTTCTACTCCCTATTCGGAAGGTAAGAAGCCCCATTTGAAAGCTCAAGGCTGCCTTCTTTACTTTACTATTATAGTTGGATGACAGTTGGTCTCATGCCCCCATTCTGAAGATAAGAAGCCCTATTTGAAAGTTTAAAGCCCGCTTCTTTACTTATATGTAGGGTTTTACTTCCCATTCGGAAGGTAAGAAGCCCTATTTGATAGTTTAAGCCTGCCTTCTTTACTTTACTATTACAGTTGGATGTAGGGTCCCTGGGACCTCATTCTGAAGATAACAATCCCCATTTGAAAGTTCAAGGCTGGCTTCTTTACTTTACTATTATAGTTGGATGACAGTTGGTCTCAGGCCCCCATTCTGAAGATAAGAAGCCCCATTTGAAAGTTTAAAGCCCCCTTCTTTACTTATATGTAGGGTTTTACTTCCCATTCGGAAGGTAAGAAGTCCTATTTGAAAAGTTAATCCTGCCTTCTTTACTTTACTATTACAGTAGGGTAACCAAGATGTAGGTAAAAACCAAGAAATCAAGATTGAGCTCAAACGTACTGTATATTTTTATATCAGCTATAAATTGACGAAAATTCTTCTCAATAATAGGTATTGAGCTATTGGTGGATAATACGTATAAAAAGATAATCAAAATTGGATTTTCTCTTTTTTTATTTCCAATTTACTTTTATTGCCTATTTGTTTACTTTTTGTGTTGAAATGTTAAGTGGAAATAATTTTGAAACTTATTATAAAGTTTTCTTTATATTTAGTAAGAAATTTACGATATATGAAATAAAATTAAGTGACCGACAAAAATTGGTGTAAATGTTCTCTGATGCGTATCACGCCCCTATCTAGGGTGAGAATTTTATTAAGAAGTTCAAAATGAATGAAAAACTGATTTTTGTTGTAACTTATAAGATTTTCTTTAATTTCGTTTGCTCAGTCCCTACTCCCTTGACGATAAATATTAACTGAATTTCAGCGAATTCACGTTATACATGAAAAATTCTCTTAATCGTAAAATTGTTGTAACTCGGTCAATATTTATCGAAGAGAAGTCGGAAATGAACCAAAGTAAAGGTAATTTTATAGCTTACAGGAAAGATATCAATAAATTTTTTACCAAAGTTGATATTTTTAAAATTATTTTCACATGAGCAACTGATAAATTATTTTTTCCGTTAGGCTTTGGAAAAAAAAATTTTGAAGCTAATTAAATAGGTTATTTTTCATTGTAGAGAGACTATAAAAAAACTAAATTAAAGGAAATTTTATAAGCTACAAAAAAGCCGTCGATAAATTTTTCTATAAACTATATAGTTTTTGAGTTATTTTCAAAAAACTTGTTTTTCAGAGCTTTTAACGTTTGAAGGTTTGAACCTTTAAAAAAATTCTTGACCTAGATTAGGGATGTTAAAGTCAATTTTCTTCGATTATCCAATTTTTTTCTTTACAAATTACACTTTTCCCGTTTTAATATTATTTTATTGTAACGTGCGATCCAAATTAAAGTGCTATTTTGTTTTTAGGTGATTTATTGGAAAACTACTGTTGGGACGACGATTTTATGAATTTTAGTCGATTGTTGTTTAGTATAACAATCCTTTTGACGTATCCAATAGAATGTTTCGTAGTACGTGACGTCATCGAAAATTCATTTTTGCGAAAAGAACCAAATGTACCCATTTCGGATAATATGCATTATTTGGTTACTTTGGCAATTGTTGGTTTAACTTACTTTATATCGATATCAACGGATTGCTTGGGAGTCGTTTTGGAATTAAACGTAAGAATTTTTAAATTTAATAGTGAACTATACAGTATTGTACAAATGTTTTGGAACAGCTCGCTTTTGGATGCGAAAACTCTATAATTAATTAAATTTTAAAAATAATTATATTTTTAGGGCATTCTTGCAGCAATTCCATTGGCTTACGTTTTACCAGCGATATGTTACTTGCGTTTAGAAGAAGGCCACATTTTTGCACGCAAAAAAATTCCTGCTGTGGTTCTAGCTATTTTTGGAATTGTCGTAACTATGTTGGGAGTAGTATTTATTTTTGTCGATTTTAACGAAGTCGATACTTGTTCGCATGGAAAAATTATGCCCTATTGTTTAAAAAATCACACCATGGGACTCAATAATAGCGTAATTGTGTAAAACAAAATTGAGGTAAAAAATCAAAATTCTTATAAGTTATTGCGTCCAAAAGAAAACAATCAAAAGTCGAAGAAAGAATTTTTATTAAAAAAATTTCTTTATATTATGATAACTGATAACGATAAGGAGGTGATTATTTGTAATTAATAAATTAATAGTTGTTATATATATATTTTTAATAATTATACAGGGTGGTTGGTTTTTTACTGTCCAGCTAATATCTGCTGAAATATTGAAGATACAAAAAAAAGTTACATATTTTTTCGGAAAACAAGTAGGCTATGGAAAAAATTGTTTACCCTATTTTGTAGATGAGATGTTGTTTGAAAAGTTTCTAATTAAATTTCTTTCTGTATCTTCAATATTTCGGCAGATATTACATGGACAGTAAAAAACCAACCACCCTGTATACCTGGTGATTATAGAATTAGGACACTTCTGTAGCTTCGTTACAGAGCAAATGACAAAAAGTAGAGATGCAAAATTTAATGTCAATACATAATAAGATAATAAGATCGTAAATAACGAAGTTACGTATGTGCCTCGATCTCTGGTGTTACCCGGTATACATATACAGAGTGGTCACTTTTATACAATAACGTAGGTACATCACCAACCACCATAACATCCTACGAAGATTGAAGAATTCCAAAACCGGAAGAGATTCAGAGTTAACCAAAATTCATTTTCATGCTCTTTAAGGATGTGAAAGGAAATGTACGGCAGTTCGTTATGTTCCTGAAATGTACTGAAACACTGAAATCTTTTACTCACTGAAATTTTTATTACTTAAGAGATTTTAAAGCTTTAAATAAATCGACATGGACTATTAATCTACTCTGTGGATCTATTGAACCTACTATAAATTCTAAAATACCAAAAATCCAATATGGCGGTCGCAAGAACATAAGAAGTAGGCTATCAGAACATATGCAGATAATGTAGGTTTAGAAAATTTGTGAAGTTTCAAAATATGAAAAAAACTCATAATTTCAGGTTTTTCAGGATATTTCAGGAACTACACGAGTCTCGCTGATTTCCTTCACATCCTTAAGGAGCATGAAAATGTTCAACTTTTTTATAATTTTACTCTGACTTTCTTCCAATTAAAGAAACCCACCTGATAGTGTAGTACAGTCAGCCTTTAAATTATTGACCACCCTGGATATACGCCAGGGTGGTTATGAGCTAACAACGACAAAAGGACAGAAGGGGAGGTTATTGTTGATTTACTGCTTGTTGGCAAAATAAAGTTACTCCTCAGTTTAAGTAGAGGGTGTTATGATGGTTGCATCCACAATTTGTGCTAAATATATAGCCAGGGTGGCCATTAATTGTAAGGCTGACTATACGTTGTAAAAGCGACCACCTTATAAAAAAATTGAAAAATTATTAAATAACAATAACGTTATTGAAATTCCATTAGAGCTTGAAATTTTGAACTGTAGAAATTACATAGTATTCGATAAATAATTATTATATTTTGTATTTCATGTAGCTATTACGTAACACGGCGTGGTAGGCCGGTAGCCGTTTCTTTTGTTTCTCAATTTTTTCTCTTAAATTAATTGTTGGAAATTCTAAAATGCAGTTACTTATTAACTACATAGAGATTTTAGTGTCAAAAAATTTAAATAATATTCAATAATAGTTTTATTTTGTATTTAATTTTTTTCTTAATTTTTTTGCATGAAATTTTTGAAAATTGCTGAAAATAATCTAATTTTAATAAAAGCAGACATGTAGACAGATATATGAACATACAGATGAACAAGCAGAATGATGGACAGATCTGCACTTCTGTTTCCTACAAAATAATATTTTTGTTTTTTAAATTTGAGTGCAACGTTGCCAAGTTATCCAAGTTTTTCTTAAATCACAGACTTTGCTTTAAAAATTCACAGCAATCATGTTTTTGGGATTTAAGAAATAAAATTTGGCAATCCATTAGCCAAGGCCATGGTTTATCTCAATCTATTAATATTTTAAGATTTCATTATACAGAGTGTTCGTTAGGGCGCGGCAATTTTCAAATTTTTAAAATGACGACTATATTTTGAATTTATTAAGCTCATATCAATGTAATTTGTTAATTTATTACTAATATTTTTTCTAATTATACTGATTTTACCAAATAATGCAAAGTAATTGGCTACGCTTCTGTTTTTCATTATTTGTCATTACATCTTAGTATAAGCTGCTTTTATTTAGATATTTTTAAATGTAAATTTTACAATATAAATTTAAAATTGAGATAATTAGGAAAAATTAAATTAGCATTGAAGAAGCTTTTCTTTTGGTTACAGTTTTTAAGCCTTATAAAAACGAGAGGTGGGCGAATAAATTATAAGATGTAGGAGGAACATAGCAAAAATTGAAGCTTTTACAACAAAGCCGTACAAAACTTTTTTGTTTTTAATTTAATTTGAAACATTTTTAATATTTTAAGTTTGACTTTGTACTCGTTTTTAATTAGATAAAAGTAAAAAGAAGGGAAAAGCTACTTAAAATTTTTTTATTTGCAAGAGTTGCAAAATTGATAAATTAAAAAAATTTTCAGCGGTTTTCAAAAATATGATTCAAATGCCAAGTTTTGTGATTCTTAAGCAAATTTAATAAATTAGTGGTAGTTATGTGATATAATGTCAGTATTTCAAATTTACAAAAAAAGAAAATTCTATTGTCTAAACAAAATGTATTTACTGTAGATAAAAAATAGATTTATTTATTTAAATTTAGTAAATAAAAACAGCCATTATTTACTAAAAATATTTAAAATTTTAATGTTTATAAAAATAATCAAGAACTATCAAAAAAATATATAAATATTTTGTGTTGAAAAGAATGTTATTTCCAATCAATTCTAATGTGTATTTACTGTAATTTAAAGAAAATTTAAAATAAATAAATATATTTATGCAAAAATTATCAATTTTTCTTTACAAAATCATCTTTTTCAGATTTTTTACGACTGCAGTTTTCAATTTATAACACATTCCCCTACCCAAAACCAACCATTGCGGAAAAAATTAAATAATTCGAATTAACGCAAACCTGACCTAACCTAGCCTAACCTAACCTAACCTAGAATTTAGTTGTAAGGTAGAATGAGAGAAAAGTTGTACCTACTGTCTTTGAAAGAGAGTGCTTTAATACGTACAATTAACTAATTAATTAATTGTTATGATTTTGTCTACGTGAGCCATCTAGTGCTAAATAACGGTATTAAGTAATATGTATGTCGATTGACGCAAATCATGTAGTTTAACTAGAAGAAATTTCCCAAGATTTGGATACGAAACCAAAGTTTTAAACAAAACTGGCAACAATTATGATTCGTAAGTATTTTCTTCTCGTGTTTTACGTAAATATTTTTCACAATTTCTAATCATTTTTGCAATAAATAACTTATTGTATAACAATAAATACCAAATTGTAGGAGTAATTAGTTGTATGGGAGATAAATTTTAATTTGTGGACTTACCATCCAAAAACACAAAATCAACATTGACAAGAATATTTTTATACCGAACTATTAGTTATTTGATGATAATAATTAACATTTTAAACTTAATTTTACATTACACATACATTCCATTAGTCATTTCTCATTTCTATTTCTTGTCCCACTGAAACAATTTGTTGTTATTTTTAAATTTTATTTACAAACTTTGGTTAACATACTATACAGTATTTCAAAGTGCTGTATTTTTGAAGACTGTTCATTCAATTCGTCAACTATACTTACTTCACGACGAATATCTAATAACAAAAATCAAGCACAGCAAAATTCTATAATAAAAAATACATGTCTTATCATAGGGAATGTGCAGTAAGATTCGAAAGAGACAAATAGATAGACAAAAAGAAAGAGAAAAGGGGAGGGTTAGAAAACAGACAGATAGAGATAGAGAGGGGGGATGAGCGAGTCATATTTGAATCCAACCTTCATCACATCTGTCATCCCAATTGTAAACCAAAATGTCCTCCCGTCTGTCATCTCATCTGTATTGAAATATATTATCACATATTCATGCCATCTGTCATACCATTAGTCATTAGAGATTTCAACAAATATCTCTACCAATCTGTAATACCATTGTGTCATCAAATCTTTCAGCATATCACTCATCTCATGTCTCTGTACATGTGTAATTTTAACTGCCCATTCTACTGTTATCCTATCTGGTTTTCTATCTGTCATTTCATATTTCATGTCATCCATAATCCCATATGTCGTAACAACTGACATCCCATATATCATTACACCTGTCAACCCAAAAGTCATTTAATCTGTTATCTCATATATCCGTTCATCTGTCATTCATTATATTATTTAATGTGTTATCGCATTAATAAGTAATGTTATCTTTCATATTATAAGTCATTCAATCTGCCATTTCCCCTTTCTTACCAACCGTCATCTCATCGGTAATAAAATATATAATTTCATCTGTCATCTATTATGACATTTCTCTGTAATCGAATCTGTCGATCAATAAGTTAAGTGATCAGTGATCATGTCATTACACCTGTGATCCTAAATGTCTTTTCATATACCATACCTTTTGTCATATCATCTGTCATCCCATAATATGTCATATTATCTTTAAATTATATGTCATTCATCTCATATATCCGTTCATCTGTCATTTCATATATTATTTAGTCTGTTATCGCATTAATATGTAATGTTATCTTTTATATTATAAGTCATTAAATCTGCCATTTCCCCTTTCTTACCAACCGTTATCTCATCGGTAATAAAATATATAATTTCATCTGTCATCTATTATGACATTTCTCTGTAATCGAATCTGTCGATCCATAAGTTAAGTGATCAGTGATCATGTCATCACACCTGTCATCCTAAATGTCTTTTCATATACTATACCTTTTGTCATATCATCTGTCATCCCATAATATGTCCTATTATCTTTAAATTATATGTCATTCCATCTGTTATTCTATCCGTCATTTCATCTGTCATACATTATCTGATTTCATATTTTATCTAATTAAATCATTTTCTCTGTCATACCATCTGTAATCTTATTTCACATTTCATAAGTTAAGTCATCTCTCATTTAATATGTCATGGCTTCTGTAATCTCATAAGTCACTATACCTAACATCTTATATGTCTTTTCATCTGTCATCCCTTATGTCATTACATCTGTCAGCCCATTACTGTATCATTTATATTTTAATTATATGTCATTTTAACTGTAATCCCATTTGTCATTTCATCAATCATCACATCTGTCATAGTATATCTGATTTCATCTTTCATCTAATATTATAAAATTATCATTTCATCTCCATTCAGTCAGTAATCTTATTGGTCATTCCATATGTCATGTCATCTGTAATCTCATATGTCATTACATCTGTCATCCTATTTGTCTGTTCACCTGTCATTTTTTGTTATGTCATTTCATCTTTCAACCCATTAAGCTTAATTCTCAGCTATCCGAAACCGTCGTATACGACGATACGAAAGTTTTCCTATTGGTGGAATTTCGAAATTTTTCGAATATCCACCAATAGGAAAACTTTCGTATCGTCGTATACGACGGTTTCGGATAGCTGAGAATTAAGTTATACTATGAAATTTATCTTTCAATTATATATAATTCTATTTGTAATCCCATCTGTCATTTCATCTATCATCTCATCTGTCATTACATATCTGATTTCATCCTTCATCTAATATTATCATTTCATCTCCATTTAATCTGTAATCTTATATGTCATTCCATATGTCATGTCATCTCATATGTCATTTCATTACATCTGTCATCCTATATGTCTTTTCACCTGTCATTTTTTTTGAAATTTTATTTCATTTTTTTCTTTTACCCATTACTATGTTATTTATCTTTCAATAATATGTCATTCTATCTGTAATCCCTTCTGTCTTTTCCTCTATCATCTCATCTGTCATAGCATCTCTGATTTCATCTTTCATCTAATATTATCATTTCGTTTCCATTCAATCGGTAATCTTATGTCATTCCAAATGTCATGTCATCTGTAATGTCATATGTCATTACATCTGTCATCCTATATATATTTTCATCTGTCATTTGTTATGTCATTTTATCTTTCAACCTATTACTATGTCTTTTATCTTTCAATTATATGTGATTCTATCTGTAATCCCATTTGTCATTTCATCTATCATCTCTTTTGTCATAGCATATCTGATTTCATCTTTCATTTAATATTATCATTTCGTCTCCATTCAATCTGTAATCTTATATGTCATTCCATATGTCATGTCATCTGTAATCTCATATGTCATTAGATTTGTCATCCTATATGTCTTTTCACCAGTCATTTCTTATGTCATTTTATCTTTTACCCATTACTATGTTATTTATCTTTCCGTAATATGTCATTCTATCTGTAATCCCTTCTGTCTTTTCCTCTATCATCTCATCTGTCATAGCATATCTGATTTCATCTTTCATCTAATATTATCATTTCATCTCCATTTAATCTGTAATCTTATATGTCATTCCATATGTCATGTCATCTCATATGTCATTACTGCTGTCATCTCATATGTCTTTTCATCTGTCAGTTTTTATGCCATTTAATCTTTTAAGCCATTACTATGTCATTTATCTTTTAATTATATGTCATTCTATCTGTAATCCCATCTGTCATTTCATCTATCATCTCATCTGTTATAGCATATCTGATTTCATCTTTCCTCTAATATTATCATTTCATCTCCATTCAATCTGTAATCTTATATGTCATTCCATATGTCATGTCATTTGTAATTTCATATGTCATTACACTTGTCACCTCATATGTCATTTTATTTGTCATCCCATATGTCATTTCATTTGTCAATTTGTCATCTCATTAGTATGTTGTCAATTATCTTTCATATTATTATGTCAATCCATCTGTCATCAAAGCTGTCATCCTATCGGTTATGTCATAACTAGTACATACTGTTTTTGCGAAAGCCAGAACGTGTGTAGTGGTCTTCGACTGCAGTGCGCATCGGCGTATTGATATGGAAGGATCGACTTTAATAATTGTAGAAACAAAATTCACGACTATTGAGTGCGAATGCTCGTTTACTCTTTTTCGCTCTATCTCACCCGGAATCCGACAGGTGAACATTTGTTATGAGTTCCGACAGGTGGGGTGTGACAAACCCAAAACTTAAAATAACCGTTTCGTATATCTGTAGTCAATTTTTTTGGAAAGTGTAAGTATTTTATATCGTCAGGTACATTATATTAATCAGTAAAACAAAAATTTTTGCCAATAAGACTTTACTTTGGCTTCATAACACAAATAGCAAATTATAACGTATTTTTTTCGCTAAGAAACAAAGCAGTTAACTATTTATTTTATATAAAATGTTTGAAACATACAAATAATTTAAAAAAACACAAAATTAAAAAGGCAATTCTATATTTATCAATAAAAAAATCCGCATGTAATTTAATCTAATAGCAAAAAAGTTATTAGTTGTTAAAGTTAATACAATTTTGCCATGTGTGTGAGAGAGACAGATATATAAAAATGCGTCAAAAACTTCACACACGCACTTAATTTTTCAATTTTGAGCCCAAGGACATTATGAAATCCTCTCGTGTTGATTAAACCTTCTCCTTTTGGGGAGTGGTTTGGGATTTTCACCCAAAACATAAAGAAAAAAAAACTCACGAGTTCCGACAGGTGGGGTGTGACAAACCCAACGCGGTTTTGAAACAGTACTACTGCCACAATCTCAATTTTTTGACTGCGGTGTTTGCTTTAATATGTAGAATAATATGTTTTTAAAAGCTATTGAGGCCCTGTAGTCGATTGGAGCGATATCTGAATGTTTGCTATGCAGTTTTCGAGCGCTGGGGTTTGTCACACCCCACGTGTCGGATGCCGGGTTAATAATATCTTTCAAGTAATTAAATGTACATCAAAGTTATTTGAAGGGTAATATTTGCCTTGTTATTGGTTCAAAAGGAAATTCAAATAATTGCCAGAAGTTAAACAAAACAAGTTATGAATTTTTAAAAAATTAATATCGTCCCTCAGGTGCTTTTAAAATTAATTAAAATGATCTAATTATATTAAAAAGCACAATTTTTGTTAGGTACGTAAATAACACGCAATGATGCGCTAGTTTTAGATAATATTTTGTAAATAAACAGTAACACACGAAAAAT
Organism: Malthinus seriepunctatus; assembly: GCA_963924605.1. Lineage (NCBI taxonomy): Eukaryota > Metazoa > Arthropoda > Insecta > Coleoptera > Cantharidae > Malthinus > Malthinus seriepunctatus. The sequence goes on from OZ004603.1 coordinate 18,721,583, forward strand.
TGAACTTTTAAAATGTGGGTGGGAGAAATTAATCATTAATCATTATAATCATTGTAAAAGTAAGCATTAATTTGATTATAAATTTTCTTATAATTTTGAATCCTTGGTGTTACAATAGGTAATTAAATCAATTTAATTATATGTTTTTATTAACAATTGTATACCTCCACAATTTCATCTCGTATACCAGGTGATTCCGTTAAAGAGTTTACGTTTTAACTTACTATTTTTCTATAATTTACTGTGTGGTATCAATTTCTATGTGTAGACGTGATTACTATTTTCTATTGATTACAACACTTAGGAACGTCACTGTTGATAATTTATTGTAACCCAACAGTGATTGATGGCCTACAATCCCTAATTAATATACATGGAAATTTAAATGTCTAACAATTTAAAATTCCCTGCCCAACTAGAGAATCGAACCCGAGACCTCTCGATCAGAGCTTAGAGTTTAGAGCTAACCTACACTGCTCAAACGACGCTTCTAACTTATTAGTATTTTTTTAAAATAAAGCTATGTTATCACAAACTTTAAGAAGAAATTCGTTTTGCCAAAATAAACAGAAAAGGCACTATACAGTTCCTCTAAGGTAAAAGAGGCTAAACAGAAATTTTAATAATTTGTTCAAGAATGGTTTAAGATTACAATATTTATACTCGATTCATATTTCATACTTCGTTTACATGAAAAGTTGTCAAGATTCAATCAGTGTCGTCAGAGTTATGGGGGGGGGGGGTTAGAAAGGCTTAAGGGTAATTTGTTTATAGATTTAAATACAATTAAACTTCTTGCCTCCTAAGGTTTTCTCATAAAGTGCACCATTTGCGAAAAAGTGAAAAAAAAGCGGATCTGATGAAAACAAAATTATTTGCTCTATTTGCTCTACTATGCGCCACTGCTTAAATTTTGTTGAAACTTTCCATAAGAGTGAGTGTTATGAAGAAATATTTTTCCATCGACTATGAATTTCTTTATCTTAAACCGTTGACTTAAATAATTAAAATAAAAACTCGGTTTACCTTTGAAGAATTTTAGAGCCCTTGAGAAGCACATTATGAAAAAACGGTATATCGATTGATAATACTGTTGGGTCGAAAGCTATTAATATAGCAAAAACGTTTCAAATAACTCGATTGTCTGATAAAAGAGGGTGTCCTACTACAGCTCACAATAAGAACCAAACCACTAAATGAAGAAGCTTTCTTACTCTTTATGTTTTACCATCACCTTCCGAGAGTTGACACTTAAAAGAACGTTTAAAGTCTTCCCATAGCCATTTCTATACCAGACCAAGCCTAAGTTCTTTCCCTTTCCTTCCGTGTCTTTTACAGAAGGTCTTTCGTGTCTTTCATTCCCTCAGAAATCAAAAGATTTCTTGTAGTTGGCTAGCTGGTTTCCCATCTTCCAATTACATGTATTCTACTCCAAACGTTCTTGTGAATCACGTTTTATTAGTTACAGGCCTATAAATAAATCAGTGGCGTAAAACTACACCCCTGCCAGTCTCCGCAATGAAATAGGGGAGTAGAAAGAGCCTAGACTCTCATCTAATAGACGTATTTCCAAACGAGCTGAACCCACCTTTCTGCTGACGTCAATACGCAAAGAAAATGGTGGGATGATCATTTGGGAGAGCCGTCAAATATCCTTGCTTAAGGGGTTAGGTATTCGTGATGCATCGGTACGCTCATACGTCTGGCGACCGTACCTCGAATAGCAATTTGCACTCCTGTAAAGGGAGTAGAAAGAACCCAGACCCTCATCTAATAGACGTATTTCTAAACGAGTTGAACCCTTGTGCTGACGTCAGAGCGCACAGAAAATGGGGGGACTATTATTTAGGAGCGCCGTCAAATATAATTATTTAAGGGGTCAGGCGGTCCAGATGCATCAGTACGCTCATACGTCTAGCGACCGTACCTCGAATAGCAATTTGCACCCGTAGAAGAAGAGTAGAAGAACCCAGACCCTCATCTAATAGACATATTGTCAAACGAGTTGAACCCTTGTGCTGACGTCAGAGCGCACAGAAAATAGCGGGACGATCATTTAGGAGCGCCGTCAGATATTCTTACTTAAGGGGTCAGGCGGTCGAAATACATCAGTACGCTCATACGTCTAGCGACCGTACCTCGAATAGCAATTTGCAGCCACCCGATCAATTTAAGTTTTTCGCGTAATGACGCGATGGGTTCCTCTCTATTGGAAACCAGTCTACAAAATTTTGGGACCACGCATTAAAAAATTATGAAATTAAGGGAACCCATGAATAAAACTTGCAGGGGTCCAGAATTTGTATAGTTACACCTCTGAGATAAAGCTTCACTGTACCGTTTTTATACTTTTTGAATAGAAATTAGTCTGTCTCTGAGAACAGAAAGGATGCCTTGGACCTCCAGGTTCTTTCGCTATCCTCAAATTGTCGTACTAAAAATAGACCTTTCTTTGAAAAATCGCTGGGTCCTCTGTATCGAAATCGTAGCAACTATCTCGCGCTAGGTCGTAGAGGAGGGTGCGATGTAACATTTGAGCGTGGTTCGAAATTCTTCCATGCCATAGCAAAGATGCCCAACGTCTCGCCGCGAGGGTAATTTTTTTGTCTGCTCTTCGTGGAGCGGGTATAGGAGATATCCAGGAATCAATACCGAGTCAACGATCCAGACTCTCTAGAAACGTCCGATCCTGAATTTGAACTCGGTGGTAAAAAAAATTTTTGGCCTACGTCGAAATTCTGGGACTTTCTTACACTCGAGATTCGCCGAAGGAATCGGTCCAAATTTTGGCCCGACGACGGTCGAAGGTCTCAAGTCGTCCCAAGGGCTCTCGAAATTTCGACTTTTTACTGTGCGATATTTCAAAGTCGGAGGACAAATGTTGGAAATTTTATGACAGCCGCTGGGCAGCCATCTAACGAGATTTTTTAAAACTAAAACTGGGGCATTTATGGGGATGGCCTAGCGTACCCAAATGCAAATTTTGGCGTTGATTTACAAACTTCGAATTTTTGTCCAATAAAGACCTATAAAAAAAATTTAATCGCTTTGATTGGTTTGAAATTTTAAGAGGGGATACCTAGGGGTGTGCCTTAAATAACTGTAAATTTTGAGCTCTCCGAATTAAAGGATAATGAAGATGTAAATTTTTAACTAAAAAGATTCGATTTTCAGCTATTTAAGGCTCCATACGCCTCCTCCATGTACCTAATTGGAAATTTGATCTTATAAGATTACTAGCAGGACCCGTGGGCTACGCCACACGCCTTTTAATTTAGCGGCTCCTTAGTTTGCAAAACCCTTGGCAAAACCTATCAAATCTTAATTAGGTAGTATATATGAGCCCAACATACTCTACAATGTAACAATAAATCGATATTGTGAAATTTGTGGGCATACGAATGTATGATAATAATATGTAGAAGCAAAAAAAGGCCGCTATGATGTCTAATAGGGAAAAGGTGGAAGCAGGTGATTTTTATCGTGCACCACCAATGACGGCACCTCCACCACCGTTTCATCAGAACCGTTACCTCAGGAAACCTTCTACAACCACCTGCTTTAATTTTAAGTAGCACCGCCGCCTTAGGGACCTCTATAACCCCCCGCTTTAATTTAAATTGGGAGGCACGTGCACCACTAATGTAAACATTGCCGCCACCAAGCTAACTAAAATCCCCGCTTCAGGACACCCTACAACCACCCGCTTTATTTTAATTGGGGTGCGCATACACCACCAACGACAGCACTTCCGCCACCGGAATCACCAGAATACCCTCAGGGCACCCTAGAACCACCCGCTTTTATTTCATTTCAAAAATACGTGCACAACACTAACGCCAGCACCACCGCCACCGATATCACCAGAACGCCGCCCCAAGGATCCTTACAACCACCTGATTAAATTTCAATTGGGAGGCAAGTGCATCACTAAAGTCAGCACTATACCGCCACCGAGAACAACAGAATTGCCGCCCCAAAAACCCTTACAACCACCCGCTTTAATTTCGATTGTGAAGCACGTGCACCACTAACGTCAGCATCGCCGCCACCGATATCACCAGAATCACCGCTTTAGGAACCCCTACAACCAACCACTTTAATTTCAATTGGCACGTGCATCACTAAAGTCAGCATCACCGCCACCGAGTACACCAGAACCGCCGTCTTAGAGACCCCTACAACCACCCGCTTTAATTTTAGTTGAGAGACACATGCACCACTAACGTCAGCATCCCCGCTACCGAGTACACCAGAACTGCCGCCTCAGGGCACCCTTCAACCACCCGCTTTAATTTCAATTGGCAAGCACACGCACCGTTAATGACAGTACCGCCGTCTCAGGGAACCCTATAACCATCCGCTTTAATTTCATTTGGAAGACACGTGTACCACTAACGACAGCACCCCTCCCCCCACCGTATTACCAACACCGCGTCCTCCGTGGCACCCACAACCGCCCGCTTTTATTTCAAATGTGAGGCAGTACATTTCTTGGCGAATTTGTTAGAGTCGATTTTTAAAAGTAAAATTTGAAATATTAATTTTTATGTGTCAATAAATTATAGAATTTAACTAACTTGAAACCATAAAGGAACGCATTCAAAATTGATTTATAGTTCATGGTACATTTCTGTATAACCGTATAACGTAGTTTTAAATTTTAGATTTTGAGAGTTCTCTCACATTTTTGCTAATTTCTAAGCCCCCAGTTGACATATCGTAATCATACCTAGCCTATGTTACTCCCAAAAGTACGGTCTATATGTGAAAGAAAAAATTATTAAAATTGGTTCGGTGGTTCGCGAGATCTTAAGTAACGCACATACATACATACATACAAACATCTTACTTTATATATTAGTATAGATAAGGCATGAAAAGACGATAATAAAAAAAAATTCGTGCCTCCACGGAGCAACTTCTCTTATAATTATTCGGATCTGCGTTATGTAAACGCACCAGTATATTTATCCACTTTTATTATAGTGTCCTAAGTTTGATTTGTATTTTGACAAGGTAACTGTTAATTACAGAGCCGTAAATAAATTTTTTTTGAAGTAGCTATTAAAAAAATGAAAAATAAAATAAAAACATAAACTAATCGCCCTGTATATTACAATAATAATTAAATGCGCGCAAATAAAATCACATAACAATTTTCACCGCTGTTTGATTCGTAAAATCACAACTTTTAAAATATTTTAGAGGTAGGAGAATAAATATACATGGGGATTGTAATAGGTATTTATATAGAAATAAAATTAACTTCGATCAAATAATAATAAGTGGTAGTTAAAACGAACAATAATTTATTAAAAACAGGTGATACGTGTACACGTTACAATATAATCGCTCGAAATAATAAAAAAAGTGCACTTATAGTGTAATTATTGTTAATTACTAAAAAGTGTGATTGTTACAGAAAAGTAATATAATGTAAGTAGGGTTGTTTTTAAGCAATAGCAATTACCATTTTTTCGTAAATTAATTTTTTGTAAATTTCAATTTTCCGAAAGAAAATTTTTTGAGCCGTCCCTGTAACTTAATAATATTAGTTAGTTGAATTTTAAAATTTTTGCACTTTATTGGCGAGGACAATAATTTTTGGAGCCGTCCCTGCAACACAACAGTATTTAAATTAGCTAAAATTGCACAGCATTATAAATCTGCAAGATTTCAATTATCAATTTAAATTTAATTTTTAACTTGAACTTCCTGCACAAAAAATAATGTTGTCCAAGTTAACAATAAATGACTTCAAAAATTTTTTTTTCCTAAGTGGAATTTAATATCTAATAACAAATTGAAAATTAATAATTCAAGTTACGAGATAAAAAAAAATTTATTTAATCTGATGATTAAAATTAAATAAATAGAGATGTGTAGAGTGTGATATGTATGTGAAGTAATTAAAAACAATTGAATTTCGATTTGTAAATATTTACAAACTTAAACCTTACAATTTTATCAAATTAATTAGTAAAATTTCAATTTTACTTGAGCTACTGATGTTTATTTTATAAAATGTTACCATCACACAGTCGGCTGTGCTCAAAGGGCATGTTAAGCGGTAAGTTCAGACTAATCTGTTGTTGATTGATCTATAAGATCGTTTAATTACAATGTAAAGAAAACTATATCTTCCATCTTCAAAAAAGTTAAGACTAAAAGCTCCAAAATTCAGTGCCCAAATGTGTCATCTCTGACCAGCCTGAACTAAAATTTGTTCTTTTTATAAAGAAGCGTAAATATCTCAAGAACGGTTCGTTTTATGGCTATAAAGCATGCTATTATAATTTATTAAATTATCTACATTTCACCAAAAAAAAAAGTGGAAAATATACATGGTGCTCCACTTGAAAAAAATTATCCCTGCTCGGGCGCCAATTATTGCAACACCTAAAATAGTCTTTTGTAAAAGTAGTTTTGCTCAAAGAAAGACATACATATGTTCAAAAGTTGTTAGTATAAACAGATTTGAAAAATTTTAATTACAGACCTGTCCTCACAAGTTCAAAATTGACTCTATTTCAGCACTCAAGTGACAATATCTCCAGAACGGTTAGTAATATGTAAATACAACCACATACAATTTTGTTTTAAATATCACAAGAACTCTAAATTTGCAAAAATATACAGCTTGTCCCATTAAAAAGAACATATGTTTGGGTCGATCATTTTTCGTGAATCACCCTGTATGAACCTAAATATTTTTAAAATGTAGTAGGTCCTATGATTTTGTATTACCATGCCAAAATTGGTTTTGATATCTCGAATAGTTAAGGCACTATCATCTATCCACACAGTAAACAGTCATCCTGTCATGTCTAAGTAGTTTTGTTTTTGAAACAGTTATTTCCTGATAACTCCTAAATTATATGTAATTTTGGTTTGAAATTTTGCACAGATGTTAGAAAATAACAATTCTAAAACATGTACGTATGTAAGTTAACATATTTTATTCAGTGCTGTAGATAATGGGGATAGAGTTCATTTTTTTCAAAATTTTTAGTTTATTTTTCAATTTTTAAAACAAATTAAATTTTAATTAATAAAAATACATAGTTAGAAGTATTGACAGGCGGGAAAAAGTTCCTTTTATGGCCACATCCGTTGTTTTTTATATGGAGTCAATACTTTAACGCCAAAAATATACACTTTTAATTTATTGTTTATTGTTTTATTTTCATAAATTTCTATAAAATAAAACTACTTTGTCATTAATTTAAAGCGAGCAGAGAAACGATGTTCGTGGAGATTTGAAAACCATAAATAATTAATTTATTGTTTATATTTAAATAGCGTGCAATTAAAATATTAAAAGTAGACTCATATGCAATGAATAATTAGTTTAAATCGTCTCGTAATAATTAATTACCTACTCCTACCTTTTATTGGTGATTAGGTACAGCCGGTACAGCGATAATAATAATTGAGATGATGCATAATAATAGGAAAATTTTATTTTAAATTTATATCGTAAACGTTTTAATCTTTATTAATTTGACAAATTGTCAGATCTCACAGTGTCCGACGCCGAACAATAACTTCAATTTAAAAATTAAAACAATTTTGTTGCCATTGTCATGGCTATCTAAGCATCCGGTATTTATTGTACGTAATTTTTGTTTTAAAGTAGCATTTTTAAAACCTACAAAATATGGGTACTCACTACTCATCTACCCCTTTTTAAGACAGGATTACTTATTACCAGGATTTCTGTGGAAGTGTCGGGAAACTTTTAAAGAAATCCCTACGCGAGGATTAATATTGCTCTGAAACTCCTTTCCAGACTAGATGGAGTCTACCTCTTTCAATTGTTTCAGTTTCACTTGGAGTAGGTTTTATTTTGCCCCTCCCCCCTCTTAACCTAACCTAACTTTGCATAACAACAAAAACTACACCTGTTATCTTAGCTACATGGCTAAGGCAGGGAGGGCGTGGAAAGATCCCGTTTTAGAGGCTTTTGCCTCTAGGTATCTTAGGTATCTTAGGTATCTAGAAAACGGTGAGTAGTAGGGGAAAAATATTCTTAGAAAAATGAAAGCGTATAAGATTTTCTACAAGATTATTTCTATTCATTTTTATGCTATTCTTCATAGTTTTCGAGATATTGGCTCGCAAAGCCGTAAATGTATGGAAAAAAAAATTGCGAGTACCAAATAATTTTTCCATACATTTTACGATTTTGCGGGCGTATATCTCAAAAACTATAAGAAATAGAGAAAAAGTAAATAACAACAATCTTGTAGGAAATTTGATAAGCTTTAATTTTTCTAAGAATAATTTTTTCCCTAAGACTCTCTGTTTTTGAGATAAAAGCGAAAACCCCAAAAAAGGTATCTCGACTCAATTTTTACTTGTTTACTTTTATCCTTCCTATCCCTGATGAAGTTTTGCATGCTATAAATCACAGCACTTTATTCAAAAGTCAATTTCCCAATTATACCGTTACCAGAAGGCTGATGAACGAACTGACAGGCAAGTAAGCTAGCGATGAGGCATTGAAAGAGAACTTGAAGATGTCTTAAAAACGAAAAGTTAAACTAAAAGTTTATTGAATAATTTCAAGATACAAGTTGAAGGCTATTAAAATTAAAGCTCTATGCAATTTAAAATGTGTAATTAGTAATTAAACACAGGATATTAAATTTGTGTTCAGAAATATTAACACTTAAGTTATTGTTACCATAAATTTTTATAACGAGGATATTACCTGTTATGTAGTTGAATTTCATTTTGGAATATTTATTTGAAGTAATTATTTTTATTTCTCTATCTACATACATTAAGCTATATGTACTACTGAAATGAAAAAGGTATACAGAGTGACCACTAGAAACTTAAAACAACCACCTCGGCAGGTCCCACTCACATAGCAGTCACACACCACTTTCGATCCAGGACGTAGAAAATCTGTAAAAATCTTGAGAGATAGGCTCCAGGAGAATTGTATCACCGAGAATCCAACGAACGCCATTTAACTAAGAAAATTAATTATTAATTCTAAATTTCAAGAATTGTGTCCCACAGGTAGTGGCACCGAGAAGAATAGAAAATAGAGCCCATTCTATGGCACCTAGGGCTTTCGGACCAGGCTCAAAAGTTACATCGCACCTTCTACTACGTCCCACCTCGAGATCATTTCTACGATTCTGATACAGAGGGCGCTGCGATTTTTTCCGAAAGTGTCTATTTTTATCCACAATTTGCTTATAGTGTATTTGACATTAGGGGCCAAAACTAACGAATTCGGCTTCAAAAATGAGCCACGGCCAAAGAGACTCGAGTTAAAAATATTTCAAATGTCATCAACGTTCCTTTTTGAACCCTGCTTGGGCATTTCTGTAAATAGCACCTGGTTGTTAGGGAATAAATCAGAACGGGATCACAGTTCAGAGGTTATACAATCTTGCAATTCACGCGAATAAAATAAATCCTACGCTTATAATAATAATTTATAACAACATTTAAATTCTTGCAAATAGATTTTTCTAAAAAAAATCTTAATGATAGCTATGAACGCTATGCTAAATCATTTTCTTTTCTTTAAAAATAATAACTCGGGTATTTACATAAAATATGGCTTGTGTGTACTCATATGTAATTAATCTGCTATTTTCTCATATAAATAATAATATTTGTATTAAGATAAACAATGCATTTTTTTTAAATTGATCAGTGATCATCGTGAAATGCGCATTTTACTAAGAAAATGGTATTAATTATTTAATTAATTGCTGAAGATTTATCTTTAGCTATATCTTTCAAAAACAAAGTGAAATCTAAGGCCTGGTGCCCTATGAACTTTTTGTCGTCCAACAGCATAGTTGGCTGAGTGAGAACCATTGCAGCTTATTTTACGAGAGTGCGCGTGCGCTTATTTAACCACTTTTTACTCAAACACAATAGAAAATTCAAGCGACAACCCTGTTGAACAACAGAAAGTTCATAGTGCACCCAGGTCTGAATAACTTAATAAAATCTGTGAGAAGCAAATTAACGTTTGGATTTGAGTTAGGCTTTTTCAACAAAAAGAAATTTAACTAGAGTCAAAGAAAGTTTCATAAAGAAAGTCTTATTAAACGTCTAAAAATAAATTGAACTCGAGATCCTCTACTATTTTTTTTATTTCTATCGCACCGTTTTATAAAATTGGGGTAGGATAATTTACTAAAAATGCGTATATTAGTTCAATAATTGTTGCCTACAATGTACAACAGTCAGCTTCACAATTATTGGCTACCCAGGGTGGTTACTAGCCAACAACGACAAAAGGACAGAAAGGGAGGTTGTTAATTTACTACTTGTTGGCAAAATAAAGTTATCCCTCCATTTAAGTATGGGGTGTTATGATGGTTACATCATGGATAGCCAGGGTGGCCATTAATTGTGAGGCTGACTGTAGAGCTGTGATGGCACTAATTTTTTGCTACTAATTTTTAATTTATCAAGCACGTACAAACGTACAATGTAACGTGTTCGTGCTTTCATACACATACAATCAGTAAAGCGTCACTTAATTACAATAATTTGGATTATAATTATTGCAATTAAATTTATCGCTTATTTTATTAATGTTTGTTACTTTTCTGAATGTTTCTTGTATTTTGAAAAGTAATTTGATGGAAAGAAAAAAATAATAACATATTGGATGACAGTTGGGAAGAGAGATGACTCTCTCTACCTTTCTCTGTCTCTCTCTTCTCTCGCCCTATCCTATCTCTAACTCTATATCTCTGTCTGCCCTACTCCCTCTACTCTCTCACTATATACCTCTCTCTACCCTACTTCTTCTACTCACACTCTCTCTCTCTCTCTTTCTCTCTCTCTCTCTCTTTCTCTCTCTCTCTCTCTCTCTCTCTCTCTCTCTTGATGTGCATTTGTTTGACCTTAAAAAATATTTTTAAGTGCTTTACCTTGCTCACTATCACCACAGGCGATTCACTAGTAAGTGCACACAAATGGAGACAGAGCTTACGAGATTTGAACCCGGGAATTTTAGGTTTGTAATTTATCCAGGTAGTACCAAAAGGCACAACTTTATAGTGTCGATATTTTTGTATTTATTAAACTGTTTTTCTGTTTTGACCGCTTTAAAATAACCTAGTTAAGCTTAATTTTAATTTCAATTAAGCACTTAGGTCAGCTTTAGACGAGCCCACCTTAAACAGCATTCGTAGCTCTCTCTGTGATGGACTCTACGTGGGTATTTGTTTGCTTAAAGGCCCATCTACACACACAGGCTTGCCTTCCGGTTTGCTTGTGCAGGCAGCCTGCACAGGCCACCTGAACGCTGTCCAGACGCTCCCGTTTGACCTGTGCAGGTCGCTTAAACGCCTAATAGGCCACACAGGCAAAACCGGAAGGCAAGCCTGTGTGTGTAGACGAGCCTTTAGTAATTAGATTATATTATCACTATTTAAATTATTAAGCTAGTAGACATTTTCATTACTTACTAGAACAATTTTTTTTCTGACTTGCAGAAAATGCCCAACTCATTAATATTTATGGATAATTTGATTGATTGACTCTGAGTGATAGACAGATAGAAATAAAATTAGTAATTTTAATCTCCATTTTTCTAAAAGTAAAGGAATTCGATAATTGCAAATTAACATGACTGACAAGGGCGGTCTGGTCGATGCTCGACTAAACATTTTTTAATTTGTCGTACAGTGCAGAAAGAGTATCTTAATGTCTGATCTTTAGAATTTTGTTGTAAATATTTTTCTGAAATCCGTCCGTCTGCCTGTCTCTTCGTTCATCTATATGTATATCTCTAAAAGAGGAGACACACGCACAAAATTTTACTCCAGTTTGATCTCTGCAAGCCCGGCCGGCATAGCTTAGCAAGTGCCCTCTTAAAAAAGCGAGAGCTTTGTTTCCAAATTGTTACATCAAAAATTTGGTCAAAATGAGCAATAGTGGCGAGAAAGTAACCAATTCTTTGCATGGTTAATTTTGCTAAGTAAATATTGCATAATGACATAATGAGAGAACTACAAACATGGAATATTTTGTAAATCCGTTTAAATTAAACAGTTATTTAAAAATACAAATTATTTAATAATAAAAAAAATTAAATATCTAATGCAGATGTTACACTTTTGAGCGTTTAAACAGATCTGTCCAAAAATAAAAAAAAACAAAAGTTGACCATGAAAAGCGTATCTATCGAATTAAAAAAAATTTACTTTTGCTCTGTATAAAAAAAAATGTCACAATTTTTAATTTAGTATTAGAAGTTTGATCGTTGTGAACATAATATGTTGTTAATATTATTAACAACAATTCGCAATAATTATTTAATTAAAAAACGTTTTTAAAAAATCTAAAATCACATGCATCGCTTAACTTACAATTAATTGAGTTTTCCTGTCGTTAATCGAATAAACAATATTTTCTTTTAACAGTGAGGTAAATCAAACGTTGATTTTAGACATTTTTTTTAGACTTTTCCAAAAATGTTGGGTTTCATGAAAAAGTTGAGAAATTTTTGGACGCACGGAAGTGGACGAACTGTAAGTATTTTTAAAATAAATAATTTAGGTCAATTTATATTTAAGCAATCGACTAATTGTTTGAAAAATGAGGCTATCTTGAATTAATTAAACAATTCGATTTGAAACAAAACAAAAATAGCACACTTGTGAGTTTTTTCAACTTTTAAGGTTAGGTTCAAATTTGGATTAGTAGTCAGAAAATTACGAAATAACTAAAACAATTGAAAGGAAAGCTAGAGAAATTTATTGTTTTCCTAAAAATGTCTTTATTAATTTTACTCCGCTGTATTAGGCAGCCATCTTGGAATAAAAGCGCCCCAAAATAATTTTTCCTTAAATATCTCGCTTAAAAATCAATTTAGAGCAAAAACTATCGGGACGAATTTACTCTACTTAAAATTCTTTACAAGAAATGTTCTATAAAATTTTCTTGCCTGGCGTGCACAAAATGTTAAACTACTAGCACCCATAGCACCTAAACGATGCATTTTATAAGAAAATTACATAAATTCTTTATTGTAGAGAATTTTATGCAGAGTAAAAGTTGTAAGAACATTATTTGCCCTAAATGGCTTTATAAGCGCGATATATACCAAAAACCTACTTGAGGTGCCATTACTGCACTATTATAATAGAGACCAAATCTTTTGAATGGCAGCGGGGAGCGAAAATAACGCGTTGCTAAGGACTTTTTAGAAAAACAAAAAACTCATTTCAAATTTTTCTACTTATTTTCGTTTTTGCACCCCTAAAATACCTACTTTAGTTAACTAGGCCTACCATTTATTTTGAAAATTTCAAAAATAAATTTTCAATAATTTTTGTTCTTTTTTTAGATATTTGCTGTATTTTGTGCTCACTCAGTATCTATATCGATTGGAATATGTCAAGCTTATAGTGCCATATTACTACCTCAATTAAATCAATCGACAATTATAAACATAACAGATGAACAAGGATCTTGGTTAGGTAAATATTTCTATTTTTTATCAAAAAAAATGAAATAAAATGCAATAGTGAATAATATTATGATATAGCGTGTTTAAAATTATATGTATAGATGCAAGTAATATTTCAGTTACCTGTATATTTAATCATCATTAACATAATAATAAATAATAACTATGCGTTATAATTTGTCCTTACGGAAGGTCGATCTATAGAGATTCACTGTTAAGTTCAATGTTAACAGTAGAGAAAACCTTACGATATATAAATTTAATATGAGTGACACGGTTTAACGTATTAAGTAATTTTATTATATCAAAAGGTGTAACAAATAGATGAAAAGCTACATTTTTCATTTTTATTTTGAGAGCCCCCTGGGAGGAAAAAATAGTTATTTATAAAACAAAAATATAAAGCGACTCGTTTTTGGACTAGGTGAGAAGTTTTTAGACAAAGTCGAAATAGATTTTTTATGTTGAGAATTGCCTTCAAAAAATTTTGACCAGGGGTTATCTTAAAAAGCGATACAATACGCTCCACTATGCTCATTTTGAGGCCTCTTGCAGACACACTCTATCGGTAAAAAATTTTGACAGTACCATTTATGTCACCTGTTTACCTATAGATTCTTTTCTAGTTTTTTTTAAGAAACCAAAATATTTTTTTTAAATTAAAAGTAATAAATGACACTTAGTCCTAGAGCCTAGACCTATTATGATTTGTTATTGACAATTTGTTAAGATCAAAGTGCGTATTTAATGGCTAATTGAGTTTATCATAATTTAACGTACTTAAAATTAAAAATAAGTCACTGTAATATTTAGACAAGGAAATCACCATCTGTTTTTTTGATTGAGTTCAAATTTTAAACGAAACGCAATAAATAATAAGAGTTATATCCTTGTCTTATTAATTTCTTCTCCTTGAGTCAATGTACAAAAAATTTCTATACTATCGCTATTAGAGGGCTGAATTTTATGCACAATTTTTTTTTTAATGTCTTTATTTTTTTAAATACGCACAGATTTTTTCAAAATATGAGTAGATTTTTGGTAATATAAGAGGATTTTAAAAAAATATGCAGATTTTGTAAAATATGCACTAAGTATCTTAAAATATAGCCTGATATTTTAAAAATATGCAGAATTTTTTTAAAAATATGCACATATTTTTTAAAAACGTACAGAGCTTTTTAAAATATGCAGTTGTACTATTTTAAAAACACGCAGAGATCTTTTTTAAACATGCATTTATTTTCAAATAAGCAGAATTTTTTAAAAAATATCTACCCTTTTAAAAAATATGCACAGGTTTTTTTTAAAATATGTACAGATTTATTTAAAAATATGCAGATTTATAAAGAAAATACACCAATTTTTGTTTCAAATATGCACAATTGACTTTTAAATATGTAGAGATTTAATTTAAATATGCATAATTTTTTTTAAAATATGCACTGCTTTTTTAAATATGCACTTGTACTATTTAAAAACATGCCGAAATTCTTTTTTAAACATGCATTAATTTTTAAATAAGCAGAATTTTTCTTTAAATATGCACAGATATTTTTAAAATATGCACAGACTTTTTTTTAAATATGCACAGATTTATTTAAAAATAGGCAGATATATAAAGAAAATAGTAAAAATATCCACAATTTAGCTAAGTAAAAAAATCTAGGTTGATTGTGGAATACTTTTCAATAAAAGAAAGATACTTCGTCGACCAGTTTCGGTAATATATTTTAAACCATTTTCAAGACTGAAAAACAACATATATTTCAACATTGCCTAACAATATAAATAAGCAAACTGACTTTATAAGTATTAATGCCGGTTATAAGGGCCTTCTGTTGGCTTTCTTGAACAAAATAGATACTGACACCTAGTTGTTGATCTTTTGAGCCCTGTACAGGTAAAAATTAAAAGTTCTAATGTTAAAAAATTAATTGAAATTTGATTGATGTTAATTGCGATTTGTTTTTGATTAATGCACATTTTCATGTTCTTTCTTGAAGAAGGAAAAAATTGTTGTAGTTTTTTTGTAGTGTTCTGTTTACTTTTTGACACCTTCTTCAAAGGTGTCGCTATTGTATTTAGATTTTATTAATTGTTTGTTTAAAGGATTGTAGAGATTGACCTCGACATTGTCATTTAGTTAATTTATTATTGGTAGGTTTGAGTTAGTTGAACAGAGTTTGCAATCTTCGTACAGTTATATTGTATTGATTTTCTAATTACCTTTGACACATTAATTATTTCATATTAATTTAGTTTATAAAAAAAGTTTTTGTGACATGCTCGAGGACAATGTTGTTGGTTCGGTCTTTATTTTTGTTTAAAGAAAATATGATCTTGTCGGTAAGTGTAATATTTATTCAATTTGATTGGCTTAGTGCCTGTGTGACCCTTCCGGTAAAAAAGTTTTTTGTACTGCTCTTGATTGACTTGATTCTTCACTTGTTAATAAAAAAAAAAAAAAAAATTTTTTGTCAAAAGCTAAAAAATTTGTATGCCTTGTGACTGTAATTGATCATTTGTTTTTCAGTCTTGAAAATGGTTGAAAATATATTACCGAAACTGGTCGACGAAGTATCTTTCTTTTATTGAAAAGTATTCCACAATCAACCTAGATTTTTTTACTTAGCTATATTCTTGGAATAGAAATTTATCACATCCACAATTTGCTTTTAAATATGTAGAGATTTAATTTAAATATACGTAATTTATTTTAAAATACGCACCGAAAAATATGCAGAGATTTTTTTACAGCATTTCTTTACACATAAGCAGAATTTTTACTTAAATATGCACATATATTTTCAAAATATGCTCATATTTTTTTTTAATTAGGCCGGTTTTTTTGAATAAAGGTTTTTAAAAATATGCAGAGATTTGATGTAAATAATGCAATACATAATGCATTAATGTTTTTTTTAATATATGCATATTTTTTTTAAATATAGATTTTTTTAAATAGCAGAGATTTGATTAAAATATGGTGAACTTTGTTTAAGAATGCACAGATCTTTTAAAAAGATACACAGATGTTTTTTAAATATGCTCACATTTATTAAAGAATATGGAAATTTATAGAGATTATACACATATTTAATTTCAAATATGTACAATTTGTTTTTAAATATGTAGAGATTTAATTATATGCCTAATTTTATTTAAAATATGCATTTGTTTTTTTAAATATACACTTGTACTATTTTAAAAATATGCAATCATTTTTTTTATGTATGCATTTTGTGTAAAATATGCACAGATTTTTTTTTGTGAAATATGCAATTTTTTTAAAATAATGCACAGATTTCTTTTTAAAAATGCACATATTTTTTTAAAAAAGTCTAGATTTTTTTAACTAAAGGTTTTTTTTATAATATGCAGAGATTTGATTTAAATATGTAGAATTGTGTTTAAAAAATGCACAAATATTTTAAAAATATGCACAGATTTGTTTTTACTGCAGATTTATAATAGATATACACATACCGGGTGGTGACCGGACCTCTCGGTCATACAGATTTAACACGTAAAAACATACTTCGGTAATTTCCTGCTTCCCAATGTATTTTAGAAAGAAAATCTTCAAATAAAAGTTTTAGAAAATAAAATTCTGCATCTAAATGAATAAACAAAATTAATTTTGGACGCTTTATAACGCCTGAAATTTGATTTGAAAATTTCGAAAATTAGCAGAAATAGCGATTGCCATGAAATATTCCCAATAAAAATTATCAATATTTGACATTGACATCTTTAAAAATTATTTTTGAGAGTAATTTAAATTAACTAAAACTAAAATGAAGTAATTTTTAGGGATGATCATATGTAAATATTATTTATTATTAAATAAATTCAATAATTGAATAAAAAATTCAGAACTGTTTTGACAGACAAAGCATAAAATATTTGTCGATTTTCAATTGTGTTTCAAGGCAATCGCTATTTCTGCTATTTTTCGGAATTTTTAAATTAAATTTCAGGCGTTATAAAGCATCCAAAATTAATTTTGTTTATTAATTTAGATGCAGAATTTTATTCTTTAAAACTTTTATTTGAATTTTTTTTTTATAAAATACATTGGGAAGCAGGAAATTACCCAAGTATGTTTTTACATGTTAAATTTGTATGACCGAGAGGTCCGGTCACCACCCTGTATTTAATTTCAAATATGTACAATTTGTTTTTAAATATGTAGAGATTTAATTTAAATATGCCTAATTTTATTTAAAATATGCACCGTTTTTTTAAAATATGCACTTGCACTATTTTAAAAATACGCAAATTTTTTTTTTGTACATGCATTTATTTTCAAATACGCAGAATTTTTTAAAATATGCACAGACGTTTTAAAAATATGCACAGATTTTTTTTGTCAAACATGCAAATTTTTTAAAAATATGCACAGATTTCTTTTTAAAAAAGCACATATTTTTTAAAAACAAGTCTAGATTTATAACTAAATGTTTCTTTAAAATATGAAGAGATTTGATTTAAATATGCAGAATTTTGTTTAAAAATCCACAAATTTTTTAAAAATATGCACAGATTTTTTTTTAACTATGCTCACATTTACTAAAAATTATGCAGATTTATAAAAAATATACACATATTTAATTTCAAACATGTACAATTTGTTTTTAAATATGTAGAGATTTAATTTAAATATGCCTAATTTTATTTAAAATATGCATCGTTTTTTTTAAATATGCACTTGACTATTTTAAAAGTATGCAAAGTTTTTTTTTAACATGCATTTATTTTCAAATACGCAGAATTTTTTAAAATATGCACAGACGTTTTAAAAATATGCACAGATTTTTTTTGTCAAAAATGCAATTTTTTTAAAAATATGCATACGCATAGATTTCTTTTTAAAAATGCACATCTTTTTTTAAAATATGCCTAGATTTTTTTAAATAAAGGTTTTTTAAAAATATGCAGAGATTTTTAAATGCATTTAAATATATTTCTAATATGTTATTATAATTAATATATTAATATATTAAATACATTTAAATATGCATTAATGTATTTAAAATTAACATTTTTTTTAATATTAATTTTTCAAAGTATGCAGAGATTTGATTTAAATATGCAGAATTTTGTTAAAAAAAATATGCACAAATTTTTTAAAAATAATTTAAATATTTTTTAACAAAATGCAGATATTTTAAATTTTTTTTTAATATGCACCGATTTAAAAAAAATATGCACTGATGTTTTAAAAATATTCAGAATTTATGTTAAATAATATATGATGTACTCAGCATCAGATGTTTAGCCTCACAATTATTGGCTACCTTGGCTATACGCCGCAGTGGTTATTAGCCAACAAAGACAAAAGGACAGAAGGGGAGGTTGTTGATTTACTAGTTGTTGGCAAAATAAAGTTACCCATCAATTTAAGTAGGAGTTTTTATGATGATTGCATCCACAGTTCGTGCTAGAATTACAGCAGGGTTGCCAATAATTGTGAGACTGTACTTGTACCACAGATTTCTTCGCAAAATATGCAAATTTTAAAAAAAATAGTATATGATGCATATTATACATCGACTTCTTTAAAATAATCACTGATATTTTAAAAATAAGCAATTATTTTTAAAAGTATCATTTTTTAAAATATACAGATTTTTGAAAATACGCAGACTTTAAAATATGCATCGGCTTTTTTAAAATATGCCCTAAGATTTTAAAAATATGCAAAACGTTTTTTGAAATATGCCCACATTTTGCTACTTGCTTTGCCAACAATAAATCAAAAACATTTTTATTTCACAGCAAGTTTGGGAGCTGTTACAAATCCAGTAGGCTCAATCCTCTCAGGATTACTAGCAGAATATTTGGGACGAAGAATATCAATAGTAATTGGTTGTGTACCATTTGCTCTTGGTTTCTTGTGCATAGCGTTAGCTTCAAACATTTGGACGCTTTACATCGGTCGACTAATTACAGGAGTAGCCGCAGGTAAAGAATTAAAACAAAAATGTTTCAACAACTTTACAATAAACTTTTCAGGAATGTCGCCGGCTTGTTACACTTACGTAGCAGAAGTATCGACGCCTTCAAACCGAGGTACTTTGTTGTCGTTAGGTCCAGCTATGGGATCGTTGGGAATTCTCCTAACGTACACGTTAGGCGCCTTCATCGAGTGGAACACCGTAGCTTTAATTAGCATATCTTTTAGTATTCTTAGCATAAGTGTGATACAATTTGTACCTGAAAGCCCATCTTATCTTTTTCGAAAAGGTAAAAGCGAGGAAAGCATTAAAAGTTTAAACTGGTTGCGGAGGAACGAAACTGTCGCGAAGGAAGAGTATGCGCGTTTTTCCGAAACAACGATGGAAAAAAATAAAGATGTTAATAAAAGTATTTATTTAAGTGCGGCTAGTATAAAACCGTTTTTAATTTTGGTAACTTTATTTTTGTTGCAAGAAGTTAGTGGTATTTATACGATTTTGTTTTATGCTGTTAATTTTTTTCAAGATTCGAATTTGGATGTGGACGAGCATATCGTTTCTATAATTTTAGGTGGGGTCAGGTTGATTATGTCCATTGTGACTGCTGGGTTATTGAATAAATATGGAAGAAAGCCCCTTTTGATGATTTCTAGTTTCGGTATGGCTGTGAGTATGCTTTTAGCTGTAATTTATTTCAAATATTACGAAATGAATCCTGACACACCTAAAGTTATGGAAATTTTACCTGTAATATGCGTTTTGTTAAACGTTGTTTTTAGTATGGTGGGTATGTTACCCATACCGTGGATTTTAGTTGGCGAAATGTTACCATTGCGCGTACGTTCAATTATGGGCGCACTCGTCGTTAGTTTAGCACAAATTTTTATTTTTATTTGTGTCAAAATTTATCACACGATGATCGTGTATCTTAATTTTAGTGGTACTTTGTTCGTCTTTTGTTTCGCGTCCATTTTAAGCTTTATTTTTTGTAACATTTTTATTCTCGAAACAAAAAATAAGAGTTTGGAAGAAATTGAAGAATATTTTTGTAAAGATAAAAAGAGTGATGTCGAATCTGAAGAGAAATTTGAAAAGATTAAGTATTAAATTTAAAAAAAGGAACGAGTGGAAAGGCTTAGTTCGAATCGATTACACTGAATGATGTGTGAGAAAGTATTTTTTTAAAGCCGCCATAGGGTGGCTGTAACGACTGATATAATTTTTATGTAACATGCCCTGAGAATGGGCTAGCATTTGATGTAATTTTTGTTAGAAAAATGTTATTTTAGCCTAATTAATTTAAGATTAAATTTGGCTTAGAATGAAAATATCGATTAAAATAAATTATATAACTTTTTGCGGTACTATAAAGCTCTCTATTAACTGATGTCGGCATTCAATTTAACGTCGAACTTTCGATTTATTTTAAAAAACGTCAAATTAATAATCAGTTTTGATTGGTGAACGAAAACTGTGGGTATGCCAAATTAAATTTAATGTCAAAATTAAAATTTTATAGTACCTATATCGTTATGAATATTATACAAGAAAACTCTTGTTAAGTTAACAATAAACATTAAATTTTATTAAGAAATTAACTTTTTTTAATTTCTGAAAAAGCTGAAAATCTAAAAAAGCCATGGCTGAAAAGCTCGTTCTTGCAGCCATTTAGTTTTTCCCACCTTTATCACTAACAAAGCTATTATTGTTGTAAACCACTTCATATCCATGCATCTACTCTGCCACCTATGGGATCTATTTTACTGTCCCATCTTCATTATTGCTCTAAGAGGCGATACACTTGTAAAGTGGTCCAGTCCACCCAGAACTGTTTTAAAAAGATTCTTGATGACTGTGAGGTTCTGTAAAGAATTCTCTAAGAAAGCAATTTCTTACACCTTTGGAGTTACTCCAGTGGAAGTTTTGCTCGCTAGAGATGGATTCTTTGAGTGCTAATTTTATTCAAAAGTGAGATCGGATCCCATTATGTTGGTTACATGAGCTTTGAGTCTTGTTTCTCTCTATATCAGTCTCTATTCTACTCTCCAACACTCTCTATCTCGTTTTTTCCATCTCTTTCGAACCTTACTGCGCATTCCCTGTGACCATGTGTTTTCTTTATTATAGGATTTAGAAATTCTTTTGATATCTTTTGATTTCTTTCCAATATGCTATGCTGTAAGAAGCAAAAGTACATCTCTAATTTAATTTTTCGGCTCAAATACGAACACCTCTTAGTCATGTCATACTGGACCTTAGCCAAAGTGTGTTTGTTTAATGGAATTTAAATACTCTATATTGAGGAGAATTTTATTTTAAAACCCAAAATCGTTTAGAAGGTATTACTAAGCTACACACCTTGGGTTCGGCTCTAAATTAGACCAAATAATCGAAAATACTTTATGATCTCCTTCATGCTTGAGACCATGGTCTGTTGTGTCACTAGATCTGTCATCGGCATTTATCTTCATAATGAAATGCTGCTGCTTAAATCCGAAATATCTTTTAGAAAAAGCACTTTATGATCTTCTTGATGCTTAAGACCGTAGCTCTCTGCGTCCCTACTCACTAGGCGTCACGATCCATCAGTTGGTGGGCTCACTGTCACTGTAATCAGCATTTGATTACGTGTCTTTAAGTTTTAGCAGAGGATAAAGATAGAAGATGGTCGGGAGTGGTTCCAGTCTGATCATTGATTCAGTGCTGACTTCAAGTTGGAAAACAGAGCTATCTTAAGTCCATCTAAGTATGTGAGGTGGTGTCTCGTTCTATTCAATCGCGCCTAGCTGAGTTTAAATCTTAAAATGCTCATTTCTGGGCTTTAAATTCTCTCTTTTGCCTTTTTCCTCTTGGCACAGGTCTTTCTCCTATAACTACTTTCAACTAAAACTGCAGTTAATAAAAATTGGTTTTGGCGAATTGTACGAGCAGTGCTGGCTTCTTTCTCAGAAGCTTACATCTTTAAAGAACTCACGTGGTGAATAGTAGAACAAACGCTGAATAACATGCAATTACATAATGCATATAGTAGAGCCCCCTCTAGTTATAGAGCTAACCTAAGACTGAAATCTCAGATTCACATTTCCAACAGCTGGAGTCAAATGTAGAACTATTGCTTATTAACTAAATATTTTTTATTAATTTTAAAGGTTAGAATCTAGGGGTAATTTACTCTTTGCAGTCAATGTACAAAAGTTCTGCAGTCAACTGCAGTCAACTACAGTCATCTGCAGTCATCTGCAGTGAACTGCAGTCAAGTGCAGTCAACTGCAGTCATCCGTAGTCCACTGCAGTCAAGTGAAGTCAAGTGCAGTCAGCTGCAGTCAAATGCAGTCATTTGCAGTCAAGTGCAGTCAGCTGCAGTCAAGTGCAGTAATCTGCAGTCATCTGCAGTCAACTGCAGTCAAGTACAAATTCAGACCAGTGGTTGACCCCTCGGTTAGAACCAAAGGGTCAAAGGGAAATGTGTTTTATATGTTTTACAGGTTTTGACCAAAATTCAAGTTTATACAACTGTCGGTTATCTCCCAGTGCCTCTAACTATGCCAAAAATGACGTTCTATTAAAAAAACATCATAATTATTTATAATTTTTATTTTGTTCTTCTCATTAAGGCAGGGTCCTCTAAGTGCTCTGTTGAAGGTCTAAGAAGATCGAATAGAAGACGTACAGGGACAGAGAAACCGTAAAAGAAAACCCGTTTTTAAACAGAGTCTACGCTACAACGTCGTCTGCTGGAGTCTGATGAGTCCTCTACGCTCTTACGCTTGCGTTGTCTGCAATGTGGAATTAAAGATGGCTGATTTAACTAAATATAATTACGCTGTATCTCCGCTAGTAACAATCCGATTTAAATAATCTTTTTTAGTCCGATGGACAATTTAATGAGTAAATTTCTTCTATTTTGGTATTTCTTTCGAAAATTTACAAGGAATAAACTTAGTTGCCAATTTATCGAAATTGTCTTTGTACGTCACTCAACCAAAATAGGGGAAGTAATTAGAAAAAAGCTGAATTTTGCAAAAATGAATTTCTAGGTCGTATAATAATAAGAAACCTTGCTCCACCTCGTGCCTAAAAATTTTGAATTAAAGATAATAAAAGGGTTTGGATTTTTAGTACAAAGTAGTATAAATCGGCTCCTAACTTTATTCCCTGTACGTTTTCGAAAAGAATACCAAAATAGAAAAAATTAGAATATGAAATTTTCTATCGAACTAAAAATGCTCATTTAAAACGGATTGTTGCTTGCGGAAATACAGCGTAAGTAAATTTAGTCAAATCTCCCATCTTTAATTCAAAATTATTGACACAGTTGAGGTGGAGGGAGGAATGTTCAACGGTTTTTAACTATGACCTACGAATTCATTCCTAGAATTATTTTTTCACTAATAAAACCATATAAATTAGGACGTTTACATAACAAATTCGTCGATTTACCAATTTTGGTAGAATAAAATTTTATTAAAAGAAAATATCCTTTAAAACGTGACCTACATCTTTTATTTAAAAGTTTTTTTAATTACTTTATTAATTTACATTTTATGGTTAAAATTTACTCGTTATATTATTAAATCGAACTGCTACTTATAAAATTTAATCAAATCTGCTATCTTTAATTCAAAATTGTGGACAACGCACGATGGGTAGAGGGGAGAAACTCAGCGGTTTTCCAACTATTATAATGACCTAAGAATTAAGCCCTGAAAAATTCATCTAATTATTTCCCCTATTTCTCATTATTTCGTTGCACTAAAACCAAAAATAATTTTTGAAAATTCTACCCTTGAGGGTCCTTTTTTAAACAATTCAGGCTTAATGAAGTAATAAGGAATGAGAATGACACACCTTTTTTAGCTTTTCATGTCTCTATAATCTATACCCTTGCACTTCCATCAGGTTGACTTGGTTGTGTTGGTCAGTTATTTGTGATTTGACAGAACTGCTCATTAAGAATTTCAAAATTTTTTCCCAAGTCACAAAATTAAAAGTGAAAGTGTTTATGATCTCAGTTTGAATTAGAGCAATTAGACGATTGATTTAAGGGATTAATAATTAAAATGTGTTAATATTTAGTATTAATTTTATTAACCCTTAACAATAATGACTATTTTATTCGTAATTAAAATTGTAGGAATAAAATTTAATTTTTTTGAACATACTTATTTCTAACATATCACACATTAGTAACTAGTCTTATATAATAAATAAACCTACATAATGTACAATTTAAGTATGTATTAAATTTTACACCAAATATATTTTTATAAACAAATAAATTAATTTAAATTATTAAAGGCTTATTGAGAAAATTGATCTATTGTTTCGCTAAAAATTTTTTTCGTATACATTTAATTACATTATTTTTACATATAAAACTACCCGTTGTCAAAAATTTATAATAATTTAAATAAATAAAATTTATTTTCTCTTAACAAATTTAAATTTGAACGTATCTTTCGGTAACGCTAAATTACCGATAGGTACTTTGTAAGTTTCATTTTCTAATGGCAAAATTGTAAAGTTTTGCAACAAGGCAGTCAAAAGGCCAAAACTAATCAATTGAACCATTTTGTATCCCATACAACTACGTCTTCCACCTCCAAAAGGCAAAAAGTGCTCTGGTTTTACGATGTGACCGTCGACTATAAACCTTTCCGGTTTAAACGATTTCGGATCTTCCCACAACTTCTCAGACATGCTCAAATCGTAATTGTTTAAAAATACTAGAGTATTCTTTGCTATTCTCAAACCTAAAAGTTGAATAATAATTATCGAAGAATTGAACAAAGAGGTGGAAACTTACCATTAACCGAAGTTTCTTGGTTGGAAACTCTCGGAACAATTGGGGATGAAATTAAGCGTATAACTTCAAAAATAGTAGCATCCGTATAAGGCATACTTGGTTTATCTGATAAACTAACATTTTTAGTGCCATCTTCAGTAACTAAATCAATTTCCTTTTGTATTTTCGCTTGTACGTCTTGTTCTTTAACCAAAAATCCCAACAATTTAGTAAAAAAGTTACCAACAGCCGAATGCCCTCCAATAATATCCTCGAGCGCATAAAGAGCCGTATCCCAATTGATCATAGCTGAACTTTCTTCTTTGACGTGTTGTATCAAACTTTCGACGTAATCGTTAGGTTCGGAATTGTTAAATTTGTCGTAGCGATTTCCAATTACGTTTTCTTCAATAAAAAATCTTATCGTATGCGCTAAATCCTTCATCCTGTTTATACGACTGTAATGTAGCGGTAAGAGAAATGGTAGAAAATCGGCGGCGTACCCCTGGTTGACTTCGTAGAAAATTTCGTCGAAATTTTCGATCATTTCGATGAATTTGGGGTTGGACGTATCGAACGATTTGGTGCAAAAGTGTTGCGTGAAGATGTTGGCGCACGTTTGGAGAATTAGCGGTTTGATGTTGTTACAATTCGAGTCTATTGATGAGACTAGCTTTGTTGTTTCGTCAGAGACGATTTCGTCTAAATTTGCAAATTTATTCGTGTGCATGCGTGGAAACGTGTACGTTCGGAGCATCTCGCGACGTACGCGTTGAGTTTCTGACCAATCGCAAAATGCAAGGGCTATAAACAAAAAATACTGTTAAAATCATTTTTAATTAATTAAACCCCTTTCGGGGTTAATGGTAACTTACAATTTTCTTTATCGCCGCCGAAAAGTTGTTGGTAACGTTCGAAATTTGGTCTGCTGTCGAAATGGTGTCCTTTGGTTATGAGTACTTCGCGGATGTTTTGTTGTCCGTTAACCACAACACTATTGACATTTCCCAATTTCAACTTGATAATGTTGCCATATTTTTTGCCCAATTCAACGAACGCTTGGTAAGGAACTTCATAACCACCCAACAGATGCAAGTGTCCAATTATTGGAAACGATATCGGCGACGGTGGATCCGGATATAACGAATTTTCTTGTTTCTTCTTCTGGCATTTTTCTATTATTAATACGATAACAATTACAACTAATAATAATAGTAAATATATCGATAATGTTGATAAGTAGAAATACATTTTTTTAAGTGGTTAATAAAAAATTTTGATATTACAAGTCGTGGGTGAAGGACAACGTATTGGAAACGCTCTGACAGAACCACAAAAACGTTGTCTTGTTGCAAACTGATATTTCTTCCCTTTATATACCTTTGAAGATGGACTGAATATTCAACTGTATATCATTGATTTTAATGCGGATCTTGAAATATTTAGCATATAAAATTTTTATTACGATTACAAATAAGAGCCCAATTTGTATTATTAAAGCTTGTTATTTTTAGATTACAATAGATAAATTTCGAAACGAATTTCTAATTGTTTCCCTATTCTCTAACATGTTTTTTTAAATTCTTTACAAAATTTCAAAAATAACATTTTTGTTTGCCAAAAGTATAGTGGAATCCAATATGAATTCATAATTCCATCACGTGCGTCAAGTATGTGTTAGAAACAATATGGAATCTTTTTTAATAATTTACCATCAAACACCAAAGGGACAGCTTATTCAAAAACAACAATATTTGCTTCAAATTCTAAAATATTAATGAAAGATAAACATTTATAAAAAAATTTGAATCAATTGTGCGTCTAAGAGCCAGATTTGATTTTTACATTTTGAAAAAAATTTCCAACTTTGTTAAATTTCAAGTCCTTCGCACCTGAGTGTAAGTGGGCTATGTTTGCCAAAAAAAGTGAATGAAAAATATTTTTCACTCTTGTTGCTATGTTGCTATGGTAAGAATGAATGAAAATTTATTTAAATTAAAAAATGATATCAGCAGCAGCTATATTCTAATAAAAATAAAGCTCTTCAGACTATTATGTCGAATGATTTTAAAATAAAATTGTAAATATGGAGTAAAATTTTTATTTGAAATATATAGTATTTAGTTTTTGGATATGGATAATTAATTGGGAAGAGAATATTGTAGAGAGAGCTTTAAAAGTCTCATGCGACCTTGATAACTTCTAAACCAATTCATCTAATGGAGTGGAATTTGGCGAGGATAAATAATGTAGCTTTTACAATTTTTTGACATATTTTTAAAATTTTAATTATTTTTATATGCCGAGTTATGGCGTCAGAATTCCCTTTTTTCAAATATCAAAGAAGAGTTTTATTAATATTTTTTAAAGTGTATATTTTTCTAATAGCAAACATGAAATGGTGTAGGAAAGGTTGATAATTTTTTTCTAAAACGTGAAAAATTATTTACAGAAGTGGGATAGTTAAAAAGGTTATTATCTAGCCAAGTCGGCTGATCTAACATCTCTCGCCTTTCTTGTAAGTTTATTTAAAAGCAAAAGGGTATAAAAAAATCAAAGATTTAAAACAAAAGAATCCCGAGATATTGATGATGTCATTAAATAATGGGCAATGAGAATTTGTTGCGAATTCATTAAAAAATAAGTTATTATTTTGCTATAACGTCTTGATCGCTTTCTTCCCTGATTATTCTTCAATCGTATTCCTCGACAATTCACCAGGTATAAAAGTTAACGATAACGAAATAATCATAATAACAATGTTCATAACTATAAAATTAATTATGAACTTAGCGACGATAATGATTATAACGATAGTGAAAAATGTAAAATGAATGTTGAACAAACGATGATGATAAGGAGATGATGATAATAACAATGTTGATAGATAACTATAAAATTAATTATAAACACAACGATTATAATGATTATATAGATGCTAAGAAATAAAGAATTAATAATTAATAAACTATCGTGATAACGAGATGATCAAAATAACAATGTTCATAACTATAAAATTAATTATAATTATGAACATAGCGATGATAATGATTATAACGATAGTGAAAACTATAAAATGCATGTTGAACAAACAAAGATGATAACGAGATGATCTTAATAACAATTTTCATAACTATAAAATTAATGATAAACACAACGATGATAATGAGGGGATATCCACTATAATGATGCTGAGAACTATAAAATTAATGTTAAACAAACGATGATGATAACGAGAGGATTCAAGATAATGATTCACACAACGTTGTTAATATGGGATAATGATTATAATGATGCTGAGAAATATAAAATTAATGATGAACAAACGATATAATGATAAGAACAATGTTGATAACTATAAATCAAATGATGAACATAACGATGATAATAATTTATTATAATCATGCTAAAAATTGTAAAATTAACGATGAACAGACGATGATGATTAAAACGAGATGATGATAATTTCTCAACAATGGTGATAAGTGAAAACTATAACATTACTGATAATCATAACAACGATAAAAACTAGATAAGGATGTTGAGAACTATAAAATTAATGAAGAGCAAATGATGATAATAAATGATTGATTTAATGATTCAATGACAATAACATTAATGATAACTATAAAATTAATGATGGATATTGTCTCGGAATACGATCTCCAATAATTGAGATTAATCATCCTTTCAGGTAAGTTGATTAATCTATTAATTTTTTGTTACAATCTACAGAATGTTCAAGTATGTTCCAATACAGTATGTCCCATAAAAAACGATACACTTTTTATATTTTTGAAAATCAAAATTTCTACGAAACTCGCAGAAAGAAGGAATTGTTTCTAGCTATTATAGTTAAAAATCTTTTTTTGTCTTATATCGCTCAGCATCATTATATTTTATACATTTTTTGTTATCATTATCGTTTGATCATCACTATTTTTGTAGTTATCGGAATCATTATAATCATATTCTTGTTATTATCATCGTTATATACATCATTAATTTTACAGTTATCATTAATGTTATTATCATTAAATCGTTATTACGATCATTTGTTCTTCATTAATTTTATAGTTCTCAGCATTATTATCTCGTTATGTTTATCATTAATGTTATAGTTTTCACTTATCAACATTGTTGAGCGATTATCATCATTTCGTTTTAATCATCATCCCGTTATCATATGTTTATCGTTAATTTCTAGTTTTCAGTATGATTATAATCATTATCATCGTTATGTTCATTATTAGATTTATAGTTATCAACATTGTTCTTATCATTATCTCGTTACCATGATCGTTTGTTCATCGTTAATTCCATAGTTCTCAGCATCATTATAATCATTATCCCATATTAATATCGTGGTGCTAATCAATAATTTTATAGTTATCAACATTGTTATTATCATCCTTTCGTTATCATCATCGTTTGTTTAACATTAATTTTATAGTTTTAGCATCATTATAGTTGATATCCCCTTATTATCATTGTTGTGTTTTTCATTAATTTAATAGTTATCAACATTGTTATTATGACCATCTAGTTATCATCATCGTTTGTTCAATATTCATTTTATATTTTTCACTATCGTAATAATCATTATCATCGCTAAGTTCATAAATAATTTTATGAACAATGTTATTAGATTATCTTGTTATCATGATAGTTTATTGATTATTAATTCTATATTTCTTAGCATCTATATAATCATTATAGTTGTTGTGTTTATCATTAATTTTATAGTTATCAACATTGTTATTATCATCATCTCGTTATCATCATCGTTTGTTTAACATTAATTTTATAGTTTTAGCATCATTATAGTTGATATCCCCTTATTATCATTGTTGTGTTTATCATTAATTTTATAGTTATCAACATTGTTATTATGATCATCTAGTTATCATCATCGTTTGTTCAATATTCATTTTATATTTTTCACTATCGTAATAATCATTATCATCGCTAAGTTCATAAATAATTTTATGAACAATGTTATTATGATTATCTTGTTATCATGATAGTTTATTGATTATTAATTCTATATTTCTTAGCATCTATATAATCATTATAGTTGTTGTGTTTATCATTATTTTATAGTTAATAACATTGTTATTATCATCATCTCGTTATCATTATCGTTTGTTCAACATTAATTTTATAGTTTTAAGTATCGTTATAATTATTATCATCGCTCAATTTATAATTAATTTTATAGTGATCATGTTATCAACATTGTTATTATCATTATCTCGTTATCATGATTTTTTATTCATCACTAATCTATAGTTTTTACCATCACTATAATCATTATAATCGTTGTGTTTATCATTAATTTTATAGTTGTCAACATTATTGTTATCGTTTTCTTGTTATCATCATCTTTTGTTCATTATTATTTTTATAGCTTTTAGTATCATATAATGATTATCTCGTTATTATCATTGTTAAATTTATCATTAATTTTTATAATTAACGACATTTTTATTAACTTCATCTCTTTTTCGGTGCATCTAGCGCATAAAACTGAGTACACAGGTTCTGCATCATCTGCATTAATAGGCGATTTAAAGCACAGTGCTCGCCACATTACGTTCATTTGTCAAATTTTTAGCGTTTAGTGAGTGTACTAGCTAATTCCATGTCGCGTTTTGAAAAATTTTATGCTCTAGAAGTAGCAATAACTACTACAACTTTACAGCTCATTAAATTATTTAATTTATTTGAAAATATCCTAGACCTTTGTTTTAAGTGACTTGTAAGTGATTTTATTATATAATTTTATTTCAATCAGAATAATTGAAATTAAAGATTTCTTATTTGCAACAAATGCCTTAATCTTTAAACTTTTTCATTTCCTAGAAGAATTTAATAATA
Source organism: Malthinus seriepunctatus (assembly GCA_963924605.1). NCBI lineage: Eukaryota > Metazoa > Arthropoda > Insecta > Coleoptera > Cantharidae > Malthinus > Malthinus seriepunctatus. Next base: position 18,752,679 of record OZ004603.1, read on the forward strand.
ATTATCTGTCAATAACCACATACTAAGTTTTCTAGTCGACGTATCCCACGCTTGTAAATAAATTTGTAAATTGAAATTTTGTCAGCATAATGTATGTAAAACTGGACAGAAGGAAGGACAGGTAGTCGGCAGTCCTACAGACAGTTAGATATTTAGAGCGGGTAGTTTAGGCCACGGTCAAGTACTAGTTAGAGTGCTAATTTAAACAGGTTTTTAATCGAGGTTTAAAGTACCCGATCATAGTTAGACATTTTTTTACCCGGCATACAAAGGTCGACTGACACACAAACGAACGTATGGGCAGGAAGACAATCGCACAGGCAGACGGGTAGACATGAAGATAGTCGGACAAACAAACAGTAAGGCAGGCAGAAAGGCTCACAGGCTTACTACTTGCAAGTATATCAAGCAGAGAAACAGGCCGACTCTCTTACACACATCAGCCCCAATTTCACATCATTCCCTAATTTTTTTAAGTCGTTCTAAGAGGTCTTCAAAAATGAACTGTACCAATTCAAAAATTTCAGCATAACTGGTTGATCGACTGAACTAATAGAAATAATTTCAATGGGTCACTATGCTTATGGGTTTGTAGAATTTGCTTTTACGTTATTTATAAAACGTTTTTTCCTAATATTTTACATCATCATTTTTACAAAATTTCTTGTTACGTACACATCTCTCTATACAATTTTCTTTAATTGTATAGTAAATTAGATTAGAAAATGTACTAGACTAAGAGCTATTAGACGGTAATATATTTCCTGTTTACTGGGAAAATATAGTATTCAAACCTATTCAAGAATATATGAAAATAAAAATACTACAAAAAAATGAAGGCACAGACTGAATACGTTTTGCATGAATACAGAAATCATCATGTATTGTAGTCATTATGTACTTAAAATACTCATTCACCGTGAATGTGTTATTTCATAATTTTACACTTTTAGAAAATTAGAAAATCCCAAAGAAAAAGAATTTTTTTTAATTTCACTTTAAAATATAAAAAAAAATTATTCAATTCGAAATTAAGTCTGCTCTCGAACGGAAGACGCCTACAACTTTAAAAACGATTTTAGACTTATCCTTGCAGGATGTGATAAATGGGAAATTAAAAATTTTTTTTTTGAATTTATAAAATATGTTTAAGCGTATGGGAAACGGCTATAAACGCCCTTGAAATTTAAATATCTTATGTGTACCCTACCTACACAAGACGATTATTTTTTTTCTTGACCACGGACAATACAGAATACATTAACGATTTTCAATTGCAGTAAATAAAATTACAAATACTTCCTTAGTAGACAATTTAAATCTTAAATTTATATCTAAAAATAACAAAAATGCAATCCTTGCACTTGAATTTGAGAAAAACGCAAAAAAATCTAAATTTTCCCCAAATTAGCAATTTACAGAAGAAAGTGCCCTCTTATGAAAATTAAAAAAAAAGTTTTAAATTATTTTAATTCGATTAGGACTTGTAAAAAACGAAACCAAGTGTTGAGCTTTCTCATCCTTGCACTTGCAAAAACTGGGTCAATAGAAAACAGCTCTTCTTTTTTTTAACATACCATGTCACAACATGACAAATGAGAGAATTATTTCCTATTTTAAAATTAGAACATCCAAACAACCTCATTTTTTATTAATAGGCTAAGTGGTTCAAAAATATTATTGAAAGAATGCTGTACTGTTTTATTGGAAAAAAACAATATGACATGACCATCGATCAACATATCGATATGTACTTATCCAACTTACCTTGAAATAGATATTACATCGTCTAGGAATAATGAATCAAAACGGAAGCAGAGTTTGTTGTGCCCTAATTGGTATTTTACTACGCATAGCTTGTGTTTTAGAAAAAAAAATAACTCGATATGAATATAAATCATCATAAATATAGACACTAACCTAACTTTTAACAAATTGTCTTTAATAGATAAAATGATGGCCGTGTGCGCACTAATTAATAATTCACCAGAAGCTAGTGTTTAATAAAAGCAAAACAACTGAATAGGACTATAAATTATCCTTTAATCATAAATATAGGCACTAACCTAACCTATAATTTAACTTGACATAGTTTTAGTTCTTAAAGAATCAAAATTACGGCTGAGTGTGCGCACTAATTGATAATTCACCAGAAGCTAGTGTTTAATAAAAGCAAAACAACTGAATAGGACTATAAATTATCATTTAATCATAAATATAGGCACTAACCTAGCCTATAATTTAACTTGACATACTTTTAGTTCTTAAAAAATCAAAATTAAGGCTGAGTGTGCGCACTAATTGATATTTCACCAGAAGCTAGTATTTAATAAAAGCAAAACAACTGAATAGGACTATAAATCATCTTTAATCATAAATATAGGCACTAACTTAACCTATAATTTAACTTGACGTAGTCTTAGTTCTTAAATAATCAAAATGACGGTAGAGTGTGCGCACTAATTGATAATTCACCAGTAGCTGGTGTTTAATAAAAAACAAAACAACTGAATAGGACTATAAATCATCTTTAATCATAAATATAGGCACTAACCTAACCTATAATTTAACTTGACATAGTCTTAGTTCTTAAAGAATCAAAATGACGGCAGAGTGTGCGCACTAATTGATAATTCACCAGTAGCTGGTGTTTAATAAAAAACAAAACAACTGAATAGGACTATAAATCATCTTTAATCATAAATATAGGCACTAACCTAACCTATAATTTAACTTGACATAGTCTTAGTTCTTAAATAATCAAAATGACGGTAGAGTGTGCGCACTAATTGATAATTCACCAGTAGCTGGTGTTTAATAAAAAACAAAACAACTGAATAGGACTATAAATCATCTTTAATCATAAATATAGGCACTAACCTAACCTATAATTTAACTTGACATAGTCTTAGTTCTTAAATAATCAAAATGACGGTAGAGTGTGCGCACTAATTGATAATTCACCAGTAGCTGGTGTTTAATAAAAAACAAAACAACTGAATAGGACTATAAATCATCTTTAATCATAAATATAGGCACTAACCTAACCTATAATTTAACTTGACATAGTCTTAGTTCTTAAATAATCAAAATGACGGTAGAGTGTGCGCACTAATTGATAATTCACCAGTAGCTGGTGTTTAATAAAAAACAAAACAACTGAATAGGACTATAAATCATCTTTAATCATAAATATAGGCACTAACCTAACCTATAATTTAACTTGACATAGTCTTAGTTCTTAAATAATCAAAATGACGGTAGAGTGTGCGCACTAATTGATAATTCACCAGTAGCTGGTGTTTAATAAAAACAAAACAACTGAATAGGACTATAAATCATCATTTAATCATAAATATAGGCACTAACCTAACCTATAATTTAACTTGAAATAGTCTTAGTTCTTAAAGAATCAAAATGACGGCAGAGGGTGCGCACTAATTGATAATTCACCAGTAGCTGGTGTTTTATAAAAAACAAAACAACTGAATAGGACTATAAATCATCTTTAATCATAAATATAGGCACTAACCTAACCTATAATTTAACTTGACATAGTCTTAGTTCTTAAATAATCAAAATGACGGTAGAGTGTGCGCACTAATTGATAATTCACCAGTAGCTGGTGTTTAATAAAAAACAAAACAACTGAATAGGACTATAAATCATCTTTAATCATAAATATAGGCACTAACCTAACCTATAATTTAACTTGAAATAGTCTTAGTTCTTAAAGAATCAAAATGACGGCAGAGTGTGCGCACTAATTGATAATTCACCAGTAGCTGGTGTTTAATAAAAAACAAAACAACTGAATAGGACTATAAATCATCTTTAATCATAAGTATAGGCACTAACCTAACCTATAATTTAACTTGACATAGTCTTAGTTCTTAAATAATCAAAATGACGGTAGAGTGTGCGCACTAATTGATAATTCACCAGTAGCTGGTGTTTAATAAAAAACAAAACAACTGAATAGGACTATAAATCATCTTTAATCATAAATATAGGCACTAACCTAACCTATAATTTAACTTGACATAGTCTTAGTTCTTAAATAATCAAAATGACGGTAGAGTGTGCGCACTAATTGATAATTCACCAGTAGCTGGTGTTTAATAAAAAACAAAACAACTGAATAGGACTATAAATCATCATTTAATCATAAATATAGGCACTAACCTAACCTATAATTTAACTTGACATAGTCTTAGTTCTTAAATAATCAAAATGACGGTAGAGTGTGCGCACTAATTGATTATTCACCAGTAGCTGGTGTTTAATAAAAACAAAACAACTGAATAGGACTATAAATCATCATTTAATCATAAATATAGGCACTAACCTAACCTATAATTTAACTTGAAATAGTCTTAGTTCTTAAAGAATCAAAATGACGGCAGAGTGTGCGCACTAATTGATAATTCACCAGTAGCTGGTGTTTAATAAAAAACAAAACAACTGAATAGGACTATAAATCATCTTTAATCATAAATATAGGCACTAACCTAACCTATAATTTAACTTGACATAGTCTTAGTTCTTAAATAATCAAAATGACGGTAGAGTTTGCGCACTAATTGATAATTCACTAGTAGCTGGTGTTTAATAAAAACAAAGCAACTGAATAGGACTATAAATCATCATTTAATCATAAATATAGGCACTAACCTAACCTATAATTTAACTTGACATAGTCTTAGTTCTTAAATAATCAAAATGACGGTAGAGTGTGCGCACTAATTGATAATTCACCAGTAGCTGGTGTTTAATAAAAACAAAACAATTGAATAGGACTATAAATCATCTTTAATCATAAATATAGGCACTAACCTAACCTATAATTTAACTTGACATAGTCTTAGTTCTTAAATAATCAAAATGACGGTAGAGTGTGCGCACTAATTGATAATTCACCAGTAGCTGGTGTTTAATAAGAACAAAACAACTGAATAGGACTATAAATCATCATTTAATCATAAATATAGGCACTAACCTAACCTATAATTTAGCTTGAAATAGTCTTAGTTCTTAAAGAATCAAAATGACGGCAGAGTGTGCGCACTAATTGATAATTCACCAGTAGCTGGTGTTTAATAAAAAACAAAACAACTGAATAGGACTATAAATCATCTTTAATCATAAATATAGGCACTAACCTAACTTATAATTTAACTTGACATAGTCTTAGTTCTTAAATAATCAAAATGACGGTAGAGTTTGCGCACTAATTGATAATTCACCAGTAGCTGGTGTTTAATAAAAACAAAACAACTGAATAGGACTATAAATCATCTTTAATCATAAATATAGGCACTAACCTAACCTATTATTTAAATTGGCATAGTCTTAGTTCTTAAATAATCAAAATGACGGTAGAGTGTGCGCACTAATTGATAATTCACCAGCAGCTGGATTTTAATAAAAACAAAACAACTGAATAGGACTATAAATCATCATTTAATCATAAATATAGGCACTAACCTAACCTGCAATTTAACTTGATGTTAGTGACTACGAGTATAAACAAATTAATGTGCTGGCTGAGAAGAAACCTTAGGTTAGTATTACTTTGACCTGTTAAACCTAAGATTACTATAAGCCTTTGCTTTAAGATCCATATTAAACTCAAAAATAATTATAACAAACATTTATTTACAAAATTTCAACTACAGTTTCATTTCTAGGTAACTTAACGTTGCTCAATGTTTCATCCATCCAAATTTTCTTAAGTTGTGGTAATTTGTAAAAAATGCTATTGTCTACAACTTTCAACATATTTCGTGCTAAATTTAAATATTCTAGCCTTATTAATCCATCAAAAACTCGATGATTTAACTGTTCTATTCTATTATTCATTAAATTTAAATTTCTACATTCTTCAAGTCCAAAAAATGCCTGTTCATCAATACTCTCAATTAAATTATTTCCCAATTTCAATTCCCACAAAATATTTAAATTAGCAAACGTGTAGTCGGATAAATAAACCAAATAATTATCGCTTAAATCGACAGACCATAATTTATTCAAAGATGCAAAAATTCCAATAGGTAAACTTTTGAGTTTGTTTTTCGACAAATCCAAATACCGTAACTTGGTGTTACGGCTGAAAATAACGCTATCTAATTCTTTGATGTAATTATTACTTAAATTTAAATTTAAAAGTCGTTCTTGTCGCGAAAAAGTATTAACGTCGAATTTTTCAAACAAATTTGAGCTAAAATCCAAAAAAGTTAACCTTGTTACGTAATAAAGCGTTTCAAATTCAACTCCTTCTATGCGATTTTTGTTCAACTTTAACGTATGGAGCGAGTATAAACCGGCAAAAGTTTCCTTATGGAGATAATTGAAGTTGTTGTAACTCAAGTCTAAAACTTTGAGTTCGTTTAATTTTGATAAAGCCAAACGGTCGACTTTTTTCAAATTATTATTGTTCAAAAGCAAAATTTCTAATTTTATCACGTGACGAAACGTGTTGTACCGCACTGTATCTAATTTGTTCGACTCGAGGTTTAAATACGAAAGATTTCGCAAACCTTCAAGCCGAATATCCACTATTTTATTTTTGCTCAAAATGAGTTTCGATAACTTTGGTAAATATCCCAAATTATTTCCATTGATTACTTCTAAAAAGTTATCTGAAAGAGAAAAAATTTGCAACATTTCCAACATTTTCAAAGCACCAGGTACCAAATTAACAATTTCGTTTCCATTTAAATTCAACAATTTCAAGTTTGGCAAATCAAATTCGGAATTTACAATTCTAATTTTATTTTTGGGTAAATTTAGCCTAATTAAACTTTTTGGTAATGCTCGCGTTAAATTGTACGTTTCAAAAATGTCGCTAAAACTCCAATCTAAATTTGTCAAATTTGAAAAAACTGAAAAGAGGTGTTGGTGGAAATTATTGGTGCAATTTAAAAGTTGAAGTTGTTCGATCTTCTCTAAGCCTTTAAACGTATCTTTTTCCATATAACGAACTTGCGGAGCAACCAAACTTAAACGTTTCAACGATGGTAAATTTTGAAACGTTTCTTTTTGGATTGAAGTGGAAGTTAAATATAAATTAAGTACTTGGAGTGATGGGATTTTTAGGTTGATGTTCGATGACTTGATGCTTAAAATGTATTGCTCATTTTTGAGTAATTGTTGCAAGCTTATTGGTGAATAAATTTCATAATAATCGTGTCCCATATACGAGACTTCCTTATATTGTGGTAGATGTACGATCGAAGAGAGTAGAAGTAAGATGTATGCAAGGAAACCCACCATGACAGTTCTAAAAATAAATAAAATTTACAATTAGTTTCACAATAGAAACATAGAAATTTTAAAACTTAAATGGACAATTTCTCAAATTCACCAAAGATGAAAGATGAAAGGGAAGCTCAAGAGATGAACTAAACTCAATAACAAATACAGGAGGAATTGATAATAGAAGTAGATACGTTGTGTCATAAAAATATCGAAGATCGAGATTTCAAGGTCGAGGGTCAATTATAGAGATCCAAGATCAAAAATCCATGATCTAGTATCCAAGATGGAGAACCCAAAATCGAGAATTGAAAATCAAAAATCTAAAATCTAAAATCTAAGATCGAGTATCCAAGATCGAATATCCAAGATCGAAGATCCAAGATCGAAGATCCAAAATCGAAGATCCAAGATCGAAGATCCAAGTTTAAAGATGCAAGATCGAAAATAGAAAACAATAAAAAGAAGATCAAGGATCAAAGATCTAAGATTGAAAATCGAAGAAACAAGATCGATCATTCAAGATAGATGATCCAAGGTCGATAATGCAAGAGCTAAAATAAACTATGGAGTATCCTAGATTGGCGAGCCAAGATCCAATATCAAAGATACAAGAACGAAGATCCATGTTCAAAAAAACAGAATCGAAGATTAACAATATACAGGGTATTATAAAATATCCACTATCGAGGGTTTAAAAGATCTAGTAAGTAAAATAGAAATTCCAATATCGAGGAGCCATGATATATAATCCAAGGTCGAGCTTTCAAGATTGAGAAGTCAAGATTGATAATCCAACTACAATAAGGCAATATCAAAGCTTCAAGGTCGAGAAAACAAGATCGAAGATTAACAAAATACGGGATGTTAAAAAATATCCAAGATCGAGTACCCGAAGAGTCAAGATCGAAAAGCCAAGATCGAGGATGCAAGATCGAAGATCCAAGGTCATGAAAACAAGATCGAAGATTCACGATAAAAGATATAAAATTGAGAATCGTTGATCGAAAATCCATAATCAATCATTCGAGATCGATGATCCAAGTTCCAGAATACAAGATCAATTAACTAAGATCTAAGATCTAAGATCTAAGATCAAGATCGAGGATCTAAGATCAAGGATGCAAATCGAGGATCCAAAACTAAGGAATAAAGATCGAGGATTCACGATGGAGGAATCTTGGTTCCTCCATCGTGAAGGATTCAATGTGGAAGATTTTAGATGGAGTATCCAAAATGATAAAACCAAGGTAAAGGATTCAAAATGAGGGATACCAGATGGAGGATTCAAAGTAAGGATCTAAGATGGAGAATCGTAGATGATTGATCTAAGGTGGAGAATTCAATATGTAGGATCTAAGATCGAGTATTCAAGAGTCGTAGATGAAATACAAGGTGAGGGATCCCAGATAGAAGATTCAAAGTGAGGACTTAAGATGGAGGATCGCAGATGAAGGATCCAAGATGGAGAATCCATTATGGAGGATCCAAGATCGAGTAAGAAAGATGAAAATTCAAGATAGAAAATCCCAGATAGACGATTCAAGATAAGGATCTAAGATGGAGAGTCGCAGATGAAGGATCCAATATCGAATATCCAAGATCAAGTATTCAAAATGAGAAACTGAAGATGAAGGATCCCCGATAAAAGATTCAAGGTGAGGATCGAAGATGGAGGATCGCAGATGAAGGATCCACGAAGGAAAATCCAATATGGAGGATCCTAGATGGAGTATAAAATATGAAAATTCAAGATGGGGAATCCCAAATAGACGATTCAAGATGAGGATCTAAGATAAAGGGTCGCAGATGAAGGATTCAAGATCGAAAATCCAAGATCGAGTATCAAGATGAAAAGCTTAAGATGAAGGATTCTAGATAGAAAATTCAAAGTGAAGATCTAAGATGGAGATCCCAGATGAAGGATCCAAAATGGAGCATCCATTATGCAGGATCTAAGATCGAGTATAAAAGATGAAAATTCAAGATCAAGAATCTCAGATAGACGATTCAAGATGAGAATCTAAGATGGAAGGTCGCAAATGAAAGATCCAAGATCGAAAATCCAAGATGGGAAATCTAAGATCGAGTATTGAAGATCAAAAACTTACGATGAGGGATCCCAGATAAAAGATTCAAGGTGAGGATCTAAGATAGAGGATCGTAGATGAAGGATCCAAGATGGAGAATCCATTATGGGGGATCCAAGATCGAATACAAAAGATGAATATTCAAGATGGGGAATCCCATTTAGACGATTCAAGATGAGGATCTAAGATGGAGGGTCGCAGATGAAGGATCCAAGATCGAATATTCAAGAGAAAAAACTTAAGATGAAGGATCCAAGATAAAGGATCCCAGATAGAAGATTCAAGGTGAGGATATAAGACGGAGGATCGTAGATGAAGGATCCAAGATGGAGAATCCATTATGGAGGTTCCAAGATCGAATATAAAAGATGAAATTCAAGATAGGGCATCCCATTTAGACCATTCAAGATGAGGATTTAAAATGGAGGATCGTAGATGAAGGATCCAAGATCAAAATTCCAAGATCGAATATTCAAGATAATAAACTCAAGATGAAGGATCCAAGATAAAGGATCCCAGATGGAAGTTTCAAGGTGAGGATCTAAGACGGAGGAACGTAGATGAAGGATCCAAGATGGAGAATCCATTATGGAGGATCGAAGATCCAAAATCCAATATTGGAAATCCAAGATCTAGAATCTAAGCTGACAAATTTAAAATGGATGATCCAAGATGGAGAATCCAAGATAAACGAATAATCCTATTACTATGTAGGGGAAATAGAAATATTTCTTCAAATAAAAAGACGTCATTGAAATCTGTAGAGTTAGAGGGGAAGGTTCCAACAAACAAATGTACAATAAAAATGCATAATACAGGGTGGTTCTTTTTGCATTGTCCAGTACACATATCTTCTGAATAAGAGAAAATACAGAAAAATTTTATCGGAAGTTTTTTTAACTATTTTTTGTACTACACGAGTCATTAAATTTTTTTCATGGCCTGCTGTATTTTAGTTACATTATCTAACTTTTGTCTTTTTCAATATTTTTGAAAAAATACTACATGAAACTCTCGTTATCAATCTGTCACAATCAAAGGTTTCTATTCAAAAAGCTCTTGCTTGTAATGAATGAACTTAGATATCGTTAATATTTTCTGTACGGCACTGTCTTAACTAATTCTAACAAATTTGTTGATTAACATTTTAATTTAAGTTTTATTTTTATAATTTTTGAATAATTTAAGAAAATACTTACCTAAATGTTATCGAACACTATTTGCGTTTTGAAAAACCTAAAAATACTAAAATGACGATTTACTAATGGAAAATTAAAAATGTAATACCTAGTATACGCATATTAAAACGTAATCTGAAGTTTTGCCAATATTGAAAGCTTGACTTGGAAAAACTTTAAAAAATTCTAAATTACTTCAAAGTTTTATTCGAACAGGCAAATCGAAAACTTATCCTCCCTTTGGATGGTTAACGTTTTTTCCACTAATTAAACGGATAATTTTTTAAAACGTACCCTGTGTAAACACTTTCAGGCGAAACGAAAACTGAACACATATACCTGTCATTAATTAAAAAATTTTCAATGGCTTTTCTTCTACCTTGAGTAAATGAGAAACAAGAAAGTAATAAAAATGAAAAACAGGGGTCAATTAAAAGGCAGACGATGATATTGTCTAACATTTTTCAAATTCATGGTCAGTTCGTATAATGATTACATTAACTATTTTTTGGCAGTGGGCCAATGTCAAACAAATCTTGACCATGAAAGTCTAATAGTAAAATTTAATAAATTATTTATTTTATATCATTCAAATAAGGCCCTATATTACTTTATTATAAACAAAATAGAAAAAATAATATCTATACATTATTTATATCAGTATTTTTTTTTACTCTTTAATAAGTAAGGGTTTCCTTGTTTATTTTGCTCCTCACTTCTCTCCACTCTCATTCACTCTTTTTTATGTTTTCCTTCATCTCTTACACTCTTTGTTCCTCTCATCTTTCATTCTTTCTCATCTTATCTAATTCCTTTAATTTTTTTTTCTATATTTCTCTTTTACACTATGTATTTTTTACTTCCATTTGTAAAAAAACACTAAATTGAACAATCGTTATTTGGCAGCCATTTTGAATTTAAAAATTTGGAAATGAGACTAATGTCATTTGTATATACTAAATTATAGGTAATGTTCAATAATGTTTTCCACTGAGTTGGGAACCTCACCAAGACTGAAATAGTTATTTACGAAGCGAGTGCGGGAAAACAATTTTCCCGCGTTACTACTACACCGGGAAGCAAATTGTGTGGTTTTGACAGTTTGCTTCCCGGTGTAGTAGACCGGGAAACAGTGGTTTCCGGTCGACTACACAGTGCTTTTTTTCGAAGCAATGAGTACAAAAAATATTATTTTCTTCTAGTGTTGTATAAGAATGTAGGCGAATTGCTCATATAGCGACTACTGGCGGGTTAATAAACCTTTCCAAGCTATTATAATTCGCTCGGCCGTCTGTTTTCTCACTGTTTATGAAATAATTTTATTTGGCACGTAACCAGCAGTAATCCCCTAATTTTTTAAGGTAATTTCTACTTTAAAATGGAACTACCCTGGAACACCCACCCTCAGAGGTGGTAGGTAGATAAAATTGACATCATAAAAATCTATTGATGTTAGTAAATGGGTATTGTTTTAAAACTCTTTTTATAAACACCTAAACAACCCTTTAATTTTAAAACAATGTTACCAACAGGGTCGAACTGTCCATTGTGTCCATTGTTCAAGTCGGCAGGTCGTGCATTAGCGACGAGTAACTCGCTTTTGGGGCTCAAAATTTTAAGTATACCTAAAGTAAGTTTATGTTGACTATTAGTTTATTACTAAGTCTAACCTAACTTCACCTAGCCAAACCTAACCTAACCTAATTTCTTAACCTTAGATTATTACTAAGCCTAACCTAACCTCACCTACCCCGACCTAACCTAACCTACTAACCTTAGTTTATTACTAAGCCTAACCTAACGTCACCTAGCCCAACCTAACCTAACCTAACTTATTAAAATTAAAATATAGAATTTTATTTTCGTTTTTAAGTGAGATTTCAGGAGATTTCTTTATATTCTGAAAATTAGTGATTTTTTTCAGAAGTCGGGAGGGTACAGAAACCAAATTACAGCTTTGCTGACGAGACCAAATGAAGCTAGTCCGACCCTGATTACTATAACTTGTATCAATTAATAGAAACTTATTTCGCTAATCTCCGAGTCTCGTGGTGGTTGGTTCCATTTTAAAATTTGAAAAACCTACTCTTAAAAAAACTGTTTCCAAATATCCATAAAAGAAGTATAAGAGCACCCAATATCGTTCCCTGCGAAACCACAAAAAAATTTTTTTTAAGTAATTCTATTTTTAATTTCTCGAGATCGATATTCAATTTTCATAAACAAAATATGTATCTCTTTTTGTAAAATTTGAATAAAAAGGAACTTTAAAATGATATTTTACCAAATCTGGACTTAAATACGTTCCATATACCTACATTATGTACTCGAAAAAAAATCACAATTTTTGTATTGTTTACTGTATAGCTACTAAAGTAGCTAGTTATTGTAATTTATGATAATTTTAACATTTTTAATGCGCGATGGCGGCTTCAATTTCATGAAATGCGTAAGTTTAGTTTTCATTGATATATGAAAATGAATGATTTTATGCATGCAACAGTAACGTAATATCTTTGCTTGTCAAAAATTTCACTTTTGTTTGAGGACATTTAGTTGTTTATAGTTAAATTTAAATTTTTTTTGTAACGTCGTTTCGGTCATGAATATAATAAGATGGGTATACCATTCTAAAATGTTTTTTCCGTTTTTAAAGATATCGTACGAGGTAAAAATATTCCTTTGCAAAAAAACAAAGAAATTGATAAGTTTAAAAAATTGAAAATAATTTTTAATTAATATTAGTTGTAGAATAATTATTTAGTAATAATTTGGTAGATAGCTGATTTTATAAATTGGAGAAAAGCGCCACTTTTTGTGTAAATAGCAAAAAATGGGTAGTTGATGCGAAGTGGCGAAAAACCTTTTGAATGGTTTTGTAGCTTGGATTTAATTATTTTAAAAAAATTTTTATTTAAAATTTTGGGTATCCTTGAAAGGCACACGTGCCGTTTTTAGGTTGAATAAGTTGGGTGACCTATTTAAGGATGCACTACTAAAATGCAGGTCATTTTTCACTTCATTTGCGTTTGTAATGAGAATTATAAGCAAAATATAAACAAAAATAAAATGGTAAAATGTAGGAAATACAAATTTGTTTTTAAAATCCTAATTGATTAAAAAATTTTTAGGTAATTTTTTACCCAAAAAGGTGACTTAATTTGAATATAAAACAAATTTGTTTCTTGATGGTAAATTCTTTTTAAATTTTTTTAATTTGCAATTTTGTGTGATAAAAGGTTCATTCATTCATTCACGCATTTACAAAAAAAATATTAACATAATTTGCTTTTCAATGTTTATATCCGGAATTAATTCGTCAAAATTTACAGATATACACATACATATAATTCTATATTCCATAAATAAGTCAGTATTTGCATTGGGTCAGATGGTCACAAGTCCAAAATTTATAATTCGGCAATACTCGGTACTTAAAACAAATCAGTAAACAGACAAAAATTTAAATTAAGCTCATGTTGTTTCTTAATAGAAATTTAATGGAGTTAGAAAGGGTTACAAATTACAACCAGATAAAATTTATTCGTTAATAAAAAGCTTTAATTTTTGCTGGAATAAATTAAAAAAATTTTCGAAGAAATTAATTTTGAAATCACCCACACTTTTTGTAAAAAATTCAATTTATAATTTTTTTCGGAAAAAAATTTAACTTTAACCTTGCAGACTCCTTTACTAAAACATTTAACCAAAATATGTAAATTGTTTCAGTTTTGGTAATCTTGTGAATTCATTTACAATGGACCCAACCAGCTAACATTATATTATAAATTGATTTCCGGTTAATGAATATACTTATTGAAGAATATAAAGATTTTTTACAATAATCCAAATCGAAACTGATTTTTAAACTATTTTTCCAATTTGGAAATTTTGAAGTTCTAGGAATTGCAGTAATTTAATGAATGTAGTCATTGTTTACCTTTTCACAATATTTTAAATAATAGAACTTTACCTAAAGGTAAACATAATTAAAATGCCCTCTGAAAAGCTTATACAAAAATAATCAAAACAAAATAAATCAAAGCTATTTTGAAGAATTGATAGACGTGCAATAACACCTTGTAAATAAATAGCTACAAAACAAAAATAGATCCAAAAATATAAGTTACTTAATTTCAAAATTTCGATAAATAAATATTAAAACTACCCAAACATTTAAAATTTACATCTGTTTTTGTTGTTAACCATTTTAATAAAAATTTAAATCAAAAAAGGTTCATTTATTTAAAAATCAAATTTAAATTGCGCGCTCAAACGATGCTGTCATCTTCATTCACGCAAAAACACCAGCGGTTAGAGATGGTACGGAGTGGAATTTTTGCGGAACAGTTCCGACCTGTTCCGAGTTCGATGCAATACCTGTTCCAAATATCTGTTTCGATTTCTATACGTTCCGGTGACCAGTACTAAAAAAAAGGACTAATCGTTGAAGTGGGAACATAATTTTCTTATCAGTGATTATCATTAATTTACTCTCATGAGATTTTCAGATAAGATAACAAGATCTGTTATATTTAAAATTCCGGAGCTGTTTCTCGAAACAGCAACTACGTACCTGTTCCAAAATAACAGGTTCGCTCATTTCGTACCATCTCTACCAGCGGTCGATAAAGTAGATTCCTATTGTACTAACAATTTAACCTAGTTGTTGCATTTACTTATAACCTACGGCCGGTGAAAAGTCACGTTCTTTTTGTTAAAACTTTCTTAAAATCGGAGCATTTTAATTAAAATTTAATAAAATGGCCCAAAGTAAATTAAACGATTTGGCTGGTAAATTTGGTAAAGGTGGTCCACCTGGCCTTGGAATCGGTTTAAAACTTCTCGGTGTGGGTGCTGCTGCAGTTTATGGCATTTCTCAATCAATGTATACTGGTTAGTTTAATTCTAATTCATACATAATCGATTTAACACAAAAACGTTTTGTTGAACTTTGACCTTGTAACATTTCTTTTAGTTGAAGGTGGCCATCGTGCAATAATTTTCAGTCGGCTCGGTGGCATTCAAAAAGAAATATACGCAGAAGGCTTGCATTTTCGTCTTCCTTGGTTTCATTATCCTATTATTTACGATATTAGATCACGACCTAGAAAAATTGCATCGCCTACAGGATCTAAAGATTTGCAAATGGTCAATATATCTTTAAGAGTTTTATCAAGACCCGATGCCGCTCAATTGCCTGCTGTTTATCGACAATTGGGTTTAGATTACGATGAAAAAGTATTACCATCGATTTGTAACGAAGTTTTAAAATCAGTTGTTGCTAAATTTAATGCGGCGCAACTTATAACTCAAAGACAACAGGTAAAATTGTTTAAATAATTGAACAAAACTAAAATATTTTTTTAGGTTTCGCTCTTGATAAGAAGAGAACTTGTCGAACGAGCTAAAGATTTTAATATTATCTTAGATGATGTTTCAATTACTGAATTATCCTTTGGTAAAGAGTATACAGCAGCTGTAGAAGCTAAACAAGTAGCTCAACAAGAAGCTCAAAGAGCTGCATTTGTGGTAGAACGTGCTGTACAAGAACGACAACAGAAAATTGTGCAAGCTGAGGGTGAAGCCGAAGCTGCTAAAATGATATCCTTTTTAATTCAAAAGCTTAAAACTGTTTTTGTAAATTTAAAATTTTTTCTTAACTGATGATTACTTAGGTGAAGCAGTCGGTAGAAATCCTGGTTATTTAAAATTGAGAAAAATTAGAGCTGCCCAGAATATCGCTAGAACTGTAAGTTTGTTTATAATGCGAGTTTTTACAATTGTTAATGATTTTTGTTTTAGATCGCCAATTCCCAAAATAGAGTTTACCTTAGTGGAAACAGTTTGATGTTAAATATTCAAGATTCTGAATTTGACGATCAATCAAATAAATTGAAAAGTAAGAAGTGAGAAAGTCTCACCGTAGTATAAGTTTATAGTTTTTACTTTTTACATCAGTCGTTTAAATGTTACTGTTTATGTATAAAATGTAAAAGTATTGAAGTAATTAATTCAAAGTTGTTATTCTTAAATGAAAGTTCAATACTCTAACAATAAATATTTCTTTACTTAATTTTTTTGAAGCTTTTGAACGAGACATTTTCCTGTAACTGCTAGATTATAACTTCCAATTAGGAGTAAAATTATAAAAACTAATAATTGGTTGTTGTCTTTTTGCAGGTGCAGAGAAAATTATTGTTTATGAGGAAAGCAGTACGAACAAGCCAAGTGTTTTATTACAACCCGTACAAAATCTTTTCGGAACTGAAATATCCTAGAATAATGAAAGATAATTATTTCATAGTAAATGTAAATACATAACAATTTATATGCAATATTTAAACGTTAAAATTTCAAAGTGATTTTAAACAGTGCAGCTGTAGAGATAGTCAAGGAGATGCATTGGACCAAAATTATATATTTTATTATTATATTCTGGTTATGTAATCTACTTAGGTTCCAATCATTGATAGGAGAAAAGAGTATTTTTATAAATTTTTTATTACAGTAGATGTGCAAGGTGTAAATATTTAAGAAAATTATGTTTGCAAAAACAATTAAATTCACACACAAATTTTTGCTTTAAAAATAGATTTCATTAAAAATCATTCTCTGGTCGATTTTTATTTTTAAATTTATATACAGGGTGTTTCAAAAACTGGGACCATATATAATCCATTCACTATTTATTTGTGCTATGATTGGCCATGAACTTTTGTTTTTTAGTTTAATTAAATAAAAAGTCCCTATTAAGTTGACTGAGCTCTTGACAATACATACTAAGTGTCAATTAATACAATAACTGACAATAACATAATAAACATAAATGACAGACAACTATTAATACTTATGGGCGTTTTCACCGGTTACATATTAACTGATAAATAGTTTATCTGGCAGTTAAGTTGTCAAAATATAATTTATTTACCACATAAACTAAAATCGGTGCAACAGGTCATAAATAGAAGGTAATTTTGTAGAAAATGTATTCGTCAGTTATTTGATTTAAGCTACAAAGGTTTTTGACAACTTAACTGCTAGATAAACTATCTGTCAGTTAATCAGTAAGCAAACGCCCATTAACGTAACTCATTTTTTCTAATTTATACCAGGGTGGAGTCTGTCACCCTAACATGGCCAACCATAGCACAAATAAATAGTGAACGGATTATAGTGTAATTTTGTCCAGTGAGACTAAAAAAGAAATGTTTATAGTGGTCGCTGTTGCTGTACATCTCCTCTTTATCAAGATTTTGGCCATAGTGTACTTTTTCGTGAGAAATATTGTTACCATGCATTTGTTCCTAATGAACTGGTCCCAGATCAGGGTTGGCACTGGCTAATGGTTGGCACCACTGGCTATAAAATAAATTGGCCCTAAATGCAATGGCGTGGCGAGTAGCGACACTATCACGGGCCTGAGTTCCAAAGATTTCCCAGAGGTCCCCACCTGCAAAAATTTTTGGAATTTTTAAGGTCGACGAGCTTAGATCAACTTTAGGGATTTTTAATTATTTTTGTACTGTTATTTTAAGCAATTATTCATTAAGCAAAACGAAAAAGTGATGCACGTGTCCTCACCTAAAGTGAAACACACTGTATGTTTATTATGAACTTTTTTGTTCATTTTGATTTTTCCATTTATTTTCATTTGGCCCCAATTTCACTTGGTTCCACCGACGAACGACGGCCGCACCAGTCCAGGCCTGGTCCTAATCATTTATGAACGCAGTGTACCATTGAATAAATAGCCGCTACTCTATAAGGAAAGAGCTATTTAGCTAATAATGGATTGCAATGGTTTTCTAAATATAGCGATTTCCGGTCATTTCTCCAATAGAAATGGTTGCTTATACTCCCACTTATAAGCAAAGATCATGACAGCCAATGATAGTGTAAACTCGACGAAATGAATGAGTCATCCATAGATTTCCAAAATGTCGTTTTTGTGGCATTTTCTCTTATAGGCAACGGTTGCTAATCCTTCTGGATTTATTTATTCAATGCAGTGTATAAATTGCACACATTCATTTGGTCAGTCAATCCATTGCTATGGTACGCGCAGTAAGTGCATACAATACCCAACATCTAACACCAAGCAAACAACGACCGTGGCACCTCTTCTGGATTTTAATGGTACTGAGTTAGTGTAAATGCTTTATTAGTACTGACACTGACAACTAACCAATGCATTTTATAGAAATACATTTTCAAGTCGATGCCTGCTCTAGAGATTGATATTAAAGTCGATATCAAAATATTAAAAAGAATTTGTTGTTGGTTATGGATTACTAATGTCATCATTTTCATACCCGCAATCACAGTTTTGTACATTGGGTCGAAAATGTACGAAGAGCAGTACGACAACGGTCAAAATGGTACAACAGTGTAAGTTAGTGAACCATCGTGGAAATTAAAAAAATAATTCTTTTCTATTGCAGAAATGGTACAATGGAACTTGAAAAAGATGGTTAACTTTGACCTACCAGTTTAGACGTTTGGAAATAATGTAGATTATTATTATTATTAAATAAAATTTGTCTTTTAAACATTTCAAAATTACATCTACTATCTGCACAAGTAAAAATAAATCTGACCCAAAGTTGCAAAAATGCGCCCAAAATGACCAATGATTTTTGGACACACTATGTGGATTTTTTATACAGTCCCACCAACTTTATTAGCGAGCTGAGGGCGTGGCCAGCGCTGTCATAGATTTTGCAGTAGACTACGAGTTAAAAGTATTTCAGTCGCTAAATTTGACAAGTAACTGTCACTAAAATTTATTACCTAATATTAAGACAGTGACTTTTATTCTTAAAAATGTAGTAGGCGTTCTGTGGCTCAGTATTGAGTGGTCTGGTACTGACACTGACAACCATTTGACAACGACAACCACCTGTGACATCTAACTCTAGTAGTTTAAAGAGTTATATTTTCAAAAGCCAATGCCCGAAGATATTCGGACTAATGGAAATTTACAAAAAATTACTTACATTGTTGGGATTGTAGGTGGCATTTTAATATTTTTAAGAATATTGTTTCTATTAATATTAGCGATAGTAATGATGGTTGTACCAGAATTATGGAAACCAAACCGTAAGTTGCAATTTAATTTAGCAAGTTTACAATTAATTGTTTTTCTATTTTAGAAAAGACTGATATTTTGTTATTAAATTATCATTATCAAAAATCGTCAGGACGTGTACCTACGGAATAAATAAATAAAAAATTTTTAACATTGTTTATAATAAATTGTTAATAGTGCACGAGCGCTACATAAAATGCTTCTGCACTTTTGAACCGATTAATGGAACGAATTTTGGCTCATAGATAACTGGGACCATATGGGGTAATTTTACCCTATGACTATGAGACCAAATTATTTGTTGGTAGCGAGGATGCTGAATCGATCTGTGACCATGTCGTATGCATCTTAGCACCCCTGATGGGCTTAAAATCGCCATTTTTGTCTTTATTGGTGCTGTAAAACGCTTAAGAAAGTTTAAAAGCTTCAATTTTCTATTAACAAAACTTTTTGAAAAAAATCTTACGCCGAAAGTTGATAAAACTCATCTAAAAGCTATCGCTGATTAATTGTTTTTAACTTTGTTATTATTATGGATTTTCTCAAAATTTCTTCTGACAGATTTTTTCATTTTAACTTTTTCCAATCCAAGAAAAAGTTGTTATAAAAATAATTTTTTATTGAAGTTCTCAACGTTTTGAGTCACCCTGATTCCAAAAATCGAAAATATGTTTTTTCAATTTTTTGAACTGAAATGTCTAACTCTGGAGCAAAAAGTACTGAACCGATTTTGAAGAAATTTAATTTTAGTCACTTTAAAATTATTTCATCGGCAAACTAAGCTTTATAAGAAAAAAAAGGTGCGGTTATTTTGGGCGCATATTTGCAAATTTGAACCAAATTCAATTTTACTTGGCTAAGATAAGATAGTACATCTGAGCCCCAATTGAAAAAAAAATTTCAAAACTCTTAATTCAAAATGGCGGCCAATAGAACGATTGTCCCATTTTGTGGTATTTCCCTTATAACTTTGACCGGTAATTATTATTATAAAAATTTCAAAACGGCATTTTACAGTTAAAATATAGGGCTTTCGTCCTAAATAAGTCGATTTTCAAAATTGTTTCAAAATTGCCTACCTTTAAGAAGCCAAAGGACATCAAAATTTTCAAATGGATTTTCTCAAAATTTCCTCTGCAAGATTTTCCTTTTTTGGGTATGTTACAGAGAACGTAATTCTCGATCGAAATATCAATTTTTATAAAAATCTCTCGAGCTGTTTTGGAATAATGATTTTTTGAATCATTTTTTGAATGTCAAAACTTCAAAAATCTCTAATTTCATTTGTAATAGAAATGAAAACTTGAAAATGGATATATGTATGAATCCCATGAATATCTATTATTTGAAACTATTTTCAGTTATTAAAACGCTTCCGGTTAAACCGGAAATTACAAAAATATTAAAATTTTTTAGGAAGACCCTGTTTATTTTTAATTATTTTTAAAGCTCGTAAAATTAGCTATTCCGCGATACCAAACACTTTATATTTTGACTTCCGGTTTAACCGGAAATAGAATAAAAAGTTTAAATTTAAATGGAACACCCTGTATATTTTTCAGTATTTTGAAAGCTCGTAAAATTAGCTATCTGTTGATACCCAACATCTTTTACGGTACTTTCGGTTTAACCGGAAGTGGTACCAATTTTAAATACTCAGTACTTAGAAATAGCTTTAATACGTAAGAAAAAGTCCTGGTATTGCTACATACGAGTTTTTAATATTATTTATAGGGATTGCCAAATGTAAACGATCTTATATGCGCAGAAGAGCAAGTGAGAAAACTGTAGAAAAAGATGCCCTAACATTGTTTTCACAATAGTTTTGACGTATATGTAACCTTGGTTATGAGGTAGTACACAATTTTTCTTTCTGCGCAGGTTGCTTATATTTGACAATCCCTATCCGACACCACATGACCAAAGATAATATGATTATTATGAGTTGCTAGAGCCTGCCATATGACACTGACACCAGTGACAACCAACCCTCACATTTTAAACTGTTTAAAGAAATCAATTTTCAAGTCAATGTCTGATGATGATGATGATTGTAAAAAATGTTGGTATCTTGTGTTTCTTATTTTTAGCATTTTACTAGCTTTGACCTCATTTTGGAAAATGATTGATGAGGGTGTTTGTATATTGTTTGTGAAAGATACATTAACATGTCTGTATGGCGAACCAGGAGCCAGGTAAGTTACCTAATAATCATAATTTCGCGAATTTATAAATAATTGTATTTCTGTTAAAGAGCGAAGCGGTACGGCGGCTTTTAATTACGAAGTTTTTTCAAAATGAAGAAGCCTATCACATTTTTTTACCATGCACTTAATAAAGCTTTTTTTTTAACTTTTTTTATACGAAATAATTTCATATACATCGTAGTTCAACGTCAACTGTGGCAGCCACTGACAACCAACAAGAACATTTTAAACATTTTTATAAGAAATATATTTTCAAGCCAATGCGACGCCTAGCCTAGTCGATAGAAAGTCGCTGGCGCTCATCCGCCAAACTACAAGCGCGCCGGACAAAATTCGACTTTTTCCTCCTTATAAAACAATATCTTCTTCTCTGTGGATTTGTTTTTCTGTTGATGGCGTCAAAAATTTAAAATGAGAATAATAGGCTTATGTTGACTTTGACAATTGTATTATCTATTTTAAATAAATAAATTTAATAAATAAATAAATGTTTTGTAATGTCTTCTTCTGAATCGGATATTAATATTGAGCAAACAATAAGGTATTTGTGGCTTCTTTGGATTGTTATAGACGCTATTACATTCCACCATGATTTTGTCGTTTTTATATTTGGAGTTGTAATTTTGATGAAGTAAAAAAGCATATAGGTACAGTCAGCCTCACAATTATTTGCCACCCTGGCTATATGTTGAGGGCGAATTGTGGGTGTAACCAACATAACACCCCATACTTAAATTGAGGGGTAACTTTATTTTGCCAACAAGTAGTAAATCAACAACCTCCCCTTCTGTATTTTTGTAGTTGTTGACTAATAACTACCCTGGCGTACAGCTAGGGTGGCCAATAATTGTGAGAGTGACTGGACATATAATAGTATAGGCATTTTCGACTTTAATTTATCGCGACACGGAAATAATTATTAGAAAGCTGATTTCTTCTGAAATACCTTCTATAAGGTCCACCTGTATCTCCCCAGAAAAATACCAATTTTCTATTCGAGCAATGGTTTTCTCACAAAATGAAACTTAGCTTCTCTTGACGGTTACGGTCGTTTTTTAGAATAGTTTCATGGTGCTGTTGAAATATCTCCACACAACTGGATATTGTCGAAACTTTTAACAAAATTTAACAGCTACTCCTGCAGTCCCAGTAAATCCGAAAGCGTTCTAATTTTCGAATATTACAGTATAAGCTATAATGTTTCATTTGCTTAAGCGATGGTTAAAAATAACAGTACTCTTAATTTAGGAGGAATTTTAAGAAAAAATCGCCTATTTTTCTACTTCTTCAATGTATTTAATAGGAAAAGGAAACTTGAGATAATAAGTAAAATCATAAAATCATTATTTCCTCAAACCGCTTTCCACACGTAAGTTTGAATATAATTTCCAACCGAGACACCAAGTTTCGTCAAAATCCTAAGACCTTAAGATCAAACGTGGCCGGTCTGATGTGGAATTACCCAATTACAAAATTAAATTTTGATTACGAAGCTAAAGTTTGTTCGTAAATGCTCCTTTTTTCCCTACTATTATCTTCTTCTGTGTGTAGATTTTTTTTCTGTTGACTACAGATGAAAAATAAATAAAATAAGGATAATAGGCTTTGCTATTAATAATTGACTTTGACAACCGTAGTCTATTGAATTAAATTTTTTAATATCTTGCAATGGGTAATTGTGCATCTTCTTGTGAACTTGATACATTAAAAAGATGTTTGTGGATTGTTTGGACTTGTAATGGCGTTAATTGGTCTCTCATGTGTATAATGAATATAATATTTAGAATTGGGCGTACTGATGAAACAGTAAAGCATTGGTGCGGAGAGTATTATAAACCGTAATCAATGTAAGTTACCTAACAA
Organism: Malthinus seriepunctatus; assembly: GCA_963924605.1. Classification (NCBI taxonomy): domain Eukaryota; kingdom Metazoa; phylum Arthropoda; class Insecta; order Coleoptera; family Cantharidae; genus Malthinus; species Malthinus seriepunctatus. The sequence goes on from OZ004603.1 coordinate 18,776,365, forward strand.
AAGCAAAATTTTAAAATTTTTGAAGTAATAATTTTTCTATCAGGTAGATAAAATTGGTAATTTGTGCATGAGCTGATAATTATTAACTTTCGATAATAATGTATTTTTTAACTTGTAAATTAAATTTTTAAATTATTTATGTACAAAATTAGTTGATTTTCGTAAAACCCTTAATCAGTAGTCCAGCCACTATACTTTAAATCCACAAATGTAGATAACCGTGTCAATTATCAAATGAAGAATAGATTACACCGATAATTTTCGGTACAGCATTATGGACAATCGACTAACTGGGGTACACCGCGTGAGAGTAGTTGAAAAATTGATAACACCATTAGAATAACGTAAGTTACTCAGGCAATGTTAAAATTGCGCTACAAAGAATACTTTTTTAGCCCACATTTTTTAATTTGAAGTATCTCTCGAAGTTTGTGCATATTTGTATAACCCATCCGCACACTGGTGACTTCATGAAAATTTGAAAAAAGTATTAATTATTGTCTAATTAATTTATTTCTTTAAAATTTCCATGACTTTTTTCGCTATCTAAAATTCATTTTTTTATAACAAATTATATATCGATGGATAGCTTATTAATGTACTTAAATTGGTGACTTCTTGGATTTTCTTCAAAACCTTTGGTTTGTTAATAATTAATAATAAACAAAAATTACTTTTAACCAGTTTTAAGTTGTATTCCTTTACTCTTAAATGGTTTTATGCAACCAATTCTACTCTTTACGCTCGTCTTTACCTGAACTAAAAATTGTCAGCAAAAGATACAATACAATACAAGAGGGTCTAATAGAAAGTCATAAAAGCTTTTAGTCCTTTTTTTAAAACGATAAATACGATACCGTATTTAATAGTCGACCACTCATTGATACTCATATTTTTTATAAATTGTAACCAAAATTTAGATACAAAATTTTCATAAGATATTTATAAATTCAATTAAAATCTCTTTAATTTCAGAGGTAAAAAATTAAATTGCAAAAATTTAATAAACGAACGTTTATAACTTGAAACAATTAAGTACCTATCACAGTATAATAATATGCTACGCATACACAGTAGTGCCGACGTGCAAAAATTGTGTCGCGAATATTGTTTTGCGCATGCGTGAATTTGTACTATCCGATTAATGGCGGCTTATTGTTGAATACAGTGCACATTCAATATAGTCACCTATGATAAAAGAAACCAGGCAACTATTTTTTATAAATTCGCATCATGCGTGAATTTGTACTATCCGTTAAATGGCGGGTTATTGTTGAATGCAGTGCACATTCAATATAGTCACCTATGATAAAAGAAATCAGGCAACTATTTTTTATAAATTTTATGTCAGCATGAACGAGCATGAATGACAAATCGAATGTGCACGTTATTATTATATTTTTTATAAATTAAATATTTTTTATTTGCATCAAAAACCAAAACGGAAGGTACCTTGTACTAATGAAACATGATTTCAATACATTCAGATACTTATTTATGCTACCCTTTACAAATAGATATAAAAATAACAGTGACAGCTGACAGAACCTATAAAAATAATTTTGAATTTACGCGCGCTTATATACTTCATACTATCCGATTAATGGCGGACGGTGTTCAAGGTCACTGATTTTGGCGACAAGAAATACAATGGTAACCATGGGGTTGTCACTACTGTATGCGTAGCAAATAAGTATACTGTGTACCTATGTTCAAGGTGCATACTCTTAGGTACCTTATGCATGTAAAATATAAATTAGGACCTATAACTTTATTAATCTTGTTTTTGTTTACTTTTTTCGCAAAGGCAGGAGTTACAAATGTAAAGATTTCAATTTTGAATAACTCCGTTGTTTTTTGAACTGATTTTGAAATGCTGTCAACTCAGTGATCACATTTTTGAGATCTTTTCGAAAATGCAAATAAAAATTTGGAGAAATAGCTTTTTGATACTTTTGCGTCATCGGTTTTTCTCTAACTCCTACAGTTATCGAGTTCCCCTATGAAAACATCCAATTTTGCCCACCCTGTACAATACACGCAAATTAGAAATACCAAAAATGAAAATAAAAGTCAACAAAACAATACACTAATAAACATAACAAATGTTTGTTGTGTAACAATGAAACAACAAGGACATGTCGATAATACAACGATCCACATAAGCCAATATAAAACGATTAGTCAACAAAACAATAAGCATCAAACATCAATGGAAGTTTTAACAACTAACAACATCACAAACCATAAAAAGTTTCCTTTAGAGAATTCTTGATAGTATAGGGCAAAACCAAACAACCCAATAGTCATCAACAAGAAAACCTCGTCGTAACTCTAAAAAACCCACGAACCACAAAATAAGCAATAACTAGCCTGAAGTCGAGAAGTCCAAATTTATATGAAAATCTGTACCAATCATTACAGCAGGCCAAAGCAGAACTATTAGAAATCGTAAACATCCTCCATAACATGTTTACCTAAAGTTCTCTTTTTAACAACTTTCTAAGTGGCCGTTTACGCACTAATCGTGAATCCAAAATTTCTAGTAGCAGCGCACCCATATAAAATTTTTCGAGATGGTTTACCATTTTATTTTCCCAAAATAAATTGTCTTTTTCAATAATGCAATATTTGAATTCCACTTTTGTAAAAACAACAAAATAGCAAAAGTTACGTTTTGTAATATGTAATTGTCCTTGTATTTGGTACATATATTCACAAGTGTTTTTTAAATTCAAGATGCCGTTTTCATCTAATGTACAATACTTTAAAACTTGGCTATTTATTGCATCTCGTATATTTAAATCCCTTGATGAATAAGGACACTTGACCTCAATAATGTAGTCTTGACCTATTAATCCGTCTGGTGAGGCGGCCAAAAACGGTTTTTCTTCATCGATGAAGAGGCCACATTTTTCTACAACCAATGCAGATTCTTGTTCAAATGAGCGTATGGCATTTTCTTCGTTCTCAATGCCATACGCTAAAGATTTGGGCATGGCAACAAGCGAATACGCCGGATGCAAAATGCTTTTTACTGTGTTGGCAGTATTAGTTTCAGATCTCATCTTACATATTTTTACAAAATTACTAGCCGTCAACCTCGTAGATCTGTGTTTATGCCACTCTGGATTTGTATTTTGTCCAAATGTGGCTGTTTGAATTTCTGCCATATTGACGTTCGATAAATTTTCCAAAAAGATCTTTTTGGCATTTTCGAAATCCTCTTTAGACATATCGCCTTCCTCGTCTTCCTGTGCGACATTGCCCCCATAATCTGAATCGACACTTTTACATACACTACGTTTTCTTTTGGAAACGTGTTTCTTTTGTGACCTTATTATTTTTCTTTCTGCACATTGCGAAGCAAACACTCCAACATCTCCTTGTGTTAGAGAGGACAGAATATTGAAAATAAATAAGCCTTTCGTGTTACAACTAATTACTGCTGCGTAACATCGGCCCTCATATGACCCCTTGAGAGAATAATTAATTCTTTTACCCCCCACGAACTTGTTGACGATCGAGTTAAAACATTCTGCGGTATTATTATCTACGTCTAAGGTACCTGCACCAAATAAGGCCACGTTAAGGGTTTAATTATTATTTACTCTAAGATTTGATAACCAAGTGATTCAGAACTTAGCGTAATTTGTTACTAGGGCTTTGAGTACGTATATTTACAATTTTATTTTTTTTAATGTTACTCATAATAGAAGTTATAAAAAAAACAGTGAGGTCACAGGTACTGGCCTTATTGGGAACAGTGTGTCCATAATAAGGCCAACAGTGAAATAAGTACCAAAATGCATAGTAAACTTGAAATTTAATTTTCTTTTGGTGCTCCCAGACTGAATATGATTTCTCAGTGTTCTCCTCGGAATACTGTATTGTTTAGACGCTGCAAGAACGGACATCCCACCACTAACTGCTCGCAGCGCTTGCTTTTTAATGTAAATTCTGTCCACAAGGCTCGTTTTTTGGGCATTTTCAGTTAATCTAATTAAAAATATACATATAACTTAATGCTCGAGATGCTTAATGTTCAAAATAAGGCCAGTGTTCCTATTAAGACCACCAGGTTTGGTTTTGTGGCTTTATTAAGAACAATGCGATTTTGACAAAAAAAATTTCTTATAAAAATTTTTACGTGTTAAATTATTGTTTACTTACGTCATGAATTAATAGATATTTCGTACACCTTTTGGCAATAAAACGAAATTTAAAATTTTTTTATAACAACGTACAACACCACCAACTAGAACTTGCAATGTTATAAGGGGAAAGTACCGATAATGCGTTTAGATGCCTTGCCATCTAGCCATTATCGTACAAACTTGAAAATATTCTTAAACATTGTACGACAGATGTCCTTCGATCTAACACTCACAAATTAAACATATGAATTTAAACTTGGCTGTAATAGCGTACTGGCCTTATTAAGTACATGGCCTTATTTGGTACAGGTACCTTATAAGAAGACTTGCAGATAAATTAGCCACTCGATTTAGGCATTGGCAAAAAGGCTCAAATAAAGTGAAATTATTTATAAAATTATTATAGGATTGTTCACTCACTTCATCACATTGTTTTGTGCAAAAATAGGTGGCACAATTTTTATGGATTCCAAAAATATGCTTGGGTCCATTTAAAATGTCTCTTTTCAAATTTTCTATTTTGAGAGCTAATGGCAAATCTTCCCTTTTTCGATATTTTATAGCACTAACTATAGCAGTCCTAAACTTTAAAATATTGTTTCTCAAAAAATTTCTTAAATTTAAGTCTACTCTCGGCAACTTGCAAATTTCTCGGATTTTGTTAAGGGTTGGCCACACTACATGATTTCTCATAGGAGAAATCATATGACTTCTCCTATGAGAAATCATAGCAAAATAATAACCAAAAATAATAGGGAATTTTCAGAATAAAACTGTTAGTTATTTACCATATTTGGGGTAAATAACCAAATATGGTAAATAACTAACAGTTTTATTCTGAAAATTCCCTATTATTTTGCTATGACCGAGCTTATTATTTAGCTATGATTTCTCATAGGAGAAGTCATATGACTTCTCCTATGAGAAATCATGTAGTGTGAACCAGCTTTTACAAAAATTTCTGAGAACGTGGTTTCTGCACTCAATTTTTTCGACAAATGTATTTGGGCCGTAAGGTTTGGCATCTCTAATTTTTTTATAGACGCTTCTTCTATGTTTCTCGTAGAACTTTTTCTTTTTTTGAAACTAGATTTCGCGATCTGCTTTCGACTTTTTCTTTTGGTACAGAGTTTTAAATTGGTTTTGTTACCCATTTTAAAAGATAAAAAAACGCAATGTTTAAATTGAAAAATTTGGAAATTAATATATTATGTATAATATTCTAACTCACAATTCACTAAGTAAAACGCACTGAACGACAGAATCAAGAATACTAAACTAAATCAAAAAAGTTAGGAGATATCTACTTAGTTTTGAATAATGGGAAACTAATGAGAAACTACCGAGAAAAATGTAAAAATGTAGGTACCTACAGTAAATTGATTTATTTAGAATTCTATAGTTGTTAGAAAGAGTAGTTTAGTTATCTTTGAACATAGCACAAAAGGAGTTTTAAAATTATAAGAAGACGGCTATTAGCTACCTAATTAGCAAATCTATTGAACGAAACTACAAGAATTTGTGTTGACTAAAGACCTTTTTTAAATAAATATTACAAAAATGTCTTCTACCTTATAAATAATACTTCTACCTATTGTAATATTAAAAATTTCTTTCTAAGTACTCCTACTAACATTATTATGTATACCCACTTCTAAGAATTTTAATTAGTTTTTGAAATTTAATTTATTTTTTGGAATACTTTTATAATAAAAATATAAGTATTATAATCTCGATTATAATATAATATTATTTGAGAGGGGTGTAGATATTACTAAATTTACTATTCACAATCTCATTTCTCCATTCTAAATTTATTTTTACTTTTAAAATTTAAATATATCTACAAACTATTTAGCCTGCAGCAACCAAAGGATTAAACACAATGGTTATTGCTTTTGGGTGCAGAGAGCCATAAAATTTTACCTAGAAAATAATCTTTAAACAGTGATACAATGGTTACATCTCGGGTTGCCTAAAAACAGGCGCATCCTCAAAATCGGAATTATGCTCAAGTTTGAAATAAAAATTTACTAGTGAGGAGCCTTAACAGTTTCTTATTAGAGCTCTCGCAATATCTCCGCGACTATGACCGCCTACTTCAAGCTAGCATTTAACCACGTTTTATGCCGGTCTCAAACGAAATATTGTGCTAAAAATGATACACGATAAAGATCATGCAAACTTAAAAGCAGTTTAATATTTTTAGATCGATCATGTGTCCGAAGTAGATATAAAACGTGGTTAAGCGGTTGCTTGAAGTAGGCGCCCATAGTCGCAGAGATATTGCGAGAGCTCTAACTGAGACAATTTAAAAATAATTGGTTTTCTATTGTAGAAGTTCAGATAATTTGATATCTATACGCTCATTATGAAGTTGATTGAAAAGGAGACGTCTATCAGCCTTTTTACCTTTGACAAAAATGTACAATAAATTAATAAAGTTCTTTTTCAAATTTTTATTATAAGAAATAGTAGAAATACTCTCTAATCAATAAATATAATTTATATGTTCTGAAACACTGTACAATTTTAGTCTTCCAAAAGGTGTTATGAACACTTCATTCATTTTCGAGATATTTGAGATGAAATATCGCACACTCTCTTTGATATTCTACATTTACAGCCACCAAAGGGTTTGTTGAATTATTTTGTAGAATTTCTTTGTTTTTCAAAATTTTCATTAGGAAGGTAAAGTTTGTTCGTAAATGCTCCTTTTTCCCCTACTGTTGTCTTCTTTTGTGTGTAGATTTTTTTCTGTTGACTGCAGATAAAAAAAATTAAATTAGGATAATAATAGGCTTTGCTATTAATTGACTTTGACAACCGTAGTCTATTGAAATAAATTTTTTTTACTACTAGCCTGAGAAGCTATCATTATTGACCCATTTTTAAACAGAGAAATTAAATTTCTCAACCTAGGTAAATAATAAAATATTATTTACCTAGGTAAATAATGAAACTGTCAAAGTGACACTGATGTCAAAAATCTTTAAAACACGATCTTAAACATTTTATTACATAATAAATATAAACTTCTTACGGTTTAAAATACAAAATTAATTAAAATAATTGATGGTGCAATTGTGGCACGTCATACTTAATCCTGCGTTTGGGGCAGGGCAGGGGCAGTTGATCTCCGAATTTTTATTGGTTTGGTCAGAAGTGTTTGAGGTAGATGCCCCCTGGAGCAAACCAGCTATCCTTTTTTTATCCGCAATTGACTCTTCAATATAGCCTTCGGCAACGGTTGCTGATTTCCAGCCCCCATGTCTTTTCAAAGTTAATAAATCGCCACCATTTTCAGCTAGAATTGTCGCTGAAGTGCGACGTAACGAATGACCGGTAAAGGTTTTAGCGTTTTCTAATTTTAGGAAAGAGGCTACTACATAAGGTACTTTTCCAATTGTATTGTGCCCAATGTTTTGCCTTGTGTGCCTACCATTACGATACCCAATAAAAACCTTATTTAGGTCAGGTCTATTACTGAGATATTTCTTTAAAATATTGACCCATTGATAATCCATCACAACAAACTTTCTAGATGTTCCATTTTTGGAATTGGGAATGTTTATAGGTATTAGGTCCTCTCTTATTTCAACATCTTTTAAAACCATATTGCATAATTCATCCGACCTGCATGCTCCTGCTACTCCAACTATAAGAATCGCCTACAACGTTAACATAAGTTTTTATGACTATAATTAAATAAGAAAGATTACCTTTGTAGACAAAAATGTTTCATCCGAAGCTTCAGTCAAAAATTTAGTAATTTCTTCTTTTAAAAGCACAGAAGATTTTGTAGCTTTATATGAACGGTTTTTTTGCTTTAAAAATGCGCAATCAGCTTAAAATATTTTGATATATCAACGTCTTCTTGTATAGAAATTGTTGTTTTTAACATTTAATATAGCGCCCATAACGTGGATGCTTTTCGAGTCGGTGCTTTTTCTTGAAAATAGGCAAGCAAAACATTTTCTGATACTTTATTCACATTGTTTGTTTGGCACCAATCTTTGAATTGAGAATAAGCATTCACATATAGCTTTTTTGATTTTTCTGGCAACAGATTATCATTAACGCTATTAGCAGCTTCCCGTATTTCTGGTGGCGTACACATTTCACTTTCAGACATAATTGAAATTAGAAGAATTAGAATAATCTTGATTAAATGATTAAAACGCGTATACTACAGTCAATTTTTTAAACTGACATTGACACCTACGCCATAGACTACTTTTTTTAAATATTAAACATTTTGTTTTTTTGATTCTTTTAGAAAATTTTAAATGATATTTTTGTGCAAATTTATAATATTAGTAAGTAGCAAAAAAAATAATATATAAACTACGGTTAAGAATACTATTATAACCCTCGCGCTTTATATCCCTCGGCGCTTCGCGCCTCTGGATATAATAGTTGCGCTAGGGTTATAATAGTATACTTCTTAACCTAAGTATATAACATACTATTTTAATATCTTGCAATGGGTTGTTGTGCATCTTCTTTAGATATTGATATATTAAAAAACTGTTTGTGGATTGTTTGGATTTGTATAGGCGTTGCTGACTCGCTCGAAGTAACGATTAATTTAATATATACAATTGCGAATAATGATAAAATAGTAAAGCATTGGTTGGGAGATCATTATAAACCATAATCAATCGTCGTAAGATAGCTAACAATGACACGGTGCTGTTTCTTGAGGGGGCCACCTGGTCTGAGGTGCGGGAGCTGGCTGAGCGGGATCTTGTAAGTGTAGGGACCTGGTTGGATGCTAATATTCTTACACTTAACCACAAAAAGAACGTTTATAACATTTAGCATTAGTTCAGTTAGGCGAAGCACCTTTTCGAGATTGCAAATCCACCAGGACTGCTGCGAGAGATTAAACTGTAGCTGCAGTAGCATCCAGTCTTCGAGTTCTGCGAAGTACCTGGGAATAATAATCGATGAATTTTTGAGGTGGGATATTCACATTAGTAATTTAGTGGGCAGGGTTCGGAAAACTTTTTATTTGTTCAAAAAGCTTCGGGAGATTGTACCTTTGCGAACCTTGTATATGTTTTACTATGCTTTGGTGGAGTCGCTTCTCGGGTATGGTGTGATAGGATGGGGAGGCACTTCTGCAGTGCACACGCGGGGTCTGCATACTACCCAGAAAATTTTGTTTAAAATAATGTTGAAAAAGCCTATAAGATACCCATCCGATCTGGTGGTGACTGAACTTAAGTCGTTGCTGCCAATCCCTAAATTATACCTGCTGGCCGTACTTAAGTATGCATGCAAGAACCCGCAGTGTGTTTCTTTTGTAGGTCACGCTCATGACACGCGTTGTAACAGACAGGTAGCGGCTGAACTGGTCGGGATGAATAAGGGATTTGGCCAGCAATCGTTTCTGTATTTCATGCCAAAGGTACACAACTCATTCAGTAAATACGTACTAAGTAGAAAACTTGATGTGACTAGCGGTACTTTAAAAAGACACGCCAAAGATTGGCTTATCGGGTTGCCAGATAACGATCTGCAGTTGATTTATCGGCGGGGACACTCAGTGGCGTAGCGGGTCTCTTCTGTTTTCTTTGTTTTTGTTTTTTGGAGTTGCTGGCCTGCTGTGTGTCGCCGTTGATGTGAGTAGGATTATATGTGACGTGTAATGCATTGTGTTCGCATTCGCTTGGCCTGCGACGTGAAGCAAAAGTAAAAGCCACACACAAACTGTTTTTTTCGGTTTCTGTGGCAGTCTTCAATGCGCCATTTTTGCCTTCAATAGATAAGAATAAGTAAACTACAAATTATGTACATATATAATCTAATATTATAGTTTAAAATATCAGAGATTACCTAATGGATTTTATTTTACATAAAGTATTGAACTTTATTAGTTATATAATAATAGCGATGCTTGATTGTATATTTTGCAATTATGTTTAACTGCATGTTAATTTCAATTTCAATGTATTAATTGTAAAGAAGGAAGGAAATAAATTAAAATTAAATAAAAAAAAAAAAAAAAAAAAAAAAAAAAAAGCTAAATTTTAAAATTTTTGAAGTAATAATTTTTCTATCAGGTAGATAAAATTGGTAATTTGTGCATGAGCTGATAATTATTAACTTCTGATAATAATGTATATTTTAATTTGTAAATTAAATTTTTAAATTATTTATGTACAAAATTAGTTGATTTTCGTAAAACCTTTCTTCAGTAGTTCAGCCACTATACTTTAAATCCACAAATGTAGATAGCCGTGTCAATTATCAAATGAAGAATAGATTACACCGGTAATTTTCGGTACAGCAGTATGGACAATCGTTCGTACTAGGATCTACTTCTACTACCATGACTTCATCAAATTATTATAGTACAGTAATGCAATAATTTTTTATGCTGATGAGCGGAGAGTATGTGCAGATACCTAAATTAGTATTTATCCCCACCAACGCAGTAGTCAACGCATTTAAATTATTAAAGGGGCGTGGCCAAACCTGCGCGAACTTACCCAAAGTTAAATTATTTTAACTCTACGTTACCTATGCTATTAAAGCGACACTCGTTTTCTGCATCTATCTCAATAGAAGCCGTGCTATAGTTAGCTAAAGCTTATGAATCTATATTAGGAATTAGTCACTATCTACAATTGTGGGTTTGGAGAATAGAAGACTTGATTCTCGCAAAAATTACAAACATTCCGAAAATTTCTGCAAAGATAGTATTTGAGGTGCTAAATAAGGTAAAAAAAAGTTGGTATCGCTGTTCTTGGCGTAAATAAAATAAATTTAGTTAAAAATAGTACATTGTTTTATTAGGAGAGAAAGTATAGTTTTGTGTCACAGGACTGTGATTGCGAGCGTAACGAGCGAGTTCGGCAATACAGGCGAGTCACATAAAATAATTACTTTCAACTCCGTATAAAACATTTTTTCTGAAAACGTCAAAAAAAGTCATCTTTGTGTCACTCAATATGTAAGGGTGAAGTTTAATTTTCCTGCTTCGGCAGGAAAAGCTCTCAGACAAAGTACTTTTCTCTGTATAGGCAGACAAAGTAAATCTTAACCCAACATAATTTTTATTTTTGTAACGTAAAAAATGTTTTCTGAGCATTTGTAATGTAAAAAATTAAACTTTTTTTAGCGGGAATTATATAAATTGAGAATCCTTTATATTTATACAATGCCAGCTATTGGAAAAATTAAAGACTTATATAAGATTTCAAGTGCCCATAATGAGAGCAGTGCCCATATTTAGTTCAGGTACCTTAATTTGTTCGTTGCGTTTAATAATTAGCTTCTATCATTCATAGGGATACCGACCCCCTCCCCCAAAATTTGGCTGCCATTTTAAAAAATCAAATTAAAAATTTTTCTACTTAGAGCCGTGATTATAAACTACAAATAAAGTTAATGTCGAGAATAAAATTGATCTTGTTTAGACATGACAACGTAGCAACATAACAATGTCAAAGTTTGACGTTTGAATATAAAGAACACGAAAAGAACTTAACCTCAAATTTTAATATTTATATTCGAACGTCAAACTTTGACATTGTAACGTCGCTACGTTGCCATGTCTAAACAAGATAGATTTTATTCTCGAGATAAACTTTATTTGTCGTTTATAATCATGGCCTTAAAAGTCTATTCCCACACAACCGAGATTGATCCGTCACGTCACCGATCAGTCAAATGACTGAGACAGTGATTTTATTTTGACGGACAGCACGATTCACACACATCAGTCATGTATCCGTCATTTACCTTCAGTTATAAAAGGATTTATAAAAATATCGTTGTCGACGATATTTTATTTGACTGACCGGAGACGTGACGGCGTCAAAAGCAAAATCTCGAAACCATGACTGATGAGTGTGAATGGAGTCATTTAAAAGCACGCTTCCGATAATTTTTATACCATTTTTGACTGACCGGAGACGTGACGTGACGGAACAATCACGGTTGTGTGTGAATACAACTTTAAGCACGAACAAAATGATGTATTTAAATGCTTCAATAGTAAAAGTTGTGACAAAGAAGGGTAATTTTTTATGATCTTGGGAAGAGTTTGGTAACAGCAATTTTTTTTCTTAATCAACCGATAACATCACTGTGCGTGTGTGTGTAAACTATTCCAACTGAATTTCGACTGGAAGGTACTTTTTCTTTGACTTTAGTGTAAAATAAAATTTGGAGTTTTTACCTTCTCGATTCACTATTTTTTGAGTAAAACTTTGCTTGTGTTGGTCGAATCAAGGGGAAAAACAACTCGTTTTGTTTGTAATGAATTTTATTTTAAAGACGGCTCGGTTAAAGAAGATATAAACTCAGGGAAATGGGTATGTAATTAGTATATTATACATATGGGTTAGGTATAAAGGACACACTTACGCTAATAACTGCTATTGGGCAATTTGTCCGTGTAAAAAACGTAATTTCTTCGAGCTAAATATGCAAAACTCTCTTTGAGTTTTATTTTGAAAAAAAAGTCGGACTAATGAGTAAGGGTTTTACAAAAATCAACTAATTTTTTACATTCAAAATTTAAAAATTTTATTTAAAAATAAAAAAATACATACATTATTATCGAAAGTTAATAATTATGAGCTCATGCACAAATTACCAATTTTATCTACCTGATAAAATTTTAAAATTTAGCTCTTGTCAGCTATCTTACGAAGATTGATTATGGTTTATAATGCTCTCCGCACCAATGCTTTACTATTTTATCATTATTCGCAAATGTATATATTAAATCAATCGTTGTGTAGAGCGCGTGATTAACGCCTATGAAAATCCAAAGAATCCATAAACAGTTTTTTAATATATCAATATCTAAACAAGATGCACAACAACCCATCGCAAGATATTAAAAAATTTATTTCAATAGACTACGGTTGTCAAAGTCAATTAATATCAAAGCCTATTATTCTAATTTAATTTTTTTTCATCTGCAGTCAACAGAAAAAAATCTACACACAAAAGAAGATAACAGTAGGGGAAAAAGGAGCATTTACGAACAAACTTTACCTTCCTAATGAAAATTTTGAAAAACAAAGAAATTCTACAAAATAATTCTACAACCCTTGGTGGATGTAGATGTAGAATAACAAAGAGAGTGTGAGAGGGTAAGCTTTCATCTCAAATATCTCGAAAATGAATGAAGTGTTCATAAACACCTCTTGGAAGACTAAAATTGTACCAGGGTTTCAGAACATATAAATTATATTTATTGATATTAAAACTATTGCTTATAAAAAAAAATTGAAAAAAAACTTTATTAATTTATTAAGTACATTTTTGTCAAAGGTAAAAAGGCTGATAGACGTCTCCTTTTCAATCAACTTCATAATGAGCGTAGCGTATATAGATATCAAATTATCTGTAACTTCTACAATAGAAAACCAATTATTTTTAAATTGTCGCAGTTAATAAGAAACTGTTAAGTAACTTACGTTATTCTAATGGTGTTATCAATTTTTTAACTACTCTCACGCGGAGTACCCCAGTTAGTCGGTTGGAAAAAAAATACGTACCATATCATAAGTACGATATTTAATGCAAACATGAATACAATTGCACACACGCAAGTACTTCCTATACAATAACAACATTTTTCTAATTTTTCATATCGTGGATATTTTTCAAATCTTGGAGGAATATCTTCACAATCACATTCACCACACTCAGGTGCAGGCATTGGCCTCAAACGCCTAAAAATTTATTTATTTAAAAATCGCTTGTGGGTTGTCAGTGTCACTGTGTCAGTACCGTCATATTTAAACAATAAATTAATTATTATACCAAATACCATAGTAATGTTAAAGGGGGTGTAAATCTTTGTTTTTTATACAAACTCATAATCGTTGATTATGTTGCAAGTACATAATGCTCGCTTATTTTAAAAAATATGTAAAACTTTTATTAATAAAAATTATTGCTAATTAATCAATCTATAACTTTTATTCAAAACATTTTTTTCTAACATTAATAATTTTTTGATTAAATTGCTATCAAATCTATCCGATAATACGAAACTTTGATAACGCACTCTTTCAGCTTTAAAAATTTATAACTTGCTTATTCTCTAAAATTACTAAAAATTTTGCTAATACAAATTGTTGCTTATTAATTGATCTACAACTTTTATTTAAACAACTTTTTTATTACATTAATAATTTTTTAATTAAATCGTTATCGAATCTCTCGGATAATACGAAACTCTGAAAACACACTCTGTCAGCGTTAAAAATTGATAACTCGCTTAGTTTTTAAATTACCTAAAAATTTTGTTAATAAAAATTATTGCTAATTAATTAATCTATAACTTTTATTGAAAAAACTTTTTTATTACATTAATAATTTTTTGATTAAATTGCTATCAAATCTATCCGATAATACGAAACTCAGAAAACGCACTCTTTCAGCTTTAAAAATTTATAACTTGCTTATTCTCAAAAATTACTAAAAATTTTGCAAATACAAATTGTTACTTATTAATTGATCTACAACTTTTATTTAAACAACTTTTTTATTACATTAATAATTTTTTAATAAATCGTTGTCGAATCTCTCGGATAATACGAAACTCTAAAAACACACTCTGTCAGCGTTAAAAATTGATAACTCGCTTATTTTTTAAATTACCTAAAAATTTTGTTAATAAAAATTATTGCTAATTAATTAATCTACTTATAACTTTTATTGAAAAAACTTTTTTATTACATTAATAGTTTTTTGATTAAATTGCTATCAAATCTATCCGATAATACGAAACTCAGAAAACGCACTCTGTCAGCGATAAAAATTGGTAATTGGAAATATATAGATTTGATTATTTATTCGTATTTTGGCGTATTTTTTAAATTACCTAAAAATTTTGTTAATAAAATTGTTACTAATTAATTAATCTATAATTTTTATTCAAAAAACTTTTTTATTACATTAATAATTTTGTGAATAAATAATCAAATCTATATATCGCCAATTACCAATTTTTATCGCTGACAGAGTGCGTTTTCTGAGTTTCGTATTATCGGATAGATTTGATAGCAATTTAATCAAAAAACTATTAATGTAATAAAAAAGTTTTTTCAATAAAAGTTATAAGTAGATTAATTAATTAGCAATAATTTTTATTAACAAAATTTTTAGGTAATTTAAAAAATAAGCGAGTTATCAATTTTTAACGCTGACAGAGTGTGTTTTTAGAGTTTCGTATTATCCGAGAGATTCGACAACGATTTATTAAAAAATTATTAATGTAATAAAAAAGTTGTTTAAATAAAAGTTGTAGATCAATTAATAAGTAACAATTTGTATTTGCAAAATTTTTAGTAATTTTTGAGAATAAGCAAGTTATAAATTTTTAAAGCTGAAAGAGTGCGTTTTCTGAGTTTCGTATTATCGGATAGATTTGATAGCAATTTAATCAAAAAATTATTAATGTAATAAAAAAGTTTTTTCAATAAAAGTTATAGATTAATTAATTAGCAATAATTTTTATTAACAAAATTTTTAGGTAATTTAAAAAATACGCCAATTACCAATTTTTATCGCTGACAGAGTGCGTTTTCTGAGTTTCGTATTATTCGGGAGATTCGATAAGGATTTAATTAAAAAATTATTAATGTACTTAATTAAAGTTTTTTTTAATAAAAGTTATAGATTAATTAATTAGCAATAAGTTTTATTAACAAAATTTTTAGGTATTTTAAAAAATAAGCAAGTTATCAATTTTTAACGTTGACAGAATGCGTTTTCAGAGTTTCGTATTGTCGGATAGATTTGATAGCAAATCTATAAATATATATATATATATTTATAGATTTGCTATCAAATCTATCCGACAATACGAAACTCTGAAAACGCATTCTGTCAACGTTAAAAATTGATAACTTGCTTATTTTTTAAAATATATATATATATACTTACGCCTGTTAAGTTGTCACCTCCGTATCACGGATAAGGCGTCCTGGCCTCCGGGTCATCCCTTTGCATGAATCACAGTTTATTAATATATTTGCATAGAGGGGAACCCCCAGAAGCCGTCCATCAAAAGAGGGGAAAGATTTTCGCATAAAAAAATTTCAAATATATATTTGATACCCAAGATAGCAAGTCACCTCTGTTTATATATAGATATTTGAGTCGCGAATGTGTTGTACTGACCTCCGTCGGTGTTGCCGCGCTTTTGGAAGTAGGAGAGTATCCTATACACAATTATGAAGAATCATATTTATTCTTTTTTTACAACTTTGCGAACGTGAGGATATTTCAATTATTGTGACAAAAAGTGAAAATGTCTAACAGAAAGTACAGACCATGTAACACTAGAAGTCGTGGAATTCTGTACCCAGTAAGAAATCTGATCTGATAATTAAATTAGATTATCAGTGAGATTCACTAAAAAAATGTCTTTTTAAGTCGGTTTTTCATTTTTTTCTACACTTGACGCTATTTTCTGTTTATTTACTAAAAGCTCATTAAAGAAGGCATAAATACAATCGTCACCCTTGGGTGTTAATAAAGAAACTAATATACTTTGCTAGGAGATAATAGACATCAAAATAAGGTAAAATTATAATATTCCGAGGTCCAATTATTAATGATTTTTGTGGTACCTACGGTCTTTACAGAAACTTTACATAATATAACATAAACAGTGCAGTTAGCGCATTTTAAAGTTCTCATGTAAAAGAAATATTTATCGCGCTTTCAAGTTATCACAGATGTCCAAACTCTCGTTCTTTTTCTTGTGAATAAAATTGTGGTCGTCGTCGAAAATCCTGAGGGCTTTGAAAGTGTAAATAACAATTAGAAAAATTCATACTTCGAAAACCATTGACTATTGGACCTCGATGAATTATTAGAGGTTTTATCTTGTTTTGATCTCTATTATCACCTACTAAAGCTAAAGTGTTTAAAGTTTTTTTAAGAACACCCTTATATTAGTTTAGAATAGACCGATAGTAGAATAACTTAAAATTATTACACTAGTTACCTTCGAAATTAAGTAAAAAGACTACAATTTTTATACAAAAATTGTAAAAGTTTAACAGATGATTTTAATCTTTAAAGACTAACCAAGTGGTTCAAACTAAAAGTAACCCATTCTCTTGAACCCAACAACATGAATGCGGCATTACAACAAAAATTTGACTGGTGAAATCCCTTACCTTCAAATCAACAACTTTAGTATACCATCGCAACCAGAAATTTGTGCTGGGGATAGAAACAAATTAATTTCTTCTGTTGAAAACAACAGCTCTAATATTGCACTGATAACAGAATTTCACGGCAAAGATGCCAATATAGTCCCTGTTGTTGAAGAAAATATATCTTACATTCCATCGATAATATCAGTTGGTGGTAATAAAGAGGAATACGTCCCTTCGCAGTTCAACAGCAACAGTATTATATCAGAAACAGTATGTGACAATTCAGACAAAGACCCTGACTGGTTTATAGATCATAAATCTTCTACTTCTTCTGAACCTTCTTCAAAAGTATCGTCTCTAAAAACAACCCCTATTGTCGTTCATTCGGTAGTTACCGTTGTACCCCCTGCTAGACAAAATGTAACAGAACAACAAAATAGTAGATATTTACCAGACTGCGAAAGTTTCGAAACTACTTCTAATGATAGAAAAGGGCTTGGTACCTATACCTAGAATATAAAGGAAAATCTTTGGCCGAGATTAACATAAATATCGATGCAGTTGAAGAAGATAACAATGGTATGTACTCGTAGACACACTAGAAATATATTTTTACTCCTTCACTGCACAACACCCTGTGCAATAACTTAAAAAGATATTATATACTTGTTTTATTTCATAAAGAAGAAGAGTTTAAAAGCTTCATTATAAAGGGAAAATACCCTCCTGGAGACGTGATGCAAAAATTTCTGAAATGTCATAAATTGGAAACGCCTGTCATAACTTTACGATCAAAAATAAATAAACATACGAAATGGATTTTTCTAATTTGGATTAGAATTAAAATTATGTTTTCTTTTATAGGTTTTATTATAAAATTAAATTAATTTTACTCAAAGTTTGAATTATCTTTAACCTCATGGCTAGTTGCGACGTTGTCGCTTTTTAGAGGTGACAATAGGCTTTTTAAATAACGGAGGACTCTACGCATAGCATGTATATGATGTGTATAAGCGACGACAGCGCTGTGGTATATTCTTGAACTAAAAGATTGTATTGTAGGTACAGGGGGTCATTGTCACCTCAAAACAAAAATTTCAGAAACGAATAGTGGCGCCCCCCATACCTCAATTCTGTAAAAAGTATTAAGAAACGTTGTGACTTCCGAAAACGGAGGTGACAACGAAATTTAGGAGGTGACTACGATACAAGTTTATCTTATTTGGAGGTGACAATGACCCTTTATACGTATATATATATTTATAGATTTGCTATCAAATCTATCCGACAATACGAAACTCTGAAAACGCATTCTGTCAACGTTAAAAATTGATAACTTGCTTATTTTTTAAAATACCTAAAAATTTTGTTAATAAAACTTATTGCTAATTAATTAATCTATAACTTTTATTAAAAAAAACTTTAATTAAGTACATTAATAATTTTTTAATTAAATCCTTATCGAATCTCCCGAATAATACGAAACTCAGAAAACGCACTCTGTCAGCGATAAAAATTGGTAATTGGCGTATTTTTTAAATTACCTAAAAATTTTGTTAATAAAATTGTTACTAATTAATTAATCTATAATTTTTATTCAAAAAACTTTTTTATTACATTAATAATTTTGTGAATAAATAATCAAATCTATATATATACTTACGCCTGTTAAGTTGTCACCTCCGTATCACGGATAAGGCGTCCTGGCCTCCGGGTCATCCCTTTGCATGAATCACAGTTTATTAATATATTTGCATAGAGGGGAACCCCCAGAAGCCGTCCATCAAAAGAGGGGAAAGACTTTCGCATAAAAAAATTTCAAATATATATTTGATACCCAAGATAGCAAGTCACCTCTGTTTATATATAGATATTTGAGTCGCGAATGTGTTGTACTGACCTCCGTCGGTGTTGCCGCGCTTTTGGAAGTAGGAGAGTATCCTATACACAATTATGAAGAATCATATTTATTCTTTTTTTACAACTTTGCGAACGTGAGGATATTTCAATTATTGTGACAAAAAGTGAAAATGTCTAACAGAAAGTACAGACCATGTAACACTAGAAGTCGTGGAATTCTGTACCCAGTAAGAAATCTGATCTGATAATTAAATTAGATTATCAGTGAGATTCGCTAAAAAAATGTCTTTTTAAGTCGGTTTTTCATTTTTTTCTACACTTGACGCTATTTTCTGTTTATTTACTAAAAGCTCATTAAAGAAGGCATAAATACAATCGTCACCCTTGGGTGTTAATAAAGAAACTAATATACTTTGCTAGGAGATAATAGACATCAAAATAAGGTAAAATTATAATATTCCGAGGTCCAATTATTAATGATTTTTGTGGTACCTACGGTCTTTACAGAAACTTTACATAATATAACATAAACAGTGCAGTTTTAAAGTTCTCATGTAAAAGAAATATTTATCGCGCTTTCAAGTTATCACAGATGTCCAAACTCTCGTTCTTTTTCTTGTAAATAAAATTGTGGTCGTCGTCGAAAATCCTGAGGGCTTTGAAAGTGTAAATAACAATTAGAAAAATTCATACTTCGAAAACCATTGACTATTGGACCTCGATGAATTATTAGAGGTTTTATCTTGTTTTGATCTCTATTATCACCTACTAAAGCTAAAGTGTTTAAAGTTTTTTTAAGAACACCCTTATATTAGTTTAGAATATACCGATAGTAGAATAACTTAAAATTATTACACTAGTTACCTTCGAAATTAGGTAAAAAGACTACAATTTTTATACAAAAACTGTAAAAGTTTAACAGATGATTTTAATCTTTAAAGACTAACCAAGTGGTTCAAACTAAAAGTAACCCATTCTCTTGAACCCAACAACATGAATGCGGCATTACAACAAAAATTTGACTGGTGAAATCCCTTACCTTCAAATCAACAACTTTAGTATACCATCGCAACCAGAAATTTGTGCTGGGGATAGAAACAAATTAATTTCTTCAGTTGAAAACAACAGCTCTAATATTGCACTGATACCAGAATTTCACGGCAAAGATGCCAATATAGTCCCTGTTGTTGAAGAAAATATATCTAACATTCCATCGATAACATCAGTTGGTGGTAATAAAGAGGAATACATCCCTTCGCAGTTCAACAGCAACAGTATTATATCAGAAACAGTATGTGACAATTCAGACAAAGACCCTGACTGGTTTATAGATCATAAATCTTCTACTTCTTCTGAACCTTCTTCAAAAGTATCGTCTCTAAAAACAACCCCTATTGTCGTTCATTCGGTAGTTACCGTTGTACCCTCTGCTAGACAAACTGCAACAGAACAACAAAATAGTAGATATTTACCAGACTGCGAAAGTTTCGAAACTACTTCTAATGATAGAAAAGGGCTTGGTACCTATACCTAGAATATAAAGGAAAATCTTTGGCCGAGATTAACATAAATATCGATGCAGTTGAAGAAGATAACAATGGTATGTACTCGTAGACACACTAGAAATATATTTTTACTCCTTCACTGCACAACACCCTGTGCAATAACTTAAAAAGATATTATATACTTGTTTTATTTCATAAAGAAGAAGAGTTTAAAAGCTTCATTATAAAGGGAAAATACCCTCCTGGAGACGTGATGCAAAAATTTCTGAAATGTCATAAATTGGAAACGCCTGTCATAACTTTACGATCAAAAATAAATAAACATATGAAATGGATTTTTCTAATTTGGATTAGAATTAAAATTATGTTTTCTTTTATAGGTTTTATTATAAAATAAAATAAATTTTACTCAAAGTTTGAATTATCTTTAACCTCATGGCTAGTTGCGACGTTGTCGCTTTTTAGAGGTGACAATAGGCTTTTTAAATAACGGAGGACTCTACGCATAGCATGTATATGATGTGTATAAGCGACGACAGCGCCGTGGTATATTCTTGAACTAAAAGATTGTATTGTAGGTACAGGGGGTCATTGTCACCTCAAAACAAAAATTTCAGAAACGAATAGTGGCGCCCCGGATACCTCAATTCTGTAAAAAGTATTAAGAAACGTTGTGACTTCCGAAAACGGAGGTGACAACGAAATTTAGGAGGTGACTACGATACAAGTTTATCTTATTTGGAGGTGACAATGACCCTTTATACGTATATATATATATATGTATATATATATATATATATATATATATATATATATTTATAGATTTGCTATCAAATCTATCCGACAATACGAAACTCTGAAAACGCATTCTGTCAACGTTAAAAATTGATAACTTGCTTATTTTTTAAAATACCTAAAAATTTTGTTAATAAAACTTATTGCTAATTAATTAATCTATAACTTTTATTAAAAAAAACTTTAATTAAGTACATTAATAATTTTTTAATTAAATCCTTATCGAATCTCCCGAATAATACGAAACTCAGAAAACGCACTCTGTCAGCGATAAAAATTGGTAATTGGCGTATTTTTTAAATTACCTAAAAATTTTGTTAATAAAATTGTTACTAATTAGTTACTCTATAATTTTTATTCAAAAAACTTTTTTATTACATTAATAATTTTGTGATTAAATTGCTATCAAATTTATCCGATAATACGAAACTCTGAAAACGCACTCTGTCAGCGTTAAAAATTGATAACTTGCTTATTTTTTAAATTACCTTAAAATTTTGTTAATAAAACTTATTTCTAATTAATTAATCTATAACTTTTATTGAAAAAAACTTTAATTACATTAATAATTTTTTGATTAAATTGCTATCAAATCTATACGACAATACGAAACTTTGAAAACGCACTCTTGGCAGCTTTAAAACTTTATAACTCGCTTATTCTTAAAAATACGTAAAATTTTTGTTAATAAAAATTGTAAGTAATTGATTTATTAATAACTTTTGATTAAACAGTGCCCCTGAAAAGTTCACGACGGCACCTGTTGTCTTTGATATGGGCAAAAAGTTCAAACTATATTTTTTATAAATTTTTTATTACAATACCAACTACATACAAGAAGTAGATATTTAAGGAAAAGATTGGTGTTTGTAAAAATATTAAATTCACACAGACAGCATCGTTTTAAAAACAGGCTCAATTCCAAAGTCATTTAAGTGTGATTGATATTTTTTTTAAAACCAACCGTTTATCACAAAACACAATATAAATGCATAAGAAAGACACATATTAGAACTTATTTTTTTAACAACAATAATCTACTATTTATAATAAATAACACGGTGTTCGTTAATGCTTGTAGCTATATAAATTGACGGCAAATTGTATTTTAATTTGACTTAAAAATTTTATATATCACAGAAGAAATATTTTGTAAAGCACGCAAAATGCAATTTTTTTTAGTTCTCATTTACACAAAAAACAAATTATTTAATAACAATAGCAATGTAAAAGACACTCGAAGGCAGTAAAAGTTAGCGTATTTTTTTAATACTTTCAATAACTTTCATTTCAAACGAAATTAAAAAGTTAACAATTTTTAGAAAATACCTTTATCGATAATCCATCTTTTCTTTTAAATACAATTCGTTACATTCATTTTGGTTCAGCTTCAAGCTATAAATTTACAAGTTTTACCCTCTTTTTAAGGTTGTGTTGTAGAGAGAAATAAATGCACTTAATAATAATTATTGAAGAGAAACAGAGAAAACCATTTCTGCAGTTTACATTTTTATGCCACTTAATCTTGACAATTCCACATTTTTTGTGCAAAAATGAGATGTTAAACGAAAGAGAAAGGGTTTCTTTAGGTAACGTATATTTTAGATTTTTAAATTTTTTGAAATAGGTCCTAATTTTATTTAGAAAATACGACCCATTTTTTGGCTATATTAAGAGCCCTTTTTCGATGAATAATTAATCAAATGTTTGTTTTCTAAGTTGAACCTCTTATTTTCCACACATTTTTGGAATTTTGAGAGCAAGTGCATTACTTATCAAGATTAAGTGGAATAAAAATTGTTCAAACCTGAACTTTGAAAACATTTCCATTCCATAATAATTATTACTCGTGTCTGTTTCTAAATTTCAGGAAAAACTTGTAAAACGTATACACAACTTACAACATTTAACTGGTCCTACCATTACCACAAAATTACAATTAACGAGCTCCTCGTCAACTTCTAACAGTCGATCGCAGAACATGTTCGATATTAATACAATCTAAAACCGCTGCTCCGACTGAACTGCGCCTCGTTACCATCGACGAAAGCAAAGCCCATTTGTTCAATTTCGGATCGTACATTTCGACTGAATTTAAACTCGACGAACCGTCGTTTCCACCCAAAGCGTAGATGTAACCGTCGATTGTTACAACTTCGTGTGTTGACCTAAAAATGTTTTCTTTGTAGGTATTATAATGGTTTTTTTTGAAAAAGACCATTACCTTCGGTTGTGCATTGAGGTAATTGGTTCCCAAGCATTTTTACGCACGTCAAAACGTTCTCCGCTCGACATGCACATGGTACCGTCGTTTCCACCAACGCAGTATAGAAAACCTTCTAATGCAGCAACGCCACAACTACTTCGTCTGGATGACATTGAAGGCACTGCTTGCCAATTTCCTTGTCGTGGGTCGAACCTAAAAGAATTTGGACATTTCTTCAATTTATTTTTCAATGACCTACTGGCAAGACAAGGTTTCAGTTTTATTTCTAAGAACATGGAAAACCCAAACTTGTACCCTTGGGTGTTCTTGGCAAGGTATTAGATTTATTTCTAAGAACGTGGAAAGCCCAAACTTGTACCCCTAGATGTCTTTAGTCATGTGAAGCTTGAAGACACGCAATTTATTTTTCAAAGACCTACTGGCAAGACAAGGTTTAAGTTTTATTTCTAAGAACATGAAAAAACCAAATTTGTACCCTTGGATGTCTTTGGCAAGGTTTTAGTTGTATTTCTAAGAACATGGAAAGCCCAAACTTGTACCCCTGAATGTGTTTGGTCATGTGAAGCTTGAAAACACGCAATTTATTTTTCAATGACCTACTGGCAAGACCAGGTTTCAGTTTTATTTCTTAGAACATGGAAAACCCAAACTTGTACCCTTGGGTGTTCTTGGCAAGGTATTAGATTTATTTCTAAGAACGTGGAAAGCCCAAACTTGTACCCCTAGATGTCTTTAGTCATGTGAAGCTTGAAGACACGCAATTTATTTTTCAAAGACCTACTGGCAAGACCAGGTTTCAGTTTTATTTCTTAGAACATGGAAAACCCAAACTTGTACCCTTGGGTGTCTTTGGCAAGGTTTTAGTTATATTTCTAAAAACATGGAAAGCCCAAACTTGTACCCCTGAATGTGTTTGGTCATGTGAAGCTTGAAAACACGCAATTTATTTTTCAAAGACCTACTGGCAAGACAAGGTTTCAGTTTTATTTCTTAGAACATGGAAAACCCAAACTTGTACCCTTGGGTGTCTTTTGCAAGATTTTAGTTTTAAAACTAAGAACATGGAAAGCCCAAACTTGTACCCGTGGATGTCTTTAGTCATGTGAAGCTTGAAGACACACAATTTATTTTTCAAAGACCTACTGGTAAGACAAGGTTTCAGTTTTATTTCTTAGAACATGGAAAACCCAAACTTGTACCCCTGAATGTGTTTGGTCATGTGAAGCTTGAAAACACGCAATTTATTTTTCAAAGACCTACTGGCAAGACAAGGTTTCAGTTTTATTTCTTAGAACATGGAAAACCCAAACTTGTACCCTTGGGTGTCTTTGGCAAGGTTTTAGTTATATTTCTAAGAACATGGAAAGCCCAAACTAGTACCCCTGAATGTGTTTGGTCATGTGAAGCTTGAAAACACGCAATTTATTTTTCAAAGACCTACTGGCAAGACAAGGTTTCAGTTTTATTTCTTAGAACATGGAAAACCCAAACTTGTACCCTTGGGTGTCTTTGGCAAGGTTTTAGTTATATTTCTAAGAACATGGAAAGCCCAAACTAGTACCCCTGAATGTGTTTGGTCATGTGAAGCTTGAAAACACGCAATTTATTTTTCAAAGACCTACTGGCAAGACAAGGTTTCAGTTTTATTTCTAAGAACATGGAAAACCCGAACTTGTACCCTTGGATGTCTTTGGCAAGGTTTTAGTTGTATTTCTAAGAACATGGAAAGCCCCAACTTGTGCCCCTGGATGTCTTTAGTCATGTGAAGCTTGAAGACACGCAATTTATTTTTCAAGGACCTACTGGTAAGACAAGTTTCAATTTTATTTCTAAGAACATGGAAAACCCAAACTTGTACCCTTGGGTGTCTTTTGCAAGATTTTAGTTTTAATACTAAGAACATGGAAAGCCCAAACTTGTACCCCTGGATGTCTTTAATCATGTGAAGCTTGAAGACACGCAATTTATTTTTCAAAAACCTACTGGCAAGACAAGGTTTCAGTTTTATTTCTAAGAACATGAAAAAACCAAACTTGTACCCTTGGGTGTCTTTGGCAAGGTTTTAGTTTTATTTCTAAGAACATGGAAAGTCCAAACTTGTACCCCTGGATGTCTTTAGTCATGTGAAGCTTGAAGACACGCAATTTATTTTTCAAAGACCTACTGGCAAGACATGGTTTCAGTTTTATTTCTAAGAACATGGAAAACCCAAACTTGTACCCTTGGGTGTTTTTTAGTTATATTTCTAAGAACATATAAAGCCCAAACTTGTACCCCCAGGATGTCTTTGGTCATGTGAAGCTTGAAGACACGCTATTTATTTTTCAATAACCTACTGGTAAGTCAAGGTTTCAGTTTTATTTCTAAGAACATGGAGTACCCAAACTTGTGCTCTTGGGTGTCTTTGGTCATGTAAAGCTTGAAGACTTCTTTGAAGGTCTTCTAAAACTCCACGTAATAGGCAAATACATCAGAGTCTCCTCTAAAGCCAAACGATGGTTTACTGAACTTTCTTTAGTGTTTAAAAAAAAGTTTTTACCAAAAACTGGAAGGGTCTGCCACAAATGTTGTTAATTTAAAAAATCTCACCTTTCTACTGAAGCCTGATAGTTGGTAGAATCAAATCCACCTAGTGCATAGATGCAGTTTTCTAAAATTAAACCATTAAACTCAACAGTTTCAAGTTTTAACAACTTACCAACAACGGCAATTCGACAATATCGTCTTCTGGTGTTCATTGGCGGACAACTACACCACACTCCTGTAAGAGGATCAAACCGTTCCATGCTACTTAAACAAGAAGCTCCATCGTAACCGCCACAAACGTAAATTAATCCATCAAAGGCACATATACCTAAACAAGAACGTTTAGTTCCCATTGGTGTTATTGGAATCCAAGTGTTTATCAAAGGGTTGTAGCATTCAGCTGTTGCTAAATCAGAAGCACCGTCATATCTAAAAATTTTCAAATTGAAAAAATGCTAACTTTGGGTGTGGAACAAAACGAACCCTCCTACAACATAAAGCATACGTCTCATCCCAGTAACTCCACATCTTGATCTTCTCCATTGCATTGGAGCAATTGCAGACCACGTATCTGATCTCGGATTATAAACTTCACACTCTGAATGAATTGCAAATAAAGATCCACCGCCTAAAAAAATTTGTTTTACACTGTATAAATTGCACACGTTCGTTGTGTAAAACGATAGTTTAACATTGCTATGGTATGAATAATTTTTTAAATAGTTCAGTGCCGATAACCAACAAGTGCATTTAAAAGAAACAAGTATTCGTGTCAATGTCTCATTTTTTTTGTGGTGAAAACTCTAGAAAAATGGTTTGTTTTTGCACCATCACCGGTACCTTCATTGCTATCATTTTTGCATTTCTTCTCCTATTGGAAATTATTTTTTTGTTTTCCGATAAAGATCACGAGCATGGTGGAAATGTTGATAATGCGACAAAAATAACGTAAGTTACTTTTTATTTATTAAGGAATTTTAAAAATAATTGTTTTTCCATTGTAGAAAATATTGATAATTTGTAATCTAAGAGCCCATATGTAATTATGGAGTTGGTTGAAAATGTGGGGAAACTTACTGCACTGTTTTACTTTTGGCAAAAATGTACTTATTAAATAAATAAACTTTTTTGAATTTTTTTTGTACAAAAATGGCCTCATTCAGGAAAGTTAGGCGGTTGAGATGCTGAGTGATAGCAAACAATCACAACTAGGGCTAGGAAAAAATATCGATATATGGATATTTCTATATACCTATCGATATTTTCTAAATATTGATATAAAATTCGCAATTCTTAGCTACCGATTTTCCCTGAGTGGGCCAATAATTTTTTTCAAAGCCCACTTACCCACTGCAAATAAATAAGACTCGGCTCCTTTAGGTTTGCGTTCTAAAGTTCTTGGTGTTGCTAGCGCACATCTCCTTTCAGGAGCCAAATGATACCTCATAGCTTCTAATAATAATTCTCTACAATGATTATCTTCTCTAACTAATTTTTCGCAATCGACACGAGTCATGAGAAATTCTCGATTAACTAAAGGTAATCTAACGTGTTCCATTAACTGAAAAAAATTGTTAAATTTTCCTCTTACTGTTATTATTAGACAACACTTACTTTTGATATATACTCTTTACGTTCTGATAAGTTGTGTTTTATCCAATTTAATACAGCACTAAAGACGTCTTCTTCTGAACAAATGTTTAATTGACTGTTGGAAATTAAATCTTCAACCTGAAAAAATATTTTCTTTTCAAAATTAATGTTTCAATTATTTATTGGTGGAAAATTGAGATTTAAAAGATTTAAGAGATTTATTACGGTTCGTGCGTTTGTGGAGGTTTTCCACGTAAATATTTAACTAGCAAAGTGACTTTTCTGGCGATTAAGTACCTAACTGTTTGGTTTGGGATGGCGGAAATGTCGGAAAGTATAATAAAATATGGGACTTGAAAATGATTATGATCTCATCTGAATATTCGCAGTTACAGTGTGAAAATTAGAAAACGTACAATCGACTACACAAGGTTGTGACCCACGTGACTTGCTAGCCATGACTCTACCTGTCGTATTTGTTTCATAACATGTGAAATCATACTTTCGTTATTTTCTCTTTCCCTAATTTTGTTAGACGAAAAAGTTTCAAATAAAAGTTGTAGGGCATAAAATTCTGCATCTAAGTCATCAAAGATAATGAATTTTTCGTTTTCCGTAAGGGCAGAAATTAAGTATGAAAGTGTTCAAAAATTACCTCAAAATAGCGATACCGAGCAACCGCAACTAAAAGTCTTAAATGCAACCCTCTGGTTGTGATATGTTATTGGAAAGCTTTTGAAAGTGACCCAATAGTTTTGGTCCTAGTTAGACGACTATACATTTGTGGAAAACTCACATTTTTGGTATTTAGAGAAAATAAAACGTCAAGAGCCTTATCGAGCTTTCGGGCTAAAATAATAGCTACTTCCGTCATTCCTATAGGTTCTCGAGTCGCTCGAAAGTAAAAAAATATTATGAAGAGTCTTCTTGAGAAAGAAAATATTCCCTAGATTACCTACTAACTTCATACACTATTAAATATTTAATTTATTAAATTTAAATACCCAAAGTAAAATGTAACCCAGTTACAATTTCACGATTCAGCTCATATAATGTATTATTTTTTATACGTTTTCACTTTCTATTTAGTAGGTAATCAAATAGTTTTTTTATTGATCCAAGGGTAAAGTTATACTTTATATGACAAGTTCACCTGTAATTATGTGTTATGTTATACTTTTAATTTTTTAATTCTTGTAATTGACTAAGTTGTGATTATTATTTTCTATTATTATTTCATATTCTTTCAATAAGTGGCCCAAATTGGAGTTAAAAATATATAGATATTGTTTATAATATTCAGTGTGTTCTTAAAAAATTTGTGATATTTTTGCAATTTCCGGTTTAACCGGAAGTGTTTTGTTAACCGAAAATAGTGTCAAATTATAGATATTCATAAGATTAATACATGTACCAATTTTCAAATTTTCATTTTTATTACAAGAAAAACTAAAGCTTTTTGAAATTTTTACATTTAAAAAATCATAACTCCGGTCCTGCTGCATTGATGTAAATAAAATAAGCGGCGTTACATAGAGAATTACCTTGCCTGTATTACATCCAAAAATGAAAGAAATGGCCGGAAATATTCAAAACATTTAATAATATTCAACGTGTTCTTAAAAAACTTCTGATATTTTTGCAATTTCCGGTTTAACCGGAAGTGTTTTGTTAACCAAAAATAGTGTCAAATTATAGATATTCATGAGATTAATACATGTACCAATTTTCAAAATTTCATTTTTATTACAAGAAAAACTAAAGCTTTTTAAAATTTTGACATTTAAAAAATCATAACTCCGGTCCTGCTGCATTGATGTAAATAAAATAAGCGGCGTTACATAGGAAATTACCTTTTCTGTAATGCATCCGCAAATCATTATCATATCATCATCATCCCCAATGCAACATCAAAAATCGCTTCCGATTGAAGCTGAATTAAAAAAATTATTTTAGGAACTCCCTTTATATTTTTTAATACAGTCAAAACCGGTTATAACGACACCGCTTTGTACGACGTATCGGATATAACGACGAAATGTAGTTCATAAAGACCGTTTTTTGCGGCCTCTCAAAATCGTTATAACAGGTTTTGACTGTATTTTTAAACCTTGTAAAGCTTTGTTATAGTATATAATAGTTTCCGCTTTAAAAGTGCTCTATTCACCGGACCAGCACTTGGATAGGTGACCATTTAAGTTGTGTCATAATGCATTTGACCTTGCTTCGGAGGGTACGTTAAGCCGTCATATTTTAATTATGTCAAAATTACGTTTAAAACACTCCTGTGTTATCAAGGTTTTTAACTTGAGCCAGAAATTTAAAGATTTCAATTTTTTATCTTTATGAAATTAAACACCAAATCCATTATCACTACTTATCATTCTCAAATGTATGAACTGTAAAACTATACGTTTTGACTTTTAGAAGCTTGTATTTTTATGAAATATTGTTTTCAAGTAAAAAAAATTTCTGGAAAATTATTCTTTGATTTTTGTGTTATTTTAAAAGTTTTCTTTCATTTCTTTCTTTTCTCTTTTTTCCATATATGAAAAATGACATTTTAAAGTCAACAAAAAATACACTTATAAAAAGAAAATGACAAATCTTTATTTACCACAAAGATTTCACTATAATACGATCGAGTTACACCGATGAGTTTTTCCTCTTTTTTCTCAGATTTCCTCCATTTAAAATTTTCCTGTACTGTACCTATTATAAGTTTATAAGTGTTTATTTCATACAAATAAATCCCCTACCACATAGCTTTTCAATAAATTGAGTTCAGAAAATAAATTGGTCAGAAAACAACGTCATATAAAGCAAAAAAACAACGAGGAACTTTTTCCTGTTGTATTTTTTTGTGCATTTCTTTAAAAGTTTATAAATTAAAATTTTCAAATTAAATTTTAATAAAAAAAAATATAGATTATTTTATATGTTCAGAAAGATAATTTTACGAACTTTCAAAATATTAAAAAATATACAGGGTGTTCCATTTAAATTAAGAAATTTTATTCCATTTCCGGTTATATCGGAAGTCAAAATATAAAGTATTTGGTATCGTATAATAACTAATTTTACGATCTTTCAAATTATTGAAAGATATACAGGGCGTTTTTAAAAATTTTGATATTTATGTAATTTCTGGTTTAACCGGAAGCGTTTTGTTAATCGAAAATAGTGTCAAATAATAGATATTTATTGAATTGATTTAAATATCCAATTTCAGGTTTTCATTTTTATTACAAAAACAATTAGAGATTATTAGAGTTTTGACATTCAAAAAATCATAACTCCGAATCCGCTTCATACATGTCTTTAAAAATTTACAGTTAGATAGAGAATCACGTTGTGTATAACATATCAAAATCTGTATAAATCGGCCGAACCAGTTTTTGAGAAAATCCATTTCAAAATTATGACCTACTTTGGCCCCTTAAAGAAATGCAATTTTGAAACAATTTTTAAAATCGACTTATTTAGAATGAGGGCCCTATATTTTGGCTGTACAATGCCGTTTTGAAATTTTTATAAATATAATTACCGGCCAAGTTATAAGGGTAAAACCACAAAATGGGACAATCATTCTATTGACCGCCATTTTGAATAAAACAATTATTAGAAATTTATTTTTTTAATTGGGGCTCAGATATACTATCTTATAGCTAAGTAAAATTTAATTTGGCCCAAATTTGCAAATATGCGCCCAAAAACACACCTTATTTTTGGACACCCTGTATATATTTCTTATAAAAGCTTAGTTTCCCGATGAAATAATTTTAAAGTGGCTAAAATCAAATTCATCAAAATCGGTTCAGTGGTTTTTGCTCCAGAGTTACAGACAGGACAGACATTTCAGTTCAAAAAATCGAAAAATTTTTTTTTGTATTTTTGGAATCAGGTTGACTCATTAGTCATTTCTCAGTCGAGAAATGCAAAAAAAAATTTTTTTTCTCTCGATTATAACAACTTTTTCTTAGATGAAAGATAAAAGCTTATGACATCAAGTAAATAAATTGTGTAATCAACAACAAAAAATAAATTCATATTGATTTACGTCATCTTCCTTTAAATTAAATTGGCGGGAATTTTTTTTTTAAATTTAACCCCCAACATATTTATATGTCTGAACCATTGAATAAAGAAATAACCCCACTCTACCAGGAAAGAGCCATTTAGCTAATAATATGGATCGCAATGGTTTTCTAAATGTAGCGATTTCCTGTCAATTTCTCAAGTAGAAATTGTTGCTAATACTCCCACTTGTAAGGAAAGATCGTGACAGCCAGTGATAATTTAAACTCGACGAAATGAATGAGTCATATCCATAGTTTTCGAAATTGTCGTTTCCGTCGCATTTTCTCTTATAGGCAACGGTTGCTAACCTTCCTTCCGGATCTTTATATTCTAAGGGATGAACAGTGTCAAAGTTTGACGTTTGTAAATAAATTTTAAAATCTTAGGTTAAGTTCTTTTTGTGTTGAATTATGTGAAAACAGTTTAACAGTAAACGTCAAACGTTGACCTTTTATTTATTAGTTTATTGTGTAAAGTTGGCATAGCTAAGAATTATAAATTTAATTCTCGGATTAAAATAGAATTCTCTTTTATGCAACCGGGTAAGGGTACAGGCATACACAAACCCACATCCACATGACTCACCTATCACGCTGTAGATAATATTTCAATTATGTATAACAAACTTTTAATTTAAACAATAATAATTATTAAGTTTATTGTTTACATTTGAAGATTAATTAATATCTTATCAGTTATAGAATTGCTAGTCTATGGAGGAGTTAGCTTTTGTTTATAATTAGGTAAATTAATTAACGAATGAGTCATCACTCATCAGAAATGTACACGTTAGAATTAAATAAAATTTATAAACAAATTATTTATTATAAATATCGATTTTATTTGTAATAGAATTTTTTCGTTCTTAAATGTTAAACAAGTGTCGTTAACTCCAAAGGTTATAGTAACACTTTATAGAAAGTGAAAGTAAACACGCAACAATCAAACTAAATTACATACGTACAAATTGAAAATTGCAAAAAAGACGTTCTAAAATTTTCCCTCTAAATATTTAATTTCCTTCGAAAATGCTCAAAAGTCTGCATTTATACAACTTTATTTTATTTCCGAAAAAAGTTCATCATACGAATTTCCTATTTAAAGACGAGGAATTGCACATTTTCCCTCTTTCGTAACTATCAAGGGATGAAATATACAAAAGCGACCCTTGAAAAAACTTGGCAAAGTTTCAAAGGTTCGCACACTTATAAGTTCAAGGGTTGGATATTTTTCAAGTTTAATAACAAAAATCAATGAAGCGTGCTTAGAAGAGGAATATTCCAGAACAATTGTTTATAAATATAAAATAATGATTAAAAAGTTAGTAGGTGTCTAGGGTTAAACAAATGAACGAATATTCTCGATGTTTCTAGAAATCACCATGATAACTTGTTTAACCACCAGTTGATCAAATTGACAGTAAAAATAATGACTCACGTTCCATAATCAACATCGCTGCCAACTTTTAGTACGTGAATGTTGTTAACATCGAGATTGTTGCTACTAACGGATAGTTGGGCGAATTTGTTGGTAATTCTGCACAGCATTATAAGCAAAATTTGTAAGATTGTATAAGTACGTTCGAATCGACGTAGGAAATTTATTATTGTGCTGAATCTAGAGTGAGTTTGTTACTACAAAAACAAAATAAAAATATAAAAACATTCAAAGGTAAGTCAAAAATGATTTTTAATTTTTAAAAAATTCAAAAATTTAATTTTTAAAAAATTCAAAACTTTAATTTTTAATTTTTTTAAAACAAAACTCAAAACTTCAATTGTTTTTTTTTAGGTGAGTTTGTTGACATTTTTCACTGGTTTCTTTTGTTTAATTACCTCAATGTAAAATGTACCTCAATTATTTTATTTAATTTTTGTTTAATTTCGAACTTCATGTTTTTTTAATCCAGACTTATGAATTTTTCATTTGTTTAAACAATGATCGTATGTTTGTTTTTAACGTCTCGTAACCTTCATTTGTTTTTTTTTACATTAATTTGTTTTAATTTTGATTATTAAAAAGCAATTTTTTTTAAATGTAATATTGCAAAATGTTACATAAAATTGTGAAATATAACCAACGTTTATAAAGGTAATATTTTTATTTCTACGTGTAACAAAAACAAAATAATAATTTATGACAGCAATATGAGTTACGTGTACTCTGTACTTATCGAAAGTTTTTCCTTTTCCGCATTCGCAGTTTGTGTTTGTAGATTAGGCAACGTAATATACACGCAAACATTCATTAAATTTATGTTAATCTACAAGGGGTAACCTTTGATTATTAATTTCCCAATTTGCGATTTAACCTAGAGAATTAATTTTTTGGACGGAAAATAATAGAATTTATAAATAATAAAATTAGATGATTGACGAAGTTGCCTTAAGGTTAACTGAAACTTGGAATTTTTAGGGAGGTCGAAAGGGGTATAAAACTGTTTATTTCGAAATAACTCAAAAAATGTCCTGTTTAACGAAAAATACAATCAGATATTTTTTGTAGCTTATAAAATTTCTAGTAAATTTATTTCTTTACAGTCTCTCTACTACAAATATTACGGGAGTTAACCAAGTTTTGAAAATTACAGTTTTACATCTCTAATCGAATTCGTGATTTATCGCACGATTTTTTGAAAATAACCCATAAAATATCAATTTAACGAAAAATTCATTCAGATCTTTTTGAAAGCTTATGAAATTTCCTTTAATTTTATTTGTTTTGAAACCCCAAACCACAAATATTAAACGAGTTATGGCGCTTTGAAAGTTGAACGTTTTTCCACCTCTATTCGAAATCATTTTTTGCAAATAACTCAAAATATATCAATTTAACAAAAAATTCATTCGAATCTTTTTGAAAGGTTATAAAATTTTCTTTAATTCAATTTTTTTCCCAAGCCCCTAATAAAAATATTAAGCGAGTGATCTCGTTTTGAAAAGTGAACGTTTTCCACCTCTATTCGAACTCATGATTTATCGCTCGAGTTTTTGAAATTACCTAACTCAAAATATTATCAATTTAGCAAAAAATTTATTAGGATCTTTTTTGAAAGTTTCCAAAATTTTCTTTAATCCTATTTTTTTCACAGCCTCCTACTATAAATATTAATCGAGCTATGGCTTTTGAAAACTATCATAATTTTTAATCGATTCCCTAATTTTGTTCTTTATATCGTGAATTATTGAATTAATTATTTGAATTAAATCCAAATTTTTGATTTTTTTCCACAGCTTGAAAGAAAAATGGCAAACAACAGTGTCATGAATTTAAAAGTTTTTCTTCGAGACGACAAAGATTCCGAAGCTCGTCGTTTTACAGTAGACACGTCCGTCGTAACAAGTTACTTATTTATGAAGGAAAAGTTACAGACTGTTTTCCCAACATTACGGGAAACCCAATTTAAAATTACATGGAAAGGTAAATTTTAATTCCAATTTTGTGCGTTCCTTTTTTCACTTTAATTTTTTTTTTAAATTCAGATCACGACAGCGATGAAATTACAATTGCAACCGACGAAGACTTTATAACGGCTTTTACTGAAATGAGCAGCGATCACGTAAAAACCCTCTTTGTTACTGTTATTCAACGTAACCCTGAAGGTATTTTTATGGCTGGTATCGAAGAACCCAACATGATGAGAAGTCCTCGCGTCGTGTGCGACATTTGCTCCCAAGTTATCACCGGTTATCGTTACAAATGTCTCCAATGTCCAGATTACGATCTATGCACAACGTGCGAGTACCAAGGCAACCATTCCGACCACATTATGATGCGTGTTCCCAACAACGAGATGTACATGCCCAAGTGCGGACGCAAATTTATGCACCATCTCGCTAGAGGACTTAGAAAGTCAGCTGCTGCAGCAAACAAAGAAGCTTATCGTGCAGCAAAATACGCAAGTAAATTCGTCAGTAATCCAGCAGCCGGAGCAACAACTTCAGACGAAAATAAAAATACGTGTCACGGAGAAGGTGCAGGCACTTCTCAAGGAAATCAACCTCGCGGTTGTCCTTTTACAACAGGTGAAGATTTTGCAGGACTCAATTTGGGCGACTTGCAAGGATTAGGTGAAATGGCCAAACAACACTTGTAAGTGGTTTTGATGTTCGCAAAAAATATTTGTGCTAATTTAAAAATTTTAGGGGTCCCATTTTTGATATAATACAAAATGCTGCTACCCAACCACCACCAGCTGAGAACGCAAACAATAATACCACAGGCAACAATAACGATCAAGGAGGTTTGCTTGTAGATGCTATTCGTAACGCGATGCAAGGATTTTTCGGTAAGTTTTTCAAAAATAATAACCGTTCAATTAGTAATGTTATTTCAAAAGGTCCAATTCCTGAAACTACTCCAAATGCAAATCAACCACCTGCGAGTACTCCAAGCAAACCGTCGTCTGCTAAATCGTCAGCACCCGGTTCGACAACTGGAAGTTTTGAAACTCCCCAAAACACACCATCCGAACACATTTCAATGGATGTCGACGAGTCGGCTGCTAAAGTAGACCCAAAACCAGCTGCACGTGAACCAGGATGGGCTTTTGTTACTAACGCCCCCAATACTAATCAAAGTGGTGCAAATGCTCAACCACAAGCAGCAGATCCAACTGCTCCGACTCTTGTCTATCATGAAAGTACGTAAATTAAATTAGTTTTTTTCTACATTTATTAAATTGCTTTTTTTAGATCCTAAAATTGCCGAAGGGTTAGTCAAGTTGCACGAGATGGGATTTTCTAACGAAACAGGAATGCTTACGCATCTTCTCGAGCGTCATCATGGAGATGTCGGTGCCGTCGTTAGGACAATCGTCGATATGAAGATATAAATAAAGAGCACTATTATGTTATAATTAAATGGTCTTTTGGTGTATTAGAGGACATATTACTGTATGACATGTTCTTATAATCGCTAGTCGTTTAAGTATGTTTTAATCAAAATATTAGATTGTAGTCGTACCTATGTATTTTAAATATATGCGTTTTCTGATATAATAAACGTTAATTAAATGAAAAGATTTACTTACCTCTTGAAATGGAAGCAATAGAAATTCTTCGGTGCCAACAACTTGTTGGAAATTTTGCAATGCAAAACAGTGTGATCTACGATGGAGTTCTTTACAGGAATGTGTGTCTGAAAGAAATAAGTAGGTTAACAGCTAGGTCTAGGTCAAAAGGGACTAAAAGTATTGAAATATTATTTAAACAGGACCGGGTTAGGGATTTTTTTTACTTTTCCACGATTAGTCAAGTTTTCTCAATAATTTAATACAATAAGTACCGGTACTTTGAATCTTGGTTAACCACTATAGTTAGAGATTTACGTGGTTACAAGTAGGCGTTGCCTGTATCAAATTTAACCTAATGACGTAATCCGTACAGGATTTTAACCGAGACTCAAAATGTCAAAATACCTAAGTCCTAGAGTTGTTTTATAGAAAATTGGCATGTGGCCATAAAAGGACTTTTTAATGCGTATTCAAGCTAATTTTATAATGTTACAAATTAATCAAAAATATACAGGGTGTTCCTATGATTAATTTAACATTTTTATACCCACTTTAACTAGAATTGATTATAAAAAATACTATTGTAAAGTATTATGTGCAGAATCATTCCCTAATTTCAAAACTTGTGATATATCTCTAATTTCCGGTTTAACGGGAAGCGCTTTGATAACCAAAATTAGTGTCAAATAATAGATATTTATAAGAGGAACGTGTTTGCCAACTTTCACATTTTATTTTACTTATCAAGATCTGATTTTTGAAATTTGAGCTTCAAAAAGTCATAACTCCGGTCCTGGAAAAATTGAAGAAGTAAAATAGGCGTCGTTCGATTAAGAACTATGATGGCAATAACCTGTTTAAAAACTTTAAAAATTTTAAACAACTTTGGCCCCTTAAAGGTAGGCAATTGAACACAATTTTAAAAATCTATTAAAGTAGGACTAAAGCCACATCTTTTGTCTATAAATCGTCGTTTTTAGATTTTCGTAATCTTAACCACCGCCTAAGTTATAAGCGAAAAAACACGAAATGGGACAATTGTTATATTGGCCGCCATTTTGAATTTAAAAATTTTAAAAAATATTATAATATTCATTTAATTGAAGTTAAGATGTACTATCTTACATGCTGAATAGGGGCAGTCCCCTAACACTAAATCTATCTACTACTACTAATATTTCTATCGATAATGAAACGCCCTATACTATAATACCTATACCTAGAAATTATAGAATTAAGGCTTTTAATAGAGTAAAAATTTCTTCTAAAAACAAATCTCTTATAAGAAAGACAAGGAGTTACTTGAATAATTTGGGCGAAAAATTAGATGTATTGTACTAATACTGAGAGTAATTTAAAGGAAGTTCGAAAAGTGTTACTAATACGTCCCTGGTGTACAGTAATTTACTTGCAAAGAATTACTAGATACTCGTATTTTACAAATCGTGACTTACGACTTTGTTATTTTAGATCAACAAAAGTATAAAACTTTTATAAAAGACATTACTCCAATTTCCCTTTTTATTTGCTTTTCTTTTTGGCTCTTAGAAAATGTCAGACTCAGAGCGTACTGACAAGCGCGTGGTTTTTCATAGCTCCTACTATTTAATTTTATGATCACTGCTTCTATACAAAAGGAAATATAAATACTCAAAAGAAGAATTTTTTGTGACATTCGCAGTCGTCTTTTTAAATTATTTTTAAATATACAGAGTGGTAACTAGAGAGCGGAATTTATGCATTTTGTTTATTTGTAAATTTTTGTAGGAAAGCGATGAAACTTTTGATAAGGCCGAATTAAAGCCCTAATTAGATATTTCAAGCCGATTATGACTCGCTTAGTTTTGCTATTATTTTAAATTTTTGCATCTTCTACAATTTTGTTAGTGCATATATTTTAAATATCTGGACATAATTTAAAAAAATATGCATGTTTTAAAAATCTGTATTATTTTTAATAAATCTGTATAATTAAAAAAAATATATTGTTAAAAAAATTCTGCATATTTTAAAAAAATCAACAAAACAATTTGAGCGTATTTATTTTTAAAATCTGCACATATTTTTTAAAAATCTGTATTATTTTTGTTAAATCTATGAATATTTAAAAAGAATTTCTGCAAATTGTTACAAAACTTCTACATATTTTTAAAGAATCTGGGCAAATTTTAAAAGAAAGTCTGCATCTTTTAAAAATATCTCTGCACCTTTTAAAAATATGTTTGCATATTTAAAAAAAATCTGTGCTAGTTTAAAAAAACTGAGCATATTTTTAAAAAATCTGTGCATATGTAAAAAACCTCTAAATATTTTGGAAAAAACGTATTTTTTTAAAATCTGGGCATATTATTTTAAAGATATATACAATTTAAAAAATATTCTACATATTTTTAAAAAACTTCTGCATATCATAAAAAATCTGTGCATATTTAAAAAAAATCTGTGCTTATTTTTTTCAATCTGTACATATTGTTTTAGAAATTTGTATTATTTTTAATAAATCTATGCATATTTTAAAAAAATTCTGCATATTGTTAAAAAATTACAGCATGTTTTTAAAAAATCTGGGAGTATTTTAAAAAACGCTGAGCATATTTTAAAAACGTGTCATCTTTTAAAAATATCTCTACATATTTTTAAAAACTTCTGCATATTAAGAAAAAATTGGGGATATTTTTAAAAAATCCGTGCATATTTTTTTAGAATCTGTGCATATATTTTGCAAATCTGTATTATTTTAAATAAATCTATCCATATTTAATTTTTTTTGCATATAGTTAAGACACTTTATCTTTTATATTTAAAAAAAATCTGTGCATATTTTAAAAAATTTCTGCATATTGTTACAAAGCTTCTACATATTTTAATAAAATCTGGACAAATTTTAAAGAAAATCTGCATCTTTTAAAAATATCTCTGCACTTTTTAAAAATATGTTTGAATATTTTTAAAAAATCAGTGCTTGTTTAAAAAAAACCTTAGCGTATTTTTATAAATCTGAGCAAATTTTAAAAAACCTGCATATCTTTTAAAAATCTATGCAAATATAAAAACTATTCTACATATTTTTAAAAAACTTCTGCATATCAAAAAAAAACTGGGCATATTAAAAAAAATTCTGTGCATATTTTTTTTCAATCTATGCATATTGTTTAAAAATTTGTATTATTTTTAATAAATTTATGCATTTTTTTAAAAAATTCTGCATATTGTTAAAAAAAACTTCTGCGTATTTTAAAAAAACTGGTCATATTTTAAAAAATGCTGAATCTTTAAAAATATCTCTACCTATTTTTAAAAACTTCAGCATATTAAAAAAAGATTGAGCATATTTAAAATAAATCTGTGCATATTTTTTGCAAATCTGTATTATTTTATTTTTAATTTTTTTGTATAAGTATAGTTAAGAAACTTCTGCATATTTTAAAAAATCTGGGCATATTTAAAAAAAACGCTGCATCTTTTAAAAATATCTCTTCACCTTTTAAATATATCCTTACATATTTAAATAAAATCTGTGCTTATTTAAAAAACTAAGGGCATATTGTTAAAAAATCAGTATTATGTTTGTTAAATCTATGTATATTTTAAAAAATGTCTGCATATTGTTACAAAGCTTCTACATTTATTTTAATAAAATCTGGGCATATTTAAAAAAAAATCTGCATATAAAAAAAATATCTCTGCACCTTTTAAAAATATCTTTGCATATTTAAAGAAAAATCTGCATATTTTTTTAAAAATCTGCATTTTGATTTTTTAAATGAGTGCTTATTTAAAAAGATTCTGGTCGTATATTTTAAAAATCTCTGCTTATGTAATAAAATTGCTAAAGATTTTTAAAAAATCAGGGGCATGTTTTAAAAAATCTGCATGTTTTTAAAAAATCTGTGCATATTTTAAAATAATCAGCATTATTTTAAGTTTTATTTATTAGTTAGTTAGTTATTTTTTAAACTTGCGCATATTTAAAAAATTTTCTACATATTTTTATAAAGCTCCTGCATGCGTATTAAAAAAGAAATGTGGGCATATTTTAAAAAACCTCTGCTTTTTTTGTTTGTATATTTTTTAAAAATCCGTTCATCCGCGTATTAAATGACATACAGTATGTGCCATATTTTACATCTTTGAAATCTGATAGAAATTCAAGTTACTATTGTCATCAAATTACAAATAGGTATTTGTTAAATAAGAATAATATTAAATTCTTTCCAGCCGTTTCTTTCTTTCCACTATGTATACGCGATTAAAATTAAGCATCGTTCCGATCCATTTAAAATCATAAGGGTGAAAAAATGTCAAGTAATATTTCAATAAAAAGTAAATTACCTGCAAAACTTCTTATACCCAAACAATTTGTTGGATGTAACTGTTTCATTAAAAATTTACAGCAAGCTTCCCTAACGGTTGCCATTTGTAAAATACTACTTGCTGGTAACAAAACTTGTACATTATCCGGTGTTATTACAATTTGTCCTGTGTAACCATACTCAATTAATAATTCTACAGCGACGTGATCCATATCGTGCAAGACAACTTCCGCGCTTCCATTTTCTTTCAATTCGCCTAAGATGATTTTGAAAAAAAAAATTAAAATTGATGAAGATTTAATTTGATCACATTAATATAAATAATGTATATAAATTATTAGATTTAAGTTAAAACGATAGCGTGACTTGCGAATCGCCCTTGGCAAAGAATTCACTTTATTATAATGATTTATCGTTATTTTAAGAATAATGTCAGAGTCGTTTCCGTGGTGTAAACTACTAAATTCTTTTGTATAATTTTAGGGGTTGAAACTGTTTCTTATTCTTTACATAATAATAAATATACCTAGAGGTAAATCTTGTGAAAGTGCGTTGAACTTTTTAACCTGAGATACACTTTTGTAGCAATTAGGGCATAGTAGTGTTTGGAAAATTGAGGAAATAATTTTAGTTTTTCAGTTTTTGATTTCAGAGTTGATAAGAAATCAAAACGTGGATTTAATGATTTTATGTATACTTACGTTTAAAATATTTTTTTGCTAAATAATTATAAAATGTTGACGTTTTTATAAATGAAAACTAAACGAGCGTAAAAATAATTCATGGTTTTTAATTAGAGCAACCGTCAATTAATTTAACACACCTGAAACGACTCTTAATTATATTTACCTTTCTTACGTTCCTAAACAAAACGATTTTATGTACGCACACATGCATTACATCGTATTACATGCAATTTCAAAGCAGCTTTCAACAGCCCTCGCACTTTCTCAGCCTTTTGAATATTATTATGCTTTCAAGTTGCATTTTAATGAAAAAAATTATTATGTGCATGTTAATACTAATCACAAAAAACAAACTGACTTAGAAATTAAAGTATACAATTACCATTAAACATTGCGAAAAAGTATGGACTAATCGATGCTAGAACCACTTTATGGGCTTTAATGGATTCTAATCCTACATGTAATGTAATATCACATAGCTACAAAATGAAAAAAAATACATCTAATATTATTTATTCAAAACACACTACTTCTAGGAACTAATATTTCATTTTTTTTATAACATAGATACAGAGTCTGGTAAATATTCAGGAATGGCTCATTTACTGTTTAATCTCGAGTGTTTTAAGTTTTAGAGTCAAAAACACGAAATAGATACCACTATCATCAATATACAAGGTAACACACAGATCTACAGATATATGAAAAACAGGCTCACAGAAAGTCATACTGAGGTATTGATGGACATCCAGAGATACTGCAACACCGATCCCTGATGGCGAGCGGTAGGGATAAGTTAGCGCAGATTTGGCCACGCCTTTTTAATAACTTAAATACGTTTACTACTGTGTTAATGGGGTTAATACCAATTTAGTTATCTGCGCATCCCCACCGCTCGCCAACATAATACTGTCTTACAGTAGAAAGATAAAAAAAACAGACACATTCAACGGGCAGTAAACATACAAGCAGAACAGCACACTCTAGATTGATATTACGGCTGACAGACCAGCCAAAAGGTTTAGATTACCCTAACAGACAAGGCAATATGCAGACCGAAATAAAGACAGGCATATAAACCAGCTGAAAGTTCAGTAGACAGTACTACAGAGTACAGACATATACACAGACAAGCAGATCGATAAACCGAGCGACAAGCTAGCCAACAGATATGCAGAGAGTCAGACTGACATAAAATTGATTACGCAGATGTCCAGATAAACAAAACTAAAAAGAAATATATTGTAAAACCTAGACTTCCAGACTAGACTAATTAACAGGCCGAGTTACAAATAAAACAATAGACCGACGGGCAAGCCGATGAAGTATAAGTTTACAAACAATATGCAACACATTATGAACATACAGATGAGCAGACGAACAGATAAACCAATCTAGAGATCATCGTGCAGAACTACAGACCGACATAGTATCAGATAAAAAGTTACAACCCGCTTGGCCGAATGTTTACAGACTTACCAACAGAGAGACAAAAAGACAAGTTAATAAGCTAATCAATATAGGTCAACTAACAGACAGACTAGTAGACATATTAACAACAGACATGCAGACTGTCATATACAGTAACAGAAAGAAAAGTAGGCAAACTTATAGAGCGTCTGACAGAAGGGCTACAGATATACAAATAGGCAAGCTAACAAGCTGACAAATAGGTCAACTAACAGACAGACTAGTAGACATATCAACAACAGACATGCAGACTGTCATATACAGTAACAGAAAGAAAAGTAGGCAAACTTATAGAGCGTCTGACAGAAAGGCTACAGACATACAAACAGGCAAGCTAACAGGCGGCTGAATAGGTCAACTAATAGACAGACTAGCAGATATATCAACAACGAATATGCAGACTGTCATATACAGTAACAGAAAGAAAAGTAGGCAAACTTATAAAGCGTCTGACAGAAAGGCTACAGACGTAAAAATAGGCAAGTTAACCGGCTGACGAATAGGTCAACTAGTAGGCAGACTAGCAGACATATTAACAACAGACATGTAGACTGTCATATACAGTAACAGAAAGAAAAGTAGACAAACTTATAGAGCGTCTGACAGAAAGGCTACAGACATACAAATAGGCAAGCTAACAGGCGGCCGAATAGGTCAACTAATAGACAGACTAGCAGAC
Organism: Malthinus seriepunctatus; assembly: GCA_963924605.1. NCBI lineage: Eukaryota > Metazoa > Arthropoda > Insecta > Coleoptera > Cantharidae > Malthinus > Malthinus seriepunctatus. The sequence goes on from OZ004603.1 coordinate 18,820,421, forward strand.
ATATCAACAACGAATATGCAGACTGTCATATACAGTAACAGAAAGAAAAGTAGGCAAACTTATAAAGCGTCTGACAGAAAGGCTACAGACGTACAAATAGGCAAGTTAACAGGCTGACGAATAGGTCAACTAGTAGGCAGACTAGCAGACATATCAACAACGGACATGGAGACTGTCATATACAGTAACAGAAAGAAAAGTAGACAAACTTATAGAGCGTCTGACAGAAAGGCTACAGACATACAAATAGGCAAGTTAACAGGCTGACGAATAGGTCAACTAGTAGGCAGACTATCAGACATATCAACAACCGACAAGCAGATTTACATATACATAATTAGAAAGAAAAGTAGGCAATTTCACAGAGCGTTTGAATAAAGGCTACAGACACAACAATAGACATACAAATAGGCAAGCTAACACGCTGCCGAATAGGTCATCTAATAGACAGACTAGCAGACATATCAACAACGGACATGCAGACTGTCATCCAGACACATCAACAGGCAGAAAGACAGACAAGCTAATAAGATGACCGACAGACTGACTGACACACGTATCAACAACGAACATCCATTTCCAGTTACAGAAAGGTAACTATTCGGGCTTAGTAACTTTAGTCTTAGTACTGAATAGCAATTACGTTACAGTAACAGAAAGAAAAGTAGGCAAACTTATAGAGCGTCTGACAGAAAGGCTACAGACATACAAACAGGCAAGCTAACAGGCGGCTGAATAGGTCAACTAATAAACAGACTAGCAGACATATCAACAACGAATATGCAGACTGTCATATACAGTTACAGAAAGAAAAGTAGGCAAACTTATAAAGCGTCTGACAGAAAGGCTACAGACATACAAATAGGCAAGTTAACAGGCTGACGAATAGGTCAACTAGTAGGCAGACTAGCAGACATATCAACAACGGACATGGAGACTGTCATATACAGTAACAGAAAGAAAAGTAGACAAACTTATAGAGCGTCTGACAGAAAGGCTACAGACATACAAATAGGCAAGCTAACAGGCGGCCGAATAGGTCAACTAATAGACAGACTAGCAGACATATCAACAACGAATATGCAGACTGTCATATACAGTAACAGAAAGAAAAGTAGGCAAACTTATAAAGCGTCTGACAGAAAGGCTACAGACGTACAAATAGGCAAGTTAACAGGCTGACGAATAGGTCAACTAGTAGGCAGACTAGCAGACATATCAACAACGGACATGGAGACTGTCATATACAGTAACAGAAAGAAAAGTAGACAAACTTATAGAGCGTCTGACAGAAAGGCTACAGACATACAAATAGGCAAGTTAACAGGCTGACGAATAGGTCAACTAGTAGGCAGACTATCAGACATATCAACAACCGACAAGCAGATTTACATATACATAATTAGAAAGAAAAGTAGGCAATTTCACAGAGCGTTTGAATAAAGGCTACAGACACAACAATAGACATACAAATAGGCAAGCTAACACGCTGCCGAATAGGTCATCTAATAGACAGACTAGCAGACATATCAACAACGGACATGCAGACTGTCATCCAGACACATCAACAGGCAGAAAGACAGACAAGCTAATAAGATGACCGACAGACTGACTGACACACGTATCAACAACGAACATCCATTTCCAGTTACAGAAAGGTAACTATTCGGGCTTAGTAACTTTAGTCTTAGTACTGAATAGCAATTACGTTACAGTAACAGAAAGAAAAGTAGGCAAACTTATAGAGCGTCTGACAGAAAGGCTACAGACATACAAACAGGCAAGCTAACAGGCGGCTGAATAGGTCAACTAATAAACAGACTAGCAGACATATCAACAACGAATATGCAGACTGTCATATACAGTTACAGAAAGAAAAGTAGGCAAACTTATAAAGCGTCTGACAGAAAGGCTACAGACATACAAATAGGCAAGTTAACAGGCTGACGAATAGGTCAACTAGTAGGCAGACTAGCAGACATATCAACAACGGACATGGAGACTGTCATATACAGTAACAGAAAGAAAAGTAGACAAACTTATAGAGCGTCTGACAGAAAGGCTACAGACATACAAATAGGCAAGCTAACAGGCTGCCGAATAGGTCAACTAATAGACAGACTAGCAGACATATCAACAACGGATATGCAGACTGTCCTATACAGTAACAGAAAGAAAAGTAGGCAAACTTATAGAGCGTCTGACAGAAGAGCTGCAGATATACAAATAGGCAAGCTAACTGGCTGACGAATAGGTCAACTAGCAGACAGACTATCAGACACATCAACAACAGACAAGCAGATTCACTTATACAGTATCAGAAAGAAAAGTAGGCAATTTCACAGAGCGTTTCAATAAAGGCTACAGACACACCAAAAGACATACAAATAGGCAAGCTAACAGGCGGCCGAATAGGTCATCTAATAGACAGACTAGCAGACATATCAAAAACGGACATGCAGACTGTCATATACAGTAACAGAAAGAAAAGTAGACAAACTTATAGAGCGTCTGACAGAAAGGCTAGAGACGTACAAATAGGCAAGTTAACAGGCTGACGAATAGGTCAACTAATAGACAGACTAGCAGACATATCAACAACGGATATGCAGACTGTCATATACAGTAACAGAAAGAAAAGTAGGCAAACTTATAGAGCGTCTGACAGAAGAGCTGCAGATATACAAATAGGCAAGCTAACTGGCTGACGAATAGGTCAACTAGCAGCCAGACTATCAGACACATCAACAACAGACAAGCAGATTCACTTATACAGTATCAGAAAGAAAAGTAGGCAATTTCACAGAGCGTTTCAATAAAGGCTACAGACACACCAAAAGACATACAAATAGGCAAGCTAACAGGCGGCCGAATAGGTCATCTAATAGACAGACTAGCAGACATATCAAAAACGGACATGCAGACTGTCATATACAGTAACAGAAAGAAAAGTAGACAAACTTATAGAGCGTCTGACAGAAAGGCTAGAGACGTACAAATAGGCAAGTTAACAGGCTGACGAATAGGTCAACTAATAGACAGACTAGCAGACATATCAACAACGGATATGCAGACTGTCATATACAGTAACAGAAAGAAAAGTAGGCAAACTTATAGAGCGTCTGACAGAAGAGCTATAGATATGCAAATAGGCAAGCTAACAGGCTGATGAATAGGTCAACTAGCAGACAGACTATCAGACACATCAACAACAGACAAGCAGATTCACTTATACAGTATCAGAAAGAAAAGTAGGCAATTTCACAGAGCGTTTCAATAAAGGCTACAGACACACCAAAAGACATACAAATAGGCAAGCTAACACAATGCCGAATAGGTCATCTAATAGACAGACTAGCAGACATATCAACAACGCACATGCAGACTGTCATATACAGTAACATTAAGAAAAGTGGACAAACTTATAGAGCGTCTGACAGAAAGGCTACAGACATACAAATAGGCAAGCTAACAGGCTGCCGAATAGGTCAACTAATAGACAGACTAGCAGACATATCAACAACGGATATGCAGACTGTCATATACAGTAACAGAAAGAAAAGTAGGCAAACTTAGAGAGTGTCTGGCAGAAAGGCTACAGACATACAAATAGGCTAACAGGTTGCCGAATAGATCAACTAGCAGACAGACTAGCAGACATATCAACAACAGACAAGCAGATTGACTTATACATTATCAGAAAGAAAAGTAGGCAATTTCATAGAGCGTTTGAATAAAGGCTACAGACACACCAACGGACATACAAATAGGCAAGCTAACACGATGCCGAATAGGTCAACTAATAGACAGACTAGCAGACATATCAACAACGGACATGCAGACTGTCATCCAGACACATCAACAGGCAGAAAGACAGACAAGCTAATAAGATGACCGACAGACTGACTGACACACGTATCAACGACGAACATCCATTTCCAGTTACAGAAAGGTAACTATTCGGGCTTAGTAACTTTAGTCTTAGTACTGAATAGCAATTACGTACAGACGTACACCGTGTTCTGTTGGTCTTGATAAGATTGGTCTGGGTAAATTCGGTTACGTACCCACAAGGACTTTTTAGAAATCTCTAAATTATTTAAATATCGTGACATTACAAAAATCTAAGCTTGAATTTCTTTTCTTTACAGACATGTGACATTTAGAATATTCAATAAATAATTAACTTAATAATAAATTTTCAAAATAAATAACAATAAATGAATTAAATAATTAAACTCGATAAATACGTCGTTTTCATCTTAATTTATACTCCATATTAAGGTGGTCACGTGTCGGTAAAGAAAAAAAATTTAAGTATATGCTTAATTTATCAATAAACGAATAAACCAACAGAGTACGTTGGGTCGCATAAGACAGTCATAAACCAAACTATCTTTACTAAAAATTTTAATAGAAAATTTCTTTTCGATTAAACGAATCATTTAACAACAAATGAGCCGTTACGGAATAATTTGTTCATCCCTGTATAAATTTAAAAGATATGTAAAGTTTGCTGAAACTCAAAGGTCATTTGCAGAGCACTGTTGTAATGCAAAATTAATTTTAATGATAAAGGTCATTAAATAGACTATAAATTAATTTAAGGTTAATTTATATATTATTATGATGTTATTATTATTAGTAGGTGTTGGTAGCAATTATTTTTCCACATCATCATGTAATTTTAGCTTCTAAATAAATAAAAATTAAAGCCAAAAATCTAAATTTCATACCTGCCCATGCTGCCTCATTTTATAAATATTAGTTAATGCATTATTACTATGATCTGATGTTGATAAAGCAAAATGACCCTTTTGTGTCATAAGGGGTGAATCACAATTTTCGCTTGTTGGTGTTTGAGTCGATGCTTCGAAGACAATATTTTGTTCAGACGCTTCAGGTAATTGTAAGTCTTCAGTTTCAGTACTCATTTTGATCTGAAAGTTTAAAATCAAATTTAAAAAAAATGGTTTAGCGAGTAATTTTGAAGTTTTCAAATTTAAACCAAACGTTTTCAATAACAATTTTATTTGTTTATGGCTTTAGCCTAATTTTTTCCAATTAAAGCTCGAGAACGTCTTGAAATAAATTTGGCATTGATCGAATATTAATAAAACTAATCGAAAGTGTATACTATTTTCAAACTCGAATTAATATTTTTTTATTTTTAGATTCCTCTTGTTCTTGTTTTAGGTAATCTCGATTTTTTTTAATAATAAAAAAAAACAGTTGAAAAATTTAATTACAACCTTGAATTAATAACGTAAACAAACGCACCTTAATTTAATAAAATTAAAAGCAATTGAAATTTTCATTTTAACTAATATTTGACCTATTTTTGGGGTAAAATTCAAGGTCGTATTTGTAACAAATACATAAACGTTTATGGAGCAATAAAAGAGGGTTAGGGTAAACAATAAAATAATAAATAAAATTAAATCACGTAATTGATGTAAAAGGGATGATAAGCAAAGACGTTGATGTAGATTTTCATTTACAAAAATCAAATTCAAAACGTTAAAATATGTAAATTTTCAAAAAAAAAATCAAAAAATCATTTTTTTGTAATCATTAATTAATTAAACAAATTAAGTTATTTATTTACCTTTTCGTTTGTTTTTACACGGTATAAAAAATCAATTTATCATAAAGGAAATTTATTTTTGATGTAACTAAGAGAACACATACTGTCACACTGTAACGCGTTTTGTGAAAACTCACGCACTTTTCTCAACTTTATACATTCCGAGAGGATTGGCGCATGTGACGAGTAGCTTTTCCGACTTATCAATGTATTTTAAAGCAAGACAGAGAGTGATAACTACGTTACAATTCTGTTCGATAAAGAAAATAAGGGTCAGTGCCCCTAGTTTACTGGTGCCCTCTTAACATAAGTGTACTTTGGTTGCATATAACTTAGATTTCTGTAACATAAGTTTATTGATTGAAGGGGTAAATTTTATAAGGAAATTTGATACCGTGGCTCTACCTAGAGGGAAAATTTTGTACTAACAGTAGGTCGCGTTTTCCTTTATATTGATTTTAATTACTTTACGTATTAAAATTTAAAATTTGAAAATCGAAGATACGTTAAAGCCCACCCCTAGAGAAGAAAATCATGGAAGAGGGTAGTATTTTTTAGGAATGTGTTTGGATAAGTTAGGAGGTAAAAATACGAAAAGTCTCCGGTTCTAGGTACATGGCTATGGAAGGTGGGGTGAAAATATTCCGTTTTTGGGATTTCTGCTTATATCTCGATAACCGTGGATCCTAGAAAAAAATTACTTCAAATAAAATAAAAGCTTACTAAATTTTGTACAAGATTGTTTCTATTTATTTTTTCTCTATTCGTTATAGTTTTCGAGATATGTGCTTGCAAAAATCGTTAATGTATATGACAAAAAAATTTTGCCTCACGTTTTGAGTCGAACTTTTGCCTCTAGCACCTCAGCCCTTCGTTTTACAGTAAAGGTCTTTAGAATAGAAGTTTAAGGGCATTAAATTTGCTTTACTATTTTACTTGAGGATTTCTGGATTTATTTACTGAAAAGTTTTTTAAGATACTATCACAATCCTATCAACATCCTAGGTCGCTGAAGCGCGCGTTTCATTCGCTTTATGGATAATCCAGCCCTGAGCTCATGCAGTGTCGGACTGGCAGATCGGCAAGTCGGCAATTCTTGTCTTGAAAAATTCTTTGAGATAAGAAAAAAAAATTTCTTGTCTTGGTATTCAAGACAAAACACGAAATAACTAGTCGAGACAAGATTTCTGGTCTCGATGCACTTTATTTGACCCCCAAAACCATTTGGGCCTGACATTTGGCGACCTGCCAGTCCGACAGTGAGCTCATGACGTGGCATTTCGTCATTAGTTACAAAAATTAAATCAGATTTCTCCCGTTGGTTTCCTTTCGGGTTCAACTCAAATTACTAATAAGGATGACGTACGCATGACGTTCGTCATGTACTTACTAGCAACCTGGTAAAAATCTTTTGATTTATTAGTTATTAGAGACGCCACTTGCTTAGTGACAACGTAGGACTCTCATACGTTTTGGTTTTGAAAGCATTTCCAGAATCGGAGTGGTCGTGACCAGGTCGAAAGGCCCCAATTGCCGATGAAGTTAAATGTTTTTAGAGGTCAAACTTTTGTGTACTATGTTTAAAATCATGATTGATTAATGAACGTAACCTAACCTACCGCACTATAAACTCGTATAAAAAGAAAGATCTGATCTATTGTTTACGAGACCAAATAAATCTTGCTCCATCTTGAGCTCTACTCGGTTATCCTAGATCCTCAAATCTAAGCTTCGCAGTATAGCTAGTAAGTATTAAAGAGAAAACAACGGATGTGACCATACGAGGAACTTTTTCCTCCCGTCAAATCTTGTAATTTTGTATTTTTATTAATTCAAACGCCCAGCGATCTCATATGATGCCAGCAAAAAAAAAGATGTTTCTTATGACCTTTTGCAACTTTTGGCTATTTTATTTTTTAATGTATTTCATTTATAAGATATCAAATTAAATTTTAATAAAAAAAATGTAAAATTATAATATTTGAGGACAGGAAAAAGTTCTTCGTATGGCCACATCCGTTGCTTTTATTATTATTAAAGGACCCCGCACTTTTTATATGGAAAAACGGTTTTAGTCAAATTTGAAAAAATTTTGGTATGTTTTGCCCTTCTGAACAAATCTCTCCATAGGCGAAAACTTCTCTAAACTTAAAAATTAATAAATTCGCCCTATTGAAAAAAACAAGCGCCATTTTGAAAAATTGAAAAAACAAACGTTATTAGTATTGGTCAACTCTACCACCTGGTACAGTTTATATTTCTATATAACAAAAAATATCTGCTACATTAATTTATCAGGATAGCTATCTTAAGAGCTTTGGAACGCCCTGTATATTTTTAAATATTTTGAAAAACACTTTAATGGAATCAAATTTCTTAATTTAAATGAAACATCCTGTATATTTTTAAATGTTTTGAAATCTCATAAAATTAGCTTGATTTATTTAGCATAATTTATGCCAAATTTAAATAGTTCATGTCTAAAAATTCTGCTTACACGCAGAAGTGCTTAAATTCGATCCCTGAAAGTAGCAACTTAAAAAAAAATTTTGTTTATTTTTTAACTTTTTTTAAATTTTAATATCATGGAATTAATATTAATAAAAAAATAAATATAATAATAAAAAAAAACGTATGTGGCCATACGAGGAACTTTTTCCGTCCGTCAATTTATTATTAAAAATAACTTCAATAAATATCACGCCTGCTTAATAATCTTTTTGAAAACATGTCTCTTTTAAATGTGATTTTGCGAGAAAACCACTGCTCTAACAGAAAGGTTTTACAACATATTTTTTTTAGAAATTCCTAATCTTTAAAATGACATTCCAGTCATTTTTCTCTAAATTGCTTAATTTTGAAGAAAACTTGCAAAAACCAGAATTAGTTACACGTTTGCACTTCCTTGAGTTAAGCTCAACGGGTGGAGGTGGATGACTGGAGGTGTTTCTTAATCACATACACAGTATGCCATCCCCTTCACATGTAAGTAATAGAATCTCTGTTGGCAATTTTTTCTTTTCAAAATAATTTTTTTACTGGGCTAGTAGAGGTAGTTCAGTCTCTGTAAATAATTATTATTATAATTTTAAAATATATTGTTAATATAAATTACGTTTGACTTTGACATTGATAATATTTAAAATCGAATTTGCATTAATTTTACTTGTTGGAAAGTTGTTAGTAGTTAAAGATTTTGATACAAAATACACGCCCTCATATAATATAACTTATATTACACTAAATATAACCTATTTTAAAACTTTTCAAAGTATGAAATGAAGTCGTGATTAAACTATCCTGAATAAATTGAATTTTAAAGTATCTAATTGATAGTTTAAAATTAAGTTTAAAATACAATTGTGGTAATTTATTCAGAAGCTTGCATATTATATGTTAAAAACTGCTCACCTCCACGTAATATTATGTAAGGACAATGCATCAAACTAAAAGTGAAAAACTGAACAAATCGTAGACATTTAAAGTAACTTCCATCTCTTTCTAGTCAATGCAAATTGTATTGTTCTTTCTATACAGTCTAGTTCGAAAACATTTGTTAGCTCTGTCTACATTAGTTCAGGTTTTCAGTTAGTTCTGAGAGCTTTAAATGACAGTGTGTTTCTCTTATCAAATAATATTCGAAAGTTTAAAGTTTAAAAATGGAGCAAGAATTGATCAGTGGGCCTTTATTAGTTTTAAATAAATTGGGTTATTTAGTTCCTAATTCTATCAAAAATGTTTTGCTTAAAAAAATTGGGATGCTCTTATTATGCAGTTTTGTGCTTATTGTTGCATTTATGCAATTTTCATACTGTGATGGTAGAGTTTTTGATATAATTGATAATATACAGCCTGTTTTTGGATATGGACAGGTAAAATGTTAATTAATGAATCTTTGTATGTTTAGTTTCGAGAATACTTTGTTATTTGTAGATATTTTTAAAAATAATACTTACTATGTTTAATAGTCATAAACTTTTAAATTTAATTGAGCTCCGTGAGAATTTTTGGAACAGCAACGAGACTACAAATAATACAAAGAAAAAAGTTGATAAAATTTCATCAACAGTGAAAATGGTACAGAAGTTATTTGGTTATTCTCTTTGTTTCATTTGGACTTTAGCTTTACTTTTGACTTGTATAATTGCTAATAAGAAAGTACCATTTGGAATTTGGTGCATGACCGAATATACAAAATTGTATAAAGTTGCATTTCCAGCACATTTGTTATGTCTTTTATTTAGTATGGTTTTTGGTTACTGTTTTGAGGGCGTGTTTCTTGGATTCTGTTATGAAGCAATAGTTCAATTTAAAATTTTGTCTGATCATTTAGAAAGGATGAATGTGGAAGATATCGAATCGGAGAAAGACCTGAACAATTTTTTTTCTCAATTAAAAGTTTACGTCGAACATCACAGATTTTTATGGAGGTAGGTAGAACTTTATAGGTAATAAACACAATTAAATGGAGTTTGATAAAAACTTTTTTGTCTAATTTAATCTCTCTGTCAACTTAACGAAAACGAGGAGATACAATGAAGAGATACAGAGATTTTGGTACTTGTACCTACTATAATTTTTGGTAACCAACAATATTTAAACGTTTTATGCCCAATTAATAGACAAAATTTCTTTTATTTTCACTTAGCCTTTAATCATGCCAGGTGGTGACCGGACTTTTCGGTCATAAGGATTTCACATGTAAAATCATACTTTAAATCTTAATATAAGAAAAAAAACTTCAAATAATACTTTTAGAGCTTAAAATTCTGCATCTAAATTAATTAACAAAATTAAATTTATGTGCTTTATAACGAGAGAAATTTAATTAAAAAATTTTGAAAATTAGCATAAAGAGCTGATGCTGCCATGAAATACTTCAAACAAAAATTATCAAATGTTTCAGGTTTCATCTTTCAAAATAGTTTTTGAGGAGAATAATAAATAAAATAACTAAAACTAACAATAAAGTAATTTTGTTTTCTTTTCTAAATATTTTTAAATTATTTTTTGACTTATTAAAATTAAATTATTTTTCTTTAGAGAATTCAAGCCAATTAAGGAACTATTTATTTATTTTTTAACGTTTCACTTTTTATTCAAGCTTCATCAGAAATTATTAATTAGAAGAAATTATATAGTAATAATTAATAAATAATAATTATAAAAATTTATATTCTATTTATTTCAATTTAATACATTAATTATTTTTTTTATATTTTGTTTGTTTTGTCCATGTTAAAATTACAAATTTTAATTTTGAAACTTATAAATTTTTTTTTGATTCTTTCTTTGATTGTGAGATTGCTTTGTCAATAAGACTTTTTAAACTAAACATTAAAAATAATCTTAGATTTTTTTTAAATTTTGATTTAACAATTAATTAGTTTGCTAAAAAAAAATTTTTTTTGATTAATTTCAATTTGACATTAACTTTTTCAAAAATTTTTGAATTTTTAAATTCTATATTTTTTATATTTAAATGTAAATAAAATAAATGTAAGTTTTTAATGTAGGTTTTTAAAATTAATATGTTCGTTTATCCTAGACTAAATTTTATTTCAGATTTAAAAAAGAAAAAATTTTTTATAATTATATTATATAATTTCTTCTAATTAATAATTTCTGATGAAGCTTGAATAAAAAGTGAAACGTTAAAAAATAAATAAATAAATCCTTAATTGGCTTAAATTCTCTAAAGAAAAATAATTATTAATCATTAAATATTTTCAGTAATTGAATATAAATTACAAAATTATTTTGAGAGATAAAGCGAAAAACATTTGGCAATTTTTATTTGTGTTTTAAGGTAATTGAAAATTGTATAAACTAAATTTATGGCGTTACGAAGCATCCAAAATTAATTTAGTTAATTGATTTAGATTTTTTTGCAGAATTATATGATCTAAAACTTTTTTTTCTAAAATGAATGGGAAGCAAGAAATTACAAAAGTGTGATTTTACATGTTAAATCTCTATGACCGATAGGTCCAGTCACCACCCTGTATAGTATGTAGTATACCAGTACTTTATTCGTATCTAACATTTCGATTTCAGTTTCATAAACTTGTTCCAAGATTTTTACTCTTCAGTTTTTATGGTTCAATACATAACTTCGGTTCCGTTGATTTGTGCATGTTTTTATGCAACTTTTGAAAGGTATAAATAATTAATAATCTTGAATTAAATTCTATTTTATTAAAATAACAATTTTGTTTTAGTCCAAATATAGCACTGAAACTTCAATATGGAGTAGCGTCATTCATTTTAATAGTACAACTTTCTTTCTATTGTATTCCTCTAGCTACTTTGTCAGAAGAGGTACTGCAAATAATTCTATTGATTAAAGTTTTTATAATTTTGAAATATTTGTAGGTAACAAATGTGTCAACTGCAATTTATAATTCCAATTGGTACTCTAAACACTACCTAAAGTTGAAGAAAGCCACATTGTTGATGATCCAGCAAGCACAACAAGAGATTCGTTTCACAGCTTGGGGTTTGATTGATATGAACCCTCCAACATTAGTGGATGTAAGTATAAAATTTTATGCTCTCAAAATCAGAGGCGAATTTTAAAACCTTAAGAAGTTGAAGCACATCGTAGTTTTGGCCTCCCTAATTTAAGAAATTTCGGTTTAATGTATAACTCGACCTCTCGGTCATACGGATTTAATATGTAAAATCATACTTTGGTATTTTCCTACTACCCAATTTCTTTCACAAAATTTTTTTTCCAATAGGACATTTAAAGCATAAAGTTCTACTTCTAAATCCATATACAAAATTAATTTTGGATGCTTTATTATAACGCTAGAAATTTAACTTACGAAAATTAGCAGAAATAGCGTTGTCTTGAAACACAAATAAAAATTGTCTTAGGCTTTACATGTCAAAATAATTTTGTATTTTTTTTTTTTTTTATTTTGAAATTAAAGCTTCGACAACAAATGGTCATTAGCTTATAATGGTACCTTAACTTACAATTTAAATTTACATAAATTTGAATACATTTTTAGACTTTTTATATTATTCAGTGCGTTGTTTAGGTCTTTTGGTAGTTCACTAGTTTCCCGGTTTTGATCGTACTTTTTGCACTGTAATATTATATGTTCTATGGTTATGGACGTGTCACAGGTGTCACAGATGGGCTGTGGCGTTTTCGTTAGTAGATGTCCGTGTGTCAGTCTTGTGTGACCAATTTTTAGTCTTGTTATGTTTGTCTCTTCCTGTCTTGTCAGTTTATTTGTATTTGTCCAGTCAGGTTTTTTATTGTCATGTTTTGTTCTACGTAAGAAGTTGTCTGTAGTCAGCCATTCGTCATCCCATTTCTTTTTTGTTTCATTTTTTACGTATTTTTTTAAATCGTCCAAGGTAAGTCTGTTGTCGTCTATGTTTGGTTTGTTCGTCGCCTCTTTTGCTTTTGTGTCTGCCTCTTCGTTTTTTGTTATTCCTATGTGCGACGGGATCCACATGAACTGGATGATTCTATCGTCTGCTTGTAGTTGACTAATGTGGTTTTGTATTTGGATGATGATTGAATTTTTTGGATAAAGCTGATTAATGGATGATAGAACACTTAATGAGTCGGACAGTATTAGATATTTTGTGTCTCTTGAATGTTGAATGAATTCCAATGCTTTTACAATTGCAATTAATTCAGCGGAAAATATTGTGGTATTGTCATTTAGTCTATACGCTTCTCTGTATTCTCCACTCACTATCGCGCACGCTGTTTTATTATTTATTTTGGAGCCGTCTGTATAAATTGTTTTAAAATCACTGTACATCTCTAATATTTCACTAAGTTTATTTTTAAAAATTTGAGGATGGGTGTCGGATTTTAAGTAATTGGTTAGATTAAGATTGATTAAAGGTTTCATATATAGCCAGGGAGGTGAAGAAGAGTTTGAGGAGTATACTTCAATATTTTGTATTTCGTAATGCTCGAGTTGTTCCTTTGCCGTGGAGATGTAAGGTTTGTGTTTCGTGTCTTGAAAATTTTGTTGCTCTTGATTTAAATGATTGTAAAGTAAGTCATGATTCGCATGGTCTTTATTTGATAATATATTTACAGTATAATTTAGCATATTTCTTGTCTGATGGTATGTTAAGGGCATTTGGCCTGATTCGCTATATATACTCATGATTGGGCTAGTAATGTATGCTCCTATTGCTATTCTTAATCCGCTGTTGTATAGACTGTTTATTGTTCTTATGATATGTTTGTTAGTTTTACAATATATGAAGTTTGCATATTCCAGTTTTGAGCAAATCAACATTTTGAAGATGTTTAGTAAATTGCTTCTACTAGCTCCCCATGCGTTGTGAGAGACTACTTTCATGATATTTATGGTGCTTTTACATTTATTTGTAAGCTTTTTAATGTGTGGAACCCATGTTAGCTTATTATCGAATGTTATTCCTAAATAGTTCAGTTCCTTTGTGTAAGTTAACGCTTCAGTTTTAATAAATAGATTTGGGTAATTTATATTTCTCGTTCTAGTGAAGATTATGCATTGAGTCTTTGTTGTTGACAGCTTAAATCCACTATTGTCTGTCCATTTAGTTATGCTATTTAAATTTTTTTGCAGATGTTTTTCCATAAATTTGAGATTTTTATGACTACAGTATAATAATAGATCATCTGCATATATTAAAAATTTTATTGGATACTCTATGTGTTTTGTTAACTCATTTATTGCAATTAGAAATAATGTCGAGCTTAATACTGAGCCTTGCGGAATACCATTTTCTTGTTCATAGCTGTTAGATGTGCAGTTGTTTATTCTAACGTTAAAGACTCTGAACTTTAGAAAATTTTCTATAAAATGTACAATTCTGCCCTTCATCCCCATTGATATTAGGATTTCTATTATTTTCCTTTTCCATGTTGTATCAAAAGCCTTTTCTATATCTAAAGCTATGGCGATTGTATGTTCTTTTCTTGTTAGTGCTGTCTTGACCTCTGTTTCCAATCGAACGATGTGATCCATTGTGGAGTGTTTTTTCCTAAATCCACTTTGAAATTTACTTAAGTTGTTAGTTCGTTCTAAAAAGTTTTGTAATCGTTGATTAATTATTTTTTCTAATAGTTTGCATGGATTACAAGTTAATGAGATTGGTCTGTACGAGTTAGGATCTAGTTTGTTTTTATTTTGTTTAAGGATAGGGATTATAGTGGATTGTCGCCATTGGTCGGGAAACGAGTTTGTTGCCCAAATGTGGTTATATAACTCTAAAAGTTTATATTTGAATAGTTTTGATGTGTGTTTTAACATTACATTGTAAATATCATCAGGGCCTGCACTAGTATTCTTTAGTTGTTTTATGAAGAAATCTAATTCATTATAGCTTATAGCTTTGTTGTAGTCTTCTGTTTGATCTTCTTCTATTGTTAGCGGTAAACTTTCTGCATCATTTTTATGATTTTGAAAGTCCTGAGAATATTGTTGAGAACTGAAGGAATTTTGGAAGTGTTTTGCTAAAGTTTCAGCTATTGCTTTTGGTTCGGTTGTTAAACTGTTCGGTGTATTGATTGCAGGTATTGAAAAATTTTTATATTCGCCTCTTATGCTCTTTATTTTTGTCCATATTTCTTTGTTTGATGTGGAGGTATTTATTGATTCTATGTATTTTTGCCATGATTGTTGTTTAGCGTTTATTACTGTTTTTCTAGCTTTTGCTCTCATTTTTTTGAAATTTATTAAGTGCTCTTGTGTTGGATGTCTGTGGTATTTATTGAAAGCTTTCTTTTTTTCTATTATTGAAACTTTACATAATTCATTCCACCATGGTACTTTGTACCTTTGAGTGTTTGTTTTTTGTATTTTTGGTATTGCTGCTACAGCGGCTTGTATTATGCTTTGTGTGATGATCTTCAGTCTTTCGTTTGTGTTTAGATCTGAAATTGTGTGGGATTGCGTTTGATCTAAAGTAGTTTCGTAGAGATTCCAATCTGCTTCGTTGAATTTCCATCTAGTTATAGGTATTGATTTTGGTTTATATATAGTTGAGTCAAGTAAAAGTGGATAATGGTCACTGCTATAGCAATGACTTAAGGGATTCCATGTTATTTTGTGAGCAATGCTTGCGTGACATAATGAAAGATCGATGGATGAGAATTTGTTTGTTCTTGAGCAGAAATGAGTTGGGCGGTCATCGTTTAATAATATTACGAAGTCCATTTCAAGTATCTTTTCTACTATTTTACCCTTATTGTTTGATTTATCTGATCCCCATAGGGGATTGTGGGCATTAAAATCCCCAGCTAGAATAAAAGGAGAAGGTAACTGTTCAATAATGTTCTTGAGATCGTGATAGTATATATCAGAGTTCGGAGGAATGTATATATTGCAGATTGCAACCTTTTCAGGTGTGTAAATTTGTACTGCGATAGCTTCTAAATGTGTTGTTAATGTTATCGGCTCAGAGTGAATTTCCTCTTTTACAAATGTATATACCCCGCCACTGGCGTGATCAGCTATTCTTGGTTTATTATAAGATGTATATTTTTTTAGGAAGGGCGGCTTGTCTTTTATATGTGTTTCTTGTAAACAGAGAATATGTGGTTGTTGTTCTTCGAGCATATGTTGGATGAAATTTAACTTATTGTAAAAGCCGTTTGAGTTGAATTGGATAATTTTCATTTTCTATGCGTTTGTTTGGAATTAGCAGCTATTTTGTCCTTCTGAAAAGGATGAGTATAATACGTCTTCGTCGTCATCTGTAATTGATTCTGCCATTTTGTTCTTAATCCTGGTGAACCTATTTTTAATACTTCTGGGTACATGTTGATAAAGGGCCTTCATCATTTTAACTAATGCTTGTAGATTATGCGTGTAGTTTTTGGCGATAGCGGTTGGATCTTCCGAACCCTTTACGTTTTCAAGAAAGTCAATGAATTTAGGGTATGTTAGTATAAAGGAGTCTGGAGATGCTTCTATTATTGCTTTAGTTGGTAGTAAAATTTCCTCCAGGTTTGTACTTATCTCTGTTGATGTTCGTTTTACTATTTTAGCCGGTTTTTTGATGAAGTTCTCCTGGGTTGACGACTGAGTCTGGGTCATTGGGGAGATTGGCGAGGTCGCTGGCCTCTTTTTTGTTGCTAAATCGGTGTCTTGCGTCATGTTAGTTGTATCAGTATTTATGGGATTGTTCTGAATTCCACTTCCCAATGTCACAAAATTGGACTGTTGTTGATGTATTTGGGCTGTTATTGTGATTTCATTGTTAGTGATGATAGTTTCTTGAGATAGGTTAGTATCAATTGTTTCTGTTTGAGTAGTAGACGGGCACGATGAAGAAGTATGACCTGTTTGCTTGCATGTAAAGCAGTAGGTGTCTTTAGAAAGGAACAGGCGATAATTCGTTTCATCGTAATTGATCACTATTGAGTCAGGCACTATTTGTTCTGTGTCTTTGATATACACTTGTCTCCTGAAGCTTAAGATATGATTGAATTGCTGTCCCGTTAGGGCTGCTCTCAAGTATGAGATAGAAGACATTAGTGTGAGATTCAAATTTTTTAGGGAATTTTCAATAACCGAGTTAGGTATTGTAGGACATACGTTGGATATTACAAGTCGAATTGTTGGTGTCAGTAATTTGCGAGTCTCAATGAAAGAGTTGCCTACATTTAAATAACGGTGTGTTTGTACGAATGTATCTGCTATTTCCTTGGTCGCAAGATAAATACAGATTCTGTTATTAGCAATTCTTGAAGCGAACTTGATATTTTTTGGTTCAATTTTTTGTGCTACTGCGGTTATATAGTCTTCCAGTTTTAATCCATCTACTACATTTAGTATAATAGCTTGATCTTTAGCAGGTGTTTGCTCATTAGTATTTATAGGATTTGTTTTTGAAGATTTAACAGCCGCAGCAAAATTTTGTTGTGTTAGTACAGGTGAGGAATTCATGATAGATTATTATTTTTGGTAAGGTTTTGATTTAAAGTAGATAAATAGGTATATTTAAATGAATTAAATTATTAAATGTATGCACGCCTGATTAGATTGTAGTTAATATCGTTTAAATGTATACTCACAAACCACATCTATACACTTCGAACGTTCATACACAACTTCAAATTTTGTATTTTATATTCAATAATTGAATTTATTTAAAAATAAATAATATTGAAGGAAAAAACCTGAAAAATTGTTTTGAAACTTTAAATTTTTGGTAATTTTTATTTGAAGTGATTTCATGGCAATCACTATCTACTTAGGTACTTCTGCTAATTCTCCAAATTTTAAAATTAATTTTTTGGTATTATAAACCATGCAAAATTAATTTTGTTTATTGATTTAGATACAAAATTGTAGGTTCTAAAACTATTATTTGATGATTTTTTTTCTAAAATAAATTACAATAAAATAAACCCAGGAAATTACTAAATCACCAGGTCCGGTCACCATTTCACCACTCGATAGGTGTAATTATTTTTAATTTTTATTTTTATAGTTTTTATTATTCAAAGTTCTTTATTTACCACTTTCTTTAAATTTGGGCCGATCTTAAGCCTGTAATAAAAAAGTTGAAAATTCGCCTCTTCTACACAATACTAGTAGAATTCTGTAATTTTGGGTTTGTACAATTATTTTGTAGGTTGTCAACCTTGCGTTCTCCACCTCAACATTTCTAAGAAGTTTAGATAAGTAGAAAAAATATCAAACCTGAATCTTCTTGAAGTTTATTGAAAATGTTCAGTCGCAAAAGCATCAGCACTACTTCTTCATTTCACTTTAATTTCCAGAGTGTCCCCGAAAGGTCTGTACAAATAGCTACCACATGTTCCTGAGACCAAAGTAGACCGATTGAGCCAAACTTATCTTCATCAAAAGTGCTTTGTTAACCCGCTATCGTTCGACAAATATTTTAAGATTTTTCTAATTTCTTTTTTAATTAGAAAAATCATAAATAACGATCTATAGCGGGTTAACAACGCACTTTTGATAAAGGTAAGTTTGGCTCAATCGGTCTATTTTTGTTTCAGGAATTCGTGTGGTAGCTGTTTGTACAGACCTTTCGGGGACAAAAAGGACTATTGTTATTACAAACACAATCTGCAATTTTTATTACACCTTTAGGATAGTAATTTCAGATGTATTAACTATATTTAATAAAATATTAATCTTTGATTTGTTTGAAAACATAGCTCTTTTAAATCTCATTTTGTGAGAAAACCATTGTTCTAACAGAAAATGTTTATACTAGAACGTCATTCTATAGTCATTTTTCTCTATATACCTTTACAAATTCATATTGGGACTAAACAATTCCAAATTGGGATTAAACAATATCAAATTGGAAATTAACAGTTTCAAATTGAGACTAATCCCAATTTGAAAGTTAATTTTCAATTTAAAGTTGAAAAGTTGCATAATTTTGCAGAAAACTTGCAAAAACCAGAATTAGATTTTTGTTAATAAAATTAACAAAAACATGTTATAGATTTAACTGAAAAAAAAACACAAATTTATCCAAATTATTCAAAATTTAAAACAAAATTTATTTAAAAATCACCAAGTATTTTTCAGAAACGTAAAGATCCAGAAGAAATTTGTACTGATTCTGATTTAAAGTCATAAGCAAAAAGCTTAGAATCCGGGATCTAGATAAATCACTAGACTGGTAAAAAAATTAACAAACAGCACAACATACAGTTTTACAGAGCAATTGACGAATGTATAGTGTATGAGAGGTTGCCTAAGCTGTAGGCGTAAAAATAAATTATCGACAGGAGGTATACAAATCTATACTGAACTGACAGACAACTGGTCGTGTATTTTTGTAAAATTAAATTTTATAGGAATGAGGAAGCCCCGTTATGGCCACATCAGAGTTGTTACTACTCTTGTTCTAATTTAAAATAAATTAAAATAAATTATAAATTTTTAAATGACCGTAACAAGGTTTAAAGGCAAGGCACTAGGTTAAGCCACATTGTAACGATGCAGAATTTTATCCGGATGCTGGATTAAAATACTGATACAGTATTACAGCATTCTGGAAATTTTGCGTCGTTTTAATCAGCTAAGTGCCTATCTTAACTCATTTTTGGTGTTGGACAATTTTCCCAAAGCCGGCCCTGGGCTGAATTTTAAATAATTTTTATATTCTCGAGTTCAGTTTTTCAAGCCCTTTCGTTTGAGCCCAATCTCGAGAAGATTGGTTTAAAATTACACAACTTTAATTTCCCATAAATTGTTATCAAGGATTAATTAATAATTATCGCCACGCAGCTGATTTTGCTCTAACTCCTTAAATACAAGATATAACGCTACCGTTCTATTTTTAATAGAATCTAGGAGTTCCTTTTACCCTTCTGCAATTTTTGTTACCCTTATCAAGTAATTATTTACTTATCTAAATTTTTTAATTATTAAGTTGTATAAAGTTTGAAATCCTTAAATTTTAGTTAACGTTCACCTGTCGTAATAAGTTGAAGTAAAATTAGTTTTGTGGGTTAATTAAGAATGGATAACACTATAATTAATGTAAGTAATTAATAAATAATTATAAGTCACAGATAAATCTTTTGAGGCCGTTTTGGATAGCCCACGTTAATTTAGCAACTAATTTTGTAATTTAATTTAATTGTATCATCTCCTAAATAATTTTGATCATTTAATTAATTTTTTTATTAATTTTTTATTAACATTAACAACTTCAAATTCATTTTACAATAATAATTACGATAATTATTAAATAATTATTTATTTTAACGAACCTAACCCTTCCTCAACTGAGCTATCCCTGTGGCAGGGAAGTTTCAGTGTTACAAAATACAGACACGCAGACATTTTTGCTATTTTCACAAAAAAAAATGTGACGTGTTTAATATAATAATAATAAAGAAATTCGGATTAGAAATCTGCGATTTAGCAGCTGTAAAGTACAAATCTGCATGGTGTATTTAAGGTTATAACCCCTTAGGTTACGCCTAAGGGGTAGGCGTAAAAATAAATTACTTCGTGTGTTGAAAAATGAAGACGCGCGCAACTATTTGCAATTATTATTAAAGGGCCGTACTGCGCATTCCCTGTAACACTCGTGAGTTTTTTAGGATACGGTTTTTGTTTTTTTCTGAGTGACGCGCGCACACAAAACCTAAATTTATATAAAAAATTTGAAACATTTTTTTTGCCTCTCTCTCTCCTAAAAACTTTGCTCCAAGTCAGATACGTGTTTTTGCCGAATCACCAACGTAATATTACCTATGTTTCTCATCCCTAGATCAATATGCCACAAACAAAACAAATAACCATAGAAAAAGTCTGCCTGTACGTCAGTCTGCATGTTTGTGTGTAATGCCCATAAAGTAAAAATTAAAAAAAAACTTGCTTGAAGCTTTAACAAAATTTTCTCGTGCGTTCTTGTCCACATATTGATAAAAATATAAACAAATGAAGAGAGTGTAAATGGAGGAGGGTTAAATTTGTTTTCTTCATAATCGTTATTTTTATTACAGGGTTCACAACATTTTTCACAATTAAAGCAAACATTTTGACAGTCGACAATTATTATTTAAAACATTTTTAGTACATCTCGTAATCGTACGCTTAGTAATGGTTGAAAGCAAACAAAAATCGTTAATGTAGTAAGTTTTTAGACAAGCGAAACTAAATTAATTTTAAGTTAATTAGCGTAGAGAAAGCCACCCGTATTCAATGATATTAATTACAAAATGTATATAATGCATCTCAACGATGTTGATATGTGCAAGTCACGCATTTTATTTTAAAATTAAAAATATATCATATCATTATATTTACAGAGACCTACAAGAGATATAACATTAACAACAATTAGGAAGGCACGCTTTGACGACAAAAATTAATTTTTTTTGCAAAAAGAAAAATGGAAAATATAACAGTTTGTTATAACTCACTTCCTGCTTTATTTAATTTTCTTCTGTAGGCAATAAGATGGATTTATTTATAAGCTGCGCCTCTTTGGTAGGTACTTTAATGATGTAGCTGCTTTCTGATGTTTTAAGACAATTTAACGAAGTTTTTCATCATCAAACGTTTTAGCAAAGATTAATACATAATATTGTTCATTTTACACTAGTGTCATAATTATATTTGGACGTACACGTAGGTAGTTCCTCTCTTATACTACTTATCTATGATATGCACGCAACTGTTTAACCCTTCTTATTGAACTATACCCACTGGGGTGCAAATACACTCCAGAAAAAACGTGCTTGGCTTATATTCTTCCTAAAGCTCTACATAAGGCAAGAATCGACCATAATATTACTGAATAATAAAAACTGAGAGAAAAAATAGCTGGGTTTTTTTGGAGTCGTCTTGGTATTCGACGTTTCATTTTTAACTCGGTATAGGTAACGAAGTATACTCTTCATCCAAGAGAAATCGGTCCGTATTGAAAGCTTTCTTAAAATCCCATTAACGCCCAGACAATTTTTTTTAAATTTCTTGAATGGCTTCTATCGTGGATCGACCCTTGCAGAAACTAAATTGGTGGGGTGAAAGACCGCCATATTTTCTAAGATATCATTGCTCAGGCGATGTAGCAGCCAGGTACTCCACAGCAGCTTCGAGGCTGCGTCTAGTATGCAAATTGGCCTGTATGAAGAGCGCAGACCAGGCTGTTTCCCTGGTTTTAGTAGCAGTATCTTTCCAGGGTCCAGGAAAATCACCGGACGTGAGGACGCTGTTATAAAAACATTAAGCACTACCTCAGGGATAATTTCTACTACAATCTCTAATATTTCTTAGGAGTTCTTATTTCTTAGGAGGAGGAGTTCTTCTAGAGAGAAGGCTCTTGGTGGTGGCCTCGCCCGATTGGTGCATGCGACTTCAGCATGCTTAGGGAACAGAGTGCTCACGATAACGTCAAAGAGCTTTTTATGGACGTTTTGGAAAGAGTCTAATTTTCCAATCTTCTTCATAACGATTTTGTAGCCTTCCCCCAGATATCTTCGGTTGCATCTACATTTTGTCTACTACTTCTTCTTAATGACCTGAGATCTGATGGTGGCGATGGAGTCGTTCCACCAGCAGAGCTCGCCCCTCCCTTTGTAGGGTGCCTTGCGTGGCATGGATGTTTCGCAAGTCGATTTCAGGACGCAGGAAAACACCTGGTTCCTGAAACGTTGTTAAAAGTCTTGATTAAGACTGACTTTGAGCTTGTTCAGGTTCCATTCGATTTTGGTTGGTTTGAAAGGTCTAGCTGAGGTTTCGGTTATCTCGAATGTTATGTAGTTGTGATCACTGAACGAGATACGTTCTCTGATTGAAGATGACATAAAGGTGAGATTCAGCGTTGACTTATAGGAACCTCTTTCGAAAGTGTGTAGACCCGAGATGCTTATTAAGTCTTGGGGATGCCCCAAGTCAAGAACTTCGCGTTAAAATTTCCAGCGAGAATGACCGGCTTATCGTTATGTGATAAAATAGAGGTCCTGCTCCTGATGTTATCTAACGTTTCGGAGTACTCCCGAAGAGCGTGTTGAGAGGAGATATAACGACTCTACAAACTATAATCCATCAGATAATCCGAGATCCTAGCAAAACCATAGTCTCAACCTCTGGAAACAATATAGGTATCGTGTTGACGCTGACGAAAATTGCTGATGAGCTACTTAAGACAACGCTATGTTAATTAGGAGGAGTTACAGCTGCCGCATTAGACTCGGAAGCCAGCACAATATCTATATTTTCAGTGGCAGTGGCAGTGGCAGTGGTGCGGAGCAAGTCTTGCGCTACCTTGCACCTGTTAAAGTTGACCTGTAGAATCCGGATGTTTTTGATCTTGTTCGTGGATTTGTTTCTATGTCTAGTGCTATCTTGGCATGAAGTGACTTGTGAGTTTAGCTGGTGTTTGGCTATCTTGGGCATTAAAGCATGTGCGGCCCCGGAGCGATTCACCTCAACTAGGATACTGAGCATGAGGTTGTGAACTCTCTCCTCCAAGAGTTTCCGATTGATCTTCCGTGCGTATGTCGCTCACTGTCTTTGTTTCGAAGCATTTCCAATCATTTTTACGCTCTTTCGCCCCTTGCTTTGTCTGGAAGCATTTGCCTGCCACCTGGATTTTCGGGTTGGGCCAGGTTGTTGCCTCGTGTCCATGCCTATGACAGTTAAAGCCCCTGCTTGGTCTAATGACTTTACGTACACGGATACTTGCTCATGCAATCCTCATAGGATCTATTTCTTAGCGATTTAGCCTTTATCAGTTCTTCCGGTATTTAGAACTACCTCTTTAGCGCTAGTACCACATCCTCGTTCGTGGTATCAGCTAGAAGTCTCCCCCTAACCTAGACTAACTTAACCTAACCTAACAGGGTAGGAAACATAAGACCACCAGGGTGTTTTCTTAGCTACTACGACGTACCAAAAGTATTTGGACCCCGAGTCCTTGGTATAACCGATCTAGGGAGCTTTCGGAAACACCTAACATTTAGGCCCTGTAACTCTGTTTATGTGGGCAAAAATTTTATTCAACTTTTTCTAGCTTTAAGAGAGACGAGAGAGTCTTCTCAAGTCCAAACTATCTTCTCACTCGAGAAAAATATCTCTCCACCATTTGAGTCACTTTCCACTATTTTTGAATTTTCCTAAATCTCTCTATCATGAATTGCTCTACTACTAATAATTGGTGAAAGCAAAGCAACGTAAGTGACGGTAAAAGTTAGAATTCTGAGTGATGCAGAATCCAGTACTTCAGAAGAATACTGGAACACGCCGATCAAAAATATTTAGTAGTTCATTGCTCGCTCATTTTCTTTTTTAACTGACGCCGAGGCGTTGGACAAATTACCACTTCCTATTAGTGACTCAAATCAAAAGAAAAATGATTACAATGATTTAAGTGCTTCGAATTTGAAATTCTTGTGTGTGGTCTAACAAAATTTGATTTAAATTAAAGTGACTTAGCACTATAAGACACTCTAATTAAATTCATTCAATTAAAAAAATAACAAATTTTTTTCCACCAACTTTTAAAAATTTAATCGAAGTGAAAATATCAATTTTTTAAAATTGAAAATATTTTTTTTTCGACAACAATAGACTCCAACCAACACCAGGCCTGTTGTTTATTTATAATTTGTAAATAACACGAGTTTTAAGTTTACGATAAATAATTACTTTTAGATCAGCTTCCGGTGATTCTATAACCGACTTTTTGTCGTCACATTTTAAAAAATAGCATTTTTAAAGTAAATTACTTTTATATAATAGCACAAAGAAGTGATGTAAACTTTAACTAAAAATAATAATACATTTTTATTTATTCGTTTGGTTTACTGTAAGGTCTTTGAAGGTGTCGGTATTCAAAAAGGTGGCTAAATTACATTTTTGATTTGTTTTTTTTTTCATTATTTTCTTGCTGCATTCATTCATCTTTTATGTCATTAATTTAACTAAAAATATATCAGGTAGCTGTTTTTTAAAAAAAATATTTTATATACTTAATTAAGATTGACTTATTGTAAACCTTTATGACACTAAAAAAAATCTTCCAAAATTACCTACATGTTATTATGTATAATTCAGCTATTTTTTTAATTTAAATTGAGTTGCTTTTAATCAATCACTTTTAATTTGTTAAATTACGAAATATTTCGAAATTTGAATGCGCTATCAAAGTGTAAACAAAAATTGGCTACCGGAACATTGAGTGTGAATGGTATGTCTTTTAGAAATGCCGATAGTAAAAATATTATCGACATTTCGTGCTGTGAACAACTAATTTCACTGTTACAGTTCATAGGTAAAATTAAAATTTGGACCACACAAAAATATTTTGCTCATTTCACGAACAAGAAGCTTTTAAAAAGGTTTTTCACCACTGTAAATAACCAAAACCATCTTATAAAACTATTAAAAAATAAAGTTTATACTACAACTTAATTTTAATATAAAATGTATTAATAAAATTAGCATTTAGTTATTAATTTTAAAATAATTAAATACTGATAAAGTTTTTCACCAGTTTGACTAAACACCTTTTTTTACTAAAAAAATTAAATTTAGTTGTTACATAAATTGTAAATTAATTATTTAGTTAAATAACCGTACAATTTTAATTAAATAATTATATAAATAAATAATTAAAATAAATAAGAAACTTTAAAAAGTTTTTCACCAGTGTTAATTAAAACTATTTTTATTCTTGTTTGTTTAAAAACAAACCAATTTATATGCATTTTATAATTGATTATAGTGTTTAAGATGTTAAAGTTTATTTATAAAGAAAACTAATCTTTTTGTGTGTAAAATTTAAGTTGTTACTAATAGGCATAAAGTTTGAAACAAATCTAATCTTGATATAGTCAATTACTTGATCAAATACTTGATGTGCAATGATGTAAGTAATCAATTACATATGGGATGATTCGTTTTAAAAGACCGAATAAATTTACTTAGATTCGCTTTTTCACTGATTTTCTGTAGACCATTAAAATCTTTAGTTCAAAGCTTTGAGAAATGGTTTTATTTTAAATTTTAACGTTTTGTCAACAATTTTTTGTATTTTTTGAATTAAAATGTTTGTTGAAGAAAACCAATAGTTGATTTAAAAAAATTTTTATATGCAATAATTCAGTAAATAAAAACCTCAAACTATAAATTTATGTTTGGTCACACATCTGGTTCTAAATTTAGTTTTTACTAACCCTTGACCTAAAGCGTTAAAACTATTAAAGGGAGCTTTGGAGCTTTTCGGTAAAGAACATAAAGATTTTTGTAATTTGATCTAGTTTTGGTTTGTACCTTTAGCCGACTTTTACCACCGATGTATCTTAAATCAATTTATTTCCTGTTGCAAAACGTGTGAAAAATATTTCATTTTTTTTGTCAATGTCAATAAATCGTTTAATTTTACGTTTTTTTCCCAATTTTCCAATTTCTGTACAAGCTGCTGAATCGGCTAATTATTTTTAGTTTCTTTCTCCTCTTTGAACAATTTCTAGGTCTACCATCACTTGAATCTAAATTTTCTCGTCGAAAAGTCGAGAATAAGCACTAGATGGAAACTAAATAATTGACAAAATGTTTAAATTTGGGTTAACTTAGGTTACTTGAGGTTGTTAGAATACCTACCTGGTCCTTGGTGTCCTAAGTCCCACAACTCTCTCTATGAGCCTATGTTAGACCGCCCAAACTCTTCCATCTGGTATTCTGGTATTCAGATGGATCTAAAATTGAACAAGGAACAGGCATAGGCATATTTGGCCCAAAATATACGTCACCAGTAGCCTTAGGAAGCTACTCCAAAATTATGCAAGCTCAAACTCTTGCAATAGATCTATGTGCCCGAGAATGACTACGAAGAAATTTAAAGAGCAAAAAAGTCTCCAATGCCTGACAGTCAAGCTGCGATAAAGGCACTCAAAGCCTATAGTTTCGACTCCTTATCCACTTGGGAAACGAAATAGCTGATGAATTAGCTAAAACATGCTCAAAAGCCCTTCTGATTGGGCCCGAACCATTCTGTGGACTATCTAGAACACATAGAAATGAAGAGATCCAAAAATGGGACACTGAGAACAAAAATTCTCACTGGAACAACGCACCAGGACAAAGCTAGTCGAAGAAATTCATTGAGCACTCCACCACGAATACTAAAAAGTTTCTTATATTATCAAAGAACGAAATCAGACTCACCACGGGTCTGTTTACTAGACACTGTCTAGTGTGGTGCCAACTGAAGAAACTGGGGCTGGAGGATAGTGAATTAGAACTCTGTGAATTAAAGATCGAATTAAAGATCGAACACATTCTCTGCAATTGCGATGCATTGGCTCGGATTAGGCTGAAACACTTAAGGCGGGCTCACTTGATACCTGAAGAAGTGAAAAAAAAACTTCTCAGGGACATTTTCTGCTTCGCTAGCAAGATTGAATTTAGGCAATACAAGTTAGGTTAGTTTAGGTTAAGTTAGATTACTGCTGGTTCTTCGTACCACAACTCGTTGCACGCACCTCTCTGTGGGCCTCAGTTAGTTTTTAATTTTCATGTACTGCAAAAGGCTTGCACGATTGACTTTCCTTGGAGATTGAGTTTTGGCAGCTGCGACAAGGTTCCCAGGCACCCCACACACGCGTTGCTATGTTGCACCTGACTGTCAGTCTGTATATCCCTGTTGCTTTATTCCAGAGATGTTGGAAGAGGATCTTGTCCCGCTCTCTTCTAAGTAAGCCGTAACATACTGCGAGATCTGGCAAGAAAGGCACACCTTTAGTGGTGCAAAGAGCTAGACCGTATGCGGAGAACAACTGGAAGATTATTTAACAGAGCAAAAAATACTGGTAGAGAAGAAGACTGGGAAGTATTTAAAATACACCAATCCGAGTATAAAAAAACGATTCGTCGAAAACAGCGAGAATCGTGGAGATCCTTCTGCAGTGGAATTGAATCCACTACCACTGCAGCAAGATTAAAAAAGGTCATATCAAAAGATCCAAATCAATAGCCCGGCAGTCTGAAGAGAGACGATGGAACTTATACATCCAGTCTCTCCGAAGCTGCCAAGCTGCTCATCGAAACGCACTTCCCAGAGTGCCATGTCGTTCCAACGATAGAATGGCCAAAATACGAACCACAGGTACCATCAAGTAGAGACTGGGATATTACAAGCCACATTGAGACTTCCTCAAAAGTCACGTGGTCAATAAATTCTTTCCTACCCTACAAATCACCTGGACCTGATGGTATTTTTCCAGCCCCGTTACAGTGGGGTCTGGAATCAATTGTTCATCACCTAGTGTCGATTTTTCAGGCGTGTCTTGCACTAAGATACATACCGACGGAATGGAGGAAAGTAAAGGTTGTGTTTATTCCTAAACCAGCCAAAATGGATTACTCCTCAGCAAAATCTTTCAGACCTATAAGTCTAACGTCCTTTTTCGTAAAGACTCTTGAGAGTCTAATATCTAAACCTTTGCATAAAAATCAACATGCATATCTACCAGGAAGATCAACCGAATCAGCACTACATCAAGTAGTCTAAAGAATCGAAAGATCACTGGAACAAAAAGAATTCACCTTAGGTGCTTTCATTGACATTGAAGGAGCATTCGATAAAGCAACTTTCGAAAGCATGAACACCGCCCTACGAGAGTATGAGGTACCATCAGTTATAGCTGATTGGATCAGCAACATGCTTAAATGGAGAGCGGTGCAAGTTACAGTGGAAGATTCCACAATACCAGGCATTGTTTCGAAAGGCTGCCCTCAAGGAGGAGTTTTATATCTTCTCCTATGGAACCTTGTGGTCGACAGCCTTTTGAGACGGTTAAATAAAGAACGATATCTAACTATAGGTTATGCAGACGATATCACCATTCTGCTGACCGGTAAGTTTTAGGGTGTTGTATTCGATCAAATGCAAAGCGCCCTAGACATAGTCGAAACCTGATGTAATCAACACTCCTTGGTGGCAAATCCATCAAAAACGGAGCTTGTACCTTTTACCAGGAAACGCCAGACGAAGAAATTTAAACTTCCAAGTCTATTCGGAACTCCTCTAAGTCTGGCTCATCAGGTCAAGTATCTGGGTGTTATGCTTGATCACAAGCTAGATTGGAGAAGCCACCTTGATAACAAAACGGAAAAAGCAAAGGTCGCAGAGCTGTAGGGAAGTCTTGGGGACTCTCCCCAAAGATAAGCTACTGGCTGTACACTGCAATTATTAGACCTATGCTAAGCTACGCGGCCATAGTGTGATGGCCCAGAACCACAATAAACACCGCATAAAACAAACTTCGACAAGTGCAAAGATTAGCATGCCTATCAATCACTGGAGCTATGAGAACCACGCCCACCACAGCTATGGAGACGCTTCTATGTCTGCCTCCTCTTGACTTACACGTGGAGGAAATGTCCGGAAAGTTTTGTCCGGAAAGTTCAAGTGACTGCATTTATGTCATGAAGTTCCAATTTTCAATGTCGAATATCTCTTTTATAGGTATCTAGAGGCACCACCTGTATCTTTCCCGACCTAAGGGACTGATCCAGTCCTCGTACCAATGCCCTTAGTGCGGTCTCGGTAGAGAAAATCTCTTTCGGAAGGCATATGTTGATAGCTGGAGCTTGCTCCATGTTTAGCCGAGTGAAGTGGTTCTCTTATGACAAAATGAGAGACCAAGTTCATAGACCTTAAGCAAACATCTACTATGAACCGACCTGCATCCTGTAAAATAATTTTATTGTACTCTTCACGACCAAGACTCGAATGAAGAGGTTCAAATGTCCTAAGAGAGAAGGTTTGTCAAAAATTATTAAAAAGCGCCGGGCCTCGAAGTGTTATGCGTGTGATGCCATTTGTTATCTAGAGCCTCTCCTCTCCTTCCTAGGTACCAAAATACCTATCTAAATCAAAGTAAAAGTTTGTTAAAACTACATCAATTGCCTTTTAATCAATGATTTAGTTTGAACTTATTTGAACCTGTATAGGAGAAAAGTAAATTAAAAAATAACAAGTCGATGTTTTTTTATACATCTTAAACAGACAAGATCAGATGTAGCATATAATATACAAAATGAACTAATTTCTTACGGTTCAATTTAAAAGTGCTACTGGGTATGAGAGCAACCGAAAAACTATCAAATTAAAATACAGCCATATCATGTTCATTGTGTTAATTTACACTATTTATATCAAGCGGTCTCTCTTTATTTTATAAAATTAAAACCTGAAATAAATAATTAAACAAGCCCGTTATTTCCAAAAAGGTAATTTTGATATTTTTACAAATTGAGGCAATTTTAGCAGTGTTTTCAAATTCTAAAATGCAATTTTTAACAACAACAAGCATATAATTTTTAATTGGTGCCGCTATGAAAAAAGGTGAACACAATCGCCTTTTTAAAAAAAATAAATTGGATTTTTTTAAATTTTATATTTGATAACATTAACACATCCTTATTGTGTATTATATTAAGAACTCTTTTTCTATTCAAAGTTATGCGCTACTTCATTTTTCATTGAGTCAAATTTTAGATTGAAAGAGGACCCAAAATAAAGAACTTGACAATGTTTTTACAGATGCCGCCTTTTTAATTCTTCTTATCATGACTGTAACTATTCTATACCTACTCTATATTATTTATTATACATTCAATCAATTTTTAAGTGCCATTTTAATACACTACCTATGCTGTACGAAAATTAGATTTTTAGAAATTTAATCTATACATCCACCTGACTAACAGTTTTCTAATAGAAAGAGCCAAAAGGACAACCGATTGATTTAAAATAGCTCGGAATGTCGGAATATTTAATTTTATTATTATACGAAGGAATCAAGTGTCTCTGTCTATAATTCTGCTTGATCTAAGGGCTATTTGACATGGACTAAATATCATACTAACTGCTAGTAACTGAATCAACTCAAGAAGCAAAAGCACGGGAATCTAAGCTTTAACGTCGTGCACGGTCTTGCTTAGAACTTTCTACGCACGACGTTAACGCTTAGATTCGCGTGTTTTTGCTCCTTGAGTTGATTCAACTACTAACAGTTAGTATCATATTTAGTCCACGTCAAATAACCCACAGCCGTCTCTGATGCCTGTCAAACCATTAAATTTAAACCTAATCTCCAAGCAACCCCACGATTTCGGAAGGGCGCGTAGCTGTTATCACCAGTGGACCCGATGTTATCACTGGCAGGGAACTTAGAGACTACCGTCAGAGCAAACTGTCGTAGATATGTCTCGCTCACAGACTCATTTTAATTTTCACCTACCGCCCTTCTTGAAATCTGTAACTATGCTTCTTCTTCTTCAAACACGGGTGGGGGCAGATAGCTTAGACTATCGTCAGAGTTGACTGTCTGTAACACATGCCTAACCCCCTGAACTGGGCCTCTTCATCGCCTCTCTGACTCTCCTCAAGAGTAACCTCCCTTTTTACTACAAACCCGCCCTGTCTAGGGATCTGAGCTCTTCAGATTCTTAAATAGGCTCTTACTCGACTTGCCTATGGTCTTCACCCCACGACCACGAGGCTCTGAGTCACTGAAAAAGTACCAAGGTTTATCAAGCTGCTGGTGACAAAGACAACTTGTGCGGTCTCCTGCCATCTGACCTCTGGTCTATTCGCAACTAGACTAATTTCAGGATTATCCTTGAGAAGGCGTCGGTTACTGGTTGCGACCTCCTCGCATTAGTTTTGTGATCTTTCTCGAAACCACAACGACGACTATCTAAAGAAGGTGAAGGAGATGCGATTGAGAGGGTTTTAGAGGTTTGGTTTTGATCTAGAGTTGCGCCGCTCTTTAATCGGGTACTCACTGTTGGCACTATTCGCTGAACTTCAATGTACCGAAACTATACTCGCACAGCGAAAGATCTTGGACCAAAAGGGAAGTGAATGCACTGAGAAGTAGTCTCGCAACTAGCACACGGAAAAAAAAATATACTTGAATTCAATAAAAACCATTTGATCATGAAAGTACATTCTTCAATTAAAAAATAGTTTTTTTAAATGAAGAGATAAAAATTTACTCGATTGAAGTAAAAGTAATATTGGAATCAAGATGAATTCTGTTCTATAGAGTCAAGTAAATATTATCTTGGTTGAAGTAAAATTATTCTTAACCACGGTTTTTACTGAAGGAAATAATCTTTAATTAAAAAATAGTTTTTCTTGAATGAAGAGATACAAATTTACTTGGTTGAAGTAAATGTAATATTGGAATCAAGGAATTCTGTTATCTGTTACTGTTCTTATAGACCCAAGTAAATATTCTGTTGGTCTTGGGGTTGGAACTTGGAAGAGTAAAATAAGAAAACGGTTTTTGCTTGTTTATAACGGTAGGTCACCGCTGTAGAATGGTTGTTATAAGTATTTATTTATATACAAATAAAGACGTTTATTGAAAACGTGATGCTTTAATTTAAAATCAGGTACATTTATATATTTTTTAATCTACTACAGTGCGGGTGAGCGCTCAAGGTAGCGACCTCTATTGGGTGGCGAAAGATACCACTGAATTAAAATAATATTGCAAATAAATAATATTCTTCTTTGAAGAAATCTGAAATTTGTATGAAGAATATTTTAATGTTATTTTAATTCAAGAAAGTTTAGTTTGTATGAAGAAGATACAAAAAAAATTGAAACAAAGGTTTGCTAATACGAAGAATAATTTTAAGAAAATAATATTCTTCTTATAAGCAAACCGTTGTTTTTAATTTTTTTTGTATTTTCTTTATTCAAACTAAACCTTCTTGAATTAAAATAATATTTCAAATAAACAATATTCTTCTTTGAAGAAATCTGAAATTTGTTTATGATGAATATTTTACCTGCTCACGTTAAAAATATATTTTCTTAAGCAAAGTGAATAATTTTAAGAAAATATATGCTTCATATAAGCAAACCGTTGTTTTAAATTGAGTTGTATTTTCTTTACTCAAACTAAACTTTCTTGAATTAAAATAATGATTGCAAATAAATAATATTCTTCCTGGAAGAAATCTGAAATTTTTATATGAAGAATATTTTCTTAGGAGAAGAAATTTTGTTTTTCAATCAAGCAAAAAATTTCAAGAAAATATTTATTCTTCATTTAAGAAAACCTTTTTTTCTGTGCACCTTCTCTCACGAACAGAGGATGTCACCAGTACATGCCGAGTTCTAGGGCCAAAGCAGGCGGTAGACGCAACTGACTCAGGCGTAAACCCATTTAGCCGAACTCACTTGGAATTCGCCAGATCATTAACACTTTTTCGTTACTTTTTTGGTGGAGTGTGGAGGATGGTGTTGTTCCTCTTGCCAGTGGTTTCCAAAGAAAGAACATAAATCTTCGGTGTTCGGTGGGCTTAGACGAAAGGCAGAGCGGGCTTCCATCACGTTGAATGGCTCTGAGGCGGATAGGGGGGCTTTGTTCCCCGACCTAACCTCCTGGAGCGATATACCTCCAGTATGATGGTTGTCAAAATTGTCTTGATGCTCAGTCTGGATTTATATCTCAGAACTGGACTCTTATCCTACAGAGTTTTTAACTGGTACTAACATTGGTTTCGGATAATAAAGTTTCAAGATTGGTTGATTTAGCAAAAAGTTGCATATTTTGATGAGCTTTAAGAATCTTAGATAGGAAAATACACAAAAAAAAGATTTTGAAATCATCGGAAAGCGAAGCTGCTCTGCAAGCTCTAAACACTTGCAAGATAACCCCGTCCTCCTTTTGGAGTGCGTGGAGACGCTGAACCAGATAAGCAAAGATAATGTCCTTAGCGTTAGCTGGGTCAAAATACATCAAGGAAATGAGGGTAACGAAAAAGCAGATGAGCTGGCCAAGGAAGGTTCAAAAAGTCTTCCCTGTGACCCTGGTCCAATCATAAAACCAGCCCTAACAACTGTCGATGCCCTCCTTAAGAACCATAACCATCTAATAATCACTACAAGATGGACAAATAATGCAAACTGTCGCCAGAGCAAAAACTTCATACCAGCTCCCTCCAGAAAGCTTGCAAACTACTTTCTAAAGCTGTCCCGAGTTAATCTACGAACAATTGGGAATAGTAGATAATCCCAGATGTCGAGCATGCGATTACAAAGACGAAACCGCTGAACACGTGCTTTGTCAGTGTCCAGCTCTAGCGTCTACAAGAGGAACCGTGTTGGGGGACTTTTGGCTCGACATGGCCAGAATAAGCGCCACTTCTTCCGCCAGAGTTCTGGAATACATCCTAAAAGTGGGATGGCTTGGGACTGAGGCTGCTTGGAGGTTGTACAATGGCCAATTGGCCCAAACAAGTGGCCTAAGTGCTGGGAGCTTGCTCCCTCTCCACTACTAATTCAGAATCCAGAGCTTTAAGAATCCGTTTAAAAAATTTCAAAATTCAAAGAGGTCAATGCAAAAAAATTGAAAATTGGCAATTTAATTTTTCGTCTGTAGTTTTAAAATAGTTGACTTTAAAAAAATTCTTTTTTGCAGGACGTCAAAAGAGCTACCAAACGATACTAAACTCGACTTTTTATCACATCGACGCAGGGCGTCGAGACGTTCAATTTTCATTTTCTTATGGAGACCAATTGTTTTTTTGCAGAATATTACTCAGTTGGCTTGCCTAAATACGGACACTAAACGAAAACTTTTTATCATGTACTTTTCTTAATTGGCACAACTTTTTTAGGTTATGTTATGTTACTTTATGTTAATGTGTTACTTTATGTTATTTTTTATGGTAAAAAATCACTATAGTAATATTAGTTTTTAAAGTTTTAGAAACGTGAGTTGATCAGAAAATAAAGTAATAATACTAAAATTTAATAATTAATGATAATTTGATTTAATTTTTTATTTTTACTATAAAAAGTAACATAAGTAACATATTAATATAACGTAACATAACGTAACTTAAAATTGTGTAAATTAAAATAAGTACATGATAAAAAGTTCTCGTTTAGTATCCGAATTTAGACAAGCCGACTGAGTAATATTCTCAAAAAAAACAATAGGTATCCATAAGAAAATGAAAAGTTGAATGTTGCGACGCCCTGCGTCGATGTGATAAAAAGTCGAGTTTGGTATCGTTTGATAGCTCTTTAGACCTCCTGAAACACGCTTTGGTTACACATCAGCTTAAATTACTTTTAATTCATTTCAAAATAAAAGAATAAGAATAAAAAATGTGCAAAATAAGATAATAGCTTCTGAAAGGGTTATAACAAATTTTTAGTAGGAGGTCTACAATTAGAAAAAAAGTTTGCACTTCACTAAGTGATAAAAACTTAAAGGTAATAATTTTCGAAATAAGCATGTTGCTAACAGTTTTTTTAACCATTCCAAACCACAATATGAAATACAACTAGATAACTTCCACATGTTTAAAAATGTAACGACTAATTAGATTTTTGATACGCGCCCGTGCTAAAATTTTCACTTAATTTTCTAGTACGTCCTCAACAATTAAGATGGTTGACATTTGTGAATAATTAACATAATTAGGAATGAAATTCTTGACCTCACACACACTTCTATTTTAAATAATTTTTTTCGAGGGTGTAACAAATTTTCTTTTTTAAGAAAAAACGAGTCGACTTTTAATTAATTTGAAAAAATAAGTCGAAAAAAGTCGATGTTTCATCCTTAAAAAATAGGACAATTTTTGTTAAAACCGTTCATGTCCGGGATGTTACAAAATCGGGGACGGTTTCATAATTTGTTTTAAAATCACACGGAGCGTAAATATTCAAATTATAGTTTTAAGTGAAAAAAAAAGTGGAAACTTTCGCTTTGAAAAATAGTCATTCTGTTTCTGTAGCCAACGTTATCGTTCGAGTTGAACAATAAAATTTAATAATAAAGAATCAATCAATTGACGAATTGACTTCTATTATGATAGCGGTTTAATTTTGCCATTTCTTTTTCTTTTATATAATTTTTGAACAAAAAAAGTGGAGACAGTAAATTATAATTATAATTTTTTTCAATTTTATTAATACCGTTCACACGATTTTACGTTTTCTTTTAAAAATTTAATAAATACGTGGGATAAAAGTAATGTATATTCGCGTTTAAAGCGTGAGAAGATTTAAATATAATGAAAAACGTTAATAGAATTATCTTGAAAAGGTTTAAAAAATTTCTTTTTAACCACAAAAGCGTTCAAGATTTCATCCACGAATTAAAATTTTCTTTTATTATTGTTATTAATTATTATTATAAAAGAATCCATTTTTTTTAGTTTAGATAATAAATAAATAGATTTTTTACATGAAAATATCGAGTAAAAATTTTTGGGAATATTTTGAAAAACTTACTTTTGGAAGATTGGTCTGAAAATGCGCTAAACTTGAGCAAATCGTTAATTTAGTGCTTTTAGTGTTATCTTGCATTGTCAATTCTTGAAGGATATTAAATTATGTTGAAAGCTTCAGCAACGCACGATAGTTGTACAGTTGACCAAGATGTCCTAAATAATCGACCAGTCAGTTAATATAATTTATTTAGTTTGATTGTTTTTGAACTGGTGAAAAACCATTTCAGCTTCTACTATGTACTTCTGATATTTAGGCTGGCAAAAAATTGGATAATGTAAAATCATAATAATCGATTCTTCGAAAAACCGAATAATCGATAATTTTTGATTAATCGATTCGTCTATAAATGGATTCTTCGATTGTTCAATTCTTAGGTTATTATAGATTCGTCGATTATTCGGTTCTTTGATCATTCGATTCTTAGATCATTCGGTTCTTCGATTAATCGAATACTTTTGCCAGTCTTTATTTATAATAAATTGATAAAAGTTGCTTGTCTTTACAAGCAAACGGCCTTATGCTTTCTCGATTCGTCGATTATTAGGTTCTTCGATCATTCGATTCTTAGATCATTCAGTTCTTCGATTAATCGAATACTTTTGCCAGTCTTATTTATAATAAATTGATAAAAGTTGCTTGTCTTTACAAGCAAACGGCCTTATGCTTTCTTGATTCGTCGATTATTCGGTTCTTCGATCATTCGATTCTTAGATCATTCGGTTCTTCGATTAATCGAATAATTTTGCCAGTCTTATTTATAATAAATTGATAAAAGTTGCTTATCTTTACAAGCAAACGGCCTTATGCTTTCTCGATTCGTCGATTATTCGGTTCTTCGATCATTCGATTCTTAGAACATTCGGTTCTTCGATTAATCGAATACTTTTGCCAGTCTTTATTTATAATAAATTGATAAAAGTTGCTTGTCTTTACAAGCAAACGGCCTTATGCTTTCTCGATTCGTCGATTATTCGGTTCTTCGATGATTCGATTCTTAGAACATTCGGTTCTTCGATTAATCGAATACTTTTGCCAGTCTTTATTTATAATAAATTGATAAAAGTAGCTTGTCTTTACAAGCAAACGGCCTTATGCTTTCTCGATTCGTCGATTATTCGGTTCTTCGATCATTCGATTCTTAGAACATTCGGTTCTTCGATTAATCGAATACTTTTGCCAGTCTTATTTATAATAAATTGATAAAAGTTGCTTGTCTTTACAAGCAAACGGCCTTATGCTTTCTCGATTCGTCGATTATTCGGTTCTTCGATCATTCGATTCTTAGAACATTCGGTTCTTCGATTAATCGAATACTTTTGCCAGTCTTTATTTATAATAAATTGATAAAAGTTGCTTGTCTTTACAAGCAAACGGCCTTATTCTTTCTCGATTCGTCGATTATTCGGTTCTTCGATCATTCGATTCTTAGATCATTCGGTTCTTCGATTAATCGAATACTTTTGCCAGTCTTATTTATAATAAATTGATAAAAGTTGCTTGTCTTTACAAGCAAACGGCCTTATGCTTTCTCCGACAGTGTAACCCCCGGCCAAGTATTTTGTAATATTTTTATTTTACATTTAATTTTATATTTAATCATTTTATTCATTTAACAATTAATAAGTTTATAAAATTATAAAGGTAACATCTCTTCGAGTGAACTAAAATCGGAAACGTCTAGACGAACCAAGCACGAGTGCAAAAGTCAGCACGTATTTTGGATCTTATAACAGTTCCTATTTGAGAACGAGAACTGTTTATTTAGAAAATGTTCAATCTGTCGTCTAAACAGGCGCGTATTTTGATCTAACGACAATTTCTGGCAAATGGAGCATGAGAAGGGCCGGGCAAAATTTATGCTTAATAATTCGAGACGTGGTCTTTCTTGTATTCCTTAAGGTACCCGTTATGGGCTCTCTTAGAGATTAAGCGCCGCTTGGCTGGACGAAGGTTGACGCCAACTCTCTGCTGTGTCACGTGGTGCAGGTGTTGCTCTGCCGAGGTGCAGTACTCTTGCTCTGCTAAGTTTGTCTCTGCGTTCGGGACGACTTATCCTAATCAAAGAAATACGAACCGCTACTCGTTCGTCAGAGAACTTCCGTTCTCTGCATGGAACACCACTAACGCTGTATAAACTATCTCTGGAGTGTACGCAGTCAACAGATGGTTGTCAACACCGTACAGAGCTCTAACGCGCTGGAACTACCGTAGATGCTTTGTCAAAAGATAAAAGACTTCAACGACCTGAACACGAAGACAATACTCATCAGGTATATCACCAGGACACCACGGCTTGAACCGCACCGAGCTCTACTCGAACCGAGACTCGAACTGAGCTCGAGTCGAATTCCAATCGAACTGAGCTCCAATCGAACTGACTTTTCCTAATTTCTCTTTACGAGTATCTAACCAATTTCCATTTTCTTGACTGGGGAGAAATTGACCAGGGAACGATATTATTGACATTTATGTAAAATGTCCCTGTCAATCTTTTTCATGTTAGCTATCTGTCGGTGTCGATTTGTCATGTTTACACTGCCCCCCCTTGGCATACTATTTTTACACCTGCGCCGTGGATTTTATCTACGTTTAGCAATTTAGTCCGCTCACAAAAAAAGCAATTATTATAAAATGTAGAGTGTTCCATTTAAAAAATCAAGTAAAGTCACATTTCGAGTCAAGTGTTCATTCTGTATGTCATTAAACTTTTTGTAAAATTTTACCACGTATTTTCTTAGTTGACTGTTATCACTTATCAATAGTCGGTGGTGTAAGTAAACAGACTTGAAAAATCTCAACTACAGTCTTGGCATAACTTCGAGTATGTAAAAATATAAAGGGTGTTTCATGTAAAATAACAACGCAAGGTTAGGTATCTCTCAAATAGAACACTCTGTATATTTTAAAATATTTTTACGATGTAGATCATTTCGAGATAAGAAATTTTTGTTAAGGACTTTTTTTCCGATCTCTGACAGAACTCTATATGTACAATAATATACTTTCTAATTGGCCCATCTATTCAGACTCACCCCGTATATATTCATTTGGTTTGAAA
Organism: Malthinus seriepunctatus; assembly: GCA_963924605.1. Classification (NCBI taxonomy): domain Eukaryota; kingdom Metazoa; phylum Arthropoda; class Insecta; order Coleoptera; family Cantharidae; genus Malthinus; species Malthinus seriepunctatus. The sequence goes on from OZ004603.1 coordinate 18,859,825, forward strand.
GTGATATTTTTGGAAAGTAGTTTGTAAACTTTTGCCACGAAATAAAAAGATACTATTAGGGGGTTATAAATTATGATTTCTAGTAGGTGCCTAATGTTTCTTTTAATCAAAACCTTAATTTTCTTTTAAATTTAGAAAAAAAGTCCAAACAAAATTGTCCAAGAGACTGTCTCGCTTCATTATCAAATTATTTATAATAGAAAGACATATTATGTCTAAATATTTCTACTCATGTCCTTTCTTCATCTCTATTGAATTCTCGCATACAAAAGAAACGAAATTCTTGTAAAAACCTAACGGTTTCAGTTTCTAAAAGTTACGTCTTTTTACTTTACTATACGTGTTTATAAATAGAGGTATAGGAAAGTAGCAAAACCTACAACCGAACAAAATTTTAAATCGGAAGCATAGAAAATTTCCTTGAAATTACAATGAATAAAGATTTTATTACTTTATTGCTTTATTGGTAGTTGTATATTTTGTACCAAAAATGTCATAAATCCTATGTTGACTAGAAAATTGTAAAATTGTAAAAATATCAGTGAACATTATAAATGTATAATTTTGCTTTACTCGAGCTATTTGTTCAAATTTTGGTTAGAAAACTCCCGCCGAAAAAGTTTTTAAAAATTATATTTTAATATTAAATTAATTTTTACCGTTTCAACCAAGTTTTTCAAGCACAACAAAAATATATAGAAAAGCGCAAACTAATACAAAACTTAACGGAAGAACTACAACAATTAATTATTATTCACCGGAAATTGAAAACAAAAATGAGTAACTATTGACTAGACGTTTTATTCAACCATAACCAACAAATTTCCAAATACGTTCAATCAAATCTTGCTAAATTTCTTTTTTTTTTCAATTAATTATTATAACGTAACTAATATTAATTATTTAAAGCGCATAAATATTTTACCTAACAAAAGGTCATATAATTTTGGATGTAGCTAGGCCCTTATTAAAAATCCAAGTTTCTTAATTTGTGCATCCGACTTTTGTGTAACTTTTTTCAGTTTTTAGTATCTAACTCTTTACCAGCGCGTCCTAGAAAAATAATTATTCTTATCTTTTTTGTAGAGCACAAAATTTGCTACAATTTTTTACAATAGCATGTTTCTCTAAACCTCATAGTTACCAAAACACAGAGCTTCAAAGCACAAACTTTTTCCAAAAGTTTGGGAAAACTATACCACAAAAAACACTTTTGTCAGGTAACCCCTCTTTTCACGATCTGGCCACTGTGATAATTTATTTTTTGAGATTTTTATGTTTGTTTAATCTGTACCATGAGTGCAAAACATTTATCTAAACACAAAATTTAATTTTAGCGCGCTTGCGCGCGGAGAGTACGACCACTTCCATGTCACTTTTTTCAGTTTTTGTTCGATAACTCTTTACTAGCGCGTCTTACAAAATAATTATTTTTATCTTTTTGTAGAGCACAAAATTTGCTACAATTTTTTCCAATAGCATGTTTCTCTAAACCTCATAGTTACCAAAACACATAGCTTCAGAGCACAAACTTTTTCCAAAAGTTTGGGAAAACTATACCACAAAAAACACTTTTTTCAGGTAACCCCTCTTTTCACGATCTGGCCACTGTGCTAATTTATTTTTTGAGATTTTTATGTTTGTTTAATCTGTACCATGAGTGCAAAACATGTATCTAAACCCAAAATTTCAATGTTAGCGCGCCTGCGCGCGGAGAATACGACCACTTCAATGTCACTTTTTTCAGTTTTTGTTCGATAACTTTTTACTAGCGCGTCTTACAAAATAATTATTTTTATCTTTTTGTAGAGCACAAAATTTGTTACAATTTTTTCCAATAGCACGCTTCTCTAAACCTCATAGTTACCAAAATACAGAGCTTCAAATCACAAACTTTTTCCAAAAGTTTGGGAAAATTATACCACAAAAACACATTTGTCAGGTAACCCCTCTTTTCACGATCTGGCCAATGTGCTAAATTATTTTTTGAGATTTTTATGTTTGTTTAATCTGTACCATGAGTGCAAAACATGTATCTAAACCCAAAATTTCAATTTTAGCGCGCCTGCGCACCGAGAGTACGACCACTTTAATGTCACTTTTTTCAGTTTTTGCTCGATAACTGTTTACTAGCGCGTCCTACAAAATAATTATTCCTATCTTTTTCGTAGAGCATAAAATTTTCTACAATTTACTCAAATAACATGTTTTTCTAAACCTCGTAATTACCGAAATACAGAGCTTCAAATCACAAACTGAAACTGTTTCCAAAAGTTTGGGAAAACTATACCACAAAAAAACACTTTTGTCAGGTAACCCCTCTTTTCAGGATCTGACCACTGTGCTAATTTATTTTTGAGCTTTTTATGTTTGCTTAATCTGTACCATGTGTGCAAAACATGTATCTAAACCCAAAATGTCAATTTTAGCGCGCCTGCGCGCCGAGAGTACGACCACTTTAATGTCATTTTTTTCAGTTTTTGCTCGATAACTCTTTACTAGCGCGTCTTACCAAAAGAATTATTCTTATCTTTTTCATAGAGCACAAAATTTTCTAAAATTTACTCCAGTAACATGTTTTTCTAAACCTCGTAATTACCGAAATACAGAGCATCAAAGCACAAAATGTTTCGAATAGTTAGGAACACTATACCACAAAAAAACTTTTGTCAGGTAACCCCTCTTTTCACGACCTGACCTGTTCTAAATTATTTTTGGAGATTCTTATGTTTGTTTAATCCATTATGAGTGCAAAACATGTACTTAAATCCAAAATTTCTATTTGGGCGCGCTTATGCGCACGACAGTACGACCACTTTTGTGTCCCTTTTTTCAGTTTTTGCTCAATAACTCTTTACTAGCGCGCCTTACAAAAATAATTTTTCATATCTTTTTTATAGAGCATAAAATTTTCTACAATTTACTTTAATAACATGTTTTTCTAAACCTTATAGTTACTGATATACAGAACTTCAAAGCACAAAATTTCTCGGATACCACAAGAAAACACTTTTCTGAAGTAACCTTTCCTTTTAACAACCCGGCCACTGAGCTAAATTATTATTATTGGCAATTTTTATGTTTGTTTAATCCATACCATGATTTTCAACCTGCAAAACCTAATCAAAAGAAGACCTGAGGAAGTCCTAAGGCTCTAAGTACGAGGGAATGCGTTTTTAGACTACGTTAATGAAAACTTTTTTAGTCGTTGTCGTTATAACGTTCTCTTAGAAAATCGGGACCGTGGGCCCACTTATAGGGGCCGGACATTAGACCTGCCCATCAGTTGATCTTGACTAATCAGAATTGACTATTAATTAGATGGACAAATCAAAAGGTCCTTGTTCAATTTAATGCTAAATTCCATTAATCAAGAGATTTATAGTACCTGCTAAAAATTCTTATTTATGCTTAATGCCCATTTAAGTGATTATTAAAGACAAAATCACTATAATGATAATAAATTTTTAATTTTCTTTATAATGTCTGCACCACGCCATTGCTAACTCGCCATCTCATCATACTTACTTGCATATGGTTGGCTTTTGGCTTTATTAAAGTTAAATTTTTCCCTATTTTAGCATCTTGAAAATTTAAACAAATTAAGATCAACTAATAAGACCTTTTTATTTAAATTACTTATTATGCAGTCTTTAAGACAAAGACTTTGTTCCCAGCCGATTAAATAAATTAGTTAAAATTAAGCGATTTCGTGGTAATTTACATTTCCTGGTAAGTAAGTATAATACAGTAGTATAACACGTTCTTATTTTGTTATTTTTCTCTAGAAAAAAAAGCGTTTAAATTTAAAGGATCACATGGGGTCCATGGGGAGTTTTAAAAACTTTATAAAATGAAGTTATCAATGTCTCGAACATCTCCACTTCTCAGCATGATAAATACAGTAGGAACGTAAATGTTGACAAGTTGTCTGATATATTAGGGGGCCCTCTAATATATATAATATATGTAAAGTCATAAAGTCATTATTCTTTTTTCAACAATTAGTCATTTTAGGTTAAAAGATATACTTCTCTCTGACCGATTATATCTCCACTGTTAAATATAGAAAGTGTCCTTTTCTATACAAAGAAAGATGCACTTTATGGCACTGATGAAACCTACAATAAAAGATTATTTTTCTAAACGATGACATTTTAATTTTGTACATATTAGACGAGCACGTTTCTATTGAAATTAAAAACTACCCTTCATTTTTAAAATGATGTGTAATAATTATTTTTATAAATAATGGTCTTTGCTAAAAATTTCTTTAAAATTAAATTTGCTAAACAGAAGAACTTCTGATTAACGCTAATTACAAAATTAAGATTTTAAATAATAACGAAAAATAGCGTTCGCGGGAGAATAAGGCTTACATGGAAGAAGAAGAGTAATTTCAATTCAAATTGTACCATTATGGGCATTGGCATAAAATTGTAGCTTTGAATAACTGAAATAATAAAAATATAAAAATTTCTAGTTAACATTTCTAAGAAAGCTCGGTAAAAGTAACATTTACCTACGGGAAAATAAGACTTATGGTTGGTGCAATGCCACAGTTTTTGTTAATGCAATGTAAAAAGTAAAAACTATAGAGGAAACAATAAAGATTTAAAACTTGAAAAACAAATTATTGAAAATAATATGATTTTTTTTATAAAGTAGAAGCTCCGGGAAAATAAGATTTTTGGGAGAGTGCGATTCCGTTGAAATATGAATTTTAAACAGAAGGCTAGGCAAATAAGATTTTGCACAAATCACTGGGTGGGGTGTAAACCTAAACAACCAACACCTAAAGGAGAATACTTCTGAAATAAGTAATAAGAAAAAGAAAGCTTCTAAGAAACTAACATCTACGGTAGAATAAGAGTTTTCTAAAACAAGGTTTTAAAAAGAGAGATATTAGAAAGAAGTAGATAAAGCTTTAAAATCGTAATATGATTTTTTTAGGAATTAAGAGGAGGATTGCCAAATAAAACTTTTGAGACCAGAACACCTACGACGGGAGAATAAGTTTTATACGACTTCTCATAGAAAGACCTACGGGAGAATAAGATTTCGCTAAAAAACAAACGTCAATCAAAATTTCAAAAAATGTCGATTTAAAACACTAGGTAAGGCTTGGTAGAAATTAATAGCTCCGAACAAATACCCCCCTCCACGGTAAAATAAGAGTTTTTTAAAAAAATATTTTAAAAAGAGAGACATTTGAAAGTAGTAGATAAAGCTATAATAAACGTTGTATGACTTTTTTAGAAATTAAGAAGAGGATTGCCAAATAAAACTTTTGAGACAAGAACACCTACGACGGGAGAATAAGTTTTATACGACTTCTCAAAGAAAGACCTATGAGAGAATAAGATTTTGCTACAAAACAAATGTCAATCAAAATTCCAGAAAATGTCGATTGAAAACACTAGGTAAGGTTTTGTAGAAATTAATAGCCCCAAACAAATACCCCCCCCCCCCACGGTAGAATAAGAGTTTTCTAAAAAAAGGTTGTAAAACGAGAGACATTAGAAAGAAGTAGATAAAGCTTTAAACTTAATAAGTATGACTTTTTTAGAAATTAAGAAGAGGATTGCCAAATAAAACTTTTGAAACAAGAACACCTACAATGGGAGAATAAGTTTTATACGACTTCTCATAGGAAGACCTACGGGAGAATAAGATTTTGCTAAAAAAACAAATGTTAATCAAATTTCCAGAAAATGTAGATTTAAAACACTAGGTAAGGTTTGGTAGAAATTAATAGCTCTGAATAAATAACCCCCTCCCCTCCACGGTGGAATAAGAGTTTTCTAAAAAAGTTTTTCAAAAGAGAGACAAGAGAAAGAAGTAGATATCGCTTTAATCGTAATGACTTTTTTAGAAATTAAGAGGATTTCCAAATAAAACTTTTGAGACGGGAACACATACAACGGGAGAATAAGTTTCATACGACTTCTCAAAGGAAGACCTACGGGAGAATAAGATTTTGCTAAAAAACAAATTAATGTCAATAAAAATTCCAAAAAATGTCTATTGAAAACAGTAGGTAAGGTTTGGTAGAAATTAATAGCTCTGAACAAATACCTCCCCCCTGCCCCCACGGTAGAATAAGAGTTTGTAATAGAAAATAAAATGTAATGTGTAATTGAAAAGAATTCAAGCTGCTAAGGTATAATACTTAGTGATTAATGGCAGAGCCAATAAAATCAGACTGTTGGGAGAATAAGGCTTTTACGGTAGAATAAGATTTGTATAATACTTACGAGAGTATAAAACGTAAAAGACTAGTGTCCCAGTTTTGAGTTGTATGGAGATGGAGAGGTGCAATACTTTTCGTTTTTCTATTTACATTTGATAACTTTAAGGAAAGGGCTATAATTTTACGGTACGGGAGAATAAGAATAAGAATAAGAATATACTTCCGACCTACGGAAGTATAACATTTCGCAAAAAAAATGAATTTCAAGAAAAATTGCAGGGTATGTTGGTTGAAAACACTATACCTAGGTAAGATTTTGTAGAAATTAATAGTTCCAACCAAATAACACCGCTAACGGTAGAATAAGAGTTTGTAAATAAAAATAAGAAGTTAAAATTGTAAAAACTTGAATATATCAAATAAGTAGTAGATAGGTACAATATTTAGGATTTTTTAAAGATATATATTAATAGCATCAACTGCTTAAATCAGACTTGCGATTGCGAAAATAAGATATCTACGGGAGAATAAGATTTGAAAGACTTTCGGGAGAATAATAGGACTTACGGGAGAATAAAACGTAAAAGACTGTATCTCAATTTAGAATAATTAGTATACCTATTTATAGAGCAGTGCACTAGAGACCGCAGGCCGCTAATTTTACGTTACGGGAATACGGGAGAATAAGACCTATACGGGATAATAAGTGCTCCGGGAAAATACTTAGTAATTTATGATAAAAACAGTCATTTTAGGAAATCCAAATGCACAGTTTTTTGTGCAGGCATAGGTATGTAACTTTTGAATATTGAGCTATAACGTCTCAAATAAGCGATTCTAGGTTAGGTATGTACAATCTTATCGTGGTCGTTAGCTTATCTACAATAAAACATTTTTAAAAAACTATAAAAATCAAAATCTGGTGTAAACTATTAAATAGGTAATTATAGCTCAGCACTCGTAAAATCTGGAATATTAAGTTTGAATCATCTTTGTAATTTGTCACGGTTGTTAATTTTAATAGCAATAATAGTTGGTTACCTACCTACGCAGCCAATGAAATAAACAATTTAAAATTTTAAAGAAAAAGTAGAGTTAGAATTAAATGCTCACCACATAGTGTAATGGCTCCATGTTCCTAGAGCTGTGCGCATTCTTTTCTCTGAATGCACTAGGAAAAGGTTTACCAATCCGGCTTTGGCAACCATGAAGTATTAACACCTGAATTTTGTCTGCTTACTTACTTGTGTGGTCTCGAAATAACTTCTAAGTGTAGGTAGATATTGATATAGGTACAAAAGGTAGAAGTAGTATGCGATCTACATTTTTACTTTTTAAAACAAAATAGAATTGGCCGCCATTTTGAAACGGTAGCCGATAGAATGAAAAGTTCTGGAAACAAATTGCCCGCGTTGATAAGCAGATTTCAAAACTTTTATTATTTTTCCAATAGCTGAAACAAAGCTACGGACAATTTTTTGTAAATTCGAAAATCGGCCATATTTATCTAAAGCTGCGCCATCTTGAAAATTATGTCAGTATAGCCCCGTTATAAACACCGCTTTTAAAAATAGGTGCCTACAAATTTTTGATTGTGTGCTTAGAAATGCTGTTTTGTACCTTTTATCACGAACTTCGGATATAACGTACCAAATTGTAGGAACGTTATAACGGAGTTGTACTGTATATGTGGTGGTTACAGCTCTTTCAGTAAGGCTTACTGTGGCTTTTAATAAGAGCTTAATTTGTGTGCTTGATTTTTATATCACTAAAATTTTCATAAATCAGTATTAAACATATTAATTCGAATAATAAAGTCATCCTCACTGCATAATTACTCGTAAGCAATTTTGCACTCAACAATGCACTCTGTTATAAGTTTTATACCATTAATTTCATGACAAATTGAAAAAAAGAAGAAAAGAGAAAAAGCATGATAAAGTTAAAATTATAATTTGGCTCTTCTATTGGGAGAATTGTAAGCCAATGATTACGTACATCTTTAATGGGCGGGACTTAATCAAGATGTGCTTATTTTGATAGAAAGATTATCTCTTTAAATTGAATAAAACATCGTATTTAGCAACTAAAAATAAATTTTTTTTATCCATAAATTATTATTTTTTGAATTACGACTTTAATGTAATTGAAAATTAAAACAAAAATTTAAATTTTGGAAAAATTGTTTTTTTTTATTTTTGGAAAAAGAGCTATTTCGCTAATAATATTTGATTTTTTCAAAATTCGTTTAAAAAGGTCTTTTAAATAATTGTGGAAATAGTGGAAAATGAAAATTGCGTCAAAATAGGAAAAGAAAAAATTAGTAGGCGTGACAAATAGGCGGAGCTAAGCTTGAAACACGATTTGAACAAGTCAAAATATTTTGAGTTAGTCTTGGAGATTCTCTCGTTCCAAACATATCCAAGAGTGTGCCAGTGTAAAAAAAAAAATTCGATTATACGGTTCGATACATTTAAATCTGAAATTTTTCTCTTACAAGTGGTTGTTGTTATAAGTAATTATTTTTACTTGTGTACGTGTAAACATAATTATAAAGTTCAAAGAACAAAGTAACCGGTGTGCGGCGGTTCGATTGTTTTTTTCAAAAAATTAATTAATTTACGTTTTGCTCTGTATAAACCATTAAAATCGTATAGAATGACAATTGATAAGTTCGAGTTTGAGTTTCAAAACAGTTTGTGATTTTTTTGGGTTAAGTGTTTTTCTTTTGTTTTTATTTTTGATTCGAAATGACTGTAACAGGAAATTTGGGAATTATGCATAGACCATGTTTTTCTGGATATCCATTTCAAGGTATATACAATTTTTGACTTTTATACTAATATTTTGACTATTGCCCAAATTTTGGCTTATAAAAAATGTTTCCAACGCTAGCTATGATTTTTCCAAACGAATTTGCTAAAATCAACTCCAATTTGTTAAAAATACCTCGTTTTGGACTCGAAAAAAAATAAATTTCTGTTAAATTTCCAATTATTACTTGTTTGCTTATTACGTGAGTAGTTTCACTTTACAAAAGTCGTCAACTTTAAAGCCCCCAGAGACAAACTTATTGCTCTTAATATTGCCCCTTTTGTGTACCTAGCAATAAATTCTTTTCCCATTCTATATTTTGGCAAGAGCTGTAAATAACAATAAAATACATTTTAACCATAAATGGTTTTGAGTTGGTTTGTAAATAGAACCCATCTGCACAAGAAAGTTATAAAAATATAAATTTTGATTGATGTTTTAAAATCGATTTTTATTTGATTTTTTTTATTATAGGTCAAGGACGCGTTAATCAATTAGGTGGTGTTTTTATCAATGGAAGACCTTTGCCAAATCATACGAGGCTTAGAATTGTCGAAATGGCTGCTGCTGGTGTTAGACCGTGTGTTATTTCGAGGCAACTACGCGTTTCTCATGGATGCGTTAGCAAAATATTGAATAGATATCAGGTAGGTTCAATTATATTTTTTGTATTCAAAAGAGTTGGAGAATGTGGCTGTGTCTTAAACATAGAATTTTTTGGAAAATTTGGCATTAATTTCCGTCCAAAAACGAACAAATGCGAGCAATACTTTGCCAGTTCCCAACGGAGTCATGATCTGTAAAAATGCCTTAGAAATGAGAAGACTTTTACATTTGGATATTCCAGAGGTATTCGCGTGTAATTTCCAAAAGTAATCCATGTTACCATAACCCCTATACCTTGTTATACTTATAAGTTTATAACTTAGGGGCGTGTGGTTTAGTTGAAGTAGCTGTTCAAAAAGAACGAAAAAATACTAAAAAAAGAAGAACTATAAAAATTATATTAGCAGTTTTGGTTATGCACCATTTACAAAAATATATTAAGTTACATCATATTTACACAGGCCCTAGTGGTCGCCTTTGAAATTGACGCCGATTGCCGACCTATCTAATTCTAGGAAGGGATAATTTTTATTTCCACCACAAACACCCATTTTGACTTTTTGCACTTATTACAATAATTTCGAAAAGATAAAAACAATTGAGCATCGGGTTTACATTATTAAAGTATTATCGAGGGGTTATCCACTCTCTGCAGTCAATGTACAGTCAGTCTCACAATTATTGGCCAACAACGACGAAAGGACAGAAAGAGAGGCTGTTGATTTAGTACTTGTTGGCAAAATAAAGTTACCCTTCAATTTAAGTATAGGGTCTTATGATGGTTCCATTTACAATTCGTGCTAAACGTATAGCCAAGGTGGCCATTAATTGTGAGACTGACTGTACAAAAATTGAGCTGTCAACGGTAGTCATCTGCAGTCGATCACAGTCATAGCATATATGCACTTATGCAGTCATGAGCAGTCAACTGCAGCCACGGTACAAATTCAGAACAGTGGTTGACACCTCGAGTAATATAGAAGGTATCTTTCTTATTTGTGGTAAATCGATGATATGCCAAAAAAACACTTGTGTCTGTTAATTACTGCGTGCTGGAAGTGAAGCCAATTTTCTCCCTTTAAAAATGCATTTTTCGCATCTTAAAAAATGTGATAAGGTGCGGAGGTATTTTCTCTCCAGATTAAGGCATGTCCTAGCTTAATTAATTAAACTTTGCTTTAGACCCTTAATTAGAGCTTAAGCCAAAACACAATAAACAGGTTTGTAAACCATAGGTACTCTAAAACGATACTGTAAAACTACTTTTAAGCTCCTCATCTTGGCTTAAACTTTAAACCAGAGCTCAAGTCGCCACTGTGAAACTGGATCTTGATCTTAAATCAGAGCTTCATCCGAGGTGTTAAGCAGTCTATCTACGCAGTCAATGTACAAAAATTGAGCTGTCAACGGTAGTTATCTGCAGTCAAAGGGAGCTATAGCACTAAACTTTAAACCATCAGAGCTCAAGTCGCCACTGTGAAACTGGATCTTGATCTTAAATCAGAGCTTCATCCGAGGTGTTAAGCAGTCTATCTACGCAGTCAATGTACAAAAATTGAGCTGTCAACGGTAGTTATCTGCAGTCAAAGGCAGCTATAGCATAGGCAGTCAACTGTAGTGAGTGTACTAGTTCAGAACAGTGGTTGACCCTTCGGCTTCATCGGACAATTTATGAATTTAAAAGTCAACTTTGTCTTTTCGCATCAAACAAGCTATACTTGTGCTGAAAGTTATAAAAGAGTGCCATGGAGAGCAAAACGCTTTGTTTCTATCACCCTCTTCTGCGTTATGTTTTAGCTTTCTGCGCTGCCATGCGATGTGTTTCTGAGTGTTTTTTGTTTTATAAGATTGCCATTTTTGCGTTACCTATTCTGTTGACAGTGCTATATTCCATTCTCTCCGTCTGAACCTAACCCATAGAAGGGGTTAGGTTTAGCACAACATGTACAAGGTACACGTACAGTCATCCTCAAAATTATTGGCCACCCTGGTTATACGCCAGGGTGATTATTAGCCAACAACGACAAGAGGATAGAAGGGGGTTTTTTGATTTACTACTTGTTGGCAAAATAAACTTACCCCTCAATTTAGGAAGGAGGTGTTATGATGGTTGCCTCCACAATTCGTGCTAAACGTATAGTCAGGGTGACCATTAATTGTGAGGCTTACTGTACAGGGTGGTTCCTTATAGTTTTACTAGGCTATCGAGTCGCTCACTTATTCATGAATTTATAATTACCAGGAGGTGAAGAACGGGATCACCTCGCTTCCTAAGTCATCACCTTAAGTCCTTAGAATTTCTCTCGAAATACTTTCTTTCCTTTGACATACTAAGCTAACGGTCTTCTCTTCTTAGTAGTGTCTCTCTCATGATGCGTAACTCTCAGACACGATCCGATACATCACTCATACAAGACATTTACAAATGCGCTATTTGCCAGACCAAACTCAACGAACAGAAGCTAGTTCTGTACCTCATGAAGGCAGTCAAGTTGTCATGCATGAATAGGGTCTCAGCTCAGCCAGACAACACTCACGAACAGGAGCTATGCTCGTATAATATGTGGAGCTCTGGGATCAAGGAAACTGCTTGTGCACTAATTCAGTTGTTCTCTGTCGACGGTTCTGTAGCTCACGAAAGGCAGACAACTTGTCATGCATGAGTAGGGTCTCAGCTCAGCCAGTCAACACTCGCGAACAGAAGCTATGCTCGTATAATAGTGTGTGCAGATCCGAAATCAAGGAGACTGATTGTGCACTAACTCAGTTGCTCTCCGTCTACCAGACGGATTCATGAGCTAGACGGGCTTTCGGACCCCGTCGATGTATGGAACCTTTCCCAACCCCTCACCTCACCAACAACCAACAAAACAACGACGGCATTGAAAAATATGCGCAGTGTAGAATTCTATCAAGGCTTTTCAAGGCTGCTGATGTCATTGCTCATATTCTTCTGGTCCGTCTTAACTTAATTATAACTTTTATTGACATTGCGGTTGAAATTTCTCACTAAAACTTCGGCAGTTGAATTTCTAACAGGTCCTCGCATCTTTCTGTTGTTGCAGTCATATTTCCTCGAAACCATTAATACAAAAATTATGTGTTTTCTTGATAAGGCGACTGCGATACTACTGTAATGAGAGAGTTTTAGAACTTTGGCCTAGATCCAGAGTTCTCTAATTTAAAATAGCAGTCATAATTGCCAAACTTCCACGAACAGAAGCTCTATTCGAATAGAATATGGGCTAAAGAGAGGAGGATAAGCTGCGTCATGCACTGAGTAGTCGACACTCACCAACAGAAACTGTCTCTACATATGTGGAGCGCCGGGATTAAGGAGTCTGACAAGTCAAATTGACTTAGAAGTAGTTCGGTTTAGCCGAATATATTGCTTTTTGTCAGACGATTACACTTACTCGCTAATTTTTGTTAGTGCGGAAGTGGTGGTGTTCTTCTTGTCTGTGGTTTCCAAGGAAAGTACTGACGTAACTTCGGAGAGCACCGGTGGATTTAGGCGGAAGTCAGAGCGAATCGTCGTCTTAAGTTCAGTAGTTTCAGGGGCTTTGCCCATTATCTGTACCCTTTTGGAAGAGCTCAGTATGGGCTATGGAGTCTAATCTAAATAGTTCTGTACAGGGTCATGGTTCAAATTTCTTGTCAGTATGGGGTATCTAAGTTAATATAAGTGGGCTTAGGCGGAAGCCAGAGCGAATCGTCGTCTTAAGTTAGGTAGCCCACAGAATGCTTCGTTCAGGGGCTTTGCTTCCTATCTGTACCCCCTCGGGAGATCTCAGTATGGGCGATGGAGTCGAAGTAGTTCTGTACAGGGTGCTTCAAATTGCTTGTCAGTATGGAGTATTGTCACGCGTAGAAATATTACGCAAATTATTTAATGTACACAGAGTTTACAATACGTGACTATTGTAAGGTATTGGAAGATGTGAGATAAAGCATCAATTGTCAGTTTTAGCAATTTTAGTTGGCGCGTATGCCAAGTTAATAAAAGGCCCCAAAGTAGGTTTTTGGAGTTAGTTGTTAGTTGAATTACGAGCGAGTAACTTCGGATTGCACTTAAACGTCGGTCGTCCGGCTTATAACATTTTGTAAGAATTATTATAAACGTTTATAAACAACAAGATGTGTAGTTATTGGATTGACCTTATACTTGGGTAAGAACTATTTAACAAATAAATAAATTATATTTCAGCATTGTGGTTGTTATTTATCATCTCGGTACACTCTGGAGATTCTGGACTCCAGAGGTCATGACTAACGCCCAGTCGTGACAGTATATAAGTTGTCCGAACTTCCACACGTCGTCCGAATTTTAGGTCATATAGTTAATTGCTTCTTTAGTCCCTTGAACGAGTTTAGATCAACATTCTGCTTGGACAAAAGATGATCTATCCTCCCTAAACCTATAGGGGAAGGTTACCTAAAGTGGGATATGTAGGTAAAATGGAAAATGGTTGTTTCTCATGCTTTTAAATATAGTAATACCGCGAATGGTAATGTAATATGTGCTTTCATCATAGTTGTTGCTAGTTTATTCAAAAAAATGCAATCCACGCAGTTTTAAGCAAATGCGAGGGCCTACATACTGTAGGTAAAATGGGAAATTGCAGACATTTTGTAAATGTCATATTCAAGTACTTTTTTTCCATTTTTGATTATTTTCGAATAATCATTTTTCAAAATTTTACAATTAGTTTAGTCCATATTTAATGTTAAACGTTAAGTATCCCGTTTTAGGCCACCCTCCCCTATATCATATGAGCAGCCGTTCTTTTATAAATTATTTTTGAGTCACTAGTCTTTTTTTGAACATGAATTTTATTACGCTGTGAATTTCAGAAGCTGCAGCGAACTTTATATACGTTCCTAATCTTTGTGTTATCAGACACAAATAATTATAGGTGTATCCGGTGTGTTGTAATCAATTCTTGCATGATAAAGAAAAAATGAAGTAACGGCAGATTAGTCCGAACGTGTAATTTGAAATAAGAGGTGAATATTGCAGGTTTTAATAACCATGTATTATTCAAATTAAGTCAAGGCACTGCATGAGATCACCATACGCAAACGTAAATCATTATTAAAATATTGAAAATAACCAAAATTATACAAAAATGTGTAAGAAGCAGAGCTCTGGTACATTGCGATGGAGTTTTGCGTATGAAAGGGTATTGTCGGGCGTATAAAATTTTAATTTGTTGTTCCTATAATTATTATTCAGTTGTTGAAACATAAATGTTAGGTAGGTACAAATTAATAATGTTCACATTTACAACAAAATATTTTCAACATGGCGTATAATTAGAACAAATTACCTAGTAGGCCCAGCTATTAATTATTTTAGTAATGTTTTAATGTCTTCATAATGTGCATTCGTTTTAAAAGATTAACACTTTTTCTATTACATCTTAAAATAATAAAAATAAAACTTCGGTGGTCCTTCGAGCCGGATTTTTACTCAGAATTTAATAATTTTGGAAAAATTCTTGCATATATTTTTGTCGTATTGAGATTACATAGGATAGTTTGTGGTTCCTAATATTTATTTTTAATTTTTATACATCTGATGGTGGTAATAAACAATATATGAGTCAATATTAATTATTGTTTAAATAAAACTTAATAATAAAAACTATAAACAATTTATTATCATAATCTTAATTTGCAATGTTTGTAATAAAAATCGTCAACTGTAAAATTTGTAATTAAAATCAAATGCTATCGAGTCAATTTCTTCTAATCATTGTTTAACTTTTTATTTTACGATATTCGTTTTTTTATGGCTTTTTAAAACAAAAGCTATTTTGCAACAATCGATTGGTTTTATAAGACAAAAATGGTTACATCATTGATTTTTATATTTAATTTACAATATTGATTAATTAGAATTCAGAGTCAATAGTCCGTGAAAAATAAAATTTATATCTATGTCTAATACAAGGCGTATAATGAATGTGAGCGTTTGAAAAATTAAAATAATAGATACACTCGAATTTTTAAAAGACTACCGACACGTGACTTTTAAAATATTGAATAACTAATTAATTTAATTATAAATTTTCTAAATAAATATTTAATAATAATTAGCAATAAATGTATTAACTAAATTAACTAATTAAACTCACGAAATAAGTCGTTTTCATCTTTATTTATACATATAAAGGTGGTCACATGTCGGTAGTCTTTAAAAAATTTGACTATACCTATTTATTAACTTAAAGCTCATGGTATGTTTGCACTTTGTTAAAAAAAATTATGTTCAAGTCAGTTGCATAATTACTGGTTGCATACTAAGTTAATTAGCTTTTCATCACCCTGCAGGCGGCTTGTCAAATTTATTGCAATATGCACCAAAATGGTTAGGCCGAAGGCCTCGTATATCTTCAATTCAATAAAATAAACAAAAATAAGAGTAAACTAAAGACATTATTTTTCAATTAGAATATTATGTGTTTCACCAGCGGTCCGATCGGGCGGAATCCCCGATTGCATCCCCTTTGAATAGATGTTACGAGCTATTATATAAAATAATTTGAGTTATAAAACATTTATAACGTAGATTTCGTAGATTTCTGATTCCAAAACATAAAAAAATTACTTAAAAAAAACTTGAATCTAAACTGTATAGTGTATAAATATTATGTTGAAAAGTACAGCTCCGAATAGTTCCCTACTGTATAGTTATGTATGTTTATACAGTGTTCGGAGTTTAGATTCAAATTTTTTTAAAGTAATTTTTTTATGTTTTGGAATCAGAAATCTACGAAATTTACGTTATAAATGTTTTATAACTCAAATTATTTTATATAATAGCTCTTAACATTTATTCAAAGGGGATGCAATCGGGGATTCCGCCCGATCGAACCGCTGGTTAATTATACTAAGTATGTAAAATTAAATTACTTAAATTACTTTATAACTTAAATTATAAATTAAATTTTTTCGCCCCCCTTATAAATTTTTGTGGGTTGTAATTTAGCGACATCGAAAGGGGAGAGTTCGAAGGACCTTTCCGGGGCAAAATAACTCAATTTTTTTTACTTTCTTGTTCGCGACAAAATTTCTGATTTCTGATTCCAAAACATTAACTGTTTGGAGCTGTACTTTTCAACAAATGGAAAGTACCTAATATTTATACAGTTTAGGTTCAAGTTTTTTTAAGTTATTTTTTTAATGTTTTGGAATCAGAAATCTACAAAATCTACGTTATAAATGTTTTTATAACTCAAATTAATTTATATAATTGCTCTTAACATTTATTCAAAGAGGATGCAATCGGGGATTCCGCCCGATCGGACCGCTGGTAACTTTATAACTTAAATTATAAATTAAATTTTTTCGCCCTCCTTAAAAATTTTTTTGGATTGTAATTTAGCGACATCGAAAGGGGAGAGTTCGAAGGACCTTTCCGGGGCAAAATAACTCAATTTTTTTTACTTTCGTGTTCGCGACAAAGGCCTAAATTTGAAAATTCTCATATTTTTACCTTAATGGTCACCTAGCGCCCAAACGGTACGTCTGTCAAAAATTTTCCCTTGAGTAAAAACTTATAGGACCTCGACCCAAACAAAATGGTGCAAAAAAATTTTCGATCAGACTCTTAAATTTTCGAGCCCCCTAAAAGGGGTGCCCGAATTTTTTTATCGGGAATTTTTTGACGGAATCGTTAATCGGACCACAGAAACTACACCCATGCCTAATTTCAACATCAGCATGATATAAATAAAAATTTTAGAAATTTTGAGTTTCGATGTTCAAAGAAGACCATTTCTTTTGTTTTTGAACTTTTAGATTTTTAATAAGCGAAAATGTGGTCCGGGGCACTTGCTCAACACCTATGCCGAATTTCAACTCGATTGGTAAAATGTTCATTTTTTTCAATTTTTTCGTTTGTTTTTAGGCCTTTAAAAATCAGGGGATTCCCCGATCGATTTGAAACTTGGCACCGACGTAGCCCGGGGTGTCGTCGAAAAGACCTCCGCTCGGCATCGCTACGAATTGGTCTATGCCCCAGCTACGATTTTTGGCGACAAAGTCTAAAACCTAAAAAATTCCACAACTCGGGCCCTTTTGGCCTTAGCCTTTTTTTGACGCCGAATTCGTCAGTTTCGACCCCGAATGGTATATATAAGATATAGTATAGAGATCGGTTCGGCCCAATAAGCGAACTTGCTTACTGGACTATGTCAAAATTTGTTTAGGGCCTTTTTGGCCCACCGCCGGCGACAAACGACGGGGACTCGGTCCAATAACGATAATTAAGCGAAAAAGTCGGCACTTTTCTTCCCGTTCGTGCTCACGAATTTTTTGAATTTTTCACTTTTCTCGACTGCGCTATTTCAAATTGGAGACGCACCACGAATGCCCCGAAAAATTCCCTGCGGCCTACCGAACCAAATCGGGCCCTCCTTCTCTGAGAGAAGACGGGACGCCGTAGGCCTCCGCGTTCTTCCGCTATCCCCAAATTGTGGCTAAAAATCGACACTTTTTGTGAAAATTGCAGCGCCCTCTGTATGGGAAACGTAGAAATTATCTTGCGGTCATTTTTAGTAGAAGGTCCGAGCTAACTTTCGAGACCGATCCGAAAGCCGCAGGTGCAATAGGTAGAGCCCTGGGCTTCTTGGCGCAAGGGCCATTTCTTGTCCCCCCCTCCGTGGGGCGGGTGCGAGAGCTCTCGAGGAACCGATACCGGAACGACGATCTAGACCCCCTAGAGACGTCAGATCCGAAATTAAAATCCGCTCCGGAAAAAAAAAATTTTTGGTTACGCCGAAATTCCGAGGTTTCCTTACGTTCGGTAACCGCCGAAGGGATCGGTCCAAATCGTGTCTGAGGCGATAGCCAGATGACGTCTAACGTTCAACCGTGAACTACATTTTTAAATTTTGGCCTAGATTTCTTTTTACAGCTTTTCAAAATTGTACGACGATTTTTCGGAATTTTAAGTCGGCCGCCGCGCGGCCATCTCGTGCCATTTTTGGAAACTAATATCGGTGAGTTTATAGGGACTCGCTAGAATATCCGAATCTCGATTTTTGCACGGATTCGGCCATTTTGATTTTTTGACCAATGTAAACCTATAAAAAAATTTGGATCGTTCGGATTCGTAGAAAATTTGGAGAGGGGATAGCTGTGGGCGTGTCTTACGTCCCTCCCAAATTTGAACTCTTGCAATCCACTGACGGCTTAGTTGCTAATTTTTATATAAAACTTTGCGTTTTTCTCACTTTCAAAGTCCCCCCACGCCTCCCCCTTTAACCCAATCGAAAATTCGATCTCGTAATCTCGCAAGTCTTAAAATAACGATTATAAAAACAGTATCAAGTCGGCACTCCGTGCCTCCCGGAACAACTTCGTTGTTCGCTTATTGAATTTAACAATAAATAGTCCTGCTCATGCTCATTGAAAGGTTTCGCTTCCAAGCTGTCTCTGCATCACATCTCCATTTCCACCTTCTTTGTTTTGCATCATCAGAGTCTCCTCCAGTTCATTATTGTCATCCTTATTTTTAGTAGATATAATCCTGAGAATCCTCCACGACATGTAATCGCCTCTGTGATTTTTGGGAACTTCTAGCAATTAAATTAAAAAAATTTTTTTTGTCTATTACTTATACACTTTTTAAAAAGGTGGGTATACGAAAAAGTAAAACAATGGCATAATTGTAATTAATCATTCACTTTGATGTAACTGATTATTTAACCTACTTTATTCTTTGCCCAACAGAAAAAAGTAATTAATTTGGGTATACCGCGGGTGAAACCAGACCAAGATCAACTCGTTTTTGTCATTGTAGAAATTTATTTAAATTTTAAGACTTAATAATGCGCATTTTTGTAATGTAGGGTAGAACACTAAAAGACATATACCGGGTGCCAACTTTCGAAGCAGAACATAGGGAAATTACAGTTTGCTATTCGTGAGGTAAATCTGTAAGGGCGGTAGTGATATCTAAGGAAAGAGAATTATTTTTTTGCTTCTGTTAATTCGTGCTAAACAGTTGGAATTATGAAATTAGTCATTATTTTAATTTCGTTACTATGGTCACTTAACGTCACTTAACGGTCCCTAATTATGCTTCTTATTCTAAATAGGTTAGGAACCAGTTTTATTATAAATATTTACTCCTTACTATTAGGTATGCCTAAAAATTTAGGGTTAAATTCAAATTAAATTCAAAATAGAAAGGCCAGTGGGGTCTACCAGACCCCATTTCATTTTTAGACGTAAATTTTCATGCTTAATTTTTAAATTTAAGTTCATTGACCTTTCCTAACTTTTAATAGTTATTTTGAAAATGTAAAAATATTTTGAGTTAAATTTCGAATTAGTAGAAAAACTATGACTTTGCTTTACTCCCGGGTGGGGTCTGTTAGGCCCCAATGCCTTTTTCATCACGTAAAACTTAATGAAGACTATTTTTTTTTGTAATTTAGCATTGCTTTTCTAATTTATGATTCTGATATTATTTTGTGGTTATCCAGGTGCAGCTCAGACGTAAATTTCTCGGGCCCTAGACTGAGCCTAGAAAAAAAAAATGTTTTGGGGTCCAAAAGATAAAAAAACCTTTTCATTTTTAATATTTTAGGGTCTTTCTATTAAATTTATGAATTATTACATGAAAAACCTAAATAGTTTTCCTATAGGTAGGAAAATTATTATAAAATTATTGAAGCTTTAAATATTCCAACGCCACCATAAAATTTTACAAAAATCATAGTTTTATCATTTATATAGCTCTACGAATTGCTGGAGTCTCGCGGATCCCAATGGTAGTATATTTGGTCGTTTCAAATCGTGGCCTTTCTAGGGTTAAATATTGTAAAATTATATATTCTAAAATTTATTTAAATTATTTAGTTTTATTTGAATTTTGTTTACAATGGAATAAAAAATACTGTTGCGTACACGAACGTAAAATTTTTAGGTCTCAGGCGGTTGCGAATATCGGCGTATAGCTCCATTCGCAAGGCCAAAACAAACTAAAAATAATTTTACAATATGTTATTTCCCTATGTTCCGCTTTAAAGTTGACACCCGGTATATGTACCACTTCCGATTTTATTGGAAATTATGTCAACTTAAAAATTCATTTGGATTTCAGAAATCATTTTGGATCTATGCTGCCAAATTTAATTTTGCATCTAGGCAGTAATGACCGCTAAAAACTGCCTTTTCTGCAATCCGAAGGTACAGGAATTTTAGGTACCTATTAGGTAGATATCCTAGAATGCATTTACAACTATGCATAAACCATACAGACATAACATAAAAAAATATCTACATACAATCCCACCAACTTTATTAGCGAGCTGAGGGGGCGTGGCCGACGCTGTCATAGATTTTGAAGTAAACTACAAGTTAAAAGTATTTTAGTCGTTAAATTTGACAAGTAACTGTCACTAAAATTGAATATAAGGTATAGGTCGGGGAAAAGGTCGTCGGCTGCACGTGACCGAATCGTAAAGAACTAAAACTGGTCGAAATTTCAAGTAAATTTCAAAATTTTATTTTTAAAAGGATTTAATATCACATTTAATTCATTTCAAAGTACCTAGTCAATGTTTTCAGAGTCCATTGTTAACAAAATTTATAATTATGGCTCATGCTAAGCGCAGGATTTCTCAAGGACACAGCCCATGAGGTTTGCCTTTGCCTCTAATAATAAGACAATGAATTTGAAAAGTACTTGTCATTTTGAAATGTTTTATCATAATCTAAAATAGTTGTAGATACACGCGACTTTTAACTATACCTGTACCTAACTTGAATTCTTGATTATAGTTGGACGAATCTTTTCCCGCAAAAAAATATTTTAAATAAAATTATTTTAGTTGGCATATTTTCCGTTACGCAAAATTGGTTGGTGGAGCTGTATTTATTATTAACACTAAGTCAGTTTCTTATATCTCCGATTCTACTATACTATACTATACATAGTAACTTAATCCTTATCTTTGACGTTTCAAGTGCTGCAAAAAGCACTCCTTATAGCTTTACGTTACTCATTAAATTTAGTGAGCAATTTGACTCATCCAGAGCCGCCATAGTAATTAAGATGTAGGCGAGATAGTGATGGCGGCAGTTTAAAAAGGCATACGAGGTTAGCTCAAGCTTGCTAGTTCCTTTAGTCACAGCTCGCAGTGATTTTATATAGATAAGTGACTTTTGATAAAAAATTTTGAGTGTTTGAGTCCACCCATTATCAACTCACTTACGTGATCGTGTTCAACATTGGAAAATTGTACTAATAGACAAAAATTTATTTTACAGGAAACTGGTTCGATTCGACCTGGCGTCATTGGAGGTTCAAAACCAAAAGTAGCAACACCCGAAGTAGAAAATAGAATAGAACAATACAAACGAGAAAATCCATCGATTTTTAGTTGGGAAATTCGTGATCGATTAGTTAAAGAAGGAATCTGTGATAGAAGTACCGCTCCTAGTGTTTCGGCAATTTCGAGATTATTGAGAGGAAAAGGTGCAGATTGTGATGGTTAGTATGCGAGCGTTTATAATTAATGTAAATTTCATAAGCCAAGAAACTTTATCTATTTTTACTTGCAATACCTACCTACGTAGGATAGGTAATACACACAGGAAAAATAATCGACCAATTGTACTACAATGGGCAAACTTATTGTTTAACATTCATTATTTAACTGACTCACCGTGAATAATTGAACGTTATGCTCTTGTGATTTTCAACTGTGACAGATATTTAAAATGGCCGCTTATATTGACAAAATGGCGTGTTATATTTAATGCCAACTAATTAACTTCAAATTTGATACCAACTATTAAATTTTTTTTAATTAATCGTTTCAATTATTTCAATCTTTCAATTACTGTTTTTTTTTCAATTTCTTCATTATTTTTTAAAATGCATCCATTTAATTTTTAAAACTCAATGTTGCAGAACGTAATTAAATTGTTGCAATTTTAAATTGTTACGCGATGGCTCTAAAAAACGTACAAAAAGTATAACCTTTAAAATGGTTGTTATTTTAAATACAAAAAAATTAATTTAACTTTTCGATTTACTTATTGATGATGATTCAGTTGAACCTTGGTTTTCTTTTAAATTAATTTGTTTAGTAACTATTATAGTGTGTTTTTGTCAAACGTATAGGTAAATATTTTAATGGATACACCTTGACAAATATTTTGCATAACTCAAATAATTAATTACCTAAGTAGGCGTTAAAAAATTAGCTCATTGTTTATGACCTACCTACCTGAAGTACGAGCTCCGCGAGCGGAGCAGTATGCACTTTTAGCGGTTATAAACCAAAAATAAAAATCTGTTTACAATGTTTCTCATATTTTCAAAAATTTAAAAATATACAGGGTGTTCCGCTTAAGTTAAAAAAGTTGGAATCGCTTCCGGTTAAACCGGAACTTAACATATTGAGTATTTAATATCATCTGATAGCTCATTAGATAGATAGATAGATCATCTAATAAGAAGACTTAAAAATATTTTAAAAAATACAGAGTATTCCGTTTAAATTCAAAAAGTTAAAACCGCTTCCGGTTAAACCACAAATCAACATATAAAAGTGTTTAGTATCATCTGATAATTTTAAAGTAATGTAAAATATCAAAATTGCGGTTTTTATAGCTTTTGATTTATGGGTGTTCTGTTCCATACAAACAGACAGATTATTTTCTTGATTTTTAAGGCATTTTATGGATCTCACGGGTCCTACCCTTCCCCTTCCGACCCCATAACTCTCATGAAGTCTATCCATTTTTAAAACATCAGAACTTTGTGGAGCGCTCCATGGCAAATCTTTTGAAAAATTGGCATCAGCATCACTGATGAGACTTTTGAATTGTATCGAGCCTTCGAGAACCGTCGTGATTTCATGGCAAGTTTTAAATATTTTGTAAAAAATTTAAAGTGATGGTACTCAAAAGTAAAGCACCAAAAATGGAAATGTTTGCAAATGTAGACGAATTTGTCAAAACCTTCAAGGCAGAAGAGCAAATCTTTTTTCATAAGAAAGAGTTTTTCCTTCAATTTTAATTTTTCATCACAGCCTACCTTATTTATACATCCCCCTCCGTGAGTTGTCTAAGAATAAGAAGTGCTTCATTAAATACGAAAATAGTAAATTGATGTGAGCTGAGAGTCTATATAGATTTTCGGATTATGAAATATGTGGGGGGATGAATTCCTGGCATTCAAGTCGCACTTATCCGATCTACCCTTCAAGAAAAACAGACGATGGTCTAGATTAGGGGCACCCAATCCGTAGTTCGGTAGCCACACGTGGCTCGCATGACATTTGGACGTGGCTAGCATTGCATATCCGATCTACGGACGATGGTCTAGATTCTGGGATTATGAAGTATGGGAGGGGTAGCTCCTGGCATTTAAATCATTTATTCGGTCCCCCCTTTTACAAAAACAGATGATGGTCTAGACTCTAGGATTATAAAGTCTGGAAGGGAGGGTTTTAGCTTCTCGTGTTTAGGCTTCTTATTTTATTCGGTGCACTTTTGAAGAAGAACGTACGATGGTCTAGATTGTGTGATTATAAAGTATGGGAGCGGAGGACGCTTCTCGCATTCAGGTTACTTATTCGGCTTGCTCTTTAAGAAAAACAGACGATGGTTTAGATTTTGAAGTTATAAGGTATGAAGGGGGGGGGGCAGCTAGGGGTTAACGCGCGAAGTTTCGCATACCTATCTCCCACTTGCAACTTTGTGCGAGACGACGCGAGGCGAGGCGAGACGAGAGTTAAGATTTCTTATGCGTGCGAGACTCTTGCGTGAACCCCTAGGGACAGCTTCTCGTATTTAGGCCACTTATTTAGTGCAACCTTCAAGAAAAACGAACGATGATCTAGACTCTAGATTCTGGGATTATGAAGTATGGGAGGGGTAGCTCCTGGCATTCAGATCATTTAATCGGTCCCCCCTTTAACAAAAACAGACCATGGTCTAGATTCTAGGATTATAAAATCTGGATGGGAGGGTTTTAGCTTCTCGTGTTTAGGCTTCTTATTCGGTGCACTTTTGAGAAGAACGTACGATGGTCTAGATTGTGTGATTATAAAGTATGGGAGCGGGGGAAGCTTTTGGCATTCAGGTTACTTATTTGGCTTGCTCTTTAAGAAAAACAGACGATGGTTTAGATTCTGGAGTTATAAGGTATGAAGGGGGACAGCTATGGGTTAACGCGCGAAGTTTCGCATGCTTATCTCCCACTTGCAACTTTGTGCGAGACGACGCGAGGCGAGGCGAGACGAAAGTTAAGATTTCTTATGCGTGCGAGACTCTCGCGTGAACCCCTAAGGACAGCTTCGCGTATTTAGGCCACTTATTCAGTGAAACCTTCAAGAAAAACGAACGATGGTTTAGACTCTAGATTCTGGGATTATGAAGTATGGGAGGGGTAGCTTCTGGCATTCCGATCATTTATTCGGTGCGTCCTTCAAGAAAAAGAGACGATGGTTTAGATTCTGGAATCATAAAGTATGGAGGGAGGCAGGTTCTCGTATTTAGGTCACATATTCAGTGCACCTTCAAAGAAAAACGGACGATGGTTTAGACTCTAGATTCTGGGATTATACAATAAGGGGAGGGGTATAACTCCTGCCAGGAGTTTCCTTTTGTAGGCGATAGGGCCCTGTAACTAACAATTGATTCGATGAAGCTAAAAAAGTGGCCAAGAAGAAACATAGGACAAATATTGGGCCGTTTTTGATCCAAAGTTATGCCTAAAACCATGTTCATACCAATCTAGTGTACAGTCAACCTCACAATTATTAGCCAACAACGACGAAAGGACAGAAGGGGAGATTGTTGATTTACTACTTGTTGGCAAAATAAAGTTACCTCTCAATTTAAGTAGGGGGTGTTATGATGATTGCATCCACAATTCGTGCTAAACGGGCTGACTGTACTTGGGCAACTTAAATGATTCACCCTGTACAAAAACATCCCTTTACGTGAAATTAATTACAAAAATTGCCAAAACTACAAAAATATTGAATAGAAAAGGTGTAAGTTTCGTTTTAAGTTCATTGTTTCGTTACATTAAAGAAAACATTAATAAATGTCGTTATTACAATGAAAATGATAGCATAGAGGACAGCCTAATTTTAGGTTTCGTATAATAATTTGGTGTAACTAATTTATTATAAATGCCATGTGTTTATTTTGTTATTTATATAATTACCAATTAATTTACAAAAATTAATTTCGTGTAAATAAAAATAATTAAAATTTAAATTTTTTTTGATAAAAAAACGAAAGCTATTTGAAGCTTGAAATACTCGAACAAGGGGTGTGGAACGAGAGTGTATGAGAATGAAAAAAAAAGAAAGTATAGTAGCAAAAAGTCAATTTGTTAGGTCATTCTAAATCTATTAACAAACACTTTGTAGTTGCCGCATGAAACTCGATACTTTTTGATCTTACCGATTTTTGCCAATTTTAATTTTTGATAACAAAAATGTACGTTTCAATCAAAAATTTTTGATAAATTACTCCTTGTGGGTAGGTAATTTGAAAATTTTTACCTAACGAGGAAAACAAATTTGTGAACAAAATTATTCGTCTTTTAATTACCAAAAAGTTACTCATAGTGTCAGCATGATTTATATACTTTTTCATTCTGACTTCTGTTTAACACATATTGTGGTGTGATTTAACATAGCAGGTGGTCTTTGTCGGTCAAAAAATGGTTCACCACGACCCCCACTTTCTTTATACTCTATAAAAACTCGATAAGAAAAAATATTTGGTTGCACTCTAATTAAAATCAACAATAATGCAATTTTGCCCATTGTGTGCTCTAAGTAATTATCTAATTATAAAAATTACATGCATCTACCATAAAATTAATTATTTATTTAGACATTTAATTTAATTAAAATTGTTTAAATGATGTTTAAATTTATTAAATTAGTAATTTAACATACCTACTCATAATTACAGAAATCTGTAATTAAATGGCGCAGTCGAACGTTTTATAGTAACATAACGTATTTTAGTTATTTGTTTAAAAATAATTTTTTCTCGCCTTTCAGATAAGTCGACAGATAATGAAAATGCGTCAGATTGTGATAGCGAGCCTGGAATTCCATTAAAACGCAAACAAAGGCGTTCGAGAACGACCTTTACGGCTCATCAATTGGACGAATTGGAAAAGGCTTTCGAACGGACTCAGTATCCCGATATTTACACCAGAGAAGAATTGGCACAAAGGACTAAACTTACAGAAGCGAGAATTCAGGTAAATTAATTCTTAAAAATTCCTAAAATCTCTTTTTACCCTGACGCGTACCCAACACTTGATGAGTACCTACTGTTTTAAATAAAAATAAATTTTCCAACCCCTCATTTCATTCTATGACTTGATTTAGCACCTCATTATTCTCCGGTTCATATATAACATATAAGGTAGCCATCCAACAAAGCTACAGGTACAGACAATCGAGTTGTGTCAGGAAATCATAAAATCAGAAGGGGGATTAACCTGATCGTCTGAGAAGCCCCGGATAGAAATACATGTAAACGACTACACACGACTCGAGTCTGACTAAATAACTTACACCCTATTTAAAGTTGATAAAATTTCATATTTGGTCCACCGGATAATTTAATCTTGAAGAGGACTAATCAGAACTTGCTTGGGAGTCGCTTACGATGCCTCCCACTAACAAACCAACGCTGGCGTTTATTAACGTACGTATCTGATAGAAATGTGCGCTGATATTATTTTTACTGGCGGCGGGAACGCAGTCAACTTATTAGCAGTCGGAGGCGAGGCGGCGTCTATACGCCGACGTGGACGCCGACGCGGTAATGGCATCAGTAGGCGTGAAGCTATTCCCATAAGATGTTGTATAAAAATTCAGAACTTGGCATTGGCGTACTAGGCTAACCGTGTTATTTCTTGATATGAAAAAAGCTTAAATTACTTCGCACCGCTTTGCCTAAAAATAATGCATTAATAGCGTAGGTAGTTTTCAATAAAATAAAGGGAGCTTTGCTTGCATGATTTTCGGCGATTGGGGCAGCGCACCTTACCAATGTCTGAACATAGCTGCATAGTGGAAGATCCAATATCAGAATAGCAGAAAAGAAAACTTCTTCTCGTCGACGCTAAGTAAATTGCTTTAGAAGTACATCGACGTCAAGCGGAGGTCTGTACGTACATCCCAGCGACAGCGCCTTCTTCGAAATCTCTGCAAAGCAGCTACCACTAAGTCAAAAGGTTAATCGAATACCAGCGGAGGCATACCCCACCATTGCGAAGCAGCGACCATGAGATTGAAGATTGGAACGACGATAAGCGAAGACCTATACACTAGCGGCTCTAGAGACATTGCGAAGCCGCTACCATGACTACAAGGGTTAATCCAATACCAGGAGATGCTCATATCCCATCACTGCGAAGCACCTATACCACGAGATTGCTGATTGAGATGACGACAAGGTGAAGCTCATACTCCACAGCGACTCTAGAAAGTCTGCGAAGCAGCTACCACTAGGTTAACAGGTTAATTAAATACCCTTGAATATTGCGAAGCAGTTATCACTAAATCAAAAGGTTAATCGATTGCCAGCAGAGGTCTATAGTCCACAGTAGCCCTGTTGAAACTACTGCGAAGCAGCTACGAAGAAATCGATGATTGAGACGACGACAAGAGAAACCTATTGCCCTATACCCTACAGCGGCTCTAAAAATCACTGCAAAGCAGCTACCGTTAAGTCAGAGGATTAATCGAATACCAGCAGAGGTCTATAGTTTACAGTAGCCCTGTTGACTATCAAGAGATCGATGATTGAGCCGACGACAAGAGAAGCCTTATACCCTATAGCGTCCCTAGAAACTACTGCGAAGCAGCTACCACTAAGTCAAAGAGTTAACGGAATACCAGCAGAGGCCTATGGTTCACACTGGCTCTGTTGAAGCCACTGCGAACCAGCTGCCAAGAAATCGCTGATTCAGACGACGACAAGAGAAGCCTATAGTCTTATATCCTACAGCGGCTCTAAAAACTACTGCCAAGCAGCTACTGCTAAGTCAAAGGGTTAATCGAATACTACCAGAGGTCTAGTCTACAGTGGCCCTGTTGAAACTACTAAGAAGCAGCTACCAAGAGATCGATGATTAAGATGACGACAAGAGAAGTCTTATGCCCTACGGCGGCTCTAGAAACTACTGCGAAGCAGCTACCACTAAGTCAAAAAGTTGACTGAATACCAGCAGAGGTCTATAGCCCACAGTGACTCCATTTAAACCACTGCGAAACAGCTACCAAGACATCGATGATTGAGACGACGACAAGATAAGCCTTATGCACTACAACGGCCCTAGAAACTACTGCGAAGCAGCTACCACTAAGTCAAAGAGTTAACGGAATACCAGCAGAGGCATATGGTTCACATTGGCTCTGTTGAAGCCACTGCGAAGCAGCTGCCAAGAAATCGCTGATTCAGACGACGACAAGAGAAGCCTATAGTCTTATATCCTACAGCGGCTCTAAAAACTACTGCCAAGCAGCTACTGCTAAGTCAAAGGGTTAATTGAATACTACCAGAGGTCTAGTCTACAGTGGCCCTGTTGAAACTACTGAGAAGCAGCTACCAAGAGATCGATGATTAAGATGACGACAAGAGAAGCCTTATGCCCTACAGCGGCTCTAGAAACTACTGCCAAGCAGCTACCACTAAGTCAAAGGGTTGATCGAATACCAGCAGAGACCTATAGTCCATAGTGGCCCTGTTGAAACCACTGCGAAGCAGCTACCAAGCGATCGATGATTGAGACGACGACAAGAGAAGCCTTATAGCGGTCCTAGAAGCTACTGCGAAGCAGCTACCACATAGAGAAGGTACATCACTGGGTTCTATCATCTCAATAGAGGTTTTTGTCTCTATATTTGACTTTAAAGCAATAAACTGCTCTACAAAAATGGAATCTATATACCAGCGGAAGCCTAATATTCCATAGTGTCTCTGTTGAAATCACTACGAAGCAGCTACGACGAGATTGATGATTGAAATGAAGACCATTAAAGGGTGCAAATCAGTGGCGTAAATTGCAGTTTACTCTCCACCTTAAAATACTTAAAAGGTTGTCCTACGAAGCTATCAAGTCTGACTCCTAGCTCTTGAAAATCCGTGGATAGCTAAGAACAGTTGCTTGAGGCTAGGAGCTCCATATTTGCTTGTCATAATTATCAAACTTCTGCGACCTTTCTAAAGTAAAAAAGACAGATATAGTGGGCCCTAGGACTCGACACGACAATTACAGTTTATTAAGTTATTTAACATGTCATTTATCAGAGAAATGAATTCAAACTTTATTCTTTTTTCTTTAGGTGTGGTTTAGCAACAGAAGAGCACGCCTTCGAAAACAATTAGCTTCAACATCATCATCGGGTTACGCTTCTTTGGGAGTTGTGAGCAATCCATATTCAACCTCATCAGGACCGTACAGTTCCATAGGTCAAACGGTAACAGAAGGAAGTTTCGCAGCAACCGCAGCAACCGGTTCAGCTCCACCTGGTAATCAAAGTAAGCTTTACGAAAACCATAACAAATTCGATTAATTGCTAACTTAAAATTTTTTTAGTTAACGACTTATATCCACCACACGCCCACGGTCACTCATCGCCAAACTTGCCGTTAACATCACAAACCCATAATCCATATTCGACCCATTCGTTATATCACTCTCCAAACATAATGTCAATTTCACAACCAGTTTCCACTTCGGCAAGTCTCTCGTCGAATATTCCATCGAGCGTAACACTATCTAATAACTTATCTGGTATAACCGGCATAGAAAGTTTCAAAGAAGAAGGAATCAATTCGCCGAGTCCATCGAGACACAACAGTTCAATTTATTCAACTAACAATAATATAACAAATTTAATGACAACAAGCAACGGTAAGTCGATCGATGTAAATACCAATTTGTACAGTTTAAAAAAATCCTTCTTTATAGCAAATAATGGACACGATTCGCCTTGTGGTAACGAAACTGTTAACTTAAACAATAACAAAAATAACATTCATCACGTATCAAATCAATGGATTGTTGGTTCAAATCAAATGAATCGCATACCGAGCCCGAGTGATACCAATCAAGTAATAACGAGTTCGTTGAGTCATCTAGGACAACCTCCTTTAGGATTACACACACAAACTTTAAGTGGTTTTGGACACAATAGTTTACATCCTTCTAATATACATAGTTATGCAACGCACAACGGTGCGAAAAATTTTGGACATCAACCTTTCTACAGTTGGTATTCGTAAATTTATGTTCGAGACACGTCAAACGGATTAATTTAATTCAATTTTTTAAGTGACTGAAAATTACTTTAGGTACTAATTTTTTAATTCACCATTTTTCCAAGTTAGTTTATTAATAGTTAATTAATCGGTGGTGCGCTCTGCATCAAGATGTAAACGAAAGATCATATCAGTGGTTGATTTAAAGGGACGTCGGGATGGGTCTGCTGACTAACCATTGTGACTCTCAAGTACCTAGCACATTGTAAATATTTCATAAATATATTTCTAAATTTTTTTATAAAAATATGTCGTTATGGGGTATACCACACTATCATAATCAAAAATCAAAATAGAACGAAATCTACAAAAATAGAACTGTTTGTATTTATGTGACGTCAAGTCAAAATATTTACGTGAAGTCTTATAATTCCAGTTTAAAGTGTGCTCTACTGTCAAAACCAGTTTTATAAAAATTTTCATAAATATACTTCTGCAAATTTTTACAATGTGCGACTGCTTTTTTATTGTTAATAGGATAATATAAATAACTGGATAAAAGTGTATTTTATGATGTAGATTACCACCGAAAGTATTTTCTTATAGGCGGGATTTTGTTTAATTGTTTTAGTTAAGATTTGTAAATTTATTATTAAGTATAACAAATAATTTTAATTTAATTTTTAAGATATTTTAGAGTATATTTTGTTAATAAAAAACACTATTTAACTATATCTAATTTTTCACTTAATGAAAGCTTTCTGTTACACTCCTCAACCTTTACCTCTTAGAACAGACTTAGAGGGGCATAAAAGTGACAATATCTCATGAACGATTAATTGAACAATTTACCATGTTTAAAATACGTTATATAAAATAAAAATAGAAAATTACCTATTTACCTAGCTGAAATAATTTTCATATATAATTTCGTGTATAGTTGGTTGCCTGCCAGCTAGGCGTAAATAACTTAATAATTCTATTTTAAATTGAAACGATTTTGATTTGAGCTATTTTAGGAAAGTTTCATTATCAAAATAAAATTTTAAATAAAATCTATACAGGGAGAGTCAAAATAAGAGGGTTATCGTATAATTATTGACATATTATGTATTTATGTTTTAGAATACACTGAAATTATATTTAAAAGCCTTTTAGAGGCACCTGTATATTTTTGAAATATTTTGAAATTTGGTAAAATGGGTTCTCATAATGTACGATAAAGTCATGTTATGCCTACATCACAATTTTTTTTATTCAAGTTGCAATTACTAAAACTTAACAGCTATAGTCGAATTTTTTAAAGACTACCGACACGTGACTTTTAAAATATTCAATAAATATTTAATTTAATTATAAATTTTCTAAATAAATATTTAATAATAATTAACAGTAAATATATTAACTAAATTAAATAATTAAACTCACGAAATAAGTCGTTTTCATCTTTATTTATACATTTATACATACATAATACAGCGGCTCTAGAAACTACTGCGAGGCTACTACCACTACGTCAGCGGGTTCTCGAATACCAGCAGAGGCCTCTACTTCACAGTGGCTCTGCTGAAACCACTGCAAAGCAGCTATTAAGAGATCGATCATTGAGATGACGAGAAGGGGAGTCCTCCAGCGGCTCTAGAAACTACTGCGAGGCTGCTACCACTAGGTCAGCGGGTTCTCAAATAACAGCAGAGGCCTCTACTTCACAGTGGCTCTGCTGAAACCACTGCAAAGCAGCTATTAAGAGATCGATCATTGAGATGACGAGAAGGGGAGTCCTCCAGCGGCTCTAGAAACTACTGCGAGGCTGCTACCACTAGGTCAGCGGGTTCTCGAATACCAGCAGAGGCCTCTACTTCACAGTGGCTCTGCTGAAACCACTGCAAAGCAGCTATTAAGAGATCGATCATTGAGATGACGAGAAGGGGAGTCCTCCAGCGGCTCTAAAAACTACTGCGAGGCTGCTACCACTAGGTCAGCGGGTTCTCGAATACCAGCAGAGGCCTCTACTTCACAGTGGTACTGCTGAAACCACTGCAAAGTAGCTATTAAGAGATCGATCATTGAGATGACGAGAAGGGGAGTCCTCCAGCGGCTCTAAAAACTACAGCTGCTCTAGAAACTATTGCGAGGCTGCTACCACTAGGTCAGCGGGTTCTCAAATACCAGCAGAGGCATCTACTTCACAGTGGCTCTGCTGAAACCACTGCAAAGCAGCTATTAAGAGATAGATCATTGAGATGACGAGAAGGGGAGTCCTACAGCGGCTCTAGAAACTACTGCGAGGCTACTACTACTAGGATAGCGAGTTAATCGAATACCAGCAGAGGTCTATAGTCCGCACTGTGGCCCTGGCGTTGCGAGAGGACTTCAAGATAAAAAGGGCTCCAATAACATCGTTTAGTATGAAATTTCGTTATAAAATCGATTTGTTGTTAAATAAAATTATTATTAACGAGAATGGGGATTTTGCGAGAGGGTCCCCAAACTCTTCGCCACTGCTTCGTTGAAACCATCGCGAGGCAGCTAACACTAGAATAAACGATTAATTCGATTTTAAAAAAAGTAAAAATTAGAAAAATAGGTCATTTCTTTAATGATAAAAATCAAAATTTGACATTGTTTTTGGTTAACTATGCGCTTTTAGTTAAACAGAAAATTACAAAAATATCAAAAGTATTTAGGAGCACTCTGCATTTTATTATTAACACTTAGAGTACCAGCCAGGTCCATCGGACCCGAATCGCAGTTTCAATTCAGTTTTTCTCATTCAAATTTGAAAATTATGAGTTGTTCTTTTGTGACTTTTTCTAACTTCCTATTTTGAATAACTATTTCTAATTTTTTTCATTTAATCAACTTCCTTCCCTATGTAATAAAAAAAGCAGCGCCGCGTACCAGCAGGGTCCGACGGACCCGTACATATAAATGGATTATATTTAATGGAATTGCCGTTACTTTTTTGAATATTTTGGATGAATCCGTATATTTCGGGGCTTCTGAATCGATCTGTGACTATACCGAATTCGTTTGAGCACCCCTTGGGTGCAAAACCCTTATTTTCCTCATCGGCGTTGTAAAAATCCTCTTCTAAAAGGGGTCCAGTAAAATGATACTGCCCCTTTGGTTAATGAAATGGAACTTGGTAGATAGTTTACTGGAACCATATTCTGTACGATGAGACAAAAAAATATTGATAAACAATGCCTTACTGGCATGATTTCAAAATTTTTGAAAGATTGTTTTTAACAGCACTATAGAGGCAAAAATGGCGATTATAAGCCCATGGAATTACTCAGAGGGATTCCAAATGGTCACAGATCGATTCTACACCCTTAAAATGTAGGGTAACAATACTTTTCACGACAAGATGCCGCCAATATCCGCGAATATCAGATCTTTTCACAAGAAAGTACGGTAAATATCAGATTTTGAATGTGGGGATGTGGAGCACCCCCTTGAATATTTATTTGGTCTTATTTGACCCAATTACTCTATATGGTTCTAGTAAACATTATGTATCGAGTTTCATTCCATTTATTAACAAAAAGTGCAACATAGCTGAGGTATTCGTCATGTATAGCCCTCATTAAAAGGGGTGTACAGCAGCCCCCATCGAATATTTTTTAATTCTCATTGCAAAAAATTACCCTATATGGTTCCAGTAAACTATGTGCCGAGTTTTATTCCATTAACCAAAAGTGCAGTATCATTTTACGTGTAAACCGCATTAATAGTAGAAATAAATACTCAGAGTGATAGTGAAATAAGCGGAATTCAAGAAGGGTGAAATTGTATTATCAATTTTTTTTATCAACATATAAACAAAATAAATGCATAAAAACGAAAATTTAAAAAAAATTTCAAAAAAATGAAAATACACGTATGATTATTGCGTTTAATGTACACTCGGGTCCGTTGGACCCGGCTGGTACTTCTCGCATAGTTTTTTTCTTGGTACTCTAAGTGTTAAACATTGTCCTTAAAATTAGCTATTAGTGAATTTGGCTGTTTAACCTGCAATGGAGACAACAAAAGTCATGTTCATTCAAAACTAAAAGAATCATGTTTTTCAGAAAAGGTCAGTTATCAAATTGACAAGGTTATCCGCCTAAATTTGGTACTCAAATTGAATTAAAAACAATTTCTTGATAAGACTCTGTGGCATCGTCATCGTCAGAGTATATGAAAAATATGTCAAACTGCCATTTTTCATCTTAAGGTATAGTTTTTAAAAACACAAATTTAGGTGACAGTTGTCATTACAAGACTTTTTCGTACTAATTAAGGCTAATTTTACGCGGTTTCAAAATACGAAATGGC
Organism: Malthinus seriepunctatus; assembly: GCA_963924605.1. Lineage (NCBI taxonomy): Eukaryota > Metazoa > Arthropoda > Insecta > Coleoptera > Cantharidae > Malthinus > Malthinus seriepunctatus. The sequence goes on from OZ004603.1 coordinate 18,895,046, forward strand.
TAGCTTTTCTGGGATTTATATGGATACCCACTCTAGCCACTAGCCACTCTAGCTAGCCACACAAGTGCTAGCCACACAAAGTTTGCATTTGATGAATTTTTCTGAAAAGAACATGCTATCCTTAAGTTAAGAGGACCAGTTCTAACGAATGGGCGGGAAAGTTGATATTTAGACATTCCGCTCGTAACCATTAACAAACTTGATATCCGGTTGATATCACTACTGGTCATAATTCCTGATAGGGTAAGGTTCAAAGAAGGCAATGACATATTTTAATATAGGAAATAAGAGCCTGATTAGTGAAAAAAGTCCAATTAAACTTAATGCAATTTAAAAAAATAGAAGATGGTTTTACTCAACATCCTTCGTTTATTTTTAATTACACCAAGTTCAATTGAATTTTTCTTACTAATTAGACTGTCATTTTCTATATACAAATATGTCATTGCTTTCTTTGAACTTTATACTATCAGGAATTATGACTATTAGTGATATCAACCGGATATTAAAGTCGCTAACGGTTATACGAGCGGAATGTCAAATTTCTACTTTCCCGCCCATTCGTTAGAACTCACTCTCTTAAGCAGTAGTCTGGCGATAATTTTACCTCTAATAAAAATTATAGAACAGAAAATTCTCTATCAAAACCCATAAAAATATTTGTTGTATAATTGTTTATAACTGTCATCATTAATTTATAACAATTATTCAAACTTGAAAAATTATAACAAGTCGAATTCGCTTCTGGAGGCTCTAGCTCTTTAAGGAGTTATCTGACGGCAATTTTACTATTAATAAAAATTATAGAGAAGAAAATTATCTATCTAAACCCGTAAACATGTTTGTCCTAACTGTCATAATTAATTTATAACAATTAATCAAATTTGAAGGATTATACTAAGTCTAATTCTACAAATCACTGTTTTTCTTTTTTCTAGTCTAGAGGCTCTAGCTCCTTCAGGAGTTGTCTATCGGTAATTTTACTTTTACTAAAAATTATAGAGCGGAAAATTACCTATGGAAACACATAAGAATATTTGGGTTAGCCTCTCTCGAATTTAACAAGGGGCACGCACGTGCACGCGACATAGCTTTCAATGTCCTTTGTTTATTTGTGGAGAGGATATACTTCGATTACCTAATACAAACCGTAATTTTTGTTCATGTCGGCAATTATTAAACTATTCACATAATATCTCAGATTTTTTATATAAGTTGTGACTTTGCAGCAGAACTATTTAAAAATAACTAATTAAAACTCCTTGTTATTGAGTCTTGTTGTTAGGAAATAAATAACATTTTGTAAGATAAGATAGGGTCCACTAATAAAACAAATTTTCGCATAAGTTTTAATTGAGTTTTGTAAGTGTAAAGAAAAAGTTATAAACAATGAAATTAACATTACTAATTGTTTCGTTTTTAATAGTTATTTTAAATGCAGTGCAGTACGATCATTATTCTTTTAGATACGAGGAAATTAATTGTGAGCGTATAACTCAATCGTTATCACTTATAGATGAAATTAAAAATTGCACCACTGAACCACTAAAAATAGAAGATAATGAATATAAAGTAGATACTTTAAATATTTTATTTAGCAAAATAAACAAAATTTCGAGCAACGAATTGGTAGAATTGAAATCTCTTAGTCTACTGATTGTGGAAAATAGTCAAATTGATGAACTTGAAGAATATTGTTTTGGTGGTTTACAAAAGTTGAGAACACTATATTGCCGTTTCAACCAAATGCCGAATTTACCAGCAAATGCTTTTCATGGTCTGGATGTATTGAAAGAATTGGATTTGCGAAAGAATAATTTTTCAGAATTAAACTCCAACTTATTTAAAAATTTATCGCAATTGGAAAATTTGAATTTAGAAGGCAACTGTCTTGTTCGTTTGGATGAAAATATATTCAAGGACTTAAAACGTATTAAAACTATCCGTTTAGACAACAATAATTTGGTCGAGTTACCCGAAGCTTTATTTCAAGGATTAACAGAGCTGAAGAGGTTGTCGATAAGTGGTAATAATATTGTTAAACTCGAAAATGATTTATTCTCAGATTTACACAACTTGGTACAACTTAATTTGGTTGACAATAAAATCGAAAGAATTTCAAAAAATATTTTTAGAAAATCACAATTATTGGACGATATTCTTCTTTCGAAAAATTCCATATCCGAAATTGAAGGTGATGCCTTTGCTAATCAAAGTAGGTTATTTCGCTTAAATTTAGACAACAATCAAATTAGTGATTTGCCTCTTTATTTACTTCATGCAACTAATCAGAATCACATTCCAATATATGAGGTTGACTTGAGTAATAACAAAATTAAATACATCCGAGCTACTACATTTAAAGGTTTAAAATCACTATATGCTCTACACTTAGAAAATAATTTAATTGAAGATATAGAAACTGGAACTTTCCACGATTTAAAACAATTAAACGAATTACAACTTAACAATAATCGCTTAACTTCGATAAAACCGAGCACTTATTGGGGACTTGAAAAATTAACACGCCTCCATATAAATAACAACAATTTAAAAAAAATTCCCAACAAAATGTTCCGTACAATAAAATTAAATTACCTCAATTTGAGCAACACAAATTTAACGAAATTAAATAGTTATAAGTTTATGGGAATGAAAGCATGTCAAGAGTTGGATTTGTCTGAAAATCAAATTCACGAATTGGGAGTTGAGTCGTTTAAGTACTTAGAGTCTCTGATGACGCTTTATTTAAGTAAAAATAATTTGAGTTACTTAAACCCTGACGCTTTTATAGGCGACTTTCGGCACCTTACAAAGCTTTATTTAGATCATAACAAATTGCAAAGTTTGGAAAATGATGTCTTTGTAGACACTCACATGGTTCGTTACTTGGATTTATCGTTCAATTTGTTTAGTGAATTGCCATTAGACTCGCTTGAAAGCTTAAAACTATTAACCACGTTGAAATTTGGCGGAAATGCTTTGAAAAGGCTATCGAGAAATAAATTTGTTGAATTAACAAGTTTACAAATTTTGGCCCTGAACAACAACGGAATTGAAAATATCCAAGAAGGTGCTTTTCAAAATTACCCCAGTCTCACATCTTTGGATTTATCCAACAACTTCCTAAAGACAGTTAATTCTCGGCAATTTATTGGACTTGTTAATGTAATCAAAATTGATTTTAGAAATAACACTTTGGCGTTAAATGTGGAAGATTTCAGCGAATTGCCGAAATTAGAAACAATTTGTTTTGAAGAAAATTTTAATGATAAATTATCTAAATACTCTCAAGTTTGTTAATTATTCCTATCAAGTGTCGATGTAATTTTGTAATTATTGCAAATTTAATAAAAATAAAACTCTGATCTGATAACTTTTTTGTAGGTATTAAAAAATATTTTGAAGATTTCTTAACACACATACAATTTTTCCTCATAGCAGTTTCTATAAAATGTTTAAAAAATTGTGTATCGTTTAAAGCAGCTACTTGTCATTTTTTTTAATGTTCCTTGTTCAGCTCTTCAAGCACTTTCATTTGAGCCCAATCTCGAAGAGATTGGACCAGAATGACCGAACTTTAATTTTTGTACTTTCCTCGGCAACCATAAGAGCTAGAGCTCCCGTTTTATTTTTAGTGTCACACTGGTGTCATTTTTAACCCTTTATAATTTAATTCAATCTTATCAGTTTATTAATTCGCAATCTAAACTTTTTAATTATAGGTTTGTAAAATTATTAAATTTTTAAATTCCATTTAATACCAATAATAGTGATATGATATAATTAGTGTTTTTTCTTTCTATTTTCTTAAGTAATTAGCACCTCTAAGTAATAATTACCACCCTAAAAATAATTTTTATGAATTAAGTTAAACATGAAATTTTAATTGATAATTACAAATTTTATACCGACGTGCTCGTAATTTTAGTGCGGTTCCATTGAGCTAACTTTTATCATCGAGCTCGCGCTAATTAAAAAGTTATTAATTTAGTTATATTAGTTGATAGTCGCAATTGTATTTAATTCTTTTAGCTGCGTTCCTATTGGTTGTCAAGTGAATCCGAGTTAGTTGCTTGGTTTCCAATAAAAGCTTTCACACCAATTTTGATAAGGGACTTCTAAGTTCACCATCGTGGCGAGCGGAAGCGCGCTCTTATTAGTTTACTCTTCAATCAATTTCCACTTGTCCTTAGCAAAGCCGTGTCAATTAATTAATTTAATTTAATTAATTATTATTTTCTCCCTTAATAATTAATTAATTATTTTATTTTATTAATTAATTTTTATTTGATTTTCCCTTTGCCTTCAACAAACCCGTGTTCGTGTTTGTTTCCTCTAAGGTCTAGTGGTCTTATCTTGAGATCCGTTTAGGTCTCAAGGGGAGGTCTAGTGTTCTGGAGAAACACGCAACTTCCTTGTCTTGTCTGTTGGTCTCACTCAGAGGTCTTTCCTGGGTCTTTGAGCGAGGTCTAGTTGTCTAGCGATAGGAATTCAACCCGTGTCTTGTCTGTTAGGTCTGTTGGTCTCACTCAGAGGTCCTTTCTTGGTCTTAAACCGAGGTCTAGTGGTCTAGCGACAGAAATCACCCTTTCGGCCGTTGGAGCTTTTTTAGGTCTGTTGGTCTCACTCAGAGGTCTGTTATTAGGTCTTAGAGTGAAATCTGGTGGTCTAGAAGGAAGTCAAGTCCGTGTTCCTTTTAGTTGGTCTCACCACTCAGAGGTCCGTTTTAGATCTTAGAGCAAGGTCTGGATGTCTAGAATGAAAACTATTATCATGGCCGAGTCATCTTACCATCAGAGATTTGCATTTTGTTAGTTAGCCAAATTAAGTTATTTTTTATTTTTGTAGTTGTACCTTTGAGGTACTTACGGTTATTATTTTTTTATTTATTTAATAAATATTTTGTTTATTATCCATCCTATATGTGTTTTATTGCTGCCACTTTCGACAGGCAGACGGGCAGAATTCTATTATTCATTTTTTATGTACTTTCGACCTGTAAAGGTTCAAATTTTTTATCTTATGGTTTAGTAAATGTGCACGTTAGCTCCAAGACTAAAAGGGGTTATAGAAAACATAGAAAAGGGTAGAATTGGTTTCTTCAGAAATGTGATTGGAGTAGTTAGGAGACAAAAATACTGTCACGACTGGGGGTAGTCATGACCTCTGGAGTCCAGAATCTCCAGAGTGTGCCGGGATTAAGATAATAAATACACAATGCTGAAATAATTAATTTATTGACGGATGGTTCTTACCTTAATATTAGCATTATAATCCAATCACAACACATAATCATTATTTAACTATTACAGTGTACAAAAGAGCGTCAACCGTCTCGCGTTTCCGAATTATAAACTGCAAATAAAACTACTTACTGACTCGTAATTCAACTAACTCTAAAAACCTACTTTGGGGCCTTTTATTAACTTGGCACACGCGCCAACTAAAATTGCTAAAACTGGCGATTTATGCTTTATCTCACATTCTTCCAATACCTGACAATGGTCACGTATTGTAAACTCTGTGTACATTAAATTCTTGTACTACTTAATAATTGCATTAAATAATTTGCTTAAATTTTAATGCGTGGCAATACTAAAAGTCCCCGGTCCTAGCTCCTAGCTATATGGCTAAGACGGGAGGGGGCAAAGGTTCTGTTTTTGGTATTTTCGCTAATATCTCGAAAACGGTGAGTACTAGGAAAAAATTACTTTTAGCAAAATAAAAAAAAGCTTATTAAATTTCCAAAGGATTGTTTCATTCATTTTTTCGCTATTCTTTATAGTTTTTGAGATATCCGTCTGCAAAAATTGTTAATGTATGTAAAAGAAATTTAATGCTCTACAATTTCTTTTCTGAAGACTTTTACTGTAAAACGAAACACTAAGGTGTTAAACTGGTATCTCATTGTAAAAATTGTCATAAATATTTTTATAAAGCTGGCTTTGACAGTGTGTTCGGCTTTTTATAAAAACTGTATTTATGAAATTATGCTACTTCACGTAAATATTTTGACGTGACGTCACATAAACACAAACGGTTTTATTTTTGTTGATGAAAGGATGAGTTCTATTGGTTTTTGATGCGAGCAAGCGCCTTGCTTTGTTTTGTGGTGACACATGTTTTGTATTTAAATGATTTCATGGAACTTGTAGATTTTGAAGCTTATGCAACACATTCTACATTCCATAAAAAATAATGATAGTAAATTATGACAGTGTAGTATACCCACATAATCAAATATTTTTATAAAAAAAACTTATAAAAATATTTATGAGAATATTGATAATCAGCTAGGTGGTTTAGAGGTAAAAGTTTGACAAAAAAGTGAGGCAATAGTACCTACTTTGTTTTTTAGGTGAGAAAGTACTGTTTTGTGTGACAAGGCTGTATGTGGCGAGCGAGCGTAGCAAAGGCAATACAGGCGAGTCACATAAAATTACTTTCACTCTGTATAAAATATTTATTTTTTCTTCAAACGAAAGTACTACTTTCTCTCCTAATAAAACAAAGTACTATTTTGTAAAATTTCAAATACAGTCGAATTCTACAACTCACTATGCTCTAGCTCCTTAAGGAGTTATCATTAAAACCCTTAAAAATATTTGTTCTAAGTCGAATTCCACAACTTACTGTGCTTCTGAGGGTTCTAGCTCTTTATGGAGTAGTCTGACAACAATACTACTACTAATGAAAATTATAGAGCAGAAAATTCCTGATCGAAACTCGTAAGAATATTTGGGTTATAGCATCTCTCTAATTTAACAAGGGGCACGCGACATAGCTTTCATCGTCCCTTGCTTATATGCTTATTTGTTGATGAGATATACTTCGATTAGTACAAACTACAAACGGTTATTTTCGTTGATGTCTGCAATTAAACATCTCATATTAATATAGTGAAAATGATTCTAAAATAACCCTAACAACAAAAAAATTAATACGTTTACGAAACTTTGGTTAAAACTCCTATTCATAATGCAGTTTAAGAATCCGAAGAGTCCTTTATGAATAGTGGAGTGGAAACTTGTTTTTTGGGGCCTCAATTTAACAAAAATTTATTTTCTTGAAAGTCGAAGTGTGAGGTGTCATTTAATATGTTTTTTTGGATGCAGAACACTCCCAAGATTAGGTTTGAGTTTCTACAATTACACTTTTTATCACATTTTTTAAATTATCTCGAAAACTTGGTAGTAAACGAAAAATTATAAAGAGTAAAAATTGAAGAGAAGGAAATTATACGAAAATAATCTCATTTGTGATTTTTCAAAATATTCAATAGTTTTGAATTCTACCCTCTATATCCAAAAAACATTATAAATTGACACCTCACAACCTCAGACTTCGACTCTCAAGAAACTAAATTTTTGCTAAATTGGGGGCTCCCAAAAATAAGTTTGTACCCCTTCATTCATCTTCGGATTCTTAAACTGCACTATGGATAAGAGATTTAACAAAAGTCGTAAACGTACTAATTTTTTTGTTGTTGAAACCGATTTTTCGTCTACTATATCTCAGAGACACCAATTAGTTCGAAAAGTTGTGACTGCAACAGGACTATTTAAAAAAAACTAATTAAAACTTCTTGTTATTGAGTGTTAATGTTACGAAATAGATAACATTTTGTAAGATAAGATAAGGCCCACTAATAAAACAACTTTTCGCATATTTTTTAATCCAGTTTTGCAAATTAAGTGTAAAGAAAAAGTTATAAACAATGAAATTAACATTACTAATTGTTTCGTTTTTAATAGTTATTTTAAATGCAGTGCAGTACGATCGTTATTCTTTTAGAGACGAGGAAATTAATTGTGAGCATATAACTCAATCGTTATCACTTATAGATGAAATTAAAAATTGCGCCACTAAACCACTAAAAAATGAAGAAAATGAATATAAAGTAGATGCTTTAAATATTTCATTTAGCAAAATAACCAAAATTTCGAGCAACGAATTGGTAGAACTCAAATCTCTTAGTCGACTGATTGTGGAAAATAGTCAAATTGATGAACTTGAAGAATATTGTTTCGGTGGTTTACACAAGTTGAAGACACTATTTTTACGTTTCAACCAAATGCCGAATTTACCAGCAAATGCTTTTCATGGTCTGGATGTATTGAAAGAATTGGATTTGCAAAAGAATAATTTTTCAGAATTAAACTCCAACGTATTTAAAAATTTATCGCAGTTGGAAAATTTGAATTTACAAGATAACTGTCTTGTTCGCTTAGACGAAAATACATTCAAGGACTTAAAACTTATAAAAACTATCCGTTTAGACAACAACAATTTGGTCGAGTTACCCGAATCTTTATTTCATGGATTAACAAGGCTGAGGAGTTTGTCGCTAAGTAGAAATAATATTGTTAAACTCGAAAATGATTTATTCTTAGATTTACACAACTTGGTACAAGTTAATTTGGCTGACAATAAAATCGAAAAAATTTCCAAAAATATTTTTGCAAATTTAAATTTATTCGAAATTATTCTTTCTAATAATTTCATATCCGAAATTGAAGATGCGTTTTCTAATGATATTATGCTAAGCCGCTTACTTTTAGACAACAATCAACTTAGTGATTTGCCTTCTTGTTTACTTTATGCAACTAATCAGGATTACGTTTCATTATCTGAGATTGATTTTAGTAATAACAAAATTAAATACATCAAAACTACTACATTTAAAGGTATAAAAGCACTATCTGTTCTAAAGTTGCAAAATAATTTAATTGAAGATATAGAAACTGGAGCTTTCGACGATTTAAAGCGATTGATAGAATTACAACTTAACAATAATCGCTTAACTTCAATAAAACCGAGCGTTTATTGGGAACTTGAAAAACTAAGACGCCTCTATGTAAATAACAACAATTTAAAAACAATTCCCAACAAAATGTTACATAAAATAAATTTAAATTACCTCAATTTGAGCAACACAAATTTAACGAAATTAAATCGTCATAAGTTTATGGGAATGAAAGATTGTGGAGTTTTGGATTTGTCTGAAAATCAAATTCACGAATTGGAGGATGAGACGTTTAAGTACTTAGAGTCTCTGAATACGCTTTATTTGAGTAAAAATAATTTGAGTCGCTTAAACCCTGACGCTCTTATAGGTGACTTTTGGTACCTTAAAAATCTGTATTTAGATCATAATAAATTGCAAAGTTTGGAAAGTGGCGTCTTTGTAGACACTTACAAACTTCTTTACTTGGATTTATCGTTCAATTTGTTTAGTGAATTGCCATTAGACTCGCTTGAAAACTTAAAGAAATTAACCACGTTGAAATTTGGTGGAAATGCTGTAAAAATGCTATCTAGAAATAAATTCGTTAAATTACCAAGTCTAGAAGAGTTGGCCCTGAACAACAACGTAATTGAAAATATTCAAGAAGGTGCTTTTCAAAGTTACCCCAATCTCACATCTTTGGATTTATCCAACAACTTCCTAACGAAAGTTAATTCTCGGCAATTTATTGGACTTGTCAATGTAATCAAAATTGATTTTAGAAATAACAATTTGGTGTTAAACGTGGAGGATTTCAGCGAATTGCCAAAATTAGAAACAATTTGTTTTGTAGAAAATTCTAGTGATAAATTATCTAATTACTCTCAAATTTGTTAATTATTCTTACCAAGTCTCGATGTAATGTTGTAACTATTGCAGATTTAATAAAAATAAAGCTCTGATGTGGTCATAATTTTTTTGTAGGTATTAAAATAGTATATTAAAATACATGTGTCACAAGATAGCATTTTGACGCACGAAGGCAAATTTTGCCAGACCGATTGAAAGGAGGTCTGCAAATGCCTGAGTGAGTCAAAAGCTCTTGTGACACAAGTGTTTTATACTATTTTTTCTATTTTGCAATGATTTATTTTAAAAATTGATTCTAAAAAAATCGTGTTTGAGAATTTTATTGCTTAAATTCTTAAGTTGCTCCTACTGACAGTTGACGTTTATTTAAACTTCTAAGATTTTACCAAGAGATGGCGGTAAAGTTTGTTTGATTTTAATATTTTTAACTTTAATACTAATCAATTTACGTAAAAATTACATTATTCCTTTGGTATTTATTACTTAATAAGCATTTTTTGTAATTATTTTTTAAATTTAAGAATAATTTTTACATAATTGAGCGTGTCACTTGTCATGAAGTTCAATTTTATTCCACGAGGTTCGCACAATCGACGGTCCCAAACGTCAAATTACAGTATTACCAAATTACTTTTATTGTATATAATTATAGGGATTTTTTCAAATTTGTTTGAATTAAGTAATTTGGTAATACTGTAATTTGACGTTTGGGACCGTCGATTGTGCGAACCTCGTGGAATAAAATTGAACTTCATGACAAGTGACACGCTCAATTGATTTGTATCATATGTCAAAATAATTATTTTAATTACCAATGTCAACCAATCTCAAACTAAAAAAAACTAGAAGCAGTACTTAAAAGTAGAACATTACAACATCGTTTTTGACCGTTTTCGATGCTGTAATGAGTATATTGCAAACGCAAAATAGAAAAAATTATTTTGTTTATTATAGTTTTTCGATTTGGAGCCTCGTATCCGAAATATGGCCGATTTCCGGTTTTTCGATTTGTCGCAATTGCTCTTTTATTTTTGATCTTTCGGGAACGCGGAAAACAGTTCTGTGAACTTCGTATCCTTTTCTACAACTTTTACAAGAAGTATAATTTTCTTTCTGCATTCGATTCAAAATGGCGGCAAATTGAAAAGTTTCAGCGTGAAGATTTTCGAAACCACACCATGAATTTTCGAAAAAAGAATGTCAGTTTATTCTACAAGTCAATATCTATCAATGAGGTCGGAAAAGTTAGTTATAAATTCTTCTTGTTTAAACACTAGAAGAAGTTTTATTTAACCAGTATTGTGATCTAATTTTAATATTCCTTGTTTTCCGTATAATCAAGTACGTGGATGTCCAAGGCGATAAAGATTTTGATAATTAAACGTCACTGCTAGGAAATAGTTATTTATGTATCTAGAGCCTAAAAACGTTTTTAGCTCGTGATACATACAAAATTTTTCCTCCTTTTGCAAAATTAAATAAATTTTACTTGGAGTTTTTAGGTTATGTATGACAGTTGTTGAAGACACACCTCTTTTTAAATATGTCGTACTTCTTTTTTGATTATATTGTTTCTATGTATAATTTTTTTGTTTATATACTTTCCTATGTACAATTTTTTCTGGTTATGTACTTTCGTTCGATCGAAATGACTAACTTTAGACGTGCATTCATGAAGCGTAAAGTACGATTTTAGACGCAAAAGTAGGAAAAATAACAATCGGTTTGCACATCCACGTATTTGATTTTAAGCAAAACAATGGTAATTAAAATTCGGCACAACATTGGTTAAATTCAACTTCTTCTAGCGTTTAAACTAGAAGAATTTATAACTAACTGTTTCAACCTCAATGGTAGATATTGACTTGTAGAATAAACTGATATTCTTTTGGGTGCGGGATTCGGGATATGGTGCGGTTTCAAAAATCTTCACGCTGAAACTTTTCAATTTGCCGCCATTTTGAATCGAATGCAGAAAGAAAATTATACTTCTTGTAAAAGTTGTAGAAAAGGATACGAAGTTCACAGAACTGTTTTCCGCGTTCCCGAAAGATCAAAAATAAAAGAGCAATTGCGACAAATCGAAAAACCGGAAATCGGCCATATTTCGGATACGAGGCTCCAAATCGAAAAATTTATAATAAACAAAAAAATTGTTTTTAAGAGAGCTACAAGCCTTATTGCTTTGTCTAAATGGAGTCGATACACATATGCCGACAGACCAGGTTATTTGTGTAGAGGACGTCACGAGCTTTAATTTAATACCTCATATGGAGTGCTTTTAATAATGCATAATAAATTATTAATACATAATTATTACTAAAAATAAAATTTAAAAAAAAATCGCTTCCGCCCGGGATTGAACCTGGGACCTTGTACGTGTAAGGGAAAATTTCATCAATCAAGGTATGCAACTTGATGCAACTGTATAAAAATTACCTGTCATAATTTCTTATTAAAATTGTTAAATTTTATAATTTCCGGCTAAATGCGGCGCGACAGACCGAGCGTTTTGTATACGGTCACTACCAAGATTTATGAATATCTACATTTCATACGGTTTTTTTAATAGTAAGGGTTTACGACGCTGGCTCTTAGACTATAAGAATTTCATCATGCATTTTTGAAATTTTTTTTCCGTAAAATTGTTGCTTAGTTACTAATTATCAAACCCGTAAGCATTTGCACCCAAAATTTTGAAATAAAAATTCTTTTTTGCACAATCGTGTTCTATTCTGTACTTACCAACAATGTTTATACTAATAGAAAGTTGATTTTACCAAACCATTGTATGTGTTCATAGAAACAATAAAATAATGATTTCGAAATATTTAACCAAAAGCACAAGGGTGGTAAGTGAAACAGATGTTTGAGCTATTTGTTACTTTTATTCTTGTTACTGGGACAACATTGTTCTCCAGCGGTTACTATTTTGAATAAACTTTAAAATTATAAAAATTATTTACAACTGTCAACTAGTGTCAGTTTAAAAAATGAATTTATTATTAGTTATTTTTCACGATTGTGCAAAAAATAGTATGCAATACTCGGATCGTTAAGTGCTTTTCTTAACAAATCTCAAAAATTAGAAAAACTCGACCCTACGGGTCTCGTTTTGCTAACATTTTCTGGATTTGTTAACTATGCACTTACCGACCATGTATTGCAATGTACTATTTTGTACGATCAGTCATTTGAAGCTATTTACTGCATATGTTTTTACATGGGTAAGTTGAATTTACTAGTTGCTAGGATATGATATAAAGCGCGACGGTAAGTGTTTTTACCGTTCTAGAACGGTAAAACGTTTTGCTGTCGACTTTTCATTTAGCAAAGCTACCTAATTTCATAAAAAAATACATCCGTCACTTTTGACATTTGATTTTTTTAGTAGGAGTTTTATTGGTTTTATTTACATTCTAGTTTTGCACCGCTTAATCAAAGCTTATTCAAAACTTCTCAAACATTAAAGCTTAGAGATCGACTATAATAATATTAAAGACCGAAAAATTAATTTGCTGTAACTTTCGGTACGTAATTATTTATTTAAATAAACATTAAATGTACAATTTGTACTGTTATTTCCAAAAGAAAGAAGTTTTCCATCATTATTTGAAGAAGCTATAGAAAAAGTTGAATTGGAAGACATATTTGGTAAAGAACTGTTTTGATGAGAATTTTCGTTTTTTTCTTGTAAAATTTTTCCAGCAAACTCTAATTTGTTTTCTAAGGAATCTTCGACGTATCCTTCTGCGACTGTCGAACTCTTCCAACCACCGTGTCTTTTTAAACCGAGAACATCTACTCCTTTGTTAGCCAAAAGCGTCGCTGATGTACGTCGAAGTGAGTGACCTGTATAGTTGCTTGCATCTGGCAATTCCAAATATTTAGCAATTTTGGAAGGCCAACTTCCAATTGTACCCTTTCCGACTACTTGTTTGGTACACTTGCCATTACGGTAATTCAAGAACAAATGAGAAGGACATGCGATGGTTGGTCCAAGTCCTACGTATTTACGATAAATGTTTAAATATAAAATGTTCTCATCATCATTTTTAACAACAAATGTCCGCTGTATATCGGTCTTCGAATTGGGAATGTTTACTACAAGCAGTTCTCCACGATCTTCGATATCCTCAATTTTCATGTTGTACAGTTCTTCTCGTCTGCAAGCCCCTGCTATACCGAGTAACATTGCCACCTGAAAATACCAAATAAGTATTAACGCCTTGTACTAAATACTTCTCAATAATGTATTACCTTATGAATGAGATACATTTCATCTGGTGCTTTATTAAAAAATTTAATCATGTTATCTCTCGTGAATATATTGGATTTTTTTGGCCTGTATCCCACGTTTTTTCTTTTTAAGTAGGCAATTAGTGTGGAAAAAGTTGAAATATTGATAGAATCATTAAGGAAAATTGTGCTTTTCAACATGGAATATTCGGCCCATAAACTTCCTGGAGCCTTCAGCTTGCTACTTCTTTCAACGAAATACGCTACCAAAACTTTTTCAGTAATATTTACAGTTTTTTTGATGCACCATTTCTTAAAATCTTGATAAGTTCGTTCATAACGGTTTTTTGATTTTAGTGGTATTATTGCCGAACGTCCAATATCCCATGCTTGCTCAATTTCGTCAATTTCACTAGCAGATTCGCTCATATTTCTATAAATTAAATTAATTTGTAAAATTCGTTTGTAAACAACAATTGGTATATCCATCAATGTGTACAATGCTACTTATAGTAAAAAATATCCTAAAATAAAACCAAAAACAACTTTTAATACTTACTTTACTTATTTATTAGCACAATGACAAGTCATTTAAAAAATTTCAGAAACAGAATGATTTTGTTTTTCTCTCGCCTAGCAACGCGTATATTAGGTGACTACAAAATTATAATAATACATAAAGGAGTACAATATTACATAAAATAAATCCATTATTTCTTTGTTCCTGATCGTACAAAAAACGTTATAAGCACGTCGAACGTTAAGGATTACCGGTCTCAGACAATAATTGGAGGCTTCGATTCTCTCAGCCTACAAACAATTGTCTTTGACCGGTAAGTCATCCTTACCGTTCTACGTACTTAATATACTATTTCAGTTTATTTTTATGATTTTCAAAATTGAATTCACAAGAAGTGGTTTAAAAAGATGATGAGGCAAATGCACACTTTTTAACAATATAAACTTTGATCTTTACGGTATTTAGAACTCAATAAAAAAAATTTCATCAAAATTCGTTCAAGGCGTGGGTTCTTAGCAGTAAAACCCTCGTTTACTACACTACATACGGACAAGCAATATAGGCCACCCTGTACAGTGTATCTTCCGATGGGGTTAACAATAGAAAAAAAAATTATTTTTAATTTCTCAGAAAATTTTATTCTCTATAAAAAGTTAAAACCATATAAGATAATTGGATTACATGGAATAATCATCCCACAGGAATAAATCAAAGTTTCAAAAATTCTTTGAAAATGACTTTTACTTTCCGATACCTTAAGGTATTAAAGGAAAGTATTGTAATGGGGTAAAAAAAATTTTTTTGAGATAACACCGGATATGTGTATTTTGAGGTCCCCCGAGTCGATCTAGACCATTTTTAGAAAAAAGTCTGTGTGTGTGTATGTATGTGTGGATGTAGTTCCCCACGAAATCTCTGAAACGGCCGAACCGATTGACTTGAAATTTGGTATAGGGTCTTATCAGATAACGACGGAGTGCAGAAAGGAGTTTGTTCAAAATCGGTCCGCTAGGGGGCGTGCAATTAAGGAAATTTTGTGTTTTTTAAATGGAACTATATAATTTTTTTTAAATCATCCGATAGAGAACTTTTTTTTTTATTCAATGATATAAAAATTTTTAAAATTATTTTGTTTTTAAAAGAGTTTTTACGCAATCAAATATCTAATAATATTTGGCAGCTGACGTTTCTGACAATTGTCAAAAAATTTGACAGTTTTCAAAAAATTTGACATTTGTCAAAAAATTTTGACTTTTATTTATTTTTAATCAGTGATTATAAAAATGTTCAGTATTCTTTTGTTTTCTAACTGTTTTGGTCTTAAAATAATCAACTCAATCGGAAAGTCTTGTGTTGACACAACAGATATTTTTCACTTAGCGTGTCTCGTCCGAGCATATGTCGGTATGTCCTGTGACATGACATGATATGAATATGAGCATTAGTGGTATGTCCTTAATTTTACCTCATATCAAATAAATGGAACACGAAATTATTTTGGTATTTCCTCCTCTCCATTTTTTGTCCCTATAATTTTTCGTTTACTACCTACTTTTCGAGATAATTGCAAAAATATGATAAAAAGTGTAATTTTAGAAACTCAAACCCAATTTTGGGGGTGTTTCCCCCATTTGAAGGGCGGAAGAATTTTAGTATGCTAATAAGAACTAAAAATACTACATAATCGCAAAGGTTTCAACTTTGTGCAATTTAGTCAAGGGTCTAATGCTAAATGCACTGCACTACTTGTATTTTTAAGATTACAACATATTGTGTTCTTCATTGGTTGGTTTAATCACTTTGATTTTAATTTTATTCGACCCTGCATCCAAAAAAACATATAAATTAACACCTCACACTTCGACTCTCAAGAAACTAATTTTTTTGAGTTTTAACAAAAGTTTTGTAAACGTACTAATTTTTTTGTTGTTGAAACCGATTTTTCCTGTACTATATCTCACAGACACCAATTTGTTCGAAAAGTTGTGACTTTGCAACAGGGCTATTTAAAAAAAAACTAATTAAAACTTCTTATTATTGAGTATTATGTTACTTAATGTTACGAAATAGATAACATTTTGTAAGATAAGATAGGGCCCGCTAATAAAACAAATTTTCGCATATTTTTTAATCCAGTTTTGCAAATTAAGTATAAAGAAAAAGTTATAAACAATGAAATTAACATTCCTAATTGTTTCGTTTTTAATAGTTATTGTAAATGCAGTGCAGTACGATTATTATTCTTTTAGAGACGTGGAAATTAATTGTCAGCATATAACTCAATCGTTATCACTTATAGATGAAATTAAAAATTGCACTACTAAACCACTAAAAAATGAAAAAAATGAATATAAAGTCGATGCTTTAAATATTTCTTTTAGCAAAATAACCAAAATTTCGGGCAATGAATTGGTAGAACTGAAATCTCTTAGTCGGCTGACTGTGGAAAATAGTCAAATTGGTGAACTTCAAGAATATTGTTTCAGTGGTTTACAAAAGTTGAGGACACTATATTTACGTTACAACCAAATGCCGAATTTACCAGGCAATGCTTTTCATGGTCTGGATGGATTGAAAGAATTGGATTTGCAAAACAACAATTTTTCAGAATTAAATGCCAACGTATTGAAAAATTTATCGCAGTTGGGAAATTTGAATTTACAAGATAACTGTCTTGTTCGCTTAGACGAAAATGTATTCAAGGACTTAAAACTTATAAGAAATATCCGTTTAGACAACAATAATTTGGTCGAGTTACCCGAATCTTTATTTCATGGATTAACAGAGCTGAGGAGTGTGTCGCTAAGTAGTAATAATATTGTTAAACTCGAAAGTGATTTATTCTTAAATTTACACAGGTTGGAACAAGTTAAATTGGCTAACAATAAAATTGAAAGAATTTCCAAAAATATTTTTGAGAATTTAGATTTATACGAAATTATGCTTTCTAATAACTCCATATCCGAAATTCCGAAAGATGCGTTTTTTAATCATACTATGCTTAGTCGCTTACTTTTAGACAACAATCAACTTAGTGATTTGCCTTCTTGTTTACTTCATGCAACTATTCAGGATTACGTTTCATTATCTGAGGTTGATTTGAGTAATAACAAAATTAAATACATCAAAACTACTACATTTAAAGGTGTAAAAGCACTATCTGTTCTAAAGTTGCAAAATAATTTAATTGAAGATATAGAAACTGGAGCTTTCGACGATTTAAAGCGATTAGACGAATTACAACTTAACAATAATCGCTTAACTTCGATAAAACCGAGCATTTATTGGGAACTTGAAACATTAACACGCTTCCATGTAAATAACAACAATTTAAAAACAATTCCCAACAAAATGTTTCGTAAAATACATTTAAATTACCTCAATTTGAGCAACACAAATTTAACGAAATTAAATCGCCATAAGTTTATGGGAATGAAAGCATGTGGAGTTTTAGATTTGTCTGAAAATCAAATTCACGAATTGGAGGATGAGACGTTTAAGTACTTAGAGTCTCTGAATACGCTTTATTTGAGTAAGAATAATTTGAGTCACTTAAACCCTGACGCTCTTATAGGTGACTTTTGGTACCTTACAAATCTGTATTTAGATCATAATAAATTGCAAAGTTTAGAAAATGGCGTCTTTGTAGACACTTACAAACTTCTTTACTTGGATTTCTCGTTCAATTTGTTTAGTGACTTGCCATTAGACTCGCTTGAAAGCTTAAAGAAATTAACCACGTTGAAATTTGGTGGAAATGCTGTGAAAATGCTATCTAGAAATAA
Organism: Malthinus seriepunctatus; assembly: GCA_963924605.1. Classification (NCBI taxonomy): domain Eukaryota; kingdom Metazoa; phylum Arthropoda; class Insecta; order Coleoptera; family Cantharidae; genus Malthinus; species Malthinus seriepunctatus. The sequence goes on from OZ004603.1 coordinate 18,913,191, forward strand.
ATTCGTTAAATTACCAAATCTACAAGAGTTGGCCCTGAACAACAACGTAATTGAAAATATTCAAGAAGGTGCTTTTCAAAGTTACCCCAATCTGACATATTTGGATTTATCCAACAACTTCCTAACGACAGTTAATTCTGGGCAATTTAATGGACTTGTTAATGTAATCAAAATTGATTTTAGAAATAACACTTTGATGATCAATGTGGAAGATTTCAGCGAATTGCCAAAATTAGAAACAATTTGTTTCGTAGAAAAGTTTAATGATAAATTATCTAAATACTCTCAAGTTTGTTAATTATTCCTAACAAGTGTCGATGTAATTTTGTAATTATTGCAAATTTAATAAAAATAAAACTCTGATCTGATAACTTTTTTGTAGGTATTAAAAAATATTTTGAAGATTTCTTAACACACAGACAATTTTTCCTTATAGCAGTTTCTATAAAATGTTTAAAAGATTGTGCACGCCTATATGAATAGAAAGAATTAGTTTAATCACTCATTCCAGATTATTGATTAATTTATTTTGTAACGATGCAAAATTCTATCCGGATGCTAGACCAAAATACTGGTACAGTATTACAGTATCTTGGAAATTTTGTATCGTTTAAAGCAGCTACTTTTTTTTAAATTTCCCCCTAGCGCCGTCTCTCAGATCAAAATGGAGATAATTTTTACATTCCCGTGTTCAGCTCTTCAAGCACTTCCATTTGAGCCCAATTTCGAAGAGATTGGACCAGAATTACCGAACTTTAATTTTTGTATTTTCCTCGGCAACCAAAAGAGCTAGAGCTCCCGTTTTATTTTTAGTGTCACACTGGGTGTCATTTTTAACCCTTTATAATTTAATTCAATCTTATTAGTTTATTAATTCGCAATCTAAACTGTTTAATTATAGGTTTGTAAAATTTTTAAATTTTTAAATTCCATTTAAAACCACGTGCAGAGTTATAATTAGTGATAGGATATAATTAGTGTTTTTTCTTTTTATTTTTTTAAGTAATTAGCACCTCTAAGTAATTTCCACCCTAAAAATAATTTTTATGAATCAAGTTAAACATGAAATTTTAATTGATAATTACAAATTTTATACCTACGTGCTCGTAATTTTAGTACGATTCCGTTGAGCTAATTTTTATCCTCGATCTCGCGCTAATTAAAAAGTTATTAATTTAGTTATAATAATTAGTTGATAGTCGTAATTGTATTCAATTCTTTTTGCTGCGTTCCTATTGGTTGTCAAGTGAATCCGAGTTACTCTCAAGTTTGTTAATTATTCTTATGTAATTGTAATTTTTTAATTATTGCAAATTTAATAAAAATAAAACTTTGATGTGGTCATAACTTTTTTGTAGGTATTTAGGGAACACTAGAAAAGAACAAGAGTAAATCACATTTTCAGTAGCAGCATATCTAAAAAAAAAAAAAATTTTAAGTATAATAATACTAATAATACTAATAATAGGTGGATGGATAAAGAGGGCTCATCGAGTGGCCATCCACATCTCCAGATGTTAATCTGCTTTATTTTTTCTTGTGAAGACCATCTTGAAATTACTCATTACCCAAATAGACCCCAAATGTTTTAGGTATTTTGAGATATTTTTACATAGTTGTAAAGAGAAAAATTTTCTTATCCAGCTTCGTAATAAAAAGTAGGTATAGGTACATTACCATTAAAAAAGAAACGGATGACGTCATAGTTTAAAAGTATGACGTCAAAGAAACAATTTAGAGTACGTTCCACTAAGCGATCGTAACAATGCGTTCGCTGGCGCTAACCTCATAAATGACATTACTGACAACGACCATAAGGCGCTCATTTCGATCATAAAATTTCATGAGTCGGTGTGAGCGTTTTTATACGCGCGTGCGCATTAAAAAAATTTTGATAGGTTATTCCGTAGTTGTCTTGTTTGGATATGGCTACAGAAAAAGTAAACCAATCGATATCAGAGAGTCTGATGAGCTATCGCTATCAGACACAAATCTCCTTTAATAGATCAACATACCAACAAGAGCTGTCACTCTCATATTAGTGGCTGCCATATTTTCTTGCGACAGCAACTAAAAATGGATTTGATTTCGTCTTATTCGTTAAACTATTAACTCCAGTGGTGTAAATAACGGGCCCAGGGCAGCGCAGGGCCAGCACACAACGCGTTCTACTACACAGAATGATCACTTGACGGGAAATGTAAGTTTTCTTTATTTTTTTAAATGGAACACTTTATATATTTTTAAAGATTTGGATTCCTGGTAAAAAGTAGATGCAAAATTTGCAAAAATATACAGGGTGTTTTATTTAAAAAATCGAGAAAAAATTACATTAGAAAAGTTTTTATTTTGACACAGTCAAATCAATTTGATCGTTTTCTATGACTGAGCTATGACGTCATCGACTCTTGTACTAAATACAATCCCACCAACCCCAAGATACAGGGTGTTTTATTTGAAAAATCGAGAAAAAACTACATTAGAAAAGTTTTTATTTTGACACAATCAAATCAATTTGATCGTTTTCTATGACTGAGCTATGACGTCATCGACTGTTCTACTAAATACAATCCCACCAACCCCAATATACAGGGTGTTTTATTTGAAAAATCGAGAAAAAATTACATTAGAAAAGTTTTTATTTTGACACAATCAAATCAATTTGTTCGTTTTCTATGACTGAGCTATGACGTCATCGACTGTTCTACTAAATACAATCCCACCAACCCCAATATACAGGGTGTTTTATTGGAAAAATCGAGAAAAAATTACATTTGAAAAGTTTTTATTTTAACACAATCAAATCAATTTGATCATTTTCTATGACTGAGCTATGACGTCATCGACTCTTTTACTAATTACAATCCCACCAACCCCAATATACAGGGTGTTTTATTTGAAAAATCTAGAAAAAATTACATTAGAATAGTTTTTATTTTGACACAATCAAATCAATTTGATCGTTTTCTATGACTGAGCTATGACGTCATCGACTCTTCTATTAAATACAATCCCACCAACCCCAATATACAGGGTGTTTTATTTGAAAAATCGAGAAAAAATTACATTAGAAAAGTTTTTATTTTAACACAATCAAATCAATTTGATCGTTTTCTATGACTGAGCTATGACGTCATCGACTCTTCTATTAAATACAATCCCACCAACCCCAATATACAGGGTGTTTTATTTGAAAAATCGAGAAAAAATTACATTAGAATAGTTTTTATTTTGACACAATCAAATCAATTTGATCGTTTTCTATGACTGAGCTATGACGTCATCGACTCTTCTATTAAATACAATCCCACCAACCCCAATATACAGGGTGTTTTATTTGAAAAATCGAGAAAAAATTACATTAGAAAAGTTTTTTTTGACACAATCAAATCAAGTTGATCGTTTTCTATGACTGAGCTATGACGTCATCGACTCTTTTACTAAATACAATCCCGCCAACTTTATTAGCGAGCTGAAAAGGCGTGGCCAGCGCTGTCATAGATTTTAAAGTACACTTCGAGTTAAAATACTTCAGTCGCTAAATTTGACAAGTAACTGTCACTAAAATTGAATACAGATTAATATTAAGCATGAATTTGAATATTACACCTCACTGTCATTTTGAAAGGTTTTATTGTAACCTAAAATAGTTGTAGAATTGTAGATACACGCGACTTTTATCTATAGGCTCCCAAGTAACATTTTTAGCTGATAATCAGCTGTGACAGTGCTGTAGCAGCTTACTTGTCAGCTTTATAGCTGCGGCAGCTTGAAAGGCAGCCAGCATTCAGCTTCTGATCAGCTGCTGATACACCAATTTGGAGGGTGAATTTTGGCTGCCACAGCGCTGTCGCAGCTATAACGCTGCCTTGAGAAGGCTGCCGCAGCTTGTGATTTTGGCTGCCTCAGAGCTGATATCTTGCTGCCGCAGCTACGTTTGGCAGCCAACACGCTGTGACGTTTAAATTTTTTGCCTGAGAGAGTGAGCTCAAAAGTAGTCAAAAGTAGCTTTTTTTTATAAATTTAAATAAAATTAATTTGTTAATTAAAAATTTAGTAATTAAAAATATATTTACTGACATTTTAAATTACAGTTAATTTTTCTTTCAATTATACACATTACTTATTATTTATTAAATTTACAATTCTTCTTCTTTTGTTATTCGATCTGAAATTATTATAAACACATTATTCAATATTAATTAAGTACCTACAAACTTATTTTTCCTTGAAAAATTTACTTACTTTATCGGGAACTGAACCCTAGACCTCAAGCACGAAGAACGAGATTTCTCATTATTGGCACACTGGACCACCAAGCCCTTATAGTTATGTAGGTTTTTATGCGTGATAAAATGTTGCTCGTCTTTAAAGCTGCCTTTACATTACAGCAAAATTGCATTTTTAGCTTGATAATATATTAAAGCCAATGTGTACTGTTTCTGGAGAATCACATGGATGTTCTACATAGTTATAACTTATTTATAACAATGAAAAAACAAATAAAATTGTTTGAGAACAACAATTGATTCTTATTTTACGTTTACAATATAATCAAATAATCATATTTATGTATGACCTTCGCTAAAATTCAACAAGTAATGTTTATAAGTTCCTCTAGTATCAAGTACATCGTAATTTAATTTTGGCGGTGAAGGTGTTAATAAAATTTATATATAATAAATTTATATATCAGCTGTCATAAAGAAGCTGATTTTTGGGGGTCGTTTAAGCTGTCGCAACGTTCTATCAGCTTCCCTAATACAGCTTCAGCTATATAGCTGCAACGGCAGCCACTTTTCAGCTCCTGCGTCACTCGTTTGAAGTAGTAGCTGCTATTTGGCTGTCAATTTGGCTGCCGCAGCGATCTCTCAGCTAGGGTAATCAGCGACAGCATAATGGCTGCCTGGGCAGCAACGTCGCAGCCAGACGTCACAGTTACTATTTTCTTGCTACTTTTGTAGCTGACGCAGTGCTGTCGCAGCGACTAAATCAGCCTTATTTCAGCTTCAGCTAAAGAGTGGCTTTTTAAAGCTGCCACAGCACTGCGTCAGCCTATTTTTGGCTGCCGCAGCTAAATAGAGTAGTTTGTGTTACTTGGGCTTGCACTAGTTGCTCGAAACTGTCAGTGAACCAATGACTAAAGACTTTATTCAGGATTCTTTATTTTCATTGGTTCACTGACGGTTCCAAGCAACTAGTGCAATTCAAACGAACAAACCTTGTGCTTATACCTAATCTAAATTCTTGATCTTTTCCCGCAAAAAAATATTTTAAATAAAATTATTTTAGTTGACATATTTTCCGTAACGCAAAATTGGTTTGTGGAGCTGGAGGTTTTTAAAAAAGTATTGTTCTTATTTAAAAAGAAAAGCTGATGACGTTATAGCTCAGTCAGAAAACAATAAAATTATAAACTTAAAATTAGCGATTTCCAATGTTATTTCCCTATGTTCCGCTTTTAAAGTTAGCACACGGTTATCCTTTTGCTATAATAAATTGTTGAGAAAAAGTCCTACATTATTATTATTTTTTTAAAATACCACAGAAGTAAAGAAGTAATTATAAAAAATATTTATTACAAAATTTTATATACAAAAATTTACACAAATTAACAATAATTGGAAATCAATGGTTATCTATTCAACTTTATATCTGATAGTACTAACAAAGCATTCGGCAATAGTTGTGGTTGGAGTGACAACAATGTCAATACCTGTCGATCGACATCAATATTCGTTCTGTAAAAAATTATAATTAATTATATAATTTAAATTGAAATTATACGAACTTACATGCAGACAAATCCAGCAATGCGAGTCAATGGAATTTCTTCTTTCTTCAAATCTTCTTCTGTTGCAAAACTGACCGCTAATAAATGGTGCAACATTCTATGATTGGGTATCAATGAAATAACTTTAGTCAAATGGTCTTCAATTTTCACACCATAAGGTAAACAGCACTCTGGCAATTTGGGAGCCCCAATTTTAAATAATTTCATTTCTGACCATTTGATCTCAAGTACATGCGGACTAACTGGATTTTTTCCTGTTCCATAGAAATATTCTCTTATCCTTCGATCTCCACTTTTTAATAGCATTGCTTCTGAACGCCTAACAACCTCACTGCTTTTTGGTAAGAGAACAACATCTGCGTGAGAACCCACATCTCGAACCAATTCATGATACAAACTCTCTTGATCTATAACGAATATAATATCTACTTCAAATGTCTTTGAAACCTCTAGTAAATGTTTATAACCATCTCCTGTAGTCCAACAACACGTATTGATGATGATACCAGAATGGTTTGCTAAAAATAAATAAAGTTAAAATCATCTTTCGATCTCTTCACTTTGTAACTTACTTGTTTCAATTTTTTCTTTAACGCTCTTAGCTAGTTGTCCACATACCATATTAAATAAAGTGTCGTTATATGAAGGATTTCTATAGCCAACGTGATGGACTACGGGAGATTTTTGTGAAAATCCACTACCCACAGAAGCGGGCTCTTCGATGAGCAAAGCACCAATACTTCCAGGCAAAGCAACTACCCCCTCTTCTTGTTCCACATCAAGATCAACAAACGTAGGCTTTCTGTTCATTCTTACAGCATAATTTAAGAGTAAGCGACAAAAATTCGATTTACTTACATCACGAGAACCTACTACCATTCCTACAGGACCTCTTGTTTTATTTTTGTAAGCGTTAGTTCTCATGTCTTCTAATGCATTATGGCAGCTGCAATACATTGACATTAGTGGATTTTGTCTAATGTAATTAAAGCGACGTTTGCCTTTTATCGCAAGGGTACATCCTTGCCAAGAAAACACTGCAACATTAGTTCCAGTAGCAAATTTATATTGTCTACCCTGAACCAGTTCACTACCAAGAATTTCGGCATATCCGGACGTTAACATCAAATATACTTTGGCACTCTTAGTTTCGACTTGAAAACGTAACTCGGTTTCTGGATTCAATTTAAAATATTGTATATTTTTATTATAATTGCCCATGTTTTTATTAAAATTGTTATTGGGCAAAAACACAAGAAAAATTATTAAAGCTCAAGACTACCGATCTAATTGCACCAGTACTGCGTACACTACTGAGCTTTTACAGCATGCGAAACTACCGTGTGGTCCAAAATATCCTAACTGTTAATTTTCAGGCAACGGTGGACCAATAGGAAATAGGAGCGCACGCGACATCCAGTAACCAATAGCACCCTAATGGAGATTGTTTAATTATTTAAGGCCGGCATTTAGTACTACATAGAGATTAGCAAAAGCAAATTTTTCAACTGTACTTTTTATTTCACATAATCTTGTCACCTACGAGGAACTTTTTCTGTTTTTTCTAACTATCTAGAGTGCTAATAATATTTTTCAAATTGTTTTTTTTCAAAAAATAAAAGTAAGATCGAGTTGGTCTTAAAAGAGGCTACATTTGGTGATATTTGACCGATTTCGTATCTCTTTACAAGATACAAGGTTTACGAGATCCCATGGTGAGCATGCTAATGAAACACCCTGTAGAAAGAATTTATTTATTTTAGATTATTTAACAGCATTAAATTCGGCATTTGTGGTAATTTAACCATTATTTCTTCAAATAAGGGCGGAATTTGTATAACCTTGTACCTATAGAAAAAAAATTTTCAATTATTTTTTAATACCTACTTTGTTTGTTGTTGTCCTGCCTACTATTCTTTTGTACTAGTAGGCAGGAGTTACATTTGTAAAGATTTTTGAATAACTCCGCCGTTTCTACACCGATTTTGAAATGCTTTTGGAACAATGATCAAATTTTTGAGATCTTTTTTAAATGAAAAAATATGTTTTTCTATTTTGCGTTCGTAATACACTCATTACAGCATCGAAAACAGTCAAAAACGATGTTGTAATGTTCTACTTTTAAGTACTGTTTCTAGTTTTTTTAACCTTTTCCAATCCAAGAAAAAGTTTTTTTTGCATTTCTCGACGTTTTGAGTCACCCTTCTCCTAAAAATTAAAAAAAAAATTTTTTGATTTTTTGAACCAAAATGTCTGTGTGTATGTAACTCTATGGAGCAAAAACTACTGAACCGATTTTGATGAAATTTGATTTTAGCCACTTTAAAATTATTTCATCGGCGAACTAAACTTTTATAAGAAATCTATAGAGGATGTCCAAAAATAAAGTTGTTATTTTGAGCGCATATTTGCAAATTTGGGCCAAATTCAATTTTACTTTGCTATAAGATAGTACATGTGAGCCCTAATTGAAAAAATATTTAAAATTTTTTTGTTTAAAATGGTGACTGGTGACCCATAGAACGATTGTCCCATTTTGTGGTTTTTCTCTTATAACTTGGCCATTAATTATTATTATAAAAATTTTGAAATGGCATTGTACAGCCAAAATATAGGGCTTTCGTCCTAATCTAGTCGATTTTCAAAATTGTTTTAAAATTGCCTACATTTAAGGGGTCAAAGTTGGTACAAATTTTGAAATGGATTTTCTCAAAATTTCAAACGCCAAAATTTTTCTTTTTTGGATATGTTACAGACAACGTAATTCTCTATCGAAATATAAATTTTTATCAAAATCGCTCTAGCCGTTTTGGAGTAATGATTTTTGGAATGTCAAAACTTCAAAAATCTCTAATTTTTTTGTAATAAAAATGGAAACTTGAAAATGGATATATAGATCAATCCCATGAATATCTATTGTTTGACAATATTTTCGATTAACAAACGCTTCCGGTTAAACCGGAAATTACAAAAATATTTAAATTTTTAGGAACACCCTGTATATTTATAAATATTATGAAAGCTCGTAAAATTAGCTGTTACATGATACTAAACACTTTATATTTTGACTTGATCATTGTCTCAAAAGCATTTCAAAATCGGTTCAAAAACGTCGGAGTTATTCAAAAATTAAAATTGAAATCTTTACAAATGTAACTCTTGCCCATGCGAAGGTTAAACAGTAAATTACCTAAATTCCTGGAAGACTTTTAAAATGTACGTCTTTACCTGCTAATAATTAGTTTTGAACATTACTATTGTGTTGAGGGTATCATCATTAGCATTACAGTAAAGCGGCTACTAAAGGGCCAAAAGGATTTAAAAGTGAAATTGAATACAAGCAGATTAACTTGTATAAAAGCTACCACATTGCCACAAATACATCCCTCACAAAAAGAAAAGTACCGTTTGTAAATAATTCATACTGTATAGGTTATCTATAAGTGAACGGTTTTTATGACTTTGACTTCTCAAATAAGAGCCCACAAGAAAGTGCAAACAAAGTGATTGACATGTAGTAAACAAAAAATGCAAATTTTTTATTTTTCATTTCTTAGAAAATTTTATTTTTTAGGTATAAAAAGTTTGATTTGTTTTCAAAAGCCCAAATATGCAAAATTTTAAATAATAAGTTTACAATTTTAAAATATAGTGTGTCTCTGGATAAGGTTGACAATAGAGAAAAATTTTTATTTTTGATTTCTCAGAAAATTTTATTCTTTATAAAAAGTTTAGTTTGTTTTCAAAGGCCCAAATATGCAAAAATATCAATAATAAGTTTATAGTTTCAAAATACAGTGTGTCTTCAGATGGGGTTGAAAATATAGAAAACAAATTTATATTTGATTTCTCAGAAAATTCTATTCTTTATCAAATGTTTGGCTTGTTTTCAAAGCCCCAATTATGCAAAAATTTCAATAATAAGTTTACAAATTAAATAGATAATTGAGCTTTTTCATTAAATTTCTTCAATATTTTCTGATAAAACATTTAGTAATGTTGATGATGGTAGATACATTTAGTCAAATTTATAAAGTTGAATATGAATGGCCAACTCATTCTGGGGACACTCCAAAATATTTGGTAACTTTCAAATTAAGGCAACTTTCTATTAATTTCACTTAAAACCTTATTTAATTGATAAAAATTAGTTTTGCACCGTCTATAAAATCTTTAATAATAGAGATGCCGACGGGAGCTTTTGAGACTTGTTTAAACCGACAATATAAAGATTCTCACAAAACTAAAACTTTTTGGAAATTTTTCCGCATATTTTCTTTTGGCTACTGACGAATGAAGAAAACGAAAATATTTATTGAGTGTTGTATTGCTGGTTGTATACATGTTTAGGCGCAATTACCTACTGGATGTCGCGCTCGCACCTGTTTCCTATTGGTCAACAGTTACCTGGAAAGCGGAAACCAATAAGAAGCAGCTTGGCCCACTCGGTAGTTTTTTACGCTGTAAACGACCACTGCGGCCAGTAGTGCAATTGCAGTCTAAGTGCAATAGTGCAAATTTAACTTCTCGTGATTGTTTAACGTAAGTTTTTTTGTGGTTTTGTTCAACAACAATTTTAATCAACATGGCCGGTAATAATCAAGCTGAAAATGTGCAATATTTTTCAGTAGAACCAAAATCCGAATTACGACTAGAAATTGAAACTAAGGGTGTAAAAGTTTATGTGATGTTAACGTCTGGATTTGCCGAAGTCTTTGGTAGTGAGTTGGTTAAAGGTAAACAATATGAATTTCTTACTGGAGCTAATATTGCCGTGTTCTCCTGGCAAGGATGTACGCTCGCGATAAAAGGCAAAAACTATTTTTGTAACATTGGACAAAATACAGAAATGCCAATTTATGGCGACTGCCATGAATCTTTAGAAAATATGAGATTCAACTCGGAAGAAATTAAAAGAAGAGGGCCTATAGCAATGGTAGTAGGACCATGTGGTGTTGGAAAATCGACTCTTTGTCGTATACTATTAAATTACGCTGTGAGAACGGATAGGACACCTTTGCTTGTCGATTTGGATTTGGAACAACAGGATGTATCTGTGCCTGGGAGTATTGGTGCTTTGTTCGTCGAAGAACCAGCTTCTGTGGATGGCGGATTTTCACTAGAATCTCCCTTAGTCTATCACGTTGGTTATAGAAATCCTTCATATAATGACACTTTATTTAATATGGTTTGTGGACAACTGGCTAAGAGCGTAAAAGAAAAAATTGAAACGAATAAGAAAAGTAAGTTACACAGTGAAATTATCCAACGACGTCTTAATTGATAATTTTTCTGATTTTTTAGCAAGGCATTCAGGTGCTATTATCAATACTTCTGGTTGGATCGAAGGAGACGGTTACAAACACTTGCTGGATGTCACGGAATCGTTCGAAGTAGATGTTATATTTGTTTTAGACGATGATGAATTGTACGACGAGCTTTCTAAAAAATTGTCTTCCCACGTTCTCGTTCTTTACGTACCAAAAAGTTATGGGGTAAGTTTTATAATTAAATATTTTTGAACAGATTACTAATTTTTCATTCTATTAGGTTATTTGGCGTTCAGAAGAAAGTCGATTAGCAATTGGAGATAGACGGATAAGAAAATATTTTTATGGCACACCAAAAAATCCAGTTAGTCCACATGTACTTGAGATCAAATGGTCAGAAATTAAATTGTACAAAATTGGAGCCCCAAAATTGCCAGAGTGCTGTTTACCTTATGGTGTGAAAATGGAAGACCATTTGACCAAAGTTATTCCACTGATACCTAATCTTCGAATGTTGCACCATTTATTAGCAGTCAGTTTTGCAACAGAAGAAGATTTGAAAAAAGAAGAAATTCCATTGACTCGCATTGCTGGATATGTTTGCATGTGAGTTTGTGTAATATCAATTTGAATTGTTATTAATCATGTTTTTATTACAGAACCAATATTGATGTCGATCGACAGGCGTTGACATTGTTATCACTCCAGCCACAACTATTGCCGAATACGTTGTTAGTGTTATCGGACTTAGAGTTCATGGATAATCATTGATATGTAAATTGTTAATTTGTGTAATAAAAATTTGTTAAAACTCAATTTTTTTACAATTATTTCTTTCTAAAACTCTTCGTGTCTCTCCCGAGCATAACTCCCTAATGAGTGGACTGTCGTTATTTCACCTCATATCAAATACATGAAGCATGAAATTATCTATCAAAACCATATAAAATAATATTAGATCACATAGGATATTTATCCCACAGGAATATATCAAAATTTTAAATATTTTGCACTTAACGTGTCTCTCAAATATTCTTGGAAAGTGACTTTTATGCACTTAGCGTGCCTCTCCCGAGCATAATAAATAGAGCCTAAAATTATCTATCTATACCATATAAAATAATTGAATTAGATGGAATAATATCCCACAGGAAAAAATCAAAGCTTCAAAAGTTCTTGGAAAGTTACTTTTATGCACTTAGCGTGTCTCGCTCGAGCATAACTTCCTAATGAGTAGTCTGTCGTTAATTTTACCTCAAATCAAATAAATGGAGCATCTATCATAAGTATCTATCAAAACCATTTAAAATAAATTACATGGAAAAATATCCCACAGGAATATAAATCAAAGTCTCAAAAGTTCTTGGAAAGTTACTTTTATGCACTTAGCGTGTCTCTCTCGAGCATAACTTCCTAATGAGTGGTCTATAAAATAATTGGATTTCATGGAATAATCATTTCACAGGAATAAATCAAGATTTCGAAAATTCTTTGAACATGACTATATTGCACTTAGCGTCTCTCTCCCGAGCATAACTCACTAATGAGTAGTCTGTCGTTAATTTTAGCTCATATCAAATAAATGGAGCATGAAATTATCTATCAAAACCATATAAAATAATTGAATTACATGGAATAATATTCAACAGGAATATAAATCAAAGTCTCAAAAGTTCTTGGAAAGTTACTTTTATGCACTTAGCGTGTCTTTCTCGAGCATAACTTCCTAATGAGTGGTCTATAAAATAATTGGATTTCATGGAATAATCGTTTCACAGGAATAAATCAAGATTTCAAAAATTCTTTGAACATGACTATTTTGCACTTAGCGTCTCTCTCCCGAGCATAACTCACTAATGAGTAGTGTGTCGTTAATTTTATCTCATATCAAATAAATGGAGCATGAAATTATCTACCAAAACCATATAAAATAATTGAATTACATGGAAAAATGTCCCACAGGAATATAAATCAAATTCTCAAAAGTTCTTGGAAAGTTACTTTTATGCACTTAGCGTGTCTCTCCCGAGCATAACTCCCTAATGAGTAGTGTGTCATTAATTTTGCCTAATATCAAATAAATGGAGCATGAATAAATCTATCAAAACCATAAAAAATAATTACATGGAAAAGTATCTCACAGGAATATAAATCAAAGTCTCAAAAGTTCTTGGAAAGTTACTTTTACGCACTTAGCGTGTCTCGGGTTTTAAAAGGGTTTACTTTTAATATTTATTTTTTACCGTTACTATTATATTTGGCTGGAGAGTTCGAGTAGAGTCCCATTTATCTGACTTCAGTAGGGTCAAAAAATTTAGATGTCTGAGTAGAGTCCCAAGCTCAGGTAGGTAAATGTGCGGCATTAGGAGATTACGAACATGTATAATGGCTATTTTTACTAATTTTCAACATTTTCAAATTAAATTTCTGCCTTTAGAAAGCATGCAAAATTAATTTTGTTTATTGACTTAGATGCAGAATTGCTCTCAAACTATTAATGTGAAATTTTTTTTCTAAAATTAATAGGAAAGCAGAAAATTACCAAAACATGATTTTACATGTTAAATCCATATGACCGAGAAACCCGCATTTACCTACCTGGGCTTGGGACTCTATTAGGACATCTCTGGGACCCTATTCGAACATCTAAATTTTCGGACCCTACTTAAATCAGGTAAACGGGACTCTACTGGCATCTCACCTATTTGGCGTATTACCATTATCAGTAATAATCCATAAAGGGTATATGCTTAGGCAAAAAGATTGAAAAATGAATAGTGTTAAATAAAAAGTAATGTTCTAATTTTATGAAATTCGAAAAAGAGATTAAAAAGTGGTGAAATCAGCGGGAGTAGATAAAACCAAACTTATAGGGGTGGATTAAATAATTTCATGAGTTGTTTTGTAATAATTGTTAATAATTGTAATTGTTAATAATTGTAATTGTTAATTAGATCTATGGTTTTATACATTTCGAAAGGATAGCACAAAAATCAAAGTTTGTGCACCTAAGCTTTAAATGTGTGAATTAAGTTGCCTATCCGTCAGGCGTAAATTATTACGCACGTATTGATTATCTATTATTAATTAAACCTTTTGCTGATTATTATTTTAAAAATATAATCATTTTATTAATTGTTAAATGTAAAAAATTAAATATATCTACTAAAAAGAGGTTAATCAATTTTCATGAAAACTTTAAAAACCATACTACTGATAATGGATTAACGGATTTTGATGATTTTGAATAAAAGAAATTATTTTTTATTATTTTTAACTTTATTCTCCAATAAGTAGAGTACATAACCACACATGCATGGCATACATCAATTTGAAATTCCAATAAAACATTTTTTCAACGTATTTCTTGCTAAAAACATAATTTATTTTACAATAATAATTATTAAATTTTTTTTCTTCGTAATAATGCCTCGATTTTCACAGCTAGTTTTTCCCTTAGCTTTTAATTTTTTATCATTTTAATAATTACAAAATGTATAATTACACATTTTCTTTTTTAAATTTCTACCAAAAATTTTTTTCTTTTCGAGTAGAATTTTTTCGTATTTTTTATATTACATTTAAATAGACGGAACAAGTAAATACTCATAAAATTCCATACAAAAAATATGTAATATATACATTCTAGTAATTTTACACAAATACATTTTTTGTTTGTTTTATGTTAAAACCAAATTTTACAATAATTACAATTTTTTTTAAAACTTTGTAAAAAAAAAATTTAAAACAAATTAACAATTTTTGTTTCGTTTATAAACAATATTTTTTTAAAATAGTAAAAATACAACAATCATCCCTTAACATTCACACTAAAAACTAGATAGTGATGCAACTACAGCTCTTAAAAAAACGTATAGGAACTTAAATAAAAAAAACTATATAAAGCTCAAGATAAACAATAAATGGCAGTCACAAAAATTAAATTAAAAAAACACGTAATGGCAATATTAATAATTAAACTTACATAAAAAGTATAATTTTTACATTTATTAATTAATAACAGTTAAAATACGAAAATAATATCAGCATATTTTGGTTCGGTTACGCATTTTTGTTTCTATTTTACGTAAACGATAACAATTAATAAATTATTATTTAAATATTATAATTAAAGTACAAGAAAATTGTTTTTAAATAGTAAGTATAGTAATAATAATGTAAAAAACTTTACAAACTGTAGTGCAAAACTTACAAATTATTTTGAGCCATTTTGATATCGTTTTCTTTTAATTGCCTGAAAATAGATGTGTCTGTTTTGTTAAAAAAAATCTTTTTAATCGATGCAAGTTAAAATTTTTCAAAATTTTTATTTCGTGTACTTACAAAGATGTCTTTGTTAAAAAATTGCTTTTGTTAAAAACACATCTTTTTAAAAATTCATTTTGTTATAATAAATGGACATCATTTTGTAAAAAGAACTTATAAATTTACGTATATATTATTTTTATGGTAAGTAGTAATAGTTTTTAAGCAAAAACAGAAAAAAGTTTAATTTTAAAAAATCGAGACGATTTTTTAAAATTTTTCATAACATGTAACTTCTTACACAAATTTTGCAATTTGGTTATGTTCAAGTAGCTTTAAGAGATTCTTTGTTTTCTTTACGTACATTCGTCTTTTTTGGCAATTGAAATCACTTGGAATGTTTAAAAAAACTAATATTATAAATATTGAGTAAATTGTAACTATTGTACTAGAGTATGTAACAACAAACATTTAACTATGTATTCTGTCTAAGTGCAATATTATGGCATACACACATTTTTAGTGATTTAAATTGCCCATTAATAGTCTATTTCGTTAATTTATTCTTTTTTTGAAATTTTTTTCAAGTTTTTTCACCAATTATAGTTCAATTTTTGAGTTCGTTTCAACACCAGATCACACAACCAGTAAACACAATTGCGTCAAATTTCTAAAACCTTTTAGGTGAGAAGGCTAAAGGCTTCAATACACTAGTGTTTGTCTTTTTTACCCCCCCCCCTACTTTTCCATCTAGATCTCGAGTAGGTTCGATTTTTTTGTATAGCTTGAATAAGCTTCCATTGTTCCAAAATTGTAAATTAAGACTGATAGCATCTTTTGTCCCCCCCCCCCATTCCCTCCTTTTAATTTCGTAAAAGTTGTTCTTAGAGTACTATTACAAAAGAAAATTTTGTTCTCACAATATGGGAGACGGCTTACTACATCATACGATCTCCTCCAGGCGGGAAAAGAAACACTTAATCCCCAAAGTTTGAATTTACTTGAAGAGTTCTAACGAATCTCTACTCACTTCATTTTTTGAAAGTTTATTAAAAATAGTTTTTACTGGTCCCCCTACCCCTCCATCTACTCTGTTTTAATCTGTTTGTAACAAAAAAGATCTCAAAAGATCAATGGGAACGACTTTAAACCTGCTTCTTAATCTCTGAATTTTTGATTTTCAAAATGGCTTAAAAGGATAATCCTTTAATTTATACCCCCCCCCCCCTCAATTCTCCTTACAGATTTCAATGCAGCGATACTGAAAATAGTTACAATGTTATTATCTTGTAATTGGTGTATTTGAAGTCACCTCCTTTAAATTTTGGTGAATTTTTTAATCTCGAGATACCTAATACCCTTAAGCCTATAATGTACAGACCTCCCCTTTCCCCCTTGCAATTAAAAAAAAATTAAAACTGAAAGTTTTATTAAATTTAATTGATTTTTGGATTTTGGATTTGAATTTTAACTCCTCCTTTATTTTTCTACTTTAAATTTTTGAATCTCAAAATAGCTTCAACACTTCGGCCTTTAATTTGTACCCTCCTCTCCCCTAGATTTTAATTCAGTGATGCTGAAAATAGCTATAAACTTGTATTGATGTATTTGAAGCTTTAAATACTACTACCCCCTCCCTGCTATTAAAAAAAGTAAAACTCACAGTAGTTTCAAGCTGAAAGTTTTAGTAAATTTAATTGATGTATTTATTTGGTTTTAACCCCCTCTTTTATTTTTGTATTTTTAATTTTTGAATCTCAAAATTACTTCAACATTAGGCCTTTCATTTATACCCTCCCTTCCCCTAGATTTTATTTCGATACTGCTGAAAATAGTTGTAAACTTGTAATTGATGTATTTGATGTTACATCCAGTTCCTTAAATTTTGGGAAATTTTTAAATCTCGACACCTAAACCCTAGGGCTTTTAATTGTATCCCCCCCCTTCTGCAATTAAAAAAAATGAAAACTTACAATAGCTGAAATCTTTAGTAAGTTTGTTGATGCTGAAATGATTGAATCAATGATTCCATTTAGCCCCCCCCCTTCACTTATTTTTGTATTTTTAATTTTTGAATCTCGTAAAGAACCTTGCTTGTAATTTAAGCAACTCCTAACGTCTTCAGACCCCTAGTCTTAAGTTAGTCGAAGCTGAAACAGTTTCTGATCATTTAATTCAGATTTACCATTACTTTGATTTTTATATTCTCAATGATCCCCCCCCCCTGCTCTTTTCGCTTTAACCAAGTTCTTCTAAAAAATTACATCTATGGTAATAATAACTTTCAGTTGACATAGCAGATAATAATTAAGTGGGGTCCACTGCTACTCCTTCTGTCAATTTTTTTATAAAAATGCTAGCCAACGAACTCCAAATTTTTACCTCTTTTTGAAAATTTCAAATTTTGTCTTTAGGGTCAGAAGAACCTTTGAGATAATGGGGAAGTAGTTTTGGTTTTGAAATGGACGCCTTAGCTACTGCTTTTCTTTTTGATTTTGATTAATAGATGTTTTTGGCCTCAAGTCTCAAATTTTGTACGAGAAAACGACAGTATGATTTTCAAAAAAGCTTTTCTAAAAAGGTAAAAATGGAAAAAGGCTCTAAAATGTAATTTACTATGAATACTAGGGAGGCCCTTTTAATTTTATTGAAATTCAGACTTCTAACTCTCAAAATGAACTTTTTTTGGTTTTCAACTTCTCATTCTATTACATTTTGATAATTTCAAAAATTCGCAAATAAATAAGCATTTTGATCAATCTCTTAAAATTACTTTTTTTTAATATAGTAAGTTACTTTTTTAAAGCTACAACTTAATAAAATACGACGTATACATTAAAACATAAACACAGTTAATAACGACATAACGTAACACACGTAACATTAACTATTATTATATTTATGTGGTTTTATTATATTTAAATACCAATAAAATTGTTTATTTTTAATTTTTAATTTTGCAAAAATTTCCTTTTTTAATTTGTTGTACGATCCAAAATTTTTGAGGTTTCCCAAAAGCGACATTTTTATACCTTGAGGTTTTCTTATTTTTATTTTGTGTGTAAATTTGTTTCTCTTTTGATTGCCAAAAAAGGTTTTTCCTTTCTTTAGTAGTGTTGATCGAGAATTTATTCTACAGAAATTTTTTAATTTTTTTTTGATAGCGAAAAAGACTGTAGACTTTCGTGTAAAATGTGTGATAAAAACACTGTTTTTAATTTTTTTCAAGAATATTGTAAAACTGAAATGTTTAAAACTTCACATTGGAACAATTATTTTTTTTACTCATTAGTCATTACAATTCCAACGTGTAGTTTTTGAAAAAGTCAACAAAGGTGTGGAGACCAGAATTTTGTGTAGCATAAATTTTTTTTATGCGTTTAGGCTATTGCAGTTTTAAATTAAATTTTTAAATTTTATTTTTAATGCACTCATTTTTACAAAATAAAATTTTTTTGGTTTTTTAAGTCAACTACAAGCTTTGATAATTAAAAAAAAAAAGACAACTACCTTCTTGATGTGGAAACTACTTATAACTAAACTAAAAAGCTTTAAAATTTAAATTAAAAATGGCGGCTCTAGGTGTTTTTTTATTAATTTGTAATTATGACGTGCATTAAAAATCAAAACCAAACATAACTTTTTTTCTTAACAAAAATCCTGTTTTAAAGATTTTTAAAAAGTGTGCTGAGCGCACATGTATATGAGCTATTGCAAAAAAATTTTGTAAGTAATTTTACGATAAATATTTTGTCCATTCGGGCTTTAGACTCGAATATTTATGTAAATTACACTATTATGAGGGCTATCTAAAAGTTTGAATTCATCAGATGTCTTTGAGTATTTTTTGTTTTCTACTCAAAGCCAACTTATGATTGGGCTATTGTAGTGATTTTTTAAACTAAGTTATTATTATTATTTATGGGCAAAATGTTTGTAGCACTTAGTGCAACCGGGCTATTGTGATTTTCATATTTGAGTCATAATCGAGTATTTGCATTTTTTGTACGTTCGAGTACAAACGAGTCATAGTTAGGTAAGTGAATTAAGCCAAATTTGTTTGGCTTAAATTTTAAGGCAATATCGCGTTTGTTTTTTTTTTAAGTCGTCGATATTGTCATTCTTTTGGGAAATTTTTTGTAACACTCTGTGTTACAACTTAGTGATACTATTGCATTTTTTTAAAACTATTGTTGTGCTATGGCTATTGAAAGTTACGATTTGTGCAAATTTAAAAGTTTCAATTTCAAATCGCGTCAAATAAATATTTATTATTTTTTTTTAATTCTTCTAAAATTGCACAAATTTTTATTTTAAATTCTAATTAAATGTACGCATTATATACACGCAAAAAACTATGTAGTTATTTACAAATTTGTTTAAAACCACATTTTTTTCGAATTAAATTTAAGAAAAAAAAATTTTTTCAAAAAGTTTCAATTTTTCAAAAAATATTTTACATCTTTTTTAATCTTTGTAAAATTAATAATTGTACAGTACAGGATTAAAAATTTTTTTCTCTTTCACTTTTTGGACTTATATTAAAATTTCATCGAACACACCCTCACATTTGTACAAAAAATAAAAAAAAATTTAAAAAAAATGCTAATTTAATTCCATTAAATGCCGATTCTGGCAAAAAAATATAAAACTATTTTGAACTCTCTCGTATTTCTCTCTTTAAATAATAAAATTGTTTACTCATCTACTTCAAAATCACAGATTATAATTGCAACTAATTTCACTTTTGTTTTGTTTGACGGAAAACTAACCGAATTTTACGTTTTTTAAACCTTTTGTTTTATTGCTACGTATTTTACATTCGAACCGGCCCCTTTTTTTTGCGCAGAAAAAATTAAATCACAGACCAACAAAAAAAATATTTTTTTTTGAAAATTCACGTTTTAGCAATCGAATCTGTTTTTCTTTTGATAAGTTTTAAAACTAGAAAAACTTACAATTAATCTAATCATTCATACACAAGACAATTCTAAAACCGTTTCTCTATATTTTAAATTTTTTAATTGATATTATGTACACCTACCCTAAAATAATTACGTAATTAACACGTAAAATCACCTAATTTTCAATTTAGGCGTTTTTCTCATCTTTATTATAATAACACTTATATTTATAGTAACTATACATTATTTTTTGTAATTAATAGTTTGTAGTTTTTGCACTTTTAAAGCGCATTAATTAATTAAATTATCATGGCTTAGCCATTGATTTTTTTTACTGGGCGCATCAAACAATTTTTACACGTTTTTGCTTGTTTGGCACATTTTTTATATGAAAAGTACGTACAAAAATTTTCTAAAGCGTCTTTTTAAAATAAATTTTCTTTATAAACGACTAGACGATAATTAACTTACAACAAAGTCACTTTAAGGGGGGTCAATTTTTTTTAAATTTTTTTCATTTATTATAAAAAGGATTTTACTTGCTTTTTTTAATCGTTTTTAAAATCGTACAGGTTAACAAAGTACCAAATTTCCACAATTTTAAATTAAATCTAGTAACCCGCTCTAATAACAAGTATAATTTCCAGTTTCCAGTGGCGACTCGAGCCGTACTCATACAAGGCGTGCGCCCACGTACGAAAAAAAAGCCTTAAAAATTAAATTGGTAATTAATACAAGCCACTAGCTCCAATTTAAAAACCACGATCTTAAATTTATAAATAAATTACAGTCTTACCTTAAGTAACTTTGCAGTAATATTTTTTTAAACTTAAAAAGAAAATAATTTGTTTTAAAAATTAGAAAAAAAATTTAATTTGTTTCATGCGCTCAGTAGTAACTAAAATTTCATGGTTGCTGATTTTGTTGTTGGGACGATAGTGAAAATCCCAACGATCTAGGATCGCTTCCATGTAAACGTAACGCTTGTTCTAATCTTTGTTCTTGTAAACGTAATGCTTCCGTTAAATCTGGACTAAGTTGTTGTGTAGATTGATTTTGATGGCCCTGATAATTACCATTGTGTCTTAGCGGATTACTAGGTTCTTGTTGATTTAATTGAGGAAGAGCCTGTTACAAAACAAAAATTTTTATTAGCACAATTAGTTTTAGTAGGTACCTATTATTTTTACTTAAATTAAGAGTTTTTTTGAAATGCCACGCAGGGAATGGGTAGTTCGTTAGACCAACATTAAAATATCACGAATTCTAAGCCACTAAGAGAGTAGCATTTGCACCTTGTAAAGCTTAGACTGTGTTCGGGGGTATTGAAGATTCAACAATCATTTTGAAGAGAAGCTTTTGCTTCTCTTCGGTATGCCGGTATGCCACAACGCTTGTGTGGCGTAGAGAGAAATTGAAGAAATAAACCAAGAAGCGGAACAACTCCATTCTTACAGTCTTGAGCTTTGACAAGTGCACTGAACTATCTGAAAGCTTCTAGCCGAAAGACTGTAGTAGAATGGTAGAGCCAGTGGACTTCAATAAAATTATAATTTTTCAATGGAAAGCTCGTGTAGAGCGTAAAGCGTGCAACAGCCAAGACTGAAGTTCATGGTTCGAATTATTTGACAACACCGGTATGTCATAGCGCTTGTATGGCATAGAGGGAAATGAAGAGACAGCGCAAAAAGCGAAACAACTCCATTCTTACAGTCTTGAGCTTTGACGAGTGTACAGAACTATCTGAAAGCTTCTAGCCGGAAAACTGTAGTAAAATAGTAGAGCCAGTGGACTTCAGTGCGAAGGCTAGGTCAATAAAATTATAATTTTTCAATGGAAAGCTCGAGTAGAACGTAAAGCGTGCCACAGCCAATACTGAAGTCCATGGTTTGAATTATTTGAGAACACCGGTATGTCATAGCGCTTGTATGGCGTAGAGGGAAATGAAGAGACAGGGCAAGAAGCGAAACAACTCTATTCTTACAGTCTTGAGCTTTGACGAGTGTACAGAACTATCTGAAAGCTTCTTTCCGAAAATATGTAGCAGAATGGTAGAGCCAATGGACTTTAGTGCGAAGGCTAGGTCAATAAAATTATAATTTTTCAATGCGAAGCTCGAGTAGAGCGTAAAGCGTGCCACAGCCAATACTGAAGTCCATGGTTCGAATTATTTGAGAACACCGGTATGTCATAGCGCTTGTATGGCGTAGAGGGAAATGAAGAGACAGGACAAGAAGCGAAACAACTCTATTCTTACAGTTTTGAGCTTTGACGAGTGTACAGAACTATCTGAAAGCTTCTTTCCGAAAAAATGTAGCAGAATGGTAGAGCCAATGGACTTTAGTGCGAAGGCTAGGTCAATAAAATTATAATTTTTCAATGCGAAGCTCGAGTAGAGCGTAAAGCGTGCCACAGCCAATACTGAAGTCCACGGTTCGAATTATTTGAGAACACCGGTATGTCATAGCGCTTGTATGGCGTAGAGGGAAATGAAGAGACAGGACAAGAAGCGAAACAACTCTATTCTTACAGTCTTGAGCTTTGACGAGTGTACAGAACAATCTGAAAGCTTCTTTCCGAAAAAATGTAGTAGAATGGTAGAGCCAATGGACTTTAGTGCGAAGGGTAGGTCAATAAAATTATAATTTTTTAATGCGAAGCTCGAGTAGAACGTAAAGCGTGCCACAGCCACTACTGAAGTCCATGGTTCGAATTATTTGAGAACACCGGTATGTCATAGCGCTTGTATGGCGTAGAGGGAAATGAAGAGACAGGACAAGAAGCGAAACAACTCTATTCTTACAGTCTTGAGCTTTGACGAGTGTACAGAACTATCTGAAAGCTTCTTTCCGAAAAAATGTAGTAGAATGGTAGAGTCAGTGGACTTTAGTGCGAAGGCTAGGTCAATAAAATTATAATTTTTTAATGCGAAGCTCGAGTAGAGCGTAAAGCGTGCCACAGCCAATACTGAAGTCCATGGTTCGAATTATTTAAGAACACCGGTATGTCATAGCGCTTGTATGGCGTAGAGGGAAATGAAGAGACAGGGCAAGAAGCGAAACAACTCTATTCTTACAGTCTTGAGCTTTGACGAGTGTACAGAACTATCTGAAAGCTTCTTTCCGAAAAAATGTAGCAGAATGGTAGAGCCAATGGACTTTAGTGCGAAGGCTAGGTCAATAAAATTATAATTTTTTAATGCGAAGCTCGAGTAGAACGTAAAGCGTGCCACAGCCAATACTGAAGGCCATGGTTTGAATTATTTGAGAACACCGGTATGTCGTAGCGCTTGTATGGCGTAGAGGGAAATGAAGAGACAGGGCAAGAAGCGAAACAACTCTATTCTTACAGTCTTGAGCTTTGACGAGTGTACAGAACTATCTGAAAGCTTCTTTCCGAAAAAATGTAGTAGAATGGTAGAGTCAGTGGACTTTAGTGCGAAGGCTAGGTCAATAAAATTATAATTTTTTAATGCGAAGCTCGAGTAGAACGTAAAGCGTGCCAAAGCCAATACTGAAGTCCATGGTTCGAATTATTTGAGAACACCGGTATGTCATAGCGCTTGTATGGCGTAGAGGGAAATGATGAGACAGGACAAGAAGCGAAACAACTCTATTCTTACAGTCTTGAGCTTTGACGAGTGTACAGAACTATCTGAAAGCTTCTTTCCGAAAAAATGTAGTAGAATGGTAGAGTCAGTGGACTTTAGTGCGAAGGCTAGGTCAATAAAATTATAATTTTTTAATGCGAAGCTCGAGTAGAACGTAAAGCGTGCCAAAGCCAATACTGAAGTCCATGGTTCGAATTATTTGAGAACACCGGTATGTCATAGCGCTTGTATGGCGTAGAGGGAAATGAAGAGACAGGACAAGAAGCGAAACAACTCTATTCTTACAGTCTTGAGCTTTGACGAGTGTACAGAACTATCTGAAAGCTTCTTTCCGAAAAAATGTAGTAGAATGGTAGAGTCAGTGGACTTTAGTGCGAAGGCTAGGTCAATAAAATTATAATTTTTTAATGCGAAGCTCGAGTAGAACGTAAAGCGTGCCAAAGCCAATACTGAAGTCCATGGTTCGAATTATTTGAGAACACCGGTATGTCATAGCGCTTGTATGGCGTAGAGGGAAATGAAGAGACAGGACAAGAAGCGAAACAACTCATTCTTATAGTCTTGAGCTTTGACGAGTGTACAGAACTATCTGAAAGCTTCTTTCCGAAAAAATGTAGTAGAATGGTAGAGTCAGTGGACTTTAGTGCGAAGGCTAGGTCAATAAAATTATAATTTTTTAATGCGAAGCTCGAGTAGAACGTAAAGCGTGCCAAAGCCAATACTGAAGTCCATGGTTCGAATTATTTGAGAACACCGGTATGTCATAGCGCTTGTATGGCGTAGAGGGAAATGAAGAGACAGGACAAGAAGCGAAACAACTCTATTCTTACAGTCTTGAGCTTTGACGAGTGTACAGAACTATCTGAAAGCTTCTTTCCGAAAAAATGTAGTAGAATGGTAGAGTCAGTGGACTTTAGTGCGAAGGCTAGGTCAATTAAATTATAATTTTTTAATGCGAAGCTCGAGTAGAACGTAAAGCGTGCCAAAGCCAATACTGAAGTCCATGGTTCGAATTATTTGAGAACACCGGTATGTCATAGCGCTTGTATGGCGTAGAGGGAAATGAAGAGACAGGACAAGAAGCGAAACAACTCTATTCTTACAGTCTTGAGCTTTGACGAGTGTACAGAACTATCTGAAAGCTTCTTTCCGAAAAAATGTAGTAGAATGGTAGAGTCAGTGGACTTTAGTGCGAAGGCTAGGTCAATAAAATTATAATTTTTCAATGCGAAGCTCGAGTAGAACGTAAAGCGTGCCAAAGCCAATACTGAAGTCCATGGTTCGAATTATTTGAGAACACCGGTATGTCATAGCGCTTGTATGGCGTAGAGGGAAATGAAGAGACAGGACAAGAAGCGAAACAACTCATTCTTATAGTCTTGAGCTTTGACGAGTGTACAGAACTATCTGAAAGCTTCTAGCCGAAAGACTGTAGTAGAATGGTGAAGCCAATGGACTTCAGTGCGAAGGCTAGGTCAATAAAATTATAATTTTTTAATGAAAAGCTCGAGTGGAATGGAAAGCGTACCACAGCTATTTACTGAGATCCATAGCTCAATTTTGTTGTTAAGTAGAAAAAAATCTGTTAATGATGCGGTTATAGACCCGATGGTCCTCAGTTCGAAGGGCTAATTTAGCCAACCCAAAATAATCAAAGTAAATTTTTCAATTTGTCAGTGGTAAACTGGAGCAGATAGTAAAGCGTACCCCAGCCATTATTGAACTCCATGGCTGGGGCACGCTTTACACTCTGCTCCAGTTTCAATGCAGTTCCTATGCCGTTCCGACGGTAGAAAAAAATCAGCTCTTTGTCCCTACGTGCCTCGTAGGACACGTTAAGACATCGGTCGAGCAAACGTAAAAAGACTTTTTAGAAGGTTTAATTAGACTACTAGCCTCCTATTCAATTATTTCCTAACAGTACTCATAGTAAGCAAAGTGGGAGTAAGAATAAGCTTATAAATAAAAAGGAGAAAGAAGAAATTGTTTTACGATTCCATCTGCCATAGGAAGTCCTGAGATCATAATTAATCACGCAGAAGGTTAGTTGTTAAATTAAACTTCACGGTGTGGTTTCTAATAAGTATTGTGGTTCAAAATTTACATTAATAGTAATTTTAAATCATTGTAATGGCAAAATAAGAGATAATAACTGTTGTGCATTGTGTTTCTTAACATTTTATAACATCTGCTGTTATAGCACAGACGCTTTTACACGATTTGATCTATTACAAACCCAAAGGCTAGGTGATAAAATTATTTAACAATTCTTCAAGTTCAAGTGAAGCCTTTTCAATTGTTTTAGAACCGATAAGGCATAAAATCACAATTTTCGCAGAATTGATCCCTTCACCTCAAAACTTTTGTTTAAAACCACGGACCACACCAAATTGCAACTTTTCAGTTGTTAAAATTCTTCTCAACTTATCCTCGTAACAGTAACAGTTTGAGAAAAAATGGTTACTTACTTGACTCATTGCTATTCTTAAGGCCGCTTCTGCTTGAGATCTTAATAAAGCTTCAGCATGCTGTTGCATCCTTAAAGCGTCCTGTTGTTGTGACTGTTGCGGCGACATGTCCATAACAGACGATCTAACAGCGTCCATATTACGTATACTATCCATGGAAGCCCTCATTGCGTTCATAGCATTCACAGATGCCGATAATGTTTCATTTGATATAGGCGGAGTAGATGGATTACTACCATTATTTACTTGACTCGCCTTTAAAAAAGAAATGAAAAATGTTAAATATGATCAAGGCTCGTCTCGTAGGACGCTTTCGGACTGGAAGACTGCACTTAAATGTGAGAGACTGATTTTTAGTCTACCGATAAGTGTACTGTCCATCGACTGTATGTTTCTGGCAGACTAAAAAGATGAGGGGGCTTAGAAACCCATTCAGTTGCAGTTTCTTCCACTGCCTTTCTCTCTAGAGTCATTTGCATGAAGCGCAGTCTTCGAGTTTGATAGTGGAAGATTAAATATCTTCTGTAAGGTAAGGTAATTTACCTGAGTGACGCCGAGTCTCATAGCTAAATTGGCAATATTTGCGGCAGCAATGTTAGCGGCAGCGGAGGAATCAGAACCAAGTCCTGGAGGAACACCACCTTGATTAACCATATTAGCAATAACAGCCATTCGATTTGCATTATGTAACTGTTCTTCTACATTATATTGTTGATGTAAACCATTATTACCTAAAATTTACATTTTTAAATTCCGAAACTATCCACTAGAGGGGGTGGATTTTGAAAACTTACTTCTAAGAATATCCCCAATTTTTGAATTACAATTATTATTATTGTTGTTCATTCCACCAGCTTCGGAACCGGCTGATGATAAACGGCCGTTTCCAGAAGAACTATCACTATGAGCACTAGGAGATGCGCACATGGGACTACCACTCGCTAAAATAAATTATGAACAATTAAAGTGAAATTGAGGGGGTTAAAATTAAAATTTACCTTGTCCCATACCAGTAAGACTAAGAAGACCACTACTAGATGCCGCAGAAGCTGCCGAAACTGCCGCTAAAAGAGTTTCTCTTTCTCTCCTTTCAGCAGCAGCTCGCGATAAAACGTATTGAGCTGCAAATTGATGTTTAGGATCCATTCTCATATGTTCCATATGCGTCAACAATCCTACAAAAAAATTTTAATCCATTTTAAATAATAGCTTCAGTTTAACAACATTTTGAAAGAAAGCCTAACAAATTTTGCTTTGTGCAAAAAACATACACACATAGACATACTCACACATAAAACAAAAATAAGCTAAAAAATAAAGAAAAAACACAAAAATAATAAAAATTTAAAAATTTTTAACTTTTTTTTTTGAAAAAAGCTATGTAAAAATTAAATAAAAAAAATTAAAATAATTTAAACTTATAAATTTAATTAAAAACTTTATTAATTTTTTAAGCCGAACTTTACCAATCCAACTAAAAATTAAACGCCTTTTAATAAATCCGAGCTGCTTTTTATATGAGCAATTATAACCTTGCTTTATCTACAATTTATATTTTATATGATTGTAGTTATTTTTCAAATTTTTTTTAAGAAAAATTTTTTTTTGTTTTTTTTAATATGAAATTTTAATTGATAAACTACCTGATTCGTGGGTGAAAACTGCCTGACAAACTGAGCACGGCCACATTCTCAAAGAACTGGAAAATTGTGAAGTCTCCGGATGGCACGCGAGATGTTTTCTCAAAGATCCTTCGTTGACGTAATGCTTTCCACACACGGGACAAGGATGATTTGCTGTCCTCCTCTTCGCTAAATAAGGATCGATGACGTCAACAGAGAGAGAAAACAAAGATAAAGCAAAGCACCCCAAGGATCTTTATTAAAAGCGTTCAATTTATCAATATTTTTTTAGTTGTGATCGTTCTCTTGTATCTGATTTTATTTTTTTTTATTTTTTTAAAACAAAAATACATAAAAAATTCCTTTTTTTAACAACAATTAAAAAATCAAATACATAAAATTATCACAACATTAGTAACAAAACAAATTTAGCGTTATAATCAAAGGTTGTTTTCACAACAGCCAACTTTATAATTATTAAACATTGAGAAGAAAATGCATAATTAAGTTTCAATTTAATTCTTTTCTTCAAATTAATTATTTCCAATAAGATATTATTAGTTTAACGTGTTATTATGGAAAATATTACGGTTCAATTTCACATTATTTTTTATTATTTATGTATTAGTAGGTTTAATAAGGCGTAAAACATAGAATTGTCTTTTAAAAATGAAATTTCGTAGAAATATGACTGATTAACATACAAAAAAGGGTCTAACTGGTACGTAGAGTATAGATGAGAGATTTTCCACTAAAAGTCAACCCCAAAAACGAGAGGTTGGGAAATAGAATGAAAGAACGACTTATTTGAGGTTCAAAAACCAAGAACCCAAAATAAAATTCAAAAATTTCAACTTTTGCAAATTGCGCCTAGAATCTGATCTCAATGAAACAGAATTGTACAGCCTTTCACTTGTGGATAATAAAAGAAGTGGCGATGGTAAAAATTAAATCACGATTAAAACCCAATATAATGAACATCAGATTATACCAGCATATTCCCAATTGAACTAATTAGAAACCAAAGCCCTAGAAGGCACAGTTGAAATGCTCAAATGTGGCGCGCCACTAGCACACCTTCGTTATGCAGTCGACGTGATGATGTTGAAGAGTGCTAAATTGTGATGCAACAAGAAAGTATCAGTAACGGTTGGTCTAAAAATTAACATTACAAAAATAAAAATTATATAAAAAGTCGCGGGTTAGAAAAAGGCACAAGAACGCAACAAACTGATGGCATTAAGAAGGTGACACGAAAATCATATAGATGCACAAGACAGCAAATAAGCTGACAATAAGAGAAGCGGAGAGAGATGAAGACATGGGGATGAATATTTAAGCATGACACTAAATCGTCAATTATAGCTTTCAGAACAGGCTTAAAAGAAACTTCCACAAACCTTGGCTTTATCATCAGCAGAATATTCTAAAACTTAAACGGTTTGAAGAAAACACTCGGTTCACTGAGACTACAACGCCCGCGTGGCGTTTCTAAACATTGAAGTCTCAGATTTCAGATTAATACTGGCCAAGACTTCAAACCTATAGCCTATACTGAGGCCTAAGAGGATGTGTACAAAGGCTAGTTAAATTAAATACATAAAATTTAACTCTAAATCTCCAAACCTCTAAACGTTCAAGCATAAGGTTTCAGGTAAATATTACCTTTAATACTGTCAAGCCTATGATGGCCTATACCTAAACCAATACTACCGAGGTTCAAGAGGATCTGTCTAAAAGTTTTTTTTTTAGTAAAATCAATAGAATTTAAGTCTAAACTTTCAAGTCTCCAAATTTCAGATAAATACTGACTGTAAGACTGTAAGCCTGGGGCCTATACGTCGTCAGAAACTCTGTACAAAGGTTTGTTTAATAAAATCAATAAAATTTAACTCTAAACCTCCAAATCTCTAAACATTCAAGTTTAATTTTTCAGGTAAATACTGCGTTTCATACTTTCAAGCCTATAGCCTAATACTAACGAGGCGAGATTTTAGATAAATACTGACTTAAAGCCCATAACCTATACCAACGAGACGTAAGAGGATTATTTGTTTAAAGGCTTGTTTAGTAAAATCCATAAAATATAAATCTAAACCTCTAAACATTCCTCCAAATTTCAGATAAATACTGACTGTAAGCCTAGGGCCTATATTTCGTTAGAGAATCTGTACAAAGGTTTGTTTAATAAAATCAATAAAATTTAACTCTAAACCTCCAAATCTGTAAACATTCAAGTTTAATCAGGTAAATATTACCTTTCATACTTTCAAGCCTATAGCCTAATATATTTATACTAACGAGGCGAGATTTCAGATAAATACTGACTTAAAACCTATAACCTATACTAACGAGAAGTAAGACGATTATTTGTTTAAAGGCTTGTTTAGTAAAATCCATAAAATATAAATCTAAACCTCTAAACATTCAAGTCTCCAAATTTCAGATAAATACTGACTGTAAGACTGTAAGCCTAGGGCCTATACTTCGTTAGAGAATCTGTACAAAGACTTGTTTAATAAAATCAATAAAATTTAACTCTAAACCTCCAAAT
Source organism: Malthinus seriepunctatus (assembly GCA_963924605.1). Taxonomy (NCBI): domain Eukaryota; kingdom Metazoa; phylum Arthropoda; class Insecta; order Coleoptera; family Cantharidae; genus Malthinus; species Malthinus seriepunctatus. The sequence goes on from OZ004603.1 coordinate 18,943,679, forward strand.
CTCTAAACATTCAAGTTTAATGAGGTAAATACTGCCTTTCATACTTTCAAGCCTATAGCCTAATATATACTAACGAGGCGAGATTTCAGGGAAATACTGACTTAAAGCCCATAACCTATACTAACGAGACGTAAGACGATTATTTGTTCAAAGGCTTGTTTAGTAAAATCCATAAAATATAAATCTAAACCTCTAAACATTCAAGTCTTTATATTTCAGATAAATACTGACTGTAAGACTGTAAGCCTAGGGCCTATAATTCGTCAGAGAATCTGTACAAAGACTTGTTTAATAAAATCAATAAAATTTAACTCTAAACCTCAAAATCTCTAAACATTCAAGTTTAATGAGGTAAATACTGCCTTTCATACTTTCAAGCCTATAGCCTAATATATACTAACGAGGCGAGATTTCATGGAAATACTGACTTAAAGCCCATAACCTATACTAACGAGACGTAAGACGATTATTTGTTCAAAGGCTTGTTTAGTAAAATCCATAAAATATAAATCTAAACCTCTAAACATTCAAGTCTTTATATTTCAGATAAATACTGACTGTAAGACTGTAAGCCTAGGGCCTATACTTCGTCAGAGAATCTGTACAAAGGTTTGTTTAATAAAATCAATAAAATTTAACTCTAAACCTCCAAATCTCTAAACATTCAAGTTTAAGGTTTCAGGTGCCTTAGAGTGCCTTTCACTGCCTTTCATATTTTCAAGCCTATAGCCTAATATATACTAACGAGGCGAGATTTCAGATAAATACTGACTTTAAGCCTATAGCCTATACTAACGAGACATAAGAAGTTTATTTGTTCAAATGCTTGTATAGTAAAATTCATAATATTTAAATCTAAACCTCTAAACATACAAGTTTTAAGGTTTTAGGTAAGTATTACCTTTAATACTTTCAATTCAAGCCTATAGCGTATACCTATATTTACGATGCGGAAAGGCAAACGGATCTGTTCAAAGGCTTTTTTTTAGTAAAATCATATAATTTAAGTCTAAACATAAACATTCAAGTCTCAGATTTTAGATAAATTCTGACAGACTTTAAGCCTATGGCCTATACTAACGAGTTGTAAGAGAATCTATCTAAACGTTTGTTTAGTAAAATAAGTAAAGTTTAAATCTAAACCTCTAAACATCCAAGTCTCAGGTTTCAGATAAAAACTAACTTTAATACTGTTAAGCCTATAGCCTATATTTAGGTCCTCTTGCCTGGGCATTAACACATGGATATGCCCAGGCAAGAGAACCTATTCAAAGGCTTGTTTATTAAAATTAATAGAATTTAAGTGTAAACATGCAAGTCTCAAATTTCAGGTAACTACTAACTTAAAGAATTTAAGCCTATGGGCTATAGTAACTCGGCGCTTTGCGCCTCGTTTAAGAATTGTTTGAGTGCTAACTTTTAGCTAGCTCTATTATTATACAATTTTAAGCGATGATATTTAATATTTCGACGGCCAAAGCTACAGGATAGGCTTGTCTAGTGGTCAAATATTTTGTCGAATCAATGAGCACACACAAGCCTTGTTCTATAGACTATTTACTTTCTAAATTTTAAAGCAGCTCATGATTATTCTAGAATCTCACTGTATTACAATAGAAGATAAACGCTGAAAAGCTAGCAGATCCAAAGCACTGAATAGGGAAGCTTTACAAGACCATTTTGCCCTCGGTAGTTTGCTATTACCTTCCGAGAAATGACGCCGTATTTAAGATTTAATTATTAATTTTTATTTTAGTGTTTAGATCTAGGAAATCGAGCCCAATGATTCTAGTGGAGAAACTGAAGTTTTCGCCCTTACCATGTTTTCGGCTCACTTCTGAAAGATTCAACAAAGAAAAGAAAGAAACTGATAAAATTTTTATCTCTTAGTTCGTGATGATGTTAAGGTAGCACTTTTAAAGCTCATGAGAATATAAAGCATAATTGCAACGTGTTGGGAAAACAATTTAGACAACAAAAAAGGTTCCAGGTGAACAAAGCCAAATGGAGAAGGTTGAATTATACCGCTACAGTTTTGGTCGTATTTTAAAAATTTCAAGAAGCTCCTGTACTTTCATTAGTGACATACAAGTATCCATGACGACAAGTAGTATTAATATGACCTACATGCCAAGATAAAACGATAGGTATAAGTATGTGTACAAGTGGGTTGACCCTTAGAAAATAAAATCTCAAGAAGTAGTGTTAGCAACCATTGCCTTGGAGAGAAATCGTTCATCGAAATCATTTTAGACGTTCATCGTGATCACATAAAATAATTGAGTATGAATTGGATAAGAGAAAATGAACAAGAATCGCCTCTTGGTACTAGAGTGGTATTTTTTATTCAAAGGGGGCAGACCTATAGAAAAAACCATAGCTAGGCAGATATTAAGAAATGTTCTCTTTTGGATATTCCCGTGTCCTGTTAGTTGTAGAAACTATTGCCTTCTGCTTAAAACCGCAACTGCCTGAAAACACAAAAATCTTCCTACTCTTCCAAATTCTGGCTTCTTATCAATGAGGACTTTCTAAACTATTTTTGGCATTATCTATCTTCCCTTAAGACAACAAAATAACAGTGTCCGAAATACCATTTCTAGTTGCTAGTTTTTAGATACCACGACCTCGTTCTTGAAATTATGATAAGAGGCTGCAGCAAATTACTGGCCACACTGTCTTCATTATAATGCCTGGATCTGGCTTTGGACGAGATGCGATAAAGAAGCCTCTATTGAACATGACTTGTAAGAATATGATTTCATAGGTAGCTTAGGTGAAAGGTCCAAAAAGCTATCCGACAGTCCTAGCTGCAGAGAGTGCAATAAAGCAGACAAAACAATGGCTCAGTATCAGTATCCCAGTATTAATGGGTTCTTCCAAAAGTTGGGTAGGAATCAGTACTGAAAGAACGTGAGGAGTTGGGCTGGATTAAATGGTATAAATGTACGAGAACTTTTTGCCTTTCAATCCTAATCCTAAGCCACAGAATTAACTCTCCTCCAGTTGTTATAAAATGTTCTAGAAAATCTCCTCATGTGATGGAGTGAAGACGTATCGAGAAAAACGCGTATGCCCCAATAGAAAAATTTTCGTGTACGAAATTTCATTTTTGTAATGGAGAAATCTTGAAGGTTTCGAATTTTTTCGTATATTAAAAATTTAAAAATTTGTTGAAGACAAAATTATTTCTAAATTTATAATAGAGAATTTTTGAACCTTACCTTTGTCGAGGTCTTCCATTTCTTATCAAAATTAAAAAATAAATAAAATACGAAATTGAAACCTTTTCGGTATTAAAAATTCAAATAAAAATGGATTTTTAACGATTTTTAAAAAATTAAAAAACTTCAGAAAAAAAACTTAAAATCGTCCAAAAGTAGAAAACTTTAGCTTTCAAATCAAACAATTTCCATCAACTTAATTTTTGTTTGTTTAATAATCAAAATGTTGGTCCCTTTTGGACCAACCCTCTACTTAATAAAATTTTTTTTGCACATTTGTTTTGTTACATTTTATAAATATTTCTTTTTGTAAAAAAAAATTGTTAGTAAGCAAAAAACCAACACCACGCAGCAGCGCTAAAGGTCAGGAAACCGCAAAAGCAACAAAATTTCAAAAAAAAAATAATAATAATAAATATATAAACCAAAAATTTTGTTTAATGTAGCTTTTAACGTATTTAAGCAGAAAAAATATTCTGTTGATAAGCAGACGTTCATAGCTTTTTCAAACACACAATGCTTTCTGATAACACCAAAAAATTATATAAAAACCCAACATTCATAAACAAACAGTTATGGGTTTTTGGTTTAATTAATAAAAAAAAATATAGGGTGTCCCAACTATTTTTTCGACTATAACTATAGCAAGTTGCAACTTTTGTAGTAGATAGGCACAACTGAGCGCTGCGCTGCACACACTCATGTGGGACACTCTGTATTTTTAATTACTCAAGTATATACTTTGTACGTACTTTTAAAATTAAAAAAAAATTTTTTCTTTGTGATTTATGAAATATTGTATAGGAATCCTTGTAAAATAAAGAAAACATCAAACATAAAAGAATTTGGCTTTTTTAAACCCCTTCCTTCTTGTTCTTTGGAAACATTGGTATTTCTGATTCTTTAATAATATTAGACACAAAGTACTTGAATCTCTTTGAAAAAGAAAGTTATTAAAGTGTTTTCTTATTGAAAAGTTTTTGCCTTGTCTGTGTAATCGAAAGAAATTAAAAACTTTTCATAAAATTTTCCTCATTTTTTAAAAATTATTAGTGATATTTTTTTTAAGGGTGGGATTTTGAAGGTGGCGTTTGGGAATTTAAAGAAAATATTTTTTCGGATAATGAAGATACAATTAAAAAATAAATAGGGATGAACAAAAATGCTTTTAAGCTCTTTTAGCTTTTGCTAATCGATGCAGTGATGTACAACACGACTGTTGAAAAAAGCTCTTTTGAATTTTTAAGTGCATTTAGACAGTGATTAATTATTTTTCTGTTAAATACAAGTAAAAATATTCTTTTAAAAAACAAATGGACATAACATTAATATTTTTTTTTAATTTAATACGTACAAAGTATTTTTTTTTCAATTATTAAAATTTTTTTTAGGTTAGTTCCGATTTACCATTAAACAGCAAAATTAGATACTTACTCGCAACACCTGAAGCGTTTGGATCTTTATGTGTGTGTTTCATGTGTTCCATTAAAGCTTCTCCACCGAGGAACATTTTATGACATAGCGGACAGGATGTAGCATTTGGGCCTCCAATCAAAGCGGCGTGCTGCTATAAATTAGGTACAAACAATTTTTCATAAAAATACAGTTTAATTAGTAACATGCCTAATGTTAGCTTTTTTGTGCTTTTCTTTTGATAAATAAAAAGAGGCGAAAACAACATGTTGGAGAAAAAAAGAGTTAAGTTCATTCACTTTGGGGTATTTGTTGTAGTAACCTTTACTAACCTATCTCAACTTTTAAGAGAAAGCGAGAGAGAAGTGTAAGCTCTTAAATAACTTTATGAATTACCACGGACCTTATTTTTGGCTATTTAATTTTCACACACGAAAGAATCATTTTCTTTCGCATTATTTTCAAATTTTCCTTTTCTTGACGACCTAACAATAATTTTTATTCGAGCCTGAATGGCCACCTACCTACAGGGTGATTTTTTTAAGTGGTACTAACATTGGGATCTCGGAAACCGTAAGAGTTACAAAGTTGGTTAAATTAGCCAAAAGTTGCATATTTTGATGATCTGTAAGAATCTGTTTAGAAAACTCAAAAATTCAAAATGGTTTCCGAGATAATGTAGAAAAACTGAAAATTGGAAATTTCGTTTTTCGACTCTAGTTTCAAAATGGCGTACTTAAGAAAAAAAATTCTTGGGAAAAATTTTCAGAAAATCAAACAGCTATCAAACGATACCAAACTCGACTTTTTATCACATCGACGCTAAGCGTCGCGACGTTCAACTTTTTAGTTTCTTATGGGGGCCTATCATTTTTTTATCAAATGTTACTCAGTAGGCTTGTCTAAATTGGGATACTAAACGACAACTTTTTATCTTGTACTTAATTTTCACAACTTTTTACTTTATGTTATTTTTTACAATGAAAAATAACGATTAAAACTTAGTTTTTGAAGTTTTAGAGATGTACTTTAATCAGAAAATAAAATTTCATTACTAAGATTTAATAAATAATAATTTGATTTATTTTTATTTCCAGCTCAACTTACTTTCCTAAAAATTTAAAAGCTAAGTTTTAATCGTTAGTTTTCATCGTAAAAAATAACATTACGTAACATAACATAACCTAAAAAGTTGTGAAAATTAAGAAAAGTGCAAGATAAAAAGTTGTCGTTTGATATCCGAATTAAGACAAGCCAAGCCTACTGAGTAATATTTGCAAAAAAAAATGATAGATGCTCCATAAGAAAATAAAAAGTTGAACCTCGCGACGCTTAGCGTCGATGTGATAAAAAGTCGAGTTTGGTATCGTTTGATAGCTTTTTTGATCTCCTAAAAAATTTTCCTGAAAATTGTTTTTCTTAAGTACGCCATTTTGAAACTACAGTCGAAAAACAAAATTCCCAATTTTCAGTTTTTCTGCATTATCTCGGAAACCATTTTAAATTTTGGAACTTTCTAAACGGACTCTTAAAGATCATCAAAATATGGAAATTTTTGCTAATTTAACCATCCTTGTAACTCTTACGGTTTCCGAGATCCCAATGTTAGTACCACTTAAAAAAATCACCCTGTATACATCTGTAATTTTTTGAAAATCTGTCCGATTTCTGTAATTTTTTTTGAAACCCTCTCCAAATATACAGAGTGCTCTGTAAAAGTAGTAGACCCTCACAATAGTTCTACTATGTAACCAGTATGTCTATCTATCTTCCGCCATCTATCATCTCCACCAGAAATGACGTTTGAGTTAATAAATATGGCGCGAAATTCAAAATTGGCGGTAATGAGGCGTGTCAGTTTAAAAATGCGCTTAAAAATTGGTGAGAAATTAAAACTGTCAAATCTATTGATGTCTACATAAGTGACTCTATGCACGTTTATCTGTCTAAATGTTTGACAAACTGTCTGTACCTCTATCTATTTTCCTTTATCTGTCCACCTGTGTGACCTGTGTGCACCTTTGTTTTTATAACTGTGCACTAATCAATTTGGCTGTGATTTTCAATTTACTTGTGAGACTATATGCCTATTTTTTGGCTGTGAAAAACTGTTTTCCTAGCTGTATATAACTCTACCTATTTACCTACCCCTCTCTATCCACTGACAGGCTGAATCTTAAGTTGTCTAACCGTGTGCTAATCTGTCTGTAACTCTGGCTATTTCTATGTTCACCTGTGGGACCAAATGCCTATTTTTCGGCTGTGAAAAACTGTTATCATAACTGTCTATAGGTCTACCTATTTAACTGCTTCTCTATCTACTTGCCTGACTAGCTGAATCTTTATTCGTCTAACCATGTGCTAATCTGTCGGTATCTCTGTTTGTTCGGTATCTGTATGTTTATATATGGGACCATATGCCTATTTATCGGCTGTAAATATCTGTCTATAGCTCTACCTATTGACCTATCCGTCTGTCCATTTGTCAGCCTGTTTGTGTATCTGCACATTAACCTAAGTATGTTTATTTTTTCGCAATATTAATCTGGCAACTAAAATTGAATACAGGGATGGCCAAAAGTATTGCTGTGTGTTCTGACAGTTGATCTAAGATATCTGTGACAACAAGAGGTTTTCAATTCCCTTCTAAGGACACTATTATGAATATTAATTTTTAATAGCATATAGTGAGTTTGATAACATTTGTAATTACTATGACGTTATGTATTATCCCCATTATGCGAATGAGAAAGTTATGTAATGACCCAAGTTATGTATTTTAAAATTTGTAAGTTAGAAAAAATGTGTAAAAATATTGCTTTGGATGTAAGTACATACCTATAGAGATAATTAATTTTAAACATAAAATAATATATAGCAACATTAAGTTAATGCACTCCTGCATATGTAACTCTAACTATAATACCTATGCTGTTTTAAAATACCGGTTTATACTCTACTTTTATACCAAGTTGTTTCATTTTTTTTGTTTCTAACAATCCTTACTTTAAAAAAAAGAGAATGCAAATAAAATTTTACACTCTTATACAAAATCAGAGTACATTCTTTATTTACGAAGAAAAAAATTCAAAAATAGCTTGTAATTAGTTGACACTTTTTCGAGCAAATGGCAAGCAAAAAAACGACAATTTTCCCCTTAATTTCTAATGTAAATTGAATAAAAAAATATTGACAAACAAAATAAAGTCAAAATGTTATAAAGAATGCATGATAATTAAAGAAGAAGTTAAAAAGTTTTCAAAGTAGAGATGACGTTGAAAAAAAACACAAATTTTAATGTTTTTCTCTTTCTCGTCAACTTTGAGTTTTATATTAAGAAAAATAATTACAAAAGTCGTAGTACTTAACTTCTTACTGTTTATTACGTATTAAAAACAAGGTAGTAGATTGCCTTTTAGCTTAAAGAAGATCTGTTAATTTTTAGAAAGTAATCAGAAAAGTAAATGAGCACTTTTATATAAAATTATTTTTTTATCAAGTTTTAGAGATTTATGTGCTTGTTTTTTAAATATTCATTACGGATTGAAATTTAGTGAATAATGACTTACGTAAACGAAAAGAAAAAAGTTTAATATTAGCTCAAACGGTTCGGATATTTAGACGCTAATAAGAAGGGCTTCGCAGGCCCTGCAGTAAAAGTTGAGGTTTAAATGTGTAGTTTGGCTGTTTCGTTGTCTATGTTGTAGGGCTCAACTTGTAGGGATATCGGTTACATGTTTTTCGTGACCGATGAGGTATAAATATGGGGGGGGGGGGCTTACAACTCAACGTTTTACAACGATGCAAGTATCGGGGAAGCTTTAAGGCTTGACGAATTACTAACTCAGGCGAATTAAAAATTTACTATTGATATAGTTCTAGATGTCTTGTAAAGAGTTCTACAAGGTTACCCCCTCCCCTGATAAGGCAGGCTAATGAGTCAGACAGATAAAATAAGCAAGCAAGCGTTTATATTGAAATGAGCTCAGTCGTTGTTATCTGAGGCCTGTAAGAATGAGCTAAATGACTTGAATGCCTTGAGCTTTCTAAAACGGGAGCCAATCACGAATGCGTATTGTTGGGGGGGGGTACGGTTTTAAAAATTAGTGAATCACGAAGAGGTTTATATTTTTTATAGTAGAGAAGGCTCCTGAACCTGGAAGTTCATCGATTGCTAGTCTTGTAATTACTGTTCAAGTGTGACCAGGCTCACTACTCTAGATCGGCTACTGGCGTCGTGTGCAACGGCCTTTATATTCATTGTATAGTGTATACAGTGCAGAAAACTGCTAAATTCATATTTTAAAGGCAAATTTTTTTCCTGCATCTCTTATCATCAACGAGTCGTTGCTTGAACGAAAGCCTGTAGCTTGTAGCCTGTAGCTTCAGCAAAAAAAATTCATAACTTTACAATTTAAAATTAAAAATCTCAAAATAATCTTTTCTAATTCCCACTTAATTGAAATGCAAGTCATCGAATCAGCTGTTAATGTTAATTTACTTAAAACAACTTCATTAATAATTACTCAAAGCTACAGGATATTGTGTTTCAAATGTAGGCCATTACAATTACACTCGTATTAAGGGTCAATATGTAAAATTTAATTAAAAATAGGTATTTTGTCAAAATTTAAGAATCAAACAAAACAAAACACCATCAAGTTGGCTCTTAGGAAACGAAAAGCATTTTTGACATTTTTTAAGGTTTTCGTGTTAATAGTGACGAAGTTGGCGGTTTTAAGTGGTAATTAAGTTGGGTTAGTTCATAAAATACCTCGTCGTTTGATGTAATGTTGAGAATTTTTCATAAAATGCCAAATTTTCGAGCACGTGACAGAAAATCTGTTTTCTAAGTGCTGCATAAATTAACTATTAGAAAATTTTAGTTACAAGGGAAGGAAATATTTTTAAGGGGTCGCAAATTGAATTTAAATGGATTTTTTTACAATTATTCCGATTTCTGAATCAAAGGACTATTAGAAACATTTAATTTAAGCTAAAGCTGCTCAAGCGAACTTTTCTTACTCTAGATTTCCATCTTTTCCCTCCTACAGTTAGTATTCCTACCCTGTTGAATCCAAACCTTCTCCTATATAAAGCCCATATGACCTAACAATAAGTTTTCCGATTGTCACACACAAGGAGTCACTGATTGATCATTAATCTGAATAACCATGACTATGAGGAGAGCTAATTATCATTAATGGTCACAAAACGATCACACGAACTTAATCGCACAAAATAATAGAGAGAAAAAAAGTTGACAAAAGAAGAAAAAAATCGTGTCACCGCGTACTTTTTACATTAGTGGTTAAAGAGGGTGTTAACATTTTTTTTCTATCTCCCCTATGACGGTTTTTTTATGAAGGAAATGGGCGTGATGCGAATCGCGTGAGTGAAAAAATTACAAATAAAAAATGTATTTCATTTGTCGGATATTTCAAGGGAGGAGTTGGTAATAATACAGAACAAATAAGCCGAAAGATTTCAAGATAAATTTTATTATATACCGCAAATTACCTGTGAACTGCATTTGCTTCTGTTAAATTCTTGTAAATTATACAAATTGTTATTTTAATCAAAAAAATGCGAAAGAAGATTTTTTTTATTTTTTTTAATTTTTAATAATTTTATTTTAATATATCCTTTTTGTGTTTCTTTATCTCTTTTACAATATTTATTAGGTAAATTGTAGGTTATGTCTGTTGCGGATTTATGGTCTGTGACGTCCAATCGCCAACAATTCATTATGTACCTTGTACATAACTATAATTATTTAAAAAAAAATTATAAAATGCCCACTCCGCTCTAAGCTGTTGCATTAAATAATTGTTTAAAGCACCCTGTATACAGAGTGAGGAATTTTTTTTAAGGTCACTTTCTTATGGTTAAATGAGAAAAATTGAGAAGAATTACATTAATATACACAAAATCCGTTAAATTTTATATCACTATTGCTAAGTTTTCAACTTATTTGAAAAAAACTGGCAAAATTTTAAATTTTCAATTGCATCTACTCCATTTGCTATTGAAAATGGAAAAAAATTTAACAGAGATTTTTGATAGATAATTTTAAGTAAAATAAAGTAGTGTTATCAAAAAAATTTATAGAATAATAATTTTGAAGTTACAACCCAAACTTACCGAATGAGCATGTAGCAACCTTCGGTTGCCATTTAAAAAAAGTAATTTTAGGTTGTAACTCCAAAATTATTGTTTTTTAAATTTTTTCAGCACGTTCATATTATTTTTAATAAAATGATCTACCAAAAACCTGTAATCAATTTTTTTCTATTGTCAACAACCAATGAGATACAGAGGGAATAAAAATTTGAACAATTTTCAGTTTTTTTCAAATAACCATGAAACTTGGCATCAATGTTAAATTTTCTCAACGTAATTTCACTAATCGTGTAATTCTGCCCAACTTTTCCAAAATAACGAACCACGTATCTCTTAAAATAACTAAGTTACCCCTAAGGACAAGCAGGGTGAAATTCAACTGGCTCCTCGGTATAATTTTGAAAAAATTTAAACAAATTGCAAAGTGTACTAATCAAAAGAAACTAATAATGAATAATGGCAGAAAAACGAAAGGGGTAAATTTGACCTATATGTGATGATGATGATGAGTCATAATCGAAGAAAAAAGGGGTGAAGAAAAAAAAATTGAAAATTATTCTTTTATAACGAGTCGTAAAATTTATCTTTGTTTAAACCATTGCAACCCTTATGCATATTTCCTTTTTCAACGCAATACGTAAGTTGAAAAAAAAATTTATTTTGAAATATAAAACGCGAAGGGGGATAAATTAAAAATTATTGTTCTGTTATATCCATTGGGGTATTTTAAGTACACCACTGTCGTGTGTAAAATATATATGTTATAGTAACTCTTAACATAAAGGAACGCTATTTTAACGTAATTTATGATATTAAAAAGTTATTTAATTCGAAATTTAATTTTTTTTTCAAAAAATAAACTTAAATAAACATATTTCGCGTGTTTGGGGGTATTTTGTAATATTTTTGTAATGATAAGTAGGTAAACGTAAAATTTATAAAACTTTTATGATTTATACTGCAATCTAACCATTTGACAGTCAAATTTATAAGAAGAATAAGATAATTTCTACTTCAAGTATTTTTAATCTAATTCTTTCTATAGGTAAAAAGGGGCAGGTGTTTAATTCTCACGAGTTTATATAAAAATTTTATTTAAAAAAAAATTATTCTTTTCGTTTGAAAGTAAAAGTTGGTTTCATCCCTTAATTGAAATTTTAAAAATATTTACGTAATCTGTGCCACTATGTAAGTGTTACTATCAGTGTTTCCTCGACTACATTCACTGCTATCTCTACAAAACATAGTGGTTAATTATGTCTCTACCCCCGGAGGAAATTATATTTTAATAATGAAAAGACAATAAAACAAATTCATTGAGTATGTAATATTTTTGAGCTCACCCCATACAAGAGGGGGTAGTTGTGAGATAAAAGTTTTTCTTTTGGTGTTTCAGTATGAAACATCGATAATAACTCATTTTTCAATAATTTCTCTTGTAATTTCAACCCTTAAACACCCTCTGGAAGGGGTCTCTTTAAATTTAAAATAATTCTGCATCTTTTAGTCGTAATACAACTACTATTAATTTGTTACCTATCTGAACTTACTTTTTAATTGGTTGAGTTATACAATTTTCAACCCTAATTTTCACCCACATCAAGTAGGATGATTTTGTTTATATTCACCCCTAACCTGAACCAGTATTATCATGCTGAACATGTATGCAAAGTTGAAATCAATACAGCCATTCCTTCGCAAGTAGTCCAGTTCACAGAGAGTCAGACGGACGGATGGACAGAGCAACCAAAACAGACGGAAATATAGTCCAGCAGATGCATACAGACAGACTGACAAAATGAACTATAAATATATGTTTTCTGTTACCTACTTTCACTATTTAGAGTATTCGGTGCCAATAGTTATAAATTTTATTTTTAAAATGTTTTCAAGGTTTTCACGAACACATTGAATTTTGTAGAACTTTCAAGAATAAAAAAAAATTACGTTCTTTAGTCACTATAATGGTGCGCCCCCTATCGTGTAAATTTGGATTAAAAACTATACAAATGCTGTAGCAAGTCATCATAAATGTATGTACCAAATTTCATCTTAAACGCTTTAGGATCTGGGGAGTTATCGTAAAAAATATATTACGACATACAGACAGACAGACAGACAGACATCGTTTAAAAACCCGACAAATAACTTGTAGGTATGTAACTTTTTATAGTAAAAAATTTTGTGTTTGTACGGTTAAAAATGACACGTTGGTATTGAGTAAATATAAGCTGCAATAATAGCGCGCCCCCTAGTACGTAAATTTTGAACTAAAAGTTATTCAAAAGGTGTAGCAAGACGTGTTAACTTTGTGAGTCAAATTTCAGCTCACTAGCTCTAGATTCTGGAGATTTATCATAGAAAAATATACTGCGAGATACAAACAGACAGATAGGCATTGTTTTAAAAAAATTACAAAAAAATATTGTCACTTTTTAAAATACAAAGTTTTGTTTTCACGGTAAAAAATTATGTGTTACTATTAAATAAATATAAGCCGTAATAATAGTGCGCCCTCTAGTGTGAAAATTTTAAACTATACAAAAAGTGTAGCAAGGCATGATATTTATGTGTTCTAAATTTCGGCTCAATAGCTGTAAGATCTGGACAGTTATCGTAGAAAAATATTTTGCGACACACAGACAGGCAGATAGGCATTGTTTAAAAAAAAACAATATTTAAATTTAGTATCACTTTTATGAGTAAAAAAATTTGTTTTAAGCACGGTAAAAAGATGTGTTACCATTAAATAAATATAAAGCCGCATAATAGAGCGCACCCTAGTGAGTGACTTTTGAACTACACAAAAGGTGTGACAAGCCATGATAATTATACGTGGCAAATTTCAGCTCAATAGCTCTAGATTAAAAAAACTTTTATGTTTTTACTGTAAAAAAAGATGTGTTACTATCAAATAAATATAAACCGCTACAGTGCGCCCTCTAGTGTGCAAATTTTAAACTATGCAAAAGGCGTAGCAAGGTATGATAACTATACGTGCCAAATTTCAGCTTAATAGCTGTATGATCCGGAGAGTTATTGTAGAAAAATATGTTGCGAAACACAGACAGGCAGATAGTCATAGTTTGAAAAAACTGTACCTATATAAATTTTACATCACTTTCATGAGTAATAAAAATTGTTTCAAATGCGATAAAAAGATGTGTTACTAATTAATATTAAATGAATATAAAGGTGCAATAATACAGCGTCCTCTAATGTGTAACTTTTGAACTATACAAAAGGTGTAGCAAGGCATGATAACTATACGTAGTAAATTTCAGCTCAATACCTCTAGGTTCTGGAGAGTTATCGTAAAAAATTTTATTAAGACAGAGAGACAGATAAGCGTTAAAAGCTATTAAAGTGATTATTTGATGTATAGATAAATTTTATATCCCTTTTATAAATAAAAAAATTGTTTTAAACACGTTAAAAAGATGTCTTACTATGACATAAATATCAAGCTTCAATGATAAAGCGCCCCCTAGTGTGCAAATTTTGAACTATACAAAATATGTAGCAAGCCATGATAACTATATGTATCAAATTTCAGCTCAATAGCTTTAGGATTAGGAGAGTTATCGTAGAAAAATATATTGCGACACACAGACAGGCGGATAGGGATTGTTTAAAAAAAACTACATATAAATTTTATATTACTCTCATGAGTAAAATAATTTGTTTTAAATACGGTAAAAATATGTGTTAAAATAAATATATAGCCGCATAATAGAGCTCCCCCTAGTGGGTAACTTTTGAAATATACAAAAGGTGTAGCAAGTCATGATAACTACACGTGGCAAATTTCAGCTCAATATCTGTAGGTTCTGGAGAGTTATCGTAGAAAAATTTATTAAGACAGACAGACAGATAAGCGTCAAAAGCTATTTACGTGATTATTTGTTGTAAATGCGAAAGAAATAATATAAATGGCGTAATAAAAATGTCGACACCCTTTAAAATCATATCCTAAAATCTAATCTCGTTAAATTCCTCAACTCTTCTCTTTCTCGAGTTTTTAGTATTTTTGTGGGTGTGTGTCGAAAATATTTGTAATGGAATAAAGTTTTATTTTGAAAAAGGGGTTGAAGATGAAACAAGATGCATATTTTATCGGAGCATTTAAGCTATAATTGGAGATTAGAAAGGATTTTTAACCACCTGATACTTTTTAAAGCTAAAAATTTGCAATGCTTTAAATTTTAATTATTAAAGGGGGTGTTGAAATTATTTTCAATTAGTGGTTTATGCAATTTTTTTTTTGTTTTTCGTTAAGGAGAGTTTTAGAAAAAAAATAATAAATTGACCATTTGAATAAACCATAACATAAATATTCTATACTTTGATTAGTAAAATCATGCGTGTATAAAACACATTAAAAATCATTGCATGCTTAGATACATTCAGTTTTAACCCTTTTGTATATAGTACTAACCCTGATTTTGAATACGCGTGTACAATAACTTTTAATTTTTTCTTATAAAAAGTTTGACAATCCGCTCTTTAATAAACTAACGCTTAACTAATATTTTATTTTAAGACAATGGTAATATAGTTTTCTTTTTTCTTTTAAAATTTATATATCAAAAAAATAAAATATGTTAGGTATAAATTTAACCCCCCTTTATTATTATACACCCCTCACTTCTTTTTATTTAACAAACAAGCACAAGCAGTATGGAAGGATAAGCACAATATACGTCAAAAATTTATTTAAATTAAACTACTACACCTATAATGCAGTCATATACAGGGTGGTTCTAAAATGTGTTCGTCTACAAATTCCCGTCAAAATAAAGCCGACTAGGATAACTTTCTGATGCAAATTTGCCTTGTTTGTGAGGCTATTTAAATGAAATAGGCCAGGGGATTCCCCCTGATAGAAGCCCGTATTTTATTTGTTTATGAACAAGTTAGGTTAGATCGTCTCATTTTGATTTAAGAAATTTATTTTTGTATTTCAGAACCACCCTGTAAATTAAGAAAAATTAAAAAAAATAAACAAAATAATAATAAAATTATTAAAAGTACTAAAATCGTGTTTAAATTAAATTAACTTTAAATAATAGGTGAAACAAATTTTTTTGGATGGTGCATCGTGAGACTAAAAAAATACGTAAACTTTGAAAATTTTTCCAGCCACAATTGTGCAGCATTCATTTTTTTTTTAGTTTTTGATAAAATTTTGGCGTTAATTTTCATTCATACCTCTCCCTCTTTGAAATTTCATGCATGTAATTTTGATTATGGGATTACACAACACACCAAACAAAAGAGCAATAACTAATAATTATTAAACAAATATGTATGAAAATGTGTGCTGGAAACGATAATCAATGTTTTTATAAAATAATGAAATTAGAAACGTACATATATTTGCAAATTTTTAAGTGAAAAACGATTGATTGATTACACTGAAAATTATTGATTTTTAATTTTTTTGCTAATTTTTTTTCGAATTAATAATCAACGGAAT
Source organism: Malthinus seriepunctatus (assembly GCA_963924605.1). Taxonomy (NCBI): domain Eukaryota; kingdom Metazoa; phylum Arthropoda; class Insecta; order Coleoptera; family Cantharidae; genus Malthinus; species Malthinus seriepunctatus. The sequence goes on from OZ004603.1 coordinate 18,959,918, forward strand.
GGCGACTGTATAAAATGCTGAAAATTGAAAAGTAGAACGAAATTGATAATTCTTGTTCATTGCACTAATTTTTCCTACTGAATGATGTGGAATAATTAAATCATGGAAATCGAATCGAACTCTATAAACATTTCAAAAATTTAAAAATATCTGTAATTTTGTAAAAATGCAAAAGATTTGAAAGTTGAGCCTTTTTTACAACTCTGAGCCTTCGGCAATTGTCTCAAAGGGAAGAGACCTATATTCTGATAAGACAGCCAAAAAGAGAGAGAGTTGATGAAAATGCCGAACTTCTCCCCAAGTCCACTATGTGCCACTTCCAAAGTGATAGAAACATGACTCATTAAACAAAACAGCGCGAATAGTAAAAATTATTAAATTTGAGATTTGTCTGTGAGATATACGAGGGCCGCGGTTCAAGCCACTTTATGAGCCTATAGAAAAGTCATCATAACACAATACTTGATGTTAAAGAAATAATTAAAGGTCATATCTCATCTCGTCTTTATTACTACTTGAAAACGCTCTTTCGTGCTAAAGACCTGCGGCTCTATTAGAACAGACCAAAAGCTATAAATCTTATAACGACAGGATTTGATCTATGTGAGGAAGAAAGATCAAATAGTTCATATTCTATCTCTCACTTCAATCAAAACAAAAGATAGCTTTTCAATAAATTGGGCGATTGACTCGTAACTTTTGCGATACTACCCTGAGGATCGTTAATGGTTGTTCATGTTAAAACTAACTAGTACAGTCAGCCTCACAATTAATGGCCACCTTGGCTATAATTGTTGTCTAATAACCACCTTGGAGTATGGCCAGGGTGGCCAATAATTTTGAGACTGACTGTATAATGTTTAACAATAAACAAGCCGGTTGTTGGAGAAAGCTATTATTAAAAGTGGACAATGGCGGTTGAAGAAAAAAAAGGGACACCGTATATGAACTTAGCTAAGAAATAAGAAAGCAATTAACATATCTTAGATTATAATAATTGATAGTTAACTTAATGCAGTATCAACGTCAAATGAAAAGAATACAAAAGAAGCTACAAATAGAGAAGATGGAAAAATTAAAAAATTGAATACTCTTATGGTAAAAGGAAAAAATTATTGTGAATGGCATAATAAAAAAATAAAAAATATTTTTTAAAAATGGTGGGGGAAATTAGAAGACAATGACAAAAATAACTAAATGAAAAAATGTATTGTGGCTGTAATAGGCCTAATTTTGCCAAGTTACTCAACCAAACTTTGGATATTTCTCTAACTACCGGTGTAACTGGAAGCGTTAGTTAACCTAAGATAGTGTCAAATAATAGATATTTATAGGATTATTATATCTGCCAAGTTTCAAATTTTTATTTCCATTATAAAAGAAATTATAAATTTTTGTAATTTTTGATATTCAAAAAATCATAATTCCGGCCCTGGAAAATTTTAACAAATGAAACAAGCGGCATTTTATTGAGAATTAAAATGTCTATAACATGTCCAAACTTCAAAAAAACTCCTTGAGCCAATCTTGTATAATATATAAAAATTTAAAAAGTGCTGATCAAAACTTTTGATAAATCACAAATTTCCGGTGTAACCAGAAGCGCTAGTTAACCTAAGGTAGTGTCAAATAATAGTTATCTATGGGATTAATATATTTGCCTAGTTTCAATTTTTTATTTTCATTACAAAAGAAGTTATAGATTTTTGAAATTTTGAGCTTCAAAAAATCATAACTCCGACCCTGGAAAAATTTAACAAATGAAACAAGCGCCTTTACATAAAGAATTAAAATGCCTACAACATATCCAAATTTTAAAGAAACTGCTTGAGCCAATTTTGAAAATTCATTTTTTAATTTTACCCCCACCTTTGGCCCCTGAACGGTTCGGAAATTTCGAAATAATTAAAAAAATTGATAACATGGAGACTAAAGCCTTACAAATCTTCATTATAATGCCGCTTTTAGCTTTTACAAACAATTTAGAAAAAATACAGAGCTCTCTTCTCTGTATAAGGATTTTATTAAACAAATAAAACAAATGAATAAAAGTTATTAATAATCCAATCAGTGTTATTAAACATTATTAACACTTCAAATAATTTTTGTACAGTGTAATCAATCTAATTTTTCACTTTAACTTATCATTTTATAATTATTATAATTACAATAATTATAATTAATTAATTTGTTTATTTAGATATGTTTTATACACCACCCAAATAAACATAATCCAACACCAACTTAAAATACTAAAAAAAATAATAAAAAATTGTGTTTTACATACATGGCTTACTTTGGAGGTGTGCGTTCTTAAACTCGATTCGGTCGCAAATCCTTTACCACAAATATTACAATGAAACGGACGATTTTTCGATCTTTCTACTTGCGCATCGTGATTTCTTAAATGTTGTTGTAAATTTGATAATTGTATAAAGGCTCTACCACAATCTGGCAAATGGCATTTGTAAGGACGTTCACCTGAAAAATAAAAAAACAAAAAATTAATTCAAAAAAATTTTAAAAAAAACGTCTCAAAAGCGAAAACCTCGTTAATCCGGATACCCAATATTTTAGATAAAAATGTAAAATCCAAGTCGGTTAATGTAAATACCGATGGTTTTACAATTTCTGATTAAAATATGAATTCGAGTTACTCCGATAATTCGGATGATCAGCTTATTTTTTTACATAATCCGGATTTTCGAGTTTTTTTTTCAAAAATCAAAAATTATGATCTAAAAATGTGTGTCCGCGCAATTTTATCCTAACCAATTATGTGGTAAGTACCTAAAGAATAATTATTGGTATGTGTTGGTGTCGATAATTTAAATTTACAAAGAAAAACAGTTTTTACACCTGTTTAAAATATTTTAATGTCAATTTTTTTCAATTTTATAAATTTAGAAGAAATAAACAATTTCTAATAATAAAATATTTGCAAAAAAGACTTTTTAAATATAAATAACTTCAAGGTAATGATTACAAATTGAGAGAAGAGAAGTGCATCGTGCATCGATTTATTATAATTTTTCAAACATTTATTTTTTTTTAAATTCGATTTGAAATCATACCCTACAAATAATATTTAATACATACCAGATCTATTCATTTTATTTGATCTTATCCCGGCATTCTCCGTTTGTTTGACTAAATATAAGGAAAAAATATTTCAGTGATTTTAAATTTTGATTAACTAAAGATCCCTTCCAAATCTAATAATAATTAATTACAGCGTTAATATATGCTTATAAACGGATGGATAAACTATAAGTGACTCAATAACTTGCTTAATTTTTTCAAACTATCGGCGGTGGAACTAAAAATATTTTATGGACCTTAGGGAATTCCCCGAGTGCTTTATCATGCAGGTTTGATTTAAGTTTTACTCTATTTTTGTTTCAAAGCCTTCTTAACGCCTTTTAGGCTCCGCTGACTCTGTATAGGGGTTTCAGAGGTCTCAAAATGCATTTTTAACGCTTTTATTTGCTCACAAGGCTCTCATGCATTCTCAGACACTTCAAGAGACTCTAGAAGACTTCTTTAGCAGCCTTATGGAATCTTCTCTTAGGGCCTACGATGTTGCATAGTTAGGCGTCCCTTCAACAATTCTTATTTGAAATTCTGCATATCATTGATCGGATTAAGCACAGTCTTCTCTTTTAGAGGCTCACCAAGTCCTATTTTCAGTTCAAAGTCTTTTTATGTCCTCTCTTAGGCTCCACTGAGTTTGAAAAATGTTTGAAAAGTCTCAAAACTATATTTCAAACACTTTTATTCGTTCAGAAGACTCTCATGCCTTCTTAAACTTCTTCTTCATTCCCCAACTTTTGAAATACGTCGGCAGCTTTATGCAATCGTCTCCTCTCTTCTAGAGGCTACGGTTTTACACTTTTGCAATACGTCAGCCGACTAAGTTAGGGTCGATAGTTTCATAGAGCGTTATAAACCTCTCCAGAAACGTTAACTGTACTCTCGGGCATTTTGTTAGCTTCTGAAGCCTCTTCAGGTTATAGTTTTGCTTTTGGAAGCTTTTGCAATACGACACCCGACTTTTAAGACTCATTATTCTGTTATATAGATTTCAAGCGTTATCACTCCCTTCTCAAAGCAATTTAAGAGCTTTTTCAATATGGCAGCACACTTTTAGGGTTCATTAATAGTTTTTAAAGCCTTCAACTGTTTGAAGAGCTTTACTAATCAGAGATTTCTCAATGAGTTCGTTCAGAACACCGAACAGCTCCCAGCAGCTGATCGATTGCTCACACTTTCTTCACATCATGTGGTGACATATACAGACAGTAAGTCTGAGCAATAGATCAGCTGTTGGGAGCTGTTCGGTGTTCTGACTCAAACATCTTCATTTGCTCAAAACTATGGTAACAAGCCAACTCGATCTAGTTTGAATATTTATAACTTTCAATAGGTTTATTCAGCTTTGCATTACCTTTTGAGGGTAAATTAAGCCGTCGGTTCAGGCTTACCTATAATTAAGGGCATTGAGACTACACAATGCAAAATTATGTAAAGCGTATAAAAGCTTAATCCTATCATACAGAGCTTCGGCTCATTGTACTAGATAAACATCAAGTACACAATAAACTCAGAAATGTGAGTTCATTCGCTATTTATAGTTAAAATAAACTTATTTCGGCCGTTTCTTCTCTAGCCAACAGTATTAATTCTTCATAAGGTCGTAGAAAGCTTGGCGAAAGCTTAACGAAAGCTTAGCGAAAGCTTTGCGAAAGCTTAACGAAAGCTTGGCTAAAGCTTGCTCTGTTTTAAAGCGTTATAGGAGCTTAAGAGACGCTTTCTCAGCTATCGCCTTCCTTTTCAGTATAAACAGCTAGAACTATCAAAACATCAACTTCATTTGACTTATAGCCTAACTTCTTCTTTTCAGAGCGTTCACAATGTCTATTTAGTTCTATTTAGGAACCTTTTCGCCTTTATATCAGCTCTTACCGATTATTTCAACTTTTGTGCTTAATGAAACGTCCATTTCACGACTTCACGACATACCTATACAGTTCAATTAGATTTCGTTACGATAGTTTCATTGATGGAATTTCTAATACGTTGCGAGTCGACCTATGGAGCTCGAGACGATTTATCTGACACTCTGACCTACTCAAGGATCTGCCACTGTTTCCGCCTCCTCCGCATTTAAAACACTGAATAAATATAAATTTAAATGGAAAGGTCGTTTAGTTAATTTTTTTTATTGTGTAAAAACTGTTTGTTTTTCGAGTGTTTGTTTTGTAAATCTAAAAATAAATTAAAAATTGTCCCTTTGAAAATTATATGTTTGGCGTAATGGTATAATATTAAAATTCATAGGTTGTACATATGTCTGGTTAATAACATGAATGATGCTACAATAAAAACTAATTTTCACATTCGATATGCAGTAGGCATTGAGGTATTTAATTTACCTTCTTAAAAAAATTTTTTTATATTATACGCTGACCCTTATTGTATAGTATAAGCAGATGCTAGCAATAATTTAAGGGTTACGCTTACTTGACCATATGCATATGTTACCGTAAAAAAAGAGAATACCATCAATTAATCTTACTCTAATTATTTTTTTTTTAAGATTTATAAGTTGGAGGAAAAAGAGGAAGAAAAAAGGGTATTAGAGTGAGGAAATTAAAATGAAAGAAAAACTTCACCCTTTTAATTCCCTTCAGTTACAGTATTTGCTCATCAATATTCTTTCCGATAAAAGTAATAACTCTTTTATTAAAAATATGTCACAGATTTAAAGAATGTATTTGAATTAAAACTTTTCTTTCATTATTTCAACTCAAATTGTTCGGAAAATTCTTGCAAATTTTTGATTTAATTTTCAGATTTTTCATTAACTCATTTTTAAGCAAATTGGAAAAAATTTAATTCTTTTGCAATTTTAACTAATCTATTGCTATTAGTGTTTCCCCCACTGTAGGACTGGAAATGTGGAAATGAGAAAAATTTTACGCCTTAGAAGTATCTACACAGATCACTATTGAGAATCAAGACCTCGAAAATATTAACGGAAAAATCAGCCAACAGGAATATAATAAGAAATTTGAAAAATTGAGCTACATTATGAAAACTCGCCAGAAGACACATAGGCTTGTCTTCCGACGGCCTGCGGAAACCAACCGGAGTGTTTGGACATCGTTCAGGCGGCCTGCACATTGCACAGGCTAAGCCGGAGCGTCTGGACATCCTTCAGGCTCTGGTTTGGTCTGTGCAGGTCGACCTGAAGGCTGTACAGGCGCTATGGTGTGGCTTGTGCAGGTCGTCTGAGCAGTGCCCACACAAAAGGCAATCCTGCGGGTGTGAAAACGGGCCTTTACAGTTATTTTGATTTTTGACTCCTAGTTCGTATTTTTGATTTTTTCAATTTATGTAAATTTTTGCAATATGGGTATTTCATTGGACCGAGAAATTCCCGGTAGCCCACCGGACCACTCCAGTCCTGGCAACGAGTGCCAATTGTTCACGAACTATGCAGAGAGTAATAATTGTGAGAGGCACCACTGGAATCTATCTAAGCGATGAAGGCAAAAATGAGGAAATTTCAAGTAGAACAAGAATTTCAGATGTAAGAGGAAGAACTGTACATCGGCAACCTACATCCACGATTCGATTAACTACATGTGTGTCACAATAGCCCCCCTGCCACTTAAAACTGATTTTTTTTTTAATTTTGAATGGCCATGAGAGTAGCTCCGAGGTTAGAGTAATCTCCCACAGAATGCGAAAGTGTCGGGTTTTTGGTATTTATATCTAGTTTCCTACACCCCCCCCCCTCATACGGCACTGGTTCCATTTTAGCAGGATCGAACTGGCCAGGTCAATAGATCGTCCATTGCTGACAGAATCAAACGCGTTTAAGAGCACACTTTTTTGCATAAGTTTCTCCTCCTTCTCTCTCCTCCTGTTACAGGCTCCGAAGTTTAGGCCAAAGCAACTCTTTGTGTTAGCCAGAGGGGTTATGGATCCAGTCTTAGTTCCGTTTCCTAAAAATATGTTACTACCTTACAGGGGTGAATTCTTTGTATATCTGCTGAGTCCGTCCGTGTAGGCGGCAACCAGAGCTTTGAGTCTCAGTGCCGCATAAATAGAGCACTGACATAAAATATTTTGTTATGCATAAGCAATTCCAAGATTATCATTTATTAGCAAACTTAACCTAACCTTTCTTTAAGGAGGGGAACCTCATGGCTTCTCCGCCCGGGTGTCGTACGCCGTACGTATTCCTTCTGCCCGCATAGACTAGAGCAGCCTGGAATCGGCCCTCGACCTTACTTCGGGCTGCTCCTGGTGGTTTCGTAGTTGTTCATCTAGCCATTCTGGCCCATATTTACCTAACCTAACCTAGCCTCATCTACCCTAACCTAACCTAACCTAAAGTAACCTAACCTAACTTAATCGAAATTAAGCTAGTATAAAAAGTAAAAATATGAATTTTTATCCCGAAAATTATATTCGTTTTTGGGGGTTTTGGGAAGGTGGAAGAACCGACGAGCTGTTGGCAACTATAGCAAATGCAGCCAGTTCATCCCTGGAGTTTGGCAACCTTGAAGCCTTTGCTTCTAAGTCTTCTGTTGTTCAATATTGCAGTTAAATTCTTATATCGTAGGTTTTCTATGTTTCTACATAAGCGCTCGGGATAAATGGGACAGAAAAGAGGTCAATGTCCCTGCTAGGGGATGAATATGGTTGTAGATAGGTGATTATGGGATTAATAATAAATATTTTAGTTTCCGGAGATTAAATAAGGCGCTCCTAGGTCATGGTTTAATATTTCCTAAAACAACAAGACTAGAGGTGAGGGCACAAAACCACTAGCTTCAGGATGTCAATAGGGTAGCGAGAAGAAATTGTTTCCAAATCCCTGAGGTGTCAGTGTTGAAATAAGGCTACTTTCAGGGGCTGCTTTTAAAAATTTTTTCCAAATTTCACCCCCATTTAGAAGGGCAACCTTTCTCAAATTTAATCAAACCTTTTGTCTCATCATCCTTAATATATTTGTGCCAAATTTAAAAGACTAGACCTACTCATTCACAAGCTATCGTGTTGAGATCTACACAGACAAACAGACGGATATTTTTTATACTATTTCAAATAAAAATCTCAATAAAAATAATAATTGTTCAAATTTTGGACACGATCATAAAACTTATTCGACTTTGTCGGATATAAGCAAACCATCTGTTTGATCGAGGGGGCTTATTTTGATTATATTATTTCTTTTTTTTTCAAACAACCCTTTTCTTTCTCTCAAAGACATTCGAATTTATTTTCTCGGTTTGTTAAAAACACATTGTACTGGTTAAAATTTACATACAACACATTTTGATCGACTTAAAATTTATCTATTTCCTTTAAACGTATATAACTTAAGACAAAAAAATTTATAAGCACGAAAATAGATTATATAAATAAATAAATAAATACGCAATCTATTTTTGTATTTAAACCGTTAACATTTTTGCTTTTTTCATTACTTTTGTATAAAAAAATTTACGTTTAACAGTCGAGTGTAATTAAATCAGTTAGATTAAATCTTAAGGTGTCATCCTGTTTAGGTTTTCTTTGTAATGATTTTACTAATAAAACATCTAGTAAGCGCATTTCATTTTTTTTAAGTTACTCAATTAAGCCATAATACAACCGTCTTTTTAAATATGCCATTTTTAACCAATTTTGACAATTTAGGTTGCCAAATTTTGAAAAATTAAATTTTTCCCACAATAGTGTTTTCTGACGAGTTTTCTCGTCGAAAGAAAATCATAAAAACCCCTAATTTGTGGTTGGCATGACCAACATTTCAAATTGCTTTAATTAAGAAAAACCCCTAATTAGTAATTGCTATTGATGAATTTTTTTGTTCTTTATTTACGAACTGAGAAAAAGTGAAATGAAAAAATAAAATCGTTAGTGAAATGATTTTTTACTCAAACATTAACACGAACATTGGCACAAATGTTGGGCAACGTTTATGAGCCTACATTGAACGTTAAATAAAAATGTCCAATAAACGATAAAAAGCCTAAAATTTTTCATATAAACACTTAAAAAGTCTTAGTCTAAATAAAAGATTTCTATTTACTTACATAATCAAACGTACTATAAATTGAACGAGTGCATTTTTTTACGTTCCGCTTCACTTTTTGCCTTATAACTCACTTATAAGCAATTTTACGTAACAAATCACTCTCATATAAATTAAAGGGCTTTAAATTGTCTATGTAATGCTTTAAATGGTTTTAACATTAAACTGAAAATCCGACTTAGAATACGTATCAAATAAGCGGTTCGTTGAACGATCTTAATTTCGCACGTTACCGCTTGATTTTTACCTTGTAACTCGCTTATAAGTAATTTTGCGTAAAAAATCGATTTTATATAAATTAGAGAGCTTTAAATTATCTATTTAATTATTACAATAGTTTTAACATTAAGCTAAACATGTGACTTCGAATACGCATAAAAGAAACTCGGCTTGTTGAACGATCATAATTTCTCATGTTACGCCGCGATTTTTACCTTGTTACTCGCTTATGAGTAATTATAAGTAAAAAATTCTTCTTACAAAAATTAAAGAGCTTTAAATTCTCTATTTAATGATTAAAATAGTTTTAACATTAAGCTGAACACGTGACTTCGAATACGCGTCAAAAGAAATTCGGCTTGCTGAACGATCATAATTTCTCATGTTACGCCTTGATTTTTACCTTGTAACTCGTTTACAAGTAATTTTACGTAAAAAATCCTTCTTATAAAAATTAAAAGCTATAAATTTTGCACTTAAAGCTTTAAATGGTTTCAACTTAGAACTGAAAATTTGACATCAAATACGTAGCAAATATTGTTGTAAGTTAAATAATGATCTGAATTTTTCACGCAATGGCTCGTTCGATTTTTGCCTTGTAACTCGCTTTTGAGTAATTTTACGTAAAAAATCCTTATTATAAAAATTAGAGAGCTTTAAATTCTCTATTTAACGGTTTAAGTGGTTTTAACATTAAACTGAAAGTGTGACTTCTAACACGTAGCAAATATGCGGTTGATTGAAATGATCTGAATTTTTCACGTTATGACTCGATTTCTACCTTGTAACTCGTTTGACAGTAACTTTAGGTAAAAAATCGCTCTTAGAAAAATTAAAGAGCTTTAATTTTTTAATTATATTGTTTGAGTAATTTTACTTAACAAACGTAATTATAAAAGTTAAAAAACGTTAGAAGGCGGCTGAAGTGGTTTTTGTTTGACTGATATTTTGAATTTTTAATCTTTAATTTTGTAACTTATAGTTGTGCAATTTCAATGAAAAATTTAAAATCTTTTGATAGCAAAAGTCATAATTTGAACAATCAATACATTAAACATTCAGTTATGTCCATAACACTATCATGAATTGAAATTACAATAGATTGATTATTAAATAAAGGTTTTGATTTGTGACTCAAATCACAACTAAAATTTAGGTCAAATTTGTTTAAAAAAAGCTTACAAATCAAATCTTTTTTTGCTTAAAAGTGGTTATTATTTACCTAATTAACCATTGTGAAAAACTCAAACAAAACGATTTTTAAGTATCCTCCTGTCGATCGACTGACAATAATTGAATAATTTCAACAGTTGCTTTTTTTGAAAATGTTACAAAATAGTAAATTTATTCACAAAGTGCAAAAAAAAAATTCTTAACCACAAAAACCACAAAATTTGAGGGCGTTAATTTAAAACTCCATAAGGTCCCCCTTATTGTGTCTTCATCTGTCTTAAAAAATTTTTTTATTTGCTTTTAACCTATAAGTGAGAGTTCATAGTCGGTCAGATGTGATATTTTAATAAAAAAGTTAATCACGATGAAAAAAAATTGATAAATAAAAAATCAAATGAAACGAGACTTAAATTATAGCCATTTAAATCAAAGGGGAAGATTTTAAGGTAAAAAAACCCATGTGTTACTTTAATCATACGTTGTGTAAAGATCCAACAAAAGTCAATTCGTTTAGTGGTGGTTTTATAACTTAGTTTAAAGTATAACTTTCTTGGATGACTACAGCAGGTGCGTATCGTTTCTTGAAACAATGTTAGGGTTAAATAAACCTCGTATATAGTGGGTGTTGTACGTTACAACTAAGGGCAAGGTGCACACTCTTGAAAGTAAAAATAGAGTAAAATAAAAGGCAATTATTTGTGTCTACATATACCACATGTTGCATTTAAAAATTTATGTACTTATTGATACTTACAACAAGAGGATAAGAATATCGAATAAAAAACTGTTAAAAATGAACAGTTTTTTCTACAAGAGTTCAAGCATAAATAATTAAATTAGTTCGCGAATCTAGAGGTATTTTGTATAAGCACGATATTAATAGTAAATTACTGGGAGGTGTAAACCAAAAATTTACGAATGACTAGGTATTTTTCATTATCAAAAATTTAAAAAAATTAATATTTTATTAAAATTTAAAAAATTAAGTTTTTATTCATCTTTCTATGTAGTGAAAGACCCTAGTAAGACCCTCTATAAAAGGATGACCTAACTGATACTTAGTACTACAGTGAACAAACCCCTAAACGTAATTTTTGGCCATCGGTACCTTTCTAAATTTTATTGATTTTTGAAAATCCGCGACGTTATTAAATTTATATATATTTCTTCTCTACTTTTTCCTTAGCTGCATAGTAAAGCTAGGTTCATAGCTCTCCGTTGGTACGTTTTCGTTGGTACGTTGGCCAATCAGAGCAGAGTATTTTTCAAATTCATCCGTCGAATTTAAAAAATACTCTGCTCTGAATGGCCAACGTACCAACGGAAACGTACCAACGGAGAGCTATGAACCTAGCTTAAGACCCTCTATGTACAGGGTGATTTATTAGCTTACCAACAAACATCGCCATATGAAAGATAATGTAATTTTAAAACAAAAACATTATTTGGACGTATGTATGTCCAATTTTTTTTATTTAAGGAATTAAAAGACGTTTTCTGCTAAAAAAATCTATACTCGTTTTTAAATTAAAAAGATGGTTTAATAAAGCAAACCTAAGGTTAGGGTCGGTAGTAACTAACGCCGCAGCCGAAAAGGCCGGCCTGCGTCTAGATTAACAAAAAAACCTAAGTCTAGAGTCGGTACTAACAAAAGTCGGAGCTCGCAAGGCCGGCCTGGGACTGAATTAATAAAAAAAAACCTAAGGCAGGTGTCGGTAGTAACTAACGCCGGTCTGGGCATGGATTAATAAAAATAAACTAAGGCTAGCGTTGGTAGTAACTAACACCAGAACCGGCAAGGCCAGCCTGGAGCTGGATTACTAAAAAAGGCTAAGGCTAGAGTCGGTAGGAACTAAGGCCGGTCTGAGCCTGGATTAATAAAAATAACCTAAGGCTAGCGTTGGTAGTAACTAACACCAGAACCGGCAAGGCCGGCCTGGGGCTGGATTACTAAAAAAAGATAAGGCTAGAGTCGGTAGGAACTAACGCCGGAGTTGGAAAGGCCGTCTTGGGGCTGGGTGCATAAAAAAACCCGAAGGCAGGCGTCGGTAGTAACTAAGGCCGGTCTGGGCCTAAATTGATAAAAAAAACTTAAGGCTAGCGCTGGTAGTAACTAACCCCAGAGCCGGCAAGGCCGGCCTGGGGCTGGATTAGTAAAAAAAGATAAAGCTAGAGTCTGTAGTAAAAGTCGGAGCCGGCAAGGCCGGCCTGGGACTGACTTAATAAAGAAACTTAAGGCTAGCATCGGTAGTAACTAATCCCGAAGCCGGCAAGGCCGGCGTGGGGCTAGATTAATAAAATAAACTTGAGGCAGGCGTCGGCAGTAACTAAGGCCGGTCTGGGCCTGGATTGATAAAAAACACTTAAGGCTAGCGCAGGTAGTAACTAACCCGAGCCGGCAAGGCCGGCTTGGGTCTGGATTAGTAAAAAAAGATAAGGCTAGAGTCGGTAGGAACTAACACCGGAGTCGGCAAGGCCGTCCTGGGGCTGGGTTACTAAAAAAAGATAAGGCTAGAGTCGGTATGAACTAACGCCGGAGTTGGCAAGGCCGTCCTGGGGCTAGATTAATAAAAAAAGCAAAGGCAGGCGTCGGTAGTAACTAAGGCCGGTCTGGGCCTGGATTGATAAAAAAACTTAAAGCTGGCGCAGGTAGTAACTAACCTCAAAGCCGACAAGGCCGGCTTGGGGCTGGATTAGTAAAAAAAAAATAAGGCTAGAGTCTGTAGTAAAAGTCGGAGTCGGCAAGACCGGCCTGGGACTGACTTAATAAACAAACTTAAGGCTAGCGTCGGTAGGAACTAATCCCGAAACCGGCAAGTCCGGGCTGAGACTAAATTAATAAAAAACCTTAGGCTAGTGTCGGTAGTAACTAACGTCGGTCTGGGCCTGGATTAATAAAAATAACCTAAGGCTAGCGTTGGTAGTAACTAACACCATAACCGGCAAGGCCGGCTTGGGGCTGGATTACTAAAAAAACTACGGCTATAATCGGTAAGAACTAACGCCGGGGTCGGCAAGGCTGCCCTGGGGCTGGATAAATAAAAAAACCAGAGGCAGGCGTCAGTATTATCTAAGGCCGGTCTGGGCCTGGATTAATAAAAAAAAACGTAAGGCTAGCGTCGGTAGTAACTAATCCCAGAGCTGGTAAGGTCGGCCTGGGGCTGAATTACAAAAAAAAGGTAAGACTACAGTCGGTAGTAAAAGTCGGATCCGGCAAGGCCGCCCTGAGACTGACTTTATAAAGAAATGGCCGGTCTGGCGCTGGATTACTAAAAAAACCTAAGACTAGCGTCTGTAGTAACTAATCCCGAAGCCGGCAAGGCCGGCGGGGGGCTGGATTAATAAGAAAAAACTAAGGGAGGCGTCGGTAGTATCTAACGCCGGAGCCGGAAAGACCGGCCTGGGACTGAATTAATAAAAAAAAACCTTAGGCTAGTGTCGGTAGTAACTAACGTAGGAGCCGGCAAAGCCGGCCTGGGGCTGGATTACTTCAAAAACCTACGGCTAGAGTCGGTAGGAACTAACGCCCGAATCGGTCTTGTGCTGGATTAATAAAAACACCTAAGGCAGGCGTCGGTAGTAACTAACGTCGGAGCCGGCAAATCCGGCCTGGGGCTGGATTACTTCAAAAACCTACGGCTTAGAGTCGGTAGGAACTAACCCCGGAATCGGCCTTGAGCTGGATTAATAAAAACACCTAAGGCAGGCGTCGGGAGTAACTAACGTCGGATCCGGTAAGGCCGGCCTGGGACTGGATTAATAAAAAACCTTAGGCTAATGTCGGTAGTAACTAACGTCGGAGCCGGTAAGGCCGGCCTGGGGCTAGATTACTTAGATTAAAAAATGTATATTATTAATAAAAAAAGATATACACCTTATACAGTATACACATACACGTCCCTGTTTATAAGGTGATGATTTACAAGAAAAATATGTTTTTTTTTCTTCAAGCCTGTTTGCCTTATTTAAATATATAAGTTAACCAAAGAGGCACAACAATAGAATACAAAAACAACATATCCTTATTAGTATCGCCATTTACGCTGCATCGCTGCAAATTATGCATTTCCTTGACATTTTTTGTAAAATACCGAAACCTTAATTATAATTTGAGATACAATGTATAGATACATTAATTATATACAATTTTTATAAATCAACCATTATAAAACAATTAAGAGGGTGTATAAAAAATTTTACAGTCAGCTTTTGATGTTTGCGTTTCTATAATTTGTGAAAAAAATTGTATTTAACTTCACCATAAGCAAAATGATTTGTTTTTCCAACTTTACGAACATTATGCTACATAAATTTCGCAAAAATTATAATTATAGCAAAAGTTATAAAAATGTAAATTAAAAAGGGTTAAACAAAAAGATCGTATTTTTGAAATGGTAATAAATTTCGAGTCGGTGAACAATTTTCAATTTCTTTCGTATCATTTTCTTTATTAGCATTTTGTTGTGGTTTTGTTGTTTTTTTATTAACTTTTTTGTTATTAAAAGGGATAAAACAAATGAGGTAATGAAATATAAGTTTATTGTAATGGCTAATTGTTTTTGAAACAAAATGTAATTACCACAAAAAAAATTAAAAGTTGGATTTGTAAATAAATTATTATACAGAAATAAACCATTCCTGATGAAGTGATAGCATAAATGATTTTAAGAAAAGGTAAGATTTGCAAGTCTATTACACCTTCCTATCTCTAACAAGAATTTAATAAATTATCGACATTTATTAACTAAT
The DNA here is from genome assembly GCA_963924605.1 of Malthinus seriepunctatus. Taxonomy (NCBI): domain Eukaryota; kingdom Metazoa; phylum Arthropoda; class Insecta; order Coleoptera; family Cantharidae; genus Malthinus; species Malthinus seriepunctatus. Next base: position 18,975,171 of record OZ004603.1, read on the forward strand.
ATTTTCAATCGAAGTAATAATTTAGTGAAAAATTACAAAGAAACTGTTTTGGGTGGTCTACACAAATTCTCCCATTATGAAGTTTTCTACACATCTCATCAAAATATTTTGTAAACAGAAATTGTTTATTTTTAAATTATGTACAACTTTTAATAGTAAATTTTCTTAATTCAGGCAATAATTATAGCAAAAAATTAGTCAAAAGTTACTAATTCTTTAATTTTATAAAATCTCTTATTAGGAGGCTCCTACATGTCTTATTGATCATCTTATTTAAATATTTTGTTAACATAAATTATTTAGTTTTGAATTATGTACAACTTTTATTAACAAATTTTCTTAATTCAAGCAATAATTTTAGCAAAAAAGTAGTCAAAAGTTACTAATTTTTTAGTTTTAAGAAATCTCTTATTAGGAGGTTCCTACACGTCTTATTGGTCATCTTATTTAAATATTTTGTTAATATAAATTATTTAATTTTAAATTATCTACAACTATTAATAATAAATTTTGTTGATTCAAGCAATAATTTTAGCCATAAATTAGTCAAAAGTTACTAATTATTAAGCTATATGAAATCTCTTATTAGGAAGCTGCTACACGTCTTATTGTTTGTTTTATTAAAATATTTTCTTAATAAATATTATTTAGTTTTAAATCATCTACAACTTTTGTTAACAAATTTTTTCGATTAAAGTACTAATTTTGACAATAATTAGTAGTCATAAGCTACTAATTCTGTAGCTCTTTGACCCTTCTATTAAAAATCTCGTACGTCCTTTATTATCCCTTTTACTGAAATATCTTGTGTACAAAAATTACTCATTTTTAAATTATCTATAGGCAATAGTAACAAATTTTTTCGATTGAAGCACTAATTTTGAGAAAAATTGAGTCTAAAGCTACTAATTCCTCTGTTGTAGCTCTAACGAGCAGTCTTATTAAAAAGCTCATACGCGGCTTATTATTCTTTTTATTGGAGTATTTTGTTAACAAAAATTATTCAGTTTTAAATTAGCCACAGTTTTTGCTCACAAATTTTCTCGAAACTAGCACTAATTAAACTAAACAAAAATTAAATCAAAAGCGACTAATTACCTATGTAGCTATATGACCCTTCGTATTAAAAAGCTCGCACGCCTCTTATTATTTTTTTTACTGAAATATTTTGTTAATAAAAATTACTCATTTTTAAATTATCTACAACTATTATTAATAAATTTTTAGATTCAAGCACTAATTTTGACAAAAATTTTGTCGAAAACTACTAAATTTGTGGTTCTACGACCCTTCTTATTAAAAACCTCGTGCACGCCAATTATTATTTATTTTAGAAAAATATTTTGTTAACATAAATTATTTATTTTTGAATTATCTACAACTTTTATTAATAAATTTTCTCGATTCAAGTACTCGTTTTAATGAAAATTGAGTTATAAAATAAGTTTTATATTCTACGAGCTGTCTATAATTAGAAAGCTTCTACGCCTCTTATTATTTATTTAACTCTAGTTTTATATTTGCTATTTCAGTCAGTAGGTAATTTGGTTACAAATTCATATAAAAATTACTAAACCATGACATCTCATCGTGTTTAAAAAGAAACTCATGCAAGTTACTCAAGCTGTCACAAATTTATCACAAAATTTGTTATTTAATATTAATATTTAAACAATTTACAAGTTACTATCACATTATTACATGTTTACGATAACATTTTACGTTATTAGCTCTTAAAATTGATGATGGTTATTAACTTATTAAATTTATATCCACTTATTCACTATTTAACTTCTTTACGCTTTTTAAGTTAAAATGCCTGAGCGCCTGAGCTAAGCAACCATTTCAAAACAGTGTAACCAAACAATGTATTAATTATCATCACCTTAATCAAAAATTTAAGGCTTCCCAACACGAACTAAAAGTTGCTTTCGAGAAAAAAATTATTTTTAACCAATTCAAGAGCAATCGAACGAGTTTAATAATTGAACGTGATATTAAAATTAATTTTTTTTTAAATTCGATTTTGAACTAAATTATAATAATTGAAGTGATTAGTTAATGCTAATTAATTGGAAAACATTTATCAATGGCCATATATCAATTTTATAATAATGTATATTTTGTATTATGGAAAATATACAGAGTTTGCGTGTTGTTTTAGTTTATAGTTATTGATTTATTAAGTTTCAACATATTTTATATAATTTTGAAATTTTCATAAAGGGTAATAAAGTTTGAAAAAATACAAAAAAATTTTCAACTTTAATTAACTGTGTTAATTTACGAGGTGCAAATCAAAAGTTTTTTGTTAAAAAAAAAATTATTTTTTGTAATCGATATTGATTTATTAGACTATTTGTATTACAGATTTATTTTATCTATCCGTAATACACACACATCAACTCAGCTGCTAACGTATTAGAAAAAAATGAAATGCGCATGCTTGATTATTTTTTAATTATTATTATTATTTATTTTCCCTCCTTTTCCCTTTATGTATATAAATCACATATCAATACAAAAATTATTGATTGTTTAGAATTTAATTGTTATGAAATTGTGCATCAGATCTGTTTTTGTAAATAATTTATATTATTTTATTTCTAATTGCTACATTATATGCATGTATTTCCTGCAATAATTTTTTTAGTTTAAAAAATACACATTTTATCTAAAAAAACTAGATTAAAAAATATTTGAAGGTTATACAATCTTGTATAAAAAAAGTAGCCATTTTGTTTTATAAAAACAATTGGTATGAAAAACAAAAATTGTTACATTTTTAACTGATTATTGACAAACATAAAAGTAAGAAGAGACGAACGATATAGGGCTCTTTTATGTCAAACGAACAACAAAAAGTTTTTTATGATTAAAAACAACTGCTTTTGTTAGGTTAGGTTATGTTAAATCATGTTAGGTTAGGTTATGTTAGGTTAAGTTAGCTTACGTTAGGTTACATTACCACTACATAAGAAAAAGAATTATTTAACAACAACAAAAAATATTTGAAGGTTATACAACACTTTATAAAAAAACGGTAGCCATTTTGTTTTATAAAAACAATTGGTATGAAAAACAAAAATTGTTACAGTTTTAACTTATAATTGACAAACATAAAAGGAAGAAGAGACGAACGATATAGGGCACTTTTATGTCACACGAGCAACAAAAAGTTTTTTAGGATTAAAACAACTGCTTTTGTTTGGTTAGGTTAGGTTGCGTTAGGTTAAGTTAGCTTAGGTTAGGTTTGATTACCACAACATAAAAAAAAGTCTTATTTAACAACAAAAAACATTTGAAGGTTATTCAGCACCATTTAAAAAAAAGTAGCCATTTTGTATTTTTAAAAACAATTGTTAGAAAAAAAGAAAATCGTTACGTTTTTAATTGCAATTAAATTAAGGTAATTATTATTAATTAAAAATTATTGCTAACAATTAAAAATTCGAGATGTTAATTAACAAATGAAAAAAATTATCATGGCTTACTTAAACGTTGATTTGATAATTTTCGATTTCCACTCGTTTTCTAAGCGAACTTTTAGGGTTCATTGATGAGCAATAAAATAATTTTTGTTTTATTTATTAAACTAAAGCGCTAATTGTTAGTTAGTTAACCACAACATGGGTCAGTATCAAATTACTAATTAATGTACGTAGGTTACTACTTTAGTTTAAGAGGGTTGAAGTGACACGTTTTTATCTTATTCTTGGTTAGTTTAAATAGGCAAACATTTTTTACACGTTTTAAAAATTTAAGGGTTGCGATTAAAAAATTATAATTGTTGATTTAGGTAAGTTTACACCTTTTTGGCTAATTTTTCATAACTTTTTGATAGTAACTTTGAAGACACGCTTTTACTGTATTAAAGCAAAACGGGGTGGTTATTTTTAGAAAAATCCATTTTGTATGAAAAATTCAAAAATAATTATTTATCAAGCAAAATTCAATCATTTTTTAACCATTTTTAAAATTGCAATTTCAATATGTGCACTTTAAATACCCAACAATTGCATTACGTGTCCTTTCACCCTTAAAATTCAATTTTGTTAATTTTAAACAAACTATTACTTTTTAATTGTGTTTCAAATTCAAAAAAAAATTTTAAAAACGCTTTTAAAATTGCATTGTTTTAAAAGTTATATTTTATAATATTTCAACCCTGCTGTAGTCATCAATCTACAAAAGGGATGATCAAAATCGACGTTGTAACATTTTAGAATTCGTGATGCATTTTTAGCCAATTTCGCAATTCAACATGGCTTCCTATACGATTGCAGTTGCATTTGAACTCGTGTATGTGTGTGTGTGTGGGGGTGCATCACCATGTGCATGATGTGGGTGGGGGCGTAATCTAGGGGTGAGATACATGCATGTGATATATTTCAAAAGGAGGCGGGGTTCAATGCTTATGTATAAACCACATAGGAATTCAGTATTGTGCTGCTTTTTACTCCAACATTTTACAAATACTACTCAAATTGTAAAAATATACTAAGGGATGTAAAAATATCTTTAATTTGATAAAAATTATTAACCGATAAATAATAATGAAAGTAAATTGCTTTCAAAACATTTTAAAATATTAACGACTAATGATACTCGACTCGACCATCTGTAAAATTAATAATAGACGACATTCAATTATATAGGTGAATGAAGAGTTATCAATACTCATGTCATACAAATATCGTTGTTATCGCCACAATAAAATTTACTAATTTTAATTAATAACGATTGAATTATATATTTCAGTTATAGCATTTTACAACTTTTTTCTAAAGACATCAGCGACATCGCATACCTAGTAGAAATTCGTTTACATACAACATAACAGTAAATAGTCATAAAAATGACTTATTTTAAATTTGTTGAGTTGGAAAGTATACATGATTGAAGTATGCGCCAATATACAGGGTGTTGCGTTTAAAAATTTGACAAAATGACGACTTTTACTGATAATATTCAGGAAAGTGTCTAAGTACAAAATTAAAAGTGGCAACATCTCAAGAATAGTCGATTTAATAATTAATCAAACGTCAAATAGTCTAGAATGTGTAAAATATACAGGGTGTTGCGTTTAAAAATTTGACAAAAGGACGACTTAGTAATAATATTCAGGAAAGTTTCAAAGTACAAAATTAAAAGTGGCAAAATCTCAAGAATAGTCGATTTAATAATTAATCAAACGTTAAATAGTCTAGAATGTGTAAAATATACAGGGTGTTACGTTTAAAAATTTGACAAAAGGACGAATTTAGTGATAATATTCAGGAAAGTTTCAAAGTACAAAATTAAAAGTGACAACATCTCAAGAATAGTCGATTTAGTGATAATATTCAGAAAAGCTTCAAAGTACAAAATTAAAAGTGGCAGCATCTCAAAAATAGTCGATTTAATAATTAATCAAACGTCAAATAGTCTAGATAATGTGTTAAATATACAGGGTGTTACGTTTAAAAATTTGACAAAAGGACGAATTTAGTGATAATATTCAGGAAAGTTTCAAAGTACAAAATTAAAAGTGGCAGCATCTCAGAAATAGTCGATTTAATAATTAATCAAACGTCAAATAGTCTAGAATGTGTAAAATATACAGGGTGTTACGTTTAACAATTTGACAAAAGGACGAATTGAGTGATAATATTCAGGAAAGTTTCAAAGTACAAAATTAAAAGTGGCAGCATCTCAGAAATAGTCGATTTAATAATTAATCAAACGTCAAATAGTCTAGAATGTGTAAAATATACAGGGTGTTACGTTTAAAAATTTGACAAAAGGACGAATTTAGTGATAATATTCAGGAAAGTTTCAAAGTACAAAATTAAAAGTGGCAGCATCTCAGAAATAGTCGATTTAATAATTAATCAAACGTCAAATAGTCTAGAATGTGTAAAATATACAGGGTGTTACGTTTAAAAATTTGACAAAAGGACGAATTTAGTGATAATATTCAGGAAAGTTTCAAAGTACAAAATTAAAAGTGGCAGCATCTCAGAAATAGTCGATTTAATAATTAATCAAACGTCAAATAGTCTAGAATGTGTAAAATATACAGGGTGTTACGTTTAAAAATTTGACAAAAGGACGAATTTAGTGATAATATTCAGGAAAGTTTCAAAGTACAAAATTAAAAGTGGCAGCATCTCAGAAATAGTCGATTTAATAATTAATCAAACGTTAAATAGTCTAGAATGTGTAAAATATACAGGGTGTTACGTTTAAAAACGTAGAGTTGATATTTAGATAAATGATGAATTTAGTCAATGAATACACTGACAATTAGACAAAACTGTGGAAACTTTTAAGACCTAAAAAACTCATTTTGATTCAACAAGAGTAAGAAAATATACAGAGTGTTTCATTTGGAAATATTCTTAAATTAACTTATTTGAAATACAACTACCTAACTGAATCTAGCATAATCTAACCTATCAAGCTAAATAAGCTCTTTTCGTACGTACAGATACGAACCTAACCTTACTTAGCTTATCCTAACCTAACATAACCTCATCTAACCTAACCTAGAAATGGAAATTTGTTAATCAGGTTTAGTGTCTTGATTTATTGGCTTGTTTATGGAAATATTTATCGGCCTGTTCATCTGTCCATCTTTAAGTTTATCTGCCTGTACATCTCTTTTCCTTTTCTTCTCTCAGCCTGTATGTGTCTCTTTTTCTCTTAATGTAACCATCTATTTGCCTCCATGCCTGTCTTTGTCTGCCCGTTCGTGCATCTGTCTATGTATCTATCAATTTCTTCATTTATTCACTTTTTATAGCATAATAAGCTTATTTCGCTTATAACTTTTGAACTACAAGAAATAAAGGGTTGAAATAAATTATATGGGTAGTCGAAAGACGCTCATCAATAAAAACTTTTATACCAACCCCCCAAATTGTCCAGATTTTAGACAACCTGTCGTAAACGATGTAAAGAATCTGCAATCTGCATTTCTTCATTTAACTGTTCAAATGTCTTCATATCGGCCATTAAATTAAGAATGTATCGAGATGGCTTCAGGGTGTTATCCATTTGCCTCGTACTTTCTCTAGAAGACATTTAATATAAATGTCGATACAGAAATAAATAAACGTGCCAATAGGTACAAGTTGACGATTATATTGTTCTTCTAAATATCATTCACCCTGTATATTTAAATCATGTTTTGTCAATTTAAAATAAAAACAAAACATACCTAGGTAGCTTTATATTTTTTAAATAAATTGCGGTGAAATCGAATTAAATTTTCTGTTTAATATTTTTAGGTTTTTGTTTTTAAAGTAACGCGATTTTGTTTTAATTTGTTTGTTTCATTTGTTATTAATTAATTTTTGTTTTTGGTCTACATTTTTTATGACGACTATGGAGTGCAATACATTTATGGTTGAACTTAAAACTAATTAAACTTTTTGTTTTAAAATTGGAAAATATCAATTTTGAATTTTTCCAAAATAGCATTATTTACTGGTTAATTTAAATTGTTTATTTAATTTTAATTGGTATAATGTTTTAGTATAAAACAAAATAATTTAACATAAATTAAAATACCAAAAATTAAACAAACATTCCAGATGCAAGCGCCTATTATTATGGTTGTGATAGAATAATACAAATCGATTTCAGTTGTTATGAATGCAAATATGTTACCCATAATGAAATATGGATTTCGAACTAATAATAATATATTCGGTAACATTCAACATAAAATATATTTTAGGAAAAAAATTTAATTAAAACAAAAAATTACTTTAATAACGATAAATCTCAAAAATTTATAGAAAAGCTTACACCCCATAAAGCACAGACTATTTGTGGAAAATGACTAAAAAAGGAGGTGCATCAAAAAACAAATGCTTTTATAATTGGTTTCATTTTGTGTAAAATTTCGAAACTTCAATAATGCTCAAAATTTGAATTATTTTAATGCACATTTAAAAATTCCATTTTCGTACGATATAAACAAAGTCGTTACGTTCTGTTGTGTTAAATTGCTTTTCACACGCTTTTTTCCAAAAAAAATTAAACTTTCAATTTTAATCGAATAGTTTCAACAGATGAGCTTTTTGAATAAAACTATTTCGTTTTATAACGACCGATGATTTCTGATATAAAGTTTTGCCAACCCTTCGATGAACGAGCCCGTTTTGATAGATACTGTTCGATATGGTTTTCTAGTCGTACATGTCGAGTATTGCTCTTGTTGGTTAACTATACTCGTAGCTAACAGAGTTTAGTGTTTAAAATTGATATTGTTCCACTTTGTTGCACTATATGATGCCTAGGCGTCGGTAGATTTGAAAATCGGGTTGTTGGAAATTTAGCATACGTTCAAATTCCCGTGATATTTACCTTATAAATGACACACGCATTTTAACCAAAATTAAATTTTAATTAGCCAACACGTAATTATTACCTTTCACTGACATTTGCGCATTCAAATCCTTTTTTTTTTTACTTTTTTCGCTATACAGTATTGCTAACGATAAAATTTATTTTTAATTTCAAAACTCACTTGATGAGGTCAAAAAATAAACTTTAATTTAAGATAAATTTAAGGGTTGATCACAAACTATTATAGTTACGGAATTATCAACGTTGCCAAATCAACAATAAGCTCTTATTGAGTTACAATTAACAAAACCCTTTCGCAACCCTCCTTTAACAAAGCTAATGTAAAATTAAGGACAGATAGTGTGCATGTACAGCATAGTGGTAACTTTAGTCCAGACGACTGTTTAGTTGTTAGTTCTAATGCAATTTTAAATTATATGGGTCAATTTATCAAATCAATTTCTAAGAAATAATTTTCGACGTACAAATATTAATTCTCAACTGTAAATTTTAAAAACACCCTGTATGGATGTACTTTATAATTTTTTTAACCGTTGTGTTTTTAATTTTTAACTTCAATGGATCTGTCTATTCGTTTAATTTTTTATCTGTCCATGAAAAGCGTGCCTTTTACGAGCCGTTACAGTTCCACCAGAAAAAAAAAAGTGTGTTGAACGGTCGCTCTATCTCGGTTAACATTTTTGTCTGTTGTCATTTCTGTTTAGTACAGTCAGCCTCACAATTATTGGCCACCATAGATATACGCCAGGGTGTTTATTAGCCAATAAACGAGAAAAGTACAGAAGGTGGGGTTGTTGATTTACTACTTTTTGGCAAAATAAAGTTACCCTTCAATTTAAGTAGGGGTGTTATAATGGTTTCATCCACAATTCGTGCTGGGCTTATAGCCAGGGTGGCCATTAATTGTGAGGCTGACTGTACCTATTTTTTAACAACACTGCTACTGCTGCAAGAAGCAAACAAAATCTCTGATAAGACGAGGCTAGAAGGTGGCGTTTATTATTCATTTCTTAACTATCTTAAAAAAGCCGTAATTGGTTAAATATTTTGCCACAAGTTTTTAAACTTAGTTGACGTATTTTCCGGGCTCTTGTTGCTCCTAAGCGCTATAGCTGTAGCAAAACCTAAATGTAAGGTACTGCTAGGCGGTTTATCTGCTCATCATCAATCTGTTAGTGAAAATTTGTTATTTAATCTGCCTCTTATCCGTCTCTCTATCCACTTGTCTATATGTTTGTTCATTCGCCCATTACCTTTTTTGTAGGTATATCTGTAAGGGTCAGAATTATAAACAAAGGTTGAAACTCAACCTAAGGTTAGCTTGCATTTTAGTTTAACATAATTGGACCAAATAGTGAAATTGACGTTTATTTGTAATTTTAACTTACGGTTGAGTCAACCTTGGTTAACTAGGCTTTATAATACTAGCCCAAAGTCTATTATATCTGTTCACTGCCAGCACTTTGGGCCGGCTCCCAGTTTATCTTTCTGCAAGTTGTCCATGTAGAGTCAGCCTCAAAATTCTTGGCTACCCTGGCTATACGCTAGGGTGGTTATTAGTCAACCACGACAAAAGGACAAAAAGGGAGGTTGTTGATTTACTACTTGTTGGCAAAATAAAGTTACCCCTTAATTTTAGTAAGGGGTCTTATGATGGTTGCATCCACAATTCATGCTAATTATAGTAGGGTGGCCAATAATTGTGAGGCTTACTGTAGTTGTCTATACAGTCCCGTCGACTGGATGTAGCATAGAGACAGACTACCTCATGGCATCTCTTATTAAGGCCTTTTAAATCCCAAGACGCACTTTGAAGAGCAATTTTTCTATTCAGTGCAATCTTTTTCTTTTTTTCTAAGCAATCTTTCGCTGTGCTTTATTTCCTCTCAATGCACGTCTTCACAAGGAATATTGTCACACATAGAAATGAGTTCGAAGAACGTGCGTTGATTGACGAGCTCATCGAGAGTTAGTAGTCAGTCGGAAGTCGTGATGGACTAGTTGGAAGTTGCTAATTGGTTAAGTTTTCAGTCAGACGATTTGTTGGGATTGAGAGAACGAGGAGCCCTAGTTAACGACTGAGAGGAAGAATGGCGCAAATTTAACTCGTAATTAAAGGTAAACATGCATTTTATTGGAACTCTTGGCGCAAAGTCCCAATAATCCTGGTACAACCTGAGAGTCCCTCAGAAGTCACGACACAAGTCGTGACAATATAGAAATTCCCTTCGCTTCACCTTAGTGCGTCTAGTTGGCCTCTCGAGTTATGAATCAGGAATCACGCTCTATGTTTATCTGTTAATTAGTTGGATGGCAGCAAATTTATAACCACTTTAAGAGGTGGACTTTAGATGGCATTAATTTTAGCTCTGAATTCAGTGTTAAAACTAACGCTAATCTAAGAGCCATTTAACATTGACTAAACGTCATACTAAATTTTTAGTACTGGATCGGTGCAAGAGAATTTTTTACAGGAATCTGAGCTTTGAAGTCTTGCGTTAAAGCTCAGCCTTCTGTAAAAAAAATGCTTTAGCACCGATTCAGTACTATAAATTTAGTTTGACGATTAGTCCATGTCAAATGGCTTTAAGACTATTTAATCTTGAGTCTAAAAATCTCTTACCAAAACTCAAAAGAAAATTTGTGACACTTTTATCGGTAATACCCCCTTTCCAACTAACACACCTGTTAGTTAGCTACTCTCTCTATATATTGTCCGCCTGTCTGTCTGTAGTTACACTTCTCAATTAGTTGGCCAAGTCTAGAAAAAGATTTATGATAGGGAGAGAGCATTTCATGGAATGATTTGGGGCTGATAAGGTACGACAGTTATATCAGCAATTGCATATGTGTAGCTGATCCCAGACTGGCCCACTTCAGCCACCCTTTATCATTCTTATAAGCTTACTCTTCTTGCTGTGTTCCTACTACTTCTTGTAAGTATTATCAATCGATTGCCATGATAGCTCTAAATCATTTTTTTTCAACGTCCCTATGTTAAAATGTATTTCCTAAAATAGCCTAGAAGTGACGTCATCATTTTTTTTGTAATTATGTGCCTCTGCTCTTGTATTTATAAATTTGTCCGTCAGCTTGTGTGCCTTTCTAGTCTTTCTGTTTATTTACCTGCCTGTCTGTCTCTTTGCTTTTTCATCGATCTGTACAACTATAGATTTCATCATTTTCAGTTCTGCCTATCTAGGCATCATTGAGCCTGTTCTTGGTATGTCCATCTATCATATCAATTTCTCTGTCTTTCCATCAAAAGTCAAGCTATGTATCGTTTTAAACGTCTAACCTAAGCTAACTTAACCTAATCTAACCTAAGCTAGCTCAACTTAATCTAACCTAAGCTAACCTGACCTTTGCTTCGGAACCTTCTGTTCCGTTTCGCCTCTTTATCAGGACATATTCCATGTCCTTCAAGTCTTTTGCTTCTTTATCTATCAACAGTCGATCTGTTAAGTGTTTAGTTCAGTCCACCTCGGCGTATTGGTCTGTCAAGCGCTTACATACTAGTATTTTTATTTCTTCATTTATATAGGCACACCCACATAGCCTGCTTGTCCGTAGGTCGGTCTGTTGGTGTTCCAGTTTGTTTGGCCTTAAATAACCCGTTTACCCATCTTTCCGTTTGCTTTTATGCCCGTTCGTCTGTGGTGTTGTTTATTTCCCGAAACGTTTTGCTTTTTTTACTATTTGTCAGTATGTCTGCCTTTCAGTCGTTTATTTAGTTTAGTCCGTCAAAATAACATAAGATACCTTCCAGAATCCATTAAAATTTCGAAATATTTTTTCTAAAACTTCAAATGCCGAAATTTGTGTCTCTGATGCTTTTAGTTTTCTCTTAAAAATTTATTTGATTACATACTCTTTAAAGGGTTTAAGCCGTTCTCATGTGAATCATTACCTACTTCAGCTAACTATTTCGAACTAATTAATATTTCCCGAGAGCAAATTATCTTAGAAAGTAAAACAAAATTTAAAAAAATGTACTTTTTATCGATGTAGCACCCCTTTATATTTTTTAACTTTTATTATTAAGAAAAATATATTCGTATAATAGCCAATAAAAGTAGTCAATTAAGTGGCTACTGGATGGTAAAAATTTTGCATAAAATTTTACCCAATATTACGTGACTTGAATATAAAGAAAAAATTATTATTAGTAAAATTCAGAATTTTTACATTGCGGCTAATTAACTTAAAAAAATAAATTAATTGTTGTAAACAAAATTTATTTTTATTTACCAATTTTCGCTCAAAAACGACCATTTGATTAAATAACTTAAAATTAGCTACAGGAAATTAACACCTTTTCCACTTTAATTCGTAATTTCAAAAAGGGGTCGTTAATTTGCCGCTAGTGTATTTTTAAGAAATATAGGAAAGTCACTATCTAATTTGAAATATTAAAGACATTTAACTTTTTACACCTTTTTTCATTCATCTTTATATTTGATAATAGCCGTGTATGTCTTTGAATATTAATGAATAACCAAATCCTCCCCTAATTTTTTCTTCCTCCACTCAACATACTTATAAAAAAACTGAAGCGTTTCAATTTTAATAATATAAAAGTAAAATCAATAATAAAAGTAAAAACATACAAAATTAATTACTTATCAACCAAATAAATAGTTAATTATTGAAAAAGTACGATAAGGGTTGAAAATTTTAAAGGTCTACTATCACGATGGTCAGTCTTTAAACTTGATTAAAAAGAAAATATTCAATTTCGTTCTTATTAAACGATTAGGGTCCGTTTAGATGGCAATCAATTTGTGCGTATATACTAACTTAACTATAGACAGAGGGTAGTTTTTTTTGGGTGCATTTTTTCTAATTTTATCTCTTCAACAGTTCAAATCGAATCATTTTTAATTTTTTATTTAAGCGTTTCGTTTTACTTTTTTTAATTGACTTACGCGTGGGGTAAAATTATTTGACCTTAGGGGTTGAAATCTTAAAATTAAAAAAAAATGTAATTAAAACTCACCAGTATGTAATCGAGTGTGTTGTTGTACATGACTAAGTTGCTTGAAGCGCCTATCACAATAGGAACATTTATAAGGCTTTTCTCCAGTATGTACTCGTATGTGTTGAACTAACTGGTGATTGCTGCTGAAAGATTTGAGGCATTGTTGGCATTGGTGAGGTTTTACGTCCGATCTTCCAGTTAGCTCTCTTGCATGCATTTGCATCGCCGACTTGTGCATGAAGATCTGAAAATTTCAAAGTTTACGTTAGTCATTTTGTTTAACAAAAGGCGCCGTAATTAAAGTGTAATGTAAAGAGTGTTATGTTCAAGTTTGTGGTTTTTCTTTCTTTAAGAGAGTGGAGAAAATTTTAAATGTTCGTTTTGGGACTTTTTATGACTATAAATAGCAATTATTTTCAACAACATAAAAATATAATAGGAAAGAGTGAAAAGGTGCCGTTTTTGAAGCTTTTCCTTATATCTCATAAACGGTGGGTGCTAGAGAAAAAATTATTATTAGTAAAACGATAGCTTATCAAATTTCCTACAAGATTGTTTAACTTATTATTCGCTTTTCCCTATAATTTTTCACATATCAGGCCGCAAAAATCGTTAATGTATGAAAAACAAATTTGCGTCATGTTTTTTATCAAACTTTTGCCTCTAGCACCTCAGCCCTTCGTTTTACAGTAAAACTGTAAGGAATAGAGAAAAAATGAATAGAAATAATTTTGTAGAAAATTTTATAAGCTTTCATTTTGTTAAGAATAATTTTTTCCCTAGGACCCACCGTTTTGAAGATATAAGCAAAAACCTCCAAAAGGAGATCGTTCCATCCCCTTCCCTCCCTAAGCCATATAGCTAGGACTGTAAACTTGTAGAATTTTTACCTACCAAGTAAAAATCGTAGGTAAACGTAGGTTAACGTGTTTGAATAAATAAATTGAAAACAATTCGATTTTTCCCTAAATAATTGAAATTTCAAATTTTACTAATTGGTGTAAAGTAAGTAGTTAGTTGTTTAAATATTAATGAAAAAATGTTTTAGGGGTTGTTTAAAAAATCGAACTTAGGCGTACTTATTATTTTAATAATAAGTGAATGAATTGTCTCTTTTTTAAGAAAAAGGAAGATAAAAATTATTTGATAATATTTAATCTTAAAAATGTGTAATGGGCCATCATCGCGTCTCTTTAATTTCTTTCCAACTTTTTCCTCTTAACCCGTCGTTTCCGTTTTTCGTTTTGCCCTCTCGTTTTTAATCATAGAGCTTTGCAGATTTCGACGCTTTACCTGCCGTTTTAATTCGTCATTATTAAAATAATACTTCAGTTTTAATATTACATTACGAAAATCTTCAAGACTGCAGTTTTTAACTAACTTTTATAATCAAGGGGTTGAAGAAATTTTTTTTTAATTTTTGATTTTTACCTCGACTTCCAAGTTACAATTTAAAACGGCCCTTTAAAATTTAAATTAAAATTAAAATTAAAAAAAAAGTTTTAATAGAAAAATACTACAATTAAACTACTCAACTCATCCTTATGTAACATACGGCAAACAGTTTAATCGTTTGGTTGTTTATTTTGTATAACGTTGCTAGCTTACTGCTTTACATTTTCTAACATCTGCTTCAATATTTTTTTTTATATAAAGATTGAACAATTAAAGTGAAAACGCATATTGGTCAATGCATTTACTCCTACACGTTACTCGAGAAACCCAATTATTATACTTCCTGTACATTCAACACCAAAAATGCACTTTAAAAACATCTTATCTATATTCAAAAAACCGTTAGGTGTTACCTTAATGATAATTCTCACGCTTAACATTAACAATTTAAATATAAGAATTTTTTTTTTAATTTAAATATTTTTGAAATTATCTTTTCTTCGACTGAAAGAATAGAATTTCTGCCTAATTTAGCTCAAATATACGTCTTTGAACTTATATTAATCAACATACTTGAAAAAGTCAAAAATTGGCCCAAAAAGAAAATTTTGCGACGTTGCCAATTTTGAAAAAAAAATCGCTAATTGTTGGTTATTATTCGTTTCTAGAGAATATCGCTAAGGAGAAATAATTTGCAAATATTTTTTATACAGAAAGATTCGTTATAAAATTTTCTTCAATTTTAATCTCTTGCAAAAATTTGGAAAAAGCCACCGTTTTTGAGTTATATGCTCTCAAAGTGGACTAATGGAAATTAAATGGGTGTTGCTTAATAAATTTGGATTGTTTTTACATTTTTAATTTTAAAAATATACAAAAATGCTTTTAATCGCTTTGAGAAATCCTAAATTTTAATTTAAAAAAATTTCGCGGCGTTGCCAAATCTGAAGCAATTAGCAAATTTTTGAAAACTTTGACAAATTTACAAATTTTCTTTCTCACTTTTAAAACACAAAAACAATTATAAACGTAAAAAACTTTCAAAAAACCTATTTTGCAACGTTGCCAATTTTAGCTCTTATCAACTTCTAGAGAATGTCACTAATTTAATAGATACAATAATAATTTTTCCTAATATAATATAATCACAATGAATTAAATTGTAAGAATTTTAGTAAAATGTAAATTTTGCGGTGTTGCCATAACTGAAGCAATTAGCAATAATTGTCAACTTTTTGAGGCATTTTTCAATATCAATAAAATCTCGCTTAGCTATAAATTATATGAAAATGCTTTGTAAGCAAAAAAACAGCCATTAAGTGGTTAAGTTTAAGATTTTCATTTAAAGGAGAATTTTGCGGTGTTGCCAAATGGAAAGCAACTTTTTGAAAACTTGAAAAAAATATAAAAATAATTTTTTTAGTGTTAACGTCAATGCTCTACAGAGTTATTAATTTAAGCAATTTTGATTTTTAATTTTCATTCAAAGGAAAATTTTGCGGTGTTGCCAAATGGAAAGCAAATTTTTGAAAACTTGAAAAAAATATATAAAAAAATGTATTTTTTGTGTTAAATTTATTCAAAGCTCAAAAGAGTTATTAATTTAAGCAATTCTGATTAAAGACATTTTTGCGGCGTTGCCAATTGTGACAAAATTAGCAAAACGCCAACTTGACAAATACATAAAAATTATTTTTTGCGGTGATTTAAGCCCATAACAAAATACTAACTTTAAGAATTTTGATTAAATCGAAAAACATTTTTACGGCGCAGTTAAAAGGCATAAAGTAGCTACCAAATTTTCATGCAGCGTTGCCACATTTCAATCAATTATATCCTTAAAGTGTGGAAAATTAATAAAAATTGTTTTTTAACGTAATTTAAAAGTATACAAGACCTAACTAATGTAACTAGTGAATATGAATAAAAGTTTGTGACGTTGCCAACCAAAAAACTATCGGCCCATTACAGAAAACTTAAAAAAATATATGAAGATTATTCTTTTTTACAATTAAAAAACATAAAATAGTTGTTATTTTTTAAAAATTGCAGTAAGTACATAATTAAGCGACGTTGCCAAGTCTAAAACTACAAGTTACGAACTCAGCAATATTTTTAACTTGATCGATATGGACGATATGCAGCCGAACTTGTTCAAAAAAATATTTTTAAATTTAAAAAAATATTGTTAGCGTTCACTTGTTTTTTAGACTCAGACTCAGAAGACAACGCTAACTTTGATAGTCTCTTTTCTTTAGCAGGAAATTTATTAAAGTATACCTATTGTTAAGATGTAAACTTTTGTGTTTACTAAAATAGCAATTTGGTAAAACAAACAAATTAACACTATTTTGTATGTAAATTATAGTAATAAAACAAGACTTTGCGACGTTGCCAAAATGTCAATCAAACGTTTGCTCTTTATCAAATTCTCATCAGTTTTCGCCTTGAAATATCTTAAATTCTATTAGACGTTTCAAAATGATTGGAATTTAACAAACGTAAATATCATTAAATTATACAGGGTGGTTCAAAAAATATATTATTAATGATGAACTTAAATAGTATAGTTTTTGATGTACGACGAGAATAATTAGTTGATTTTATATTGCTATTGAAGGTTAGCTTATCGTTTTTGAAAACACCCTGTATATTTAAAGGGTCATTTTGTATAAAATTGTGGACACGTAATTAAATTGTCTACGTAATACTAAAACAAATTACAGCTTGTGCGTAAATTTTTAAATAGTAAAATTAATACATAAATTGTCTCGACAACCCCTAAAAATTCATCAACCCTCAAACTTTGTTTTTACCTCTGTAATTTTATAAACGTACATCAATAATTAATTATTTCCATTATATTACATTAACCCATTAACGGCCAAGGTAATAAATAATCCCAATTTTCAAAATTTTTTTATTGAAACATATTCAAAATACATTCATTAAGACTAATTTAAAAAAAAAATTTCAAAATTTTTTATGTGGAAGGAGAAACGGTAGGGTGCGTATACGCACCTTTGGCGGAAAGTATAGTTAAAAGTTTGAAATTTTATAATATAAATTTTTTTTTATTATTTATTTTTATTTATTTTATTTATTAGCAAAGTAAGCTATTTTTTCTATGAAAATTTTCTAAATAATCTGTGTGCCCAATAACTTGTATTTTTTACACACATATAGTATTACTTTTACATAATGGACATTTTCTTCTTACGCTACCATCTTCTATTATAATAATATGGCGAATATTGTAAAATATTATGACCTTTGGTAAAGCGGCTCTAGAAGGCCTGCCATCTGTTGAACTGCTAGATGCTATAATAATGTCTTCCGCAACATCAGGATTTTCTGCTTCTCCACTAAATTTCAACAAGCTCAGCACTAATTGCGAGCGAGAGTCTAATTGGGAAATACCATGAAATACTCAGTGGCCACTAACACTTTTTACCTCTTATTCCAAAACCGTAGATTACAATTCCATTATCATGCAAGTCCACTCCCCCATGTATTTATTATACTGATTTATGACATAAGGCTGCTGTAGAAGAACACCCTTGCATTCCTTGTATCGTTCCACTAAAACCTCCAAATTAGGATCAAATTCACATCTGTAATACTCTCGTCTCTTTTTTACATGGTTTTGCTATCGTCATTCATCGGGGCAATCAACAGTGCGATTTTCCCTCACTGTGTCCGTTGCAAAAAAATTCTATTCCTTTTAAACAATCAAAAAGAGCGTAAGATGAGAAAAAGTTATCAAATAAAACAAGAAAAAAACTGTATGTTGTTGTGGATTTTCGACCATGAACCAGAACAACCCTCGCCCCTAATCTAACATTAGGTTCCGTTTTTTTGCGCTATATACCTATTCAATAGACCTAAATAAATAGGCGACTATCCAAACGAAGACACTATAGCTAAAAAACCGAATTTAATTGGTTTTCACAAGAATGGCGACCAAAATAGAGCATCGTTTCTTTTCTACAACAATGCCGAACTGTCTAAATTTTTGACTTATAATTTAAAAAATGGGTGCCAATCTTCTAAATCTATCGTTCTTGAGTAGCAGGGTGTGATTTCGTTATGTGGTAATATTTAAAAAAATATGTAAAAAATGTCAAGTTATTGGGCACACAGATTATTTAGAAAATTTTCATAGAAAAAATAGCTTACTTTGCTAAATAAAATAAATAAAAATAAATAATAAAAAAAAATTTATATTATAAAATTTCAAACTTTTAACTATACTTTCCGCCAAAGGTGCGTATACGCACCCTTTAGATAAACATACAAGTAGGACCATCTATTTTCAAAAAAATTGACAAAAACGCAAAGTAGTGTTTTAAACTTACTTATTTTCTTCAAGTCTAGCAAAAAATAAATAATTATTATTCCAAAATAACTTCAAAAAAAATTTTTTTGTAGAAGTGGTCGTAATTGGTTAAAATATGCGATTTTTAGAAAATTTTAAAGGGGTGAAAATGTGAGATTTATAATTTAAAAAAATTTTTTATATATTCTATGAACTGTTAAAAAAAATATCTGTAAAAAAAAATTTTCAAATTAGTGCCCCTGATCCCACAAAAAAATTAGATAAAAAGGGTGCGCTGGCGCACCTTTGGCGGTTAATGGGTTAAGTAAAGAATATATTTAGGAAAAAAAATTTTATATAAAAAAGAAGTATTACAATTTGTGCACATATTTCTTTCATCATTCCCAAGGGATAAAAAAGACATTACGCTTCTGTTTCTAGTAAATGAAAAAAGCAATTTAAACCACAGTAGTCATACATCATACCGTTAATGCTGCAGATGTCTTGAGCGTTTTAAAATAAATTTTAATTTTTGTTGGAATTGTAACGATACTTTTTGTAATAGCAATAAAAAGAGGTTTTTTACCTCAAAAAAATTTATAAAAAAAAGAGAATAGGGGAAATTAAATACAAGGTATTATTTTAATCTGGATAAAAGGTAAAGAGTTATATTAATTATACTAAAAATTATATGCTCTTGTTTCCTTTTACTTACTTTAAAAATCTTTAAATAAATTACTTATACGTGTGATAACACTTTTGGGTGAATTGCGTGTTATTTTAAAAGTGGGAAAGAAGAAGAAGAACAAGAATCTAATTTATCATTTAAATTTATGTTATTTCCAAATTAACAAGATTTAAAGCTATAGGTAAGATATAGAGGTCCTTTTATAGGTATAAAGTTGATTTAAAAAAAAATAAATGTGTGGAAGAAATTGTCGATTCTTTCAAAGCGTACGATACCTACGTAAAAATTAATTAATTAATCATATAATAACTGAAACTTGAATTCGGTCGATTCTGTAAAAAATTACGCTACTTCAAAATGATTTTTCTACAAATAGTGAGAGTTGTAAAATGTGGTTTATTAAACTATTAATTTAACAAACTGTAACATACGAATTTTTTGAGAACTTAGAATATAAATCAATAAAAGTTGAAATCAGTTGATTTTTTAGAAGCGGGTGATATCTGAAAATCATTTCGATACAAAAAGTGTTAGTAAGAACTGTGATTTGTCTTCATAATTAGTTTAAAAATGTCTAAAATAAAAATTCTTTTTTTGAAAAATTATATTACTGAAAGCTAAAATCAGTTGATTTTTTAGAAACGGGCTATCTTAAAATGATTTTGCTACAAAAAGTGTTAGTTAGAACTGTGATTTGTCTCTAAAATCAAAATTCTTTAAGAGCATTTTAAAAAAAAATATATCACTCAAAGCAGAAATCAGTTGATTCCTTAGAAACGGGCACTATCTAAAAAAAATTTTATCACAAAAAGTGTTAGTTAGAACTGTGATTTGTCTTAAAATTAGTTTAACAATCTCTAAATTAAAAATTCGTTAAGAGCATTTTGAGAAAATGTATCACTGAAAGCTGAAATCAGTTGATTATTTAGACGCAGGTGATATCTTAAAATGATTTCAATACAAATAGTGCTAGCGAGAACTGAAAATTTGCCTCTAAATTACTTCAATACTCTCTAAAATAAAAAAATTTTATAAAATTTATTACTGCAAGCTGAAATTAGTTGATTCTTTAGAAACGAGCGATACCTTAAAATGATTAAGATACAAATAGTGTTAGATTGTTATAGCTGCAATTTATCTTAAAATTAGTGTAACAATCTCTAAAACAAAAATTCTTTAAGAGGATTTTGAAAACATATGTTACAGAAAACTGAAATCAGGTGATTTTTTAGAAGCAGACGCGATTTTGAAATGATTTTAATACAAGTAGTGTTAGCTAGAACTGCAAATTTGCCTCAAAAGTACTTCAATAATCTCTAAAATAAAACTTTTTTAACGGCACGTTCAAGAAAATTTGTAACTACAAGCTGAAATCAGTTGATTCTTTAGAAGCAAGCGATATCTCAAAATGATTTCGATACAAAAAACGTTAGTTATAACTGTGATTTGTCTTAAAATTAGTTTAACAATTTGTAAATTAAAAATTCGTTAAGCACATTTTTAGAAAATATATCACTGAAAGCTAAAATCAGTTGATTCTTTAAAAGCAGGTAATATCTTAAAATGATTTCAATACAAATAGTGCTACCGAGAACTGAAAATTTGTCTCAAAATTACTTCAATAATCTCTAAAATAAAAAGTTTTAACGTGCCGTTTTAGAAAATTTATTACTGCAAGCTGAAATCAGTTGATTATTTAGAAACGAGCGATATCTTAAAATAATTTCGATACAAATAGTGTTTGCTAGAGCTATGATTTATCTTAAAATTAGTTTAACAATCTCTAAATTAAAAATTCGTTAAGAGCATTTTGAGAAAATATATCACTGAAAGCTGAAATCAGTTGATTATTTAGACGCAGGTGATATCTTAAAATGATTTCAATACAAATAGTGCTAGCGAGAACTGAAAATTTGCCTCTAAATTACTTCAATACTCTCTAAAATAAAAAAATTTTATAAAATTTATTACTGCAAGCTGAAATTAGTTGATTCTTTAGAAACGAGCGATACCTTAAAATGATTAAGATACAAATAGTGTTAGATTGTTATAGCTGCAATTTATCTTAAAATTAGTGTAACAATCTCTAAAACAAAAATTCTTTAAGAGGATTTTGAAAACATATGTTACAGAAAACTGAAATCAGGTGATTTTTTAGAAGCAGACGCTATTTTGAAATGATTTTAATACAAGTAGTGTTAGCTAGAACTGCAAATTTGCCTCAAAAGTACTTCAATAATCTCTAAAATAAAACTTTTTTAACGGCACGTTCAAGAAAATTTGTAACTACAAGCTGAAATCAGTTGATTCTTTAGAAGCAAGCGATATCTCAAAATGATTTCGATACAAAAAACGTTAGTTATAACTGTGATTTGTCTTAAAATTAGTTTAACAATTTGTAAATTAAAAATTCGTTAAGCACATTTTTAGAAAATATATCACTGAAAGCTAAAATCAGTTGATTCTTTAAAAGCAGGTAATATCTTAAAATGATTTCAATACAAATAGTGCTACCGAGAACTGAAAATTTGTCTCAAAATTACTTCAATAATCTCTAAAATAAAAAGTTTTAACGTGCCGTTTTAGAAAATTTATTACTGCAAGCTGAAATCAGTTGATTATTTAGAAACGAGCGATATCTTAAAATAATTTCGATACAAATAGTGTTAGTTTGCTAGAGCTATGATTTATCTTAAAATTAGTTTAACAATCTCTAAAACAAAAATTCTTTAAGAGGATTTTAAAAACATATATCACAGAAAGCTGAAATCATGTGATATTTTAGAAGCAGACGTTATTTTGAAATGATTTTAATACAAATACTGTTAGCTAGAACTGCAAATTTGCCTCAAAAGTACTTCAATTATCTCTAAAATAAAACTTTTTTAACGACACGTTCAAGAAAATTTGTAACTACAAGCTGAAATCAGTTGATTCTTTAGAGGCAAGCGATATCTCAAAATGATTTCGATACAAAAAGTGTTAGTTATAACTGTGATTTGTCTTAAAATTAGTTTAACAATTTCTAAATTAAAAATTCGTTAAGCACATATTTTTAGAAAATATATCTCTGAAAGCTGAAATCAGTTGATTATTTTGATACGGGGGCTTTCTTAAAACAATTTCGATAAAAATAGCGTTAGTTAGAACTGCAAATTACTTGCCTAACAATTACTTCAATTCTCTAAAATAGAAAAATTTTAGCGTTAGAAAATTTATCACTACTAGTTGAAATCAGTTGATTCTTTAGAAGCGAGCGATATCTTAGAATGATTTCGATACAAATAGATTTTGCCTCAAAATTACTTTAATAATCGGTAAAATATGAGTTCTTTAGATAA
This sequence comes from Malthinus seriepunctatus, assembly GCA_963924605.1. Lineage (NCBI taxonomy): Eukaryota > Metazoa > Arthropoda > Insecta > Coleoptera > Cantharidae > Malthinus > Malthinus seriepunctatus. The sequence goes on from OZ004603.1 coordinate 18,998,255, forward strand.
GTTAAAAAAATACATTAAGTACTGAAAATTAAAATCAGTTGATTTTTTTAGAATAAAGCTATATCAAATTGATTTGGATACAAATAAAACAAAATTGTTTAAAAAAGCTCAAAATTAAGATTTCGCCATTGCAATCATTTGATTTTTTTAAGACGACCATTCAAACGTCAAACCATTTGGCGACAAATCAACATCCTTTCAAGGCCCGACGCATGTTAAAATAATAATAAACGAAGGTAAGTATTAAAATATAGTGTTAAACAAAATTTTATTATTTAAGCAATTAAAATCCATCGAAAGAATAAAAGTTTAAGGTTAAAATTATTTTTTTTAACAATTTTATGAACACTTTACCTGATGAGAATAATCGAATGAAACTGGTGGTGTAGGAAAAGAGGAAAGTTGATAAAGAGCAGTTTGCATTGGTATAGATCCTTCTGATGTGTTAACATTTTGTAAACTTGATTCTACGTTATCAAAAGGTAATGAAGTTGAATTATAAATTGAATTTAAAGGTGCCCATGCTGTTTTGTACATTTTTTGTACCTATGTACTACATTACTCGAGTGGCGCTTTTTTTAAATATTAAAATTATTAATTTCGAGCACGATTTTATTCAATAATTTATTAAAATTACAACTTAATTGTTTCGATATTATCGATATATTAGGTATTAACCTAAGCAACCGTTTCATAACAACTAAAGCAATTTTAAAACTATTTCTCTATACATAATTATTAAATACAACAAATCTTAATGTTTTTATTTTAGATATGGGTAAAATTAGAACGGATTATAATTAAACGGCAAGATAGAAAACATGTAAATTTTGAATTTGTTTTAAATGCAAGCGTCCAACTAATTATCCTTTAATTACAATAAGTTGCATTAATTAAACATGTGCATTTCTTTATATGATAAACTATATGTAGGTCAAATTTATTCATGATAATAAATGTGAAAAATATGAATTTTTTGAAAAATTTGTTTTTATCTCACTGCGTACTTGATCTAACGTACTCTTGTTTAGTTGTTGGTTTAAACTATGAGTAATTATTATTATTTAATGTTTAAAGAAAAATCTTCCAAGATTTTTATAAGCACTGCTAATAATTACATCCTCTATCCGTTTAAATTCACCTTAAAATTATTTTTATTGTTCTACACATTAGAGCTTAACTTTTGGGTCAATTTTAAATGTTGTCGTGTATAAGGCGAGAATGATTCGATGTAATCGTTAGAAAAGTATACAAAAATGTCAACTTGATCTTCTGCACGTTTTCCATATACAACATGAGTTTATTAACTGCTATTGAGTCGTATAGTAAGATTTGTGACCTGAACCAACATATTTCGTTTTTAAGCAAAAGTTATAGTTCAAGTAAGTAGGCTATCAGAAATATTTTAGAAGTTTCCGCTATCAAATTTTATGCCCTTTAATACTTAATAGAAGTAAAATTAACCTAGCAGCACTTCTTAAGAAGATATGTTGGGGAGAGACATGATAAGATGTGTAGGACCTACACCAACACGTTATATCGTTTTTACCCAAATTTTGCACTTTAACCAGGCATGTTATTAAAAATATTTTACAAGGTGCCGGTAGCAAATTTTATCCTCTTTAATTCTCATTAAAGGTAAAATTGCCCTAGGAGCGCTCGTTAAGAAGATATGCCCGGGAGAGACGTGGTAAGATGTGCAAGACCTGAACGAACACGAAAAGGAAGTTTTTAACCAAATTTTTCACTTCAACTATACTATGCAAGTTATTACAAATATCTTACTAGATACCGATAGCAAATTTTACCCTCTTTAATTTTTATTAGAAGTAAAATTAACCTAGGAGCACTTCTTAAGAAGATATGTTCGGGAGAGACACGATAAGATGTGTAGGACCTAAACCAACACGTTAATCGTTTTTAACCAAATTTTTCATTTCAACCAGGCAGGTTACTGAAAATATTTTACAAGGTACCGCTAGCAAATTTTACCTAAAAACACTCATTAAGAAGATATGCCCGGGAGAGACGTAGTAAGGTGTTTAAGACCTAAACTAACAATTTATTTCGTTTTTAACCGAATTTTGCACTTCAACCAGGCAAGTAGTGACTAAAAATGTTTTACAAGGTACCGGTACCAAATTTCATCTTTTTTAATCGTTATTAGAGGTTAAATTGCCCTAAAAGCACTCGTTAAGAAGATATGCCCGGGAGAGACGTGGTAAGATGTGCAAGACCTGAACGAACACGAAAAGGAAGTTTTTAACCAAATTTTTCACTTCAACTATACTATGCAAGTTATTACAAATATCTTACTAGATACCGATAGCAAATTTTACCCTCTTTAATTTTTATTAGAAGTAAAATTAACCTAGGAGCACTTCTTAAGAAGATATGTTCGGGAGAGACACGATAAGATGTGTAGGACCTAAACCAACACGTTAATCGTTTTTAACCAAATTTTTCATTTCAACCAGGCAAGTTACTGAAAATATTTTACAAGGTACCGCTAGCAAATTTTACCTAAAAGCACTCATTAAGAAGATATGCCCGGGAGAGACGTAGTAAGGTGTTTAAGACCTAAACTAACAATTTATTTCGTTTTTAACCGAATTTTGCACTTCAACCAGGCAAGTAGTGACTAAAAATGTTTTACAAGGCACCGGTACCAAATTTCATCTTTTTTAATCGTTATTAGAGGTTAAATTGCCCTAAAAGCACTCGTTAAGAAGATATGCCCGGGAGAGACGTAGTAAGGTGTTTAAGACCTAAACTAACAATTTATTTCGTTTTTAACCGAATTTTGCACTTCAACCAGGCAAGTAGTGACTAAAAATGTTTTACAAGGCACCGGTACCAAATTTCATTTTTTTAATCGTTATTAGAGGTTAAATTGCCCTAAAAGCACTCGTTAAGAAGATATGCCCGGGAGAGACGTGGTAAGGTGTGTAAGACCTAAACTAACAATTTATTTCGTTTTTAACCGAATTTTGCACTTCAACCAGGCAAGTTACTAAAAATATTTAACAAGGTGCCGGTAGCAAATTTTATCTATTTTAATTATTAGAGTTAAAATTGCCCTAGGAGTACTCTTGCAGAAGATATGCCCGGGAGAGACGTGGTAAGATGCGTAAGACCTAAACGAACACTTTATTTCGTTTTTAACCGTTTGCACTTTAACTATGCAAGTTATTTAAAATATTTTAAAAGGTACCGGTAGCAAATTTTATCCTCTTTGATTGTTATTAGAGGTAAAATTGCCCTAGGAGTACTCTTTTAGAAGATATGCCAGGGAGAGACATAGTAAGAATTTTTCAGTTTCACTAGATATGTATGTTTTCAAAAATATTTTTAAATGGATTCTAATAAAGCTTTATTTAGCAATTTTTTGTTAAAAACCAGTGGCTTACTAAATTTTTTTTCTTTAAAACCCAATTTTTGAGTAAGTACTAGTGGTAATTAAGCACTGACGTCATTTTCAATTTCGCCCACCGATCAAAGACAGTTTAAGAAATTTATAATTTAGTAGAGCATTAAATTAGTCTGGTTGTTGTATTGAATCTTACTATTGTTTCCTAATATCGATAATAACGGGGTTGTTGTGTTGTACAATTGTACATTGACGTGAAATTTGGTCCTCCCTTTAAAAGTTGATGGACGTACACTCCTCAAGGATTGCCCTCTCGTTTATTATGATTTAAAAAAAGCAACAAAATCTGAATGAATGTTGGCGATCTTGAAAAATCCAGACATATAAAAATAAATGATTAAGAATAAAAAGTCAACAAACTGGGCATGATCTTTGTTGTCACGTCCTTGCATAAAATGCGCATGCATCTAGCATTTTCTATAAACGAGAAACAAATTATTATTAACAAAAATTTAATGAAAATATTTCGAGATAATAAATAAGAAAAAAATGAAGTGAAAATAAAGTCATAAACAATGAAGTAAACATAAGAAATCAACTAACTGCTAATTGAATGAGTTTAATTCGTAGTTAAGAATAGAAATCGTCGTATTAAAAGAGTTAATATAATAAATTTTAAACTACAAGTTTTCTTTTCTTGTTTGCCCTTTATAAGATACTTTTGTAATGAAAAGAGACAACAAATTACGACAAATCGTGTATCATACGCCGTTTACAGCATCACATAAATTTCTCTCTTGCCAATCGAAAAAAAAACGCTACTCAACGAACGAGAGGTATTTTAATGATACTGTAAAATTTTTTAATTAGACCTCATTACTACTTGTAACACTAAGAAATAAATTACAAACAAATTTAAAAACAATTAGTTTGGAGAAAAAAATTTTTGAAAAAATAAAACAATTAGCCCCCTTTTTTTAATAAACTTAAAGTGAGTATCCTCTCTCTACTACTTATACATATGTTAATCTCCATAATCTTCTGTCATAAGAGAAGGCAAGTTTTGACCCCCACGTACAACTCTTGGCAGCGGTTATCTTTTACTCCATACATTTTTTTTTACTTTTAAATTTTTTTTTAAACGAGTCTCTTTTTCAAAGTGTGTTAACCTACAGCTAATCAATCGTTTTATACTACAAACGCGTTTGCTTTAAATAACCAAGTTTATTTTGTCGACTGTAGGACCATAACCTATGTTAACTTTTAAAATATTGCTCCTTGATTTAAAAATAGCCATTTATTCGATGCAGAATGAGCTTACACGTTTAAAAAAAATAGCCTACTTTACAGTTTAATGATCTTATGTGTGTATACGTTAAGTTCGTACAATTCGTTTGCCTCGTTTTAATTTTAAATTTTTACGATTTTTCCACTTAATTAAATTTAAATTGAGTTACTACATAAATCTAAGGTTAAATTGAATTTGTTATAAAAAATTATTTTCGTTCATTAACTCTAAGATGACTATCTTAATCTTAACACACACAAACTCAAGGATTAATACCTTAAAAAATTATTCATTGCTTGTAAATTAATGTTGGTTTTAAAAATCTATATAAGGAGGCTGTAGATTCGTCTTGGTAGAGTTCTTGCGCACCCCCCCCTTCCTACTGAAGAATTTGTCGCTACTAAACTTCTAGGCAGGCAGGGCTAGAAGGGGGCTCTGTTCTAATGATAATAAAAGACCATCTTACAACGGGGAATCCCCGGTGGGCTACATAAAGCCCTATGCTAATAGAAAATGTTATTTTCAAGTCCAATCCAAAGTAAAAAAATCCTAAATTCATAGTTTTTACTGTATATCTATCTGTCTGTCTGGCTGTCTGTAAAATTATCATCTGATCACTACTTAAAGAGCTAGAGCTTCGAAAGGCACTGTGAGTTGTAGCATTCGATTTAATTTAATTTTTCAGTTTTGATTAATTTTCATAAATTAATTATGACAGTTAGAACAAATATTTGTACGGGTTTCGATAGAGAATTTTCTGCTCTAAAATTTTTATTAGAGGTAAAATTACCATCAGACCACTATTTAAAGAGCTAGAGCCTCGAGAGGCACTTTACGTTGTAGAATTCGACCTAATTTAATTCTTAAATTTTGATTAATTATCATAAAATAATTATGACAGCTGGGACAAATATTTGTACAGGTTTCAATAGAGAATTTTCTGCTCTATAATTTATATCAGAAGTAAAATTTCCATCAGACCACTATTTAAAGAGCTAGAGCCTCGAGAGGCACTTTGAGTTGTAGAATTCGACTTATTTTAATTTTTAAATTTTGATTAATTATCATAAATTAATTATGACAGCTGGGACAAATATTTGTACGGGCTTCGATAGAGAATTTTCTGCTCTATAATTCTTATTAGAGGTAAAACTACCATCAGACCACTATTTAAAGAGCTAGAGCCTCGAGAGGCACTGTGAGTTAGCATTCGATTTAATTTAATTTTTCAGTTTTGATTAATTTTCATAAATTAATTATGACAGTTAGAACAAATATTTGTACGGGTTTCGATAGAGAATTTTCTGCTCTATAATTTTTATTAGAAGTAAAATTACCATCAGACCACTATTTAAAGAGCTAGAGCCTCGAGAGGCACTGTGAGTTGTAGCATTCGATTTAATTTAATTTTTCACTTTTGATTAATTTTCATAAATTAATTATGCCAGTTACAACAAATATTTGTACGGGTTTCAATAGAGAATTTTCTGCTCTATAATTTTTATTAGAGGTAAAATTACCATCAGACCACTAATTAAAGAGCTAGAACCTCGAGAGGCACTTTAAGTTGTAGAATTCGACTTCATTTAATTCTTAAATTTTGATTAATTATCATAAATTAATTATGACAGCTGGGACAAATATTTGTACAGGTTTCAATAGAGAATTTTCTGCTCTATAATTTATATCAGAAGTAAAATTTCCATCAGACCACTATTTAAAGAGCTAGAGCCTCGAGAGGCACTTTGAGTTGTAGAATTCGACTTATTTTAATTTTTAAATTTTCATTAATTATCATAAATTAATTATGACAGTTGGGACAAATATTTGTACGGGTTTCGATAGAGAATTTTCTGCTCTATAATTCTTATTAGAGGTAAAACTACCATCAGACCACTATTTAAAGAGCTAGAGCCTCGAGAGGCACTGTGAGTTAGCATTCGATTTAATTTAATTTTTCAGTTTTGATTAATTTTCATAAATTAATTATGACAGTTAGAACAAATATTGGTACGGATTTCGATAGCTAATTTTCTGCTCTATAATTTTTATCAGAAGTGAAATTACCGTCAGATTACTCGTTAAGCAAATTTGAACAATCTGCATTCCTGGGCTGTGACTTTGGTGCTAGTGTCGGATTTACAACATTTTATGGGGTTCCAGATACTAGGTGAGGACAAAGCAGTATTTTGCAGTCCTATACTGCCCTCTAGGCACCATAAACTACTTCTCGAAGCTTCTCATCTACATTTTTCACTAATATTAAATTTATATCTCGACTGTCAGCTTAGCAACTATAGCCAGTGGTCATGTTGTAATTAAACAATTTGACACTTTGAGTCCAATCAAAAATATTATTGGAAACTGCAATTAAATTCCATAAATGAACTTTAATTACGAGGGTTGAGAGGGGCATTTAAAAGAAAGTAAGCTTTGTTTGTAATAAAACAACATTAATAACAATAATAAACCGTTACTTAAAAACTAATATCCCTTCAAGTGATGTAATTATTTGAAATAATTAAATGAAATACTGTAGTTGTAGTTAATACAAGAAGAAAAAAGAAAGAAAAGTTGGTATGAAAAGTGTTTTTTTAATGGGATTAAATAAGTATCTCCGCTTTAGGTGTGTCTTGTCAATTGTGGGTGGTATCACTTTCGAGGTCATCTTAAAACAAACTTAAAACTCTTTTTCTTTATAGAATTTGCTTAAATTACAATGAGAAAAATTTTATTTTGTAACGAAAAACGTTAAAATTACAGGATGTTCGTACTACTTCCTCGTGATATTAGTCAAAAGTAGGTCAATTTCAAGGTTTATAAACAAATTTTCCGATAAGAAATCCTATTTTTTTAATGATAAATTTATTTGTTGTTAGGGTTAACGTAAAATACTTACGTTTGAAAATTATTGTAAATTAACGCACAGGAAAATAAAAAAATTGAAATTCAAATTAGTGCACTTTGTATTGTTTTGAAGTCATTGATTCCACTTGCAATTTTATAACATTTGGAATTCTTTTTATTTTGTTTAGTACGATTTGCATGTTGTTTCAGTTTTTTTTAAATAATGGTGAAATTTTGCAACAAATGGAAAAAATTTAAACACGCTTTTTCACCCAAATTTCATAAGGAATCCAAATAATTAAAAATATATAGAGTGTTGTATTTAAAAAAATTGGAATAAACCACATTTTCCACTCAAGAATAACATTCACTTTTGAGTACTACTGACTAAGGGTGAAGTTTAAGTGGCTATATCTCAAGAACGGTTCACTTTAGTTATATAACATTATTAACAATTTTTGGTCCAAATGTCATAAAGAATCCAAATAAGTAAAAATATACAAGGTGTTTTATTTAAAAAAATTGAAATAAACCACATTTTCCACTCAGAAATAACATTCACTTTTGAGTACTGACTAAGTGTGAAGTTTAAGTGACTATATCTCAAGAACGGTTCACTTTACTCATATAATGTTATTAACAATTTTTGGTCTAAATGTTATAAGGAATCCAAATAAGTAAAAATATACAGGGTGTTTCATTTAAAAAAATTGAAATAAACCACATTTTTCACTCAGGAATAACATTCACTTGAGTATACTGAGTGGTAAAGTTTAAGTGACTGTATCTCAAGAACGGTTCACTTTAGTTATAAAACATTGTGCATATTTTTTGATCTAAATTTCATAAGGAACCCAAATACCTAAAAATATACAGAATGTTATTTATGAAAAAATCGAGAAAACTCCATTTAAAAAAATGATTGTTCTCAAAAAGTCAATTTTCATTAAAAATGTATAGCTACTGCATAGATAGATTGTTTGTAATATTTAACACACACTTTCAAGTTTGATTGTAGGTGGGTGGATAAGTAGAGACAGTTAGAAATTAATATTTCCAAGTTATTCGTTATACAATGCACCTGTATTTTTCTCATATTTTCTTCTATCGATATTATTCAATAATACAGAAAATAATTATTCACACCATTTAAATTTAAATTGTTGCCTTTGTTTTTTTTATTATCAAAATTATTATCAAAATTCGATTTTAAATGATTAATTAAGTTAATTATGTAAGAATCTATGTAAATATAAAATTTATACGAAATGAGACCAAATCAATACAAACTAATATTTTTAAAACGAACATAATGTAACAATTTTTTTATCTTTATTGATATAATTTACAATTCTGCTTTGTAGGGTAGGTCAGTAAACTTTTATCATTGTTGGCATTTTTTATCACACGTGAATGGCATTTTATTTTTATATGCAGTTCTAAAACAATATTTTTTTTAAATTTTTTTAAATTAACTTTAATTAACCAAACAGACAAATTTGCTCTTGAAATTGAAGTTGATTATTTTAAACTTCCATGTACCACCTATAATATAATAATACGATGCAAAATTAACCAAAACACGCTAATAATAAATTATAATAATTAAACGTGTAATTATCTAAGTATAAGTTTTGTAAATTTCTTCCTTCATAAAATAACCAATCGTAAATAAAACAAAACGATCTTAAAACAAGTTATTAGCTGTTACGGTTTTCTTCACATCGTTCATTTTACATCTTTCTTACTTTCACATATTATAAAATTTATCTAAGTTAAATTAATAGTTTTAAACAAACGGTAATATTTTCAATCATCAATAACCACAAAAAGACACTTCATTTACTTAATTAAAAAGAAAATTTCTTCAACGGTTGAAAATTTATATACAGGGCGGACTAAAAGTAAAATTGAATTTACACCCTTAATAATTAAAAAAATAAATCGAATTTTTGCACACTTGTAAACGGCTATAGTGGGCATTGTTTACAACTACTTTTGTAATATACTGGGTGTTTTTGAAAGAATGGGTAACTAAAGTTGTAGTTTTTTAATAGTAACACCCTGTATATTTTTGCATATTTGAATTTATTAAAGTATTGTAGTCAGAAATTATATAAGGTTTAGTAGGGCTAACATAAACCGTTCGCGAGATATTGTCACTTTAGTTGTTAAATGAGCATAGTTTTGAAACTCTCGCCATCTATTAGATAAATATATTTTAATTAAAATAGCAAAATGTTATTTACAACAAATTATCATTCTGTCTGATAAAATACTAAAGTCATTTTTAAAAAATTTTTCGCAGTAATAAACACCCTGTATATTATAATTTTTTTAATTTTTCTTTAATTTTAGATAAAACGTTTAAAACAGATCTGAATTATCTTAATCTGTGACTTTTCTACCAATTACAGCGTATTGATGTATCCGCACACACTAATTGGCCTACCCTGTATTTGTATTAAAAATATAATTATTAAAAAAACAAGCCATAACAGCTTTTCATATTTCTTATTATGGATTTATCAATCAACGGAACCATATACAATAAAATTAAATTGCATTTAAAACTTCTTTTTTTGGTAAAAACAAGAATTTTCTATTTTATTTTTAATTAGAGGTGGCTGGGGTTTTCGTAAATTAATTGATTTGAAATTTGAAAAAAAATTAAATTGGAAGTGTTACAAAATACAAATATTATCTAAAATAAAACATAACCTTTGTATGTAAAAGTTGTGATAGCTATTTTTTTAATTGTTCAATAATTAATTATCGATTTTGGAGATCAAAGAAGCCGCAAGTTTTTGTTTTTTTTGAAAAAGGGTGATTAAAAAATATTTAATTTTAGAAGAAATCACGTAAACAAAAATTTTTTTTAATGAGCTCACCTTTTAAGTAAATTAAATTGTTTTAATTTTTAGTTAAAAATATCAAACCTGGGGGCCTGGGGGGTAGCGCGACGTTACAAACCAAAATAAAAACATAACCTCACTGAGTCAAGGTTGTGTTTTTTATTGTTTACAATTAATTATTGATTTTGAAGATCAAAGACGCCTCAAATTTTTGAAAATAATTATAAATTTGTTAATTTTACAAAAAATAATTGTAAATATTTTTAAATGATCCCACCTTTTGTATTAAACTGTTTGATGTTAGAAGTTTCAGTTTAAAAAAAATAGCAGTGGGGTAGCGTGACGTCATAAACCGAATTAGTGCAAAATAACCTCAATAAAAAGGTTGTGTTATATTATCTGATTTTTTAAGTTTTTGTTTAAATTAATTATTGATTTCCTATTATAGATCAAAGAAGCCGCAAATTATTATTTTTCTAAGAAATTAGATGGTTTTAGTTTTACTATCAGTCATTAGAACAAACTATTTAAATATTTTTGAATGAGCCCATCTCTAAAATTTAAAAATAAAGCATCAAGGTTGTGATAGATATTTTTCAAATTGTTTTAATTGAGCGCGTCACTTGTCATGAAGTTCAATTTTATTCCACGAGGTTCGCACAATCGACGGTCCCAAACGTCAAATTACAGTATTACCAAATTACTTAATTCAAACAAATTTGAAAAAATCCCTATAATTATATATAATAAAAGTAATTTGGTAATACTGTAATTTGACGTTTGGGACCGTCGATTGTGCGAACCTCGTGGAATAAAATTGAACTTCATGACAAGTGACACGCTCAATTAATTACCAATATTGTAGATCTAAGAAACGCCAACTTTTAGTTAAAAAAAATTTTGTTTGTGAAACTTTTTAAATATTTTTGAATGAACCCACCTTTAAAATAATTAAAAGGCATATAGAGGTTGTCATAGCTATGTTTTGAATTGTTTCAATTAGAAAATTGAGATTGCAAAGAAGCGCCAAATTACTTTTTAAAAAAGGTTTTTTCTGTAAAAGTTTTTAAATATTTTTGATAACGCCCATCTCTAAAATAAAAAAATAAAGCATAGAGCTTGTGATGGTTGTTTTTTTAAGTTGTATCAATTAGTTATTGATATTGTATAATCAAAGAAAGGTCAAATTTTTGTTAAAAATTTTTTTTTTTAGTTTTTAAATATTTTTTAATGAAACCCATCTCTAAAATAAAAAGTAGAGCATTGTGATAGCAATTTTTTAAATCGTTTCACTTAGTTATTGTTAAGATCGAAAGCTCTAAATATTTAAAAAAAATTTTCATAAACTTTTTAAACATTTCATGATCCCATCTCTAAAACAAAAAATAAAGCATCAAGGTTGTGATAGCTATTTATCAAATGTTTCAATTAAGTATTGATTTTGTAGATTAAAGAACCAAATTTATATTTATAAAAAAATTATTTAAATATTTTTAAATACCTAAGCCCACCTTTTGTATCAATAAACCAGTTTGCTTTTTGACAGTTTAAAAAAATTTGAAGTACACACAGTGTAACGTCACAAGCAAAATTTATCTAAACGTAAAACATAACCTCTTTACATAATGCTTTTGATAGCTATTTCGTAATTATGCCAATTAACTATTGTTTTGTGTAAAAAGAAACCGAAATAGAAGTGTTTTTATTAAAAATATTAAGTTTCTTCGGCTTAACCACTAAAATAGAAGAAAAAAATGTATGTTAATGTAGTGAAAATGTCTTTTTAAAGTGAGCCTACCTTATAGCTTATACGCTTGGGTTAGCAAAAAATTTAAAAATTATTAAAAAAGTGCGTTTGTTTACGTTTCGCGCTTACAGCTTAAATTTGGCGGTTTTTGAAAAAATTTAAATTGCCCCCCTCTCTCCGCGTGTTGAGTTTATTTTTTAAACGTTTCAATTGAAAGAAGAATTTGTATTACGCATTAAAAAAATTATTATCAAATCAGTTTGTGGCTAATAAAAATTTTTAGTCATTATACAATATTATTTAATACAAACCGCATTATTTTGACTTTCCATCATCATCATAGAAACGGCAGTTTATAAAACAACTACAATTGATATAAATTAAGGAAAAATTTAAATTTTTCCACACCAAACTTTTTTCATTGTTTTTTAAAAAAATTAGACAATAATGGTTAAATGTTTTAAAACACAACACAAAACACGTGTAGTAAAAACACCATCACTCTAAAAAAATTTTTCTTTTAAAAAATTAAAAAAAATAATTTTTAGTAACATTAGATTTATCTTGTGAATGCGTTTTTTTCTATTACACATATGATAGGACTTGAAGTATGAAATGTGATAAGAGTACTGGAAGTTGTTTAATGCAACGCATTGCAAGTGAGTGCATATTGGCGGCCTTGTGGTGCATTGAAACCCTGGCTATAAAGGCGTTTTGTAAGAGGGGGGAATTTACTTCAAGGGTAATATAAGATTTAATAAGGAGAAAAAAATTTAACCCGAAAATTTTCAAACAATTTAAATTTCTTTTGTCTTACACGTTGAAATTTATATTTTTTTGAGATTAATGCATATCAACCCCTTAACTTTTGCATATCCAAGAGGAACTAATTTGTATGCAAAAATTCCGGATGTATTTAACAAGCGTTGTATGCAATATCCACTATTCGTTTTGCATTACTTTTTGTAACTTAAGTAACTACACGTATCATTATAACGGAAAATTAAAATGGCACTTAAAAAAATCACCATTTATTCTCAAGTATAAAAACTTTTCCACAATTAAAAAAAAACAACTAAACACGTCCCTATGAAAAAATAAACGATTTTAAATTATTTTTCGAACAAAATTATGAAAGGTAAAAAAATGAAAAAAAAATAGTTGAAAAAGAAAATTGTAATGGAAGTTTTGATAAAATTTATTTTCTTGCTTTTATTTCACTTTTCTGTGATTTACAAACAAAAACAAAGAAAAGTCTTTAAGTGGTTACTTCAAAGAATATAAAACGAGGAGCACTTAAGAAAATTCAATTAGAAAACATTTCTGTACTACTTTCTGTTTTAAAAGCCACAAAAGGTGCTCACGAAAAAAAAAGTGTAAAATATTTTTATATCGACAGCTTTTAAATATTTAATTTTAACAACGTACTACCCCAACTTAATTCATTTACAAGTCCAACAATGATTTCGAATTAACGTATTGAAAATTAGCGTTTTTAAACAAACTAACAAGGGGGCAATGACTTAAAAAAAATTGAAAAATTCTTTTTCAGTTCAAAAATACTTTATAGCTTTCGGTAAAATAAAGCTGAGGTTAGTTGTGCAAATTGCGGGCCTTGGAGGCCCAGATGAACCGTTTTTAAACAAACCAACAAGGGGGCAATAACTTAAAAAGAAATTGAAAAATTCGTTTTCAGTTCAAAAATACTTTATAGCTTTCGGTAAAATAAAGCTGAGGTTAGATGTGCAAATTACGGGCCTTGGAGACCCAAATGAACCAAAATAAGCTAAAGCCTCTTTAGATGAGCTGAGCATTTTTCCTTTACAGTCACACTCAAATTCCATTTTTGTTATCTTTTAAGAATTTCGGTGTCGCGATTGATACTGAACAATTTGTACAACTCCCCCTCCCCCATTGCCTTCAAAACTTATTTTTTTGTAATTAAAGCATTTTTAAAACAAACTCCAAAACAGTTAGACTTGCCTAAAATTAAAAATTTAGGGTCCTTGTGACTTTTCGGATCCGAAAGGTCTATAAAATAATACTTAATAGCTTTTAGGGAAATAAATGTGAGGTTAGTTGTGCAAATGTCGGGCCTTAGAGGCCCATATGGCCATATAAAGCAAAATGAGCTAAAGCGTCTTTAGATGAGCTGAGCATTTTCCTTTCCTTTACAGTAACTCTCAAGTTCCATTTTCATTATCTTTGAGGAATTTCGGTGTCACGATTTATACTGAACAGTTTGTACACCCCCCATTTTCCCTCAAAACCTATCTTTTGTAATTGAAGAATTTTAAAAAAAAACTTCAAAATAGTTGGACGTGCCTAAAATTTAAAATTTAGGGTCCTTTTGACCTTTTAAAACCAACGTTGCCACGTCTATAAAAAAACAACAATTTCTTCTAAAAAAAGAAACTTATATACAAAGTAATTTAATAAAAAGAACTAAACAAGAAATATAATATATATTGAGTAATACATATTTTATATTTTTTATCAATAAAAAAATTAATTTTTTATTAAAATCTTTAAAAACCGTTTTCTATTTTGCATTCCCATTAATTCAACTGTTGTTTGCCTCATTACAATTTTTTCCCCCAACTAACGGAATTTTTCGCAATTTTTTTCTCAAAGTTTTCAAATAATAATTAACACCATTTAAAGAAAATTTTATTTTAATTAAATTCTGTGTGTGTTGTTAAATAATTTATTTATATAATTTCATGGTTTAAGTTGTGGTAAATGAAGGAAGATGCAAAAAAATTACAGAAAATAATTATTTTATTTATTTCAACTCGATAAGCATTTTTTTTTCAAAAAAAAAGACATTGCATATAAAAAATAAAAAAATAAAATAATAAACAATGATTTTTATTAAAAAATTTTTTTTTAAATTGCGGCACATTAATTATTGCGCGTTTTTTCATCGTGTGCATTTTACACGGGCTACAAACTTTAAGACTGAACCATTGTTCCAAGCGGAAGCTCTGTAAATTAGTTCAGAAACCACACGTTAAAACGCGCCAATAGCGAGCAACTTCCTAAGTACATCACGGTAGCTAATTGTGAACCGTTCATTATAATTCTGATGAAGCTACTGTGGCCAGCACTATAAGTGCGCTTTTAACCGTTTATTTATTTACTGCGGCTTAAAGGACTGATTAAAGGACCACCCAATGGAACCACCCACGCCTAGTTAGAAACGGAATAATTTCTAGCAATTTTTTTATAAAATACACAATCAGTTTGCACATGGGCGACTCGAATTCAAAGAGCGACTTTCTAACAAAACCCACGAACGTATAATTAAAATACTTCGAGAAGACTAATTATTCTAAACCGGGAAATTTAAAAAAGAAATTTTTAATCCGAGTTTAACAAAAATCAGTAGATTAAGTTTAATTTTAAACGTTGATTATAACAATTAAAAAAATTGTTTTAATAAAGCACTTTGTTATCAGAATTGAATAGTTTTACGTTTCACACCTTACGTTTTAAGTAGGCGTTTCATTCATAAAATATTTGTTTAATTAAACAAACGAATCGATTTGGAACTAATGTTAAAGTTACGCTGTAATAAAATTTATAATCCGATAATCTTGAAGAAAATTTTAAGTTAAACGAAAAAAATCCAATTTTGGAAACAGCTTCTTGAAAATTTAAAAAAAATTTTTTTTTCTTAATCCAAGATTATACTGGTATAGTGTAGTTAACTAACCGATTAAAAAACAAGTGAATAATTGCAATTAAAAAAAAACTCGCGACGCTCTTTTGTTTTTGCAATTCAAAATTAATAAAACAATTTTTGCTAATTTTTTTATTAATCGAAGATTAAATATTAGTTTGATTAAATGGAAAAGAAAACAAATGAATGATTACAACAAACTGAAATTTTTTTTAATGCGGTGTTCTTTTGTTTTTGCTTAATTGAAAATTAATAATCATATTTTTCTCGAGAATTTCTCTTTAATCGAAGATTACACGCTAGTTTAACAAAAGGTTAACTAACCGATTAAAAAAGATTTAAAAAAAATTCTTTAACCGATCGCGTTCGATCTTAATCGAAAGCTAATTTCTTTTTTAAACCATCGCGACGCTCGTTTGTTTACCTATTTCATGAACGTAATTTTTTATTAAACGAAGATTAAAAAATGTTAGTTATAATAAGTGGTTAAAACGAAAAGAAAACCAATCAATAATTTTTTTCTTAACTTCAGATTAAACGTTAGTTAACTGATTAATTATTAAAAATTCTAAAACTTTTCTTATTCTTTAACCGATCACTTGGCGATTCTCTTCTGATTTAACAAGTAGTTTAGCTTAATTAAGATTTTTCTTTAATCTCTAGTTATTTTAACCGAATTTTTTCACTAATTTTTTGAATTTATTATAAACCTATTGCAATGCTCGCTTGCTTTTCTTCAATTGAAGATAATTATAAAATTTTCATAATTTTTACTTAATCAAGATTAACTGTTAGTAGATAAGTTAACTAAATGCAGGAAAACAAACAAATTAATTTTTAATTTAACGCAAAATTAACACTTTTTAACCGATCGCGATGCTCTTTTGTTTTATCTTACTTAATTGATGATTAACAATCACATTTTTCTTGAGAAGTTCTTCTTAATCGAAGATTACAGTTTAAACTACAAGTTTAACAAAATGTTAACTAACCGATTTAAAAAGATTTAAAAATTAAAAAAAATATTCTCTAACCGATTGCGTTGCGATTAGCTTTTGCTTTTCCTTAATTAAGATATTTCTCTTAATCTAAAGTTAACCTGTTTTTTAAACAATCGCGATGCTCGTTTGTTTACCTATTTGATGATGAAGATAATTTTTAAAAATAGAAAACAAATGAGTATAATTTAGTGCAACAAACGCCTTTTTGTGAATTTGTTTCTTAACCGAAGGTTAAACATTAGTTTAACTAATCGGTATTAAAAATTCGTTTTTTTTTATTCTTTAACCGATCGCATCGCGATTCCCTTTTGGTTTAATTACTAGTTTTGTTTAATTAAGTATTTTCTTTATTCTCAAGTGTAGTAACCTAATTTTTAACTTTTTTTTGAAAAATTTGTTTTAACCGATCGCTATGCTCGTTTGTTTTTGCTCAATTGAAATTAGGTAATTCTAAAATTTTTACTAATTTTCACTTAATCGAAGATTAACTTTTAGTAGATGAGTTAACTAAATGCACAAATAAACAAATGAATTTTAATTTAAAACAAAATTTAAATTTTTTAACGGATCGCGATGCTCTTTTGTTTTATCTTCCATAATTGAAGATTAATGAAATAATTTTTATAATAGGTGGGGATAACTGGTGATTATACACAACAGTAAAAGGAAAATACTTCCATAAAATGAAAGATACGTATCAACACGTATCTTTTTTATAAAGAATCCATTTTTAAAGAAAATGGCGTATAAAATTTAAACAGTAATTTGAAAATTTTAAGATCAAAAAATTCCAATTTAATTAAATTTAATAATATGAAGAATATTCAAAATTTTAATTATCCACAATATATCGATGCAGTACATAAAATAAATTAAATAACTAAGAAGGGATAAAAGTTATGAGGACAAAATTTTTAATTTCGAAACGCATCGATTGGGGAAATTTCGAACTTTAATAAATTTAAATATAATTTAATTAAATAAAGATAAAAATTTGGATGAAATATTTTCATCCAATGATGGATGAACGTGTTAAATGTATAAAAAACAGTGGGTGTTTGGAATCTGCTGCAGATTAAAAAGAATCGAATGCGTTGGCGCTGCACACGTTCTAAAGAATTTCGTTTCTTTTTTTTACCTTAGGTCATTTGACTTTTTTTAACTTGTTGTAACCGGTTTTTTACTGCTGGTTTTCAGTGCAGACATTGACTTGAGTCCAGCGCACTACGATTTAATATTGTGCGGGTCAGTTATGTTTTTATTATTTTTATCGCGCTATATACTAACCTATAAGAAAAAGTTAGTTTGAGTAATATTTTTTTCAAGTATTGTTTCAAAACGAATTCATTTGACTAAGCACTTTTTTTTAAGTGAATGCGTATTAACTGCTTACATACTACTTATTTATATTTATGCATTTCCGATTTATGCTAAAAGATAAATTTTGATCCACATTCGTTTTTTTATCAAATAATTTACAGTTTTATTTATGTAAAAGTTTTATTACTTATACGCCATTAATTCCTTACATTCTAAACGCGGAAATGAGTTTTTTTCAAAAAATGTACTAAAATTGAATATTGTGGTGGAATTGTATCTAAACCAGGAAGTAAATACATAAAACCGTGGTGGAAAAAACAAAAACTTAAAAAATGATTAAATGAAATGTGTTATTTTGAATGACCCATCTCTGCACTTTTAAACAATTTATAAAATTTTCTCCCCCACCCCTAATTTTTAAATAAATTTGAAATTTTAAAAAAACCTTTCTCGATATTCAAAATGGCCCACTATTCCCAATGTCCCAATTTTTTATTAATTACGCCCACCCTTAACACTTTAAAGTATTTTAAAACTATTTAAAGAATTTGAAACTGTAAAGAACTGTTCTTCGAAAACTTCTTATCCTGGATGATCAAAACAACCCCCCCCTTCTAAAATTCTTTCCTATGGTAGATAGAAAGTTAGCGTCAGCCTCGCAAGCCTTTCCCTCGAGAGGCTCTGACATAGAAAAAATACCCGCCCTCCAAGTGCAAGTGCCCCCCCCCATCGAGATAAATTACATTGCGCTTAAAGTAATCACTCGATTTTTTTAAAGTTTAGTATTATCCCTGCTCTGGCTCTTAAAATCAGGGCCGGATTTAGACTTGATAAGACGCTAAGCTATTTGAGATAATGGGGCCCTTTATAAGTCCAGATATTATATTTCAGTGCCAAATATGATTTTCGGATACCTAGAAGACTCTTTTGGGGGCCTCCAAAAGAGTGGGGCCCTAAAATCTATAGCTTGTGTAGCTTATACGTAAATCCGGCACTGCTAAAAATTGACTCTATTACGGCCTTAAAGTATACTAAACTAAACTATGAAGAACTGTATATTCGAAAATGTCTGATACTGGATGATCAAAACGCCCCCCCCCTCATCTAAAATTCTTTCCTATAGTACATAGAGAATTATTAGTATCTGTCTCATAAGCCAGAGAGGCTCTGACATAGGAAAAATTACCCCCCTCTAAGTGCAAGTGTTACAGCAAATACCCCCCCCCCCCCAAATAGAGATGAATTACATTTCGCTTAAACTAATCACTCGATTTTTGTAAAGTCTTCTATTATCTCTGCTCGGGCTCCAAAAATGGCACCAGTTTTAGGACACCTAAAACTGCTTTATCTCAATATGCCCTTAGGTTTTGCTTGAAGAAGATGATAAGACGGATTCAAGAGTCAGTGGTATAAACAAATTTTAAAAATCATGATTACAGCACTGTGGCTCTAAAAATCCAAAATTTACTCTATTGTGGCTTTAAAGTGACAATATCTCCAGAACGGTTAATGATAGGTACATAAAACCTTAAATATTTTTGATTATAAATGTCACGGGGAATCCATATATGTTAAAATATACAGGGTGTTCTGTTAAAAAAATATAAGTTTGGTTCGGCTACTTATTATAAATCACCCTGTACGTATTTAAATATTTTAGAAATGTAGGTCTAGTGATCATTTACTAACCTGAGAAAATTGCTTTTGGTATTTTTAATATTTAAGGAACAATGCTCCTTCCACAGAATAAACACTCACCCTGTATATGATTAATTTTAAAGGAGGCACAGCATACTCGGATTGACATTAAAAATTGGAACATTAGTTATAAAAAATTTCATTTCATAGCAAAATTTAACACTAGAAAAATATAATTTTAGAAATAATAAGCGAGCCGTGTGGAAGAAAACTCGGAAAAACCTGTGGTGGAAATTATGAAAATTTAATAAAATTGTTGTAATGAAACAAATGAAAATACTAAAAAACCCTATTAGTTAATCAGTTAATCGGAAAAATATTTTTCATACCCTCCTTCTTATCTACTAAAAAAACTAAATTACACCCTTAAGTAATTTAAAAATTGTACATCAAATTTCCCAATTTGATAAATTTTGAATTACATATCGTGTTTAAGCACTTACGTATAATTATTATCAAAACAAAAACAAAGCACACTATGATTGATATTGAAAATTGGCCATAAAAGAAAATTTTCTTCCCCTAAACTTATAATTTAACACTATAAGAAATTATAAACAACCCTTTTAAGGTGGTAATTTAGACGAATATTAGTTTACACGATTGCAAAATTTTAATAATATTCGTGTTTTAGTATAATTCGAAAACGATTTGTTTTGTAATTTTAATCAAATATTTTAACCCCTTTTCTAAAAAAAGTACAAAAAATTTTTATTAGAAAACTCCGTGTCATCGCTCAACTATTTATTTAATTTTTTGCAACGAAATTATACTTTCATTGTGTACAAATGAATATTTAAATTAGAACTAAAGTGTTTAGTAATCCTTAAAAAAACTACCCCTGTTTGATTTTAAAATAGGGTTTAGTACAATCATATACTGTTATTTTGATATTAAATTAAATTTTTTTTTAAATTCTATTCGATTATTACGTACAAGTTTGATTACAGCTCACTTTAAATGGCGCTCTTTTTAATTGTGGGGGGTGGGGGCGAAGCCAAGTTTAAAATCACCAAAAACTCAAAAACTTATTTTAGTATGTATTGATAACAGTTTTTCAATATTTTTGCCGCAATAGCTTTATATTATTTTTTAAACTGAAAAGTTGTAATTAAGTAGTTAATTCGAAATGACAAGGGGGCAGGGGTTTAAAAAAATAATAAAAATTTCCAATCGCATCGTTTCGTGTAGGTCGACAACTAATTCAAATATTATTCTAGAAGACAATTAAAAATTTAAACAAGAAGACAAAAAAATTGTGTACTTAACCCTAGTTTTTTCGTGAGAATCGTACAAACGTTAGTTCCTCATGTTGTGTTCTTTAAAAGGCGTCCCGCTTACACTATCTGATATCTTTTGTACTTTACATTCATTCTTAAATAACTTGAGAAAAAGTGTTATTCTTTTACCTGTGTACAAACTCATTTGCATATTAAAATAATTTGGGGTTAATTTTTTGCTTGAAACAATCGAACTTACTACTACTATACTATTTGATCCCCTTATATGGATGCGGATGGGGTTGCAAAATGATATGCATATTATTAAGCATTTTTTTTGTTTCTATTCAAATTCGTGTGAATCTTTTTTTTTAATTAAATTAAAACTGTTATGTCCGTTAAAACTAGTTTTTGAATTGTTTTGTGATTGAGAAACAATAAAAAAATTATATCAACTGCTACTCGCTACTACTTTAATCTATTCTGTTATCTAACTTAATGGTTTAAAAAAAGATAATTCATGTTACGTTTACGAGTGTAAGAGAAACGATATGCGATTTAACAAAAATCGTTTTTGTAAGTTTCATATACGCACGCTGTACCACCGCGTACCACCCTTTAAAATGTGGAAAACGCTCGATATACACCTAATTTTATATTAGGGCTATTTTTAGATATTATTTTATAGGTTGCTAGTTAACTATTTTTTTTGAAACCATTTTACATAAAATTACAGTTATTATGGGGAAAAAACGAGATTATTTTTCAATCGAATTTTCCCTTAAAACTAATTTAGAGGTTCCTATGATGAAATTTGGCATTTTTCGTACAAAAATGAGTCAGTGTAAATTTTAAAAATTTTTTCATGATCGTGGGGACAATTTTAGCGTTTCATTACACGATACTTGAACCTTCTGCTCCCCTTTCCAAGGAAAATTAAATTGCTAATTAATTTTTAAAATAATTGAACTATTAGTTTTTAAACGGTTTTCAGTTTGAGATAAATCAAATATTTAAACAAATTTCTTTAACGAAAATTAAGGCCCTCAGCCCCCTTTCCAAGAAAAATTAAATATCTAATAATTTTAAAAATAACTAAACTACTAGTTTTTCAACTGTTGTCAGTTTTAGAAAAATTAGAAATTAAATTTTTTTATCACGTTTCTTTAACGAAAATTGAGCCACTCGGGCCCCTTTCCAAGAAAATTAAATTTCTCTTTATCTCATTAATTAATTGTTGTTGCTAAGTTTTTAGAAAAATAAAATATTGAAACAATGTTCCAATGGCTAAGGCTAATTAATATTTAAAATATGTAACTCTACTTTTAAACTGTTGCTAGTTGTTGCATGTTGCATGTTTTTTTAACGAAAATTTAGCCCCTTAGCCCCACTTTCCATGAAAAATTGAATAGCTCATTAATTTTAAAAATAATTGATTTGCTGGTTTTTAAACTGTTGCTAGTTTTTAGAAACATCAAATATTGAAACAAATTTAGTAACTATTCATTAAACAAAAATTGAACCCCTCAACCCCCTTTTGATAAAAAATTAAATGGCTAATTAATATTAAAAATAATTCTACTTTTAAACTATTGCCAGTTTTAGAAAAATCAGATATTAAATTTTTTTATTCACGTTTTTTTAACCTAAAACGGAGCTCCTTAGTCCCCCTTTCCATGAAAAACTAAAATGCACTTATAAATAATAAATTAAATTACCAGCTTTTAAACTCTTGCCAGTTTTAATAAAAATCAAATATTGAAACAAATTTTATAACCTTTTATTAAACGAAATTTGAAACCCTCCCTCAGCCCCCTTTCCATGGAAAACTAAATAGCTAATTAATTTTAAAAATATTTAAACTACTAGCTTTTCAACTGTTGTCAGTTTTACAATAATCAGACATTAAATTTTTTTTATCACGTTTCTTTAACGAAAATTGAGCCCCTTAGCCCCACTTTCCATGAAAAATTAAATAGCTCATTAATTTTCAAAATAATTGATTTGCTGGCTTTTAAACTGTTGCTAGTTTAAAAAAAAATCAAATATTGAAACAAATTTTATAACTATTCATTAAACGAAAATTGAACCCCTTAGCCCCCCTTTCCATAAAAAAATATATGGCTAATTAATTATAAAAATAACCCAACTGCTAGTTTTTAAACTGTTGTCAGGTTTAGAAAAATCAGACATTAAATTTTTTTATCACGTTTTTTTAACCAAAAACGTGTCCCCCTTTCCATGAAAAACTAAAACTATCTTATAAATAATAAATTAAATTACCAGCTTTTAAACTATTGCCAGTTTTAATAAAAATCAAATATTGAAACAAATTTTTTAACCTTTTATTAAACGAAATTTGAGACCCTCCCTCAGCCCCCTTTCCATGGAAAACTAAATAGCTAATTAATTTTAAAAATATTTAAACTACTAGCTTTTCAACTGTTGTCAGTTTTACAATAATCAGACATTAAATTTTTATTATCACGCTTCTTTAACGAAAATTGAGTCCCTTAGCCCCACTTTCCATGAAAAATGAAATAGCTCATTAATTTTCAAAATAATTCAACTACTATAGCTTTCAAATGTTGTCAGTTTTAGGAAAATTAGACATTAAAATTTTTTTTATCACGTTTCTAACAAGAATTGTGCCCCTCGGGGGCCCTCGTTTCCATTTTTCCAAGAAAAATTAAATTGCTCATTAATTATAGAAATATGTAATTGAATTGCTAGCCTTTAAACTGTTGCTAGTTTTTAGAGAAAAATCAAATATTGAAACAATATTTATAACGATTTAAAACAAAAATTGAGCCCCTTAGCCCCCTTTCCATGTAAAATTAAATTGCTCATTTATTTTAAAAATAAGTAACAGAATTGCTAGTTTTTGAACTGTTGCTAGTTTCTAGAAAAATTAAATATAGAAGTAAATTTTATAACGTTTCATTAAACGAAAATTGAACCCCCATAGTTCTCATTTGGATAAAAAAATTAAATTCACAATTAGTTTTAAAATTAAATGTTAGAATAATCAAATATTAAAACATACTTTTACTTAAAAAAAAGCACTTTTCATTAAAAAAAAAGTAAGGCCCCCAGCTTTCCTTTCAAGGAACAATTACATTGCCCCCAGTCCCCCCTAAAGCAAATGAATAAAAATGTTAATTAATGTTATTTATTAATTATTTAAAAAATAAAGTTTTGTCGATATGGAAGAAAAATTAACTTACGTTAATAAACAATTAACCCCCCACTCCTCTTAAAACTTCTTAATCAAAAGAATACGTTCCTGAACTGAAGTAATTAAACAACTACTTGCGACTGTAATTTAACTAAAATTTAAATATTATACAAATCTAGTAGTCTTAAAACTATATAAAGCTTTAGTTTATGTAAATTTAAAATTTTTTTCGTGGTACAAAACAAGAAAATTTTAATTTCCAAAACGTATATGAATTCTCAACAACATTAAGAGGGTTTTAGAAAATAATAAACCTAAAAAAGGAAGAAGCTCGGTAATACATTTTCCTCAAAATAAATAAGAGTTAAGAAACGAGTGTGGTTTTTGGGGAATACTAACTTCAACCCCTATCAACTTCCTTTTCCGGCCATATTTTAACCCTTAAAATTAACAAATCAACACGTGAAATCTCAAGTTTTTCAACATTTTTTTTTACTTGTTTTGCAAAATGTTTTCAACAAATTTTAAAACTTGTCGCTTTGTTAAATACTAATAAAAGGGCAAAGTACGAAATAAAAATTTGATTTGCACGCTTCGATACGTTTTAATTCGCTGCTTATTCAAATAAAGGGTGAAAATGATTTTTAAAATTGCTATTATTTACTTAAAAAGGTCGCTTTTACTTTGTCTTAAATTTTTTTTTGTGTTTTAAAAGTTTAAATTAAAAAGTAGTTTAATTTTATTCATTGCTCGGGTTGGTTGATTGTGAGTTGAAAAAATTATTGAATAAATATAATGAATAGTCGGCCATGATTTAACCGAAAAAAGTTGAATTGTATTTAAATTGTACTATTCGAATGGTTTTAATATGTCGCTTTCATAGAGGATAGTTTAGCTTGAATTTGGGGTGTTAGAAAAGGGTGTCAATAAGTATTGGTTTTGAAATGAGGGTGAAAAATTGCAAGGTTTATAAAAGAGAGGAACTATGTATTTATTGTTTCAATTATAGATTTTTTTTTGTATGTTATGTATTTTGTAATAATAAAAATACTTACCAAAATTTAAGACATATTTGCCAATACCCCAATTGATAATATGTCATTTAATTTTTTTTTAATTTTTTGCATACACATAACACAAAATAGAGGGTGCAAAATCAACATGTCGTGCATAAAGTTGTCAAATCATACAGGATTTTTTGTTAATGCCCATTTTTAAAAACAATCGTTAAACATACAAAAAAAATTATTAGTTGGGCACAAACAAATTTTAAATTTTTTCAAAAAAACTTAAAATTTATTCACCTTTTAACAAAATTTAGGAAATTATAGGTTAGGTTACAAAGGGATATCTTTTGGAAGAATACGCTACACGGTTGAATAGATGCCAACTCACTCGCTGCAGCGTCGTCCAACATTCCTCCAGAGTGCGTTCGGATATTGCAGAGCTGGAGTTCCTCTGCAGCTGATTGAAATCCGGCAGCGTTAGTTGGGAAAGAGATTGTTTAGTATACACATGTTAAATTTCAACAATTCACATAAAAGTGTGCACTAAAACGAACAAAAAAATAAAACCATGCAAGATGCAAATCCAAACTTATTATTTTACCAAGAGAAGCCAAAATTCTCTTAACAAAATTTAAAAAAATTATTTTTTAGCTTTTTATGAAAAAGGGTTAACTCAATAACAATTTTAGTGTTTGTACCGTTATTAAATTATTTCCTTATTGCTTTTAGGTGTGAAGTTACGAGCTCCTTGATGCTTGCATCAAAGTGAATGGACATTAATAAATACGTCTGTTGTATAACTATGCTAAACGAGAGGTTAAAAGCTAAAGATTTTCATCTGATACGAGTAGGTGGGTAGATACTTAAAGGTAAGCTCATAATGATTAAAAATTAATTAAGGTTTGCTTTGAGAGAGTTTAAGGGTTGATGGCTAATACACACTATTTTTGCGTTTAAAAGGTATAAAAATTAAATCAGGTTGAAAAAATGATCAATATAGATAAAATATGGAAATTTTGCTCACTCATAGGTCACAGTCTTAAAACTGACCTCCTCAAATTTTACTTGAAGGTAAAAAGGATTTAACAAAGATTTTCAGGGTTTATTTAAACAATTAATCATTGTCGGCTTAAAACTGTTGAAAAATTATACCCACTATGATACAATGTTGAGGTATTTTTATGTTCTATTATTAGCTCTGCTCTATGGAGTTCTTTAGTTGGCGTGAAACAGTCGAAAAAATGTGAGTTTTTGACATCATTCAACAGTTTGTTAATTTAAAAAAAGTTTAAAAATCCACTCATATTCTTTTGAAACCATCAAAAGTTCTTCAACCTTGTTATACTCACATTCATAATGTAAATAAAACAATTGAAGAATTTCGACCAGATTGTTACAAAATTTTTGAAAATGGTCCCAAACTTGCTTTTGAGATTCAAAATTTACTTAAAAGACAAAATTGTGACAATGTCAAAGCCATCTGTGTTTTAAACAAACAGTTGATTAAACTAATGATAAAACAATTGAATAGGTAACTGTAGATTTTTTGAAAATAATTACAGTATGGTAACCAGTTGGTTAAAGGTGAAAAGCTGTCGTAATAAACGGAGTACCGAAAAAGCGTTTGCCGTTTATTGTAAAATAGTTGGGACATCTATGAATAAAACAAATGAATAATTGTGGAATTTTTTAACTAATTATTAGTAATTAACAGCTTGATTAGTTAATGGTGAAAAGCTTGTATCTCGTTATTGTCCGACATACGTTTTTGGATATTGGGCGTAAGCGCGCCTCTTTTAAAACAGTTGAGTAATCTGTGTGGATAAAACAAATGAACGATTGTGGATTTAAAAAAAATAATAATTAACAGAGATGAAAAGCTTGTAATTATTCGTCAACGTCAAACATACTTTTGACTAGTAAAAAGAGTTATTATAAACGTTTCTTTAAAACAGCTGATGAGTTAGTCTGTGGATAAAAACAAGTGAAAAATTGTGGATTTTTTAAATATCAACTAAACAGGTTGAGTGGTTAGAGATTTTGTCTGTATCAAAAATATTTTTGGGTTTTAAAAATCAGGATTATATAAAAGCCTCTGATGTCGCTTGTAAAATAAATGAACAAAATCTGTGCATAAAACAATTGAGTTATTTTGGATTTTTTTGACAATAACAAAAGCTTGCTTTTCCTCAGTTTCAAACATAGTTTTTAGTAGCAAAATAAATATTAAACGCTTTAGCTGTTCTTTTTAAAAGGCCCAGTAATCAGTAGATAAAAACAATTGAAAAATTGTGGATTTTGACATAATACTAAACATATGTAGGTAAAAAACGCTTAGATTTTCTTCTTAGATAAACTTGTTTTTAGGTTAGAAACAAAGATTATAAATGCGTCTGATCTGCTTTAAACGAAATGAACAATCTGTGGATAAAACAATTGAACGATTGTGGATTTCTTTGATAATATGTAATTAACAAATATGAAAAGCTTGTATAATTCGTCATAGCGCCAACTTTAGTTTTGAGTAGCAAAAAGGGCATATAAAAGGTTTTTACTGTTTTTTTAAAAGAGTCGAGTAATTTGTGGATAAAAACAATTGAAAAATTGTTGATTTTTGTAATAAAATACTAATAAACAATAAGAAAAGCTGTTATTTCGTCTAGTGAAAAACATATTTTTGGGTAATAAAAAGGGCGCTAAGAGCTCTTGTTGTCTGTTATTTAAAGCAGTTGAGCAATCTGTGGATAAAACAATTGTGAATCTTTTAGACAAAACTTAATAACAAGAGTATGAAAAACTTGTATTTGGTTAGGGTCAAACAAACATTTTTTTAGTAACAAACAGAGAGCATAAAATGTTTCTGTTTTATCTATTAAAACGGTTGAGCAATCTGTGGATAAAACAATTGCATAATTGTGGATTTTTTGACAAGAATTTACAGCTTTTATGTGGTCGGCATAGAACATTTTTTCAATAATAAACAAAAACCTTGAAATGCTTCTGCTCCAATGCGTTAAATCAGTTGAGCAATTTGTGGATAAAACAATTGGATAATTGTGGATTTTTTTACAATAATTAGCAATTTGATTAGTTAAAAGTGAAAAGCTTGAATTTTGTGGATGTCAAACATCATTTTCAGTAATAGCAGAGAGTATAAATTGTTGCTGCTTAATCTGTTAAAACAGTGAGAAGTCTGTGGATAAAACAATTGGATAATTGTGGATTTTTTAACAATAATTAGAAATTTGATTAGTTAAGAATGAAAAGCTTGTATTTTGTGGACGGCAAACATTATTTTCAGTAATCAACAGAAAGTATAAAATTGTACTGCTTAATCTGTTAAAACAGTGAGCAGTCTGTGGATAAAACAAGTGCATAATTGTGGATTTTTTTACAATAATTAGCAATTTGATTAGTTAAGAGTGAATAGCTTAAATTTTGTGGATGTAAAACATTCTTTACAATAATAAACAGAAAGTATAAAATTTTACTGCTTAATCTGTTAAAACAGTGAGCACAGTCTGTGGATAAAACAATTGGATAATTGTGGATTTTTTTACAATAATTAGCAATTTGATTATTTAAGAGTGAAAAGCTTGTATTTTGTAGATGTCAAAGATTCTTTTGAGTAATAAACAGAGAGCATAAAATGCTGCTGCTTGATCTGTTAAAACAGTGAGCAATCTGTGGATAAAACAATTGCATAATTGTGGATTAAAAAAAATAATTACAGCAATTTGATTAACAAAGATACTTCGTCAGTACAAAATGTTTTTGGGTAATTACAGGGTATTATAATTGCATCTGCTATGTTTTTAAAAACAGTTGGGTGATAATTTGTGGATAAAAGAATGAATAAATTTGGATTTTTTAAAACTATTAAAGACTTTTGATTACCTCACAGTCAAAAGTTCAATAATAAAACTTTTATATTCTATAATTAATGGATGGATGCATTTATTGTGTCCAATTCTTCTGAGAGCTCTTTCTAAGGTTCTATTAATCATAATATGGATAGAAACAAATGAATGTGTAATACCTATAGCGATTTTGAGAATAATTGATATGATCTAGTTATATTATAAGAGAAAAGCCTGGAAATTATTAGCAGTACCAGCGCCGGTATCAAAAGCTTTTGCGCCCTTATTAAACCAACAATTCATCTATGGAGAAAACAAAAATGAATCGTTTTGAATTTGTTTTGAAAATGAAGTTTACTCAAGTTTGGAGAGTCCCTAATTTAAAAAAAAACAACAAAAAACAATTTGGACTAGTCACTGGTATCATAAATGGTGTTGCGCCCTTCTTAAACAAGTTATAAACTATGGATAAAACAATTGAATATCTTTAAATTTTTTTAAACAATCAAGGACTTACTTACTTGATAAGTTCAGTCTTGTAATTTTTTTGAGTTTATTCATTAAATTATTTGTTAAAATTCATATTTTGTTATCAGTAAAACGAAACTTGGAATTTTTATTGATCTCGTTACAAAGATAGCCGAAAAAAAAAACAATTGCTACTTATAAGCAATTTTGAATATTTGCTCACTAATTCGAAAGCTTTTAGACGCTTATCCAAAACTATGCATTTCGTAGAAATCGAAATTAAATTAAAACAATTGACAGTAACGTAGGTTATATGTTTGGGGAATGCATTATTTAAAACAAAACACACAATGCAAAATGCGCCAAAATAAATTGGGCAGAAAAATTCATAAGGTATGAAAAACAAATGATTAACAATATTTGGAAATTTTTTGAAGATTTTTAAACCAATTGTTTTAAAGTTTGTTATAAAACAATTGAAAATTTTACAGCCGTTTAAAACAAGAGAAAAAAGTATGCGCTGACAAACAAAAAAAAGCTTAAAAGAAACAAAAATTGTTTTTAAAATGTAATTTGGCAATTTCAACCCTTAAAATTGACCTTTCAAAATTGTTCATTTTCTTAAAAAATATAAATAAGTTTGGATGTTTTAAGATGGCAACGCCAACTAAAATTAAAACGTTTAACTTCAACCATATGTTTACGTATAAATTAAAAATAAATAACAAAATGAAAAAAATTATGCATAAAGAAAATAAAATGGCTATCCGAGACGCGCACTTAAAAATAAAACTCGAAGAATCAACAAAACGACGTTTAAAGTTCAAGGCGTCTCCTAGTAGAGGGCGCGAGTTATTAAGAACGTGCATTTTTATTCTACAAATCAAAATAATTCAAACGCTATTAAAAAGGAGTAAAAACGTAAACGCTTAAAATTACAAAAAAATTAAACTATAAATAATAAATTACTTCAAAGTGAAAGGTGATTGGAAATTAATTTTAATCACTCGTGTAATTACTACAAATTATATTCATCTTAAATTATAAACAAAAAAATTAAAAGAAAGTTGTGTAAGTTGTATTAAAACAAAAGCCTCAAACAACAACAAATTTTTTTTTTACTTAAAAAGACGTAAATAAACGTTTGTTTACTTTTGATAGTTATACGAGGGTTAATTTAGTTAATAATTATTGATTGAGGCTTTTGTATTTTGTGTAAATTTTTGAAAATTAAACTCTACATACCTGCAAGTCGTTGACGAATTTTTCAGTCATTTTGTCTGACGGATGAACAACTTGCAATTGTTGTTGTTGTTGTGACATTTGTTGAGCTAATTGTTGTTGTTGCGCTTGTACTTGCGCGATTGCTTGTGCTTGTGCATGTGCTTGTGCTTGTTGCGAATTTGGACTTCCCAATTGTTGTTGCGTTTGTTGGGGATTGTGATTTTGTTGTTGTTGCTGTTGTTGTTGCTGCTGCTGTTGTTGTTGAGGAGTAGCATTTTGTGTTTGTCCAAGTTGATTTGGTGGATTTGTTTGATTGTGCGCTTGTTGTGCATTTTGTTGTTGTTGTTGCATGTGTTGTTGTGTCGCTTGTTGTTGTACGTGTTGTTGTGCGTGCGCTTGTTGTAAAGCTAACGCACCTTGAGTAATTACGTGATTTTGATTACTATGATTACTTTGTTGCGAAGGCGAATGTGCCGGTATTGAATTTGTCGATCCTGGAACCGGTGAATTTTGATTTGAATTTGATAAATTTTGTGCCATATTTTGAGGCGGTCCGCGAGCTTGGTTCCAAAAATCGTTCGTCATGTTAAATACGTGTCTGTTTTTAACGTCTGTCATTGATGGTATTTGCAAACTCAACGGAGTCGCTCGTAAATCGAGTGCTGCGTTTTCTTGAATTTTGAATGAATTTTGTAGCCACTTTGCTACGAGATTTTCATGTTCAACTTTTATGTTGTTTAGTAAAGTTTGGTCCTCCGTGGTGAAAATTTTTACGGTTTATGTTGCAGATTTTTAAAAATTTAGCCGTGTCTTACGGCTAAATTAGTATTTTTTACGTCTTTAATTGTTTTACGTAAAACGCGTGCGAGTTAGTCTGAATCAGTTTTTCGAAATTTGTACTTTTACACTCAAAATTTTCTTCTTCTTCAATAATATTGCACTGTAATCAAGTAGGGCAGTCAGTCACTGATGTTTTGTTTCAGTAGACGACTAGATTAGTACTAAGAAGGAACCACGTTTCGGTAGCGTAAAAAAGGGGTGATACTCTGTCTCACTTTTGGTAGTTTTTTTAGTGTATACGACAGCTGTTTTCTTAATTTGATTCGCCCTTTTTGAGGTTTATAATATTCTATCTATACGTATCGTTTCAGTTTATATCTGGAAAAATAAAAAAAATAAATTTCAAAAATTACCAATTCGCTTAAATTACAATAAAAATTAATTTTGACGTTTAACGCTAATTTTTAACGTAAAAACTTGAAGAGGTAAAAATTATAAATTTTAATGCATTTATACATTAATAAATAAATGTGAGAAATTACAAGAA
Organism: Malthinus seriepunctatus; assembly: GCA_963924605.1. Lineage (NCBI taxonomy): Eukaryota > Metazoa > Arthropoda > Insecta > Coleoptera > Cantharidae > Malthinus > Malthinus seriepunctatus. The sequence goes on from OZ004603.1 coordinate 19,030,350, forward strand.
ATGTTTACAAATTGGCTTAATTAAAAAAAAATTTATACTATGTAAAACGCCGGTCGTATTACATAAAAGTGATAAGTGGATAATTAAATGGAATTAATTGAAAAAATTGTTTATTCGAGTTTCCCTACAAGTTAAAGAAAATTTCCTCGAATTTTCCAAAAAATTTAAATTTTTTAATTTTCGTCTATTCAGCGGGCTTGAGTGGGTGATACGAAAGTGACAAATTTTCTTACGAAAATTTGTGGAAAATTCTTCGATAAAATAAGTTTTTGTTTATCGGTTAATAAATTGCGCGCTCGTGTGTAAGTAGGTGATATTTTTTACCAAAGTGAAAATTGTGCACAAAAATAAAATTCATGCAAAAATACTCACTAAAGCTAAGATTGCACAAAAAATTGCTCAAAAACTATAAAAGCTCGAAGTTTAGCGCGCTAAGTTGAATGACACACACACAAACTCCCAAGTCGCGTTACGATTTAAAAAAATTAAATTTTTCCAATAAAAAATTTAATTTGTGTATAAAACCGCACTTTATAAAATAAACCCGGCGGAAGAAAAACCCTTAACGTTTATGGTAAGATTTTTAAAAGTTTTGCGAAAATTTATTTGAACTTGTAATTTTGGACTTAAATTTTCACGATTTTCTTTAAGATGTATCACCACGTTACGTCTAAACGATAAGAAAGTCGGTTGATAACTAAGAAAATCGTCGGCGTCGCGAAAAGACGACCAGCGTCTGAAAACGACGCCTTTAAACTCTTGAAAATAAGGGTAGAAACATGCAGACAAGATTTAACATATACAAGTCCAATGTAACAGAAGGAGATCGCTGCAAAACATCGACAAGGAACGAGAAAGATGTTAATATGCAAGAACTATGTGTTGAAAAGAGATGTAGGGTATAAGCAAGGGTTGTAAGTGCGATGGTTTTATACAAGACTAATGTGAAAAGCAAGGAAAGCGCAACCTTAGAATTGTATCTTAGGCCTAGCGCATGCGCTACATAGGGGAAGTTTAAGGAGTGATCTCACGGAGTTCTCCCCTCTACATTTTTAGAAAAAATACTCCTTGTTATTTTTTCTATATCCCCTCTACAATAAGGGGAAGTTATCGCGAATGCTTACATTTAAGGGATACTTTTTTAAAAACTTCATTTCTTCCCAATTTTTTTCTTAAAAAAAATTTTTTTTCTCCTAATTTTTTCAACAATCGTTACTAGCAACACTTGCTACTAAAAACACTTTCCAACTCACACACTTAAATTAAATTAAAAATAATTTTTTTTAAATTTAATTTTCTTTCAACCCCTAATCGATTTATAAATTGGTTTTATGAGTCATCTTTTTTATATTCGCCCTTCTTTTTTTTCTCTCTCAATTTGTTACCCCATTTTTTTCATCACAACCACCTTCCCCTGATTTATCCCTACTTTTTTAATACAAACCCACCCCATCTTACATCAAATAAAAATAAGTCTGTCTCTTTAAAAAAACTTTTTTTTTCTTTTAAATCCCACCCTCGAATTTTTATTTGACCTTCCTACTTTTTTTTTTTATTTACGGTTATAGGTTCTTAAAGCTCTGCCCTTTTTAGTTTAATGAAGTGTTTTGTCAAAAGGGTTAATTTTTTTTGTAATTTACGTGTGCGTGTAATAAATTAAAATAATTACTACGTAAAAGTGCATGTAGAAAAATCTGAATTTTAAATTACGTATGGTGTTGTTTTGTTTAAAAAAAAAAAAACAACAAGAGGGTGATTTTTATCAACTTGTATAATATAAATTGCGCGTATCAAAAACTTTTAACTCTTTTTTCAAAGTTTGGGCGAAATTAGATATTCTTATTGATAAGCTCTATAATGGCATGCTTTGCTAAACTGTATTAATTTTACCTAATAAGGCATTTCCGCGAGTCCTTTTTTAGACCCCCTTTAACTTATAAAACAAAACTTGATCTATATTTATAAACTTTTTTTTTCTTAAAAAATTTGGTGGTGGGTAGAAATTTTTTTTCAAAACAGACAGGTGCAAACAGACTTGTAAAATTAAATTTTTATAAAATTGAATAATTATAACGCACGGGTTATTTTAATGGTAGTTATTTCTTACGCTAGATGTCTATAGCAGTGCGCAAACAAGCAAAAATAAGGGTAGTTTTATGAGACATGCTCTCGGAGCTTGTTTATAAATGTGATCTCTTGTTTTGTGACTAAAATTTAATTTAATTACTAATTTGTTTATAATTAATTGTGTAACAATTGTTTATAAAAATTGATATGTAAGAGAATTTAATAAAATAAAATTTTTTTAATTTGTACGCACGATTTTTTGTTATTATTAATATTGGAAATTATTCAAAAATTTTGATTCAACGAATGTCACGATTTCAAGTTACATTTTCTAGCCAATAATTAAATTTGTGACAAGTAGTTTTTAAATAAACATTAACTTATTGGAAGATTATTTTTGTTAACAGCAAACCAACCAATAAAAAATATTAAAAAATTTTTTTTTGGCTTTGAAAACTAGAAAAGCTCGTACCTACACCCACTGCTTTTATTTAATGCGTTTGTCAGGAAATGTAAGTTGTAATTCAAAAATTAATTTTTAATACTTTTTTTGCTCATTGCTAAATTTCGATAATCGTCTAAAGGGGTGGCAAAATAGACGGGTCAAGATTTTCTCGAATTTATTTAACCTCTAGAGTGTAGAGGCTTATTACAAAGAATGTTGAATGTAAAAGACAAAAATTTTTCAGAAATGCTTAGAAATTTTTATTGAGAAGAAGCTTTTGTAAAACAGTGCCTTTTCGATTCTGATTTTTTTTAAATATGAATTGCTAACCCTGATGTAAAGAGGATTCATATTTAGTAAAAAAACTTCAGGAATACATTGGATGTTTTGAAGACTTCTGTTTTCAAGTCAAGTATTTTTTGTTTTTTTTTAATTTTCAAAGAAAAACGTTGAAATTAATTTCCAAATCTACGCCAATGACTGATAGAAGAAAAATTTGTAATTTCTGCAAATATTTATGCATGTGGAAAGAATTTAATTTTTGTCCGGTTCAACGATGACAATCCCTACCCGAAAATTTCTACATCAAGATCTTCAAAATTTTAAAGAAAATCTTGGAAAAAAAATATTAAAAATTTTGTATTTTATGGGTAAGGATTTAATAAAAATGCAAAAAACAAGTAAAAAGTTAGAAGTACAGGTAATGGTTACACATTATACAGGATGGGGAAAAAGTAGCGCAATAAGGCAATAATTTTTTCATTAACGATTTCACGGAGAAATGTTTTAAACAAAAGTTATTAGTCTAAAAGTGCTTCACTTGTTCGCAACTTTTAACCACTCATGCGTAATCGCTCGTGGCCATAGTAGCACTCCCCTGCTTTTGATCAAATAGGTAATTTAATATTTGAAGATTTTATATTTTTTAATAGGACTACTGCATTTTTCAGTCAGTCAGCTAAGAATTTTCGAAATATTAGGAAACAACTATACAGGGTGTCTCTCTTGAACTGTCTCGGCATGTGCAACTCGCTTATTTGAAGAGATAGAAAGAAGCTTAAATGGGGAGAGCTTAGAAATTTAAACCTCTCTGTAAAAGCCAAGGTTTTCGACACCGAAATTAAAAAATTCAAAGAATCTATACCTAAAACCTATTCCAGTTCAGAAACGTTAAAAATCAAATTTTAAAACTTTTGGTTATTTCGAAAACTCGCAGCATTCAGACAGGCAGATGGCTGGAGTTCAGAGTAACATTAAAAGTCAAAATCTGTTACTTATGTTGATGCAGAACAGTGTAAGACAGACAAACAGATTGACAGTCGGTAGGGCGGATGAATAGACGAACAGATAGACAGATGGCCGAAATTTAGAGTCACCATGAACGGATGATCAGAGATAGATGAACAGGCAAACGGTTGGACAGACCAGCGAACAAACAGGTTAAAAAGACGAATTGACGGGGAAAAAACAGAGTAACCCGTCACATGGGCAAATGAATTGAAAGGTGGGCAGCAGGTAGACGCAGACGGTGTAAAAATGCACAGGCAGACATATAAACAGGTGAACGGATGAATAGTAATGAATGGAGGGACAGATAGATGGACGAACAGAAATACCGATGGATAGGTCGACATGTGTACAGGCGAGCAAACGGACAGACAGACAGACAGGGAGGGAGGCGAACGAGCAAACGAACGGACAGGCAGAAAGACAGACAAATCGAAAAACAAACGAGCAGAACATGAGAGCGAAAGGGTGGGTTATAAGTTGGTATTTGGTAGGCTGATAGGCAGGGGCGTAATTAAGAATTTGGGTTTTTCTTCAAAATCAAAAGAGGGGCTCCTGTAACCAATTCTATTAATAAATCATTTTACTTGATCACAAAAAAGAGATTTTATAACTAATTTCTTTATTTAATCATTTTACTCCATTATTCTCCCACTTATTTTTTTCAATTAAATAAATAATAAAACCTTTTTTGGGCCTTACTAAACAAGTCAAAAATGCTCTCGAGAGCCCTCCAAATATGTGGGTCCTGCGGGTTCGTTATATAAGTTGTTGCCTACATTTTTACATTAAAAACATTAGAAACTTTTAAATGAGTTTGAGCCACACTCTGTAAATTGGTGTGAAATAGCTTTAATTATACAGTGCGCGCCAAAAGTATGGAATAATAAAAATATTTCTTTACCCAACAGAAATTAGAAACTTTTAAATGAGTTTGAGACACACTCATTTGTAAGCAAATGACAAAAAACATTTTTGTAAGCCCAACTCTTAACTCAACACACTGTGTATATTAGTTTGAAATAGCTTAAATTATACAGGGCGCGCCAAAAGTAGGGAATAATGAAAATATTTCTTTACCCAACAGAAATAGTATAAAAGAAAACGGTTGGAATCGTCAAGTCAAATTGATGATTAATTTAAAAATAATCATTTTACGATGGTGTTTTTCAATGAAATTTTCACCAAGAAAAACAATTTTCTTCAGCAAAGCGATAATAGTATATTATAATACATGTGTATAAGAAAGACTTTATCGCATTAGCGACGACAATTACAAGCACGAGCTTGCGAGTGCTTGTAACGGCGCGTATGCGATAAAGTCTACTTATACACGAGTATTATACGCTATTTTTTATTATAATTGCAACTAAAACCTCTATAAAAGAGAAAAAATCTGTATTTAAAATTTGGAAATTAAGCGTGCCGATTTTGGATATATTTGTTGCCACAGAGATGCTTTGTGTTTACATTGCAGAACAACAGTCGCACAACAGTTAATATTATTGTTGTTACCTAGACGACTTTATAGAGAACTTGTGCAATAAAGACGATTTTATGAACGCTTTTTAGTGTGAAATTGGCAGATTATAATGCAAGTATAATAAAAAATATTTTATGAAATTTTAGCATCGATAATAATATATTAAGCCAGTAAAAACATTTAAAAACACTATACCACTCACATATTTACAAATTAATATCTTCGAAACTGTCAGTCTACAGGGTAAACACTAAACATGTACAGTCAGCCTCACAATTACTGGCCACCCTGCTATAATTCTAGCACAAATTGTGGATGTAACCTTCATAAAACCTCCTACCTAAATTAAGGGGTAACTTTATTTTGCCAACAAGTAGTAAATCAACAACCACCCCTTCTGTCCCTTTGCCGTTGTTGGCTAATAACCACCCTGTCGTATAGCCAGAATGACCAATAATTGTGAGTACCTGTTGCTAAAATCAGAAAATTTTTCAATCTATCGAAATTTATAAAAAAATGTGGAGTTGTAATTTTAAAAATATTTGATGATATGCCCACTGGTGCTCGAAGAGAGTTTGAGGAGTGGAAAAATTAAAATTGTCAGAAAATGTTTGTTTGAAAATCAGTCAATTGGACTTGTTCAAGCGTTTTTTGATATTCCTATCAGGAAAATAAATATTTCCATTATTCCGTACTTTTTGGCTCGCACTGTGAGTGTACATTACTTTCAAATAAGCCATGGAGCGATGGTACACCCAAATTCCGATCAACACAAGTATTAGAAAAGGTTAGAGGTTAAGGTCTCATGGTTGCCAAAGCCAGATTGTGAAATCACTACAAATTACATGTAATAAGCTGCTTTCTTGCAGTAGAAAAATTCGAATACTGATCCCAGAGCACTTTGGCATCTAGAGTAGGGATTGCAATCTCGTTGAGTTTTTTTTAATCCTGGGATATCGAGATTGACTTTTTTTCAATCCCGGGATACCTTAAATTTTGCTCCAAAAAATTATTTAAATTTAAAAACATACTCTTTAACAAATATTTAGGTAAAAACAATGAATTTGTGAATTGTGAAAGATTTATTTCTTATTAATTTTAAAAAATTTAAGAAAAATTGATCTCGAAATCCCCAGGATTTTTAAATTCCTAATTCCGGGATTTTGAGATTGAATAATCGGACTCATCCCGGGATTGCAAACTATAATCTAGAGGTGTAGCTCTAACCTCCAGAAAGAAAGATCATTTTAATTTCAGCAACTTCATCAAGGTTTGAAAAACTTAATTTAAATCTTAAATTAAAAAATAATAAATATTATTTTAAAGCACGTCCTTATAAAAAGGCTCAAGTAAGAAAATTAATTTCTAACAGATTTTTAATTTTAGCGTCAACACACACCACCGTTACCCGGAAAACTATGTCTAGCACGACGGGGTAAATAAACCCTAAATTCTAAGATATTTATAATTTATTCTGAAAAATTCTATAAAAGTGACCTAAAATTATTGATACAATTAATTTGTCCTTAAACTTAATTTGATTTAATTCTAATTCGCATAAACGCATCATAAAACATTAAAAAAATGCATTTAAATCTTCCCAAAATCATAAATTTTGAAAATTTGTGTAAACTAAATTTTTTGGTGAAAGACGAAATAATTTACACATTTTCATAAACTTGACCCGTTTTACTGATGATGTAACGCGATAATGAAAAATAAAAATTTTCAGATAAACTCCTAGACATAATAAATGAAACTTTTAAAAGAAAAATAAATTCTAAAGCTCACCTCAGTTTCTTTTTCAAAGACATTTTTTAAAAAAAAGCTACGAGCTCATTAAGATCTAAATGAAAACTAAAGTAAAAATCGTATTTTTCCACAATTTTAGCAAACATTTTTCTATTAAGTTGAACTTGAAACCTTTTATCTACATGTGATAAGAATTTTTTTTAAAATTACCCCATTTAAAAGATTATGAGAACGATTTTGATATTGTGACTATTTTTCATAGCTATTGTAGAATTGCATTGGTTTTTTTATCAAGAAAAAATTGCAAAAATTTAATTCCCCAACCAAAAGATGGATTTTCCAATAATTTTTCTCAATTTGAAAAAAATTCTACTAAAGCTTGAATTTTTCAAATTCTGAAAAAATTTAAGTTTTTACAAAAGGGGCTGTTTGATTTTCAACAAAAGTTTTGAATGAAACAAATTTTTAAACAACTGTTTTTTTTAATGTAAGGAAATAAAGAGAAAGCTGTAAGGGTCACGCCATATAAATTTGTAAAAAAGTTACAATATGTGAATAAAATAATTTAATAAATATTTAAACAAACGTTTAAACTTATTTAAAAGGCAACGTAATTAAACGAGCAAGCTTTAAAGTTAAAAATTTCCTTTTAAAAATAAAGAAAAACTTACATTTTTGTAAAAAAAAAATTTTTCCCTAAATAATTTAACAGAAAAATCAAGATGGCCGAGCAAATAATCTATTTTTATCAAACTGTACGAATTGCTTAATCTAATATTTGTAGAAGCCATTTTTATTTTTTTACGTACAAAAAATTTCCCAAATTTTCAAAAAATGCACGCAATATTGCGTTGTTTTAAAAAAAAATTTTTTTAAAAAGCGCATCTTTTGTTAATTTCGCACGTTCTTGTTTTAAAAATAAATAAACAATTTCTTTTGTTTTTATAAATAACTAAATTTAGTGAGGTTATAAAAAAGTTAATTTTTTTGGGAGTATTCGGTCGGACATGTTTGTTATTGATATCTTATCAATAAATGATTGAAATTTACTAACCAATTAAAAACGATGTTCAAGTTCATTCCCGCACATTTTCACGCACTAATATAACCTCAACATTTAAAGCACTGTAAAGTTAATTATTTTCAGCGGTTTTTAAAGCACACCAAAAGTTAAAAACGCACACTTGATTTTTCAAAATTAATTTTTCGTTAACTCTCCGCTAATTTAATTTTAGAATTGTTGTTATTTATAAACATTTTATTTATTTATTAATAATAATCTATGAATTTACTTTTAAGAAACATTTGAGCATCTTAATAGTAAGAAAGCTGTACTTAGAATCGAAGGCGGTTTGCAAAAAGTGGGGGCAGTGAATTGCATAAGGCAAAGCGAGATGATTGCATCTAAGTGCATTTTATTCTGATGCATTAAACAGAGACGAGTGTGTACTGAATAAGTATATGCTTGTATACAAAATAGACTTATGCATTTCTCTATAGTATGACTCTTTATTTTTTTAAGCGGATTTTTATATTTTATTAATAAATAACTAAAAATAAAACAAAAGAATAAAATAAAATAACTCTTTAGTGGCGTTAACACGACTTTTTCATACGTATAAAGCTAATTTTACAATGTTTTTAAAAATTATTAAATTAATATACAGGATGTCCCAAAATTTTATTAATATTACCATTTTTTAACTAAAAATAGTATAAAAATGTTATTTGATTTTTAAAAAGTTAACATACTTTATGGGATGTTTCAATAAAAATAAAAAAGTTGGTCACATTTCCAGTTAAATCGAAAGCCGCTACCTAAAGTATTTAATATCGTCAGATAGCTAATTTTACGGCTTTTCAAAATATTTAAAAACATACAGTGTGTTCGTTTAAATTAGGAAAGTTGGTTCCATTTACGGTTAAACCAAAAGTTAAAGTATGAAGTGTTTTATACTTTCTAATAACTAATTTTACGAACTTTTAGTCTATATAAAAATATACAGGGTGTTTCAAAAATTTTTGTTATTTTTCTAATTTCCGATATAATCGTAAGCCTTTTGTGAACCAAAAATAGTGTCAAATAATAGGTATTTATAGGAACAATATACGTGGTAATTTTAAAATTTTTATTTTCATTACAAAAAAAAGATTCTGTTTTTTAAAAATTCATAACTCCGGTCCTGCTCCATAAAAGTAAATGAAATTAAGGTGATCGATAGAAAATGACAATGTCTATAAACTATCAAAAAATAAATGAAAGGGCCTGAGCGAATTTTGAGGAAAACCATGTCAAAATCATAACGAACTTTGGCGCCTTCAAAGATGACATTTTTTAAAAAAGTAATAAAATTTAATTAATATGGACGGAAGCCTTATATTTGGGCTATGGAATGATATTTTGAAATTTTTATAATAATAACTACGGGTTAAGTTATTAGCGAAAAACACGAAATGCGAGAATCGCTATATTGGCCGCCATTTTGAATTTAAAAATTTGATAAAATATTCTTCCAATTAGAGCTAAGGTGTACTGTTTTATATTCAAGTTTCAATAATTTAGGTATAAATTTGCAAAAATGCGCTCAAACTAATTTTCAGTCTATTTAAAAATATACAGGGTGTTTTTAAAATTTTTTGTTATTTTTATAATTCCAGTTTAACCGGTAGTGTTTTATTAAGCAAAAATATTGTTAAATAATAGGTATTTATAGAAATAATATACAGTAATTCCAAGGAATCATTGGCGCATGTAAAGATAAGTAGACATACGTCGTTACAAATTTAGCGTCATATTTTGCAGCGCCAACAAAGATAGTTGCTACACTACGTATCAGATTGCGTGTTTTTACGAACATTTCCGACTGCTCGAGCGGCAAAGATCCGCTGGAACAACTGTATGTGACAACTTTAAATTTTTTATTTTATTTAAAAAAAAATTACCGAAATTTAAAATTCTCTTTTTCAAAAACTGGTAACTCCGGTCCTGCTTTATAGAAATAAATAAAATTAAGATCATCGATAGAGAACGACGATGTCTATAAAATATCTAAAAATGAATGAAACGGCCTGAGCGGATTTTGAGGAAAACTATTTCAAAATCATGTCCAATTTTGGCCTCTTCAAAGAAGACTTTTTTTTTTAAATTAAAAAAATTTATTTGATTTGGAGAGAAGCGCATATTTGGGCTATATAATTTAAATTCTTAAATTTTTATAAAAATAACTACGGGCTAAGTTATTAGCAAAAAAGCACGAAATGCGAGAATCGCTATATTTGCCACCATTTTGAATTTAAAAATTTAAAAAAATATTTTTTCAATTAGAGCTGAGATATACTTTTATACAGGGTGTAACTACTCGACTCATCCAAAGATATAGGAGTTTTAGATCTCGAAAAAACTAACATTTTTTTTATTTCGCCATTTTGAATTTGGAGCCTCCTATTCGAGATACAGTCGATATAAGTTTTTTTGTTTTTCTACTCCAGTTTATTTAGTTTTAAGTTTAAAAAAAAAATAAAAATTGTTTTGAAATCGTCGTAAATTTCTCTAAAACTTTTGTATGTAGCTCAATCTTCTATCTTCATTAATATCAAAATGGCGGCCAATTTAAAACTTTGACCTTGAAAATTTCAAAAATCGCACGGCGAATTTTCTAAAAAAAGAATATGCGCTTATTCTACTCATGAAGATCTACATTTTAAGTTAAAAAAACTACTAGAAATTTTTTATAGTTTAGGAGCTACAGGAGATTGAATTTAAACGATCAAATTCTAAAAGAGTGCTGTTTCTGTTTTCCGTTCCTCTTTGGTTTTTCCTTGTCAGTTTTGATAATAATTGAATTTATTAATTAATTATTGTTATTCGAAAGTGATTTTTATTAATTCAAGATTTTTTATTAATTCAATTTATTTCAATAAATTCAAGAATTTATTGACATAAATTGACAATCTTCTGTAGCTCCTAAACTATAAAAAATTTCTATAGTCTGTTCCAGCCAAAAAGGTTTGTGTTGGAGGTATAGGAATGTACTAGCTTTGTCGCGCACACTTGTATTCTAATTAGCGCGATCCTTTACTATTAGCTCACCGTTGCCAGTATGCCGTGCAAGTTTACCACGCCTTATACAATGTACATATAGACATTTTTTTTTCGTTATAAAATCAATTTAATACAATTAATAAATACATACATATATTTATTTATCAAAAATTGTAATTATTTAATTTTTTTTAAATATAGAAATTGCTTCGTACGCTTATCTTTTTATTCACTAGTAAGCAAACAATCGTGTTCCCTTGATTAAAAAAATTAAATTGAAATGCTTAAAATAAACTGAATAAAGCTTTAAAAAGGCAAAATATGCATATTATCAAAAATTGATTACCTAACAAAGGTATTTAAGACAAAAATGTGTACTTTGATCATGCAATGCAAATCTCTTGCCGGCCACTTCGTTATCGAGGGACGCGCTTCAATGTAATGCGGCACAAAAAAATTCATAACTAAAAAACTATAAGTCGTAAATCAATTTTCTTTTTTTTAAAAACTTCTGCGTTATTTGGACTTCAATTGCTTCGCAGCATGTACATAGCAATTTCCAAAAATAAAAAAGTTTGTCGATTAGTGAAAATATGCATGCATTTACAGCGAGTTCGGATATAAATTGTAATATAAATAATGTTATAAACAATATTTTGACAACGGCAAAAAAACTACCAGAAGCGCTCATTTAAGTACTTTAATTTTAAAAAAAAATTAAGTCGATAGCTCAAATAGAATTGGAGATAAGATGATGTAAAGCTTAAAAAAACGTTTTTTCGAAGTTTTACATTTTTAATATTTTTTCAATATGAAAAAGGCCTATACCGCGTAAAAATGTTTTAAATGCCCATATTAGGTGTCAAATAACCTACTCTTACAAAATCCACAAGGTCCTATGCGTTCTGTGCAAAAACAATAATAATTCGTATATTAAATCAGGCAACGCTGTTCCCTATACCTCCAACACAAACCTTTTTGGCTGGAACAGACTATAGTAACTTTTTTGACTTAAAATGTAGATCTTGATGAGTAGAATAAGCGCATATTCTTTTTTAGAAAATCCACCGTGTGATTTTTGAAATTTTCAAGGTCAAAGTTTTCAATTAGGCGCCATATTGGTATTAATGAAGATAGAAGGTAGATGTAAATACAAAAGTTTTATACAAATTTACAAGGATTTCAAAACAGCTTTCATTTTTTTTAAGAAATTAAAAATAAAAAAACTGGAAAAGAAAAATAAAAAAACTAATATCGACAGTATCTGGAATAGGAGGCTCCAAATTCAAAATGGCGAAATAAAAAAAATATTAGTTTTTTCGAGATCTACAACTCCTATATCTTTGAATGAGTCGAGTAGTTACACCCTGTATATTAAAATTTCAATAATTTAGGTATAAATTTACAAAAATGCAAATTATTTTGACCCAGCCTCCCTAGATTTAATAAAAAATATATTTAAACTTTTTTTTCAAAGTAAATGAAAAAGCACGAAAAAGTAAAAATTGTCTTAACAAAAACAAAAATGATTTGTTTACAATTTTTCAATTGTTTTATTTAATCATCTAGTCATCTAGTGAGTCAAGGAGCGCGGCATTTGTTTTGTTGTTTTTTTCTATATCAAAATGGCGTTTGTTTTAGTAAAAGAAAATGAAATTAGTAAGTAATTTGTCACACGTCAACGTTGTAAGATGGGTACACACGCACAAGACATGTAATTTTATGTATTATTATTATTACCATTATTACAACCATCACGCGGAAATGTTGATATTAAATAACTAACATTACAATGTATGTAAATAAAATGCATCTAAAGTAACAAACATTCTATAATGAACTTATTATGAACATTAGCTATAGATCTTTTGATACTTTTGTATAATTTGTACTATTCAAGATTTGTTTATTATTATTAATTTAATAAAATGAAATTTAAATAATTATACGCTCTCGCGTAAATGTAGTTATAATTTTTTTTTATTTAATTTAATTGTGCATACATATAGTTTGACCTAAATTAACAATTAAATGCAACAACTACTTTACTTTAGCTATATCTAGTTAATATAGTGACTTTTCGATTAATAACAACTTTTGCCGCAACGTTGAGAACAATCGAAAACTAAAAAAATGGCGATATAATATACCCAATGTCAATAAGTTCTAGCCGCCCACACAAAATGATGGTAATGTTTTATACATATATTCGGGGGGATATTTAATTATAATTACGTACAGTATCTATTTGGATTATTTTTTTGCATTAACAATAATTAAAGGAATTGTTAACAAAAGTGCGTTTTACATTTTTTCGTTATTAAATAATTAAAAAATTCTACAAAGCTCACTTTATAAATTATACTAAAATACTTAAGTGGAGGTTTTATATAATTTGAGTGCAACCAAATTTTTTTATTTCTAAAACCCATTTTTTCAGAAATGTCAAAAAATATATATTAAAAACAAAATTATTATCTGGAATTTATGAGAAGAATAGGGCGGAGCTAATATCTTGCGTAATACAGTTGGAGAGAGCGACCGCTCTCTCTGTCTATATCGACTCTATCGAGTCTATATCTCTAAAATTGATACGACCAGATGTTACTCAGACACATTTTTGTTTCAAAACGACGAATTTTCGTTTTCAAGCGCATTGACTCCGCCCTATTCTACTCATAAGTACCGGACTTGACATACGTTAGTTTTATTTTATTTCTTAGTATAGACTGGACCAAATTCTTTGGTTTTATAAGAGTTATATCTATAACTATGATAAATAGAAGCATTTTACCCCTGCCTTTTTATGGCCAAGTTGATGCAGCAAACAAAAATTTAATAAAACGTTTTGTTTTTGATTAATCGATAAAATTTGATTTTTTTTCATTTTGAATGTATGTGCCATAACTCGCTTATTTGAAGAGGTATCAGAAAAATAGTAAAATGATTTGTTATAGATAATGAAGGATAGATCACTAATTTTTAATAAAAAATAAATTTTTGTAAATTTTGAGCGAGATATGGTCTAAACTCACTTTTTATAAATGAAATAAAAAAATTAAAAATTAAATTAGCGTTAATAAGCAATTCAATGTTTGTTTTGTAATTTGCAAAGTACACATACAAGTTTATATCACCTCTAGTGATAGCCATCAAGTACTCTTCGACATTGTTTTAAGACCGCGTAAGTGATGCTCCTTACACTTAGGTATTCATTATTTGCAATTGAAATAATAATTTTGAAGTCTCACGTCAATGTATAAATAAATAATTATAACACCCTCAAAAAATTATAAAATTTTAACTTGTTGGAAATTTTAGAAAAAATTTTTCGGATGAAAATCAGTAAATAAGGAAATTTTTTGAAAATAAAAAATATTATTGAAGCAAACAAAAATAGACTAAACGTGATCATAGAATACAATTTTCCTACCAGGCCTCTCCAAAGCATGAGTTTATTTTAATGCGTATCTCAAAATTTAGACATCTTTGGGCTTAAAAACGAGGTTAAGATCGTTTTAAATAAATTAAAAATTTTCAAAAAGAACAAAATCTATTCTTTTCCTTATTCACTATACAATAAGCATAGTTTTGTTGTATAATAGCTAATAACTAATAAAGTATACCATTTATTGTTCCCGCTTCCTATGATTTTATAATATTACGCTAATAGATAAATATTTTTAGTGTTAATTTTTTTAATTTATATTTGATAATAAAATGCGACCAGATGTCGCAATAAAAAATACATTTTTCTATAGGTACAAAATATAAAAAGTTATATACCAACAGAAATTGAAGAATTTAATACGCGCGTTTTATTGTTCATCCATTTATTATTCAAGCCATTAACGTTAATTACGTATGGCAAATTTTAAGAATATTAACGCTTTTAACTACATTTATGAAAAAAAACAACCACATTGTCTATCTCTGTCTAACTACTTTCGATTGTATTATATCTCACACGCTTTGTAGGCGCTGTTGCAACATGAATGAAAAAGACCTTTTTCTTAATTAATTTAATTTAAGAGTTATAGAAAAATGAAAGAAAACAGAATTGATCGCTTTTATTTGCTCTATATATTGGCATTATCAAAAATTATAAATTCAGTTACAGTCTAATTCCCCATTAGTGACCATTTTAAAGGTAAGGTACTGGTAATAATATCAATTGCATCGGCGTTGAAGATGAATTTGGTTCAATCAGATGTAATCAATTGTAAATTACGTTATAATAATTAGATAATTACCTGTTAAAGTATTTACTAGATGATAATAATTAAGTCTAATAGATAATTCTACCTATACATGTAAGGTATTTTCGATAATAGATAAATTAGAAGTTTATTATTTTATTAAATAATAAAAAATTAAGAATTTGGCAACAGTTTTGTAGAAGGTGTGCCACAAAAAATTGTAGCATGTGACGATTTTTGCCTGCGTTTTTATAAATAAAAAAAATAGATCAGTGTAGGTAAGTGTCAAATTGAATTAGTTTTGTGACAAATCTCATAAATTACAATTATCTTTCAATTTGGCATTTACCTACACTGATTTGTTTTTTTTAACATCAACCTACGTGATAAATTTGCTAGGCAACCACCAATCACGAAATTTAGTAAAAAATTTTTTTACAGACATTTAAATATTTTAATAGTTCCGATTTAACCGGAAATGGCCTCAAAAAAAGTAGAAAGCAAAGATTTAAAAGAAAATTTGCAGTTAATTTTACAAGACATAAATTTCAGAATTTCCAATTTATAAAAATATTAACTTAATACAATCAATTTTCTTCAGCCAACCTGCGAAATATATGAAAATATCACTTTCTAATTTTTCTAACAAGTAAATTAAGCGAAATAGCAGAAAAGACATTTTCAGAAGAAAAGCAACATTGTACATACAGGACTGAAATTTCAGAATTTTCACTTGTAAAAAATATTATCCTTACACAATTAATTTTCTTTAGTCAGCCTACAAAATATTGGAAAATAAAGTTTTCAAATTTTCCTAAGAAGTAGTAAATTACGGGAAAGAGCAACAAGAAAGGATTTAGAAGCTAATTTTCAGCATAAAACGACTGAAAATTCATAATTTCCACTTTCAAAAAATATTATCTTTACACAATCAACTTGCCAAGCTGCAAAATATCTGAAAATATCGGAAGTAGATTGAGTGAAATAGCAGAAAGAAATTTTTTTGTATATATTGCAAGACTGAAATTTCAGAATTTCCACTTTAAAAAAGTATTATCTTCACACAACCAATTTTCTTTTTAAATTTTAAATTTTCCAAACAAGAAGTAACTTAAATAAACAGCCACAAGTAAAGATTCAGAAGCTAATTTGCAGTATATTTTTCAGGACTGAATTTTCCGAATTTCCAGCTTTAAAAAACATTATTTTTACACAACCAATTTTCTGCAGCTAACCTTCGAAATATTTGAAAATAACGTTTTCTAATTTTCTTAAGAAGTAAATTGAATGAAATAGCAGAAAGGAAATTTTAAAAAGTAATGCAGTATATTTTACAAGACTGAAACTTTAGAATTTCCCCCAAAATTTACTAGTTTTTCTAACAAAGTAGTAATTTAAATGAAACAGCAACACGCAAAGATTCAGAAGCTAATTTTCAGTATATTTTTCAGTACTGAATTTTCAGAATTTCCACTTATAAAAAATATTATCTTTACACAAACGATTTTCTTCAGCCGATCTAAGAAATATTGGAAAATAAAATTTACTAATTTTCCTAACAAAGTAGATTATTTAAGTGAAACAGCAACAAGCAAAGATTCAGAAGCTTATTTTCAGTATATTTCACAGGACTGAAATTTCAGAATTTCCACTTTTAAAAAATATTATCTTTACACAATCAATTTTCTTCAGCCAACCTGCAAAATATTGGATAATAACATTTTATTATTTTCTTAACAAGTAAATTGAGTGAAGTAGCAGAAAAGAAATTTTCAGAATTTCCACTTTAAAAAAATAATATCCTTACACAACCAATTTTCTTCAGTCAACCTCCGAAACATTGGATAATAAAACTTTAAAATTTTCTTAACTAGTAGTAATTTAAAGAGAACAGCAACAAGCAAAGATTGAGAAGCTAATGTTCAGTATTTTTTATGGAAATGAAATTTCAGAATTTCCTTTTTAAAAACTATTAACTTTACACAATTAATTTTCTTCAGCTAACCTGCGAAATTTTTTAATTTTCCTAACATCTAAATTGAGTGAAATAGCAGAAATGAAATTTTCAGAAGAAAAGCAGTATATTTTACAGAACTGAAATTACATAATTTCCACTTTAAAAAAATATCTTTACACAATCAATTTTCTTTAGCCAACCTGCAAAATATTGGATAATAACATTTTTAATTTTCTTAACAAGTAAATTGAGTGAAGTAGCAGAGAAGATATTTTCAGAAGAAAAGCAGTATTTTCTTCAGTCAACCTCCGAAACATTGGAAAATAAAACTCTCAAATTTTCTTAACTAGTAGTAATTTAAGAAAAACAGCAACAAGCACAGATTCAGAAGATAATTTTCAGTATATTTTACAGGACTGAAATTTCATAATTTTGACTTTTTAAAATATTTTCTTTACACATTTAATTTTCTTCAGCTGACCTCCGATATATTATAAGTCCGATGTATTACCGACTTTCTAAAAAGTAGTATTTTAAGAGAAACAGTAACAAGCAAAGATTCAGAAGCTATATTTCAGTATTTTTTATGGAAATGAAATTTCAGAATTTCCTATTTAAAAACTATTAACTTTACACAATTAATTTTCTTCAACCAACCTGCGAAATTTTTCAGTTTTCCTAACACGTAAATTGAGTGAAATAGCAGATGGGAATTTTTTAGGGGAAAAAGCAGTATATTTTTAATAGGACTGAAATTTCAGAATTACGACTTTTAAAAAATAATAACTTTACACAATTAATTTTTTACAGCCAACTTGCAAAATATTGGAAAATAACAATTTCTTATTTTCCTAACAAGTAGCTAAATTGAATGAAATGGCAGAAATGAAATTTTCAGAAAAAAAGCAGTATATTTTACAGGACTGAAATTTCATAATTTCCACTTTAAAAAAATATTATCTTTACACAATTAATTTTCTTCAGCCAACCTACGAAATTTTGGGAAATAAACTAATTTTCCTAACAAGTCAATTCAGTGAAATAGTAGCAAGAAAAGATTCAGAAGAAAAGTAGTATATTTTACAAGAAATTTCAGAGTTTGCACTTTTAAAATATATTATCTTTACACAATCAATTTTCTTTAGCCGACTTGGGAAATATTGAAAATTATAATTTTCTAATTTTCCTCACAAGCAATTTGAATAAAATAGCAGCAAAGAAATTTTCAGAAGAAAAGCAGTATATTTTAGAAGACTGAAGCACAATTATTTTTTCAGTCAACCTGTGACGTAATGGAAAATATAATTTTCCAATACTCCTAACAAGCAATTTGAGTGAAACAGTAGAAAGCAGAAGTAGAATTTAGAAGAATATTTACAGTATATTTTTACAGAGACTGAAATTTCAGAATTTTTACTTTAAAAAAATATTTTTTTGCTGTCAATATTCTTCAATGGACCTGCAAAATAATGAAAAATTTTCCAATCTTCCTAACAAGTAATTTGAACAAATTAAGTGAAATATAAGATAATTAATTAGTCGTTATTGATTTTGAGTACAAAGTAAACTATAAAAGTATATAAAAGATTGACGTGCTTGTTCCTGAGCGACCCGAACCAAGCAACAAATTTTTTATTCCTCGACCACCTTTTAACGGAAAAAATTTTCGTAATAAATTTTATAATAAAAGGACGTTGTTTACGAAATTTTAAAACAAAATATGTATGTTATACCCTTGAAAAATTGTCTATAAATATACTTTTTATCTTATTAAGCAACAGAAAAAATTTGCAGTTTTCTTTAAAGTTCTTTATTATATGGATCAAATTAGCTCGTTATTTGATTGTTTAATTGCATCAACTTTTATCCGATTTTTTAAAAGCGTATCAGTTTTTATCGTTGTGAAAACAACGCAGTCTTTACAGTTTTACGTAATATACAACGTTTTCTCCTTATTCAAAATCAATTTAAACGTACCAATAAGATAAAGATGGAAAAACAAATTATTATAATTCTTATAATTATAGAAAATATGTAACATTTATTTCCATATATCAATTTTTTTTTGAAAAACATAAAACTCGTGCAAATTATCAAAGATAAAAATTGAACCAAATCAACCTGTTGATTTTTGTATAAATGTTTGCTTTAAACTTTAAACGATGTGAAAATTACGTACGAAAAAGAGGGAAAAAACCGCCGACTAAAAAAAATTATATAATCGTACATTTTATAAATGCACAAGGATTAACTTTGTTGAATTTTTCATTATGAGCTTAAACATTTTAAATGTTTATTTGTTTACACGCTGTAATTAAACGCTTTTTAAACTGTTGCGTTTTTTTCATTTAAATTAATCTGTTACACTTGAGAGAACGTTTTTTCAACCCTTATCACAGCTTAAAGGATGTTAATGTTGAATGATGAAGTTGTTTGGAAAATTCGAATCGAGACTTTTTTAAACATTGACAAGACATCGAACACTGAAGTCGCGGCCCAACACAAAGCAAATGATCTCACATATTACGATTGCGTTTTTCGTCATTTTTAAATATTTTAACTACCCTTTTAACAAATATTTTTAATGTAGCTTGTGGAAAATTTAACACATTTTAATTCTTGATTCTTGTATAAATATCAAAATCTGCTCCGTTCACCAAATATTGCCCATTAAAGACTGTCAAATAGACCATAAATAATCTCATTTACTTGCATTTTTGGTCATTTTTAAATATTTTAACCACTCTTCAAGTAACTATTTTTAGTGCAACTTGTGGAAAAGTTAACACATTTTAATTTTCGACTCTTTCAAAAATACCGCAATCAGCTTCGTTCATCAGATATTGGCCATTGAAGTCATCTAAATGAAACATAAATAATCTCACAACTATACAATTGCGTTTTTCGTCATTTTTAAATATTTTAACTACTCTTTAAGCAAATATTTTTAACGAAGCTTGTGGAAAATTTAACACAGTTTAATTCTTAATTCTTGTAAAAAATTCCTAATCTACTCCGTTCACCAGATATTGGTCATTTAAATCAATCAAATTCAGCTTAAATGATATAACATACCAAACATTGCTTTTTCGTCACTTTTGAATGTTTTAACCATTTTTTAAGCAAATATTTTTAATAGAACTTGTGGAAAATTTAACACGTTTTCATTCTTAATTCTTGTAAAAAATTCTAATCTACTCGGTTCATCAGATATTGGCTATTGAATTGAAACAAATGCAGTGCAATACAATGACTGCTTTTCTAGACTAGTTTTAACATTTTCAAGCAAACATTTGTAATAGAAAATGTAGAAAATTTACAGTAGGCTCTCGATTAATTTACTTCAGCATTAAATTTAACATGAAATTTGTTATTTGTCCTACTGATTAATAATTAGATCTGATTGAACAGCGAAAACAGCTGTGGGTAGGTCAAATTAATTTTTATTCGTCTATAAAATTTTAATATAGAAATTAAACTTTCATAGCACTCGTCGTTCGCCGTTAATGATCTTGAGTTTTACATTTCTGTAAACATATCTTAGCTCATGGTCATGAGATATTGAGTTTTGAAATTAATGATAAAGGCTTAAAACTAAAATTCACATTCTTCACGTTAGAAGAAGAGCTAAATTATTTGAATTACAGTTTTATGAAAAATTCAGTTGTTATTGTTCTTCAGATATTAACTCTTGACTATTTAACCACCTTAAGGAGTTAGAGACTCGAGAGGCAAAGAGGCACAGTGAGAAATACCATTCAACTTACTATAATTTTTTTAATTTGATTAATTGATATAAATTAATTATGAGAGCCAGAACGAATACTTTTATGTATTTCGATGGAGAATTTTTTGCTCTATAATTTTTCTTAGAGATAAAATTACCGTCAGACTACTCCTTAAGGAGCTAGAACCTCGAGAAGCACAGGGGGTTGTCGAATTCGACTTGTTTCTTTTCAATTTTAGAGCTATACATACAATGTTAAACATTTTTTTTGAATGCCACAATATGAGGTATTCCATAAGATAAAACATTACTTTGGCTTGTCTTTTTTTTATGAAACACCCTATACATATAAAAATAATTTTAACTAGCAGTCCTAATAGTGCCATAAAACTTTGGTTTATAGTATTTTGCAATTGTTTGCTATAATCAAGTTACATTGTGACTAAGTGTGCTACTTTGACCACCCTGTATAAATTACTTTTCATTATAATATTAAAATATGTTCAATAAATAATACTCACGTTGAAAGTACATAAATTGACACTTAAAAATTCAATTTTCATTATTTATTAAATATTTTGAAATAAATTGTAATTCATAGATAAACGGATGTCACAGTAATAATTTCTTTTGAAAGTGCCCTTTATGGAAAATATTTGTATAAGTAATATTCACAATATCTCTGTAGTGTTATTTGCAAAAATTGTTAAGTACAAAGACTGCAATTAATATTTTAGAACGGTATACTGCATAATGTAACTACAAAAACACTAAGATGGATATTAAAATTTTGTCGGGCCTCAAAAGCCCGAATTACAAATCTTAGGTTATTTAAAAATATGAGCTGAGCAAGTTTTGTAGCCACAGGGGGCCTAGCTACTTCTTTATCTTTTTCATTCTATTCGTTGTGGAAGTCCTGAAGGACAACGATGTCCAACTTTATGCCCATCTCTTCAGTGGTCTTGCTGCCCACTGTTGGTATTCCCGTGGGCAATATCGTGGGCAGTCTTTCTGTCTAGAGCTTTCTCATCTCACTATTTTCTGAATGTTGCATTTTTTCAGATTTTAACCTTGGGGATGCGGTATGAGCGGAGCGAATGGTAATCTTTGACATGAGCTGGATTTTGGTTTCCACAACTTCAACAGAAGATCGCATTTTGACAGTGATCTTTGGAGAACTTATGATCAGTCGTATCTCTTATAAAAAAATTTCTGAATGATCTTGTCTCATGTGACCGATCATTGAAACATCTATAATATTCTGAGACTTGAGTTTTTACTGTGCCTAGCTAATTTTTTTCTTTTTCATTCTATTTTTCCAGGAAGCCGAGACTGAGAACGATGTCCAACTTTGAACCCATCTCTACCCATCAGTGGTCTTGCTGACTACTGGCGGTATTCCCATGGCAAATATCATGGGCAGTCTTTCTGTCCAGAGCTTTCTCATCTCACTATTTTCTGAATGTTGCATTTTTTCAGATTTCAACATTGCGAGATGCGGTATGAGCGGAGCGAATGGGAATCATTCTATTTTTTGTGGAAGCCCAGACGGATAACGACGTTCAACTTTGTGCCCATCTCTTCAGTGGTCTTTCTGACCACTGTTGGTATTCCCGTGGTAAATATCATGGGCTGTCTTTCTGTCCAGAGCTTTCTCATCTCACTATTTTCTGAATGTTGCATTTTTTCAGATTTCAACATTGCGAGATGCGGTATGAGCGGAGCGAATGGGAATCATTCTATTTTTTGTGGAAGCCCAGACGGATAACGACGTTCAACTTTGTGCCCATCTCTTCAGTGGTCTTTCTGACCACTGTTGGTATTCCCGTGGTAAATATCATGGGCTGTCTTTCTGTCCAGAGCTTTCTCATCTCACTATTTTCGGAATTTTTCATTTTTGTCGGATTTCAACATTAGGGTGTGGTATGAGCGGAGCGAATGAGAATCTTTGACATGAGCTAGATTTTGGATTCCGCAACTTCAGCAGAAGGTCGCATTTTGATAATGATCTTTGGAGAACTTCTAATCAGCCGTATCTCTTAAAAAAAAATTTCTGAACGATCTTGTCTCATGTGAACGATCATTGAAACATCTATAATCTTCTGAGACTTGAGTTTTTGCTGTGCCTAGCTAATGTTTTTCCTTTTCATTCTATTTGTTGTGGAAGCACATACGTTATAACGATGTCCAACTTTGAGCACATTTTTTCAGTTGTCTTACTGACCTGGTGCTATTCCCGTGACAAATAAAATATCATGGGCAGTCTTTCTGTCTAGACCTTTCTCATCTTCCTATTTTCTGAATGTAGCATATTTGTCAGATTTCAGCATTGGGGGTTCGGTATGAGCGGAGCGAATGGGAATCTTTGACATAAGCTAGATTTTGGCTTCTATAGCTTCAGCAGAAGATCGCATTTTGACAATAATCTTTAAAGAGCTTCTGATCGTATCTCCTATAAAAAAATTCTGAAAGACCTTGGCTCATATGAATGCCCATTGAAACATATATAATCTTCTGAGACTTAAGTTTTTGCTGTGCCTTGCTACTTTTTTTCTTTTTTATTCTAGTTTTTGTGGAAGTCCACACTTATCCGTGTGGATGGGCAGTTTTTCAGCCTAGACCTTTCTCATCTCACTATTTTCTGAATGTAGCATATTTGTCAGATTTCGGCATTGGAGGTTCGGTATGAGCGGAGCGAATGGGAATCTTTGACATGAGCTGGATTTTGGCTTCTACAGCTTCAGCAGAAGATCGCATTATGACAATAATCTTTAAAGACCTTCTGATCGGTCGTATCTCCTATAAAAAAATTCTGAAAGATCTTGTCTCATATGAATGCCCATTGAAACATATATAATCTTCTGAGACTTAAGTTTTTGCTGTGCCTTGCTACTTTTTTTCTTTTTTAATCCAGTTTTTGTAAAGCCCAGACGGATAACGATGTCTAACTTTGAGCACATCTTCTTCAGTGGTTTTGCTGACTACTGGTACTATTCCTGTGGCAAATATCACGGGCAGCCTTTCTGCCTAGACCTTTCTCATCTCACTATTTTCTGAATGTTGCATTTTTGTCGGATTTCAACATTGGGGGAGCGATATGATCGCTTTTTGACAACGATCTTTGGAAAACTTCTGATCGGTCGTATTTCCTTTAAAAAATTTCCAATGATCTTGTCTCATGTGAACGTCTATAATCAATCTTTTGCTGTGCCTAGCTAATTTTTTTTCGTTTTACTTTTTGTGGAATCCGAGATGGATATTGATGTCCAACTTTGAGCAAATCACTTTAATAGTCTTGTTGGCCAGTATTTCCGTAGCAATTATCATGGTCAGTCTTTCTGTCTAGAGCTCTCTCATCTCAATATTTTCTGAGTGTTGCATTTTTGTCATATTTCAATTTTGGGGGCGGTATGAACAGAGCGAATGGGAATTTTTGACATGCGTTGGTTTTTGGTTTCCACAGCTTCAGCAGAAGATCGCAGTTAGACAATGATCTTTGGAGAACTTTTGATCAGTCGTATCTCCAATGAAAAAAATTCTGAACGATCTTGTCTCATGTGAACGTCCATTGAAACGTCTATAATCCTCGGAGACTTAAGCTTTTGCTATGCACGCACCTTAATTAAATGATTTTTTTCCCGATCAAGTCTCCTTAATTTATTGATTTATTTAAATTTATTTATACTTTTTTTAATTGCAAAAAAAATAATTTAACATGTAATCTCTTTTCATTAATCTTAAATCATGTAAAACCCGGAACAAAATAAAATATTGTGCAATAAGGTTTAACATACGGTATTTGAACTTGTAGACCTTTTAACTTGAAGTTGTATTACTTGTATACTACCTATGACCAACGAGCTTATAAAATGTTGAAAATCTTGAGAAGAATTATTAAACCGTAATTTATAATTAATTAACACCCATAAAATGTTAAGGATTTTTTCAAATTCGCAATGGTTTGTTTATTAAATTGTTAAACTTTACTTATCTCACTTAAGTCAATTAAGCGTTAGCGATGTATTTCTTTAGATGGAAGGATAATTTTCGACGGCTATCGAAAGAATTTAGAAAAAAATGAAAAAAATTTTTTCGAAAAAAAAATTAAATTTTATAGAACTATAACCTATCCCAAGCTGAGTTATTTCTGTTATAAGTAGGCTGTAAAAGAACGCAATAAGAAATAAAAAAACACATGCAAATAAAGTACTGTAGAAAGAAACGGTGGGTCAACGAACTAAGATGTTTGTCTATCTCTCTCCTACACACTAGGCCCCCTTTTGATACTACAGTGGCGTAACAACAAATAAAGTAATTTGTCCAAAATTTGTAAATTTTTAAAAAAATTGGGGCTTTCGAAAGTGGATTTTTTCGAAAAAGTGAGTAGTTTTAGTGTTGCAGTTGGATGAGAGTATAAAATAAATAATTACTTCGTTGGTGTGAGCGTAATAAATTTTGAAAAAAATCTAAATGTGAAAAATTCGAAAAAATGTTCAGTCAACTTCAGTCAAATTTGTGTTTAATTTGTTTCTTATTAGTTAGTTTGAGTGTTTTATTAAAGAATGGTTAGAAATTTTAAAACATGGGAAAAATGAGTCTGAGTATAATAAAGAAATTTATTAGGTAATATTCGACGCCATTGACTTGTATGTATACATGCACAGCCTCCTATGCTTAACAGAATCTGTGTAGGGTAGGTCAATGCATTTTATACTCGTTTTATTTTCTAGTTGGAACACTCTTTCATTTCTTTTGTACACTTTTTACTTGAGTATATACACTGTAAAATAAATACAAATTTATTTTTATACAATTTTCAAACACACATAAGAGAGCAGACTGCAAAAAAAATTTAGGTTAAGCTAAAAATATAACAATTGAAATGTAAAAACTTCATTTATCAAAGATACACGAAATTTGTATCATAATGGTTTTAAAATTGAGGTTAAAATTACAATAATTTGTTTTTTCAAAAATTTTTTTGCAAATAAAAAAATCTTTTGTTATAACTTAATTTAAATATCCCGATTAGATTAACTCTTTGGTCTTTCTATTTTGCAAAAACGTTTTATTAACGGTAAAATAGGATAGGTATGTGTGGGAAGAATGAAGTTTTTAGAAAGTATTTAAAAAAAAACTTAAATGCACATCGTAAAACTGAAATGCAATTACAAAGTAACATATTCTTATAAAAAAATTTAAATTAAAAGTCTTAGCTTGCGCTATACGCAAATTAAAAGAAAAACAAAACTAAGTACATTCAACGCGCACTCGAGCATGTAAAACGTTTTTTTACATTTTTATTAATTTTTGACTTAAAATTAATTTTTATCCGTAGCCTTAATCAATGCGATAAGTTAAACTTAGAATTAACTGAAAAAAATATTTTTTAACCCAAGAATTCAGAAACAGACGCAGATTACGCATACTTTTACATAAATCGGGCTTAGGAGGCCTAAAAAGTAATAAATTAGTACTTCATATAAGTACTAGCATGCATACCTACACATAATTCACAATACATTCAATCAAACCGGGCTTAGGAGGCCGAACAAGTAATAAACCATTATTTCATTATACGGTGTGAGTGAGCGATGGGTATATTAAGTCTAAATCGAGCTGTGTCAATAGAAAAAAATTGTTCAGATAAAAGTTACTATTTACGATACTGTCTACAGTATAAAAATATTTAGGAACATACAGGGTGTTCAAAAAAAAATTTCAACCTCATACAATTCGAGATCCCAACTCGAGATCTTTTGATCATGGGCCCAGATTGATGTTGTAACCCAATTATAGTTGTTATGGATGCTTAAAAATCCATCTCTATTAAAAGCTCAGATTTGTCGGTAAAAAAGATATTTGCAGCTCAACAGAGTGAGACTGGTTTCAATTGGTACAGCAACAGCTGTAATTTGGTTTCTATGCCCTTCTGACTCTCTAGAACGATCAATATTTTTTAGAATATAAAAAATTATTTTCATTTTGTTATTTGACATCAGATTTTAGATTATGTTAGGATAGAAGACGTTAGCTTAGAGTAAGAGAGGTTAGGTTAGTCCAGGAGAGGATGAGTTAGCATAAGAGAAGCTACATTAAGGTAAAAAAAAGTTAGGTTAAGGTAAAGGAGGCTAGGTTAGGGTAAGAGAGGTTAGGTTAGGTCAAGAAAGGATCCGGTCTGGGCGCACGCTACCGAGACCGCCAAGTATCGTGAAATGCTTATCTCCTCACAGAGAAAGGTAGCTCTAAGAGTATGTAGGGCCTACCGTACGCATTTAGGCATTCCGCATATGTATTTGGCACCTAGGGAGTTCTTATTGGTCAAATTCAAAAGTCTATCCAATCAGCGATCGAGTGCGAAATGCGTGTATGGAATGGCTTTCGGTGCCAAATCCAGGTGCAGATTGTCCTATGCTATATTATAATGTTTAACTTATAATTTCATATAACTTAGTGCGAAACCGATCGCGATCGGGTGCGAAATGCGTGTATGGAATGGCTTTCGGTGCCAAATCCAGGTGCAGATTGTCCTATGCTATATTATAATGTTTAACTTATAATTTCATATAACTTAGTGCGAAACCCAGTTCTACATTGATTTATTTTTTTATCAACAATAAAAAATAGGTCATGCTAATAGCCAGAAATCTTGTTTATTACGTAAAATAAAAACAAAAAGTGTCTGGTATGAAATTATGGAAACCAACTAAACCAAAATTAACGTTGTGCTCCATGTTTTAGCAAACGCTTGGTTGATTTGATTTTATATTAACAGACAGATTCCTACTTCCTTCTTGTTTTTTAGGGAGCTTTCCTGATACAGGACGACCATACGCTAATTTTTTGCTGCCTCTTGTAATATGCCGCGTATGCGTCTACTTATTGTACCCTAATATTACATTTCCTCTAAGGCGCTGTGAAGATGAACTTCCTACAGTACTTTTACTACAGCCGTTTGATACAAGCTAACGTTACTAATTCACTTGTGCCGGATTCTTCATTTTTAACTTTTAATGCATAGATTAATAAGTAGCTCGAAAATGATAAGAGTTTTTCTTCGCCGAATGCCAGTTTAGCCATTAAAAGTCGAGATTGGGCTGATAGTTGAGATGCACTTCAGGAAAAATTTAAAAGTACCTAATACAACTATAAAACAGCAGCTTGATGCTCACAAAAGTTCCCATTTCGCAGCTGCAAAATACTGAGTTTATATCTAGTTCATAAAAAGTGAAAAAGTATCTTTAAATTTTGCACTAGGCACATTAAAAAGGTTAGGTATTGGATATATCGCCTTTTTGCAAATATTTAATTTTGTTGTTTTGTTTACTCGTATAACGAGTGAAACTATCTCTATTTATAGTTCAATTCATGTATCTAAAGATTTTTATTCTAATTAAGTTAAACTGGTTAAACGTTATAATATTAGATAGGACAATCTGTACCTGGATTTGGCACCGACAGCCATTCCATACACGCATTTCGCACCCGATCGCTGATTGGCTAGACTTTTGAATTTGACCAATAAGAACTCCCTAGGTGCCAAATACATATGCGGAATGCCTAAATGCCTACCGTACCGTGTCCACAGAGGCAGCGCTGGTTCTTGCATCTATGGTGCCAGCCCACATACTGGCGGAGGAAAGGAAAAAGAAAAGCCTAGAACCCACGACAACGAGTGTATACCTTCGAAAAGGCTCATTAGAAAAGTGGCAAGTTCAATGGGACGCGGCGACGAAGGGTAGGTGGACGCATCGACTTATTCCGAGCATCGATGTGTGGGTCGGGAGGAAACACGGTTTTTTGACACATGGACTGACCCAGGCGCTAACAGGACCCGGTAGCTTTGGAACATAACTCCATGGCATAAAGAAACTACCCTTGGATTTGTGTGTATACTGCGGAGAACTAGATACCCCCGAACACACCATATTCCTCTGTGAAAAGTGGATAAAAGAGAGACGGAAGATCAGAGATGTAGCGGGAACCGTCACCCCAGACACATTCATTTGTGCGATGCTCGATACTGAAGAAAAGTAGAAGACGATCTCAGGCTGCCTCGAAAAGATCATGACGGCAAAGGCTAACGACGAAACAACTCTCGCAAGAAGTTAATAAGTACATAATGCCAACGTTGAGCTGACAGAGTCAACACCGTTAAAATTCCCCCGAGCATATTGAAGAAATACCGCTAAGGTGATACCAATTGCTCCAGTCCAAGGCGAAGAGAGGAAGGGTGTTAGTCGGTCGCCGGGGCGAACAGCAGCTCCGAGGCTAACCCGACATCCCCCCCGCGTAGATGGCTCCAATCGGGAGGTAATTCTGCGCACAGATTCGCCTACCTCTATAAAAAAAAGGTCAAGAAAGGATAAATTCGCATAAGAGAGATTACATAAGGTAGGATATGTTAGGTTAAGGTAAAAGAAGTTAGGTTAGGATAAGAAAGGTTAGGTTAGAGTAAGAGAGTTTAGGTTAGGTCAAGCGAGGATAGGTTAGCACTTAGAAGATAAAGATCCGGAAGGAAGGGTAGCCACCGTTGCCTATAAGAGAAAATGCGACGGAAACGGCATTTTGGAAAACTATAGATGGCTCATTCATTCTTCTTTATAAGTGGGAGTATAAGCAATCATTTCTATTGGAAAAATTGACCGGAAATTGCTATATTTAAAAAACCATTGCGATCCATATTATTAGCTAAATGGCTCTTTCCTGGTAGAGTAGTGGGGGTTATTTATTCAATGGGTTAGCATAAAATTCAGCTAAGAAAAGTTGGGTTAAGGCAAGAGTGGTTAGGAGAGGTTAGGTTTATGTAAGATAGGTTAGGTTAGGGTAAGAGAGGTTAGGTTAGGTTGAATTTATTCATAAATGATAAACACGGATTTACTTCTTCGATCCCCAAAAGAGTTTGCTCCTGTCGTCAATTGACAATCGACCTGTCGATCTAACTAGTCCGACTCTGCAGCCAAATGAGGTTTTTCGGTCTGAACGAGTGCTTGCACCTTCTGGACGTTATAGCGAGCAATAGCAGTTTCTTAACAATAATAATAGGTCTAGAAGATTATTCTCGTCTTCCAGTATTTGCTCTTCTAATTCATGTGCTCAGGTGGATATGGATCTGTCATAATCACCGGCATTGTTATCAAAACTTTTCCAGTGTTCTGAAGCGTTTGAAAATTTTTTGCAAATATTCGTCAAGAATAAGTTTGCACGCACAGACGGCGAGAATCCACATTATTACTCACCATAAGCTCTACCATACATTTCTGAATATAGGTAGACGTTTTTAGGGACACCCTGTATTTATACTTGTCAAATATTAAATGTTTAGCACTTAAATAAAACTAATAATTTCAAAGGGCATTCGAGCATGTAATGGTTATCATTTCCATTTTTCCAAATAATTTGTTAATGAATAATTTTTCCAAATAGTGCCAAAAACCAAAGTATTAGTTTAGAGTACCTTAAATTTTCTTAATATATATATTTTTTGCAAATAATTTCTAAAT
Organism: Malthinus seriepunctatus; assembly: GCA_963924605.1. Taxonomy (NCBI): domain Eukaryota; kingdom Metazoa; phylum Arthropoda; class Insecta; order Coleoptera; family Cantharidae; genus Malthinus; species Malthinus seriepunctatus. The sequence goes on from OZ004603.1 coordinate 19,060,812, forward strand.
CGAAGCGTATTTAAAAAGTTTTATTAGCATTCAATGCTTGAAGCTCAACTTCGATTTTACAACAATTATTTGCTAGCCCTGAAAAGCATAACCACAGGATAATTCACCCAGAGATTGCACATTTTTAAGAAATAAAGCTTATGAATTTATGATTTTCGAAACCCTAGAAGTAATGAATTATTTTATTTATTAATTTTAAGTATTTTACAGTAGTAAAGTTTTTTAAATCGTAATTTGTAGGTAAGCAATTAATGTTTAAAAGCTCATCATTGATTAATAGCAAAAATGATTGAAAAAGTTATTATTGAGCAATATAAAAAAGCTATTAGCTACTACTATTATAGAATTACAACATTTAAATGTGCCGTTATATGTTTAATTAAAATAAATATTATATTTTTAACGATTTATTTAAGTATTTAGTATCTAGTATTAGTAGTAAAATTATTTGTTAGCCTTAAAAAGCATAACCACAGGATAATCCACCCAGAGATTGCACATTTTTAAGAAATAAATTTTATGAATTTATAATTTATGAAACCCTAGAAGTAATGAATTATTTTATTTATTAATTATAAGAATTTTACAGTAGTAAAGTTTTTCTAAATCGTAATTTGTAGGTAAGCAATTAATGTTTAAAAGCTCAGCTTTGATTAATAGCAAAAATGATTGAAAAAGTTATTATTGAGCAATATAAAAAGGCTATTAGCTACTACTATTATAGAATTACAAGTTTTAAATGTGCCGTTATATATTTAATTTAAAAAAATATTATATTTTTAACGATTTATTTAGTATTCAAGTTCAAAAAATTAAATTGAAAAGTTTTTTCCCTCCTTGGAAAATTTTATAGGGGCTACTTTTTATACAAAATAATAGAGTTATTCTTAATAGGTATTTTTAGTCGTGACATAAAAACCGCGATTGCTTCGTAATCTATCGTATTGTATCAATATTCGACTATTGTTTAAAAACTTCTTTGTAAAATCATTAACTTTCTTCTAATAATTATTGGAACCCTACCGAACAGTATGAACACAACAGCAGCAATTTTCATTCCTAGCCGGTTTAAAATTGGAAATATATGAAAATTATATTAAAAAAAGTAATTTTTTTATGAAATTTTCTACAATTTTTCTTTATAAAAGATTTTTGTAAAACAAATAATTTTTCTCTAATATTTATTGGAACCCTATCGTATCAACACTACAGTTAAAACACAGGGGTAGGACTTTTCATTCGTAGTCCGCTTAAAATTGCCAATAAATGAAAATTTTATTTAAAATAATTGTTTGTAATGAAATTGTCTACAACTATTGTTTATATAATTTCTTTGTAAAATCATTAGATTTCATTTAATAATTATTGAAATCATACCGCAACAGTATGAACACCACAGCAGCAATTTCCATTCCTAACCGCCTTAAAATCGAAGACAAATAAAAATTCTATTAAAAAGAGTAGTTTTTTTATTAAATTCTATAAAACTTTTCTTTATAAAAGTTTTTTGTAAAACAAATAATTTTCCTCTAATATTTATTGGAACCCTATATCGTATCAACTACAGTTAAAACACAGCGGTAGGACTTTTCATTCATAGTCCGCTTAAAATTGCCAATAAATGAAAATTTTATTTAAAATAATTGTTTGTAATGAAATTGTCTACAACTATTGTTTATATAATTTCTTTGTAAAATCATTAGATTTCTTTTAATAATTATTGAAACCCTACCCCAACAGTATGAACACCAGAGCAGCAATTTCCATTCCTAACCGGCTTAAAATTGCAGATAAGTAAAATTTTATTACGAAGAATTGTTTGCTATAAAGTTGTCTACAACTTCTTTTTATCAAAGTTTATCATAAAACCAAAAATTTTCCTCTAGGAACCCTATTGCATCAAATCAACTACAGTTAAAACACACCGGTAGGACTTTTCATTCGTAGTCCGCTTAAAATTCCCAATAATTGAAAATTTTATTTAAAATAATTGTTTGTAATGAAATTGTCTACAACTATTGTTTATATAATTTCATTGTAAAATCATTAGATTTCTTTTAATAATTATTGGAACCCTACCCCAACAGTATGAACACCACAGTAGCAATTTCCATTCCTAACTGCCCAAAAATCGTAGACAAATAAAAATTCTATTAAAAAGAGTAGTTTTTTTATTAAATTCTATAAAACTTTTCTTTATAAAAGTTTTTTGTAAAACAAATAATTTTCCTCTAATATTTATTGGAACCCTATCGTATCAACTACAGTTAAAACACAGCGGTAGGATTTTTCATTCGTAGTCCGCTTAAAATTGCCAATAAATGAAAATTTTATTGAAAATAATTGTTTGTAATGAAATTGTCTACAACTATTGCTTATATAATTTCTTTGTAAAATCATAAGATTTCTTTTAATAATTATTGGAACCCTACCGCAACAGTATGAACACCACAGCCGCAATTTCCATTCTTAACCGCCTTACAATCGTAGACAAATAAAAATTCTAGTAAAAGAAGTAGTTTTTTTATTAAATTCTCTACAACTTTTCTTTATAAAAGTTTTTTGTAAAACAAATAATTTTCCTCTAATATTTATTGGAACCCTACCGCATCAACTACAGTTAAAACACAGCGGTAGGACTTTTCATTCGTAGTCCGCTTAAAATTCCCAATAAATGAAAATTTTATTTAAAATAATTGTTTGTAATGAAATTGTCAACAACTATTGTTTGTATAATTTCTTTGTAAAATCATTAGATTTCTTTTAATAATTATTGGAACCCTACCTCAACAGTATGAACACCACAGCAGCAATTTCCATTCCTAACCGGCTTAAAATTGCAGATAAATAAAAATTCTATTAAAATAAGTTGTCTAAAGACAACTTTTTTTAAAATAGTTTTTCATTAAACCAATAATTTTCTTACAATGAAAATTTTATTAGATTTCACGTTATATCAGAACAGAAAGTGAAAATTAAAATAATTATTAATTTTTGATCTTATCAAAAGTAGTTTGATTTATAATTATTAATCAATATTTGTTTTCTAAAATCATTTATAATTTTAAGTAATTATCAACTACTGATTATTATTTATGAAATAATAATAATTTATAATTAATTATTCTTGTTTTCCAAAAAGCTTAATTTTAAAATTCGTTATTATCAGAGTGAATGATATGGTTCAGCTATTTTATCATTTAATTACAATAATTTTCGTTTTCTTTACTTTTTCCAATTTTTTTTTCAAAAAAATGTAGAGAGGGAGGGTGCTGAAAACAGAAGATACTTGAAACTAAACGAGTAAGCTTTCAAACTGAAAACAAACACATAGCTCGGATGTGGCCATTCCAGGACTTTATCGTACGTATCCAACATTAATTCCCATCTTTTATATCTAAAAGTTCTGAACGAGCATTCCAAATAAATGGAAATAAAACACTGAGCGAGATGGTAAAAAGGAAAACTTGTAAAAAAGCTTGCCATGGAAGACTGAAAGTGAAACAATGGCCAATTTTAATCAGAAGTGGTAAAATTGGGAAAAAGGCAAATCAATCTAAGACCTCTTTTTAAAAACAGTTGAGAATCTGATGAGATTTGAAGGAAGTCAAAATCAGCAAAATAATTTAAGCAATTCATATGTATGCCAAATTCATTACTTCTCCTGTAATAAATTAATAATTAAAGAAATAAGTACATTCAATTAATTAGTATAATTGAACAAATTATGTTTTATTACCCACACAAGCACCATTTATTTTTCAACCTTTATAAAAATCTCTTTTGTTTAAAAAATAATCGAAAAATCGGCAACTTGATTAAAATCACCATAAATATAAATTTAGCAAAAAAAATAAATTCGAAAATCAAAAGCAGAAATTTATTGTTAGATAAAATTGGGGTGGAGCTTTCGATAGTTAAATTCGCAATTTATTTACTAAAAAAATATGTGCAAAATACTGTTACACGATTGGTTAATGATACAGGGAGGAAACAAACGTCATATATATAAACGCCGCCATTTTGAATATTGTATTACAATTTTATTTTAATCGTTACCCTCTATTATAATAGTTGTTGAAAATAATAAAAATAATAATAATTAAAAGTAAAGAAAATTTTAAGGTTAAACTTAAGCCTGCGCACTTGAGAGCGCTAAGACGCATATCTAAGTTGCTACTCACCCCTTTAGCCTTAGTTATTCTTAAGCCTTTCCAAGTGTAAGTGGTCGAGTTTTGGGTTTTTGGTTTAAATTCTTCTTGATATGTTTTTGTAAATGTCACAGTCGGTTTAATTTTTTTCTTCTAAAAATTTTTTCTTTTTTCTTATTCCAAATAAGCCACAATTTGTTTATTTTTTTTAGAGTTTTTTTTTCGTTTTAATATAATTTTATTATTAATATACAAATATCTTACTAGGACTTTCAATTAAGGCCGACTTTAAGGCACTTGAGTCTTATTTTTGGAAAAATATTGATAAATAATTTTTTCTTTTTTTTAAATTTTTCTTCTTCGAGTATAATTTTTAAAGCGCGCGTTTAAACACAAATTTTTTCTTTTTTTTAAATACTAGGTCCTGGTTTAAAAATCACAGATTTTGATTTTCAAAAATTTTAAATTAAAGTGATTGTAATCGCTCAATACGAATAAAGAAATTATTTCGAGTCACTTAATAATGTTAGCCCGTAGCCCGTTTTGTTTCTTTTTTATTTTTTGTTTAAAATAGCTATTTGGTGTATAATTTGCCCTATTTTAAAATAATTTTTTTTAAGTTGAAGTATCAAGTATTGAAATAGCCTTTATGATGTTGCTTATGCCCGATGGTTTATTTCAATAAGTAAACTTCACGTTTTAATTAAAGCAAACGAAGGTTAAATTAGAGTTTTTTTAAAAAATTGCACTGGTTGTAGAGTATTCTTATGGTTTAGTAGCTTCCTGCGTTTTTTTTCGAGAATAATTGGTACTTAATTTTTTGGCCTAAAATTTATCTATCACGATGAGTAATTTTGTACTATTGTTCTAATGGTAAATTTCTGAAAATTACAAAAATATGGTTAATTTGGCTAATTAGTAATTAAGATTTGGTGTAAAACTTACAGTTTTTTTATTGGTTTGAACTGTTTTTATAAAACTGTAGGTATCGACAGGTTAGGGGATTGTGTGAGGGTATTTCAAACGCAGTTGGCTATGCACTGAAATTTTCGTGTACTAGAAATAGTAGAAGTACATAGTAGGTATATGGATTGCACCTATCAAATACATAGGTTTGTATATACTTTGATGGGTGGTGGTGAAAATACAGAGTTGCATTTAGGGGTGGTGGCATAAGCATTTGGACACTGGCTATTGCTGAAACGACAGCAATAATTAACCACGACTAATGACATATTTCAAGTACTAAAATACAATTTTATGTTCCAATTTCATTTTCAAATTTAAACTCGTTTCAAAATCGACAATTTATTAAATTTTAAACCCTTAAAAAATTTTTTTTTAATGAATCTCAAAAAATTCATAAATACGTAAACAAATACGCAAAGCTCAACTAGAGGGTAGCTTTAATGGAAATTCGTATAAGTGAAGGGTTGCTAACTACAACTTTAACTTGCATCGGTTGCAGTTGCAACATCGTCGGTTGAATGGTTGCATAAACGTTCGATTAAAATTTAAAAAAAAATTTCAATTATTCAAACCACGCTTTAACACAAACGTCGATTTATACGCAAAATCAAACTTTTAATACTAAACATCGTACAATTTCCAAACAGCTCATCTCTATTTACTTAACTTGCGTTGGATGAAAATTTAAAAAAATTTTTACACTTTACAAAATGTTGATTTGATATGTACAAAACTAAATTCCGACCTATGTGATAATCGATATAATTCGTCAATGCAGTTACGCAGGATCCAAAGTGCAATTTGGCTGCTGCATCGAGAAAGAGGGGAATAAAGCTAAAAAAGGACGAGACGAATGTGTAATGTATGAACTTTATGTAGTCGTATGGAAAATTCACATTACATCAAAGCTCATCCTCTATCTCTCGACTAAACAAATGACGCCTAACAACGTCTTTGTTTGTTGTTGCTGGTGTAATGTTAAATAGTTTTTACATATAAAATGCGTACGACTGTATATAACACAGTTTATGTATTGTAAAGTTATATATGATAGGAAATCTATGTGTACGAATTCAAATGCATTGAAATAAATATTTCATTTCTCATTCCACTTTTAGGTACAGTATTTGCAAAATTTTATTCAATCGCCTTTTTCAATTTAAAAAGATATTTTTAGAGCATTTTTTGAGCTTTTCACAAGGACTGTCAAATTATTAACAAACTGTAAATTATTTAATCATTAATTACTTTTAATTTGCTTCTGTTTACGATTTTTATTTCGTTGTAGGTCACAGTTGGTGAAAATTGAGCCTAACTAATTTTCCGTATCAAATATTTTATTGATTCTAATCAATATTTACTCGTAAAGTACGACATTTTTCTGCCACAGAAAATAATTACCATTAGTGCTTCTTTAACTATACAATGCTACCTCAAATATTTGTTTTTATATTTATTTATTACAAAAATGTACGTTACATGCACAAATGCACATATTGCACAGATCGAGGCTTATTGCTTCCAGCCATGTCTTCCAGATCGGTCCCATCTCTAATGCAGGTAGACTGATTCCATTTTTGTTAAATTAAAAATGAAAAACAAGCTAAACAACAAGATAAAAAAATTACAAAAAAGTCTCTACAGCTGACGGAGCTGCGCTTCGATTCGATGAACAAGCCATTCCAAATGTTAAATCCTTAGAACGATGAAAAAATAATTGGTTAAATGAATATAGGAATAGAGAAGTAAGAGTCGGTTATAAGCAGAGCTTGTAGTTAAATCATGAGCAGAAACCGGACAAAAAGAAATTGTTGGTCTGAAGATACGAGGTACTAACGGAATTAAAGATGGGAAAGAAAAGATAGAAAAAATGACGATTTTTTATATCCTACATTTATGATAAAAAATACATGTCCTGTCACAGGGAATGCGCAGTAAAGTTCAAAAGACATAGAGATAGAGTAAAAGAGAGATGGTGGTGAGAAGAGATAGGGGTATGTAAAGAGAGGGGGAAAAGAAAGACAGAGAAGAGTAGAGGGAGAGTAAAAGAAGTAAAAGTAGAGAGAGTCAGCTGTCATCTCGTCTGTCAGACCATTATTATACGTAATTTCATCTGTCATAAAATATGTAACCTACTACAACTACTATCAATAGAATCTTAAACAGTTGACTATAAGATTGACAACAGGATTGTGACAAAGGTGTGGAACAATATTGAATGATTAACCAACGCTAGAACAATCTGTTACAGTCCTCGAAGAGAGCAAAGTATAAAATACAAATTGGATCACTCGTTTAGTTTGCAGGTTGAAGTACAAAATCAACTGTTTCCGAGCAGTTTGTTGTTCGAGAGCTAATTATAGTTGTAGTAGAGGTTGATGTTTTAGAAAATGCCTGGGCGGAGCCAACGTGCTACGACCGAAAATCTAGAGAGGGAGATAGAGAGAGAGTCCTCGCTTCCTTTCATCACCATCTGTACTAAGCGAGATAAGGGCCCTGTCGAGACATTCTTTTAAAAAATCTAATCAACGTCTAAGGGGGTATGTAAAGAGAGGGAGAGCAAAAAGACAGAGAGGAGTAGAGGGAGAGTAAAAGAAGCAAAAGTAGAAAGAGTCAGCTATCATCTCATCTGTCAGACCATTATCATACGTAATAAACGCATCAACGCACTTGAAATGTTGACTGTGGCATTTGGCGAGTCTATTTTGAGCAAAAAAATGTTTATAAGTGGTACAAGCTCTTCGCAGAAGGCCGAGAAGATGTTAATGACGATGTCCACCTTGGACGCCCCAGCACGTCAACAACCGACGAAAACGTTGATTCAGTGGAGAAAATTGTTATGGAGAATCGTCGAATCACAATTAGAGAAGTTGCTGATGATGTCGGCGTATCGGTTGGCTCATGCCATGCAATTTTTTCGGATATTTTGGGCATGAAACGTGTGGCAGCAAAGTTTGTTCCAAAAATGCTAAATTTTAACCAAAAGAAGCGTCTCATGAGGATCGCTCAGGAGCTGTTGAATGACGTAATGGACGATCCAGATTTGCTTAAAAGTGTCATAACTGGTGACGGAACATGGGTATATGGTTATGACGTCGAAACAGAAGCTCAATCATCCCAATGGAAGCGGCCAGAAGAGCCAAGCCGAAAAAGGCACGCCAAGTTCGGTCAAATGTAAAGGTTTTGCTCACTGTTTTCTTCGATTACCATGGCGTGGTGCATCGTGAGTTCTTGCCACAAGGTCGTACGGTCAATAAGGAATATTACCTTCAAGTTATGCGCCGTTTACGTGAAGCAATACGAAGAAAACGTTCAAATTTGTGGCAAAACAATTCATTGCATAATGATAATGCACCTGCTCACACATCGTTGCTTGTTCGTGATTTTTTGGCCTAAGGCAACACCGTAATCATGCCTCAGTCACCGTATTCACCGGACTTGGATCCCTGCGACTTTTTTTTGTTCCCAAAACTGAAAAGACCCATGAAAGGACGACTTTTTTGCAACGCTTGAGGAGATAAAGACCGCATCGCTGGAAGAGCTCAAGGCGATACCACAAAGCACATATCAGAAGTGCTTCCAGGATTGGAAAAAGCGCTGGCACAAGTGTATTATATCTGAGCGGAATTACTTTGAAGGGAACAAAATAGATATTATTGAATAAACAAATATATTTCGAAAAAAGTAAAAAGTCACCGTTATTTTTGAACAAACCTCGTATATGGTTATCTCGACGTTGTGACTTACTTTCTATGGTTAATAGTCTCAAATGGAGAGAGTTTAAATAAGCTTCTACATCGCACAGATTTTACCGTACTGATAACAGAACCAGCAGCTGTAGAGGATGCAATAATTAAGTGGACGAAATAATGTAGCATGTGCCTTAAGCAACCATAAAAGAAGATTTACGTTACAAATACTGTCGAACATGATCAGTGTTAGCGATATTTTCATGAACAGCATTATTAGGTCTATCCAAAGGCTCGATTGCATGCAGAACTAAAGAGATGGAGTTGCTATAAGAAGGTGTGGTATAAAATTAGCCCTACTAGGTCAAAATGTGTATAAGCATGAGTTTACCTTCGATTTGACCTTAAAACTCCTAATCATATACTAGTCCTCTGTTCACCTCTTACCTAACAAGCCTCATGCCTCATAGTATGCAATAAATCATCCATTACTCAAAATAGAGCAACGAATGTGCTATTATATCGCGAAAATCGTTTTAACGATTGTTAGCTCACTATTTTTGTCTACTCCGAAGAAATCTTTTTTCCCTATAAAGGATGTGGGGAATGACAATCTACTTCAGGATTGAATAAGTCCATCGCGAAGCGATGTTGGTGACTCATAGAAAGGAACGGTCGTGGCTCATATTTAGTATCATATTTTCATATTATTTAACAACAGTTACTATAAAAATCACAGCTGACTCTTCAGCCATTTTTAGTCAAACATAAAAATAATGTCAAAGTGACGTTTGACGTCATTTGCGCTATTCTTAGCTCTATTATTTTACGTGAGGTTAAGCAATTTTCAGTTTTTGATGAGAACGAGCATTAAAATATTAGACAACATTATCTAAGCTTTTATTTTGCCGCTCGCGAAATAGAAATAGGGCAAAATAGCAAAATGACATTAAACCTCACTTTGATGTTCTAGCCAAAATCGCTGAGGAGTCAGCCGAGTATCATAATAATTGACTGAATGTACCAGTCAACAGCGAAGCGATGTTCGGTGACTCATAGAAAGGAACGGTCGTGGCTCATATTTAGTATCATATTTTCATATTATTTAATAACAGTTACTATAAAAATCATAGGTGACTCTTCAGCCATTTTTGGTCCAACATAAAAATAACGTCAAAGTGACGTTTGACGACGTCATTTGCGCTATTCCTAACTCTATTATTTTACGTGAGGTTAAGCAATTTTCAGTTTTTGATGAGAACGAGCATTAAAATATTAGACAACATTATCTAAGCTTTTATTTTGCCGCTCGCGAAATCGAAATAGGGCAAAATAGCAAAATGACATTAAACTTCACTTTGACGTTCTAACCAAAATCGCTGAGGAGTCAGCCGAGTATCATAATAATTGACTGAATGTACCAGTCAATAGCGAAGCGCTGTTTGGTGACTCATAGAAAGGAACGGTCGTGGCTCATATTTAGTATCATATTTTCATATTATTTAATAACAGTTACTATAAAAATCATAGGTGACTATTCAGCCATTTTTGGTCCGACATAAAAATAACGTCAAAGTGACGTTTGACGACGTCATTTGCGCTATTCCTAACTCTATTATTTTACGTGAGGTTAAGCAATTTTCAGTTTTTGATGAGAACGAGCATTAAAATATTAGACAACATTATCTAAGCTTTTATTTTGCCGCTCGCGAAATCGAAATAGGGCAAAATAGCAAAATGACATTAAACTTCACTTTGACGTTCTAACCAAAATCGCTGAGGAGTCAGCCGAGTATCATAATAATTGACTGAATGTACCAGTCAATAGCGAAGCGATGTTTGGTGACTCATAGAAAGGAACGGTCGTGGCTCATATTTAGTATCATATTTTCATATTATTTAATAACAGTTACTATAAAAATCATAGGTGACTCTTCAGCCATTTTTGGTCCGACATAAAAATAACGTCAAAGTGACGTTTGACGACGTCATTTGCGCTATTCCTAACTCTATTATTTTACGTGAGGTTAAGCAATTTTCAGTTTTTGATGAGAACGAGCATTAAAATATTAGACAACATTATCTAAGCTTTTATTTTGCCGCTCGCGAAATAGAAATAGGGCAAAATAGCAAAATGACATTAAACCTCACTTTGATGTTCTAGCCAAAATCGCTGAGGAGTCAGCCGAGTATCATAATAATTGACTGAATGTACCAGTCAATAGCGAAGCGATGTTCGGTGACTCATAGAAAGGAACGGTCGTGGCTCATATTTAGTATCATATTTTCATATTATTTAATAACAGTTACTATAAAAATCATAGGTGACTCTTCAGCCATTTTTGGTCCAACATAAAAATAACGTCAAAGTGACGTTTGACGACGTCATTTGCGCTATTCCTAACTCTATTATTTTACGTGAGGTTAAGCAATTTTCAGTTTTTGATGAGAACGAGCATTAAAATATTAGACAACATTATCTAAGCTTTTATTTTGCCGCTCGCGAAATCGAAATAGGGCAAAATAGCAAAATGACATTAAACTTCACTTTGACGTTCTAACCAAAATCGCTGAGGAGTCAGCCGAGTATCATAATAATTGACTGAATGTACCAGTCAATAGCGAAGCGCTGTTTGGTGACTCATAGAAAGGAACGGTCGTGGCTCATATTTAGTATCATATTTTCATATTATTTAATAACAGTTACTATAAAAATCATAGGTGACTCTTCAGCCATTTTTGGTCCGACATAAAAATAACGTCAAAGTGACGTTTGACGACGTCATTTGCGCTATTCCTAACTCTATTATTTTACGTGAGGTTAAGCAATTTTCAGTTTTTGATGAGAACGAGCATTAAAATATTAGACAACATTATCTAAGCTTTTATTTTGCCGCTCGCGAAATCGAAATAGGGCAAAATAGCAAAATGACATTAAACTTCACTTTGACGTTCTAACCAAAATCGCTGAGGAGTCAGCCGAGTATCATAATAATTGACTGAATGTACCAGTCAATAGCGAAGCGATGTTTGGTGACTCATAGAAAGGAACGTTCGTGGCTCATATTTAGTATCATATTTTCATATTATTTAATAACAGTTACTATAAAAATCATAGGTGACTCTTCAGCCATTTTTGGTCCGACATAAAAATAACGTCAAAGTGACGTTTGACGTCATTTGCGCTATTCCTAACTCTATTATTTTACGTGAGGTTAAGCAATTTTCAGTTTTTGATGAGAACGAGCATTAAAATATTAGACAACATTATCTAAGCTTTTATTTTGCCGCTCGCGAAATAGAAATAGGGCAAAATAGCAAAATGACATTAAACCTCACTTTGATGTTCTAGCCAAAATCGCTGAGGAGTCAGCCGAGTATCATAATAATTGACTGAATGTACCAGTCAATAGCGAAGCGATGTTCGGTGACTCATAGAAAGGAACGGTCGTGGCTCATATTTAGTATCATATTTTCATATTATTTAATAACAGTTACTATAAAAATCATAGGTGACTCTTCAGCCATGTTTGGTCCAACATAAAAATAACGTCAAAGTGACGTTTGACGTCATTTGCGCTATTCCTAACTCTATTATTTTACGTGAGGTTAAGCAATTTTCAGTTTTTGATGAGAACGAGCATTAAAATATTAGACAACATTATCTAAGCTTTTATTTTGCCGCTCGCGAAATCGAAATAGGGCAAAATAGCAAAATGACATTAAACTTCACTTTGACGTTCTAACCAAAATCGCTGAGGAGTCAGCCGAGTATCATAATAATTGACTGAATGTACCAGTCAATAGCGAAGCGATGTTTGGTGACTCATAGAAAGGAACGGTCGTGGCTCATATTTAGTATCATATTTTCATATTATTTAATAACAGTTACTATAAAAATCATAGGTGACTCTTCAGCCATTTTTGGTCCGACATAAAAATAACGTCAAAGTGACGTTTGACGACGTCATTTGCGCTATTCCTAACTCTATTATTTTACGTGAGGTTAAGCAATTTTCAGTTTTTGATGAGAACGAGCATTAAAATATTAGACAACATTATCTAAGCTTTTATTTTGCCGCTCGCGAAATCGAAATAGGGCAAAATAGCAAAATGACATTAAACTTCACTTTGACGTTCTAACCAAAATCGCTGAGGAGTCAGCCGAGTATCATAATAATTGACTGAATGTACCAGTCAATAGCGAAGCGATGTTTGGTGACTCATAGAAAGGAACGGTCGAGGCTCATATTTAGTGTCATATTTTCATATTTTTTAACAACAGTTACTATAAAAATCACAGCTGACTCTTCAGCCATTTTTAGTCAAACATAAAAATAACGTCAAAGTGACGTTTGACGTCATTTGCGCTATTCCTAACTCTATTATTTTACGTGAGGTTAAGCAATTTTCACTTTTTGATGAGAACGAGCATTAAAATATTAGACAACATTATCTAAGCTTTTATTTTGCCGCTCGCGAAATCGAAATAGAGCAAAATAGCAAAATGACATAAAACTTCACTTTGATGTTCTAACCAAAATCGCTGAGGAGTCAGCCGAGTATCATAATAATTGACTGAATGTACCAGTCAATAGCCAAGCGATGTTTGGTGACTCATAGAAAGGAACGGTCGAGGCTCATATTTAGTGTCATATTTTCATACATTTTAACAACAGTTACTATAAAAATCACAGCTGACTCTTCAGCCATTTTTAGTCAAACATAAAAATAACGTCAAAGTGACGTTTGACGTCATTTGCGCTATTCCTAACTCTATTATTTTACGTGAGGTTAAGCAATTTTCACTTTTTGATGAAAACGAGCATTAAAATATTAGACAACATTATCTAAGCTTTTATTTTGCCGCTCGCGAAATCGAAATAGGGCAAAATAGCAAAAAGACATTAAACTTCACTTTGACGTTCTAACCAAAATCGCTGAGGAGTGAGCTGAGTATCATAATAATTGACTGAATGTACCAGTCAATAGCGAAGCGATGTTTGGTGACTCATAGAAAGGAACGGTCGTGGCTCATATTTAGTGTCATATTTTCATATTTTTTAACAACAGTTACTATAAAAATCACAGCTGACTCTTCAGCCATTTTTAGTCAAACATAAAAATAACGTCAAAGTGACGTTTGACGTCATTTGCGCTATTCCTAACTCTATTATTTTACGTGAGGTTAAGCAATTTTCACTTTTTGATGAGAACGAGCATTAAAATATTAGACAACATTATCTAAGCTTTTATTTTGCCGCTCGCGAAATCGAAATAGAGCAAAATAGCAAAATGACATAAAACTTCACTTTGATGTTCTAGCCCAAATCGCTGAGGAGTCAGCCGAGTATCATAATAATTGACTGAATGTACCAGTCAATAGCCAAGCGATGTTTGGTGACTCATAGAAAGGAACGGTCGAGGCTCATATTTAGTGTCATATTTTCATACATTTTAACAACAGTTACTATAAAAATCACAGCTGACTCTTCAGCCATTTTTAGTCAAACATAAAAATAACATCAAAGTGACGTTTGACGTCATTTGCGCTATTCCTAACTCTATTATTTTACGTGAGGTTAAGCAATTTTCACTTTTTGATGAAAACGAGCATTAAAATATTAGACAACATTATCTAAGCTTTTATTTTGCCGCTCGCGAAATCGAAATAGGGCAAAATAGCAAAAAGACATTAAACTTCACTTTGACGTTCTAACCAAAATCGCTGAGGAGTGAGCTGAGTATCATAATAATTGACTGAATGTACCAGTCAATAGCGAAGCGATGTTTGGTGACTCATAGAAAGGAACGGTCGTGGCTCATATTTAGTGTCATATTTTCATATTTTTTAACAACAGTTACTATAAAAATCACAGCTGACTCTTCAGCCATTTTTAGTCAAACATAAAAATAACGTCAAAGTGACGTTTGACGTCATTTGCGCTATTCCTAACTCTATTATTTTACGTGAGGTTAAGCAATTTTCACTTTTTGATGAGAACGAGCATTAAAATATTAGACAACATTATCTAAGCTTTTATTTTGCCGCTCGCGAAATCGAAATAGAGCAAAATAGCAAAATGACATAAAACTTCACTTTGATGTTCTAGCCCAAATCGCTGAGGAGTCAGCCGAGTATCATAATAATTGACTGAATGTACCAGTCAATAGCGAAGCGATGTTTGGTGACTCATAGAAAGGAACGGTCGTGGCTCATATTTAGAGTCATATTTTCATATTTTTTAACAACAGTTACTATGAAAATCACAGCTGACTCTTCAGCCATTTTTAGTCCAACATAAAAATAATGTCAAAGTGACGTTTGACGTCATTTGCGCTATTCCTAACTCTATTATTTTACGTGAGGTTAAGCAATTTTCAGTTTTTGATGAGAACGAGCATTAAAATATTAGACAACATTATCTAAGCTTTTATTTTGCCGCTCGCGAAATCGAAATAGGGCAAAATAGCAAAATGACATTAAACTTCACTTTGACGTTCTAACCAAAATCGCTGAGGTGAGGAGTCAGCCGAGTATCATAATAATTGACTGAATGTACCAGTCAATAGCGAAGCGATGTTTGGTGACTCATAGAAAGGAACGGTCGTGGCTCATATTTAGTATCATATTTTCATATTATTTAATAACAGTTACTATAAAAATCATAGGTGACTCTTCAGCCATTTTTGGTCCGACATAAAAATAACGTCAAAGTGACGTTTGACGACGTCATTTGCGCTATTCCTAACTCTATTATTTTACGTGAGGTTAAGCAATTTTCAGTTTTTGATGAGAACGAGCATTAAAATATTAGACAACATTATCTAAGCTTTTATTTTACCGCTCCCGTAATCGAAATAGCGCAAAATAGAAAAATGACATTAAACTTCATTTTGACGTTCTAACCAAAATCGCCGAGGAGTGAGCTGAGTGTCATAATCGTCGTCTGCGTTGATCTGTCGTAGTTTTACGCTACTATCAAGTCATACCAATCTAACCAATCACTCAAAATCGTGCGATGACATATGCTGTGAAAATAAGGTAGATGGCTCCACTTCAGGGAACATAGGAATTGATTTTACCCATAGTCAATTAGACATTTTGTTGTGACTGGTGCAAATTTCATATTGACATTTGGGACACCAATTATAGCACAGTTAAATACATCTCGTACTCTATGAGAGGAGGGGTACAGTCGCTGTTTTCTGAATGTACCTTTAATTTTGTCGTTGTCAAATAGACATTGACAGTATGATGACATTACTCCAGTGTAAAACACGTTATTACAGTTTCCATTGTTCCCTGATGCACTAGCGCCTCTAGTTGCAAATTATTGGATTGGTATGACTTGATAGTAGCGTAAAACTACGACAGATCAACGCAGACGACGGTCATAATAATTGACGGAATCTACCATCAATAGCGAAGCGATGTTTGGTGACTCTTAGAAAGGAACGGTCGTAGCTCATATTTAGTATCACATTTTCATATTTTTTAACAACAGTTACTATATAAATCACAGCTGACTCCTCAGCCATTTTTGGTCAAACGTCCAAAATAATTTGCACTGTTCCTAACCCTATCGTTTTACGTGAGGTTAAGCAATTTTCAGTGTTTGATGAGAACGAGCCTTAAACTATTAAACTACATTATTTAAGCTCTCATTTTACCGCTCGCAAAATCGAAATAGCGCAAATGACATTAAACTTCACTTTGATATTCGAATCAAAATCGCTGACGAGTCAGCTGAGTATCAAAATAATTGACATTAAGGTTTTACCGTTTTACTAGGTAGATCGCGACACTTTTTTAAGAGAAATAGTCGATCATATGTCGAGGGAAGTTAGCCACCCCTGCTCTATTTGACGACGGATCTGAAAGGGTTGTAAAGAAAATTGCTTACCTATTAGGGGCTAAAGTAGAGTTCAAAATTTTGAAATTGATTTTCTCAAAATCTGTCAAAATCGTTTTATTTTTTATTTTTAAATGTTACAGACATCTTCGTTCTCTGTCAATTGCCACGCGTTTTATTCGTTAGAATATTCCAGGACCCTACTTATGATTTTTTAAATGTCAAAATTTCAAAAATCTGTCATTTCTTTTTTATTAAAAAATATCAATTCCATAAATAGCTATCATTTGTATATTTTTAAATATTTTGAATGATCGTTAAATTAGCTATCTGCTAACACCAATCACTTTATGCTTTACTTCCAGTTTAACTGGAAATGGGACCAATTTTTTGCACAATCTGCTTAAAAATAGCTTTAATACGCACGAATAAGTCCAAATATTTTCACATTGGATTTTTCTATAAAATGTACAAATTGTGTATTCACACATTAGATTTGTTTTACTTCACGCGTAAAAGCGTTAACATAATTTGCAGTTGAACCTGGTCGGCACACTTTCAAAGAGCGCTGTTGTGGACAATAATTTGATTTGTCTATATAAATGTGTAGGTATAAATATAACAGTTTCCAAATAAACAAACCGATTATTCTATGATTTTTATTACTATTATTACGATAATTCCATAATTATTATTAAACAAACTATGCGATGTGGGGATTTTAAGGTACAAAATACTATTTAAATTACGCAATAATTTAATAGAGAATAATGTTGAGATAAAATATACCTAATCATCTTCAGTAGTTGTCAAACGAAACGAAGTTGAGCCCTACTGACTCATCGAAAAAAATACACTTTTACTCCTTATAAAATAATATACTATTTATGTAGAAAAAGTACGAAAGTAGTACCCTACCCACTTACTCAAACATCGTTACTTATTAATTGAGAAATTAAACAAATTATTTCTTATACAATTTAAGCAATATTTCACAATTTATTCAAATTATCAATTTACCATTTCAGGTAAAGTCGAAATTCCTTACAATGTCAAGTTCACGAACTCTTACTATTACTACTTGTATAATGCATTCAAGATAAGTTGTTTATTTAGATAAAGATAACGTACAAGAGATTAAACACTGTGTTGGTGTTCTAAATCACGTTCGATGGCGTGGATGGATGCTTAAAAAAATGTTATCACTAATTGAAATTAATTATTGCACTTTTTTGTATTTTAATGCACTTTGATAAAAACACGAGGCTTAATTTAGCCTTGAGATAAAATTTTTCTATTATCTTTCATTTCAATCTCTACAAGGAAAAATTTGTAATTTTTCAGGATTTTTGAGAGATTGTGAGTGCGACTCCTACAGTGTGTTTCATTTATTTAGTTAAGTATTAAAGTGAAAAGTTTCACGTCTTTGTTTGACGCACGATAGTTTTAATAAATCTGTTCTTTGCTAATAATTAGTGTGACGGATAGGCAACACACCATACTTTTACGCTATGTTGGCGTTTGTACCATGTCTGCATAAATGATCGTAAAGCACGTGACTTTGGTATAATTATGCAACCAATACTATAACAGTAGGGTCAATTTGAAAAAAGCTCTACCAAGTGGCCAGTTTTAGAGTGTGCCCCTCCCTCTGGAATAGATTCCAAGTTGTCGTCAAATTTGAAATTACTGAAACGTCCTGAAAAACTGAAATGTTGCTACTTTTTCTTAACCTTTAGAAAAAATCGCCCTGTTTGTATCAATGCAATCAAAAATTTAGAACTCGGTTTGAGACAAATTAAGTTTTTAAATAAAATTCGTACAGAATGGCCTAAAATAAAGAGGTCATTAAGGCCAATTTCAGAAAATCTAAATTATTTAAACTTTCTTATGAGATATAGTATACCTATAGCCTTTTCAATGAATATTTAACTCAAAATGGCGACCAATATACTGATTCTTCCATTTTGAGGTCTTTCTCTTATAACTTAACCGGTAATTATTATCATGAAAATCTCAAAGCGGCATTTTATAACCAAAATATAAAGCATTCGTTCTAACCTAATCGATTTTCAAAATTGTTTTAAAAGTATCTATCTTTAAGGGGCCAAAAGTGATTAAAATTTTGAAATGGTTTTTCTCTAAACCCATTAGACCGTTTTGTTTCATTTTTGGCTAACTTATAGACGTCGTATTTCTCTATCGAAGACCGTATATTTTGTTTACTTCTATAAAGCAGAACCGGAGTTACAATTTTTTAAAAGTGAAAATTCAAAAAATGGGAATTAAAATAAAACCTTCATTTTGGTTTAGCAAAACGCCTCTTGTTAAACCGAAAATTAGAAAAATATTAAACGATTTTTAAGGCCACCCTGTTATTTTGAAATATTTTGAAAACTTAAATTGGCTGTCAAATGATACTAAAAACATTATATTTTGACGTATCTTTTTTCAAAATGTTTTGAACACCAAATTTTGATAAGTTACAAGATTTCGGATTTATGTGAATTTGTGCCAACACATTAATTTATTTCAAATGTAGGTACACCAAATTCATTTATTTAAATAATTATATACAATACATTAAACAACAGAAACTAAACAAAATGTTGCTTGTTTTATAAAGAAATGTCAAAATTATTCATTTGTTATTTCATGGCAACTCGTTTTAGTTGGATAAATTGTTAAATAAATGTTTAAAGATCGTTACTAAATTTAAATGACCCATATGGGTTACATCGTTGAAATTGTCTTTTGGTTCTCGCACTAATGGTATAAAAATTCAAAATGGCGTCAGTAGAAATATCAATTATTTATAATTTTATTTTTATTTTATATTTTATTTCTATTAAAATAAGTGCCTGACGATGAAAAACAAATAAACGTTTTCAAGAAAAAATAATTTAAAAAAAAAGAAAAATTGTTTAACTAACTAAAATAAAATAAACTAAAATTTAAAAAAAAAATAAATAAACGTTTTCAAGAAAAAATAATTTCAAAAAAAAGAAAAATTGTTTAACTGACTAAGTTGAAAGTGACGGTCTATGAACCATAATGAAAATTAAATTTAACTCTGCAATGTGATGTTGGTTGCCTAATGTAACACGTCACGTGGTTTGCTTTTAAATGGAATGTTAGGAGGGGGAAAATGATATACTGAGCTTCAATCTGTGCTTTTGGTTGCCTAACTTTATAGGTCACGTGGTTAGCATTCAAATGGAGGTGAGAAAATGATAGTAATAATAATATTTCCAAATTCGTTTTCAAATATCACTAGTAATTGCTAGCAGTTTGCTCTTTATTTATTTTTTTTGTACTATAAAGCTTTTGATTAACTAATTTCGACCTCAACTTTAGTATGAAACTTCTTATTTGTTCTTCCAGCAGTTACAGGGGCAATTCCACGTCAGATCGGCCACGTTTGACCCTTGGGTCTACGGATTTTGACCAAATTTCGTGTGTCGGTTGGAAATATGTTCAAACTTAAGTGTACAAAGTGGTTTTGCAAAGAAAAATTATTTTTGACCTATCGACGGTCAAATTAATTTTTGAACTATTTTGAAAACATGAATACTTCAATAATTTATAACTCGCGATCTAAAAGAGATATAATTCTGCAAAATACGCCTATTTAAAGCTAAAGGAAAGTACTATTCATTTTATGCATCGCTTCTTCGATTTAAAGCCTTTTTGGTCAAACTGTTTCCGTGTCAAATGTTCAAGTCGAAGTGTACAAAAAACATCCTCTTCGATTTTCGCAATTTTTTTATATGTTGAGCCCTTATGACTTATGTTTAAGTAAAAAGATTCGAAACCGTGGGTAATCGTAAACTCTTGACGCTACACGGTCTTATAGAGGAGTAGAAATTAAAATTTTTTGAGAAAAGATTGGGGATAGTAATTTTTTTCAGGAATCGCTTTATTTTGAGTGCCTAATTATGGGAGAAACTTTTCTGGATCACAGCCGTGCGGGAACAGGGTCAAAATTACATTTTTTCTTACCAAAACTGCTAATTCTGAAAATATCGAAGTGAACAGAAAACGTCATCTTCGATTATCATAATTTTTTTTATATGGTGAGCCCTTTCGACTTAGGTTTGAGTAAAAAAATTAAAAACAGTGGACACTCGTCAACTCTTAATGCTACATGGTCTCAACCCTCACACCTCAACCTAAAACCCTCACTGAGGCTTGAAGCCGTGTATCATCAAGAGTTGACGAGTGCCCACGGTTTTTAATTTTTTTACTTAAACCTAAGTCATAAGGGCCTAACATACAAAAAAATTTCAAAAATCTTACTTACTTTAAAATTACTTTAATCCTGGGATTAAAAATTACTCAACATTCCGCGGTTTTTATTTTTTTCTGCATAAACAAATTATCCGTTTGGTCTCAGACCGGTTTCATTCTCTTGGTAATTTTATACATTACAAATTATCTAATACGTATTGTTTTGCTATCTTCAATGTGATCGAAGATATTTGCAAAATTAGCAGTTTCGCTAAGAACAAATGTAATTTTGACCCTGTTCCCGCATTTCCCTGATCTTGAAAAATCTCTCCCATAATAACGGGCTTAAAATAAAGTGATTCCTGAAAAAAATTGCTATCCTCAATCTTTTTTCAAAAAGTTTTTATTTCCACTATTCTATAAGATCGTGTAGCGTCAAGAGTTGACGAGTATCCACGATTTTGAATTTCTTCACTTAAACATAAGTCATAAGGACTTAACATATAAAAAAATTGCAAAAATCGAAAAGAGTGCTTTTTGTACACTTCGACTTGAACATTTGACACTGGAATAGTTTGACCAAAAAGGCGTTAAATCAAAGAAGCGATGCATAAAATAAATTGTACGTTCCTTTTGCTTTAAATAGGCGTATTTTGCAGAAATATATCTCTTTTAGATCGCGAGTTATAAATTATTGAAGTATTCATGTTTCCAAAATAGTTCAAAAATTAATTTGAGCGTAGATAGGTCGTAAACGCAAAATGACCGGCCCTAGGTCTATCTAAGAGGAAGAATAATTTTAGGTTAGAACTCTTCAAGTAAGCACCCTATGAGTATTTACAAAAAAGAGTTAAAAAGTAAGAAAACGCATAATAAAGTGATTGATATTGCAGAAAATCGAAGAGAGGGAGTGATAGCGTGTGGATGTTTACAAAACTAAAAGTTTTTAATTTATATTTTCCTGTTAAATTTTTAATAGAGATTTATTGAACATTTAAATAAAATTTATACGTTGAAGTTCAAGTTCAAAAATTCGTGAAAAATTAAATCGTATAGCTAATGCAAATAGTTGTCATGCATATCCGAGCATTGCGGTGTGTATTGCGTTTATATAATACAATAATAAACGTTTTTGCGTTTAGGTATATAAATTTCATTCTTTTAATCCATAATTTAATAACGAAAATAATTTAAATTTAGTATCATTGACATTATTATTATCAATTTTCTTATAATTAGTACAAAAGTTGAGACGTTATTGATTTAAAATTAGTAGCTATTATTATAAAGGAAAATGTAAAAATGACAATAGTCTATTGAAAACCATTCTTTGCACTTTTAAGTAGGATGACATTATCACAATTCTAATAAATTCTCTTTTAATATAATAAACGCTTCATAAAATTCATTTTTAAAAAGTAAAAAAAAAGAAAATTTTTTCCACGTTTTTCCGCAATTTCCCAACATTTATTTTTTTTTTAAATTCGTCTCGCGTCATTTAAAAAACATTTTACAAATTATATTTAAATATCTAACGCCTAAATTTTAAAAGAGGGCTCGAAAAAGAAGAGGTCTAATTATTTTTTCCCACTTTCTGATAAACTGTCTGTCAGAAGACACCCTGAGCGTCTGTAGCTTGAAGCATGCAATGTATAAGCGGCAAAAATTATACGTTTTATATAGGAAAAAAAATTATATAAATTATTTAATTAGTTTTATTCTCTAAATGCGACTTTAATTTTTGCAACGTTTCCGTTTACGTACTTTTGAAGTTGAATAAAAAAATTATTTCAGTTCACGAATGTTACTTTTTGCTAAAAAAAATTATTTAAAATAGAAAAGTTTTATAATTTGGAAAATTCTTAGAAATAAAGAGTTGCCAAATTTTTGAAATAAGTCTTAATTTGCTACAAACCAATTTTTTATTTAATTTCCTGCTCTTAATCAATTTTTGACCTAACCTAAGTCGGTTTAAAAAAAATGGCAACTTAAGGGTTAAAAGATTGACTTAAACTTGCAAGTTTAGAAGCAGCATTTTTTTCTTTTGGTGGCCTGAGTTCGAATCCTCAATTCACCACCGAAAATTAAAAAAAAATCAATCGTAAGAATTATGTTAGGTTATGTTAGGTTAGGTACCGGCGGTACCCGAAGTTATGCACGAGTAGTCTCGTTTGCTTTTGAACACCAGTAACCGTTGCCTGTGTATTTTTTGTCGAGAAGATATTTTCCCTGCTTTCGAGAAAGAAAAGTATAGGTTAGGTTAGCTTAGGTTAAGTTAGGTTAGGTTAAGTTGACTCATAGCCTCTGATTGTAGATCAGGTGGAAAAAATAACGCTTTTCTTCAAATTAAATTACAAACATGTCATTTTTACTTTTAACAGTGGTACCAACTTCGGAAAATAACCGTAGAAACTGAAACGGATTTAAATTGTTAAATCAAAATATCTTGGTAACCATTATAAGTAGGCTAAAAGTGCAACAGAAATTAATTATAGATTTTTGTATTTCAAATAAATGAAAATGGTTTCTTGATTGTGTTTTGTTTCATATGTGAGCATTATTTTTTTAAATATTTTGTAGATTCAATTTTTAAATCAAAATATTTTTGTTACCTTGATAGGTAGGCCAAAAATGCAAGAAAGATTAATTATAGACTATTTTATTCCCAATAAGATGAAAATAGTTTCGTGATTGTGTTTTGTTTCATATTTGAGTAATAATTTTTTTAATCTTTTTTAAATAGAATTTTTAATATTGTTGATGGTTTTTTAAATTTTTTACCAAAATTTGACCATTCAGAATTTTTAAATCAAAATATTTTTATTACAGTTATGTTTAGGCCAAAAGTGCAAGAGAGAAGAGTTATAGAATATTTAATCCCAAATAAGATGAAAATGGTTTCATGATTGTGTTTTGTTTCATATTTGAGCAACAATTTTTTTAATCTTTGTTAAATTTAATTTTTAAATCAAAATAATTTTATAACGGTTATAGGTAGGCCAAAAGGGCAATAGAGGTTAGTTATAAATTATGTCATCCCCAATAAGATGAAAGTGTTTTGGTGATTGTGTTTTGTTTCATCTGTGAGTAATAATTTTTAGATATTGTTTTTGGCGAATTTAAGGCTTGTTAAACGCACAGTCTCTTTAGTCTATTCTTTTATATTTTAAGATATTAAAAAAAAGTTAATTAAAACAAGTGAAAAACAAAATTGTTATTTTATGCGTAGGCCGCATATTCTATTGTTTAGTTAGCTTTAGCGGGAATACTTAAAGCTAATTAGTTATAAATAAGATAACTAAGCTGTCTTGCAAATTTTTGATTTGAAAATTAAACCTTTTTTTAGTTTTTCACGATTTTCAATTTGGTAACATTGATAAAAATTCATTTTCTCATGTATGACGAAGATACCGGACCTCTCGCTTCCCAATTTATTTTAAGAAAAAACTTTTTAAATGAAAGTTTCAGAGCATAAATTGTGCATCTAAATTAATTAAGAAAATAATTAATTTTGGATGCTTTATAACGCCATAAACTTATTTTGAAAATTTTGAAAAATAGCAGAAATAGCGATTGCCTTTAAACACAAATAAAAATTGTCTAATGTTTTACGCTTTTTCTGCTAACATAATTTTGAATTTCTTTTATTAATTTTCGAAATTTTTAACTTAAATTTCATCATCCAAAATTAATTTTGTTTATTGGTTTAGATGCAGAATTTTATGCTCGAAAACTATTAATCGAAGATTTTTTTTGCAAAATCAATTGGGAAGCAGAAAATCACCAAATTCTGATTTTACATGTTAATTCTATATGACCGAGAGGTTCGGTCACCACCGTGTAGAACAACATTATGTACTACACTTTTTTGGTTGATTGAACAAAGTTTTAAAAAATTTGAAAAGAAATAATTTTCGACTAATTAATTAGTTAATTTGTAGGTATTTTTTTTTTAAATTTGAAGTGCTATGCCGCTCTCCAAAAATTAGGGAATGTTCAAGTGTTTTAAAATGCTCTGGCTATTTCTTTAAAAAGCTTTTTTCCCCTATCTAATTTTTCCTCTTCCCCACCATTTAAACAACACGTTTTTAAAATCGTCTTTCATTTTCTTGAATTCATTTTAAAATTTTTCAATTTGCATATTTCTGATTAGTTATTGATTTATTTGCATATTATTATATATTTTTTTACTTGCTTTTATAATTTATACTCAAATTGATGTATACATCATATATGTCAATTATGAGTAAAATTAATTTTCTAGCTTAATTATTTGATGCAAAGCTTAAACTGCATTCAAACTAATGGATGAAATTATTTATAAATAAATTATAATACTATGTGAAACCGTCCTATATTAACTATTATAGTTGTATATCTCTCTATACTCTTCTTTTAATTGAATCAATTATTATTAAATTTTTAAATCTTTATTAATTTATGCATCACAACAATAATATAAAATACAACTTTGTTTTTCAATGGCTTTTGTTACAAATTGTGATAATTGTTAAGGGCTTACTGTGAAAAATAAAGTTATCAGCTGTATTATAGCGCTACATCATACGCACGTTGTTTTTTAAAAAAAATTCTGTATACAAGTATACAATCTGTTCCACGAAACATGGATGAAACTAACAAGGATATCTTTGCTATAGTAAGATATCGAAAGTTTGTGATATCAGAATATCCAAAATGTGCCACTTTAAACCTCTGAAATAAAATTAACTAAACGTCCAAGCCTAATACTTGGATATCTTTGCCTACTTTGGATTGTATAAAATATTTAATATCGATTTCTATAACTAATTCTACACTATTTGTAATGTAATGTAAAACTGTACTATGTGTTCCACGAATCATAGACTAACCTAACATGGATATCTTCGCTATTAGTAGAGATGGAGAGATTGTTACATTAGAAAATTTAAAATGCGCTTTCTTAAAGCTCTGAAAGTAAGGAAAATAAACGCCCAAGTCTAGTTGGAGATCTCGAAAGTAAAAAAGATATCGAAATAGATATTAGTGCAGAATGGTCCTTACTCTTGTAAAAGTATACAATGTGTTCCAAGAAACATGGGCTAACCTAACATGGATATCTTAGCTATTAGTAGAGATGGAGAGATTGTTACATCAGAAAATTTAAAATGCGCCATCTTAAAGCTCTGAAATTAAAGAAAATAAACGCCAAAGTCTAGTTGGAGATCTTGAAAGTAAAAAAGTTATCGAAATAGATATTAGTGCAGAATGGTGCTTACTCTTATAAAAGTATACAATGTGTTCCAAGAAACATGGGGTAACCTATGGATATCTTCGCTATTAGTAGAGATGGAGAGATTGTTACATCAGAAAATTTAAAATGCGCCTTCTTAAAGCTCTGAAATTAAAGAAAATAAACGTCCAAGCCTAGTTGGAGATTATCGAAATTAAAAAAGTGATCGAATACGATATTAGTGCAGAAAGGTCCTGTCTCTAGTTAAAGTTTGCAATGTGTTCTACGAAACATGGGCTAACCTAATTTGGATATCTTCGCTATTAGTAGCGATCGAAAGTTCGTTAAATCAGAATAATAAAAATTCTCAGTCTTGAAGCTCTGAAAGAAAAGTAAATACACCTGCAATACATTTTTAAAAACGCTGGTCTAGCGATAAAGACTGTGCACTATACCGGGGACCCAGGGGTTTGGAACACTCTTATAACTCCGTTATTTATCAAAATGAAATTTGGTGTGAATTATACTCACATAAATTTCAATTGTTTTAACTACTTGGTAAAATTCTGTCACTTCTGATTACACCAGAAATGAAGTCAACTTTTGATTTTTAAATGGAACACCATTAATATTCTAACTTTTTTGAAACCTACATTAAATTTTGAATACAGCCCAACTAACAATTTGATGGTTTATAAAAGCTGTAAGAACTTTTACAAAACAATAATTATTATAAACATTGCTGCAATAAAAACGTTTCCTAAACGTGTATACAACCCTTATAGGGCTCAAATGGGCGCAGGTATATAAAACAATTTAGTACTATAGGTCGTTGTATAACGCCTGTAAACACTCTTACCACAAAAGTTAAAGGTTGGTGTTGTGGAGCTTTCAGAAAGTAATTTAGTAACATTTCCCTCAATAACTTCATTTTTTCAAATGGCATCATATCGGAACAACTCTATCGTTGTATTTAGAAAAAAATACTTTATCTGAGGTAGAATTGTTCCGATAATATGTTGCCATTTGAAAAAATGAAGTTATTGAAGGAAATGTGACGAAATTACCTTCTGAAAGCTCCACAACACCATCCTTCAGCTTTTGTG
Source organism: Malthinus seriepunctatus (assembly GCA_963924605.1). NCBI lineage: Eukaryota > Metazoa > Arthropoda > Insecta > Coleoptera > Cantharidae > Malthinus > Malthinus seriepunctatus. The sequence goes on from OZ004603.1 coordinate 19,088,025, forward strand.
TTGTAAAAGTTATTTTCATAGTACAAGTACCTCTCGCGGATGATTTTATACCACATCACAGCTCTCTTGAAACCAGCGTAATTTTAGAAAAAAAAATTTCTTTTTGCTTATGAAATTAATTTTTTTGATGCTATTGTATTCAAAATTTATTGTAGGTTTTAAAAAAGTAAAAATATATACGGTGTTCCATTTAAACATCAAAAGTTTACTTCATTTCCGGCGTAATCGGAAGTGATAGAATTTTCACAAGTAGTTAAAACAATTGCAGTTTATGTGAATATAATCCACACCAAATTTAATTTTGATATGTTAATAAATAACGAAGTTATAAGAGTGTTCCAAACCCCTGTGTCACCCGGTATAGTATTCATCCGACTTTGATAAAACTAAGCGGTTTTTTATTTTTTTTGTCATTTGGTTAAATTAATTATTAATAAATTTAATTATTTATGTTTTTTTAAGACCAACACTCTTCTTGAGTGAATTGTAGTTTTGATCGCTCGTTACAAAATTTAAATTAAAACCTCTCGGAACAAATAAAATACGTTACAAATAAAACTCTTATACCATGTACAGAGGACAAATAACCTTATAAGAAGATCAAATTCATCCCCTTAAATACATCCCTTTTGTTTTAAAATAAAAATTTCAACCCTTCCTAACGTATACCGATTGCATCTTTAAAAATAAAAATTAAACTCTTAAAGAGAGCCCAAAGTTTAAAATTCACACGATGTTTAATTAAACAATTATGAAACTAAATACGCGTTGGACTTAAAAATGTGTTTTATTAAGGGTTAATATTGTAGGCCATCATCAAAGTTACATCCCTTACCTCAACAATTTTTTGTCGCCATTTTATATTACCTGCGTGCTTTTTTGTGCTGTAAGAATATAATAAGGTAACTTAACACTGTATTTATTTAATTTTAGGGTCACTTTTGATTAAAATTAAAAATTTGACCCTTTCGGTCCATTTGTTTCTTAAAAGTTTGTAACGGTAAAAATTGTTTTTTGTTTAAATAAAAGAGTAGGGTGTTTAATTTAAAAACAAATCTTATTAAGGGTTAGTTTCTTCGCTTGTTTGAGAAAAGAGGGACTTTTTAAATTTAATATTTTTGCGAGATTTGTACAATTGAAAATTAATTGGAGTCATTTCTTAATTTGGCGTTTCTGTTTAAAAAGTCGTCCTTTTCTAATGTACAATCAGTATGAGATAATCTTAATCTACCGTCTTTTTCTAATACTTGTTCGCCATTTCGACGTCTATAATTAAAAGGCCGAAAATTAATTTAATTTTATAATTGGATTTTTCACAGCTTAATTTTTGATTAGTTTTTCTGTTACTTTGTAAGTTTTATTAAAAGAGAAGCGCTATATTTTCGCTTTTTTTAAATTCTCCATAACGAGCAAAATATCAAAAATTAGTGAATTGAAAAAAAACGCATTAAATTTACTTTTCAGTGATATTTAAAACAAGACAAAAGCAACAATTCACTTTAAAAGCAAAGGGGTAATTAAAAATGATCTAAAAATAACAAACGGGCAAACTTAATTGGCAAAGAAAAACAGTCGTGCGCTTTTACTCCATTAATTTTTATTTTAAAAGTATCTCTCTTTTGTTACTTTTCTTGTTATATAATTAAAATTAATGTAAAAAAACTTTGATCTAAAAAGAAACTTTTTCAACACCCACTTGATTTCATTTGTTAAAATTTTCCCTTCAATTTCAAGATGATTAAAGCCGGGCCTTTGAAGCCCGGAAATGTTTTGCCTCCCCTCGAAGTAGTTTCTTAATAAATCGTCAAAAAATTTCCCTTCGTTTCAGCGCACCTTATCCGGAAAAACGTGGTACATTTACGAAGAACTTCTAACACGCGTTACAACTAGTTTCTTCCCTCACAACTCTAGAGCTAGTTCAAATGTTAAACCAAAACAATTCTTAAACTTTGACACGGAATTAGAATTTTTCAAAGCCACACGTCAACTATAACCCTTTCTAAATGTATAAAATAGACGACAAATGTTTTTTAAAATAAGGGCACGCTTTTTAAAAATTTAAATCTATGCGCCTTTAGGTATAGTTATACCTTTAAAACGTGTGTGTGTGTAGGGAAAATAATTTAAAAAAATTAGTTTACGAACATCTGCTTGTTGGCCAATGTCCCTACTTTTTGACCCTTTTGTTATTGACCCTAACATCTTGTCCATTTTTACATTTAAATTTTACTTTTACCTGCGTTGCTTATTGTTTATACATTTTAACCCTCTTCTTACATGGATGGCCTAGTATAAACCAGTGAATTTGATTTATTTTTTAAAGGATTAATTTAACTGTAGTTGGTAGTCTATATTATGATATAAATTTAAATTTAGAGTTCAGAGAAAAAAAATTTACACTTAATTACTAAAATCAAACTTTTGAATTTCCGAATTTCTAAATTAATTTAAAACTCAATAAAAGTTTTAGCAACTGATCAAAATGTATCTCTGGAAACGGCTAAAAGTAGGCATCAGTTAAAATTGCTCTTATGTAGAGGTTGTAGGCGTCGTTTAAGGGTTATACTCGTTGAATAGACTTTAAACGTCAGGATAAGGCTAAACATGAACTGTAGAAGATCTAAGAGTTATGATAAGAACTAAAGGTGATGATAAAGACGAGTTAAGCTTTTGGAATAATTTCTGAAGGCTATAAAAGAACTTGATTTTCATTTTAAATTGCTCTGAGAGTTTGATATAGAGGTTAGACATAGTTTAAATGTCATATTCGTTGAATGGACTTGATAAAGCTTAAGACACAGTTTCTAAGGTAGGATTAAGACTAAAGTTGATGCAAAAGTCGGGTTAAACTCTTCGAAAAGTTTCCAAAAGCTATACAAGAACTTGATTACCATTTAAAATCGCTCTGCGAGCTCGATATAGAGGTTAGACATCGTATAAATGTCATATTGGTTGAATGGACTTCATTGAAGTTAAGTTCATTGGTTGAAACTTAAGACACGGATTCTAAGGTGAGCTTAAGACTAAAATTGATGCAAAAGTCGGATTAAACTTTTCGATAAATGTCCAAAAGCTATACAAGAACTTGATTATCGTTTAAAATTGCTCTACAAGCTCGATATAGAGGTTAGACATCGTTCAAATGTCATATTGGTTGAATGGACTTGAGAAACCTTAAGATACAGTGTCTAAAGTAGGATTAAGACTAAAGTTGATGCAAAAGTCGGGTTAAACTTTCCGAACAATTTCCAAAAGCTATACAAAAATTTGATTATCATTTAAAATCGCTCTGCGAGCTCGATATAGAGGTTAGATATCGTTTAAATGTCATATTGGTTTAATGGACTTGATAAAGCTTAAGACACAGAGTCTCAAGTAGGATTAAGACTAAAGTTGATGCAAAAGTTGGGTTAAACTCTTCGAAAAATTTCCAAAAGCTATACAAGAAATAAATTGATTATCATTTAAAATCGCTCTGCGAGCTCGATATAGAGGTTAGACATCGTATAAATGTCATATCGGTTAAATGGACTTGATAAAGCTTAAGACACAGTTTCTAAAGTAGGATTAAGACTAAAGTAGATGCAAAAGTCGGGTTAACCACTTCTAAAAATTTACAAAAGCCATACAAGAACTTGATTATCGTTTAAAATTGCTCTGCGAGCTCGATATAGAGGTTAGATATCGTTTAAATGTCATATTGGTTGAATGGACTTGATAAAGCTTAAGACACAGAGTCTCAAGTAGGATTAAGACTAAAGTTGATGCAAAAGTTGGGTTAAACTCTTCGAAACATTTCCAAAAGCTATACAAGAAATAAATTGATTATCATTTAAAATCGCTCTGCGAGCTCGATATAGAGGTTAAACATCGTATAAATGTCATATTGGTTGAATGGACTTCATTGAAGTTAAGTTCATTGGTTGAAGCTTAAGACACGGATTCTAAGGTGGGCTTAAGACTAAAATTGATGCAAAAGTCGGATTAAACTTTTCGATAAATGTCCAAAAGCTATACAAGAACGTGATTATCGTTTAAAATTGCTCTGCAAGCTCGATATAGAGGTTAGACATCGTTCAAATGTCATATTGGTTGAATGGACTTGAGAAACCTTAAGATACAGTGTCTAAGGTAAGATAAGGACTAAACTTGATGCAAAAGTCGACTTGAACTTTTCGAAAAATATTAGAAAGCTTTACAAGAACTTGATTTCATTTAAAATTGTTCTCAGAGTTCGATACGGAGATTAGACATATTGTTTAAATGTCATTTTAGTTGAATGGACTTGATAAAGCTTAAGACACAGTGTCTATGGTTAGATAAGGACTAAACTTGATGCAAAAGTCGACTTGAACTTTTCGAAAAATATTAGAAAGCTTTACAAGAACTTGATTATCATTTAAAATTGTTCTCAGAGTTCGATACGGAGATTAGACATATTGTTTAAATGTCATTTTAGTTGAATGGACTTCATAAAGCTTAAGACACAGTGTCTATGGTTAGAAAAGGACTAAACTTGATGCAAAAGTCGACTTGAACTCTTCGAAAAATTTTAGAGAGCTTTACAAGAACTTGATTATGATTTAAAATTGTTCTCAGAGTTCGATACGGAGATTAGACATATTGTTTAAATGTCATTTTAGTTGAATGGACTTGATAAAGCTTAAGACACAGTGTCTATGGTTAGATAAGGACTAAACTTGATGCAAAAGTCGACTTGAACTCTTCGAAAAATTTTAGAGAGCTTTACAAGAACTTGATTATCATTTAAAATTGTTCTCAGAGTTCGATACGGAGATTAGACATATTGTTTAAATGTCATTTCAGTTGAATGGACTTGATAAAGCTTAAGACACAGTGTCTATGGTTAGATAAGGACTAAACTTGATGCAAAAGTCGACTTGAACTCTTCGAAAAATTTTAGAGAGCTTTACAAGAACTTGATTATCATTTAAAATTGTTCTCAGAGTTCGATACGGAGATTAGACATATTGTTTAAATGTCATTTTAGTTGAATGGACTTGATGAAGCTTAAGACACAGTGTCTATGGTTAGATAAGGACTAAACTTGATGCAAAAGTCGACTTGAACTCTTCGAAAAATTTTAGAGAGCTTTGCAAGAACTTGATTATCATTTAAAATTGTTCTCAGAGTTCGATACGGAGATTAGACATATTGTTTAAATGTCATTTTAGTTGAATGGACTTGATAAAGCTTAAGACACAGTGTCTAAGGTAAGATAAAGACTAAAGTTGATGAAAAAGGCGACTAAAAGTCTTCGAAATTTTTTAGAAAGCTTTACAAGAACTTGATTATCATTTAAAATTGTTCTCAGAGTTTGATACAGAGGTTAGATATTGTTTAAATGGCATATTAGTTGAATGGACTTGATAAAGCTTAAGACACAGTGTATAAGGTAAACTAAGGACTAAAGTTGATGCAAAAGTCGACTTGAACTCTTCGAAAAATTTCAAAAAGCTATTATAGAACTTGATTATTGTTGAATGGACTCGATAAAGCTTCTTCTGTAATTTTAGAAGTTAGCTATGAGCTCTGAAGTCTTATCTCTATCTGTGGCCACTTTTTATTGTAGCAACTTACAAGCAATACCATAGATGTAAACTTCTATAGTCGGAGAAATTTTCTATTGGACCTGCAGTTATTAATTGAAAACAGAACATATCTGTGATAAATAGTAAGGTATGAATACGTAATTTTTATAGCTGTTTTAAGCCAAACTTTGATATGAAATCATTTATGTAAGCGTAATCAAGCATCAGACATTAATCAATTAGTGGAAAAGCAAATTACCTAAATTATTTTACAAACTTTTTTACAATGTAAATTTTTTTATATAATAAACCCTCGCAAATATCTCAATTGTCTCAATAGAATTATAATTGAAACAAAATGAGAAACTTCAAAATGAGAGAATTGAACAACGTAAGAGAGTCAAAAGTTATCTCCACACGAAAGAAAAAATTAAAGAAAGCCATTTAACTCCCTAAAGATGTAACAATCAGATTGTGTTAATATTTTTGACAGAATAACCCCTAGACGCTATATACTTATAAATGGAGCTTTCTCCCTACACATTTTCTTTTTTACACCCTCTAATAATGTGCTTTGCTCTGTAACTCCTCTTATAAATAAAACCATGTGGGAATTCTTAATATAAGTTTAAAAAGTCGCCATTTTATTATTCGTCCCTTTTCATTTTATTAAAAAAAAAACAACTTTATTTTCTTTGCGTTTTCTTTTTGTTTTTAAAAAATAAATAAAATACGTATTTTGCCTGTTTTATGTTTTATAAAACACTAAGTGCAATTAAGAAAATTACTTGGTACATTTTGCATTTTCAAACAAACGTCTGTTTTATATCGAGAAAATTTAATATGATGTTGTTTTAAATTTGAAGCATTTCTTAAGCTTATTATACACACAGTGTTTCAAAAGTGAGGTCGAGTTTTCTTTATTTAATTACTTATACTGACCGAACTTCTCGGTCATAGGTAAAATCATAGGTACTTCGGTGGTTTATTGCTTCCCATTTTTTTATTTTAGAAAAAAAATCCTTACATAAAAGTTTTAGAGCGTCAAATTCTGTATCTAAATTAACATAAAACATCAAACTATTTTGATGATATTTTTTAAGTGTTTCAAGCAATCGATATTTCTGCTAATTTTTGAAATCTCAAAATTAAATTTCTGTCGTTATGAAACATCCAAAATTAATTTTGTTTACTGATTTTGATGAAGGATTTTATGCTCTAAAACTTTTATTCGAAAATTGTTTTTCTAAAAGAAATTGGGTGGCAGGAAATTACCAAAGGATGATTTTGACCAAGAGGCCCGGTTACCGCTTCATGTGTGTCTTTTCTAGAACTGTATGAAAAAGTATAAAGTTTCCTCCCATAAATTTAATTCTAGTATATTACAAAGTATAAATTACATGCAATTTGTACAATTTTAAGATTAAATAATAATATAAATTGAAAAGTGCGAAAACAATAATGAGTAGTTTTGACGTGCTAACTTTTCATCAATAATATTATTTGTGTTTGATGTGGTTATACAACAAAGTTGTAGTCTCTATACAAACACATGTACGAATGGAAATACTCTCAATGTACACCTTTACTAGAACCGATAAACATTCGATGGTACAAAAACCTCAGTGCGTCCCTTTACGTGTTATACGCGTACCTACGTTAAAATTAAATAAACCAACAACAAAAGAACCTCTTTTTTTTGTTAATTTTTAACTATAACTAAAAAGTTAATTTTTAAAACGTTTTAAAAGCACCCAAGATTTATCTACCTAACCTTATTATTCTTATTCTTCTTTCTGACATTCATTTGTTTTCTACAAGCCAGCGGCCTGTTTTTAATCTAGGGACAAAACTTTTTAAAAGTTGGTAATTTATTGTCCTACACTTTGTGCGAAGAATATTTTAGAGCTTTTTGTCTTGTCTATCTAATTTCTTTTTAAGTTTAAGATGGTATAATCTAACTAAACTTACCCTCTTTTTTACTTATTTTTTTCTCAAACAATTTATAATTAAAAACTTTTTTTTAACTAATATACATAAAACACGCACAAAAATTTAAGTTTGAGAAAATTTGCAGATTTTTACAAAAACAGTGCGGTTAAGTTCACGTCATAAATGATACGAGTGATCGATACTATTTTATTAGAGTTTTTTCAGTACTCTGGGAGCTTAAACTTTGAAAAACCCTCATCTGCAAGCACAATACAAATTCATCAACCTCTGAGATACACCGAATGGATCCTAGCATCAGGCCTGGACTGGCCCAGCGCGCTACCGGGAATTTCCCGGTGGCTCATCATGTAACAATGACAAAATATATTACAAATATTGAGATAAATTGCAAAAATCAAAAATATAAACCTGGACTATCAGATTTCCAGGTACCAATTATGGTCTCAGTCCGGCGCGCTCTAGTAGCGAGCTAATTCAAAACCTTGTTAACCCACACGTTTGTTCCATGAGATCAAGGAACGATTAAAAGTGGCAGTTGACCTAGCGTTTTAGAGATGTGCACAATTGCACACTATTATAGCTTCTTCGTGTTTTCCAAAGCATTATCGTCATTAATTTTGCACATAAATCAGTAAAATTATATAAGCCACAGTAATCGCCAATGTCCAACAAGAACACGCCACTTTGAAAGGGAACTAGTAGAATCTAATTAGTACACACAGAATGTTCAGTGTAGAGAACGGATTTTTAAACCGGCGCCTCCACCATATGTCACGAATGAAGTAATCGTGATCGTGACTTCGATCCGGAGAAAGGTCACGATAACGACAGAAAGACCGCTTATACTAGAAATGTCGTATGCTTTTTCGACCGTAGACCTCGACTCATGACTACATTTTTATTATCTTTTTAACTACCTTGACTACGTATTTTTTTAACAGGCGTCTCCACCATACGTCACGAATTAAGAAATCGTTATCGTGAATACCTGAAGGACACAATTTGCTGTTTGCTCTTTTTTAATTAATTTTTTTAAACTTTTTTGAAAGCCGATTCTCACACTTCTTCATAGTTTGAACCTATTTTTGAGTTTTTGATCACGGTCACGGTAACTATAGGAAGGTTGCTTATACTAGAAATGTCTTATACTTTTTTGACCGTAAACCTCGAGTCTTGAATACCTTTTGATTACCTTTTTAACTACTCTGACTACGTATTTTTTTAACCGGCGCTTCCACCATATGTCACGAATGGAGGAACCGTGATCGTGACTACCTGAGGGGTGCAATTTGCTGTTTGCTCTTTTTAAATTAATTTTTCTAAATATTTTTGAAAGCCGAATCTCCCTTTTTCGTATTTTGAACCCATTTGTGGGTTTTTGATCAAAATTTTCTATTAGAAAAAAGGTCACGGTAACTATAGGAAGGCCGCTTATACAAGAAATATTTTATACTTTTTTGGCCGTTGACCTCGAGCTTTGAGTACCTTTTGATTACTATTTTAACTACCTTGTCTACGTATTTTTTTAACCGGCCTCTCCACCATACGTCACGAATGAAGGAATCGTGATCGTGACTACCTGAGGAGACAATTTGCTGTTTGCTCTTTATTAATTAATTTTTCTGAAAGCCGAATCTCACTTTTTCATATTTGAACCCATTTTTGAGTTTTTGATCAAAATTTACGATCAGGAGAAAGGTAACGATAACTATAGGAAGGCCTCTTATAGTAGAAATGTCTTGTACTTTTTTTAACGTAGCCCTCGAGTCTCGACTACCTTTTTATTACCTTTTGAACTACCTTGACTATGTATTTTTTTTAACGGGCGTCTCCACCATATGTCATGAATGAAGGAATCATGATCGTGACTACTTGAAGAGTGCAATTTGCTGTTTGCTCTTTTTTAATTAATTTTTATAAACTTGTTTGCAAGTCCAATCTCATTTTTTCATATTTGAAACACAGTTTTGAGTTTTTGAACAAAACTTTCGATTAGAAGAAAGGTCACGGTAACTATAGGAAGGTTGCTTATACTAGAAATGTCTTATACTTTTTTGACCGTAAACCTCGAGTCTTGAATACCTTTTGATTACCTTTTTAACTACTCTGACTACGTATTTTTTTAACCGGCGCTTCCACCATATGTCACGAATGGAGGAACCGTGATCGTGACTACCTGAGGGGTGCAATTTGCTGTTTGCTCTTTTTTAATTAATTTTTCTAAATATTTTTGAAAGCCGAATCTCCCTTTTTCGTATTTTGAACCCATTTGTGGGTTTTTGATCAAAATTTTCTATTAGAAAAAAGGTCACGGTAACTATAGGAAGGCCGCTTATACTAGAAATATTTTATACTTTTTTGGCCGTTGACCTCGAGCTTTGAGTACCTTTTGATTACTATTTTAACTACCTTGTCTACGTATTTTTTTAACCGGCCTCTCCACCATACGTCACGAATGAAGGAATCGTGATCGTGACTACCTGAGGAGACAATTTGCTGTTTGCTCTTTATTAATTAATTTTTCTGAAAGCCGAATCTCACTTTTTCATATTTGAACCCATTTTTGAGTTTTTGATCAAAATTTACGATCAGGAGAAAGGTAACGATAACTATAGGAAGGCCTCTTATAGTAGAAATGTCTTGTACTTTTTTTAACGTAGCCCTCGAGTCTCGACTACCTTTTTATTACCTTTTGAACTACCTTGACTATGTATTTTTTTTAACGGGCGTCTCCACCATATGTCATGAATGAAGGAATCATGATCGTGACTACTTGAAGAGTGCAATTTGCTGTTTGCTCTTTTTTAATTAATTTTTATAAACTTGTTTACAAGTCCAATCTCATTTTTTCATATTTGAAACACAGTTTTGAGTTTTTGAACAAAACTTTCGATTAGAAGAAAGGTCACGGTAACTATAGGAAGGTTGCTTATACTAGAAATGTCTTATACTTTTTTGACCGTAAACCTCGAGTCTTGAATACCTTTTGATTACCTTTTTAACTACTCTGACTACGTATTTTTTTAACCGGCGCTTCCACCATATGTCACGAATGGAGGAACCGTGATCGTGACTACCTGAGGGGTGCAATTTGCTGTTTGCTCTTTTTTAATTAATTTTTCTAAATATTTTTGAAAGCCGAATCTCCCTTTTTCGTATTTTGAACCCATTTGTGGGTTTTTTATCAAAATTTTCTATTAGAAAAAAGGTCACGGTAACTATAGGAAGGCCGCTTATACTAGAAATGTTTTATACTTTTTTGGCCGTCGACCTCGAGCTTTGAGTACCTTTTGATTACTATTTTAACTACCTTGTCTACGTATTTTTTTAACCGGCCTCTCCACCATACGTCACGAATGAAGGAATCGTGATCGTGACTACCTGAGGAGACAATTTGCTGTTTGCTCTTTATTAATTAAGTTTTCTGAAAGCCGAATCTCACTTTTTCATATTTGAACCCATTTTTGAGTTTTTGATCAAAATTTACGATCAGGAGAAAGGTAACGATAACTATAGGAAGGCCTCTTATAGTAGAAATGTCTTGTACTTTTTTTAACGTAGCCCTCGAGTCTCGACTACCTTTTTATTACCTTTTTAACTACCGTAACTACGTATTTTTTGTTAAGGGCGTCTCCACCATATGTCACTAATGAAGGAATCGTGATCGTGACTACCTGAGGAGACAATTTGCTGTTTGCTCTTTATTAATTAATTTTTCTGAAAGCCGAATCTCACTTTTTCATATTTGAACCCATTATTGAGTTTTTGATCAAAATTTACGATTAGGAGAAAGGTAACGATAACTATAGGAAGGCCCCTTATACTAGAAATGTCTTATACTTTTTTGACTGTAGACTTCTATTCTTGACTACCTTTTGATTATCTTTTTAACTACCGTAACTACGTATTTTTTTTAACGGGCGTCTCCACCATATGTCACTAATGAAGGAATCGTGATGGTGACTACCTGCGGGGAACAATTTACTGTTTGCTCTTTATTAATTAATTTTTTGAAACTTTTTTGAAAGACGAATCCGCTTTTTCATATTTGAACCCATTTTTGAGTTTTTGATCAAAATTTACGATTAGGAGAAAGGTAACGATAACTATAGGAAGGCCTCTTATAGTAGAAATGTCTTGTACTTTTTTTAACGTAGCCCTCGAGTCTCGACTACCTTTTTATTACCTTTTTAACTACCGTAACTACGTATTTTTTTTTAAGGGCGTCTCCACCATATGTCACTAATGAAGGAATCGTGATGGTGACTACCTGCGGGGAACAATTTACTGTTTGTTCTTTATTAATTAATTTTTTTAAACTTGTTTGCAAGTCCAATCTCACTTTTTCATATTTGAACCCATTTTTGAGTTTTTGATCAAAATTTACGATCAGGAGAAAGGTAACGATAACTATAGGAAGGTCTCTTATAGTAGAAATGTCTTGTACTTTTTTTAACGTAGCCCTCGAGTCTCGACTACCTTTTTATTACCTTTTTAACTACCGTAACTACGTATTTTTTTTTAACGGGCGTCTCCACCATATGTCACTAATGAAGGAATCGTGATGGTGACTACCTGCGGGGAACAATTTACTGTTTGCTCTTTATTAATTAATTTTTTGAAACTTCTTTGAAAGACGAATTCGCTTTTTCATATTTGAACCCATTTTTGAGTTTTTGATCAAAATTTACGATCAGGAGAAAGGTAACGATAACTATAGGAAGGCCTCTTATAGTAGAAATGTCTTGTACTTTTTTTAACGTAGCCCTCGAGTCTCGACTACCTTTTTATTACCTTTTGAACTACCTTGACTATGTATTTTTTTAACGGGCGTCTCCACCATATGTCATGAATGAAGGAATCATGATCGTGACTACTTGAAGAGTGCAATTTGCTGTTTGCTCTTTTTTAATTAATTTTTTTAAACTTGTTTGCAAGTCCAATCTCATTTTTTCATATTTGGAACACAGTTTTGAGTTTTTGAACAAAACTTTCGATTAGAAGAAAGGTAGCGCTAATACAAGAAATGTCTTATGTCATAATTTTATCATAATTTCATCATGATTATTGTTGTCTTAACCACATTTATTGGTAAGTTAAGTGTAATGGTTATATCCTAATTTGAATATAAAATTATTTTAGGAATGTGAAAAATTATAGCTAATTGAAAATAAATTCAGAGTTTTTTAATTTTTTATGCTCTTTTGAGACTTCGATTGAAAATTGCAGAAAATTTAATAGGTTTAAAATTAACCGTTGACGCAGTAGACATGTCAATATGTTACCTACATGTTATAAAATCTAGGTAGCTCTGTGACTTTGAGACTGTTCTAATTAAATAAATCAAGTTACCTATCAGAAATTTACTTGTAACTTGATTTTCGGAGATGTATGTTTTGAAAAAAATTTCACTTCACTCGCGAGAATTTCTCGCAAGATTCTTGCAGTCTCATGGCATTTCTTACGGATATGACTAAGGCCCGATAGCACCACTATTTTTAAACTATTAACCATAACCTAAATTTGATAAGTGACAGTTTTTCTGTTTTACAGGTAATTACGCTTGGCTTTAAGGCATAAATAAATGCACACGTAAATATGTATTAAGCCAAGTTTAGCTACAAGTTGAGCTATAAGGCTGGTTGTGCCAATCAAGTTTAAAAATTCGTATGGATGTTAAGATAAAACGATCGGCAGAGAGCAGAAAAGGTAGCGACATTTACAAAACTCGTAGTATAGGAAAGTCAATAGATTTCTAGTACAATTCCATAATGTAAAATACAGTCGAAACCGGTTATAGCGACAACGTTTTGTACGACATATCGGATATAACGACGAAATGTAGAAGTATGTACCTTTTTTTAAACATAATTGCTTAGTACGACTATCGCTTATAACGACAGAATTTTTCCCACTATATAAAAAGTCGTTATAAGCGGTCTTGACTGTAAAAGAACAAGCAGCTTATCTAAACCTTTCATATACAGTAGAGTCTGATTGTGGAAATCTAAGGCGACGTTCCCGCGCCTGACGTTACTATACGACGTTGATTTCCATTTCTAATACTTTTTAGTTCCTAATAATTAAAAAATAGTTAAAAATAGACTACTCTTTAGCTGTAGAGAGTAGTTTCAATCAAGAATTTTTGTTTAAGGCATTAAACTTCCCTTTACTAACTACGTCAACCCTTAGCAGTTAAGAGTTCAATTTGAGCATTACTGAAACAATTTTCAAAGGAAATTTCTGATTTTCACATTTTCGTTTTTGTCTACAAAATCACAGTAATGTTAATCACGTAGTATTATAGCTTGAGAATTAATAAAAAAACCACAAGATCTATCGTAATGTTACTATAAAAGATAAAGACTATTTTACATTAAAATCATATTTTAATGTTAGTTGGCTTAGTATAAAATTAAAAAAAATTGAGTAATAAAGCAAAATTTCCTTTTCTAAATCGATAAATTGAAAACAAAAATGTGGATAATAATTTCTAAAATCGATAAAATATTTTATTAATACGTGACATTAAACTCATTATATTTTTATTAATCGTAAATATGTACTTACCATAATTTACTTGAAGATTTTCTTACGGTTAAAGATATTAAAATTAAAACTATTAGGTACTTAAAAGTCTATATGTACACAGAAAAAAAATTAACATTAACATAAATTAAATTCTAAGCCCGGTTTGCACTACAACTGCCCTGAGGTTGTTTCATTAAACGTAAAAGAAAATTATTAACTTATGCCCATTTATTAATTATTTAATTATTTATTTAAATCGAATAGACGCCCGCGTAATTTTGTTTTAAAATTTTTTATAAACGACGACTTGACGTCGAGATGCATTTTTTTCTTCTTCATAATTTATAAAATAACTTAAAAAATTTAAAACGCCCGAATTTAAGTTATTTTCAAATTTATTGGTAAAATCTTAAATAATATCGTCCGGATCACACATGTTCAACATCTCAACTAAAGGATTTCGTACCCCCAAAAGGGGTCAGTACGTCTGTAAAATGTAAAGAATTAAAAAATTACTCTATACGCTATTGAATTAAAACAGGTAACGTGTGTAATGCACCCTTGTTCCTCTTTTCAGGGGCCATTGCTCTAACTTCCTTTTTCGTACAACAATTTAAAAATTAAAAAATTGTTAAAAATTTCCCTATTTTTTTAAATCATGCAAAAATGTAAACAAAAAACGTGAGAAAATTTACGTTCATCAAATAAACAAAAGAGTAAAAGAAAACAGTTGAAGTTTAGATAAAACAATTGAAAGTAACTGTTTTTTTTGTTTATTATTTTGTTTCAACTAAAATCGAAATTTGTATCAAATTTAATAGACTGATACGTTACCATAGTTACGTGTAAGTAACCCAATTAGCGCGTAACCAGACGATAAAAATTAAACGCTTCAATTGTTTTTACAAAATAACAATCTATCAAATTTTGTTTTTTTCAAAAAATAATTTTTCACTAAGAAAATTAAACAAACATTTTTTTAAAAAAGTTAAAAAAAAGTTGTAAAACTTAACACGTGAAAATTAAAAATTTTCAGTCTGCTTATTTTCACATTAGCGTCATCTACGAGCTTAATTTACAACTACCACTAAGAGAGCCCTCTAGTGGCTAATAGCCCAACCATATTGAAATTTTATCGACTATTGTTCATTTTTAGGTAGTCGAAGCTCGAGAGGGTTTAGTTTTTTCAACGTTAAAAAAAGTAAAAGGGATGATTTGTAAAAACCACAAAAACACCCCTAATTGTTTTTTAATAGAGCACAGACGAGCTTGGTTTTTTTACTATTTGAGGGCCAACAAACACGCTTTTAATCTGTCAACAGGAGCTTTTTTTTGTTTTTTTTTCTCTCGATTGCGTTTTTCTTTACTCGTGGGGATTTTTTAAGGGTTGTTTTTTTCAGTTAACCGACCTTTCGTGTTAATTGTTAAGTAAAACTTTTTGTGTTTTTTTTCACAAAACACGCGTATAACTTATTGGGCGTGTAATTGTTTTGTTTTTTTTATTGACGACAATTGTTTTGTTTGACTTTCTCTTTTTTTGTTCATTTTTTTGTAAACATTCAATTTCTTACTTTTTCGTAGATTTTATCTACCTCCTTTGAAAAAATATTAGAAGTGTTATTTATTACGTTCGAAAATTCTTTTTTTATATTTAGACGTTTTGAGTCCTACAGTTCCAAAATTGCGTACAAAGTGGTCCCAAATAAGCGAATTATTTTTAGCTCATTTTTCCTTTAGGCCAAAAGTTGTATAAACTTGGCTATAACATCTTAGCTTTAACTAACTGAATACGTTCCAAATTTTTACATTAAAAATGGTGGCTAATAGCTGTTATCCCATTTCTTGATTTTTCCCTTATAACCTAACCGGTAATTGGTATTATAAAAATCTTAAAGTAGGTTAACATTTCAAAATAGTTTTTCTGGAAATCGGCTACCTCTTTTGTTTTCATTTTTGGGTATGTTATAGACATCATAGTTGTCTATCGAACGCCGTATTTTTTATTTACTTATTAGGAACAGGACCGGAGTTATGGTTTTTTAAACTTAACTTTTCAAAAATTAGTAATTCCTTTTATAATAAAAATAAAAATATGAAAGTTGGTACATTTATTAGTCTCACTAATATCTATTATTTAAAACTATTTTTAGCTAACAAAACGCTTATGGTTAAACCGGAAATTAGAAAATTTTAAAAAGAAGCTAATACCAGTGTTATATTATTTCTTGGGTTCTCCCTTATAACTTAACCGGTAATTGGTACTATGAAAATCTGAAAACGGCATTGTACAGAAAAAATATAAGGCTTTAATTCTAATTTAATCAATCTTTGATTTTTGTTTCAAAATTGCCTACCTTGAAGAGGCAAAAGTAGGTTAACATTTCGAAATAGTTTTTCTGGAAATCGGCTACCTCTTTTGTTTTTATTTTTGGGTATGTTATAGACATCGTAGTTGTCTATCGAACACCGCATATTTTATTTACTTATTAGGAACAGGACCGGAGTTATGTTTTTTTAAACTTAACTTTTCAAAAATTAGTAATTCCTTTTGTAATAAAAATAAAAATATGAAAGTTGGTACATTTATTAGTCTCACTAATATCTATTATTTAAAACTATTTTTAGCTAACAAAACGCTTATGGTTAAACCGGAAATTAGAAAATTTTAAAAAGAAGCTAATACCAGTGTTATATTATTTCTTGGGTTCTCCCTTATAACTTAACCGGTAATTGGTACTATGAAAATCTGAAAACGGCATTGTACAGAAAAAATATAAGGCTTTAATTCTAATTTAATCAATCTTTGATTTTTGTTTCAAAATTGCCTACCTTGAAGAGGCAAAAGTAGGTTAACATTTCGAAATAGTTTTTCTGGAAATCGGCTACCTCTTTTGTTTTTATTTTTGGGTATGTTATAGACATCGTAGTTGTCTATCGAACACCGCATTTTTTATTTACTTATTAGGAACAGGACCGGAGTTATGATTTTTTAAACTTAAGAAAATTTTAAAAGTTTACGCATACTGAGTATCTTTTAAAATAATTTGAAAGTTCCTAATATTTACGAAAAAGTCATGTTGTGGCTAGGGTTTTTTAAACAGAAAACTATAACCCTATAATTTACGACACTGAAAAAACAGCTAAAAAATTACATTTTCGTAATAAATATTTTTTTGGAAAATTAAAAATTAATTGTAATTAATAGTTTATTTAAATTTTGGCTCTTGAGTAATCGATTCCAACGTACTACGACATGAATCATATGTATTTAGATGAATGAACGTAGTTTTAGTAGTAGTAGATTTAGTTTAGAGTCTTATAGGATTTTTAACCTCTTTTTAACAACCCTTCAAGTCACTTTTTATAATAATTTAAAAAAACAAAAAAAAACAAAAGAAGTTTTAAAAAGTTTTTTAAATTACCTCCATCTTAATTACGCCATTTTGACGAATTTTTAATTATTTTTATAGAAGAAAAAATGAGGTTTGTGAGAATGGTAATAAAAAAGTATGATTTTTTTTTTATTATAAGTCATTAATTAGGAAAGTTAATTGCATCGACACTGCTTTACGCTCACTGAAGCGTCTATAGTATGAAAAGAAGAAAAAAACCTAAAACAAAAAAAGGTAAAATTTAGTATTACTTAAAGCGTCGCTAAAATTTTTAATTAAAACCGTTATTAAAACTTACAAATTATTTACAAAACTTTTTTACGCTTAGTAACGACGTTTTAATAAAATATAAAAGGAGAAAGAGGGGTGTGTGTATTTATACAAAAACAATAATAAAAAAAAAAAGAGTGAGGCTTGATTAACACCTGTCCTTTTTCATCAGTCTTCGTTTTTACTCCTACTTCTTACGTCCTTCGCCTGTCTTGCGCTATAAAAATATTCCATTCCACTTTAGTCCGGAGAAAAGGAACTGCGGCGTCCTTTTTTAAAAAGAGTCAAATTCCTTTTTCACTTTAGCTTGTGCAAGGTGGATACAACCTCCTCTTTTCAACGTCTGAAGAGAGTCCTAGCGTCTAAAATACCGATCAATAAAACATCTGAACATTGCAGAGTTTTCATTGGTCGACCAAGGAGTTTTTCCCCCACTTTTCCACGGAAATGTCCGTCAGGAGCCTTTTCTTTTGTTTCAGGTTTTATATTAGATTTTGCTTGGCGAGATACTAAAATGAGCTTGACTTGAAGCAACGAAGTTTAGAGAATTGAAACGAGGTCAACGAGATGGGTGCAAGCACAAACTTTGTTATAGCGTATAAACTCAATTTTAAACTTTCGCACGGTTTTTTTTCTGTAGAAAAAAATATAAATTAATAATCAAATTTAAGATTGCTAATCGTAAAGCAGCCGGCATTCATAGAAACAAAGATGGCTGCCTTAAAACTAACCTTAATTTATCAATGTCTTCAAGATAACGAAACAATGGAGTGTGTAAAACATCCATTGTTTCTGTTTATACTGCAAAACAACGTAATGTCGTCGAAACAAAACACCACACAATGACCAAGGCCTTCTATTAAATTTACTCGGGAATTCGCGCCACTTTGTTACATAACCTCACATTTTATGGCTTATACTTTAACTATTTAACAATCTAAAAGTTAGCATTAGCAGAACTTGTCGTGAATATTTTAGCTTTTATTGAAAAAGTTTCGCTGGGTTTAGCTTAAAGCCATAGTAAAACCTTAACAACTTACCTATACATTAACTATCTTTTAAATTTTATTCCCAAACGTTAACAAGACAAAAAGGAAAAGGAGGGAGGTTATTCGTAAATTTATTACGTTGGGGTAAAATAAAAATAATCAGTTGAGAAATTGTAAAGATAAATCGTTTTCCTTACAGGATAAGATAAAGCTTGTAGATACTTTAAGACGAGGCAGTTACCTAAGCTACTTGTTCTTTTCCTTAACAGTGGTTATCTATCAAGCTGCGCCGCCTTCACTTAGCTATTTGTCTTGTCAGTTCTCCGACCCATTTCACGATTACTGTTTCTCCTTTCTTCATTTTCAATTTCTTATACAAATTTAAACTTTAGAGCTTTTATTATCCCTTTTAAATATTTAATTTTTAAATAAAGGACGCCAATCCTTTTATTGATTAAAAATTGAATTCAAATTTTTTATTAAGCCATTATGGGTACGTTAGAGGACTAATTTTAAAGTATACGTATAATTACATCGCCCACTAAAATTAAGGGATTATTAAATAAATATATAATTCATAAGTAGTTTTGTATGGGTAGGTAAATTTGTAGGGCAGTTAAAGCCAGTCATTATCCTTTTTTTCTTAAATATAAATTTTTTTTGTAATTACAAAATTTTCAAGTCACGAACAGTTAGTAGGTACTACCCCAAACTATTCAAAATAAACCTTTTCATCGAAAAACTACCTTTAATTATGTCAATTATGTGTTATTAAGAATAAACGTCTGTCGTAACCTCAAAATTTCTCTAGAGGTTTTTTAATCCTTTTAGCGTTTTTCTTTTATTTTTTTGTACAGACCAATTAATTTACTCAAGAACTGCAATTTGCTTAGAGTTATGTATGATCTCATCCATGAACGAGCCTCGAAGTTCGTATAGTCGCCGATTAACGCAGTAGTTCTCATCCTTATTAGTCCTATAATAAGCTCATGCATAACTAGTGCTCCTGGAATAAATGTGGTCGAAAGTGTTGATGTTGATGACGAGATTCCAAGATTTGCAAAAAAAAACGTTTTTTATGAAAAAAAATATTTTTTGTGAAAACTGAAAATTTTTCTTAGTTTTCGAACATGAGAAATTGAAAAGGTTTTTTGATATAGCTAAGGCCTTGCACTGCGTAAAAGTAATATGTCAGCACTTTACCAGAATTACTAAAGAAATTATATGTAGGTAGCAACAATAACTAAATAAACTGTAATTCGGGCCTTGAAAGACCGTTTTATGTATAGGGTCGTTCAAATTGCTTGTCAGCATGAAGGTACCTCAATAAGAAAACAAATAACACGTTATCAACCTACTTTTTTGAGACAAAATCAATGGTAAAATCAGAAATCTTAGGCCTTCTTTTGTTTTCGAGTTTTCGAGCCCAAAATTCAATTTTTCGTCATTTTAATTTCGATCAACATCTCCCTTATTTCTGGTTATTTTTAAAAACTGTATAAACATTTTTAGGATCATTTTTAACGCAGGTTCCAGTGGCGTAGTCAATAAGTGTTTTCGTAGAATACTTTCAAGTTATTGTACACAAACTTCATTTGTTTTAAATACGAAACGTTAGATTGGATTAGATTGCTAATAACAGGGCCAGCTCTTACCTTCGGCCCGGCTTGATCGGGCCCATCGTGCAAATTCCCCAGAGGCGCCTCTTTCCCCGTCACTCTGTAACGTTTTTATTTTGCTTCTGTGTATTTTTCTACTTATTTTATAATTTTACTTTTCCATATTATCGAAGGTAAGGAAAAGTATAGTGATCGCGATGAAAAAAAAATTTGAGATGAATGAATCAGTCTTTGGGTGCCTGGCACGTCTGTTAATTCTTTTGTTTGCTTGCTTGATTATCTCTTTACTTGTCTATCGACCTAACTATATTTCAATCTCACAATTCCTGATAGTGACTCATCCTAATATGTGTTCACAAAATTTAGCTAGCTATAGCGCGGCTTCTATTGAGATAGATGCAGAAAACACGTGCCGCTTTAATAGAATAACGTACTTTACTATAATTTGACAGAAGCTGACAGAAGCTTAGTAGTAGAAGTGGATCCGAGTACGAACGATTGTTCATAATGCTGTACCGAAAAATCTCGATCTAATCTCGTCTTTATTCTATAAATGACATAACTGTCTACATTTGTGAAACTCAACTATATACTCAGTTATTCTCTCATCTGAACCCAGCTTGCCAGGCGCGTACCACTTTTCAGGGGCGTAGTTATGCCTAGGGGATCAATGTTATATTTGAATTACTAGTCTTACGTCCCTGATATTTTAGAAAAGGCTCACCCTGTATAAATCTGAAAATGCCAGAATTTTCTATTTAATAATTTCGAGAGAAAGCTCGGATTTGTTTTAAATTCAGGGTTGCTGTAGCGCCCAGCGCCCCTTGCCACTTAGGGCCTGCAGCTTGTTTGTCTCTTTATCTGTATGTACTCAGTTTCTATGGTAGAAATATTAATTTGAAGATTTTCTATACCCATAGATATAAAATATCAAAAGAAGAAAAATTTAGTCTTTGGGTGTCTGGCAGTTCGCCCGACTATTCATTGGTTAAGTCTTTTGTCTGTTTGCATGATGGAAATTAGTATTTTTAGACTTTTTGTGACCATAATGAGTAATTACCAATTTCTAGCGGAAAAATTCAGGATTTGGATGTCTGGCCATCCACCCGTCCTTCAAATCGCTCGTTAATTCTTCTGTCTGTTGACCTGCCATAAATATCAATTTCAAAACAACTCCATTACCTTTGGTTGGGCGTTTATCTGTCCTCGTGTCCTCATCCAGTCCATCCGCTCAACTGTTTGTTTATTCTCACTCTTGTCCGTCAGCCTATTTGTAAAAAATCTAAACAGTTTAAACAAAATAAAAGAAATTTGTTAGATATGTGCTTACTGGCGTGTCTAAAGGCAAAGAAAACACATCTCGAGCATACACCAAGATATTGCTAATTGGCTTTATATCCACTCTTTTGCATAATCTGCTAATAAAAGATTAAGTTTTAAAAGCATTAAGTTTACTTAAATAAATTGTGGCTTCCAACTATAAAAATGTAATTTTTAAAGAACATGACTTTGAGTGGAGGGGGTGAAAAGTTTAAAGAATTATTTGGCTGTAATAGACTAAACTTGATTCAAGGAAACCAAACTCATGGAACGTCACAGAAGCTAAGATGTTGCGTTCTTTACTGACAGGGACGTAGCTAGACTTAAAATACTGGGTGGGCAAAGTTTAGCAGCTTCATTTCAGAGAAGGACTACAAAATTATCATTAAAAACACCCTAGTGTAAAATATTTTTTTTATTTTGATGATTCAAGTCAAATTCAACAACTTGGTTTGAGTTTTCTGTTTTAGCAGTGGCATTTTCAATATTTAGTAAAGAAAGACTAAAAATAAATAGTTTTTATGACTTTGACTCTTTAAATACTTTAACAATAGCTGTACTTTTAAAATAAGAGCCGACAAGAAAGTGCATACGAATGGATTGACAGGTCCTAGGCCAGCGTTTCTTAAAACAACCCTGATTTTCAAGTCTTGGGCACTTGGCCAGTTTAAAAATAGCAGGTAAAAGGTGTTTTGTCCTTTAAGGATCGTAAACCCTTCTTTGTGTTGATATTACAGTTAATCACCACTAAAGTCATAAAAATCTTTTATTTATTGACAATCTTAACAACCTAATCATTTTTAATATAATTTTTTAAATTTCAAAATTATTTGAGGTGGGCAGACTGATGGACAGAGCGAGTGGGCATTGTACACCTGTCACCACCCCTAGCTACGTCCCTGTTTACTGTGTTCTTTTATTACTTGGTATAACTCTGCATCTAAGCCGTTGACCTTGCCTAAATTGGCCCAATGGCTCTATAATTTGAGCTTAAAATTCTTTTTAAATATTGGACTTTAATAATTAAACCTTTATCTTTTTTTCGTAAATTTGGAAATTTTTGGAAAAAAAAGTTCTAGTAGGTACTAACTGGACACTATGCGAATTTATAAAAAAACTTGGAAATTGAAAAAAAATGGTTACCTATATATGTAGTTAGGTATTGTAACGTTGCAGAATTTTATCCAGATGTGGGACCAAAATACTGGTACAGTATACAACATCCTGGAAATTTTGTATCGTTTAAAGCAGCTACTTGTCATTTTTTGATTTGCCTGTAACTCGGCAGCCAGAAGTGATAGAGCTTCCGTTTAATTTTTAGCGTCACTCTGGTGTCATTTTCAACCCTTTATAATTTAATTCAACCTTAACAGTTGATTAACTCGTAATCTAATTTTTTTAATTATAGGTTTCAAAAATTATTGAATGTTTTAATTCCATAAAACCAATACCAATGAAAAATAATAGTAAAGTTTTAATTCCATTTAAAACACGTGAAGTGTTATAATTAGTGATACGATGTAATTAATGTTTTTTTCTTTTACGTTCTTAATTAATTAGCATCCCTAAGTAATTGCCACCCTTTAAATAATTTTTATTAGCTAATAATTAATTGATAATTACAAATTTTATACCGAAGTGCTTGTAATTTTAGTGCGGTTCCATTGAGCTAATTTTTATACTCGAGCTCGGGCCATTTAAAAAGTTATTAATTTATTTATATTAATTTACTGATAGTCGCTCTTGTATTCAATTCCTTTTGCTGCGTTCTTATTGGTTGTTGAGTAAATCCGAGTTGGTCGCCGGGTTTCCAATAAAAGCTCCCACTCCATTTTGATAACGGACTTCCAGCTTCACAATCGTGGTGAGTCGAAGTGCGCTTTTGTTAATTTTCCCCTTGCCTTCAGCAAAGCCGAGTAAATTAATTAATAATTATTTTCTCATTTGTTAATTATGCCGTGTTAAATTGATTAATTAATTTAATTTGATTAATTAATTTTTATTTGTTTTTCCCTGGCCTTCAGCAAATCCGTGTGTTCGTGTTTCGACCCTAGGACTATTGATCTCTCTTCGAGGACCATTTAGGATCTCAAAGAAAGGACTATTGATCTAGGGAAGATAATCTTCCGTGCCAGTTTTTCACCAGGACTATTGATCTCTCTTAGAGGACCATTTAGAATGTCAAAGAGAGGACTATTGATCTGGTGTCATAGTGTCATAGGAATACATAGTCCCTGGTTCTTCTTTTTAGGGCTAGTCATCTCTCTTAGAGGACCAATTTGGATCTCAAAGAGAGGACTATTGTCCTAGAAGAAGAAATACCCCCTTTTGCCCTCCTGTGTCTCATAAGGACTGTTATCTCTCTTAGAGGACCAGAGTGGATCTCAAAGAGAGGACTACTGATCTGGCGAGTTCACATTCTTTCTACAATAGGTCTAGTGATCTCTTTCTTAAGAGAGAGAACTAGTGACCTGGTGGGAGATTCCGTGTTTGTCCAGGCCTATTGATCTCTCTTCGAGGACCGGTTGGATCTCGAAGACGATGACTAGTGGTCTGGGGGAACAGTAGCAGAGTCATCTTACTATCAGAGATTGTATTTCGTTAATAATGATAGTTACTATTTTTTTTATAGAGTCCATCTATTTTTGAAATACCTCCAGAAGGATCTTTCTAAAGAAGCAATGGTTATAGGAAAAAAATTTTGTTAAGATAGCTCTTTGGCAGTTGCTTTTTTCGATGCTTGTTGAGAGTATCCAGAATTTAAAAAAAAAATCAAATAATAAACCTTTTATTAAAAAAAAGTTGTTTATTTTTTAAGAAAAACTAGAAACTTGGCAGCCATGGTCGACTACCGTTACCGTGGACAAAAATTTAGAATAAGTATAGTGCAGCAAGTCAAAACAGTTGGACTTTTTTACATTTTTTTTGCATTACCTTGTAGTCGATATTGTATCCAAATATGCTATTTGAAAGGCTTCCTCTTTCAATGGTGATTTTCCAACAGTAAGTTTAAACCCAAAGTCAATGCGGAAGGTTAGGACTTTAGGAGGGACAGTGGTCTACATAAACTAGGTTATCATAATCATCACCATTAGTCAAAGCTTAAGCTTCTATAGGCACGTTCTGATATCAATCTGGTCATTCGAACGCTACGTGAGACTTTCAACACTCTTTCTTCCATTTGGATTGTTATGCGAGTCCCAACGTTGGAGAAAATTCAGAAAAAGTCATCGGAAACTTCACCTTTGTTTTTTTATTAAATAATAATAAAAAATTCAATTTATGTTTACTGGCGTAAATAAAACAATTTTCTTATTTCCTTGTCGTCATTCTTTCGTAAACTATGTACTTGACAGATTTAACTAGAAGCTTAATAAATAAATTCATCTTGTAACAAGTATTGGTTTTGATGGCTGTCATTCGCCTGAATGAAAATTTATGCAACCATTAAAAATAAAAATAAAAAGAGTAAAAAGAAAATTTTTAATTGTTATTATAAGGAACAGTGAAGAAAAAAAAATTAAATGTAAAGAGGTAGAGCTTTAACAATATATCTATTAAAATAGGGAAAAAAGGAGCAAAGTTAAAGTTAAAAGCACTATTAAATGGTAAGAAAAGCGTTGTAGACTAAAAAGAGAATAAAATAGAAAAGCGTTATTAAACCACGAGGTAATCGATTCCATATTCTTATAGCTACAACACCGATGAAGAAGACGAGCGTTTAACAAGAATTTTCATAATTTTAGAAAAGTGTTATTTGAATTTTCTTAAGGAAAATTTAAAAATAAAAATTTTCTTTTTGAGTGATGGTTTGTTTGTATAGATTTGTGATGTTTCGTTTTGAATTTTGATGGATGTAACAAAAATTTGTTTTTGTTATGCAAATGTAAGTTTTCCACTTGTCTTGAAAATCTTTTGAGGGAAATCTTTCAAGTGTAACGTTTTAATACGCAAGTTATACGTTTATTATCGTTTCTAGAAGCAAGTGCTAGCAAGACTTGATGTCGGACATTAAATAAATTCATCAACATCGAACAGGCTGATTTTACATTTAAACAAAAGTTAAAGAAACCGCCCACCAACAATCGACGTGTTCGCAAGGAAGTGACGTCAGGTTCGGCCATTTTGCTCGAGTCATTAATATGAAAATGTCATTATACAAAAACAGTCCTTCTTTGTCTGACCGTTCCTCAAAACAATTTACTATCTTACTTGCACATCATTTTGTCTTAACACCCTTCTTCGTTAAAGCTTTTTCTCTACTTGATGCTGCGTCCCGATTAGTTTTTGTGACATCTGTCGCATCTAACGACTTCTTCCTGATTACTTATCATAATTTTTTTCTTACTTTTAATTACGCAAACTCGTCGCATTAATTTTTTATTGAAATTAACCCAAAAAAAAGGTCGTTTGTTTGATAATGGCGAAAAACCATTTAAAAGCTCTCGGCATCTTTTTAAAGCTCTTTTAGAATGAAAAAGAGAAGTAATTCTCCAGGAATATGAATATTTATACTTTAAAAACCGTACTAAATTTATATTTCACTTAACTTGATACTTTACAAGCTTTTTCACTCTCCAACCTTTTTCAATTACTTGACGCATTTTATATGCGCTCTCAAACTTTTTACCTTTTGGAAAATTTTTTTATAACGAAAGAAGATGTTTTTGTACAACAACAAAGAGAATGTAGCTTAAACTTAATTTAGGTTTAGAAAGCCTTTTTATAAAATAATGATACACTATAATAAACAAAGGCAACGGGGCACCAACAAACAAATGAAGAGGAAGGAGAAGAGTGGTAAATGAGTCGGAACAAAAGCAAAGCGGACGGAGTGACTAGCGCACACTTGATAAACACCGCCATCAAATTTGCATTTGAATCACGCAATACATGTGTTTTTAAAACTACCATCTAAGTGTCGTTTTAATTATTTTTAATTTTATTACTACGAAATTTTTTTTTCTTCCACAAAACTTTTTTTCTCTTTTACCTTGTATAATAAGTAAGGACGAGTCGAGCAAATTATAAGTTATGCTTTAAAGTGTCCTTACTCTGAGGGTAAGTTCTCTCTTGACGTTTAAAGGCATCGAGTACATAATATAATTATTAAAGTAGCCACAAATTGATATCAGTATCCACTAATTGATACCGGAAGCTGCTAGACCGACTCTCCCTTGTACGCTTCCGATGATTGCTTTTAGTATAGTTTAAGAAAATGATATGGATATGGTTACATAAATAGTTCAACTAAGTTTCAATTTGCTTTAAGAAAAGCTATTTTACTGCTAATTAAACATTTTTTTTTTCTTTTTACTTTTTGTAAGATAAGAAAAGTGCTAGGGGCTACCCTTTCATTTGAAACTTTCAAAAATCGAAAATTTGCAAACAGAAGAAATAAAGAGCACCATCTTATTCTTAACCCTTACCTACAGGAAGCACTGCATTTTTTTGCTTGCTCGGCTTGCGGATAGGGATGAAATATTCTTGAATGTGCTAGGTACGAGGTTGCGTTTGCGAGCAGAGAAAACAACGTGAAAATTTTGTAAAAAAATATATGATAAAACACTCTTAAACGTAAGACGGCTACTTAGGGCCTCTGAAGCCCGACTTTATAATTTTATTTTTTTTAACTATTTTCTTTTGAATTAAATTTTCCATCAATTTTTTTCGTTGCTTCAAACACATATTTTTTCATCGTTTTTGAGAAATATCGGGCTTTTGAAGCCTTTTACATTTAATTTGCGTCTATTTCAGTAGCGATAACGAGATAAGCATTAATATGCATTTTAATGAGCAATTTAGTGTTTGTTTTGTAATTTTCAAGCTAAAATTTTCCGATTACATCTCAAATGTCAGGTATAGCCATCTAATATTCTGAAATGTGTGAGAAGCTCGTCTATGGTTCTTTTGTTCCTATTTATAGATTTGGAATACATTTATTGTATTTACCTAGGTGTACAGTAATGTGATAGAACAAAAATTAACGAGGCTAAATAGTTTAACGTAATTGAAAAAGATTTTCCGGAAAAATTATGATTTTGATGCAATTTTATGTATTCGACTGTATCAAAAAGCGACACTTTACGTTTCGATTATTAGACGTAAAATCGCCGGTCTGTACAGACCGTAAAGCGCTACTTTACGGTCCCTAATTATGCGCCATCTATTGACATTTAAGTGAAGCTCTTATTCTAAATAGGTAGGTCCCTATATCGTATCTGACTTTTATAAATATTTACTGCTAAAAAGTTTGAGGTTGTGTACAATGCATTTAAATATTTTTTGCAGTCGAATAAAATTAGGTGTTTTAAAATTTATCGAAATTATTTATTTTTATTTAAATATTGTTTACACTTAAATAAAAAATAGAACCCTAATACGTGTTCTAGGCGGTTGCGAAATTCGGCTTACGCCTCGATTTTAAAAGTTGCGCCTTCGTCCGTAATACATCTTTTTACCTCCTTATATCATAATATACTATTATACAAAGTTTTCATTTGTCTAATAAAAATTAAACATATTAAAAGCTTTCCATATACTACCAGAGGCCTTTAAGGCTCGGCTCATTTAACGTGTGTATATTCCAGAGCCTCATTCTCAAAATTAAAAGCTTTATTCGGTTACTTCGTTATTTGGTGTGCCCTTTTAGACGTTTTTACGTAAAGAAAAACCTGCAACTAAAACATACTATTAGCTCAGAAGAAACACCAAAATCCTCTGAACCAGAACTTTGTAAATATGGAATTACTGCTTTACAAAGATTATGACAAGATGGAACCGTGCGTCTCGTTAATAATAGATGCGAGCTTTTGATACCTGACAAACATCTAAACTACGCCGACCATATCTTGGAAGTCTTCGCTAAAGCAACGTCCACAACCATTTAGATAGTACGACTTATGCTCAACATGGGAGGACTCGAGCCGCTAAAGAGAAGACTGCTCGGCATAGTCGCGCTATCGTTCATGTTGTACGCTGCTCTCGTCTGGCACGAAGTACTGGTCGTTAAATGTAACAAGGCCAGGATACTGAGAGTTTAGCGGTAGATACCACTCAGGGTTCCCTGCGCCTACAGAACTGTTTTTTGGATGCAGTGCTAGTCGTAGCCGCTATACCACCTATATATTTTCAAGTCCTGGAAAGAGCCACGAAGCACGATAGAAATCCAACAACTCTAGCCAACACCATAGCTCCATGGCACCATGCTGGACAGAAACAGAGAAAAGCCAGTGGACGCGATGCCTTATACCCAACCTCCAACAATGGGTACGGGTAGTGAGGAAACATGCAGAACTGGCTTACCGCCTGACATAACTCTTAACAGACCGAGGATGCTTCGTCGACGATAAGCATCTGAGAGGGAAGTTGGTCTCACGTAGGTTCGAACACTGCGACTAGGACGATACCGTAGAGCACACCCTATTCCACTGTCACCATTGGGAACAAAAGCATATAATAACGTCGCTGAGAGCCGGTCAAGCTCTGACTCGTTAACATTATGCTCCGAGACGAGAAAGGTTGGGGAACCATAGCAGACTTGGCTCACCGGAAAATGTGGGCCAAAAACTAGAGAGAGAGCAGCAAAGAGCAGCGATCTAAAAAAATCTCTGCACCAAGTACTCCAAAACTAGGACGTACGGAGAAGCTACAGACCTGCTGTTAACATCAATACCTCCAGATAATAAACAAGATGGAATACGCCATAGAAGTCGCCGCTAAGGAAAAGAACGGAACGGCAACAACGAAGACAGAGCAAAGACCTCTCGGCTAATCAACATAGGAAGAAATACGAAAGTGGATTCCAGAGTCGATTGTAGAACAACGACAAGTCCCACAGAGGTTGGGGTGTGGTTTTAGTGAGTCCGATTCGTCCAACCTCACACTAACATTACATAAACAAAAAGATGCCAGCTTTTGAGGCAATTGTATAGTAGTGCTATGTCCATTTCTAAGCCTCTCTAAAACCTCAATGTTATTGTTCATCCAAATATAGACCTTCAAGCCCTACGGTTTATTATGGCTTTCCAGTAATCAGTTAAAACGATTCCAAGATTTTACTACCACAGGTAACTAGCATAACTCAACATTAGAAAACCTTTGACT
Source organism: Malthinus seriepunctatus (assembly GCA_963924605.1). Classification (NCBI taxonomy): domain Eukaryota; kingdom Metazoa; phylum Arthropoda; class Insecta; order Coleoptera; family Cantharidae; genus Malthinus; species Malthinus seriepunctatus. Next base: position 19,117,757 of record OZ004603.1, read on the forward strand.
TTGCTTTAATGTAATTCCATATAATGCGAATGAAAAATGCATCACAAAATCCAAGGGATATATTGAATTTTAATGACGTAGATGAACTTTGTGGATAGTTCAAGGGCCAGTCTTACGAAAAAAGTGTACCATTGGTTGTTACCGTTGACGAAAGACGTGATCCGTATTCTACTGTACCAAGATCTTGTAAATAGCTTCCACAGCTATCTGCCAAGGTGGCAGACCAGGGGCTAGCAAAGATGTACATGTATAATATTTTCGAGTGAGGACCGGTAGAGATAAGTTGGCGCAGGTTTGACCATGTCCCTTTAATAATTTAATACGTGGACTACGGCGTTGGAGGGGAAAAATACCAATTTAGGTATCTGCGCATCCCCTCATCTCGTCACTCGAAAATATTATACCTGTACCAATGTACGTCGCCCTCAAAAACATGGATCTCATGAAATGCCCATCATTAAAATAATGATAGCTGCAGTGTTGCCACATCTCAGTAGTACTTCACTCAGTTTAACCAAATCTCAATTTCTCATCAAAAATGAGCTTTCCTGCACCTCCTTCTGTTAAAAACGAGTTTAATATGAACACACTGTATTATATTCTTGCAGAAGTTTTCCATTAAAATGTTTGCTTATAAAGTAAAGGTAATATGGTAATGTTTGTCATTGTTGTTCAATATTTACATTTGCTTGGCTATTTTATTAATACTAAATAAATTTGAAAGTACTTAACTAATTAAAAAAATTCCCTTTTCTACAATATAGATTATGTTTCTTTAGTAAAATTGTTAATTTAAACTATTTTATGTACAAAGTTTATAAATTAAAAAGTTTTTAAAAGTGTAGACTCACACACGACGTAGGATGAAAGGATTTACTAACAACCTAAAGAACCTTCATCTGCATAAGCCATACATTAGTGAATTAAAAAAAATATTTAATGTATTTTACAATTAGTCAAAAACTATACTAATTTAGTACCTTTTTTTTCTTGAACACACAAGTTTAGTTTTTTCCACTGTCTTTGGAGGAGCTCTTCTCCATTCCTTTTACTCAGCGTTTGCTTTTAATAATTTACAATTTAAATTTTGTTTTGTGCATTATTTTTAGCTTGATCTACTGGAATTAAAATTAAGCTGTCTCCACACATATCAAAGTGTTCGTAAACCTTACCTTGAGACTATACAGCTTTTTTCATTGGCGCACTACTTAGAAAATAACCACATAATATGCCTTTCTTCCTTATCTGTTACAGTTTTGTATTAACCAACGGGACTTTTGCCTTAATTACTGGTTATCTGCTCAACAACTTATCGTACTTCCATTGATGATGGAGTGGATGGTCGCTCATTCGAGTGGTAGTCGTTGAACTCTAAAAAGCTCTAGTAGAGCTCATCAGGAACTTACAGTGGCTCTATCAACATCAAATTTTTTTCTAAAGCGAATTTCATCTTTCTAAAAAAAATAAACTCAGATATTAGATTGCCAACCTCATTGAAGAGATCTTGAAATTGCAGAAAGTCATCAAAAGTCAGCTGATGATTTAGAAAAGTTGAGAATTCAGTGTAGAATGACTCTCAGCGTGTCTGGAGACTTAAGTCTTTGAGAGTGCGTCTTTCAAATAGCGGATAGGGGAAGTCAGGCGCTTAACCTAACTTTTACTTCTTATTTTAGCTCTAACTTTGTCATCTGTAGATTTTTTGGAAATATTAGGTTATTTTCTGAAAGATAATTAAAAACAGAAAAATAAGGTACTCTTAGTTCATTTGCGTAAAACCAACCGTTTGCCTTAAAATCGTGGTTAAAGAGTTGTGTTGTTGTTAGGACGTGCAATTACCAAGTGGTAATGTAAAACTTAGATTAAAAGTCTGCAATGGTCAAGCCTACTTTAAGAAAAAAATTCTGTTAATGTAGTTCGTAATAGGTAGGTAAATAGCAGGCATTTTTTGTTAGATTAAAAATATTTAATCTGAGGTTTAAAATTCATTTTTGCTTTATAATAATTTATAATAATTTATGTGGGCCCTTTGACACTTGGGGGTCCAGGGCTTAATTAAGCTATATTAGTCCTTATTTAGATCCGCCCCTGGATAATAGTAAGCATTTATACCAAATTTTAAATAAATATCTTTACATTTGTGGACATTATCACAAAAAAATCAAACATTAAACTTTACGGCTCTACAGGGTGATTTTTTTAAGTGGTACTAACATTAGGATCTCGGAAAGCGTAAGAGTTACGAGATTGGTTAAATTAGCAAAAAGTTGCATAATTATTTTGATGACCGTTAAGAATCCGCTTATAAAATTTAAAAATTCAAAATGGTTTCCGAGATAACGCAGAAAAGCTAAAAATTCGCAATTTCGTTTTTCGACTGTAGTTTCAAAATGGCTAACTTTAGAAAAAAAAATTTAAAGCAAAATATTCAGGAGGTCAAATAAGCTATCAAACGATACTAAACTTGACTTTTTATCACATCAACCCTAGGCGTCGCGACGTTCAACTTTCATTTTTTTATGGGCGACATATCGTTTTTTTTGCAAAAACTACTCAGTAGGCTTGTCAAAATTCGGATGCCAAACGAAAACTTTCTATCTTGTACTTTTCTTGATTTACACAATTTTTTAGGTTATGTTATGTTACGTTATGTTAATATGTCACTTTATGTTATCTTTTACAATGAAAATTGACGAATAAAGCTTAGTTTTTAAAGCTTTAGAAAGGTAGGTTGATCAAAAATAAAAATAAGTCCAATTATTATTTATTAAATATTAGTAATGTAATTTTACATATATCCTGATCAACTTACGTTTCTAAAACTTTAAAAACCGAGCTTCGGTCGTTAATTTTTATCGTAAAAGATAACATAAAGTGACATATTAACCTAACGTAACATAAAATAACCTGAAAAGTTGTGTAAATCAAGAAAAGTACAAGATAGAAAGTTTTCGTTTAGAATCCGAATTTCGACAAGCCTACTGAGTAATTTTTGCGAAAAAAATGATACATCGCCCATAAGAAAATAAAAAGTTGAACGTCGCGATGCATAGCGTCGATGTGATAAAAAGTCGAGTTTGGTATCGTTTGATAGCTTCTTTGACTTCCTGAAAATTTTTTTCAAAATATTTTTTATAAAGTAAGCCATTTTGGAACTACAGTCGATAAACGAAATTGCTAATTTTCAGTTTTTTTGAATTATCTCGGAAACCATTTTGAATATTGAAATTTTTTAAATGGATTCTTAAAGGTCATCAGAATAAGCAACTTTTTGCTAATTTAACCAATCTCGTATCTCTTGCGGTTACCGAGATCCCAATGTTAGTACCATTTAAAAATATCACCCTGTATAACTTTGAAACGGGACGACTTTGTTCTAAGGTATATTAGGTTTATTCGGTTTATTTTGAACATGACCATGTGTTGTCATATTTTTGACGAGACACCCTGTATAAAGAAGTCGAGGATGAAGACAATTTGTACAAATTTAAAATAAATAAATAAAAAGATTTCATCTGAATTTCTAATAACAGTTATTTTTTCGTTGAAAATGTGTCTGTGATCACACAGTATAACGTAAAGAAAATTAAAATTTTTTAAAACAAAAGTTTTCAAAGGTAACTTTGTTTGAAATTTGTTTTCGAAAAAATTTGCATTTTTCCTGTACCTTCACACGTCAAGTTAATGGTCATTAAGACAAGTAAAACTTAAAATTTGCTCGTTTTTAAATTTAAATAAATAATTTAATTAACGTTTTTTAGAGAATTGTCGAAAAAAAACTTTTTAGTATAGTTGTAGTGAAAATTTAATTAAATTTGTTTGTTATTTTGAATGGAAGTGTTTGCGTGAATTATAAATGAAGAGAATTGTTTTGCTTTTAATTTATTTTTTCTTTTGGGAAAAAAAATTTTAAGTCAAAACATTTAAAAAAATTAATTCAATTATTGATTAAAGATAAGATCGAAGGAGAAAATAGCAACAACAGATAAGTCTCATTAAATCAGGCAACTCAAGCAAAAACAATATGGCCGCGTGCACAAAGAAAGCGCGAGTGTTTTGTTTTAGTCGTTAGCGATAATGACTTACAGGTCGCAGTTAATAAACTTCTTCTGCACGTTTCTGTACTTTATCTTTATTTTTTGTTAAGATTAAAACAATGTTAAAGAGAGACGCAGAAAGATTTCCTTTTCGAGTGAGCGACTTTTACATTTTTACATTATCTTAGCTGTCACGTGGAATTTAAGTCTGCTGCAAAATGTGACACTTGGGAAAAATAATGTTTTTACATTATAATTAGGTTTACGTTATCGATTGATAAAAAAAAGATAAAGCCACATTATTCCTTTAGTTTAACAGAGATAAAAGATGTTACTTCATACTATTCTTGGCGAAGATCTCACTAATAAAGTCCCTTGATGAATATATAAGAAACGAGATACAAAGTGACATTAAAGCAAAGTAGAGGGTTAAATTTTAAGAAGGGCTTCTTTGTTTCTTGCATAAATGTCGTATATTTAAGAACAAAACATTTCACCTTTAAAATTTTCGCGACTTTAAAATAAATTTCCTTTATAGCACAAAATAATTTTTCTTACCAAAATCACTCGAGCATTAACCACCCTAGACTCCTAGGTAGCTATAAACTGTTTAAATTTAGAAAAACCTTGTTGACAACCAAACCACCAACAAACCCTTCCTCTTAAAGCCCATCCGACTCGAGATACGTTTCTTAAAACACATTTAAGCATCTAAATGACCGTTAAACTTTCCCACAATGACCAATGTTAAAAAAAATAAAAAAATATTAAGGTACGCGGTATGAAAAATTTACATAAAATACTAGTTTGACCAGTTACCCTTTCATTTAGATGTCCAGTCGAAAGAAATACATAAACCCTTGCACCCTACTTGTTGTCCCTTAACCTGAGGGAATCAAAGTATAACGTTATCGTACAACTAAATCGCTTCACGGTCTCAAACGACACGTACAAAATAGCTTTCTACATTGGAAATTAAAGTTTTAAGTATTCATGAAAATACAAACAATGCAAATTTAAACAAAAATCATTTAAAAAGTTAATTGCTTTATAATTAACTTTCCATCTTCCAATTATACCCCAGTCTTGAAGAAAATTTAAAATGGCCTCAAAAATAATTTTTCGCACATAAAAATTTCAAAGGGGTTTCTAAATTGAGTAAAAAAGGTCACAAATACGATTTTTAGTCGCAATTTCCAATCCTCGCACACTTATGGTTTCATCGAACATAACCCACTTTTCCCATCTTGAAATTACTCACAAGTAAAAATATACAGGGTGTTTCATATAAAAATATTGACTTCTGGTATATTGAAAAGTTATAAATTTTTAAACTGATGCAAAAATCTCTCTCTTAAATCACAGAAAGCTAATTTTCTCGAAAACTGTTGATTAGAGGTATAGCAATTGCTTCGTGAGATATATAGAGGAAAATAGGCTCTACTCAAATACAAAATAATATACAAGGTGTTTTGTATAAAAAACTTGAGTTGAGGTAAATTGAAAAGTTAGGTATAGATTTTTGAACTGCTGCAAAAATCTCTCTTTTAAATCACAAAAAGCTAATTTTCTCGAAAACTATTGATTTAAGGTAAGCAACTGCTTAATGAGATTTATAAAGGACAATAGGCTCTATTCAAATAGATAATAATATACACGGTGTTTCATATAAAAATATTGACTTCTGGTATATTGAAAAGTTATAAATTTTTAAACTGATGCAAAAATCTCTCTTTTAAATCACAGAAAGCTAATTTTCTCGAAAACTGTTGATTAGAGATATAGCAATTGCTTCATGAGATATATAGAGGACAATAGGCTCTATTCAAGTTCAAAATAATATACAAGGTGTTTTGTATAAAAAACTTGAGTTGAGGTAAATTGAAAAGTTAGGTATAGATTTTTGAACTGCTGCAAAAATCTCTCTTTTAAATCACAAAAAGCTAATTTTCTCGAAAACTATTGATTTAAGGAAAGCAACTGCTTAATGAGATTTATAAAGGACAATAGGCTCTATTCAAATAGATAATAATATACACGGTGTTTCATATAAAAATATTGACTTCTGGTATATTGAAAAGTTATAAATTTTTAAACTGATGCAAAAGTCTCTCTTTTAAATCACAGAAAGCTAATTTTCTCGAAAACTGTTGATTAGAGATATAGCAATTGCTTCATGAGATATATAGAGGACAATAGGCTCTATTCAAGTTCAAAATAATATACAAGGTGTTTTGTATAAAAAACTTGAGTTGAGGTAAATTGAAAAGTTAGGTATAGATTTTTGAACTGCTGCAAAAATCTCTCTTTTAAATCACAAAAAGCTAATTTTCTCGAAAAATATTGATTTAAGGTAAGCAACTGCTTAATGAGATTTATAAAGGACAATAGGCTCTATTGAAATAGATAATAATATACACGGTGTTTCATATAAAAATATTGACTTCTGGTATATTGAAAAGTTATAAATTTTTAAACTGATGCAAAAATCTCTCTTTTAAATCACAGAAAGCTAATTTTCTCGAAAACTGTTGATTAGAGATATAGCAATTGCTTCATGAGATATATAGAGGACAATAGGCTCTATTCAAGTTCAAAATAATATACAAGGTGTTTTGTATAAAAAACTTGAGTTGAGGTAAATTGAAAAGTTAGGTATAGATTTTTGAACTGCTGCAAAAATCTCTCTTTTAAATCACAAAAAGCTAATTTTCTCGAAAACTATTGATTTAAGGAAAGCAACTGCTTAATGAGATTTATAAAGGACAATAGGCTCTATTCAAATAGATAATAATATACACGGTGTTTCATATAAAAATATTGACTTCTGGTATATTGAAAAGTTATAAATTTTTAAACTGATGCAAAAATCTCTCTTTTAAATCACAGAAAGCTAATTTTCTCGAAAACTGTTGATTAGAGATATAGCAATTGCTTCATGAGATATATAGAGGACAATAGGCTCTATTCAAGTTCAAAATAATATACAAGGTGTTTTGTATAAAAAACTTGAGTTGAGGTAAATTGAAAAGTTAGGTATAGATTTTTGAACTGCTGCAAAAATCTCTCTTTTAAATCACAAAAAGCTAATTTTCTCGAAAACTATTGATTTAAGGAAAGCAACTGCTTAATGAGATTTATAAAGGACAATAGGCTCTATTCAAATAGATAATAATATACACGGTGTTTCATATAAAAATATTGACTTCTGGTATATTGAAAAGTTATAAATTTTTAAACTGATGCAAAAATCTCTCTTTTAAATCACAGAAAGCTAATTTTCTCGAAAACTGTTGATTAGAGATATAGCAATTGCTTCATGAGATATATAGAGGACAATAGGCTCTATTCAAGTTCAAAATAATATACAAGGTGTTTTGTATAAAAAACTTGAGTTGAGGTAAATTGAAAAGTTAGGTATAGATTTTTGAACTGCTGCAAAAATCTCTCTTTTAAATCACAAAAAGCTAATTTTCTCGAAAAATATTGATTTAAGGTAAGCAACTGCTTAATGAGATTTATAAAGGACAATAGGCTCTATTGAAATAGATAATAATATACACGGTGTTTCATATAAAAATATTGACTTCTGGTATATTGAAAAGTTATAAATTTTTAAACTGATGCAAAAATCTCTCTCTTAAATCACAGAAAGCTAATTTTCTCGAAAACTGTTGATTAGAGGTATAGCAATTGCTTCATGAGATATATAGAGGACAATAGGCTCTATTCAAATTCAAAATAATATACAAGGTGTTTCGTATAAAAAAACTTGAGTTGAGGTAAATTGAAAAGTTAGGTATAGATTTTTGAACTGCTGCAAAAATCTCTCTTTTAAATCACAAAAAGCTAATTTTCTCGAAAAATATTGATTTAAGGTAAGCAACTGCTTAATGAGATTTATAAAGGACAATAGGCTCTATTCAAATAGATAATAATATACACGGTGTTTCATATAAAAATATTGACTTCTGGTATATTGAAAAGTTATAAATTTTTAAACTGATGCAAAAATCTCTCTCTTAAATCACAGAAAGCTAATTTTCTCGAAAACTGTTGATTAGAGGTATAGCAATTGCTTCGTGAGATATATAGAGGAAAATAGGCTCTACTCAAATACAAAATAATATACAAGGTGTTTTGTATAAAAAACTTGAGTTGAGGTAAATTGAAAAGTTAGGTATAGATTTTTGAACTGCTGCAAAAATCTCTTTTAAATCACAAAAAGCTAATTTTCTCGAAAAATATTGATTTAAGGTAAGCAACTGCTTAATGAGATTTATAAAGGACAATAGGCTCTATTCAAATAAATAATAATATACACGGTGTCTCATATAAAAATATTGACTTCTGGTATATTGAAAAGTTATAAATTTTTAAACTGGTGCAAAAATCTCTCTTTTAAATCACAGAAAGCTAATTTTCTCGAAAACTGTTGATTAGAGGTATAGCAATTGCTTCATGAGATATATAGAGGACAATAGGCTCTATTCAAGTTCAAAATAATATACAAGGTGTTTTGTATAAAAAACTTGAGTTGAGGTAAATTGAAAAGGTAGGTATAGATTTTTGAACTGCTGCAAAAATCTCTCTTTTAAATCACAAAAAGCTAATTTTCTCGAAAACTATTGATTTAAAGTAAACAACTGATAATGAGATTTATAAAGGACAATAGGCTCTATTCAAATAGATAATAATATACAGGGTGTTTCATATAAAAATGTTGACTTCTGGTATATTGAAAAGTTATAAATTTTTAAACTGATGCAAAAATCTCTCTTTTAAATCACAGAAAGCTAATTTTCTCGAAAACTGTTGATTAGAGGTATAGCAATTGCTTCTTGAGATATATAGAGCACAATAGGCTCTATTCAAATACAAAATAATATACAGGGTGTTTTGTATAAAAAAATTTGACTTCTGATGTATTGAAAATTTATAGATTATTGTGCTGCTGCAAATATCTCCCTTTTAAATCACAGAAAGCTAATTTTCTCGAAAACTATCGATTTAAGGTATATCAATTGTTTAATGAGATTTGTAGAGGATAATAGGCTCTATTCAAATACAAAACAATATACAGAGTGTTTCATTTAAAAAACTTGACTTCTGATGTATTGAAAATTTATAAATTTTTGCGATGCTGCAAATATCTCTCTTTTAAATCACAGAAAGCTAATTTTCTCGAAAACTATTAATGTAAGGTATAGCAATTGCTTAACGAGATTTATAGAAGATAATAGGCTCTATTCAAATACAAAATAAGATACAAGATGTTCCGTATAGAAATTTGACTATTCTGGTATATTGAAAAGTTCTAGATTTTTTCGCTTACCACACCTTCAAGTGATATCACGAATAATAACAATTAATAATTTTGAATATAAACAAAGTATTAATTGACGCACCCTGTACATAAATTATAAAATGTTTGATTTTTCTAAACAAAAAAGTGAGAGCGTGTTGGGCCAAAAAATTACCAACATATTGCCGTATTAACATCTGCTCGAATGTCCACTGGTCAATGACAATTTCACTAAAATGGGGTCATTGATTTAATACTAACCCTTTAGTGTGTATAGTATATAGTAGTAGTAAAAGGCAACCCCTATTCTTAAAATAATAACTGACCTTATGGTGACCGACACATGCAAGATTTAAAAAAAAATTTCCCAAAACGAGTTTGACCACTCCATTATGAATGAATAAATTTTTTCATTGATGTGCTTCGTTTTTTCTTTTGGGTTGGAAATTACAAATGTGCTGGAGGTTTGAATTTTGTTGATTAACTTTAATGGGTAATATTTTACGAAAATTTGTAATAAATGTACAACAAATTGAATGGACAACAATTAAAGCTCGTTTTGATGAACAAATGGGGCTTAAAATGAACTATTTGAAAAGGAAAATGTACGTTACGAAAAGGATGAGCGACTAAACATGTAACAATGTGTTACAATTTTTTTTGAGTTATTTTTCAAACGTCTGTTTAATAATAAATTAGTCTCGTAAGTCTTCCAAATATAAGAGTATGGACTTGTGACTGTTACCATAAAAAATATTTATGTGAAGACCTCAACTAAGTCGACGTACTGCTTCATTAGAAGTTTCACGATTTTCAGATACACTCGTCGAGCTTTTCCAGTTTTTCAGCCAATTTCAGATATTTTTGCTCATTTTAAATCACACCGCACTCTGCACTCTGAGATTTTTTCCAACTATTATTTTAATTCTGAGAACCTTATTAATGACTTTTACACGTGTTCTAATAATAAAAAATAATTTTTTTGTATTTCCTTCCTTCTTCTTTAGATAATTTGCTCTTGGCATGTTTCCATTAAATTTTAACCCATAGCAAGCTCGTCGTGTTAGGTTAGGTCAAGGTAGGTTAGGTTAGACATTGGTTACTCTATTTTAGCATAATTAACTTATTTAAGCAATCAGAAACGCAGAGAAGATACGAGGTTTCTAAAAAATAGTATGGACCTCCAAAGAACTCCATTCTTCAAGACTAAAATAATGCTAAATAAGAGAGCTTTTGCTGCCTTGTGATACCTCGCGACAATTCTTTTTGAAGATCCAATTTTGACTGCTTGGATTTCATGACAAAAATATTTTTGATCCACCCTACTGAAGATGAATTTAAAGCTCGGAAATTTGCAGAACTTGGTTATCTTTTTTTATGGTTAGGCAATTAGGTTATAGTTTACCTCAAATGAGTGTAGGTTAGGTTAGGTCAAGCTAGGTTAGGTTAGACGTTGGTCACTCCCTTGATTTTAGCATAATTAATTTTTTAAAGCAATCAAAAACACTGAGGAGATAGGAGGTTTCTAAAAAAATAGTATGGACCTCCAAAGAACTCCATTCTTCAAGACTAAAATAATGCTAAATAAGAGAGCTTTTGTTGCTTTGTGACACTTCGCGACAATTTATTTAGAAGATCAAATTTTGACTGCTTGGATTTCATGACAAAAATATTTTTGATCCACCCCACTGAAGATGAATTTAAAGCTTGAAAATTTGCAGCACTTGGTTATTTTTTCTACAGTTAGTCAATTAGGTTAGTTTACCTTAAGTCAGTGTAGGTTAGGTTTGATTAAGCTAGGTTAGGTTTGACATTGATTGCTTTCTTGGTTTTAGCACAATTAAATTTTTTAAGCAATCAGAAACACAGAGAAGACAGGAGGTTTCTAAAAAAATTGTGTATGGACTTCCGAAGAACTTCATTCTTCAAAACTAAAGTGATGCTAAATAAGAGAGCTTTTGTTGCTTTGTGACACCTCACGACAATTCATTTTTGAGATCAAATTTTGACAGCTTGGATTTCAGGATAAAAATATTTTTGATCCACCCTACTGAAGATGAATTTAAAGCTTAGAAATTTGCAGAACTTGGTTATCTTTTTTTATGGTTAGGCAATTAGGTTAGTTTACCTCAAATGAGTCTAGATTAGCTTAGGTTAAGCTAGGTTAGGTTAGAAGTTGGTCACTCCCTTGATTTTAGCATAATTAATTTTTTAAAGCAATCAAAAACACTGAGGAGATAGGAGGTTTCTAAAAAAATAGTATGGACCTCCAAAGAACTCCATTCTTCAAGACTAAAATAATGCTAAATAAGAGAGCTTTTGTTGCTTTGTGACACCTCGCGACAATTTATTTAGAAGATCAAATTTTGACTGCTTGGATTTCATGACAAAAATATTTTTGATCCACCCCACTGAAGATGAATTTAAAGCTTGAAAATTTGCAGCACTTGGTTATTTTTTCTACAGTTAGTCAATTAGGTTAGTTTACCTTAAGTCAGTGTAGGTTAGGTTTGATTAAGCTAGGTTAGGTTTGACATTGATTGCTTTCTTGGTTTTAGCACAATTAAATTTTTTAAGCAATCAGAAACACAGAGAAGACAGGAGGTTTCTAAAAAAATTGTGTATGGACTTCCGAAGAACTTCATTCTTCAAAACTAAAGTGATGCTAAATAAGAGAGCTTTTGTTGCTTTGTGACACCTCACGACAATTCATTTTTGAGATCAAATGTTGACAGCTTGGATTTCAGGATAAAAATATTTTTGATCCACCCTACTGAAGAAGAATTTAAAGCTTAGAAATTTGCAGAACTTGGTTATCTTTTTTTATGGTTAGGCAATTAGGTTAGTTTACCTCAAATGAGTCTAGATTAGGTTAGGTTAAGCTAGGTTAGGTTAGACATTGGTCACTCTCTTGATTTTGGCATAATTAATTTTTTAAAGCATTCAAAACCAGAGAGATGATAAGAGGTTTCTAAAAAACTAGTTTGGACCTCCCAAGAACTCTATTCTTCAAGACTAAAATAATGCTAAATAAGAGAGCTTTTGTTGCTTTCGGTTAGATTAAATTAGTGCTTTCAATCTTTTTAGTCTCGCTACGCATTTTGCGTCAAAACATTTCACTTCATACAGAAAAATAATTTTCTAAAAAAATTATAATGAAGTTAATGAGAACATTCTAACCAAAACTTAAGAATTATTACTTATTGCTACAATGTCTGCACACTTGGAGATTATTGTGGCAAACATTTTAAAAAACTCTGAATTACGCACGATTTTGATAATATTATTTACTGTGCATCTCGAGGCTCTGGATCTTTAAGACGTAGCCTAACGGTAATTTTACTTCTAATAAAAAATATAAAACACAAAATTCTCTATCGAGACCGTTAAAAATATTCGTCAGTGCTACTATAATTGATTTATAACAATTAATCACAGTTGAAAAAGTGTAATAAGACGAATTCTACAACTCACTGTTCCTCTCGAGGCTCTAGCTCCTTAAACAGTAGCCTATCGGTAATTTTACTTCTAATGAAAATTATAGAACAGAAAATTCTCTATCGAGGCCATTAAAAATATTTTTTCGAGCTAACATAATTTATTTTTAACAATCAATCAAAGTTCAAAAAGTATAATAAAAGGAGTAGCCTAACGGTAATTTTACTTTTAATGAAAATTATAGAACAGAAAATTCTCTATGGAAAGCATTCAAAATACTCGTCAAAGCAATCATAATTTATTTATAACAATTAATCAAAGTTGAAAAAGTATAATAAGACGCATTCTACAACTCACTGTGCCTTTCGAGGCTCTAGCTCCTTAAAGACTAGCCTAACGGCACTTTTCCCTCTAATGAAAATTATAGAGCACATATTTTTCTATCGAAACTGAGATAGATAGTTCAACACTAAGACTGCCTTTCAAGCACCGTCATGGATAAAGTGATATTTAACAATAAATTAGATGTAATTATTGACAAAAAATGACAACTTATTATTAATTTCTAAATACGTTATCATTAAGGACATGTAGTGAAATTACTATCTCATTATATAGGCGAATAATTGGATAAATAAATCTAAATTTTTAATGGATTCACCCAATAATTACAGCCTACTAGTTAGGTACTTGGTAAAGTAGGTAAGTAATAAAGTAAGTATTATTAACATTATAACAAATCACCATTTTTTTTAAATAAAAAGCACATTATTTAATGATGTAAATAACAATTATTAAAAGTTTCACCAAGCATGAAAATTCTTCATCAAGAATCACACTATAGGTACCTAATTTCAGGTTAGTTAACTTTATTAACTTTGATCATTCGGTCATTTCATTATAATAGCTGCATCACGTAATCAATGCACACTGTTGTAGGTAGTAGTAAAACTTTTTGAAAAATAACACACATCAAACTCATATTAAATTCTAATATAAGTTATAGAATTAATTTACAATTAAATTTCAATCAAACGAAAAGTCTAACTTGGTAAAGGTAATAGACAAAGTTTAAGTTCGTTATCATCATAGAGTACGATCAATGGTTGATTACTGATTTTAATAACCTTGAATATTACATGTAGTTGACTTTATTTGATTTATAAGTTTTATTATACAGGATGAGTTTGGAAATATGGACTCTTAGAATTATATAGAGTTTTGTGAGAGATATGAAAAGTCTTATACAAAAGTTTTTTTATCTCAAAATGACCTACATCGTAAAAGTATTTTAGAATATAGAATACAAGGTGTTTAATTTTAAATGTACTTAACCTAACTTTGTTATTTTAAATAGGACACCCTATATATTTTAACTTCAGGTACTGCGGGTAGAAGAGATGACTGAAATTTTTTGAGGTTAAAAGTGGTTTAAGGACTCGAAGACTCGTACTCACCAGTACGGGTACGCTCCGGCCGAGGGCTAGGCAGGGTCCCGTTCACAAGGACTTCGTTTATCGCGTTCCATTCCGATTTCCGTTTCCACGTTTGACTTGTCACAGTTGGTCTCGTTCCCTTTGATGGGCAGTGACCCGTGCCAAGTAGAAGCCACCTACGCGCATCGAATGCGCGACTATACCGAGCAATCTCCTCTTTGCCGGCTTGGAGCCTCCTGTGTTGGGCATAAGTCTTGCCATCTAGGTGAAGGTAGATAATCCCCTGACAGAAGATCTTCACGTTCCATTCCGATTTCCTTTTTGCAGACCGTAGCTCAGTAAGTTGGCCCGTCTCCTCGGTGGAAAGAAGAATGTCTTCAGCCAGTTTGTTTCGCTCCTTTCCGCCACAACGGTTATCTCGGCCATCAGTGAGCTCCGAGAGCTGTCGGAGCGGGGCGCTCCGTTTCTAGTTGGTGCTTCCAACCTAACCTAACCTAACATAACCGACTCTAACCTACCCTAACCTACTCTCACCTACCTTAACCTACCCTAATCCTAACCGATCTAACCTAACAAAAACAAAGACAAAAAATTCGTATTTTTTGTTTAAGATTTATTAAGTCTAGAGAGTCGAGAGCCAAATTACAACAAACTGTTGCCGGTGGGGCCAAATAAAGCTAGTCCGATCCTGTAGTCGTTTTAGTCATTATTAATTTGTCATACGAAGTGAGAGTGTTGCTCTGATATTCCAAGAACGTTATTTTGACATCGTTTAAAAACTTTAACATTCGGAAAGTACTGGGAAGCTAATTTTTACTAAAAATCTGCATCAGACTGCCCACAAGATTCACTTCACAGATTCACAGACACTTGAGTCGCCTAAAATTGAATGTGGAAATGTAAAAAGTAGAGCTAACAAACCAACGACAATTCCTAAGATCAAGGCGGAGATTTAAGGTGTTATTGGCTCAATTGACTAGCAGTTATGCGGAAAGGTGATCGAAAATTTTTCCAAAAGAGGAAAGTGTATCAGCAGGGTAGTGTGCACCATTTGTGTTCGACAGTTGAAATTAAAATATCAGAAAATGTGTCTTAAGATGGTTTAAAAACCCGTAAAAAGCTGAAAGAACAACAAAAGTCTTATTTACGCTCAAACCTAGAGAGAGGATGTGTAACGGTAACGGAAAGGTAAACAAGCTATTTCAGCAAGAATTCGCGTTTGCCAGGGGTCTTTTACCAGCATGCTGGATGTCAATAAGACAGTGGGATCATAAATATGATTTGATTTGGGAAACCTAGAAGGAATATCTCTCTTGTATGAGACTCTGGATTCAGAGTCTCGTGGCCGTGTCGTCGATACTTGTGGTGATGTCGGTAGGCTGTTGTGATGGAGTAGGCTGAGCCATGAGCTTCTTTCGCTTGTTTCGTCGAGAGGGAACTTCTACGAACTCGCCAGAAGAGTCGTCGCTAGAGTTGTCGTCTTTGGTGTTGGTGTCGGAGTTAGAGGTGCTGAAATCGGAGGCTGCTCTCTTTGTCGTGTTGGATATGGCTGAAGGAAGGTCGGCGACCTGATCTTGCAAGCCGACAACTTGCTGTTAAATTGTCACGTGGGCGTTTTGTAGCTCCTTGGAGTCATTTATCCTAAAAATATAAATGAACAGAAGGGACAGGCCCTTCTGCGATTGGCTTAATTTAATACAGATTGACGATGAGGTTGATTTATTATCAATACTCTGGTAGAAAGCTCTAAGAAGAACTATATGTTAGCGTTTGTTCGTTAGTTATTAGCTGTAAAAACAACTATTTGGTTTATAATCGATGTAGCAGCAGCGGTAGGATAGACGTTCACTTTGCAGAAGCTGGTGTCGGTCTGTCTCGAACTCACTGGATTATAGGAATCTAGAATCTTGATAATGGTTTTTAGGGTGCCTGGGCTCTGCCCCGTACCTCCTTCATCGGTCGGATCTGAAAAAGCAAAAACGATAATTAAATGTATTTTGAAATGTGACCGAAGTCACTGACGACAAACGTTAGTCTGTTATGGTGATGGTAACGAGGTTCTTAGGCTCGGTCAAGAACCAACTTGGGTCTCTTCCGAAGCCTAGACTCGTTTATGTTGTATTCCCATAGTCCTCGGATGTTAGGGTTGTCGTGGTCCAGTGTTGTGTCGTATGACTTGGAGGCTGCTTCTCGGATGAAATCCTAGATGCTGATCATCTGTAGGTCCCGTTGAAGGTCCCTGTTACGGATAAACCATGGTGCGTGGACGATGGTCCTCAGGATCTTATTCTGTACGGTCTGCATCTTCTTGATGTTGGACGGTGCGGCGTAGCCCCAGGCTGGTGCGGCATACGTCTTGATCGGTCGGATGACGGTCTTGTACAGAAGCAGCTTGTTCCTGAAGTCCACCGTTGTACCTGAAAAAAGCGGATATAGTAACGAATATGCAGCTCGTGCTCGGACGATAGCTCCCTCGATGTGCGGTTTCCAGGTCAGTCCCTTGTCGATGGTTAGTCCTAGGTATCGGGCTTCCTCTTTCCAAGGAATGACTTCGCCGAAGATCTCGATGTTTAGCGGACGAACTGGATTAGGAATCTGGAATCTGAATAATGGCTTTTGGAGTGCCTGGGCTGTTCCCTGTACCGCCTTCATCGGTCGGATCTGAAAAAGAAAAACGATGATTAAATGTATTTTGAAATGTGACCGAAGTCACTGACGATAAACGTTAGTCTGTTATAGTGACGGTAACGAGGTTCTTAGGCTCGGTCAAGAAGCAACTTGGGTCTCTTTCGAAGCCTAGACTCGTTGATGTTGTATTCCCATAGTCCTCGGATGGTAGGGTTGTCGTGGTCCAGTGTTGTGTCGTAGAACTTGGAGGCTGCTTCTCGGATGAAGTCCTGGATGTTGATCATCTGTAGGTCCCGTTGAAGGTCCCTGTTACGGATAAACCATGGTGCGTGGACGATGGTCCTCAGGATCTTGTTCTGTACGGTCTGCATCTTCTTGATGTTGGACCTTCTTTGAGGAAACAGGACTAAGACTGAATCCACAATCTCTCTGCATAACACAAATAGTCGCTTTGGCCTAAAAGTGTTAGGGCTCGTAACAGGTTCTTCCAGGAAAAGAAAAAAGTGCGATTGGCTCAAACACATATTTTCCTGAAAAGGAGCCATCTCTCCAAGAAGCATCCCAGTTCGTATTTTCTTTTCAGTTCGCTTTTCTTTTGCAAGTCTTCTAGCTAGTGCACGAAAATAAATTTTTTGTAATTCTTGAAAGTACCAAATTTCAAAAAGCCAAACTGTATTCTACGACTTAATTGAATGAATGGAAAATTAAATTATAACGTACTTGACGAATAACGTCACGAAAGTTAAAGATTTTTAAATTGACAGTTAACAAAAGTTAAAATTTATTTAAATTCGAATTAAATTTTAAATTTTAATTAGAAAATGTGACAAAAAGTTATGCATTTTACTACAATATCGCGTATAATAATCAAACGAATTTAACCTGTCAGAAACCTCTGAGAATGTAACTAAATTGTATGCAAATACAAAAATTTAAATTTTATAAAATGTTAAGAAAATTATTTTTCTATTGTTATAAAGTAATAACTACCTACAATGCGTGTGTGTGAATTTTCTTTAACTTTACCTTTTAAT
Organism: Malthinus seriepunctatus; assembly: GCA_963924605.1. NCBI lineage: Eukaryota > Metazoa > Arthropoda > Insecta > Coleoptera > Cantharidae > Malthinus > Malthinus seriepunctatus. Next base: position 19,135,632 of record OZ004603.1, read on the forward strand.
TCAACAACCTGTTTTTATGCAAATTTTCACTCTCTCGCCTCTAGTATTGTAAATGTATAAGGAAATGCAAATTTTAGGTAAAGTAAAACAAGTGGGCTTTAAATAAACAATTTTTTTAAAAAACAAAAATTTCTAACGTATTTTCTTTTGTTTCCATGAATAATTAAAAGTTTTCTTATCATAACTTGAAAAATTTTAACGTTTAATTCCGAGGCTTCCACCTCGGACGCTTCACCCGGAAGGTAAATAAATCCTTTAAACTTAAACAGTTGAGGGTTAATAAAATAAAAATGACCACTCTGTAAGTACGAAAATTGACAAAAAAATCAAAACGTGTTTGACCAGTTAGTGACCGGTTAGAATCAACCCTTTAATCTAAACATACGGTATACACAAGCCAACTTTGTCCTTTTCTCGCACTCGAATCCAAATACGAATTTCTCTATTCACTTTAACACCTCATTATAAAATTACGAACCTAGAAAAGGTTATATAGTGACCCTTTCTTAAAAGAAGTTGGGTTTTTAAATATGTTACAACAGCTGCGATAGGGCGAAAAATAAATTTTAACTTATGGTCAGTGTTTGTCTAAGTTTTGTTGAACCAACTCCATCCTAAGTAGTGTTTTTTCGACAAAATAAGTTAAAATGTGTTGTGAAAGTGATTTTTAAATTGTTTAAAAAGTGAGTGTTTTTTTAATTCAATTCGATTTACACAAGAAAAGGTTGTTATGTAAACAAAAGCTAGAGGACGATGGGAAATTTTCTCGTCGAAGACGTCTTCGATTTTCCAAGTTTATTTTTGTATGATGTAGTAAAGCTAATCGAATGTTGAATAATTGAATTTAACAATGTTTTCTTAAACGATTTTAACTCGAAATGCTTTTAGAATTTTAACGCTTTGTTTAAAATTTTTTTTTAAATTGAGGGATTTTTACGCGTATTTTTTTAAAATTTAATTTTCTTTTCAATTAACTTGGAAGGTGATAATTAACGCGGAATTAAAAAATAATAAACGTTGGCTTGTTGATTAGAGTGGAAAGTCGCAAAAAATTGCGATACGGTGCTGTGTTATTGGAAAATTTTTTTACTCCCATACTCTTGAGTCTGAAAGTTGAGCTTTTTCAGATTTTAATGTCTAAAGCAGCTGTTTGCTTCAAAGTAAGCTACAGAGTACAAAAAGGTCTCGTGAAAGTCTTTGGCGCACAGTTTTTATTTCGAGAAAAACGCTTAAACAATTTTCGAAATTTTCTTTTAACACAGCTGAGCTCGATTATCTTTTGGGAGCTGTCTTTTTATAGACAATGTTAAATTTGTTTCTACGAGTCTTTATAGCGTCACTATGTAGCCAGTAGCCACTACCACAAGTACAGGACAGAACTGGGAAAAAAGTTAGTACCGGGAAATCTAATGGTCTAGGTTTATATTTTTTATTTTTTCAATTTATCTAAATTTTGGAATATATTTCTTTCATTATCTCATCACGGGCTACCGGAAAATTCCCTGTAGCCTGCCGGGCCAGTCCAGTCCTGTACAAGTGTCTGGACGACCTAGCAAAACTTAGATTTGCCAATTTCAAATAATCGGCGATTTTTTCTTGAACTGATGTTCCTGTAAAAATCAAACACTTGACGTCCTTGTATGGGACAAAAAATTGTTGGTGAATCAACACATCAACAGATTTAAGGGCAGACAATTTTTCTCAAAAACTATTGAGTAATTCAAGCTTTTTAGTTCTAAATGTACCTAACTGTAAATATTTTTTCAATTTTGATCTTGGTGCCCGTCGTATTTTTCAATTCGTGACCACGACATCCTCAAGCTATTCCTATTATGAAGACGATCTGTGGTGGAAGAAACAAGGAAAGTCATGAATAAATTAGAAAATTGTACCTTTAGCTTCAAAAATCATGAAAAAAATGATTTGATCTAAAACTTGCTTTGGAAACTTTTTGATGTCTTTTCGATCCAATTTTTAGGGCTTCTTCTTCACTTTCCTTTATTTTTATGTTTTTTATGTACTTAAGTGTGCAATTTCAACCCTTTATACACAAGAGTGTCAGTTAAATTCACCGTGACACACAAAAATTGAAGATTCTATTGTCCAAAGTAGGATAAAATTTTTGCAAAAACTAAAGTACCATTGGCGATTAAAAGATTCTTTTTAAAGGTTTTTCGAATATTTGTCTAAAACTGAAAAAGAAATTCAACAAGATTTTGGTGCACTCTAACGGCTCATCCAATCTGGCGAGTTTGAGTTTACTAGCGCAATCTAGAGTCGTTGAATTTTTCAATGCTATCGCTTACCAAAAGAATAAAAACGTGCACCCATGGACTTTTTAAAAAAAATATTTTTCTTTCGAATTTCCCATGTAATTTTGGAAAGAAAATAATATTTTGTAATTTTTCAAATAGTCACTCCATTTTAGAGATAATTGCAATTTTATCTGCGTAAAATACCAGAACTATGCTTACAGAGCAGCTTTTTATGTTAATAGGAAAATCTCAAAAACGGACTGCCTAATCGAAAATTTACAAAACATTATTTTCTTTCAAAAATCAAATGGACAATTAGAAAATTTTATATTTTTTCAAAAAATCCAGCGGCGTACGTCTTTATTCTTTCGGAAAGTGATCGCTTTGAAATATTTTACCACACTCCGGATTAAGCCAATGAACTCAAACTCGCGTGAATAGTAGCAATCGATTAGATATTTTTTGAGTGAGTCCACTTATATAAAATTCTAAGGCAGGCAGATAGGTAGATAGACACAACAAGAGGCAGACCGACGGATATACCTATGACAGACAGACAAAAACAGGCGCGGACTGGCAAGGTGAGCGGTGAGCGCTATAGCGTCCCGAGCCCCTGAAGTTAAGGCAAATCCAAGCTTTCTCTCGAAATTATTAATTAAAACATTCCGGCAATTCCAGATTTATGCAGGGTGGGCTTTTTCAAAAATTTCAGGGCCGTAAGATTAGTTATTCAAAATTTTACATTGCGGGCCCCTAGAAATATCTGCGTTCATGAAAAAGTATAGTCAGTCCCCGCCTGAATAGAAAAAAAGAAAAATATTCTTAAAAATGATGTTTCTGGATATGAGAAAGGGAAAATGAAAACCAGAAAAATAAAAAAACAATTTCTCAAATAAATGATTTTTGGATTGGCGACTCTTATATACTTTTTGGTAATAAAAATTTCTCTTGTACGATTTGAGAAAAATAAATAGACAAACAGCTTCAACAAACAATAATTCAAGTTCAAAACGATTGAAATATCGATTTCCAACTTTATGAAAACTTATTTGTGGTTTTAAACTATCGCTTACTAAAGCCATAAAAAGACAGAAACACAAAAAGAAACAAACAGGACGTATTCCGTAAATTAATAATTTAGTAGAAGTAGAAGAGCCGACATCTGACCTTGAATTATTGGGTGTAAAAATAAAAGCAAATAATCCCTAAACATAATTTTCTATAAGGCTTTACTTCTTGGAAGGCAATGGCAAACTATAGAGAATAAAATAGGCCAATAGAGCTTCCCGGTTTAGTGGTTCAGTTCCAATATTAAATTATAGGTCCCATAGGTTGGGCTCTTCGCAATCTATAGGTCAGCTTATGTGTAGGAATAGTTGTAAAGGTCTATGGCATTACGTCCAAGGCCATAGATGCCTTGAGTTATTGTTAAGGTACTTAAGGTCGAAGGCCTTAGACCTTGGGTTACAGAGCATTTGCAGATTTCCAGTTTTCAGGGAATCCCCTACAGTTATTTTGGATATTTGGATATGAATCCATGCAGAGTCTTTAAAAATGAAAATATCTTTTTCTAATTGCTCCTCACCGGTGTTCTAAAAACCACACATAAAACAGTCCATCTCGGTAGCTAATGACCACCTACGCGTTCATGCAAAAGCTCTTCTGATGATAAGTTAGATTAGCCCTCTTTCCAACTAATATTCAACATATTCGTAGGCTCATAGTTGTTATGACGACTTACGTGGGAAACAATAATTACCTAAGCCCTAATAAGTGTTGAAATAAAAATACCACATTACTAATGCCTACTATAAAGCCTTTAAAAACAAATCTGACCCTAGTTGAATTAAAATTCAATATTGCAACATTGTGACCATCCTGTAATAGAGTGGTTATGGAATAAAGTAGAGATTAAGTTTAAAAAGTTAAATCTGCTGAATTATTCCCAATTTGAGTTAATCTCTGGAACTTATGGCGAGACAATCCCAAAGAATTGCGTTTATTTAAATTTTATTTAGTGTAGAGAATTTCGAGTGTACGAAAGACGACGAAAAGCGAATAAAAATGTGATAATTTAGTCTTAAGACTTTACAGAATGAGAATTGTTAAAAAAGTTAACGTCATTAAGTTTAATTAAATAAAAAAAAATTCTTGAACCCTTTTTAAAGCGTAGATTATGGTTAATTTAGTTCGAAATATTTTGGGGCTCTGTACGTAGACATACCAGATGACTAAGCATTTATGTCTAAGGAGGGCCTAAATGCCAACTTGTAACAGTGTCGTGCACCGAGTTTCCCTATAACTGTTGCATTTTCAGAATCATTTAAAAAAAACTTATTTGTTAAATGGGCCATCAGTAAAATTTGAAGCTACGCCACTGTTTATATCTTAGAAGGCAAAAAATTAAAATTTTGATAGCGAGAAGCAGGACAGATACACATTTTACTTCAAGAAGTAATAAAAAATGTCAATTTATAAATTATATACAGGGTGCAGTATAAAAACGACTTCTATGCCACTTCTGGTGCAACTGTAAGTACTTAGAACAAAGAATATTAGTTGCGCGTCTTATAACGTAGCGAAATTTTCAGACTTTTTCATGCGAAAGTAACAAAATGGTGGGACGTATAATCAAATTTGTCGCCCCTCTGGGGTGTATTATAGTTCTCAACTTCTAAATCTGCATATAAATACCAAATTGCACGTTTTTTAAATTTAAATCAATCATGAGTCACTTTGCTTACAAGGCAGAGGTAGACTGAATTTTCTTTTAAAAGAAAATTGTAATATTTTCTTTTATTAAAAACAATAGAAAACCAAATAATAACAGAAACAAAAATATTGCTTGTTTTACATCATGGGTATAGTGATAATTTAATAACTCAACCCCTAATAGAGTTAAGAAACTATTTCCAAAGGGAAATTTATTCGAATTTTCTATATCTTTGAAAATGAAAAATTGAAAAACAGAAAAGTGATACAAAAGGGGCGAATCTGGTCTATTTAATCATCTTTATTTGTTTATTTCTTTGTTGTGCAGACAATCTTTCGTTCTAATTACAGGCTTAACGTGTCCTTTGAAGCACGCTTAGCGTCTAATAGTGTGCTCCTTTTGAAGCTGTTCGTAGAGGTGCATTATTAAAAATCAAAAAACTGTTTACATTATCGATTTCCATTTAGATAAATTTACAATTGGGTAAACTTAAAAATTAATTTGCTACATTTTTATCATCTTTTTTATACCTAAATGTTATATTTAATAATTAAATATACTTTTTGATGTTTTACAAAAATAAAACTAACCCTTTTATGGCAATAAGTTAATTACACGGTTGAACAAATTTTAAAAAGCTTTAAATTAATAAGCAAGCATGCGATTTTTTTAGTCTAGTTTTGTTTGAGAGTTTTCATGAAAAATAAAAAATATTGCTTTAACGAAAATGACTTTGGTTGTTCGATACAATAACTTCAAAAAACATCAATTTGTGTTTTTTTCCATAAATAAACGATTTATTCAATTTCTTGTTTGAGAGATATTTAAAAGAAAATGGTTGTTAAACGTCGAATAACGTGTAACAGGAGGTGTTTTGAACGTAAAAATAAAATAAAAACAAAACAAATTATGTTTTTCTATAAACAAACGAAATTATTTGTTTTATTAAATTTTTTGATAATTCAAAAGAACATGCTCAACAAATGACTAATAACATATTACAAGGAGTGTTTTGTACGTCAATATAAAAACAAAACAAATTTTGTTTTTCTATAAACCAACAAATTCATTTGTTTTATTCAAAAAAACAAAACAATTCTTGTTTTTCTATAAACCAACGTTTTCATTTGTTTTATTCAAAAAAAGAAAAAAATATTTATTTCTATATTTCTATATACAAACGAATTCTTTTGTTTTATTTAATTTTTTGATAATAAATAGAAAATGCTCATTAAACGTCAAATAACGTGTTACAAGAGTGCGTTGGACGTAAAGGCGAAATAAAAACAAACAAATTTTGTTTTTCTATAAACAAACGAACTCGTTTGTTTTATTCAATTTATTGATAAATATAAAGAAAATGATCATTAAACGTCAAATAACGTGTTACAGCAGGTGTTTTGAACGTAAAAATAAAATTAAAAGAAAACAAATTTTGTTTTTCTATAAAAAAACGTATTCATTTGTTTTATTCAATTTTTTGATAATTTACAAGAATAATGCTCATTAAACGTCAAAAAAGTGTTACAGGAACTTTGAACGTAAAAAGAAAATAAAAACAAAATAAATTTTCTTAACAATTTATTCTACTTACTTAATAATTCAATTAACATCTAAAACAACCGGTAACATTGGTTTTATTCAATTTTTTGATAACTCAAAAAAAAAAGATTATTAAACGTCAAATAACGTGTATATTAACGTGTGTTACAGGAAGTGTTTTGAACGTAAAAATACAATAAAAACAAAACAAATTTTGGCTTTCGTTTACAAACTTATTTGTTTGTTTTATTAATTTTTTTTATAATTTCATAGAAAATGCTGATTAAACGTCAAAAACGTGTTAGAGAAGGTATTTTGAACGTAAAAATTCAAACAAGCAAATTCATTTGTTTTATTCAATTTTTTGATAATTCAAAAGAAACTGCTCAATAAACGTCAAATAACGTATTACAGGAGGTGTTTTGAACGTAAAAATAAAATAAAAACAAAACAATTTTTGTTTTTCAAAACAAAACAACTATTGTTTTTCTATAAACAAACGTATTCATTTGTTTTATTAAATTTTTTGATAATTCAAAAGAAAATACTCATTAAACGTCAAAGGTCAAATAAGCGGAGGCGCTTTTTGTTTTGAATGTAAAAAGAAAAATCGTGCAAAAATGATGTTTTTCTATAAACAAACGCTTTTGTTTTATTCAATTGTTTTAGAGTGTTTAGAGTATGAAATAAAATTCTCGTTAACGTCAAAAAACGTATTACAAGAAGTGTTTTGAAAGTAAAACGAAAAACCAAATAAAGTTTGTTTTTCTGTAAACAAATCATTTGTTTTATTCAATTGTTTGAGAATTTAAAAGAAAATTGTCATTCAACGTCAAAAAACGTATTACAGAGGGCGCTTTTTGTTTTGAATGTCAAAAGAAAAATCGAACTAAAATTGTGTTTTTCTATAAACAAACGCTTTAATTTGTTTTATTCAATTGTTTTAGAATGTTTAGAGTATGAAATAAAATTCTTATTAAACCTCAAAAAACGTATTACACTATTACAGGAAGTTTTTTTTGAACGTAAAAAGAAAAACCAAACAAAGTTTGTTTTTCTGTAAACAACGTTAAACGTTATCATTTGTTATATTCAATTGTTTGTCAATTGTCAAAATCAAACAAATTTTATTTTTCTATAAACAAAGGTTTTCTTTGTTTTATTCAATTGTTTGAAAGTTTAAAAGAAAACTCTCATTAAACGTCATAACAAATTTTGTTTTTTATAAACAAATGTTTTCATTTGTTTTTACTTCAATTTTTTTTTTAAATTAAAGAATGCAAAAGGTGTATTCTTTTCTTTTTTGTATCAACAAACGATTTCATTTTTATTATTTAATTGTTTGATATTTTAAAGAAAATTCTCATAAATGACTTGTGTCTGTGACTGTGTTTTGAACTTTTTCATTTGTTTTATCAATTGCTTGATAGTAGGAAAGAAAACCTAACAGATACTTTTCTAGGCAATAGTCATCAAACGTTTTCATTTGTTTTATTCACTTGTATGAGAGTTTAAAAGAAAATTATCATAAAATAATAAAACAAATTTTGCTTTTCTATAAACAAACATTTCCTTTGTTTCTCTACTTCAATTGTTTGAGGTATGTTTGAAAAAAAATAGTGCAAAAGGAATAGTTGTAAAGTGTAAAACAATTAGTAAAAGTTTATAATAATAAATTAGGCAAAAAGTAGTAAGTTAACAAGAACAAGATGTATTTGACGAGAGTAAAATGTGTTAAGGACCTTGACCTTAATATGTTTAGTATGTGGTGTGTGAAAGAGCAAGATGATATTGTGGTGCGAATCGACGTGTCTTGCGGCCGAGATTAAATAAGCAACCCCACAAAACCCAAACCAAGGCGCGTCGCGACGCTTCTCTCTTCTTAAACGTATATACACTACTATATTCACGTGTTAGTAAGTATATACACATTCTTGCATCAATTCTACCCCTTTTACATACATATAATATCAACCCCTTTTAATTAATTGTTTAAGGAAATTATTTTAATAAGATAATTGATCGGAAAAAAAATTTTCTCGATTGGAAAAAAATTAAAAAAAATAGTTTTCGTCTGTGGAAGTTTTCGAGTAAAATTTTTTTATTTCGAATTTTACGATATTAAGAACTAATTTCTAGTTATTATACTTAGTATAAAACATTTCAAACGTAATATTGGCTTAATTTAGATAAGTAAAGTAACGTAAAGTTGAACTGGTAATTTAAAATTCGCCTCAGGCACAAAACTTATCCAATTGGCCCTATCTCTGATAAAACACACAGAAATAGAAATTATTACAAATTTTAAGAGAAATATTTGAAGAGACTCCTAAAACTCACCCGAATTTCTAAAATATCTTATTTTATTACAGATTTTCTATCAGAAAATGATAAAATATTTTAATTTAAAATTCGCTCGCGCTGCACTTATACTTTTAGAGAGTATCTAAAAGTTAAAATGGGGGAGGTGGGGTAAAACAAAACACGGCGTTGAGGGTTGAAATAAGAGGGTAAAAAGTAAAGGCGGCCATGGAATTAAAACAGAAATTAAAGACAAAGGGAACGAAATTAATGTCTGAAAAAGAGGGGATCTAAGATGGCCGCGGAACGGCGTTTCTCAAGTGTTTAAAATGTTTTACGTTTATAGAAAATTTTCCTTTGATAATTCAGGAGGGTTTAAATGGATTGTTTTGTTTTTGATTAAATTTAGTTCCTTTCTCAAGTTAAAAAAATTTAAAAAAAATTTTTTTTTCCAAAGGGGGTAAAAGTAATAAAATTTACAATCTTGCGGCATTTTCATATTAATATTTTTATCCTGCATTTCTCATCTCTTAAAGCGTCGCAGTAAAACTTAACGACTCTCTTTAAGTCTTAAGACCTTCTTATCTTATCAACCAGTTACGGCGTCATCAAATATGGCGACTTGTCTTCCGGGACTAATTTGCTTTGTTAGAATTGTTAACTTACAAAATTACTTTTTTACGTAAAAATTAAAAAAATTCTTCAACCCCCAATTTTTGAAAATTAAAAAAAAATTTTTATTTTAAAAGAAACTTGATTTATAATTACATTTTCTCAAAGCCTAAAAGCATTTCTCGAACCTCATAAAATGTTCGTGCAGATTTCTAATTTTAACAAATATTCATTTATTTTAATTAAAATTTAATCAACTTCTCCGTGAGATTGCAATTAAACTCTTAAAATTGTAATTAGTTTTTAGTTTTTGTTTCATTGCTGACTTTGCCTCATAACTTGTTTAAACAAAATTTGCAAAAAAAAAATTTTTTTAATTAAACAAATTTTTTTTTAATAAAATATAATTAAAAAACGTTAATATTAAATTTAAATGGAAAGGAAAATTCGTTAATAAAATGCTGGCTACACAATAAACGAGCTTCTTTGAGGTTCTACTCATCAATTCGAGGGTGGATCTCGTTTTCAGCGTAAATTTCTTTATAACTTATCTTAAGGTCTATTTTTGTTAAAGTTCTTACCGGCTCTGGCCAATTTCTACCCTTATGTATCCGTAACAAAGACTGACTGCTATTTATTTAGATCTCTCCAGGGATTTTATGGAAATACTTCTCAGTTTTCTTATTCGACAAGTAATTTTATCAAATGAAATACATTAATTTTCTTACTTTGTGTTTATTTATAATTTTTTTTTCTTAATAAAAATTTTATTTTGAATATCGCCCAAAGGTAATTAAATTAAACTTTTTAGTTTTAACCCACATCTGTTTAAGGTATGTTGTAAACTAAACTACCTTTATAATTTAGTAAATCAAGACAACATAGTTCAACACCTCTGAATAAAAGGCTTACAGCAAACTAAATGTTTATGAGAAACTTGCTGAGAATTAAAGTTTTATTATATACAGAGTGATTATTTTGTTAACAAAAACTTTTTAATATGACAAAACTATGTGTTGGGCAGGTTTCGAATGATTTTAAAAAACATTTTAAAAATTCACCCTCTAGCAAACCTAAAAGTTTTATTTTTCGATGCAATTTTTCGCGTTATTTATAAATTGTGATTTTTTTAAGTTCCCAGATTGTAATCTGGAAGACGCTAAGAGTTACGAGATTGGTTAACTTAATAAAAATTTGTATATTTTGATGAGCTATAAAAATCAGTTTATAAAATTTCAAAAATCAAAATGGTTACCGAGATATCGCAATAAAAATTGAAAATCAGCAATTTAATTTTTCGACTGTATTTCGAAACTGCGGTTTTCTGTAAAAAAATTTTTTGGAAAATTTTGCAGGAGGTCAAAAGAGCTATCAAATGATACTAAACTCGCCTTTTTATCACATCGACGCTAGGCGTCGCGACGTTCAACTTTTAGTTTTCTTATGTATATGGATAGTTTTTTGCAGAAAATTAGTTAGTTGGCTTTTCGGATACTAAACGAGCGCTCTCTGTGTTTAACTTTTCTTAATTTAAACAACTTTTTTAGGTTACGTTATGTTACGTTATGTCAATATGTTATTTTTTACGATGAAAATTAACGACTATAACTTGATTTGTTGATCTTCTTGTTCTTTTACTTCTGAACTCTGATTATTTAGCTACCTATCTGCGTATCTGTATGCCTGTCCGTCTTTAGCAAGTGTCAAAGCATCACTTTTTTATGCTACAGACTAACTGGCACCTAGTCAGACCCAAAAGGTAACGGTGGGCATAACATATGGGTCCCTTAAAACTGAAGTAGGCATAAACATATTTATCTGGCGAGCAACAAACTGCAAATAAGTGGTTTCCAATGTTATTTTATTATGTTCCGCTTTGAAAGTTGACACTCGGTGTACTTTACCTAATTAGTAATTAATAAATAAAGGCTGTTCCCATATTGTAATTTGGGAAACGGTACGAGTCACGAGATTAGTTAACTCAGTAAAAAGTTGTATAATTTGATGAGCTATAAAAATCCTTTCATATATTTTGAAAATTCAAAATGGTTACCAAGATATCGCAAAACAGCTGAAAATTAGCAATTTAATTTTTCGACTGTAGTTTGAAAATGCGGTTTCCTGTAAAAAAATTATACGATAAATTTTTCAAGAGGTCAAAAGAGCTATCAAACGATACTAAAGTCGACTTTTTATCACATCGACGCTAGGCGTCGCGACGTTCAACTTTTTGTTTTCATACAAACACCAACTGTTTTTTTACAGAAAATTAGTTACTTGGCTTTTCGGATACTAAACGAGAGCTTTCTGTATTTAACTTTTCTTAATTTATTCAACTTTTTTAGGTTATGTTGTGTTACGTTATGTTAATATGTTATTTTTTACCATGAAAATTAACGGCTAGAAATTAGTTTTTAAAGTTTATTTGCGCTCTTTTGATTTTCTTGCCCCTTTACTTCCAAATTCTGGTTATTTAGCTAGCTATCTGCGCATGTGTATGTCTGTCCGTCTTTAGCATGTGTCAAAGCAGGATTTTTGATGCTACATACTAACAGGCACCTAGTCAGATCCAAAATGTTAGGTGGGCATAACAACATATGGATCCCTTAAAATTGAAGTAGGCACAAACACATTTATCTGGCGAGCAACAAACTGCAAATGAGTGGTTTCTAATGTTATTTCTCTATGTTCCGCTTTAAAAGTTGGCACTCGGTATAATTTACTTAATTAGTAACTATTAATAAATAAATGCCGTTTTCATATTGGGATATGGGAAACTGTTACGAGGTTGGTTAACTTAACAAAAAGTTGTATAGTTTGATGAGCTATCAGAATCCATTTATTAAAAATTCAATAATTACCGAGATATAGGTAACTATAAATTTTCTGGAAAATTTTTCAGGAGGTCTGAAGTTCAAAACTTTTCGTTTTTCTTATAGACATCGATTGTTTTTTTACAGAAAATTAGTCACTTGGCTTATTTAAATTCGGATACCAAACGAGAACTTTCTGTCTTATACTTTTCTTAATTTAGTCAAATTTTCTAGGTTATGTTATGTTACGTTATGTTAATATGTTACTTTATGTTATTTTTTACAATGAAAAATAAAGACTATAATTTAAGGTTCACCTGCCTGCTGTTGATCGTCTTGCACGTCTACTTCCGAATGTAAGAAACTGAATAAATAAATACATACTGTGTGCCAACTTTCAAAACGGAACATAGAGAAATTACATTGAAAATCCCTTATCTGCAATTTGCAAATCAAAAAAAAAATTATTCTGTCTGTTAACAAACACGCAAAAGTCAAAAATATTAACTTAACTACAGCAAACATGAGTAAATATGACAATAATTGAACATGTCATGGCTGCTCATATTGTTCAAATTTTGGAAATATTTAAGTTAAAATGTCGTTAATTTGTTATTAACAGATGCAGAAAATAATAATTTTCGATACATGTCACTACAGCCCTTACAGATTTATCTGGCTAGCAGCAAACTTCAAATAAGCGATTCCCAATGTTTTCCCTATGTTCTGCTGTGAAAGTTGGCACTCGGTATAATTTATCTAAATTATTAATAAAAGAAGCTCGCTTTACTGCACATATTTTATGATCGTTCACTTATGTTGGCACTGGCAAACCTTTTGGAAAATTAAGTTTTCAGTAATACTTTGAAAAATTTGGTTTTCGTTTCGATGTCACTTTTAGAAGAAATTTGTGATTTGATTTAACATTTTGCTGAACTGATGAACGAAGCCAACAAAGACACAAAGCAATTATTTTTAATTTCGTGTCAACTTAATTATTATAAGGCTCTCTCCTTCCCTATCCCCTATGAAACAAAATAAAATGAAATTTTAGGGAGGTGTATTTATTGACAAACTTCAAAAACTAAATAAATTTTGTTACTTTTATAAACAAAAGTTTATATAAAATAAATGAATATATGAGAAAGGTTAAAATTTATATGGTTGGTTTTTAATGACGTCAAGCCATATTGGAGGAAAATTAAAACGTAATTTTGTTTTTGCACGATCGCTGAAACTTTATACAACTTCAAGTAATAATTTCTGCAAATTTAAGCTAAAATATTGCCCCAAACTATACACTGCACTAACTTTTGTTTTTGAAGTCAAATTTATAATAGAAGACTTAAAAATAAAATATTTTTTAATAAAAATTAAAATTGTTGATTAAAAGATAAGAAAGAAACATAGAGTGCATATTTTATTCTGTTAGAATTTGAAAGTTTAAGTTTAAATAAAACTTTTCTCACAATATATTTTCCGAGTTCTAAATAAGAAATGCTTCTCTGAAAGTTTGCAAAAGTATATGGAAGTTAAATAACTAACGAAATAAGTTGGTACGCTTGAAATAATTTAAAGTACACAAGCTTGAAAAACGGCTTCGTAATTAATCTTAATTTTAAATTACTTTTGCTACAGATGTGTTTAGAGGAAAGTGTTTGTGATGATTTATTATACGTTCAAAATATAAAGACGTCTTGCTATATAAATCTTTATACTTAGGTCTAAAGGTTATGTAATTTTACATATATTGCTGCAAAAGCTTCAAAAAGTTTACAACCCTCATATAACACATATTATGCGCCGCGCAACTTATCCCGTACCTATTTAACTTACATTTCAAATTCCACATCGGAATATCGCTCCTCTAAAAATTGTAGTTATAATATTTTTTGCAATAACGTATCAAGTAGGCTCAAGGAGTAAGAAAACGATAGTCATATCTGGCAACAAATCAAAAGGAGATTAGAATGTCCACAATGGAATAAGGTGCTCTTCTGCTTGTAGAAAGTCGGCATTATCCAAAACTGGAGGACAAAACTCAATGCAGATGGATTCTTTCAGAAAAAGTGTTCGAGTCGAAAAATTCGACTCTAACACAATACTGAATCACAATATGCACAGATTTTTTTTAGTTTACTAGTAATTTTTAAATAGTTATGCAGCTCGTTTTAAAATGAATATGCAGATTATTCTAAATATGCACAGATTTTTCAAAACATAGATTATTTAAAAATATCCACAGATTTAAAAAAAAATACACATATTGTGTATTTGTAGAAAGATGCACAGATCTTTTAATAATATGCACTGATTTCTAAAAATATGCACAGATTGTTTAGAAATATGCACATATCTTTTAAATTCATAGATTTTCTTAAAATATGCACAGATTTTTTAAAAATATGAACAAATTGCTTAGAAACATGCACGGATCTTTTAAAAAAGTGCACTTGTTTAAAAAAAATATGCAATTATGCATATATTTATAAAAATATGCAGACTTTTTTAAAATATGTATATTGTTTAGAAATATGCACAGATGTTTTAAAAGTATGTACTGATTTTTTAAAATAATCATAGACTTGTTTAAAATATGCACAGCTTTTCTAGAAATATGCAAAGGTTTTTTAAAAATATGCACTTATTTTTAAAAATATGCATAGATTTTTTTAATCGTGCAGATATTTTACAAACATGCCGAAATTGATTAGAAATATGCACGGATCTTTAAAAAATATGCACTTATTTTAAAAAATATACATAGATTTTTAAAAAATGTGCTCTGATTATGATTATTAAAACCATGCACAGATTTTTAAAAAATAAGTACATATTGTTTAGAAGTATGCAGATGTTATAAAAATACGCACAGAATTATAAAAAAAATGCACAGCTTTTTTAAAAATATTCACAGATTCTTTAAAAATATGCACAGATTATTTAGAAATATGCTCAGATATCTTAACAATATGCACCAAAATATACCACTAAAATATGCATAAATAAAAAAATATTTTTTAAAACGTGTGCATTGTGCATATCTTTTAAAAATGCACAGATTTTATAAAATATGCAAAGTTTGTTTAAAAATATGCAGATTTTTTTAAAAAATGCACAGGTTTTTTAAAAATGTGCATAAATTATGTAAAAATATGCATAGATTTCTTAAGAATATCCACTAATTTTTAAATATATAAACAGATTTTTTAAATATGCACAGATTGTTTAGAAATATTCACAGATTTTTTTAAAATGTGCGCTGATTTTCAAAAATATGCCTAGATTTTTTTTAATATGTACTGATTTTTAGTAGAAATATGCACAGATTTTTTTAGAAATTTTCTCAAGTTTTTTACAAATATGCGCAGATTTTTTTAAAATGCACATATTTTATGGAATATACAGGGTGTCCCCAGCTTGAGTTCCCTATAGGTGTAATAGACAAAAATAAGCACAGTTTTTATAAAATATGCATAGGTTTTTTAATAATTATGCACAGATTTAAAACAAAATGCACAGGTTTTTTAAAAATAAGCATAGATTATGTAAAAATGTTCAGTGATTTTATTAAAAATGTGCAAAGATTTATTAATAATGTGACAAGTTTTTTAGAGTGTGTGCATATTGCATATCTTTCAAAATATGCACAGATTTTTAAAAATAATCAATTCTTTTATAAATACTCAGATTTTTCAAAATATGCTCAGCTAACTATTACAAACTAAAATAAATTTATTAAAAACTTATTATTATACTTATAGCCAGTTCTAACGATCGCCAACGTCTTACGGTATTAGAATATACAGGGTGGGACTGGCTAGGTCAACATGTCGACAATTATTGCCGAAGGGAGCAAACGCTTTTGGAAATTAAACTTTTATTTATAAGTTCAAGTTTAACATTTAGCAATAAAATTAACCTAACCGACCCTAGCTTACTTTTACCCTACGCTACCCTAACCCATTCTATTCTACCTTAATCTAACATAACCTTAGCCTAACACAAAAATCAAGATTTTATCTTTTGTTTATTTTAAGTAAATGAATTCTTTGATTTTTCTAGGGAGCCGGGAGGGCGTTGGATCCAAATTACAGCTGTTCTCGACAAGATCAAGAAAAGCCTATCCAATCCTGAGATGTTAAGTGTTGTTAAAAACTAATGCTTCATCGCAGCTTGCGAGAAAGTTTTAATGATTTGTTAGATTTTGATAGCAAACGGTGCTGACGCCTCAACATACCCTTCGAAGCATGATGAAAGAAAAGAAAATTTGCTACCATGACCATGACATGGAACTGTGGATTTGAGTAATGATAAGAGCACACTCCACAGCTTGCTCTACGCCAGCTTGTGAATTTTGATGAGAGTGCCTGATGTGCAGTAACTTCGTAAGAGTCCACAGGAGAAGACTATTATTAATAATTATTAAAGGTTAGTTTTTCTTTGTCACACACACCTTTTCCCAAACACTACAAGCCTATTTGGAGAACTCAAAATTCAAAGTGTCTAGTTTCTTTTAAAAATCAAAGCACTGGCGTACATTTAGGGACACATACGTGCACTAAGGAGCTCGTAGCAATTTCATTGAAATTAATATTTCTAATCCAAGACTCTCATCTCATAGCAATTATAAGAAAATTCTCCGAAGTCTCCCGTGCTATTAATTTCAATGGCCTTGAAAAGCCCATATTCAGTCAAAATGCCAGGGTTAAAAGAGAAACTAATAAATTTTGATGGTTACAACAGGAAGGCGAAATGGTCATTCGTAAATGTTTTCGTCTTTGAATGATAGTGATAGTGATGTACCAATCAAGCAACATCTCACTTTCAACATTATCTATTAACGAAAATGTAGGGAAGGTTGGCTTCACCTTGGGAATTCTGGTGATAAGTGCGAAGAAGCGACTAAAAGTAGGTTAATTTTAACATGCTATATAAGGATTGTTTTGCTTGTATTTTTGAAAAAACTGTCGTTTTTTAAAATAATTTACAGTTTACAAAATTTTTCGAAGGTGCTCCATTATCTTTGTACGCAGATCGGTGCAATAGTCGCTATATCTAGTCTCCGTATCATAGCGAAGGGTGAATGAAAGAACACCTTAGAAGAGTAAGGAGAGGAGCAATTAGAATCTGATATGACGTCACCTAGTCATATGGTGTATGGCAGGTCGTATTTCACTATACGACTGGGTGACGTCATATCACATTTTAATTGCACCTATCCTTATTACTTTTTAACAGTTTTATTTTTGATCAACTTCTTATAAAACACCCTATATATTAAGAATTTAATTTTAAGTTACAGTTATGGACCTACCTGTAAAACTGGACTATTTTTTTTTAAATTTTCTAAATTTTAGAATTCGAAATTGATGGTTCATTGTAATTACGTATACCCTGTATATAAATTTTCCATCTCGCTCTATCACATTTTCCTTAACTTCATTTTACTAATTAAAACAAAAAAGACGTAGCTTGCTATACAATTTAAAAATCGATAGAACGCAAATGGAGTTCTTAAAACTCCCCGCGATATAATTTATAAAATGTATTCACCCCTCGAGAAAACCTCGAGAAAATGTCCGCCTGTGCTAGAAAATCCATCAAGACTAGCAATTAAGTTGAATTCAAATTTTATTCATTATAAATTACCAACGTATAAAACGGGCTTCTTTGAGTTGAACGAAGAAACGCCAATTTAAAGTTTCTCTCCATTTTACAAAAAGTTTTCTTAACGTCAGCAACATCTTCTAAATTTTTTATTTAATTTCTTTATTTTTTGGCTTGTTTACTTGCAATAAGAGTTTGTGTTCAAGTTGAAATTTAACTAAACAAGGTGTTGAATTATTCACTCGCAGCTGATTTACCAAACTATTCAATCAATTCAATTAATATCTATGAGACAAGAGGTGACAAATTACCCAACTAACCGAAATTATAATCTCAACAAGTCTATTATTGGTAAATAAGTTGTTTAAAAGTAACAAAAGTCGTCTTAAATAAACAACCCTTGGTTAACATTTTAAAAAAATGCACACGCCGCGCCGGATATAAATATTTGTTTAAATTACACGTACGAAAGGAGAGCGATTTTTTGGCTTAATTTACCTTAAAAATGAGGAAATGAGGAAAACGTTCAAATTAACTCGTGAAAAATTATTTTTTTGCGATATTTTGGTTTTTAGTTTAATAAAAGAGGATTAGAACGAGATAGGAAATTTTATATAAAGCTGAATTCTAATAACGCCCTTCAATTTGTAGTCCAAACAGTTTTAGCAACAACTTTTGCTATATACGAAAGCGACGTTTTCTCTAAAAGTTTCTTCAAGAATTTTCCTGAAAAGAGAAATTTTTTTTTGATTTCCAATTTCCACATTTTCGCAACTCTGAACTCATTTATTATTATGGAAAAAAAATTATAATTTATATATTTTTTAATTTCCCGATTTAAACACTAATAAAATGTCATAGGTAAAATAATCTTTTAAAAAAATCTATACAGAGTGGCTAAACATAAGTTTTAGGTACATTTTGGCAAATTTAGGCCTAAGTTATTTTTATTTGACTCTAAGATAGTACATCTAAGGGCAGTTTGACATGAACTAACTATTTAGTAACTGTTAGTTACTAAGTTGGTTACTAAATGAACTCAAGGAGCAAAAACACGGGAATCTAAGCTTTAACGTCAACGTCAAAATGGGCGGATAAATTTTGACGTTGACGTTAAAGCTTAGATTCCTGTGTTTTTGCTCCTTGAGTTCATTTAGTAACCAACTTAGTAACTAACAGTTACTAAATAGTTAGTTCATGTAAAACTGCCCTAAGCTCCGATTTAAAAAAAGATTTCAAATTTTTAAATTCAAAATGGCGGCCTGTATAACGATTGTTCCATGTAGTGAATTTTTTATTATTACTTGGCCGGTAATCATTATTATAAAAACTTCAAGACGGCATTCTATATTCAAGGTTAGGTTAGGACTTTCGTTCTAACTTTCGTCCTAACCTAATCGATTTTTAAAATAGTGTAATAGCAGTCGAGTTGGTTCTAAGTCGAATAAATGTGGCCAGGGGATTTCAGCGTTGACAAGGCTGTTTTTAAATTCAAACATGGGGCTTCTAGATGTGGTTGCGCTGTAGTTTTGTAGACCTGTTGACTTGTAGACCTGTTAACCGGGCTTCTAAGAGCTATCCATTTCTACATGGGACTTCTAAATCTGTAATTCTGCAGACCTGTAGACATGTAATTCTTAGATGCCTTCCTATTCAAATGCTAGACCAGTGATTCGATGCTGCGCTTTAAAAAGCGCTGGTTTAGAGATACACACTTGCACTTTGATGCAGCCGAGTTGGTCTTAAGTCCAATCAATACCCAGAGGATATCTGCTTTAACATGGCGGTTTTGAAATTTCAACATGAGGCTTCTGAAGCTGGTTGCTCTGTACCCTGTTGGTAGGGCTTTTAAGAGCTACTCATGATAGAATAAATACATGGTATGTCAGCTGAGCATACGAAAACGCGTCTCCTTTCGCGATGGGGTCATTCGCTAACAAGAACGTGTGCTCAGGCGCTAAGCTAAAAGCATTTATTTTTTAGTTTTATATAAAATTTGTCGTTCAAATGTGACGTCATGTATCCATAGCAACGACAGCACACATGCGCACTGACATACCATGTATTTATTCTACCATGGAGCTACTTATTTTTTACATGGGGTTTCTAGAGCAGTACTCTCGTAGTCCTGTGACTGCGATACAGTTGAGTTGGTTTTAAGTCCAATCAATGTCCAGGGGATATCCGCGTTAACATGGCAGTTTTGAAAGTCAAACATGGGGTTTCTAGAGCTGGTTGCCTTGTAGACCTGTAGACCTGTCGATCGGGGTTCTAAGAGAATCTCAGAACTACTGATTTTTACATGGGACTTCTAAACCTGTAGTCCTGTAGTTCTGCGACTGCGATGTAGTCGAGTTGGTTTTAAGTCCAATCAATGTCCAGGAGATATCTGCGTTAACATGGCGGTTTTGAAAGACAAACATGGGGCTTCTAGCGCTGGTTGCCCTGTAGACCTGTTGATCGGGGTTCTAAGAGAATCTAAGAGCTAAGTATTTTTACATGGGACTTTTAAACCTGTAGTCCTGTAGTTCTGCGACTGCGATGCAGCCAACTTGGTTGTAAGTCCAAACAATGTCCAGGGAATATCTGCATTGACATGGCGGTTTTGACATTCAAACATGGGGCTTCTAGAACTAGTTGCCCTGTAGACCTGTTGACCAGGCTTCTAAGAGAATCTAACAGTTATTTATTTTAACATAGGGCTTTCTAGACCTGTAGTCTTGTAATCCTGTAGACCTGTAATACACACTTAGATGCTTTCCAATCCGAATTCTAGCCCGGTGAACCTATGCTGCACTCTTAAAAGCGCTAGTTTAATGATACACACTTGAACTGTGATGCAGGCGAGTTGGTTTTAAGTCCAATCAATGTCCACGGGATATCTGCTTTAACATGACGGTTTTGAAATCCAAACATGGGGCTTCTAGAATTGGTTGCTCTGTAGCCCTGTTGACCGGGCTTTTAAGAGCTACTGATTTTTACATGAGACTTCTAGAACTATAGCCCTGTAAATCTGTAAACCTGTAGTCCGGATGTAGACCTCTAAACTGGTAGACCTGTAGACCTGTAGACCTATTGACCGGGCTTCTAAAAGCGTCTAAGAGCTACTCATTTTTTTTAAACCACTGACCCACTGTAGCGTGATGTGATGTCTCTCTTAAGACTATTTATATAGTTTTTATTTCTGATCTTCACGAATTCTATTTGATAAAAAAACTCGCTACTGAACAGCAGTCCAAAGTTGGACAAGGAATTAGTGTTATAAAGAATTGTTTACGATTGCTAAGATGCTCGTCGGATATCAGCAGCTTAGCCTGCTTCTTTACACGTACACCATGCCTAAAGCACAAAAACCGAGATGTTTTATGAGATGTGGTATGGACAGCTACCACAGTAATGATAAAAATGTTGACTTCTTCAAAATTTCAAAAATCTTTTAAAAATTTTGTTGTTGGGGTTCATTTTAAGGCACACCATCTTCATAATCAACATCATGACCATGGACCATGGATGATTTTAATTGGAAATTCCTCTACGAGATATTGAAAGATTTCTAAAGATAGGAGGAAGGGTTGTTAAATATTTACTTTAAGATTACACAGTAGGTAAATATTATCTTAGTGATGCCGCGAGAGTTAAAAATAATTTCAAAAAAGCTCAAAATTAGATAAAAAGGGTAAAAATCAGCTATAATAATTTAATTAAAATATTTAACATTAAATTATTGGTTTAAATACAAATTTCCACAGTTAAATTACACAACAGGAAAATAGCCTGGGAAATTACTGAATAATCGATGCTCATTTTGTTTCTATTTGTTTACCAAAGCACACTTTTGTTTAGAAATAATTTTTTTCAAAAAGTTTGACATTTTTTTTAGTAAGTGTAGCTTTGAGGCATTCAAATGATTAAAATTTTAACACCAATGCGAATTTTAAGTTTAACGTCCATTTATTCTCTGCTTAGTGCTTATCTACTACAACTACCTACTATCAGCGACTATATCGTGTCAAACTGTAGCCAATGTTTGGGTTGTGCTGTTTCCTGCGTCTATGAACTGCTAAAGTTGTTTTGTGAGCTTTGACAGTTGTGGTAGTTGTATTAACAGTAAAAATAGTCGGAAAAGTTGTTTATTTGTAGACTTAGAGTGTGGTTTCTCCCATTTATGAAAATTGATTAGTAATAAAATTTTTTGGTTTTAAATCGAAAGGGTCAATTTGTAGGTATTTAAACGGTTATTTTCTAATAACGACTACTACTACATGCATAAAATCGTACAGGATATTACTGTACTTAATTGTATTTTATAATCAATAACCTATAATTACGGAGAGCCAGGAGTAAATCAGTGCAACATCAATAAATTTTTGCATTTACGATCAACTTTAATGCAACAATTTAAAAGCGTACATAATAATTATGTAAAATAAAAATAAAAATTTTATTTCAATGCAAAAACGTTTTCTAAATTCTAAAGACGTCGAGTAAAATAAATTTCAAATGGATTTTCTTTGTAATAATTTTAACTCTTTCTACGCTTTTCTTTACACTGGCTCTGGCGCTTTTTCCCCCTTATTCTTTGTTAATTACGTCATCTCTTATACATTATTCATTTCTCTTCCCATTAATTTTCGTTTTGTATTTCTCAACTAAAAACATTTCCAGAACACTCCCATTGTTATTAATTATGCAGTATCCGTTTTCAATTGGCTTTCTTATATACTTTGTGAGATATTACAAAATAATAGTAAATACAAACGATTTATTCAACCAAAAAAAAAACAAAAGAAAGTCGTCAATTTATTTTAGTCTCAATTATATCACAAAATGTAACATAATGGAAAACACTCGGAAAATTCTCATATTTTATTATTTAGTGCATTTATTGAAAATTCTTACTTTAGAGTTTTCAAAAATAGAAAAAATTACAGAGCAATTAAAATAGGTTTTTTCAAGCAATCGAAATAAAATTGTATCAAGAAGACTGTAATTTTTTTTTCTAACCACATTTTTTTAAATTCTCGAAATTATAGTGTGGTCAAATTGTGTGTGTGTGTGTGTGTGTGAATGTGCATTATATAAATAAAAAAGGTCGTGTCAATTTTCTTCTTTTTCTATTAGAAAAGGATAAAGAGGGAGCGAGTTAAACTCGCATATTCTCAAATCGTTTTATTAAACTTTAAAGAAACTTTAAGTTTGGTTAACTTCACGTAATTCCTCACAAATTTTGTCTTAAATAGCTCACACTACTTTCTTAATCTTTTTAAAAATTTAAATAAAAAAGTTTTTTACATTTTTTCCCCAGTTGATGTACTAAAAAGCTTTTAAAGTTGCACTAACTTGGAAGTTCGTAGGTCAATATTTCCGTTTTAACCTATAAACTTGGTACACAGACAAAATTATTTGAGGAAGGGTTTTATACTTTTTTACAACTTTTTTATTTTTTTTATTTTTTTCTGAATTTCTTTTTCTAAACGACGGCTTCTTCTGTTTACTCTTGAATAATTTATTTATTTGGTTTATTAACGAAGCTCTCGCCTTAATTACAGGACGGCTTGGACGTCTGAAACAAAAGAATAAGTACATTATATCATTTTCATGAATTTTCTTCCTAATGAAGGGATTACCACTCCCTTAGGGGAAATACATTTTTTGTTTTATTAGAGCTTATGTATTTCTTTGATGCCCCTTTTCTTTTCATTATAAGAGAATGTCATTGCAAGTTGAAAGAAAATAAAACCTGCATTGTAAAAGCTAAAAATAAATTGGGGTTGTCGTTTAAAAAAATTAAATTATTATCATTTGAAAACTATCGAAAGTTACAAAGCTCTATGTATTCTTGAAATAATAATAGAATGAAGTAGGCTATGGTTTTGGCTAGCTATGTGCCTAATTTCGTTTTTTAAATTCCCAAAAATAAAGTTGATGTGATATTTTAAAATGATGTTGGTATTTTTTGAAAAACTAGATAAACTTGGCAACGCGGCACTCTAATTTTAAAAATTGTTTTTTGGGACGAATTTCATGACGTTAAAGAAAATTGGTGTTTCATTTAAGAATTTTCTTTTGCTAAGCTTTTTATTAGGGCTGGGCAAAGTATCGATACTTATTCGAAGTATCGATACCTTAGATGGTATCGAATACCGATACCGAGGGTCGAAAGTATCGAAGTATCGAAAGTATCGAAAGTATCGAAAGTATCGAAAGTATCGAAAGTATCGAAAGTATCGAAAGTATCGAGGTATCGAAAGTATCGAGGTATCGAAAGTATCGAGGTATCGAAAGTATCGAGGTATCGAAAGTATCGAAAGTATCGAGGTATCGAAAGTATCGAGGTATCGAAAGTATCGAGGTATCGAAAGTATCGAAAGTATCGAAAGTATCGAGGTATCGAAAGTATCGAGGTATCGAAAGTATCGAGGTATCGAAAGTATCGAGGTATCGAAAGTATCGAGGTACCTACTGGAGTTGAAGAAAATATTTTTACAGGTTTTCCAGGGGGAATCTTTGCCCCTGTATGTAACGATAACACCACATACACCGTTACAATTTAGCTTTATATTACGAAGCACCAACAAAGATAGTTGCTACACTACTTATCACATTGCGTGTTTTTGCGTACTTAGCCGAGTTTTTACCTCGATACTTTCGATACCTCGATACTTTCGATACCTCGATACTTTCGATACTTTCGATACCTCGATACTTTCGATACCTCGATACTTTCGATACCTCGATACTTTCGATACCTCGATACTTTCGATACCTCGATACTTTCGATACTTTCGATACCTCGATACTTTCGATACCTCGATACTTTCGATACCTCGATACTTTCGATACTTCGATACTTTAGATATCTCGATACTTTCGATACTTTCGATACTTTCGATACTTTCGATACTTTCGATACTTTCGATACCTCGATACCTCGATAAGTATCGAGGTATCGAAAGTATCGAGGTACCTACTGGAGTTGAAGAAAATATTTTTACAGGTTTTCCAGGGGGAATCTTTGCCCCTGTATGTAACGATAACACCACATACACCGTTACAATTTAGCTTTATATTACGAAGCACCAACAAAGATAGTTGCTACACTACTTATCACATTGCGTGTTTTTGCGTACTTAGCCGAGTTTTTACCTCGATACTTTCGATACCTCGATACTTTCGATATCTCGATACTTTCGATACTTTCGATACCTCGATACTTTCGATACCTCGATACTTTCGATACCTCGATACTTTCGATACTTTCGATACCTCGATACTTTCGATACCTCGATACTTTCGATACCTCGATACTTTCGATACTTTCGATACCTCGATACTTTCGATACCTCGATACTTTCGATACCTCGATACTTTCGATACTTTCGATACCTCGATACTTTCGATACCTCGATACTTTCGATACCTCGATACTTTCGATACCTCGATACTTTCGATACCTCGATACTTTCGATACTTTCGATACTTTCGATACCTCGATACTTTCGATACCTCGATACTTTCGATACCTCGATACTTTCGATACTTCGATACTTTAGATATCTCGATACTTTCGATACTTTCGATACCTCGATACTTTCGATACCTCGATACTTTCGATACCTCGATACTTTCGATACCTCGATACTTTCGATACTTTCGATACCTCGATACTTTCGATACCTCGATACTTTCGATACCTCGATACTTTCGATACCTCGATACTTTCGATACCTCGATACTTTCGATACCTCGATACTTTCGATACCTCGATACTTTCGATACCTCGATACTTTCGATACTTTCGATACTTTCGATACTTTCGATACCTCGATACTTTCGATACCTCGATACTTTCGATACTTCGATACTTTTGAATAGTATCGATACCGTCGTGGTATCGATTCTTGATACTCGATTCGAGGTATCGCCCAGCCCTACTTTTAATATAAAAATCTACACACGTATATTTGAAAATTTACTTTTAAATTTATTATTTATTTTTACAGTTCTATAATGACCTTGAAATGAATCATCACTAGTATAGATCAATTTTTGAATTAAAACTGCCGTGATGCATTAACGAATTATCCTGTTACCATCAATTATAATATCTATATTTATTATCAGTTATCATCATCATCATCCTTTTTTCATCTCAAATGAAAACATTGTTTTAGAATCGCTCTCGAAATCATAAACAAAAATCAATAAATGTCAGATGATGATAATTATGTAAATGATGATGATTGATGATGATGATGATGTGCATATGATTTTGATTTGAAGTATTTGATTTTATTGAAATGATTTTGTTTACCTACTATATTTTTTATAAGTGCCAATTTATCATAATACCGGCTCGAAGGACCAATATTTCGCAATATCATCTAAATGATTATAAATCATCAAAAACGATTGTGTAACCTCACTTTCTCCAAGACCGGTAGTTGTTTAAACTCAACCTGTCGTCTTTTAACGAATTATTCTGCTACCATAAGTTGTAATGTTCATTAAGTATCAGTTATCATAATCTTATCATCTAGTGAAATGCATTTGAAATTGTTAGTCTTCCAAAAAAGCCAATGAATGTGATTTGATGACGATTAATTACTCCATTATCGTGATTTTATTGAAATTTTGTATACTATATTTATTGTGCCGATTTTAGTGCCAATTTATCATAAATCCGGCTCGAAGGACCAATGTTTCGCAATATCATCATCTAAATGATTATAAATAATCAAAAACGATTGTGTGAATAATGAATAATTATAACATTGTCTTCGATCACTAATTTGTTTTAACTCAAACTGTCGTGTTTTAACGAATTATTCTGCTACCATAAGTTGTAATATTCAGATTTTCAGTTATCATCTTATCATCTCGTAAAAGCGTTTTTTAGGAACGAGCTTGGAATCGTTATAGTTTCCGAACGTAAAGATCAATCGATATCACGATTTCACGATTAATCACTTATTTCGAATTTAATGAAATGATTTGTCCCCATTTTGTTTATATTCGGCTCGCAGGACTACGCAATATCATTATTGTAAATCATCATAAATCATCAATAATTATTGTGTGAACTAACACTCTCCAAGATCGGTGGTTATTTGAACTCAACCTGCCAACTTTTAACTAATTATGCTTTTAACGAATTAAGTTATAATGTTTATTATTATCAGTTATTATCATCTTATCATCTATTGAAATGCATTTGAAATTGTTAGTTTTTAGAAAAAAACAATGAATATGATTTAATGACGATAACTCAATGTCTTGATTTAATTGAAATTTTGTGTAGGTACTATATTTTTTGAATATGCCGATTTATCATAAATCCGACTCGAAGGACCAATGTTTTGCAATATCATCATCTAAAAATGTTTATAAATCATCAAAAATGATTGTGTAAATTATTAACACTGTCCTCTATTACTAATTTGTTTCAACTCAAATTGTCGTGCTTCAACGATGTGTACTTAGTGCTACCGAAAGTTGTAATATTTAGATTTTCACTTATCATCATCTTATCATCTCGTGAAAGCATTTTTTTTAGAAACGAGGTTGGAATCGTTAATTCCGAACGGAAAGATCAATCGCTCTCACGATTTCGGATTAATCACTTATTGTGATTTTAATGATTTGTCAATCAAATTTTTCTTATATTAGGCTCGGAGGACCAAGCAATATCATTACTGTAAATTATCATGAATTAGCAATAATATGATTGCGTGATCTAACACTCTCCAAGATCCAGTAGTTGTTTGAAGTCAAAACTACCGTGTTTTAAAGAATTATCTTGCTACTATCAGTTGTAATGTTTATTTATTATCAGTTACCATCATCTTATCATCTTGTTGAATGCACTTGAAATCAATAGTTTTCAAAAAGAAAACTAATTACAATGATTTGATGACAATTATTCATTTATTTTGCTTTTAATAAATTAGTTTTGTGTACTTTTGTGTCGATTTATCATAAATCATGCTCGAAGGACCAATGTTTCGCCAAATAATCATCGGAAATTATGATAAATCATTAATAGTGATTCGTTCTGTATGATTCTACAGTTTATCTTTTAACATCAAAAGACTGCATTTAGGTGCCAATTTATAAGCTAAATTCAACTCGAAGAAGGACCAACGTTTCTAATATTATACCACATATTGTCCTAACTAATATTACGTAAAGAAGAATTGGAGTCCTAACTTTGTTAGCGTTTGCGTCCTTCGTCTATATTATTTATTATTCTTTGGAAATAGTAAATAAAATTTAATTTGAGACGACAACGTAATATTATAAACATAGTTTTAAATTAATTTAAAACAAATATTGTTGATGTGTATTTCAATTTAATTATTATAAAGAGATATAAATTAAAAAAGTTTTATAAATTATTATATGTGTGATACATTTATTCATAATTTCTTTATACACAATAAAAGGAGATGTAATTCACTACGTGTCTTCTTCCCTTTTCCGGTCTTTTACGCGTATAATTTCGTAAGGTTGGCATAACTGCGGCAATGGAACAATAACCACATATCCGCAACAATAGAGGTAGAGCGTAGCTTTACTAATATTTAATTGCTTATATACACCCCCTAAATGTAACTTTTTTTTTCTTCCTCGACAACACTATTTTAACTTAATTTAATATTTTGTGTGTACGTATTTCTTATACTTAAAATATCCCACTCGTTATCATCATCATCGATATTCTGTCAAGAACGTAACGAAAAAGAGGGTGGTCTTTAAAAAAGAAATAGAAGGAAGGGGAATTAAAAAGGGATGCTTATTATTCTCCAGACAAATAAGAAGAGTGAGCGCTACCCCTCTTTTCAATTTTTTCTTCTCTCTCTTAAAGTTTGTTCGTTCTTTTCTACACACAAATGGGGAAAATCTTAAACTTTACTTATTAAAAACTTGTCGCTAATTTAAAAATTTTCTCTTTGCAGATTTTGCAACCCTCACCGGACTAGAAGTGGCCGAAGAGTTATTTTAATGAGGTGAATTTGTTTAATTTTTTGGAATAAAATTATTCAAATTTTACCTTAAAATATATAGGGAAATGTGAAAAGAAGGCAAAACGGGTGACAAATTAAGACACAGACATTTTGAAGCGTCTTAATCTTAATTCTAAGATAAATTAGTTAGTAAAATACTTTCATTAATCTAGATCAACTTATCTAAAACTCAACTAAGACGCCATTTCAATTAACAATTTGCTTTTACGCCTAGGAAAAAATTGTTTTTTTTAATTAAAATTAAAATCAAAAAAAAGTAAAAATTTTTGAATGCCAGGAATAAATTTAAATTTAAATTATAAATGTTGCTATTTAGTTTGAAATTACATAACATTTTTTATAATGATGACATTTTATTGATTTAAATTTATATATTTATTGTACCAGGGTTGCTCAAAAGTTTGCAATAAAATTAACATTAATTGAGGTCAAAAAGAGAACAACAGAGATTTTGAAATGATTGGCTGATCATTTCATAATGCAGTGCTTTTTGATCAGAGAAAGATTAAATCAGAGTTGCGTGTAGGGGGAATCCCCTCATGTATGTATGAAGTGTTCCACGGAACGTGGGTCAAGATGGATATTTTGCGTATTGGTAGAAATGAAGAGGTTTAACTGAGTAAAGTGAATGTTTTTGTACTAAATAAAACAATTGATTTGTTGAATATCATAGCTTTCATGATTCTGTATTTATACAGGGTGTTTCGCAGAAACCATTAGTTAGACGTTTAGGAGCTCGGAATAGTGCGATTGAAAACTTAAATTACCACATGATGGCTACCGATCTATTCATTAAAAATAATTTTAAAACCACATCACTTTCGGTTAAACCGGAAGTAACACTAACTTTTATATTTTAAACAGAATACTATATTTTTATTACATTCCTGGAATCTATAAAAAAATATAAATCAAACTTTAGGACATGTTTCTCTTATATCCCTTTCTGTAGCTTTGATGTTACGATTTTTCTCTAATAATTTACAGCGTGTTTAAAAAGTGATGACTTTTAGAGGAAATTTCAAAACTAAAAACCTGTTTAATTTTAAATGGAACATCCTGTATTTTTTGACCAATTTTTTCCTAAAAATAAATCAGTAATTTTCAGATATTTTTCTAACGACCTTAGACCAAACTATGGTGTTACAATTATTCTCTAATAGTTTACAGCGTGTTCAAAAAGTGCTGATTTTTAGAGGAAATTTCAAAACTAAAAACAGTCTAATTTTAAATGGAACGTTCTGTATTTTTTGACTAATTTTTTTCAAAAAATGAACCAATAATTTTCAAATATTTTTCTAAGGACCTTAGACTAAACTTTGATGTTACAATTATTCTCTAATAGTTTACAGCGTGTTCAAAAAGCGCTGATTTTTAGAGGAAATTTTAAAACTAAAAACAGTTTAATTTTAAATGGAACGTCCTGTATTTTTTGACCAATTTTTTCCTAAAAATAAACCAGTAATTTTCAAATATTTTTCTAAGGACCTTAGACTAAACTTTGATGTTACAATCATTCTCTAATAGTTTACAGCGTGTTCAAAAAGCGCTGATTTTTAGAGGAAATTTTAAAACTAAAAACAGTTTAATTTTAAATGGAACGTCCTGTATTTTTTGACCAATTTTTTCCTAAAAATAAACCAGTAATTTTCAGATATTTTTCTAAGGACCCTATACTAAACTTTGATGTTAATTATTCTCTAATAGTTTACAGCGTGTTAAAAAGTGCTGATTTTTAGAGGAAATTTCAAAACTAAAAACAGTTTAATTTTAAATGGAACGTCCTGTATTTTTTACCAATTTTTTTCTAAAAATAAACCAGTAATTTTCAAATATTTTTCTAAGGACCTTAGACTAAACTTTGATGTTACAATTATTCTCTAATAGTTTACAGAGTGTTCAAAAAGCGCTGATTTTTAGAGGAAATTTTAAAACTAAAAACAGTTTAATTTTAAATGGAACGTCCTGTATTTTTTGACCAATTTTTTTTAAAAATAAACCAGTAATTTTCAAATATTTTTCTAAGGACCTTAGACTAAACTTTGATGTTACAATTATTCTCTAATAGTTTACAGCGTGTTCAAAAAGTGCTGATTTTTAGAGGAAATTTCAAAACTAAAAACAGTTTAATTTTAAATGGAACGTCCTGTATTTTTTGACCAATTTTTTTCTAAAAATAAACCAGTAATTTTCAAATATTATTCTAAGGACCTTAGACTAAACTTTGATGTAACAATTATTCTCTAATAGTTTACAGCGTGTTCAAAAAGTGCTGATTTTTAGAGGAAATTTCAAAACTAAAAATAGTTTAATTTTAAATGGAACGTCCTGTATCTTTTGACCAATTTTTTTCTAAAAATAAACCAGTAATTTTCAAATATTTTTCTAAGAACCTTAGACTAAACTTTGATGTTACAATTATTCTCTAATAGTTTACAGCGTGTTCAAAAAGTGCTGATTTTTAGAGGAAATTTCAAAACTAAAAACAGTTTAATTTTAAATGGAACGTCCTGTATTTTTCGACCAATTTTTTCCTAAAAATAAACCAGTAATCTTCAAATATTTTTCTAAGGACCTTAGACTAAACTTTGATGTTACAATTATTCTCTAATAGTTTACAGAGTGTTCAAAAAGTGCTGATTTTTAGAGGAAATTTCAAAACTAAAAAAGTTTAATTTTAAATGGAACGTCCTGTATTTTTTGACTATTTTTTTGTCTAAAAATTAACCTCTAAATTTTATTGCACTTTTGCAGCCAACCCTGTATGTTAAATTTATTATTTTATCAAAATTTTTCTATGTAAAAAACAAAATTTATTTTTGGAATCGTTAATCAAAATAATCGTCGAATTAGAGCATTCAAGTCTTTGCCACATGTTAGTAAATTATTAAGATCAATATGTTGTCAACAGATTTTCATTTTCACAAAGAATAAGTAAATTTTAGATTATAAAAGGGTTGAAAAAGATTTAGGTCATACAAAATTTTATAATTTAACATAATTATACCTTAGCTATTTATTTTGTTTAATTTTGTTAAGGATGTATAATTTTTGATTTTTTAAAGGAAATATTTTTTTTTGTTAATTATTATGAGAGGGTTTTGTTGAAATTTTTTTTTTTAAATTATAGAGTTAAACATGCTACACTATTGATTATTTAATTAATAAATATTACTAAACGATTGTCTTTTATTTACACATGAAGGGGAGAATTTTTCCTTCGTTTTAATTAGTTTCCAACTTTCAACGTGCAGCGTTGTATCATTAATTTCTTAATTACTTAATCGTAACGACGCCTGTCTTTTGGTTTGATCTCCTGGCCGTCTATCTGCTTATACGTACCTGCTGTCTGCTGATTATCTGCCTGTGCGTCTACTTGCAGGCAAAAGGCCAAAGTAATTAATTAACTAATCTAAGCATCGATTAATCGAAAATTACAATTATTTGAAATTTCAAAATCGAAGAATCGAATAATAAAAATATCGAATAATCGAATAATAATGTTCTTTGACTCATCAAAGAATCACTTAATCAGAAATCGGATTATTTGAATTTTAGAAATCAAAGAATCGAATAATCAAAAAATCTGTGAATCGAAGAAACAAAAAATCGAATAATTAAACAATCGAATAATCAAATACTTAAACAAATAATCAAAGAATCGAATAATCGAAGAATCGATCCGTCGCGATTCATGATCACTGATCACTGTGGTGATTAGATCTTGATCAAAGTTAGGGGAGGAGGCTCAGGATAACTTTTTTAATTGGCCGTTATGAGCTTTTTACCGCTTATTTAAAAAATGAAGTTCAAAAAAATTAGTTTTGTTATTGGATCCAGTTTAAAGTAATTGTAATTTGGATCACCATTTAACTTAAACGTAAAATGTGGTTTCCGTAAAAGAAAAACCGAAACTCTAACATTGCGGTTAAATTAAATTGTAACTAAATTGTCGACGAAATTTTATAAAACGAAACAATTTTCACAAGAAAATTATTATTTTCTTCATTTCACCACTTTCACTTCGTTTTGAAAAAATTCTTTAAAAATTTTTTGTTTCCTAACCTCAATCATTAACGAAAATTATTATTACTTAGTATTATGTAACTTAGATTTCCTTCGAGTTATGAAAATCAAACATCAATATTATTAATGACGAAATTTCATCCATGAAAACGATTAAGCAAATCTGTCCTAATACCAATGCAACTGTAAGTTAATGTAAAAGCAGGTAAAAGCTCGATCGAGCGTACAAACAATCAGAGAGTTGTTTGCTGGTTGTGAAATTGGCTATTAATTTTTACTTCCCTATATGTATTTAAATCTGTGAAATTGTTTCTCTTAATTTTTCATTAAAATTTTATTCATAAAATTAACAAACAGTTATTTTCTAAGCTTTTTATTACTAATTAGTTTATTGCGTATTAGATACGTAACCTACGATTTATCTATTAATTTTTAATTATTTTTTTCCAAGACGTAAAATTGACATTTTCATCAACATTTTGATTTTTTTACTATTACAATCACTTTACGGTCTAAAGACCGTAATATGCTATTTTACAGTCTTTAATTATTATGCTTATACGCAAGCGCTATCTATTGACATTTATGAGAAGTTTTTATTCAAAATAGGTAGGTAACTATTTTATCTGACGTCTATAAATATTTACTCTTATTACATTATGTGTAGGTATTTATAATCTCACTTAAATTAATGAGGTTTTTGTTTTTGATAACCTAAAAAATCCTGGCGAGTATGCAACCAAACTTACACGGACCAAACATTAATGAACACACTGTATTTATTATTTAATGCATCTGTAGAATTTTAATGAATTCAAGAAAGGTAAGAGGGGCATTTCGAGGTCTAGATACAGTATAATAGGTCGTCTCAATCATTCTCAAAGACTCTATTGATTTAGTAGATCGCTCGTGGACTCGTGGTTCTTCGAAATTAGGAAAAAAATTTAAAACAATTTTCTATTTTTCCGTGTAAAGAACATTTTATTGTGTTTATAATTCATCAATTTATAAATAAAATAAATCATTATAAAAGATTTGACAAAAGTTTGTTACATGAAGTTGAAAACTAACGTCAAGTAATGCATGTATTGTGTTGGTTGGCGTTGTTAAATACCATTAAACAAATATGAGACAGTAATGTACTAAATCACACACAAACATAAACCACGTTAAATTATTAAAACGCACAAAAAGGTGAGGTATTTACCTTTATTGTCAAACTACATCAGATTTAAGAATCAATTAAAAAGTTTGGGAGTATAAAATGTAGTTGGAGTTGGCTCTGCTTTTGTTTTTTATTGGTGGAAACAAATTTTTTTAAAAATTTTAATTTTTGAAAAAAATATTTTTATGTCTAGACGTAAGTCGTAACTATGACATGGCAGGCATCTGAAAGGCTAGTCCGTTCAATACTTCTTCTTTACCTTATTTCCTCACCCTCACCGCATCTTTCAGCTCCATCCCCTCTTAAAAATATCTTAATCTATTCTTATACAGTAACATTTTTCCATCAATAAAAGATACTTTTTGCAAACCCCACCTTTCCCCTCTCATTCCCCCACCCCTCCTACTGACATCTCTCATTTTAAAACTTAATAAATTTAAAGTTATAAATTACACGTTAAAATAATTACAAATCCAAACTGGCAAACTCCCCAAGTGAATTGCTTTAAGAATAAGACAAAGTGTACGACACGTTTTCGTTTTGCATCCAAATAGAAATAAATGAAAATAAATAGTGCAACATTTAATACAAAATTATTAATGATGCTATATTTCTAAGTACAATTTCTATCCTGGCATATCTCAATTATCAAGTATGTCTACGTAAACCGAGACCGTCCTTTTAATATTTAGGAATATCTCTTTTGGAAACAGGGGTCCAAAACAATAACGTAGAATGTCTAACTAGAAAACGAAACTAAATGATAAATTTTAGTCCATATTTTGAATGTATTTCGTAAAACAGAAGGTGGAGTAACAATAGACTTGTATTTATTTGATAAATTGCTGTATTTCTCTTATTATTTTCATCCTCCTATTCGACAATTTCAAAAAATATTTATTTTCCAAAAATTTTCTTTCAACCGACATTTCAACAAAGACGAAAGGTTCAACCTCAACAATTATCGCACGTTAATTGTTAAAGTTAACCCCAAGTTTTTTGTTTAAAAAAATAAATAATTAAAGTGTCCGAAAACAACTGAACAAAACTGAAAGGAACTCGCAAACACACACACACACGCACATTATATGCGAGCGAGTATATTTGCAAATGCGACCTGCATGAATTAGAACATAATAAACCGTCTACAGCCTATTCAAGAAACTTTTCGGGGAGTTACATGCAAGGCCCGCTCAAGTTTACATTTTGCTTCAACCTACGTTTAGATCAAGAGAGTACGTAAGTTTCTACAAATCAATTAAACTCGTGCGATTAATAAATTAAATTAAGATTAAGTTACTTTTTCGATAGAAAGTGATGTAAAATGTTACCATGACAACAAAAATAAATTATTTAATTTTATTCCAAAAAGTGAACGCATACTACATCTATACTATTCTACCACTACTAAAAGTGGTAAACATCCACGCTATGACAGAAATTGTGACATACACTAATTCCATTAAAATACAGTGAAAGTCGGATATAACGACGGCGAAGGGACCGACTAAAAAGGGTCGTTATACCCGGTCGTCGTTATATCAAGACTTACCCATTTTTATTATTCTCTTGATTAATAAAGTACCATGAAATAGACATAACATTTCTTTTTCTCGACGTCATTTTTCCCGTCCGCGCCGGATGATTTCCAGATAATTATTTGCAGCCGTAGATTGCAAATATCGCCAGGTGAGTTCGAAAACCACCTGCTAGTCTTAAAATTACCCCGCCACGTCGTTATACCCGGCCTGCCAAACCAAAAATTTTCGCTTTTTGCGGACGTAAAAAGCGACTTCGTCGCTATAGCCGGTCTGCCGGCGTCGCTATATCCAGATTTTTTTGCATTGAGTTGAATACAAGTCCAACCAAACTTTCAAATCCCCGGCGCAATATGCGACTTGTTGTTATAAGCGACGTCGTTATTCGCGACTTTCACTGTACATATACACATAGCCAAGTCGCATTGAAAAGTAAGCCATCTACAACAACATTAGTTCTCTAATTTCTGACGTTTGTCGTTAATTTGTGTTACTAGATTCCTATATGACTAAGCAAAACTTTTAAGCCAGTCCCACATTGTATTTATTTCATAAATATTTCTTAAATATTATCATAAAATTTTTTATAAAAATTTGTCGTTATGTTGGTATACCACACTGTCATAATTTGCTAAAAAAAATTTACGGAATGTAGAATGTGTTGCATAAGCTGCAGAACTTCCAAGGTCCAAGAAATACATTTAAATACGAAACATTTGCCACCAGAAAACAAAGCAAGGCACACTCTCGCATCAAAAACCAATAAAATTCGTTCTTTCGTCAACAAATTTAGAACCGTCTGTATTTATGTGACGTCACGTCAAAATATTTACGTGACGTCGCATAATCTCATAAATACAGTTTTTATAAAAACTTCGTAAATAAAGTCCAACACACTGTCAAAATGGTCAAAACCATTTTTATGAATATTTTTGTCAAAATATTTTGTGCTTTTTTTACAGTGTGAATTCGCTTTTATACCAACACAAGTCTACTCCAATCACTCTTTTAATATTTGACTTAATATTTTGGTAATCCGGATCAGGGCCGTAGCCAGGAGTACGCCAGGCCGAGCCTGCCCTAGAAAATTTTAAGCCTATTTTAGCCAGAGTTTGCTAAGAATTTCGCAATTATTATTATACAATGATAAGTTCCTAATTGGTGCCGAAAAAGAAAACATTGATTTAGAAAAAGTCAAGTTTTTGCAAACCTTGTGCAAAAATTTCCATCCTCAGAAGAGATTACAGTGGTCAACAGATTTATACAAAACCAGAAGAGAGAAAACCTTGATTTTAGCTTTCGGTCTCCCTTGAATGTTTTGAGCCTGCCCTGATAACACAGTCTGGCTAGAGTCCTGATCCGGATCCATTAAACCATATGTATCCGGATTAACGTAGCAAACAAGCAGACGATACTCTTGCCTTTTCCTACACGTATTGGTATTTGAAAGTGATAACAACGCATATCTCATACTCTGTTAATATTTGACTTAAGATTATGGTAATCCGGATTCATTAAATCATAGGAATCCGGATTAGCGTGACAAAAAGGGCAGATACACTCTTCTTAAAGCTAATTCACAGAACGTACGCGATTTCTTAGCTTCTTCCCTGCATATACTGGTGTTTGAGAGTGAAAGCAGCGTAATATGTCCCATACTCTTTTAATACTTGAGTTAAAATTTTGGTAATCCGGATCCATTAAATCATATGCATCTGGATTAGCTTGATAAAATAAGCAGATAACCTCTCCTTTTATGGCGTCTTATTCACAGAACGTTGGCGATTTCCTTGCATGTTCTCTGTATGCATTGGTGTTTGAAGGTGACAACAACGTAATATGTCCCATACTCTTTTAATATTTGACTGAAACTTTTGGTAATCCGGATCCATTAAATCATATGCATCTGGATTAACGTTGCAAACAAGCAGGACATTTTGTTGCCTTTTCGTCCATGTATTGCTGTTTGAGAGTGACAGCAACATATATGTCTTATACTCTTTTAATATTTGACTTAAGATTACGGTAATCCGGATTCCGAAAATCATAGGCATCCGGATTAGCTTGATAAAAAAAACAGATACGCTCTCCTTATGCCGTCTTATTCACAGAACGTTGGCGATTTCATTGCCTGTTCTCTGCATGCATTGGTGTTTGAAGGTGACAACAACGTAATATGTCCCATACTCTTTTAATATTTGACTGAAACTTTTGGTAATCCGGTTTCATTAAATCATATGCCTCCGGATTAGCGTGGCAAACAAGCAGGAGATTTCTTTGTCTTTTCCTGCATGTGTTAGTGTTTGAGGGTAACAACAACGTATGTTAGATACTCTTTTAATATTTAACTTAAGATTACTTTAATCCGGATGCATTAATTCATAGGCGTCCCGATTACCGTGATAAAAACAGCAGGTACACTTCTTAAAGCGTCTTATTTACAGTTCGTTGGCGATTTCCTTGCCTCTTCCCTGCATGTATAAGTGTTTGAGAGTGACAACAACGTATGTACCATTCGACTTCAGATTAAGGTAATTCGGACCCATTAAATCATAGGCATACGGATTAGCGCGACAGTAAAGAGAAATACTCTTCTTAAAGCGTCTTATTCACAGAACGTTGGCGATTTTTTTGTCTCTTCCATGCTTTAATTGGTGTTTGAGCGCGACAACGACGTATGTCGTTGTCGCTCTGTTTAACTTGGAATCTTAAGCACTATTGGGTTTGAGTAGCCTTACTCTCAGGGGGTTACCATTGCCTTCACAAAGTTTTTTGAACTTAATTTGATAAAACAACCTCTTAGTGAAACCTATTGTGCTAAGTGCCTCTTTCCAGCAGCTTCCTTCTCAACATTTGGAACAACCGAAAGATACTATTGTAGTTTGAACCGTTGAACGGTTGCTAATACTGGCGATGTTCGACTCAGTATTACACCCTAACTAAAAAAAATTTATTTGCGCTGGCGCATTAGGGCAATGATTTAAGCACCACGATTCTTTAGTTAATCCGCTTCATTACATCTTCTGCAGTTTTTGGGTTGTCAAGCAACATCCATCCTGTAAATAGTGTAAATGATTATTTAATGAACAATGTCCAGTGACAGTGCCAAGCTATGATGCGATGCGAAGAGGAAAACTAATGGAAAATGGAACGCTACAATGTGAGATGTGGTGACATTGATGATTCAGAATGATCCCTAATATTAATTTGTCACTACCTATTCGGCTGATTCAAATCAAACAGAACCATCTACGTCTATTAGATTTTTTTCCAATTTTGAAACAAAATTTCTTGAAACTTCAACACGGAAGAATAAATTTTAAAAATATCCACTTCATTTCATAAATAATTCTAACGTAAGGGAAATTTTCTTCGTTTGATTCAAAAAGCAGTAAAGGAAATTTAAAATTAAATTGGTTCTGAAACTTTATTTCTTTCACAATACGAAATTTGAGTTATTAAAATTTAATTGAAAGAAAATTCAAGTCACACAAATTTTCTCTTATCGTACCTACTTTATATTCCCAATTTTTTTTCCAATAATGAACAAATCCGTTTATTTTTTTAAACTACATAATTAGAGACCTTTAATAGAGAGCTCTATTAAAAAATTACTGTGATATGAAAGAGTAGGTTCCTTGAAGGAACATTTTCTCCTTAGGGGATCTTAGAAAAGCTTTTAGTGCCTTTCAAAGCTCTTTAAAGTTCTTTTATCCGCTAGAGAGCCTTTAAGGTTTTGTGGCACCTTATAAAAGTGCATTAATCAATGCTTTAAGCCGTATTGCATTTTGCAAAATCTCTACAGTTTTGTGTGCTATCGCAGATCCTTATAGGCTCCTCCTTACCTTTATACACGAGCCCATGTTATCATTGGATCTTATCTTGCCTTTTAGAATTTAAAGCGGAAAAACCATCTGGTAATTATTCTCACGAGCACAAAAGACCAAACGACACAACGCGAATGAAAGAGTCGAACTGGCCAGGTCATCAGCAAATCCTCAATTCTCGACGAGGCCAAACGTTTTTGGGGTGAAACTTTTATGTAAATGTAAGTAAGTTCATCATTTATCAATAAACCTAACCTAACATTATCTACTCTAACCTAACCTAACGTAACCTTCTCTAGCCTAACGCAACCAAAACTATTGATCTTTATAGAGAGTTGGGGTGCAGCGCTCAAATTTTATCTGTTGCCCACGGGATCAAATGAAGCCAGTCCGATCCTGTAGAAAATTTATCTCAAAGCTTATTGTGCTTTTCAGAGCCTACATTAAATTCTAAACTGCTATGGGACATCTTTAAAGCTTGATTTTAAATAAAGCCGAAGTCGTTTCTGGGCTTTCATCAAGATTTGAATCATTACAAGTCTTAATTAGGTTGTAGAACTATCATGTTGGAAATTTGTTTGTTTAAACTTCTTACGAGTTGACGAGTGTCTTCAGTGCTAAAACTTTTACTAAAAGCCTTGGACCTTTCAAAGCTCCATTATCTTATTTTCTGGAACCTTTAGACGTTAGAGAGCTCCCTAAAGCCTTAATAGCCCATGCAAGTAGCCTTTAAACACAATTATGATCTTTTAACATCTTCATGGACTTTATCCAATTTTCTATAGCATTTAGGAAGGCCATAGAAAACCTCTAGAGCATGTGAGTAGTTTTTAGAGGTTATATGAACTTTTAGCTTTCTCTTGGGTCTTATCTTATTTTCTAGAGCCTCTCAGTAAGACATAGAAGAAAGAGCTCCCTAAAGCATCTAAAGGCTAATGTAAGAAATTGGCAGACATTGTTATTAGCTTTAAATGTTCTCTGGGCCGTATTTTATTTTCTAGAACCTTCAGACGTTAGAGAGCTCTCTAGAACCTCTAGAGATTCATGTATGAAATCATCAGACATAATTATGAGCTTTCAACATTTTCATGGACCTTATTTTATTTTCTAGAGACCTCAGGCAGGCTGTAGAAAACTCTCTAGAGTATGTAAAAGTCCACGTGAGAAGCTTTTAGACTTTATATGAGCTTTTAACTTTCTTTTGGGCTTTATCTTATTTTCTAGAGCCTTCAGGCCTTATAAAGCTCTTGTGGTAAATTTTTATACATTTTTAAACTTAAAACTATCTCTCAGGGTGTATTTTCTCTTTTAGAGCCCATTTATAGTTTTATAGAATCCTTACATCCGCACACAAAGCATTCGAGTGATCTTTGGTAGTTATACATAAGCTTATAGAGTTGATCGTTGAAGCCATTTTGTGTCAGTGGAAAACTATTTTAAGTTTTCTTTTAGTAATTAATTTAAAAAAATATATTGGTGGTACTGTCGAGCCTTTAAGACTCTATATTGGATGGCTAGTCCATTTTTGACTTTCTAATGCCAGGTTGCATAGAAGAGAATTATGTTTTAATTCGAGATTAGATTTATTATTTTTTGATATGGCAACGTTACTCAAGCCATCGTTACTACACTCCATCGATCTGTAGGGCAGAGACTTAGGCTGCAGATTATCTTGTAATGGGCCAAGACATAATTTGCTACTATTGACCTTGGCTACACACAAACTGCCACCTGCAGTTTTATAACCTCGAAATTAGCTTAAATTATTTATTTAAAGAAGAATCTGTAAGAGAATAAGGCTTGTTAGGTGCCTTTACCATTTGAGCTTCACGACGAAACCTTTGCAAAACGTTCAAATTTACATTAAAGTTAGTTTATTAAGCTACACTCTGTATAAAAGTTAATAAAGTGTTAATTCCTCAACTTTGTAACTTAAGTAACATTTTCTTAATACTAATTAATTTTTTATAAGTATGTAATTGCTGGAGTTGTTAAATTATGCATTAAATATATTTCATGGAAACACTGCTTGGATTAGAGGTTTTAAAATCTTGAGTTTGCGGAATTAACCAAAGTTTTAACCTAATCCAAGGAACACTCCATATAAGAATGGATTAACATATACAAACATGAAGCTTTAAAACTAGATTTTCTTTACAACTAATGTATGTAAATTTTGTAATATACTTATTTGAAATAAAAAGTTTTTTTTAATAAATAATTTTTTTCTCAAAAATTAAGGTTAATAGTCCAGTGCAGGTAGGAAGTTTTACATTAAAATAACCTAAAGCTAAAACATTCGCTATTGTTTAGTTTTTATTATTATACTAAAAGCTCCCATTCTTTCGAGGGGAGAAGCCACTCTAAAATCGGGTTTGAGTCTCCAAAATTACACTTTTTTTATATTTTTGCGATTATCTCGAAAACTATGCAGAAAACAAAAAAAATTTAAGAGTCGCAAATTGAAGAGGGGAAAATTCTACGAATAAAATCTCATTTGTAATTTTTCGAAAAATTGAACAGTTTTTGAGAAAAATGTAAATTAAAGTTGTCATGTTTTGTGCGTATACTGCAGTTGTAGTCATAGGTTGCGCGTGAATGTGACACTGAGCGTTATTGAAAATTACTGACCGCATCTCGATACGGATTGTACTATAATATAAACGATAGCAGTTTGTTCAAGTGTCTATCTGCTCCGTATGCTTGCAATCACAATGGTCATCCTCCGCCATGGCCAGAAGCAGAAAAAAAATATAAAAAAAAAAAATTTTTTGATTAGTTGTGGAGGTTTTTAAAAGTGCAACTTATTTAAATTAATTTCAGCAAAGTGGAGATAATTTTTTTGGTCGAATAGAATTACATCAAGAGTAGCTTCAGGAAATTTAACACATATTACGTTTAAGTGAAATACATCCACATATACTTGAGCACCTGTTGAATTAAAATCAAGTTCGACGTGAGAACTATTCGTATTATATTATACATACGATTCCACACTAAGGATTAAATAATGCAGCAAATTGAGATGCACTTGCATAATTTGAATTAATATTGTTGACGTAAACATTTAGAGAAATAATCAAAACAAACCCAAATTTTAAATTTTTTTTAACAATCCGATAATTTTTCACAATTTCTCACGTTGAAAAAACGTTTTTTTTTCAAACTTCCACAATTAACACTTTTAAATCAATTTAAACTTTTTTATTTGCCCACTTTTAAAAAACCACCAAACTTTTTCATTAAAAAACATTTTTTTTTAAACTTTCGTAACAGTCATTATTTTTATTTTGCATTTTGTTGCTTATTTTCTCATTTCTTTATTGACCCTTCAAAAAATAAATAATAAAATGTAACAAAAACTATCGTCATTGTGCAAAAACTAGTTTAAAACTTTGCTTATTTTGTTTTTTGTAAGGACTTACCACAACACACTATTTTTTGTAAAAAGAAAATTTAGTAAATTATAAAACTCGTGTAAAATATAGTTTTATTTTCCCTATTTATACCTTTTTCTAAACTCTAAATTCCCACTTAAAACCCACTTTTATGTATTTCTGAAATTAATTAAATTTTTTATTATTATTTGCAAGTTTATTGTTAATTTTTAAACTATTTCACATCATTTAAAAAATAATAGTGTTATTTTAAGTATGTTTAGCGCCATCTAGCTAATCTTGGTTGTACAAAAACTGTTTACTTTTTGCTGCCATCTATTAGATGATAGCCCGACTATAATAAAAAAGAAATAAACAAAATTAATAAAAATTACTAAACATTAATTTGAATTAAAAATTGTAATTAATTATACATAATTTCTTTCTCAATTTAACAATATAAAAGAAATAATGAGTTTTAAATGTATTTTAAAATTTAAAAGTTGTGCGTTAGGCAACCCAACTAACACAGGTCTATTGAGAAAACATAAAAAAAAATTTTTTTTAATTTAATTTTGCTTTTTTAAACAACCTTTTATTACATTAGGGCATATAATTGTAAAAAAATACACATTTTGACCTTTTTTCTCATTATTTCGACCTCAATTCTACTCTTTTTGTAAAAATTGGTTTGGTTTTAAGTCTAACCAGAAACGTATGTATTTCATAAATTAATTATTTGCGTCTGTAACTGTTATAAACTAAGTAAGGTTTCTTCTATAGTCTCATGAGATGTAGGCTAAATTTTAGATTAAACCATCCACGCATCTTATACCAATAAAAGCTTAATTTTCATACATAATCAGTCTATTAAGTGCTCGTTTTGATTCGTAGACTTATATCGCATGTTCTGTCTAGTTCTCTTTTATTACAAAAATAGCAACGAGTCCAGAAATAATACACTTTTCTTTCTTGAGTGTTTTGATTACCACACGATTTTTTAAAATGGCGTAATGATTGAAAGGAATTGGAATTCAAAAACAGAGCACTTTTTTAACAGTAGAAGTTTGGACTTGTATGGCTCAGAAATACGTCATATATCATTAAATTATGGCTCGTTGAGTCATCACAGAGTACACATTAGTACTTTACTTTTAGTATTTTAGGTGCTATAGCGTATGTGTCTTCGTAAAGTCACCGTGCTTACAGAAGAAGACCTATCCAAGTATCCACATTAAATTATGCAGAGAAACACACAGATGGACATTTTAACAAAAATAGACAGATAAACAGACACATAAACGTAGAAAAAATCGGGTAGACAACAAGTCAAGCCGCCGGAAAAAGAAACGTAAAAATAAACAAACAGGTTAACAGACAGAAAGACAATTAGGTTGACAGATAAATAAATACACAAATAGAGATACACAGACAGGCAGACAAGCAGACAGGTGGACAGACAGGTAGGCAGGTAGGTAGGCGTGTAAGCCGGTATGCATTTAGGCCGGTAGGCGGACAGTCAGGATGTCAGACCGTCAGGCAGTCAAGCAGGTAGGCCATCAG
Source organism: Malthinus seriepunctatus (assembly GCA_963924605.1). Taxonomy (NCBI): domain Eukaryota; kingdom Metazoa; phylum Arthropoda; class Insecta; order Coleoptera; family Cantharidae; genus Malthinus; species Malthinus seriepunctatus. The sequence continues at coordinate 19,180,001 of OZ004603.1, forward strand.
GCAGGTAAGCAGGCCACCAGCCAGGCACGCAGGCAGGCTACCAAGCAGGCCACCAGGCAGGCAAACAGGCCACCAGGCAGGCAAGCAGTCAGGTAGTCAGACAGGTAAGCAAACAGAAATTGTCAAATGGATTTCTGGAGTCTGGATTATTTGTGGAAGGGGACCAAGCTCCCAGCACTTAGGCCACTTGTTTGGGTCCATTGTATAACCTCCAAGCAGCCTCTCAAGACCCATCAGGTCCCAATTAAGCCTTCCTACTTTTAGGATGTACTCCAGAACTCTGGCGAGAAGAGTGGCGCTTATTATGGCCATGTCGAGCCAAAAGTCTCCCAACACCTTTTATCCCAGTCTTTTATAGAATCTAGAGCTGAACACTGACCAAGCACGTGTTCAGCGGTCTCGTCTTCGTGATCGCATGCTCGACATCTGGGATTATCGACTATTTCCAGTAGGTGAAGAGGCTTATTTAACCGACAGTCTCTCGTGTGTATCCCTGCAATTGTTCGTAGTACGTAGTTCGCGGGCCATTCACGTTCGCACTTGTCTCGAGGCAGGCCTGCAGGCCAACAGTGTGTGCGCGCAAATGTGAAGTGATACTTTCGTTTTTACCTGAATCGTGTGTGGTGGAGTATCACTTCACATTTGCGCGCACACTGTTGGCCTGGCCTCAAGGCAAGTGCAAACGTGACTAATCCGCATAAGAGAGCAAAAACTGTACGTCTAAGATTTAGGCTGTTAGGCTGTAGCCTAGTCGAATACAATAGAAAAATTTACATGTTGATGTTTTTGTACTCATTTTTATAAGACTGACAAAAAAAGAAGATTATTTATCTTTGCTTTGGTGGTTAATTTATAAAAAAAAATAATAGAGTCAAATGTACTGTGTGAGATGTGCAAATTAACAAAGGGATTATTTCAGAGCCTACACTAAAGAACAGAGATTTCAAGGAGTGTGTCGAACAGTATATTAACAAGCACAGGTTACAAACATTACATCTGTTGTCAAATTATATGGCTTACTAATAATTAAACATTTTGGTCACCTATTATTTATTTAATATCCAACGTAACAATTTATTTTATTTACTATCAACTATTGTCAATCTATTAAAAAAATACTTTTTTCGAATTAGGCAAAAGTTTTCAAAACTACATACTTTTAGTTGTAAATAAAATAGTCTATTTAACTCCCATAATGGCTAAATTACACTGGGATGACTGTAACACTCGCCTTCGGCTCGTGTTTGAAATTTCATCTTTGTGTAATTATGGAGTCATGGTTGTTAAAAAGTAATATACTATTACTAGAAATTTTAAGAAATATGTACGGAACATTTTCTACCTCATAAATCAATTTTTGTTTCACGATGAAACACAATGAAACTAAGTTTTTTGGTTTAAATTAAAAAAATCAAGAGAAGAAGGGATCTGATCAAAATTGAGCTGGGAAAAACTTTAATACCATTTTTAATACCATAAAAACTTTAATACCAGTAGCTCAAACCAAGAGGTGCGAAAGTAGCTAGTGGAATAACAAAAAATCACAATTGAATTTCATATTCAGTACGTTAAAAGTAAATGAATTTTCTTAAATTTTCATTAAAAATAATTTTTTCTCAGACCAATAGTTCAGAAGATATCACTCTTCAAACTTCAACTTACAAACGCTTCAATGAAATGCCCCTCTATGGATTATGTTCAGTGGGACTTACGAAATAGATTATTAGTGACAAATTTTGTTATAAAACCTTATAGATAATTAAATTTTCTTAAATTTTCATTAAAAATAATATTTTCTCAGACTAATAATTCAGATGATATCAATCTTCAAACTTCAACTTACAAACGCTTCAATGAAATGCCCCTCTATGGATTATGTTCAGTGGGACTTATGAAATAGATTATTAGTGACAAATGTTGTTATGAAAGCTTATAGATAATTGAATTTTCTCAAATTTTCATTTAAAATAATTTTTTCTCAGACTAATAGTTCAGAAGATATCAATCTTCAAACTTCAACTTTCAAACGCTTTATTGAAATGCCCCTCTACGGATTATGTTCAGTGGGACTTACGAAATAGATTATTAGTGACAAATTTTCTTAGAAAACCTTATAGATAATTAAATTTTCTTAAATTTTCATTAAAAATAATTTTTTCTCAGACTAATAATTCAGATGATATCAATCTTCAAACTTCAACTTACAAACGATTCAATGAAACGCCCCTCTATGGATTATGTTCAGTGGGACTTACGAAATAGATTATTAGTGACAAATTTTCTTAGAAAACCTTATAGATAATTAAATTTTCTTAAATTTTCATTAAAAATAATATTTTCTCAGACTAATAATTCAGATGATATCAATCTTCAAACTTCAACTTACAAACGCTTCAATGAAATGCCCCTCTATGGATTATGTTCAGTGGGACTTATGAAATAGATTATTAGTGACAAATGTTTTTATGAAAGCTTATAGATAATTGAATTTTCTCAAATTTTCATTTAAAATAATTTTTTCTCAGACTAATAGTTCAGAAGATATCAATCTTCAAACTTCAACTTTCAAACACTTTATTGAAATGCCCCTCTACGGATTATGTTCAGTGGGACTTACGAAATAGATTATTAGTGACAAATTTTCTTAGAAAACCTTATAGATAATTAAATTTTCTTAAATTTTCATTAAAAATAATTTTTTCTCAGACTAATAATTCAGATAATATCAATCTTCAAACTTCAACTTACAAACGCTTCAATGAAATGCCCCTCTATGGATTATGTTCAGTGGGACTTACGAAATAGATTATTAGTGACAAATATTGTTATAAAACCTTATAGATAATAAAATGTTCTTAAATTTTCATTAAAAATAATATTTTCTCAGACTAATAATTCAGATGATATCAATCTTCAAACTTCAACTTACAAACGCTTCAATGTAATGCCCCTCTATGGATTATGTTCAGTGGGACTTATGAAATAGATTATTAGTGACAAATGTTGTTATGAAAGCTTATAGATAATTGAATTTTCTTAAATTTTCATTAAAAATAATTTTTTCTCAGACCAATAGTTCAGAAGATATCACTCTTCAAACTTCAACTTACAAACGCTTCAATGAAATGCCCCTCTATGGATTATGTTCAGTGGGACTTACGAAATAGATTATTAGTGACAAATTTTGTTATAAAACCTTATAGATAATAAAATTTTCTTAAATTTTCATTTAAAATAATTTTTTCTCAGACCAATAATTCAAAAGTTGTCACTCTTCAAACTTTAACTTACAAACGCTTCAATGAAATGCCTCTCTATGGATTATGTTTAGTGGGACTTACGAAACAGATTATTAGTGACAAATTTTGTTATAAAAGCTTATAGATAATTAAATTTTCTTAAATTTTCATTTAAAATAATATTTTCTCAGACTAATAATTCAGATGATATCAATCTTCAAACTTCAACTTACAAACGCTTTAATGAAATGCCCCTCTATGGATTATGTTCAGTGGGACTTATGAAATAGATTATTAATGACAAATTTTGTTAGAAAACCTTATAGATAATTAAATTTTCTTAAATTTTCATTAAAAATAATTTTTTCTCAGACTAATAATTCAGAAGATATCAATCTTCAAACTTCAACTTACAAACGCTTCAATGAAATGCCCCTCTATGGATTATGTTCAGTGGGACTTACGAAATAGATTATTAGTGACAAATTTTGTTAGAAAACCTTATAGATAATTAAATTTTCTTAAATTTTCATTAAAAATAATTTTTTCTCAGACTAATAATTCAGATAATATCAATCTTCAAACTTCAACTTACAAACGCTTCAATGAAATGCCCCTCTATGGATTATGTTCAGTGGGACTTACGTAATAGATTATTAGTGACAAATATTGTTATAAAACCTTATAGATAATAAAATGTTCTTAAATTTTCATTAAAAATAATATTTTCTCAGACTAATAATTCAGATGATATCAATCTTCAAACTTCAACTTACAAACGCTTTAATGTAATGCCCCTCTATGGATTATGTTCAGTGGGACTTATGAAATAGATTATTAGTGACAAATTTTGTTATAATACCTTATAGATAATAAAATTTTCTTAAATTTTCATTTAAAATAATTTTTTCTCAGACCAATAATTCAAAAGTTGTCACTCTTCAAACTTTAACTTACAAACGCTTCAATGAAATGCCTCTCTATGGATTATGTTTAGTGGGACTTACGAAACAGATTATTAGTGACAAATTTTGTTATAAAAGCTTATAGATAATTAAATTTTCTTAAATTTTCGTTTAAAATAATTTTTTCTGAGACTAATAGTTCAGAAGATATCAGTCTTCAAACTTCAACTTACAAACGCTTCAATGAAATGCCCCTCTATGGATTATGTTCAGTGGGCCTTACGAAATAGATTATTAGTGACAAATTTTGTTATAAAACCTTATAGATAATAAAATTTTCTAAAATTTTCATATAAAATAATTTTTTCTCAGACCAATAATTCAAAAGATATCTTCAAACTTCAACTTACAAACGCTTCAATGAAATGCCCCTCTATGGATTATGTTCAGTGGGCCTTACGAAATAGATTATTAGTGACAAATTTTGTTATAATACCTTATAGATAATAAAATTTTCTTAAATTTTCATTTAAAATAATTTTTTCTCAGACCAATAATTCAAAAGTTGTCACTCTTCAAACTTTAACTTACAAACGCTTCAATGAAATGCCTCTCTATGGATTATGTTTAGTGGGACTTACGAAACAGATTATTAGTGACAAATTTTGTTATAAAAGCTTATAGATAATTAAATTTTCTTAAATTTTCGTTTAAAATAATTTTTTCTGAGACTAATAGTTCAGAAGATATCAATCTTCAAACTTCAACTTACAAACGCTTCAATGAAATGCCCCTCTATGGATTATGTTCAGTGGGCCTTACGAAATAGATTATTAGTGACAAATTTTGTTATAAAACCTTATAGATAATAAAATTTTCTTAAATTTTCATATAAAATAATTTTTTCTCAGACCAATAATTCAAAAGATATCTTCAAACTTCAACTTACAAACGCTTCAATGAAATGCCTCTCTATGGATTATGTTCAGTGGGACTTATGAAATAGATTATTAGTGACAAATTTTGTTAGAAAACCTTATAGATAATTAAATTTTCTTAAATTTTCATTAAAAATAATTTTTTCTGAGACTAATAGTTCAGAAGATATCAGTCTTCAAACTTCAACTTACAAACGCTTCAATGAAATGCCCCTCTATGGATTATGTTCAGTGGGCCTTACGAAATAGATTATTAGTGACAAATTTTGTTATAAAACCTTATAGATAATAAAATTTTCTTAAATTTTCATATAAAATAATTTTTTCTCAGACCAATAATTCAAAAGATATCTTCAAACTTCAACTTACAAACGCTTCAATGAAATGCCTCTCTATGGATTATGTTCAGTGGGACTTACGAAATAGATTATTAGTGACAAATTTTGTTATAAAAGCTTATAGATAATAAAATTTACTTAAATTTTCATTGAAAATAATTTTTTCTCAGACCAATAATTCAGATGATATCACTCTTTAAACTTCAACTTACCAACGCTTCAATGAAATATCCCTCTATGGATTATGTTCAGTGGGACTTACGAAATAGATTATTAGTGACAAATTTTGTTATAAAAGCTTATAGATAATAAAATTTTCTTAAACTTTCATTAAAAATAATTTTTTCTCAGACCAATAGTTCAGATGACATCAATCTTCAAACTTCAACTTACAAACGTTTCAATAAAATGCCCCTCTATGAATTATGTTCAGTGGGACTTGCGAAATAGATTATTAGTGACAAATTTTGTTATAAAACCTTATAGATAATAAAATTTTCTTAAATTTTCATTTAAAATAATTTTTTCTCAGAACAATAATTCAAAAGATATCACTCTTCAAACTTCAACTTACAAGCGCTTTAATGAAAATGCCCTTCTAAGGATTATTTTGAGTGGGACTTACGAAATAGATTATTAGTCCCAAATTTTGTTATGCAAACTTATAGATAATTGAATTTTCTATAATTTTCATTTGAAATAATTTTATCGCAGACCGATAATTAAGATGATATCAGTCTTCAACTTTCAACTTACCATTGCTTCAATGAAAATGCCCTTCTAAGGATTATTTTGAATGGGACTGTCGAAATAAAATATTAGGGCCAAATTTTGTTATGCAAGCTTATAGATAATTGAATTTTCTATAATTTTCATTTGAAGCAATTTTTTCTCAGGAAGAATAATTCAATGATATCAGTCTTCAAACTTCAACTTACAAACGTTTCAATGAAAATGCACTTCTAAGGATTATTTTGAGCAGGACATAGGAAATAGATTATTAGTAGAGAGCGGATTTTAGGCTCTTAAAAATTGAAAAAAAAGCCTCATAAATAAGCCACAAAAAACTCGAATTAGGCATTAATCTTTTCAAAATAGGCATTAACCTTTTCAAAATAGGCAGTTACGTTTTTAATAATTTTTTTTCTAAAAGAAACGTTTTAAACGAAATTTAACATTTTAACAAGCTTTTCTTATATGAGAGTACGTAAAAAAAACGTTTTAAACAAAACTTAAAATTTTACAAATGCAATAACAAATTTATTACAAGTTCATTACATACGAGTATGTAAAAAAGGAAGGTTTCACACAAAATTTAAGATTTTACAATTTTACACACGAAATAACAAATTAACAAGTTTATTTTATACAGGTAATAAAGAGGTCCAAAATTGAATATCGTTGACTAAACTGCAACACCTCGTATATAATGCGATTTTTAAGCAAAATAGGATTCACCTTCACCTATTGGTGAAACAAATTAACAAGAGATTGCGCTTTTTCAAAAATCTTTATTTTTTGTTTTTGTAAGTATTACTTTTGAAGAAAAAATTAAATGTTTCATACGGAAGTACTTTTTTTTTTAAAAAGTGACACTTTTACTTCTAATAAAACAAACTACTATTCTGAAGAAATTGAAACAATTTTTAAAATTGCTACAGACTTACCACTTTAACACATGCTTTGCAAAATACTTCGTCTAAATTATGTAGTTCAAAATTTTCTTTTTCGTTGGTTAACAGCGATAGCCACTGTTTGATTTTTAATTTTGTGGACGTTTTTGGTTTTGGCATTTCGCCGATGTTGATGAACAAGAACAGATAATTATAATTTAACACTACTATAATTTAATACAGCTTGTTGCAAGAACAAAACTACACTAAAGTAAAACATTTTTAAAATGTATTATTTTAAAACAACCCCCACTGCATTAAAAACTAACGCAAATCTATGATTTACTACCCACTATCTAACAAACTTGCTATGACAGGATGCAGCTGAGAGCTGAGGCGGCGGGCGGCACTATGCGAATATAAAGAATTAATTTAGTACCTAAATTTTTTAATAATAAAATAAAAATAATTTTAAGCAGATAGATTTAAAATTCCTCAAAACAACCAGTTTATTTTAGGCCAGATTTATTTACTTTTTAGGCAGATATATTTGAGTTTTAGGCGCTTATTTCGAAATTTCTCAATTTTAGGCATTTTAGGCACTAACAAAGGCACGTCAAATGATTCATTTTTTTGCGAATCGTACTTATCTATTGTTTAATTTTATTTATCTACATTAATACCGAAAAGGCAATTGCCCTAGAATCCGCTCTCTAATTATTAGTGCATAATTTTATTATACAAACTCATTGATAATTGAATTTTTATCTGAAATAATTTTTTCTTGCGTCAGTACTTCCGTACTGGAATTCAGTATAAGAAAGCATTCTGATTTTATCACAGTTGAAATTCGAACTGTTGATCAACAAGATTAAATGAATGAGAAGAGGTAAAGCTAGAGTTGATGTGGTCTTGTTCAACTATTTACTGTTTGCTCGTTCGAGAATTTATTTTCTCCACAACGATTGATGAGTTACACAAACTATGTTAGATAGCAGTAGTGTTAAGGAGACGGAAGGCTACGCAACTTAATGCCCAAATACATATTTAAATGGCTTCTCGCTCAATTTCAACGCAATTTCAACGCTGGTGCTTTATGTAATTTGCACAAGGAAAAATATTTTTTCTATTGAGCAATTGTGAAGGTTAGACCTTCTAGATATAATTTTATTTTAATAGCTGCACTTCTTTGTTTATTAGAACACCTTTAATTGAACAATTGTGGAAGGGTTTTCTCTAACCAGGATATCATTATCAAATAATTGCAAAATTGTAGGAATAATGCATTAAAAAAAGACCCACAAGTTGAGCGTTTGTAGAGCACGTCTCGCGATAGGGATGATAGGTAGACCGCTTGTCGTCGAGTTTAGTACAACCCTTTAAATCTTCCCATAACAAAATTAAACTACGCCGATTTTTCCCTCATTTTAAATAAGTTCGAGTCTCTTGAAAAAAGTTTCTTTTTAAAAGAAAATTTTTAAGTTGAAATAGTTTCGAATTTAGCAGAAATAGACTGGTCAACTTTTAAAACATAACTCGGAATAACCCTCATCACATCACCAGCACACCTTCTGGGTAGACAACTATGCAGTTTGTTTATCCCTTAGCTATTTGTTATTTCTCCACAAATTTCTCTTAATTACAAGCTTATTTTAAAAGGAAATTGTTTTCGAAGAAAAACCTCAAATATTTTTTGTTTTGATTTTTATGCTTTTGGGGTTGGGAAAATTTGCGTCTGTGAAAATAAGCGATTTGGAACTTTTGTGTTGGTAATTTAATGTCTCACATCTCACCTACGGTATGTAGAAAGCGCGGAATGCTTTATAACATCATACTTGGGTTTTGTTAGAAAAGAAAAGAAGATTAGCTTAAAACGAGATGGATGCTATTATAGCATGGAATAATAAAAAAAAGAAGAAGAACGAGGCGAATTACTTTGCCCACAATATCCCCTCTTAGCATCGTCATCTGTGGTGAAAATAAGAAACGCCTGGAAAATATAAGGGAAATAAAGTGGGAGATTTTCTCGAGAAAATCATTTATTTTTGACTTGCGCACATTTGATTCCGTTTTCGTTTCTACCTCTTCTACTTTATCTTATAGACACTGGAGATTTTAACTTGTTATATAGATAATGCTTATAAAATGTGTGTGTGATAATGGAGGTTTATTGCGAGAGAAACAATAACCTGTCACTTTACTAATCTAATGACTGGGATTTGCTTTAACTTTTTGTTTAAGTTACAACTAAAAAGTTTTTATTCTCTCCCACACTATTTTAGACAGACAGTAATGTTCTATTATACACATATCATCCCCATTTTAAATAAATAATAACATTTGCGAAATCTCCACGTTTAGTTCAAAAAAAGAAAAAAATTATGTGGACGCACCTTTAAATTTTTATTTAATCCCCGATTCTTTTCGCCAAACTTTAAATTAGTTGTAAACTTTTTTTGAAAAAAATTGTTAACAAACACAAATCTCAATTAAAATTTATTTACATATTAATATTTGTGGGTGGTTTTGAAAGGGTTAAAAAATGAATCAAACTTGTAGTTACGTGTGTATTTTACATAAACTTTAGTCGTTAGGAATATACAATTAGCAGTAGAGGTGAAAGAGGCATTTGCGGCATATTAAACTCTTATATTTGTGAAAGACAAAGACAGATTGTTATAATTAAAATCTGAAACCTCTAATTACGAAGTTTGAGAATGGCGCCATCTTGAAGTTTTCTCTTAGTATGAATCATTAGTATTAAAATCGATTACAGTCACATTATAACTATTTAATTGTAGAAGAAACTTTATAATTATAAACTCTAAAATTTTCATCTTCTCCTTCCTCTCTACAACATATACTATATTATAGTTTAATAAAGGAAATGTCAAGGAATTATTAAGAAAATTATATCAAATTGTATTTAATTCAATCTCGAGTTTCAATTGTTTTATTTAAAAAAAAAATTTTGAAACTTTAAACAAAATTCAATGCCTTTACGATGCTGATAATTAATTAATTATTAATTCTCTTGGTTTACTTTCTTAAGTCTACACCATGCAAGCAAATTTTCTTATTTAAATTTAGCATCGCTTAATGACGTCATCAATGCATAATTTAATAAATTATTATTATTTTTGAAACAAAAAAATTTTAAAAATACAATTTACGTTACTTTTGTTAAGGTTAGAAGAGGCAGAAAAGTTCGGTTTTAGTGATTTTTGCTTATATCTCGAAAACGGTGGTTCCTTTGGAAAAAATTGTTCTTAGTGAAATGAAAACTTATTAAATTTCCTACAATATTGTTTCTATTCACCTTTTCTCTATACCTTATAGTTTTCTAGATATTTGCCCGCAAACATTTCAAAATTTCTATAACTTCCGTAGGTACCAGTTGAAGATAAAATAGTAAAGGAAATAACTTCGTACCAGTTGGAGATTAAATAGTAAAGGAAATTTAATGCTCTACAACTTCTTTTCTGAAGACTTTTACTGTAAAACGAAAAACCGAACTGTTAAAAGCTAAAGTTTGAGGAAAATCGCGAGGCAAAATTTTTTTATAGAAACGTGAAAAAAGTCCACTTTGTGTCACCCAATATGTAAGGGTGAAGTTTAACTGTCCCGTCTCGGCAGGAAAAGCTACTTTTCTCTGTCTAAGCATACAAAATAAATCTTAACCCAACATAATTTTTATTTTTTTAACGTGAAAAATGTTTTTTAAAAGCGTTTGTATTGTAAACAATTTGATGTTTTTTAAATTTACCTTTATAATTTGTACGTTTTATTTCATACTTAGCCTCTTTACAAATTAAAGTTAATTTAAAAAAATATTTGACAATTAAACTATAAGTAATTGACAAGAGATGGCGCTATGTTACGTTTTACGTTTGAAGAAAAAATAAAATGTTTTATACAGAGTGAAAGTAGTTGTGTGACTCACCAGTAATGCCGAACTCGCTCGCTACGCTCGCTCATTAGCCAAACACAGTTTTGTCACACAAAACAGCACTTTCTCTTCTAATAAAACAAAGTACTATTTTTCATACATTTATCGATTTTTGCTGACGGATATTTAGAAAACTATAAAGAATATAGAAAAAATGAATAAATATAATCTTGTAGGAAATTTAATAAGCTTTCATTTCTTTAAGGGCAATTATTTCCCTAGGATCCACCGTTTTTGAGATATAAGCGATAATCCCAAAAACGGGACCTTCCCATCCCCGTGGATGTCGAGGTGTAGCCAATGTTTCTAAGCCACCTTGTAATTATTTTTCGAAAGAATAAAATTTTCTAACATTTCCAAATTTCTAATTCGTATCCTATTTAAGATTATTTGCGTTTTGTTTTTCTTATTGTTAGCGAAATTACAACTTCCCTTAGGGAACTTAAAGCGAAGGTAGAATTCGAACCAATAATTAACGTTATCATTAAACTCGCATAGTAAAACGTATAATAATAACAATATACACAAATAATACTATTCAGTTCTAAACATATAGGTATTAAATAATTTTATTACTCAAAAAATTGTAAATAAAAGTGAAAAATTATGCGATAAAAAGTTTTTTAAGTTTGGTCAAAATAATTAGCATATTTTGAGAAATTAACAAACGATAATGAGGTCATAATGTCGACATACATTTCTAATACACCAATTATGTTACCAAGCTACCAAACAAACCGCAAAAGCAAAGTTATTGTAATAATTATTCCGTGTTGCTACTAATTTGAACGTTTACATCAAACCATTTTTCTTTGAAAAAAGTAACAATTTGTGCTTTAAATGCGATATTTTTAAAACATTTTTTTTTAAATCATCCTTGTTTTGGCGTCTAACCTAAGGGTTGAATAAATTGATAAATGAGGGTTGAATGTTACTTCTAAAAACTTAAAGCTCACGTTTCGTCTACAACGTGGCTTCTTATTATCAGTTTTATGTTAGCTCCAAGACTAAAGAGCCAAAGACCACAGGGTTAATTTTAAGAAGTTCATTAATTTTAGCTCGACTTGTTGTGGAAGAAAATAGCGAGCGTACGTGTACTTATAACGAGCGGGATGGGAAAAAATGATTTTTTTTCCAAGGTTGTTAGTATGTGAATTTGGTTGTCTCCAAATAGAATGGAAGCCGCCCTGAATTGTATTAAAGGAGAATATAGTGAATATATCAAAGAGACGTGCTTTGCTTGGCAAAGTAAGTATAAACGACATTAAGAAGTTGCCAATTAGTTGACTCTGTTGCCGCTAGGAGCGTTGGGGAGCTTCATTTGCATATCTAATATCGCACAGTAATATAATATAAATGAAACAACGTTCCTTATTCCACAAAACTATTTTATGTTTAAGTAGCTTCTAGAGAAACATTTGCTACCGCACACACACAATATATTTAAATAAAGAAAATTTTCTTGTTAAAATTTACATGATGAAAACTTCAAAGCTTCAATAACTTTCACCTAAAAGCTTTAGATTTTCTCATATAGATAAAGTTGTATGAAGTAAATTAATTAAATATAAAGAGAAATCGATACACTTATGGGTACGTTACTGGTTTTACCCTTAAAACTTAACTAGGTCTGGACATCGGGCTAGCAAAAGCCAGTTTTATAAACCCTCAACATGTCCCGTAACTGACCATCAAACTTGATTGTGTTCCCACGGACGCGCGGACACTAGCTATCTTACGTTATATTATAAAATGACACCCTTATCTGAATAACCTTTTCAAAAAACCTTTTTGACCATCGCGTTCTCTTTTTCCTATATCATCTGCAAAAAGTACACACAATAGAAATTTAATTACAATACCTGCATGTGTATAAATTACCTAATTTTACAACGTACATAACAAGTGTTAATTAAATTTTAAAGTATGTAAGAATAATAACTTAATTAAGAATGTAAAATCAAGGGAAAATGATGTTTGAGCTTATGCCAACAAAGTTGCGAAGTTTTAATAAAGTTTTATACGTTACACAGCGCTCTAGAGTTGATTTTTGATTAAAAGTTTATTTTTCACAATTCGAAAAAAAAATCTACAACGTATACTAAAGCTGGTTTAAAATAATAACAAATTAAAAAATCACCCCTTAAATTAAAAGAGAAATTTCTTGAAAAAATAATTTTTGTGCTAAAATGTATAAATTCGTCCGTTTTTATGTGTTTGGAATGCAAACTCCTTGAAATCCATTTAAATTACTAATCTGTTGCAAGATTAGAACTTCAAGTCCAAGCAAATCGTGCTTTAGAAGTTTGAAACATAGTGGTCTTTAGTTATTTAATTGGAGAATTATTTATAAAAAAATAAGTAATTTAAGGGTTGACCTGCTATTATAATAACTTGTTTATTTACAAAATCAAAGTTGTGTTTACCAAAACATTTATTTTGTGAACAACAAGAGGATTAGAAAGCATGAGGAAATCAAGTGGAAATTTTTTTTTGCTCCCCATGTTAACAAACGGGGATGATCCACTGGTATTAATCGAAAGAGATGTTTTTAAAACTTTAAGGAAAACTTGGAACAAAATCTACACACCATGGTTCGTGTTTGATGAAAGATTTTCCTTAAGAAGGGTTCTTAAGACCCCAAAACGCCGTAAGCGTCCGTCAGGTCCACCCTTAGAGCTTTAAATACTGAAATGTTGATTCACTTCGTCTAAACGTTCTTTTTTACTTCTCGTTAATTTATAGTTTCATCTGCAACACCAGGATTCGAAAGCAGGAAGAAAAGACATGTAAATCACATTTTTTTAGGACTTTTGCACCCCATATTTATATGCGAGGATGATCTACTGTATCCATCGAGTGAGATGTTTTTTTCGATTCTGAGAACATCAACAAAACTTTAAGGAAGACTTGAAAATAATCTACAAGCCATGGTTAGTGTTTAATAAAATGTTTTTCTTAAGAAGGGTTCTTAAGACCCCAAAATGCCGTAAGCGTACACCGGATCCACCCTTGGAGCTTTAAGTACTGAAATGTCGATTCACTTGGTCCAAACGATCTTTTCTGCTTCTCGTTAATTTATAGTATCATCTGCAACACCAGGATTAGAAAGCATGGGAAAAAAGCACGGAAAACGCATTTTTTTAAAGATATTTGCTTCCCATGTTAACAAACGGGGATGATCTACTGTATCCATCGAGCAAGATTTTGTTTTCGATTCTGAAAACATCAACAAAACTTCAGGGAAAATTTAGAAAAAACTCTACACGCCATGCTTAATGTTTGATAAAAGGTTTTCCTTAAGAAGGGTTCTTGAAATCCCAAAATGCCGTAAGCGTACACCGGATCCACCCTTGGAGCTTTAAGTACTGAAATGCCGATTCACTTGGTCCAAATGTTCTTTTCTGCTTCTCGTTAATTTATAGTTTCGTCTGCAACACGAGGATTAGAAAGCATGGGAAAAAAGCATGGAACACGCATTTTTTTAAAGTATTTTGCTTCCCATGTTAACAAACGGGGATGATCTACTGTATCCATCGAGCAAGATGTTTTTTTCGATTCTGAGAACATCAACAAAACTTCAGGGAAAATTTAGAAAAAAATCTACACGCCATGCTTAATGTTTTATAAAAGGTTTTCCTTACGAAGGGTTCTTGAGATCCCAAAATGCCGTAAGCGTACACCGGATCTACCCTTGGAGCTTTAAGTACTGCAATGCCGATTCACTTGGTCCAAACGTTCTTTGCTGCTACTCGTTAATTTATAATTTCATCTGCAACACCAGAATTAGAAAGCATGAGAAAAAAGCCTGGAAAACGCATTTTTTTAAAGATTTTTGCTTTCCATGTTAACAAAAGGGGATGATCTACTGTATCCATCGAGCAAGATATTTTTTTCGATTCTGAGAACCACAACAAAACTTTAGGGAAAACTTAGAAAAAAATCTACACGCCATGCTTAATATTTGATAAAAGGTTTTCCTTAAGAAGGGTTCTTGAGATCCCAAAATGCCGTAAGCGTACACCGGATCCACCCTTGGAGCTTTAAGTACTGCAATGCCGATTCACTTGGTCCAAACGTTCTTTGCTGCTACTCGTTAATTTATAGTTTCATCTGCAACACCAGAATTAGAAAGCATGACAAAAAGCCTGGAAAACGCATTTTTTTAAAGATTTTTGCTTCCCATGTTAACAAAAGGGGATGATCTACTGTATCCATCGAGCAAGATATTTTTTTCGATTCTGAGAACCACAACAAAACTTTAGGGAAAACTTAGAAAAAAATCTACACGCCATGCTTAATATTTGATAAAAGGTTTTCCTTAAGAAGGGTTCTTGAGATCCCAAAATGCCGTAAGCGTACACCGGATCCACCCTTGGAGCTTTAAGTACTGCAATGCCGATTCACTTGGTCCAAACGTTCTTTGCTGCTACTCGTTAATTTATAGTTTCATCTGCAACACCAGAATTAGAAAGCATGAGAAAAAAGCCTGGAAAACGCATTTTTTTAAAGATTTTTGCTTCCCATGTTAACAAAAGGGGATGATCTACTGTATCCATCGAGCAAGATATTTTTTTCGATTCTGAGAACCACAACAAAACTTTAGGGAAAACTTAGAAAAACATCTACACGCCATGCTTAATATTTGATAAAAGGTTTTCCTTAAGAAGGGTTCTTGAGATCCCAAAATGCAGTAAGCGTACGCCGGGTCCACCCTTAGAGCTTCAAATACCGAAATGTTGATTCACTTCGTCCGAACGTTCTTTTTTGCTTCTCGTTAATTTATAGTATCATCTGTAACCCCAGGATTAGAAAGCATGGAGAAAAAACATGGAAAACACATTTTTTTAAAGATTTTTGCTCTCCATGTTTACATGCGGGGATGATCTACTCGTATCAATCGAGCGAAATGTTTTATTCCGTTTCTGATCTTATCAATAGAGCAGCTGGAAGTTAACCATTTCCTTTTTTCTTATTAAAAGTTTATGTTCATCAAGCTGAGTCGGACTGGCCAGATCGGTAATTTCGGACAAAGCAAAACTTTTACAAGCAGGCTGAAGTGTGGATGTAAGAGCTTTAGTGGCTTTGCCTATCCACAGCTTGCTTTGTGATATCTCTCCATAGCTACCTGTCAGCGGCCTTCCGCTTCCAATACATGATTTCTAGTCGCTGCAGATTCCTTTTAACCTCTTCCTTCAAACAAGGTCTTCCCTATCTCCTTTTTCTTTCATACTCCGATTGCAAACAATTTTCGGCTTCTTGTCACCACTCCCACTAGATCTGCTTCTCTGTACATTTCTCTTAATCAAGTTGTTATGTGTATCATTTAGTTGTAACTCAAACCTAACCTACTCTAACCAAACTGGGCCTAACCTAACTTTTTATTATTACCAGCGATAATTCTCTAAAAACCCCCAATAGCACCTTATAGTCAGAAAGTAACGGATTCATCTGAGTCTGGGAAGGCTAAAACCCCTTCTCTTGCTTATTGACTTGAATGGTCTGGAATCATCGTTGGGGATAACTTCGGATCGCTAGGGTTTTTATAATGTTCATATTGCGGGTTTCTTCATGTTATTAGACTCACTGGCATTTAGATTTGGGCTTTATTCTTCACAGACTCAGGTAGATAGTTAAGTTATGCTTGCCTCAAAGTCTAGTAGCTTAACAATGGCAAATAAATCGTTGAAGACATCGTTCTATGACATCAAAGAGATGAGGGTAACGAGAAAGCTGATGAGCTGGCCAACAAAGGTTCAAAAAGTCTTTCCTGTGACACTGAACCAATCATAAAACCAGCTCTAAGAACTGTCGATGTTTTCCTTAAGAACCATACTCATCTAATACACACTACAAGATGGACAAATAATGCAAGCTGTAGCCAGAGCAAAAGCTCCATACAAGCTCCTTCCAGAAAGCTTGCAGACTACTGTCTAAAACTGTCCCGAGTTCATCTACAAACAATTGCAGGGATGCTCGTGGAACAGTATCGGCTAAATAAGCATCTTCGCACACTGGGATTAGTAAATAATCCTAGATGTAGATCATGCGATCACGAAGACGAGACCGCCGAACACGTGCTTTGTCAGTGTCCTTAGCGTTTATAAAAGATCCGTGTTGGGAGACTTTTGGCTCGACATTGTCAGAATAAGCGCCACTCCTCGCTTCAGAGTTCTGGAGTACATCGTAAAAGTGGGATGGCTTGAAACCTGATGGGCCTGGAGAGGCTGCTTGGAGGTTGTACAATGGGCCCAAACAAGTGGCCTTGGGAGCTTGCTGCCCCTCCACTAATAATCCAGAATTTAGAATCCTATCTTCTATGATTTCGCCTTCCGCCTATCAAGCATCAGTTGAGATTATTGATTTCTGCGGTTTCTCGTTATGTCCAGCAGGTCGCCTGTGTATTCGTCTATTCATAAGCACATTTATTTTTTTCCCCAGGGCCTGTTACATAACCAGAGGAGGGCGTCAGTTTGATTTGTCAGAAACAAAACTCGTACATCCTTAGTGAAATACCACGGCTCCCCCATGTACGACTGTGACTAGTTCTACGATATTCCACTATGACAAGACCGTCTGTTTATTCCTCTTTTTAACCCTGTCAACTGTCAAGCACCCAATCAGTTTATCAGTTTCTCTGTATGTACATTAATTCATCTGTCTTTCTATCGGTTGATTGCTCAGTCAGTTTGAGGTGTAAAACACTTTTCAAATTTCTATTTGAAAATTGGGGTCTATTAGACCCTATTTGCTAGTTAACACTAGTCTCAAAGTCTGGTATTTTCAAGGTTAAGCTAATGAACGTACACATAAAAGATTTTTGTACAAAATAGATTTGAATGGATGGCAAAAGCAAAAGTTATCTCCACTAATCCCAAAATCTAAAGAACTCAAAAAGAATTTTGGCACAAAAGAAATATGTCGAATGTGTTACGTTTCTTTCAAAGCTCTGTATTAACAGTTCGTTTAATAAGTTTGAACCTTAACCTTACTGTCTTGTATGTTATATAAACAATTTAATTTTTCGGCACAGTTTAAACTTGTTTTTTTGAATAAGAACAAAAATTTTGTTCTACTCGAACATTCGCTCCAATAAAAAAAATTTTTTGTGTTATAGGAGTTGTTAATTTAGCGGAAGTAAACACCCTTAAAAAACACATTTTTAAAACCAATGCCAAAATAATAATAATAAGGCTTATTATTTTCATGCTGAGAAAAATAAAGGCATTAAGGGTTGATATTGGTTACAAAATCGACGCTCATTTGAAACTAAAAGAAAACTCTTTCTTATCAAATATATTTTATACTAAGTACCAGTTTTATTGTAACATTAACAATGAATAAAAATTTAAATTTAAATCATCCCTTACAATTCTATAAAATCTAAGGGCTAGTACGTTTTTGAAATTGAAATAAAAAAATTGCAGTGGTCAGTTTTGTGTATAACCTGTTCTTATAGTCCACGTTTTGAATTGTGTACTACTTTATAAATGTAAGAAAGGGTCAGTTTTGTGCCCTTAGGCGAACAACGCCCTTATATACACCTTGTTTACCGGCGTCAAAAAGCGTCAAGAAATAAACGAACCCTTTGAAAACAATTGCAATGTCCAGCTAACTTGATTTTCTAGTTTTACTACTCATGTAAATTTTCGGTTAGATTTGAATTCGTTTATAATATTTTATTCAGTCCGATTCTAAATTTTGTAGTGATAACATCAACAATGTAACGATTGTAAGTATTAAATGTTTACTATGTTGTTTAATTATTAATAATTTTGGTTAACCATTAACCTTAATGTAAACCCAAATTGTTTAAATCTAACCACTCTGATCAAATCTCGCGTGCGTGCGTATACTGTAATTGATATCTATTATTCGTTAGTATTAGATAATTAATATAGGGTAGTTTTTGGATACGTAAAGTGGTTATAACCTCTCATTTTTGACGTTTTTACCAAAGTTGTAAATGTTCGAAAGTGCGAAACGCCGAATCCGAAGTCAAAATTTCTCTTTGACAATTCTGGGTCCACCTCTTCTAAATTTAGAGACTTCTATGCATTGTATAGTCATAGGTATACAGGGTGGTAACCGGAGCTCTCGGTCATAGGGATTATTACTTAATTTTAAGTTATAAAACGGCAAGCATTTGCCAATTTTTATGTGTTTCTAGTCAATCGATATTTCTGCTTCGAATTTTCGAAATTTTCAAATTAAATTTTTGACCTTATAAAGCATCCAAAATTAATTTTGTTTATTGCCTTAGATGCAGAATTTCATGCTATAAAACTTTTGTTTGAAGATTTTTTTTTTTAAATAAATTGTGAAGCAGGAAATCACCAAAGTACGTTTTTATATGTTAAAAATCCCTATGACCGAAAGTTCCGGTCACCACCCACCACAATACAATTGATATAAAAATTTCTACTATTTTTTATAATATACAGAGTGGTCCATTTAAATAATAATAAATTCTGAATTAGTTCCGGTGAAACCGGAAGTGTCGTAGCTTTTACAATTACGTCCAAAAAATACAAAATTTAGTGAGTTTCTACGAAAATTCATTTTGGTAGATGCTAATAGGTGCATTAAGCGTTTGCTTCGTCATCCAAATACGTATAGCTAAGTGATAATTTTATTATTATTTTCAATCAGTCTATAAGGGGCGATTAACAAAATTTAACTATAATATAATTTTACATCTAAATAATAAATCAATAACCGCAATTTTCCAATTTCCTCTTGTAGTTATTAATAATTCTAATACAATTTCCGTTAATTATCTGTGCTCTTCGATATAATCGTATTAGTTGTTAATTTTAATATGATTTTATGAAAATCTTAATATGTAGGGAGAACCACACGCTTGGAAACATTTACTTTGATTTAGGTTAAAAGACTTGCCATTTATCTTTCATATTAAAACGGCTCTTTTCTGCTTCATCTTCTTCTTCTTTAATAAAACTATTAATAATTCATTTATTTTGAGCCCATAGAACAATATTTTATTAAATAGTGACCATGGGCTCACGCGCAATGAGAACTTCTAAAGAAGGGACATTCGCTATTAAATCTCGAATTAGAAATTTTTTTTAAATCCAAAAAGATTTCGATCATATTCGGTTCGGTTGTTGGTTGTCGAAAAAAAATATTTAATTGAAACTAACAATTAAAAATTAAATGTAAAGTATGCACTGCTTCTGTCGTCTTTTATTTAGAACATACTATAAATTAATAGACAAGTAGGCTAACACTGGAGTATACTATAGGCTCTAGTATTAGAAAATAAAAAATTCGGACAGTTAATAAAATTTAATAAAATCAGAAGATAGCTCTGAAGCACTGGCGTGTCCTTCAGAGTCAGGTAACACTTAAAAAGAGAACTCACTGACAAAAATAAAATATTTATTAACCTTTAAAAGAAGAACTAGAGTGGCCTATAAAAATCTTTAGTCGGAAAAGGAGGGAAAAGAAATTTGTAATCTCGACGATGAAAATGAAAATTATTCATTTTGAAACATTTTCTCAGTAAAAATAATTATATTTTATCTGTCTGTCCATCCGTTTCTTAGTATGTATGTCAGTCTACATTTCAATCTTTATGCTTATCTTGTGTACCTTTCATTTCTCATCCAGTCGGTCATTCTGGCGATTCTAATCAGTCTGAAAGCAATCAGGTTTCATCGGTTCATTGCTGGTCCTCTACTGACTTCAATGAGTCAGAAATATTTCCATATTTCTACATATCTATATTTCCATATTTCTACATTTCTATATTTCCATATTTCTACATTTCTATATTTCCATATTTTCATATTTCTAGATTTCCATATTTCTACATTTCTATATTTCCATATTTCTACATTTCTAGATTTCCATATTTTCATATTTCTAGATTTCCATATTTCTACATTTCTACATTTCTATATTTCCATATTTTCATATTTCTAGATTTCCATATTTCTAGGTTTTCATATTTCCGTATTTCTATATTTCCATATTTCTATATTCTCATAATTTCATATTTCTATAATTCTATTGTTCTATATTCCTATATTTCTATATTTCCATATTACTATATTTTTATATTTCTATATTTCTGGCGAGTGAACAGTTGAGTGATAAGGAAGTGACCAAGTGGTTTTAAACAAAAAGTCTTGAAAGAGGGTAATCAACGGTGAAAACTATTGACTATCATTTATAACAATTACATCTGCAGGGGGGTGAGGGGGGGGAGAATACACATTTATTTTTTAGGTAAAAAAACATAATTCTGGTAGGAGGTGACGCTTTGGGGATATGTAATATTACAGTTCTACCTAAATGTTTGAAATTTCTAGCATTTGCTATTAAAATTGAACAAATATTTCTTTTTTTTTACTTTTAGGATGGAATGTGTATTCAGCATTCTGCTCACAAAAAAAGAGTTTCAAAAGTAATTTTTGGCAAATTTTTATTGTAGCTACCGCTACCATCAGATGTATTTTTCCTACAGACTAAACCAGAGCTATTTTTTGAATATGTAAAAGTGATGAATACAAAGTAAATACATTCGCCTCAATCAAAAAGATACAATAGGTCATAAATGAACGGTACCTCTTTCCAACAAGAAAATTTTTTCAGCATATTGCTGATTTGGGTAATTTTTTAAAAAGTTCTTTCTTCAAAAACTTCATTTACCCTTCAGAATAATAATAGTACCTATACAAAAATATTTCTTTTATGGATTTTTAAAATTTTATAGTGATTTTAAGGGTTGTTCCTTTAAAAATAAATATTTAGACTTCTAGGAGAGGTAATTGCGCATCGCCCCCCGTAAAGCCGCCCTTGAAGGTGATCATAGACCGAATGGCACACTTCTTAGATCCTTTCCCTTATCCTGTCTATAAAATAGACATAGATAAAGAGGATGAACGATTAGCCGGCTTTAGAAACTGTTGCCCATTCTGAGTGCCACCATTATTAAGTTTCAAAACCGTGGTCATAGCAACAGAAATGATTAACGGCCGTCGGTGTGTCTGCTTGTATGTAACAGCTGTGGAGCAAAATAAACTACTGAACCGATTTTGATAAAATTTGGTTTTAGCTACTTTAAAATTATTTCATAGGTAAAATAATCTATATAGAGTGTCCAAAAATAAGTGGGTTATTTTGGGCGCCTTTTTGAAAATTTGAGCCAGATATTTTTACTTGGCTATAAGATAGTAAACGACTGTGTGAAAAAAATTCAATTTTTTAAATTCAAAATGTCGGCCAATACAACAATTGCCCCATTTTGTGGTCTTGTCCTTATAACTTAGCCCTAAATTATTATTATAAATAATTAAAAAAGACGTTGTATAGCCCAATTATAGGGCTATATCGACCTAATTTAATTTATTTTTAAAATTGTGTCTAAATTAGCCATATTTAATGGGCCAAAATGAAGCCAAACACGTAAACTTCAATTGAAAAACAAAATTTCGATTTTTTTTAATTCAAAATGGCGGCCGGTATAACGATTGTTCCATGTTGTGGCTTTTTCATTATAACATAACTTGGCCGGTAATTTTTATTATAAAAATTTAAAAAAATTGTTGTATAGCTAAAATGCTTCTAATTTAATCAATTAAAAATTTTTTTTTAATTACCAATTTTTAAGGGGCCAAATAAAGTCAAAATTTTCAAATGAATTTTCTCAAAATTCGCTATTGCTGTTTTTTTAATTTTTAGATAGGTATGTGACAGACAACGTAATTTTCTATCGAACAACGCTTTTTTTTTACTTGTTTCGAACAGGACCGGAGTTATGATTTTTTGATTATCATAATTTTAAAAATCTCTTAGTTTTGCTCTTTAGCTCTCTAGTAAGCACATTAGTCTCTCCATCTGTATATCAGTCTATCTGGTCATTCCGCATGTCTTCTCTGTCTGTCGAACAACCGTTTGTTTGTCTTCTGCCTGTCAATCTCCCGGTTAATCTAAGGCTTTCTCTGCGTCTATTAGTCTGTTTATAGGTGAAGCATCCGATCAGTCCATTGATTTTTCTGTATGTTAATTAGTTTGTCTGTCTGTCGGTTTGCCGGTCTAGTCATCCGTAAAAGAGTAGCTCAAATCTCAAATTTATAACTCGCACATGAATATTGTAATTAGAACGTTACTTGAGAAAATGTTTTGGTAATTCGCAATCAATATTTTAGAACGAAACTTTAATAATTAACAAATAGGTCTTAATTTATTTCGTTGGGTGTAATAGAGCATTAAATTGCAAAAGCTTGAAGATTAGAAGTTAAATGTTGTAGAAGCAATAATTTTTGAAAAAAAATTGAAATATATTTTAATTATCAAGTTTTAAAGACGTAGTAAAAGGCTCAAAGTTTTGCAAGTAGATGTAATCCTTAGAAATATTCCATCAAAAACTAAACTGAAATTTCTAAAACTAAAGATGAAAATTAACAAGTAGAACATATTATAATTTCATTCACGTTTATTATACATATTCTAAAGTATATACATTTATAGAGAGAGTATAAGGATCGGGGGAGCGCTCTTTTGTCAGTATTAAAATCAAAATAGAAGTTTAAATGTTAGGGAAAAGCGCTTTGGCTAAAACTTCTTAAAGCAAACGTCGTATTAAATTTTAGTTCTGTCAAATACATCTGCGCGTAAAATATGTTCAAACTTTAACTACTATTTTCGGTAAAGAGTAACTTTCTCAATGCTTATAAGACTCGAGAGCGGGCGGAACTCGCTTCTTGTCTACGCAATACAATTATTGCTTCAAAGCAGAAACCCTATAATTAACGACTTCAATTACGTGTTAAATAGAGAGAACGTTTTGTTAAAATTTAAAATGTTATAATTAAAATTATTTTATTTGCAATAGCGCGTTGGAATTTATTTTAAATTGTATCTTGTACGCGAGAGCGAGAAGAGTCCTTTGATGCGACTTTTTAAGATTAAAAGGGAACAAAACGAACACTAATAAACTTTTTCATACGTAACGAGTTTTAACAACATTAAATTTGATTAAGAGATGTTTTATTAAAAGCAAATTTTGCGTTTGTAAAGAGAAATAATTCGTTTATTGTATCGCATCCGTTTTGGGAGAATAGTTGATTCGTTGTTAACGTCAATCTTCAGGTTAGATTTATAAGGAAAAGGTGTACAAATAGAGAAAGTTATTTTGAATGTAGTACAATAATTTAAGGGTAGAAACAAAAGCAACCTAAGATGCAATTAAAATCCTGAGATTTCTATTGGCTCTTTCATTTGGACCGACTTTGGTCCTTAAGTCCGCTAAAATAAGCGTCCATTTTCTACAGAACCTTTCTAAAATGCCTCCTCACATTTTGCTTAATGTTTCCCATTTATAAAGTAATCTTGAGTTTTAATTCTATACGTCATAAGTTAGAAGAAGTAAGAATAACACAATTAGTTTACGGTTTAAGTGAGAAAGCAAATGTCTCAGAGATATTTTTCGATGAGAATGTGAATACTTCGTATTATACAAACAGAGAACTTTAAGCAAAATACATAGTAATTTTATGTATCCAACGAAAATTTAGCTTTCTGCAAATAAGTCTGGTAATTTGGTAAGGAAATTGCTGTTTATTCTACCAAAGTTTGTTACGCCGCATTAGATAATCTACACGAATATTACCTTACGCTTTAAAAAAAAATAAAAAATTTTTTTTTTATTAGTAGCCCTTTAAAATTACATTCACATAACCTCCCCCTCCCTTAATACCACTTGGTTAAATTTATTTTAACTATAAATTCTTAATTTTTTCATTTCTGTGAAAATTCTTCTTCTTAGGGAATTAATAGTCGATTTGGCAACATCAACTAGCAAAATTTATTATTTATTTACAGCAATATGAAACTCCATTTTTCTGCAGGCATTTTTAACATAATTTTCACCCTCTTACCACTTCCGGTTTTACCGGAAATGACCCTAAATTCTCCGTTTCACATTTCGAGCTTTAAATTCGCTAATTGCTGATCGAATATGCACTAAATTGATTATTGTGGACTTTACTTTTTTCCAACAAGTTGGCTATAGTATACAGTAAAACGAATAATGTGAATTTCTGAAAAATCAAATCGTTTCAACTAAATAAAAATTAAAAAAAAAAAAATTTGTAAACTTGATTTTTTTTTCTTTGCCGACACGTGACTTTTAGAATACTCAATAAATAATTAATTTATTAATATATTTTCTAAATAATAATTAACAATAAATCTATTAACTAAATTAAATAATTCAACTCAATAAATACGCCGTTTTTATATTAATTTTTACATATTAAGGTGGTCACATGTCGGTAAAGAAAAAAAAATAAATTATAAATATTTAATTTGCTTGAAAAAATTAAACTGTTTCAATTCATCGGCAGGTTTTTAAACTCTGTGAAGTACCTACACACTAACAAATAAATTGAGAATAGTTTCATAGCTCATAGACCTTTCATACGTCTGAAAAGAAAATATTTTTAAAAAAAATTTTTGACTTTTAAACCTCTCTTTTTAATTTGTATTAAGCATTTTGGATTTCTTCTAGTGGATTTGCTAATCGGCTATCTACTTTTAATTTCAAAGTTGAGGTCTTTAAACTTTGAGAGAGAATTCCAAGAAAAGGGAAGACTTGAAAATCAAAACTTCAAGAGAAGGTTAGTAGGTTGTTGCTTTGCAATTCTGTGGTCAGAACTATACATACACATACAAGATTTTTGTTCAACGCGTACTGCTGACAGACAGACGGGCATATTAACGAATGGACACGGTAGACGAGCTATTATACAGATATGTAGATCCCTTGACCTTTCAGAGAAAAGAGGCAGTAGTCTCCTTTATCTCCACCTTTTCTTATAGGCTCTAGACCATTATTTTTGATATTCAGAAAGCAGATATTAAGACACACAGGCGTCTAGACCGACAGACGATCACACGGACAAGTGAGTGGTTGAATTAATTAACAAATGAACGCACAGAGAGACGAACTAACGAATCTTTTCGTAAATTAATAGGCTCAAAATATAAATCTTATCTGCAGAGAATTATAATAACTTTGCATCAAAACGGAAATTGATGCACGTATTTTTGATCTATTCTTGTATTTTACCAATATCTCATCGTGTTTTGACGTAGACGTTTATTTTGCAACAAAACTCTAGTAAAGACGAGACGAGAGATGTAGGTAACATAACGAATTTATTGAATGTAATTGAATTGTAATTTCAGTTTTGAAAGCTTTACTATACGTACTTACTTAATGTTGAGTTTTAAAAAAAAAATTTCTTCGCTTAAATCAATAATTATTTTTTTTACAAACTTTGTTAAATGAAAATGTTCGTTTAGAAATTCAATGAAATTTAAATTCGTTGAAGGAAATTGTTTTTTTTAGTAGGCAAATGTATTCGTGTATCTTTCGAAGTTTTGTGTCAGCACAAACACAATAGATCTTGTTCAAGACGTTTGGCTAATTCATACAGAAAATGTTACGTAAAAAAGTTTATCAAAGTATAGATCAGAAAAGAATTTATAATTCAAGCACATACGTTGATATTTAAAATAGAAAAGGCTTTATGTTAAAGTATCGGTGCTTTGCAGCAGACAATCCGAACGTCTTTAAAACGACCGGGTAAATAAATAAATACAGACACACAGGCAAGCAGACAGACAGAAAGACAGGGAGGTAGTAAGACACGCAGGCAGATAGCCGGTCCGACAAGTAGGCACGCTGATAGGTAGACCAGCAACAAACCAGCAGTATAAGAGGCAGGTAATCCGATAAGACAACAGGTCAATAGGCACTCCGACAGACAAGCAGGTCTTAGAAACACAGACCGGTAGGCCTACAAGTAGGCAGCCAGCTTGTCTTACAGATAAGCAGGCCGATAGGCCTAAAAGAAATATATAAATAGGCAGGCAAACCTATACCTTAAAGGCAGTCGGGCATTCATGAAGATAATAGAAACACAAACCTAAAAGTAGACAGGCTGCTAGTCGTACAGGTAAGCTGGCCGATAGGCCTACAGGCATCATATCAACCGCAGTCAAGTCGATAATTAATAGACAGTCGGGTAAACAAGCAGGTGACAAAACACAGACCGGTAGGTCTGTAAGTAGGCAGCCAGCTAGACTTACAGGTAGGCAGGCCGATAGGCCTAGAAGCAACCTATAAACAGGAAGACAAGCCTATAATTAATAGACAGTTGGGCATTCATGAAGGTCATAGAAACACAGACCTACAAGTAGGCAGGTTGCTAGTTCTACAGGTAGGCAGGCCGATAGGCCTACAGGCAACATATTAATAGGCAGGAAAGCCGATAATTAATAGACAGTCGGGCATGAAGGTCATAGAAACACAGACCTACAAGTAGGCAACCTGCTAGTCCTACAGGTAGGCAGGCCGATAGGCCTAGAAGCAAATAATAATAGGCAGGAGAGCCGATAATTAATAGACAGTCGGGCATGAAGGTCATAGAAAGACAGACCTACAAGTAAGCAGGCCGATAGGCATACAGGCAACATATCAACCACAGGCTAGTCGATAATTAATAAACAGTCGGGTAAACAAGCAGGTCATAAAACACAGATCGGTAGGTCTGCAAGTAGGCAGCCAGCTAGACTTACAGGTAGGCAGGCCGACAGCCTAGAAACAACTTATAAACAGGAAGATAAGCCTATAATTAATAGACAGTCGGGCATTCATGAAGGTCATAGAAACACAGACCTACAAGTAGGCAGCCAGTTAGTTCTACAGGTAGGCAAGCCGATAGGCCTAAAAGCAACATATTAATAGGCAGGAGAGCCGATAATTAATAGACAGTCGGACATGAGGGTCATAGAAACACAGACCTACAAGTAGGGAACCTGCTAGTCCTACAAGTAAGCAGGCCGATAGGCCAAGAGGCAACATATCAGCAGGCAAGCAAGCCGAAAATTAATAGACAATCAGACATGAAGGTCATAGAAACACAGACCTACAATTAAACAGCCAGCTAGTCCTACAGATAGAAAGTCCCATAGGCCTAGAGGCAACATATCAACAGATAGGCAAGCCGATAATTATAAAACAGTTAGGCAGGCAAGCAGGTCATCGAAATACAGACCGGTAGGTCTACAAGTATGCAACCCGATAAGCCTAGAGGCAACATATCAATAGGCAGGAAAGCAGATAATTAATAGACAGTCGGGCAAGCAAGCAAATGATAGTGACACAGACCGGTAGGCGTACAGTCAGCCTCACATTTAATGGCCACCCTGGCTATTCATTTAGCACTATTTGTAGATGCAACCATCATAATACCCCCTACTTAAATTGAGGGGTAACTTTATTTTGCCAACAAGTAGTAAATCAACAACCTCACCTTCTACCCTTTTGTCATTGTTGGCTATAACCACCCTGACGTATAGCCAGGGTGGCCAATAATTGTGAGGCTGAATGTACAAGAAGGAAACGAGTTAATCAGACAAGTAAGCAATAGGCAGACAGATAGGCCTACAAGTAGGCAGATAGCTAGTCCTACAGGTAGGCAGGGCGATAGGCTTAGAGACAACATATTAATAGGCAGGAAAGCCTATAATTAATAGACATTCGGGCAGACAAGCAAGTCATAGAAATACAGACCGGTAGGCGTACAAGAAGGCAACCAGCTAGTCTTACAAGTAAAGCAGGCCGATAGGGCCACAGGCAACATATTAATAAGCAGTCAAAAATGCCGATAGACATAGAAACTGGTAGACACACCAGGCCGACAGGCAAACAGGCCGATAGGTATGCAAGCCACCAGGCAAACAGACAGACAGATTAGCAAAATAACAGGCAAAGATATAAAACTTAAAGTATCAGTTTTCAGAGTTTGACACTTTAGTTTTTGGGCAATCTTTAAACAACTGAACGTCGCATGAAAAATCTTAAAGCAGCAATAACTTAAATTTTTGAAACTACATAATTTTTTTCCCATTCAACCGACTTTTTAACTCCCAAACGCGAAATCAGCATAAGGAAAATGAAAAATAATTCACCCTTTGTAACAGACTGACAAAAATATTTATTTTCTGTCATTTTTCTTTGACAAATAATTCTTATTATAAGAAATACGAGTAAAACCTCATTTATTCGTATCAGCTTACGTTGTAAAATAAAACGATAAGTCGAGAAAGCCATTTTGATTGTACCCTACAGACATAAAGATACAACGAGGGGAGGTTTCTGTCTGATCTCAGACAAACAATACCCTCGCGAATTTAATTTTTGGATTAAATAAATTCAAAACTATATTTTTTTTCAAAACGCCTATAAATTACTCACCAATTTTTCCCTCACATAAACTTTATTTACTTATTTCGTAATTTGAATTCTAACCATAATCACTTCAGAAGTCTCGTATTGTTTTAATGGCCCATTTAAGAAACAATTGCTATCGATTACATTTCAAGCTTTGATAATGACCTTGTATAACTGTAATTTACAATGTTAATTTGTTACTATTATTGTTTATTAATTGATGTAGGTAAGTATGAGAATTAATGATTACCTTTTGAGAAAATTACAAATTGAAAAAAAATTCAATAATTTCTGCAGGTTCAGAAACAACCCTTCAGTTACATTTTTCTCGATTTTCTGTTAATTTTTCTGTTCGTTCTTCCGTTTAAGTGCTCGTTTATTGGTCTTCTAGTTTGCATTTACTTCTCTATTTCTCTTTCACCGCTTGGTCATTTATTTACGTGTGCTTTTTCTACAGTCCTTTTCTCTCAATCTATGTACTCCAGTTTGTTAGTTAGTCCACCTAACGTACCTCGTCGTCTACCTACGTCCCTGGATAATTATCTGCTTTCCAACAGGCATGTGTACATACGTGCCAGTGTATCTGAATGCCTGGATACCTCCATTCTGTGTACCTTGTGCCTGTCTGTCTATATTGGGTAATTTCCTGCTTCTCTATTTATTTAAGAAAAAAAATCTTCAAATAAAAGTTTTAGAACATAAAATTCTACATCTAAATCAATCAACAAAATTAATTTTGGATGCTTTATAACGCCAGAAATTTAATTTGAAAATTTAGAAAATGAGCAGAAATAGCCATTCCCAACAATCGATATTTCTGCTAATTTTAGAAATTTTCAAATAAAAATTCTGACGTTATAAAGCATACAAAATTAATTTTATTTATTGGCTTAGATGCAGAATTTTATGCTCTGAAACTTTTATTTGAAGATTTTTTTTCTAAAATAAACTGAAAAGCAGTAAATCACCAAAGTATGATTTTATGAATGAGAGCTCCGTTGACCTCTACTCCAACCCTGTGACCATAATAATTGAGCCTATTTTTCTATTTTGATTTAGCATTTCTTCTCGTTTTAAAAATTTGAAAAATTCTAATAAACTTCTGCATAAAAGACTATTATTTGCGAGAAAGAGTGTTCTTGTTTAATATAAGAATAAAATAATAGCGGCATATAAAATTTTATTTATATTCAAGGGAAGTATAAAATGACCACTGTTTAGGAAGAATTAAGCTTAAATAAAGTTTCGAGTACATAAATAATGTACTACAATCTGTTGTACTTACAATTCACTTAAGCTAAAACTGTC
The DNA here is from genome assembly GCA_963924605.1 of Malthinus seriepunctatus. Taxonomy (NCBI): domain Eukaryota; kingdom Metazoa; phylum Arthropoda; class Insecta; order Coleoptera; family Cantharidae; genus Malthinus; species Malthinus seriepunctatus. The sequence goes on from OZ004603.1 coordinate 19,210,562, forward strand.
CACCTATTTTTCACTTGGAAAAACTCTTAAATAAGAGAAAATTACTACTACATTTAACACACCCGTCTCTCTTTAACATTCAACTAAAATGCATACATTCGTCTTTGTTTTTTTCGAAAACGTAAAGAATAATTTTTCATTTGTTGTGTGAAACCGCTAGAAAATTGCCACTTAGGCTCACTTTTATCAAATTTGCGTGTCGACCAATTTTAAAACGTACAATTATGTCCCTTAAAGATACCTAATATAAAGATTAAATTTGCATAAAACTATTTGACTCAACGTATAATTTATTTGGAAGTTGTTAAAAGGGTAGCAAAATATGTTTTTATGTTTTGTTTTTTGTTACACGTTATATATTTGTAACTTATAGCCAAATATAAGTTAAAAAGGGATGCAAAAATTAGTTACGGATTAATAAAAATTTTACAGAAATGTTACGTATGTTTCACTAAAACAAGAATAAAACTGTACTTGTTAGCAATTTTGTTGCAAATTTAAGGGTGTAATAATTTTTTTTTCATGTTGTTATTTTGATACTACCGGTTGAAACAATAGAAGACTACCCAAATTTTTAAGCAATTTATTAATCGATCCAGATGAAAATTATTTGAAAAATTCACAAGGTAGAGTAATAGGCAGGGTTGGACTGGCTTTATTTAGTCCTGCTTACAACAGTTGTAATTTGACATTTAGGGTAGGTTAGGTTAGGTCACATCGAATGGTATTGTCAAACTGATTCAGACAAAAGGAAAGAGGAGTTTTAGCTGATGAATGAAGGTCTGGGCCACTTTCTCAAACCAATTCGGCATCATTCGGCCCATAGAACTAGTTTTAGGTGCATTTTCGTGAATATTTCCTCACAAAAAGAATAGTTAAGATAGGTTTTTTTACTCTCTTGAGGGGAGGTCGTCAGCCAGTTTTATTGCAATTAAAATTTCGACTCGATTCTACGGCTCCGCTAACGTAGAAGTACAGTCGACTACTGTAGGAGCGGTTAGGTTGGCTTAGAATAGGATAAGTTAAATTTTTAGTTACTCCCCTAGGCCTTTCACTTGTCCAAGGGAGGGTGTCACTCAGTTTTTGAAATTGAAATTCCGACTCGATCTTACAGCTTCATCAACGCAGAAGTACAGTCGACTACGGCGAGAGTGGTTTGGTTTAGGTTAGAGCAGCTTTGGTTAGAGTAGGTTAGGCTAATTTTATTGTTACTCTCCTAGATTTTCTACTTAACCAGGGGATGGTGTCAATCGGGTATTTCGGAATTAAATTTCTACACTAGTGGTGCAACTCGATCCTACAGCTCCTCCAACGTAGAAGTACAGTCGACTACTGTAGAAGCGTATAGGTTGGGTTAGAGAAGATTTGGTTAGAGTAGGTTACGTTAATTTTTTTGTTACTTCCTTAGACTTTTTATTTGTCCAGGGGAGGGTGTTATTCAATTTTCTTGAAATTATAATTCGGACTTGATCTTACGGCTCTGCTAACGTAGTAGTACACTCGACTACGGCGGAATCTGTTAGGTTAGGTTAGGGCAACTTTGGTTAGAGCAGGTTACTTTAATTTTATGTTACTCTCCTAGATCTAGACCTTTTACTTAACTAAGGTAGGGTGTCAGTCGGGTTCTTTAGCAATTAAAATTCTTACACCAGTGGTGCAACTCGATCCTACGACTCCTCAAACGTATAAGTACAGTCCACTACTGTAGGAGCGGTTAGGTTATGGGAGATTTAGTTAGAGTACGTTAGGTTAATTGTTTTGTTACTTTTCTGGGTTTTTTTATTCTTGGACAAGTTTCCAGAAGAGGGTGTTATCCAGTTTTATTCGAATTAAAATTCCGACTTGATCCTACGGCTTTACCAACGTAGAAGTACACTCGACTACGGCGAAAGCTTTTAGGTTAGGTTAGAGTAGCTATGGTTAATTTTTTGTTACTCCCCTAGACCTAAACCCTTTACTTCACTAAGGTAGGGTGTCAGTCGGGTTCTTGAGTAATTAAAATTCTTACACCAGTGGTGCAACACGATCTTACGACTCAGCCGACGTAGAAGTACAGTCGACTACTGTAGAAGCGGTTAGGTTAAGGGAGATTTGGTTAGAGTAGGTTAGGTTAATTTTTTTGTTACTTTTCTGGTTTTTTTGATTCCTGTTCAAGTTTCCAGAAAAGGGTGTTATTCAGTTTTATTGGTATTAAAATTCCGACTCGATCCTACGGCTTTACCCACGTAGAAGTACACTCGACTACAGCGGAAGCTTTTAGGTTAGGTTAGAGTTGCTTTGGTTAATTTTTTGTTACTCCCCTAGACCTAGACTCTTTACTTAACTAAGGTAGGGTGTCAGTCGGGTTCTTTAGTAATTAAAATTCTTACACCAGTTGTTCAACACGATCCTACGACTCAGCTAACGTAAAAGTACAGTCGACTACTGTAGGAGCGGTTAGGTTAAGGGAGATTTGGTTAGAGTAGGATAGGTTAATTTTTTTGTTACTTCGCTCCAGGGATTTCGATCTTACGGCTCCGCTAACGTAGAAGTGCAGTCGACTAGGGCGAGAGCGCATAGGTTAGATTAGGGCAGATTTAGTAGGAATAGGTTAAGTTAATTTTTTGTTTCTTTTTTAAGGATGTTTCTTAACTAAAGGAGGATATCAGTCGGGTTTATTAGAATTAAAATTGTTACAACCTCGGTTGTACAGTCAGTCGCACAATTATTGACCACCCTGGCTATACGCGAAGGTGGTTATTAGCCAACAACGCAACAACGAGAAAAGGGCTGAATAGGAGGTTGTTGATTTACTACTTGTTGGCAAAATAACATTATCCCTTAATTTAAATAGGGGGTGTTATGATGATTGCATTCACAATTCCTGCTAGAAGTATAGCCAGGGTGGAGGGTGGCCATTAATTGTGAGGCTGACTGTACTCTAACGGCTCCACGTATACGTAAAAAAATAGTGGGCTAGATCTTTAACTTATGCAGGAGCGGTTAGGTTAGAGTAAGTTTGTTTAGACCTAGGTAGGTTTAGAGTAGGTTAGGTTAACTTGAACTTGTGTTTATACATTTTCGGTCTCGAAAATTTGTTTGGCTCTGTCATCAATTACAAACATTCCGATTTGGCCAGTCCGGCCCTGCTAATAGGTATCCTTTGGAACACTTTCAATAGTTTAGTCTAGCATTTATAACCCTCTGGCATGTACTTATTTACACAAGAAAGGTTCTGAAAGCTCTGTTGTGAAAGTAGTAAGCAATAATCACACTGTTCATTATTGACCACCTCCCCTAGATTTTTTTAAAAATCGCTACTGCAACAACCAACAAGTAACTTTAATTACTGTACTTTTTTAACGTTTGTGACAATATTTAGAATTTACAAATTTCACTTTAGTGGAGTAACATTTACAACGCTATCTATGTGATGAACGTCTTAAGTTGAAATTGAAAATTACAGTATTTCAGGTTTAAACTTTGGTGGAACAAGCGATTGGAGGAGTATTAACGTTATTGATATTTTTATGAAAAATGCTTCTTTTTAAACAATATTTAAACTAAAAATTAACTTTTAATCTTTCTTTTCTAATTTTGATTTTGTATAATTGCAGAAAGCAAACCCTTTTTTAAGGCCCACTCGATCCAAGCCATAAATTATAACTTTTCAAAAATAAAGTCGCTAACTTTGGATTAAAAAGTGTTTGAGACGTGCACGTACTCGAAATAGAATTTAGTTTCAATAGAATAACAAATAATGGAATTAGAGCAGTGTTTCGCTCTCCTGTGTCACCCAGTATAACTAAATTAAGAATGTGTCATTTTATTTTAAGTTCCCTATAGTACAAATACCTTCCTTCTAAGTTGGGACACGCAGAAATGAACGGAGACAAGTCTAAAATTCAATTTGAAGACACTGTTCTGCAAAGTCAGAAGACAGTGAAGCTCTTCTCGATTTAATTAAACAATTTGTAAAAGCGTGCCTTGAATATATTGACAATTGAAGTCGTAGTAAATAGGAGGGAGGTTGTAAGGTAAAGCGACTAGTATAGGTGGATGTTAAATTAAGACGCTAATTTATTTTTTTAAATTAAAAAAAAAAGTTTTTCGTGGAAAAAAGTTATTAAGTTTAAGAAACTAATCATAATACAAAACATCATCAGCCGACGCTAACAATTCGCGTACATCGCTTCATAATTTTCGTAGTTTTGCGAAACTTCAAGGAGCGTAATTTTACTTTGAGAAACACTTTAAGAACTCGCCCAGTTGTAGACTGTTTTAGAATTAAATTTCCAATAAACACTTCTCGAACATCGTTTTAATGTACAACTAGTTTTACAATGAAATGCATGGCAGCAAAATATAGAGCTAAAATGGCGTCCCATCTATCTTATTTTAACACTGTTCTTCTTCAACTTGATCTTTTACATAAAGTTGGTGTTCTCGTTCTTGCTCTTAAATTTAATGTGTTTCATTCCTTCTCTATTATTAACTTACGTGAGATCGTCTTTGGTTAATTTATTTTCCATGCTCTGGATAATTTATATTAGCGAACACCTTTGGTGATGAGAAAGGAGTTCATATATAGCTTAGTGTCAAAGGAAAGTTTCATTTTGTTATACTCTCTAACCTAAACCTAAAGAGAGGAATGACTCGACAAATTTGTCACAAATTAAACTACAATTTCTTGTAAATATTTCGAAATTTGAAATTAAATATGAAGAGAGGAAGTAAAATCCCTAGGAGAATAATAGTAGTCACTTGACGTTATCAGGTTGGTAGAATTGCTAGCGCACGTCTTCCAATTTAAATACCTTGGGGAACGCTACTTCTGATAAGGTGGTACAACCGTGCACGAATATGAGCAAATAAAATATATTATTACGCCTGAGTAGTTTCCCAAATAGGAATTTCTACTTTAGATAGTTTCAACTAAGAATTTATCTTATAACTAAGAACGTAAAATAGTTGAAAGCTCAGCGTAATTTACTACAACAATCACCATCATCATCATCATCATCCCTAATACCTGATGGTAGGTGGTTCCAAAAATTTAAACAATTTTAAAATAATTACTTTCGGAAAGTTTCGACACAAAAGACACCCAATACCTTTAAACCAATCACCCCTTTTCGTTAAGTCATTTACGACGTGGTAGTCTAAGTTAAAACAAAGACGAATGAGTACATTACTAAATTAATCTTTGAAACAAAGCTTTCTCTCCTTAAGCTTTATTCATCAAACACAATTCATTTATTTACTTACTTCCCTTTTAGCAAATTTCTAGTCGTTAGCTAACGCCTTTCTACTTGCCTGTTATAATTTATAAAGGAGTAGGTTCAAACCATAATGATGGAATTGCAAATTTTGAGACTTATTGTGTTTCGTTTGTTTGAATTAAGAGAATAGCAATAGAAACTGCCAAGTCGCCTGATAATACAAAATTATAAATTTAACGAGCTTGATTGAAATTCTAATACTTTCTTGTACATACCGAAACCAAACATTTGTCCTTTATAAACATCTTCGCGATATATAATTTAATTATTTAACGTTTATTTAATTAAAATAAAAAGAAACTTGTTTGAAGGTGGCTTTGAACCACTACTAAGGTGCAAGGTTTCATCTTGTTACCGTGGTAACAGAAACAAACATCTGAAATTTTTCTCATATTGTAATTCGGTGTTCCGGTTGCTAAGAATCATCTTAAGACACTTTTAAGAGTTATTTACCCTGTCACAAGTTAGAACTGGACTCGTAAAAGTACTCAATGGTTGATCTACGCATCCAACCATTGGTAGTAGTTGAGGGACGGAATTTTGTGCACAAAACTTTTTAAACAAAAATAATGTTTTGTACTGTGCACAGATTTCCAAAATTATGTAGATTTTTCAAAAATATGAACAGATTTTTTAAAAATATGCACAGATTTTTTTATTCATTCTCATAAAAATGTGCACAAATTTTTAAAACTATGCAGATTGTTCAAAATATGTAAATTTTTTAAAAATTTGCAGTTTTTAAACATTTACAGATATTTTAAAAATATGTCAAGATTTCTTTTTAAATACGCACAGTTAAAAATGTGTAAAAATTTTTAAAAATATGCATATTGTTGAAAATATGCTTAGAATTTTTTAAAATAAGCACTGATATTTTAAAAATATACAAATTTAAAAAAAATATATGTACAGGTATTTAAGAATTGCAGTTTGTTAAACAATTGTAAATATTTTCTTAAAATATGCAAAGAATTTTTTAAAGTATGAGCAGATGAAAATATTCACAGATTTTCAAAAATATGCAAATGGTTAAAAATAAGCAGCTTTTTTAAAAATGCAGATTTTTTTATAAATGTGCACATATATTTCACAAATATGCAGATTATTTGAAAATATGCATAGATAAAAATATGCAGATTGTTAAAAATATGCAAATATTTTTAAATATGCACAGATTTTTTTATTAAATATAGACTGATAATTTAAAAATATGCAGATTTTTATACAATATTGATAGATTTAAATATGCGCAAATTTTTAAAACATGCATTTTTTGAAATATGCACATATCTCTTTACATATACGCACTGATATTTTAAATAATAATAATAAATCAGTTTTATTTCCCAATATGTTCAAAACAAAATAATACATACTACGGTACTAAAGATATGCATAGATAAAAATATGCAGACCATTTTAATAATATGCAAATTTTTTAAATATGCATAGACTTTTTAAAAATTTTCACTGATATTTTTAACATTATGCAAATCTTTATACAATATGCATAGATAAAAATAGGCAGATTTTTAAAAACTTGCAGAGTGTTAAAAATATGCAGATTTTTAAAATATGAACAGATTTTTTTAAATATGCAGATTTTTATACAATATGCATTGATAAAAATGATCACAAATTCTTAAAAGCATGCATTTTTTGAAGTATACACAGTTTTTTTTACATATACGCACTGATATTCTAAAGATATGCACACCATTTTAAAAATATGCAAATTTTTTTAAATATGCATAGACTTTTTTAAAATTTGCACTGATATTTTAAAAATATGCAGATTTTTATACAATATGCGTAGATAAAAATATGCACAGATCTTTTAAAACTTGCAGTGTCAAAAATATGCAGATTTTTTAAAATATAAACAAACTTTCTAAAAATATGCACTGATATTTTAAAAATATATTTTTTTTAAATATCTACAGATTTTTTGAAAATATGCACTAATAATTTAAAATATGCTGATTTTTATACAATATGCTTAGATAGAAATAATCACAAATTTTAAAAGCATAAATTTTTTATTTATGCACAGGTCTTTTTACATATACGCACTGATATTTTAAAGATATGCATAGATAAAAATATGCACACCTTTTTAAAAATATGCAAATTTTTTTAAATATGCATAGACCTTTTTAAAATTTGCACTGATATTTTAAAAATATGCAGATTTTTATACAATATGCGTGGATAAAAATATACACAGATCTTTAAAAACTTGCAGTGTCAAAAATATGCAGATTTTTTTAAATAAAAAAAACTTTCTAAAAATATGCACTGATATTTTAAAAATATGCCGATTTGTATACAATATCCGTAGATAAAAATAGGCAGATTTTTTAAAACGTGCAGAGTGTTCAAAATTGCAGATTTTTTTAAATATGAACAAACTTTTTAAAAATATGCACTGATATTTTAAAAATATAAAGATTTTTTTAAATATCCACAAATTTTTTTAAAATATGCATGATAATTTTAAAACAAGCAGATTTTTATACAATATGCATAGATAAAAATAAACACAAATTTTTATATTTTAAAAATATGCAGATTTTTTCAATAAGCATAGTTAAAAATTGTTAAAAAACAAGGTACTCATTTTCTAAGATTATGCAAATAATTTTTTAAAATATGCACACATTTTTAAAAATGCGTTTTTTAAATACGTAGGTTTTTTAAAATATGACTGATATTTTTAAAATATGCAGGTTTTTTTTTAAATATGCGCAGTTAAAAATATGCAGATTGTTAAAGATGATACTTTTAAAAATATGCAGATTGTTAACAATATGCGAAAATATTTTGAAATATGCACATATTCTTTTAAAAAAAATTTAAAGCGAAATTTTACTCAGTAAAGAACCGGTTCTTGTGAGAGCCCTCAAACTTTATATGGGTCTTTCATAACTTCGGATATTGCCGGTGAAAATAAATGTAACCTTACCATTGGTTCTAAGCTTCTCTGGTTTCCGTTTTTTTCAAACCTAACTTAACCTAACCTGACCTGACCTAACCTAACTTTTTTTTAAAGCACGGGGAAATGTTTGCTATACTTGGCAGCACTTCTTCTTACTCTCATTACTGCTTTGGTCTGTCCATCGCTTCCCTTTTTAGTTTTTTTGGCATTCCAATTGCTCCAAATCCTTTCTCTCTATTCCATTTATGTCTATGTGTTCTCTGATTGGTTTCTTGCCTTATGCAACTGCCTATATACTTTTTTTCTTTAAATACGGCGGCCTTTAAATTTCCTACTTTTATTAATAAGAGTTTTTTTAATGCTTTTGGACCTGCGTCATTACCACGCACTTACCTATCACTTGGCGCTTTGCTACGAGCCTAAAGGCACATATAAAAATGTAGACGCTTTTTTCAAACCTAATCTAGTGGTTAATACACAAGTTGAATTAACTCTGAATTTCGTAAAATTGAAAAATTGCAAAGAACAAACAAAATTTTAAAAAAATCTTGAAAATGTCTTATAAATTATTTGATAATTATTAGTAACGTTTTGACCTTGAAGTTCTGTACAATGTGCCTATAATTTAAACAGTTGCTTCTAGTTCTAATTCAGTAAACTTCAAAGCTTGAAACGATTAGAAGACCAATGAAAGCGTAAATTGTATGACATCGAAGTCAATAACTTTAGTAATTCGTTTATAATTACAACAGTTGAAAACTTGATAATTTGATGTGTTTTCTTTTTAAATAAATTGATAATATTATTAAAATTGCCTAACGTTGAAACACAAATACAAACAAATAAACTGAAAAAGCTGCAGGAAAGTTGTTGATGGATAAAATTTAAAAAAATCAGAAGTGGGATAGCGTTTTTCAATTTGTTTTTTAAAGAGTTTTAATTTAAACATCTTAGGTTAGAGACTTAAAATTGAACTTCTATTTACCGAAATGGTGCCAAATGAGTTGCTAAAATAAATCTGTTAAAAATTAAAGCTCAAGCTCGCGCATAAGCATTTTGCGTTTTCTAAAGAGTAGTCACCTATGCAAAGCCTTCTTTATTCGTTCTGGTAAAACCACGCGAATTAAACGTTAAAGGCTCATAATTAATCGATTACAAATATTGTTAATTATAATTTTAATGCAATTTTGTGCAAAGACGCTATAACAAAACCCTCTAGACTTTCGAGGTTTTCCATCCATAACAATGTCTCAGATAAATAAGGCTGTAACTATTTTAATAATTAAATTAGAAAAAAATCATATTTAACGAAAGTTTTAGTATATTTTTTAAGCTTTCTAAAACTAAGCTTAATTTTTTTCTAGCTTTACTAATAAGTGAGTTACAAGAGTTTAAAAAGGGCGCGCGTTCTAGATAACGCTAGCACCTGACTTCGTTTATCTTATACTTGCAACTCTATTGGGAGCCATAATTATGAAACTTGAGAGAAAATCACTTCAAAGAGAAATTGTAGACGACAGTTTTAGCTTTTAAAATGTTTACTCAAAAGTCAATTTTTTCAAAGGAAAAGTCAATGCAACGTAATTTATGTCATCAAGCAGCGAAAAGCCGATTTTTCTTTTTTAGAATTACAAACATTTTCTTACTTTTTCTTTCCGTTAATATTAATTTTTGTGTTTTTTAAAAAAAGAAAAACTAATAAACGACACAAAAGTCTCAATGATACACACTATAAGCGTTTAATTAACTTAAACTAACTGATTTCCTGATTTCAATGACGTGCGAATCGCAAGTTTACACCGTTTGGTCTTCAATAAGCCTTTAAGTATTATAGCGTTGGTGATAGTATCAATATTGAAAGGGTTGTCGCCCTTGTAAAGTGTATCGATGAAAATAATTTTTTTTTAAAAAAGTGGAAACTTTTTATTCGTTTCAAATGACAATTTGGTGAAAATTTTGAAAAAAATTTTAACTTGACAAAATTTGTGCTCTGTAAAGTGTTTAAATGGACTGAAATGATTGTACTGATAAATTTACTTAAACAATTAAGGCTTAAATTGATCACTAGTTTAGCGTTCAGGCGTTGTAATTTACCAAAATGTATTTGAAAGGTCAAATTTAACCTCTGTATGTTAAATTACTTTTAAAAAATAACACAAAAATTTTCTTAAAAGCGTTCTTAAAGAAAGTAGTTTTTGAATAATTTTTTTTTATTTTTAAAATCGTATAATTTTTCCTGTGCTTTTCCGTGTGTTAAGGTGCATTTTCATTGGAGTTGATGGTTATCCCTCGAGCTTTTCAATTTATAAAGAATTTCCCGAGGTGGCTCTCTTAGGCTTTAGGGTCGTAATACGTTATAAAAAATTGACGATAATTAAATTATCCTTTTAGGGAAATATTAAAAATTTCTCATTTTTAAACCTTTACACCCTTAAAAAGGGGGAAATTGAGTTTTAAGAATTTTCCCGCATTTTAAACTTATCAAAAAATAATTAGAAATGTTTTGAAAGTAGTAAATTATTTTAATGTTGTAGATAAAGATAAAATATTGATTTTTAACGTAATTTTAGAAAATAATAGTAAAAGGGGTGATGATAAATGTTTCAACTTTCAACTTAGGGCAATTACGAAAGCATAAAATCCTCCTTAAACTTAAACAGAGAGCTGAAATCTGAAATCTACGTTGAGAAACTAAAATTAGAATTACTTTCCCTACATTAAATAGAGCGCCATTTTGATGCAAAAATCGCACAAAAATAAACCTTATACAGCGTCAAATAAGGGTGAATATCTTAAATAAAATCTAAGGCATATACTTACATGAGGGTTGAATTTTCTAGAGGGATGTTTGTGTTAAGCTTTAGAAATAATACAGGCTAATACAGACCTTATGTAAAAACATATAGAAGGCGCTTTTCATATCTTATTTTACAAAATGTAAGAGGGTTTATTTAAAACTAGGGTTGGCTAAGTTAGAAATGAGAGTTTAGACGTTATAAGGAATGTTATGTTGATTCTTCAACTTACACAAAAAAAATTTAATTTTGTTTTATGGAAAAAATTTTGAAAAAAATTAAAAAGGGGTTGAAATTTAATTTGTATGTGGATTATTGATTTAGAAAATTAATTTATTGATATACGATCAATGACTTTGGTTTTTGCATCAAAAACTTTATTGAGACCCTTCATTGCATGGCTTCCGACATAGCAGCTCGTTATTTTCTTATCTTTTAATTTCCGTTTTAATATTAGCAAAGTTTGTTCAACATTAACTTAAACTAAACTCAAAACTAATTAAAATTTGAGTACACCAAGCAAAGTTCACAAGTTTTATACGAGTTTTACTTATTCATATCATTAGTGTTAGATACTCTCTTCGTAACTTTATTAAGTAGGTATTTTAATAAAATTATTATTCTCTATATTTTCTTTATTAAAATTAATTTATTGTTTGTTTTAATCAAGTAGAAAGGTTACGAAGGCAAAGGTTTGAGCTTCTAAGGGTTGCTTTTAATTTTAAAACGCTCCAAAACTTGATTTTTTGTAAAAAATATTTTTTTTGAAATTAACTTTTCTATTTAATACTTAAACTATCTTCTCCAAACTATCTTGTTGTCAACAACAAGTAGCTAATTTTAACAGTCAACTTAGACCAAATTGTCCATTCTATAAACTTAACAAAGTTAACTTTAAGTTAATGGTACTTTAACAAAACATTTTGTACAAATCAGCTTTTGTAACTTAAAATAATTTTTTTTAACAACTTAATCTCAAATTTTAAGACGTTTTTTGTTTGTTTTTTCTAGAAAGAAAAATAAAATCGTGTGAAGCGACGCTTTGCGTCGCTTGCTTCGCCAACCAACACCAAATACATCGGACTCAACTGAACTCATCTGAAAAGTATTCATACAAAAGTCTCAAGCAAAAAAAAACAAAAGAAGAAACCGTAAATCCTTCAATCGACAACCGAAACAACCCAACGATGGCCCGTTGCAATAAAATATCGATCAAGATACAAGACAGGACAACTTTACACATTTCAAGACACTTCAACAAAATGTAAATTTTAAATACAAAGTTTTTTAAACAAAAAAAAATAAAAAATAAATTTTCCATGCAAGAAAACAAAGAGAAAATAACTACGCGAAGTTCTGTAATTTTCTCGCAGGGGTGAAAAGAAACAAGTCAAGGGATAGACGCGGGAGGGAAGTTTAAAGGCAAAAGAGAAATGTGAGCACACCGGCTATAAAAGAGATCGAATATAGTCGTCCCTGGAATTCTGAAATAAATGCCTAAGAGAAAGATAAGGTAGAGAGGGGTACGCGCCTTTATAACGAAACCCAAATAAGGGGAATCCTAATGAAAACCTTATAGTAAAGTAAAATAGGGGAAAGGGGGAATTTTAAGGAGGGATCGCTAACTAGCAAACTGAGGGAGTGGCTTGATGTAAGAAATCAATGATTTCAGCCACCCCCTCAAGAGTTTGCTGTGTTCGAGTACGTTTACCTTATTGCTTAGAGAAAAAAATTAATTAAAAAAATTTTAAGGTTGAGAAATTTACAAAAAAAATTAAAAAAATTTTAATTTCAAATGACAAAAAAATTACAAAAACAAAAAATTTCAATTCTCCTCCAAACAACCCTTAAGAACTCCATTTGAAAGAAGCCAAATTCTTGATCAGCTTTACTTTTTTGAGCACAAAAATAAAAGGTTGAAAAAAATTTTAAATAATTAATTTAAACTTCAACAACCCCTAGTTATGAAACTGAAAAGCTTTTATTCAATAATTGACGTTAAGATGACGTCCATTTTTCAACAAACCTGCCTTGATTTTTCCCCAAAAAAATAACCAAGAACAAAATTGCTAATTAAAACACCCTTAAAAATTAACAACTCTCGAATTAACCTAAGAAAATTCTAAAATTTTCTCTTAGGAATTTCTCAAGTTGTTGTTATAAAATATTATTATAAGTAAACAACATTTATAAGAAAAGCTTCTCCCTATAGCATAATTCATAACTTAAATTGCTAGAACACCCCATTAATTAAAGCCGTGATTTCTAACACGAACATTAAGAATATATTTCATGCCTTTGTAGGTATACTGCAGCAAGTCAAAAGTTATAACTCCTAAGTTTATGTAATTGCCCTAGAATGAAGGAACTTCAAAGTCATAAATTTTAGTTTAAAATTATCATATTGCTAAAGGTTTCATAAATTAATTATTTTTTTCCCTTAAAATTTATTATTATTTATCAGCGGAAGTAATCGATTTTTTTAACTCTTTCAAATTCAAGTTTTACTTCTCTCAAGGGTAAAATTATTCTCGAGTAACAATTTTTTTACTTTTCCACATCAAAATTGTCTAAAACTAGCAAGCAATCACAAATTAATCCAAAACAGTTCAATTTAACCATTTATTAATTTTCTAGTGCAAGAAATGACCAAAAACGCAAACAGTTCTTCCGAAAGAATTTTTTTGGAAAATTTAGGCTTCTCGTCCACTAAACAACAACTGTAAAACCGCCTTGGTTTAGTATCAAAAACAATTTTCTTTTATTTTTTCATTAAACAAGTTCAAGCACTCTTTTTCATCGATTTATGTTGCAAATTCCAAAAATTGACCAAATCCAAAAAATTGCATCCAACGTCTACAATTTTCATTTCAGTGAAAATTAAGAAAAAATATTTTATTCAGAATGCAAATTATGTCCTTTTAATCAAAAACTATTCAACTCGTCTGTATTCTTATCTCATTATTTGCATTTTCATGTTTATATCACGTAATCAGCTTTTCTAATAATGGATTAAGTGAAAGTGATGACGTCACAATATTTAGATAAATGATTTTCCTGCCGTTTAAGTCAAAATTAAAATAAATTGTTTCAAATCCTTTTTCCTAATTTATTGCAGTCGTTTAAAATTTTTTTTTTGTTTTTCAAGACGTCGTTCCTTGCTCGTTGTGTTGAAAAGCTGAAAGGTGAATTTTTTTATCCCAATTTTAACGTCTAAAACGATTTTTGAATCATTGAGTCGGAGCTTTAAGTGCATAACTCATTCAAAATATTTTGAAACTATGAAAAATTTTTTTTCTTTAATATCCTGATTAATCTGACTGCAGAACAAAATTAAAAGTTTTCCTAAAAAAAATTTTTTTTAATGCTTTCCAATGTCTGTAAACTCCAGCTCCGGTTTTAAATAAACTCATTAATCAATCAATGAGCAATCAAAGTTACGCAACAACTTGCAGACACCAAAATCATCCCCTATCTTTAAAAATAAAAAAAGTAGTAATTTCACATGAAATTATCAAAGCAATTTGCTCAACTATTAACCATTTTCTAACACTCATGTTTAGTAGCCTTAATAAGTAGGCTTTGGAAGTCTGAAAGGTTTTCTTGACAGCAACCAAAAGCTCAAATTTTTTATTTTAATTTTATATTTTAACCGCTCTAAATCAGTTATCAGAGAAAATTCAGTTTTAAAAATGTCTAATGAACTACTACCATTTGTTAATTTGTATAAAACAGGCTTTAGCTTACTTATTTAGAGGTTATTAAAGGTGTAATGCATTTAAATGTGTGTAAAAGAAGCTTTAGATTTTTTAAACGTTGTGTCAAACGCGTAATGATTTTGCACTGGTGTAAAACGGGCTTTAAAATTACCATTTTGTAAATATAAAATAAATGTAAGAAACAAATCTCCAAAATATTGCTTAAATGTTTTAAAATATGTAGCAATAATTAGTACGTGTAAAACTGGCTTTAAAATTATAATTTTTGAGGTTATAAATTGTCCAGTTACTTTTTATTTCAAAAATATCCTTTAAAAGTAAATACCGTCACCAGCTGTAAATGAGGCTTTAACTTATTACATCGTTTTGAGGTTATAAAATGTACAATTTTTTAGTTCTAAAATAATATTTAAAAAGTTACCTTCACCAGCTGTAAAACAGGTTTTAAAATCATCTAATTTGAGGTTACAAAATACGTGTTAAACGAGTTTATTTCATCGTTTTAAATAAAACAAGTAATGACCTTAACACTCTGTAAAACGAGCTTTATTTTGAAAACTATTATTTCAAAGTTTCACTTGTAAAAGGCGTTAAACCGATACCTTTAATTTTTATTTTGCGTTCTTGAAAGTGTAAAAGAGACTTAATGTTTAAAATATCACCTATTAATTTTAAAGCGTGTAGTGATCTTGAGAAGGTGTAAAACAGGCTTTAAAATCGTCATTTACAGTTTTTAAAACATATATTTGCTTTTAATACGTGTAAAACACACTTTCAGTTTCTAAAATACAATTTATAATATATAGCGCCGTTTAACAAACGTAAAAACGGCTTTAAAGTTACTTTTTGAGTTTATAAAACGTATGTTTGCTTTTAATATGTGTAAAACACACTTTAAATTTCCAAAATATAATTAAAAATAGGTCATGCCGTTTAACAGGTGTAAAAAAGGTTTTAAAGTTACTTTTTGAGTTTATAAAATATATATTTTGCTTTTAATACGTGTAAAACACACTTTAAATTTCCAAAATATAATTTAAAATAAGTAGGGCCTTTTAATAGGTGTAAAAAAGGCTTTAAAGTTACTGTATGAGGTTACGAAATAAGCAGCTGCCGTTTAATTCCAATATATAAACAATTTTAAATAAATAAGCTTAAAACGTGCTTCAAAATTATAATTTTGAGGTTATAAAATATGTGTAAAACAGGTTTATTCAAATATTTAAACGTTTTAACATAAGTAGCAGCGTGTAAAATAGGCTTTAAGTTTTTAAAATACAATTTCAAAGTTTGAAAATACGTAGTAACTTTCAATAGGTGTAAAATAGGCTTTAAATCTCAATTTTCAAATCAAGGCTATGAAATATGTATTTAATAAGTGTAATATAGGCTTTAGATTTCAAAAAAAAATTCAAATCTACAGAATATGTAGTGATGTAAAACAGGCTTTAAATTTGCATTTTAAGGTTATGAATTATTGTGTAGTTACCTTTCTAGGTGTAAAACAAGCTTTACTTTTTCTTAAGCTACTATATTTTAAGGTTTCAAAATATCTAGTTTTACCTATTCTCAACCCTTATTTGAAAAACCATAAAAATCAGTCAATAATTTGACATAATGACTTTCGATGCCCTTTTGTTTTTCGAATTTCAAAAATAGTGAAAATATAAATTGTAAATTTCTCAAATCATCAATGTTGAAAAATAATCAATTACTGAAAAATATAAAAGATAGGTTAGTTTCATCCATTCTGTCGTCTTGAAAGGACAAGATCCTTTGAACATATTTACCGCAAAGCAGCCATTATTGAAGGATTATAACGAGCGTTTAATTGATAATACAGTCAAGTGTAGGTGTGTGTCAAATTTGTAAAACTTAACGTACGTCGTAGCTAAACTGTGGGTTTATAACGTCACTTTTTTGTTTCAAAATTTTGATTTAAACCCAACTTTTTTAAAAAATAGAAATATTAAGAAATAAAAATTTTATAAAGCTCTAAAAATAGTAACAAAGTTTGACAGTTGATTAAGAAATGTCATTTTGAATAAAATTTGACTTACATCCACTTGATTTTATTTTTAATGTGACACCCGTTATACAAAATTGTAAAAACAATTGTAAAACCAAATATTTTTTCTCACATCGCGATCGTATTTTCTAACGAAATTTTCAAAAATTTCCTTTTTGAGAAGCCGAAATCCCATTTCTTTTGAAACATTTTAAAAGAACGTTGGCTTTTATGATAATTTTCGCTTTGAAGTAAACACGAAATAATTCAAATTCTAATGCTCTCTCATGGATAAAGAAATAGTTCTGAGAACCAACTCTTTTGTTTTGCTTATCCCCATAACTTTTCCAAAGCACACTCAGCGATGAATAATTCATTTTAGCTCACACAAATTTTAAATTCTATAAGATGTGTCTTTTTTCATTTTTTTATTTTACTATTATAATTATTAAAAAAAAAAGTGCACTTAATGAATTTACATTAATTTGTAATAAAAAATTTTCAAATAAAAATAAATAATTTAAAACTAACAGGTTGAAAAATTTTAAAAACCACAAAAAAATATGTTTACATTATCAAACACTCAATGTAACACATAAGCTAAAAACAAACACAATAAAAATGTCTCTGTTTACACCCTCTAACCCTAAAAACACTGTTAATTGACTAAAACCACAGAATTTTAATTAAAAAACCTCAACTAATTGCATACAGCGAAAATAAGATTAGATTTCTTTCCATTACATCCCATAATAAAAATTTTTGTAAAAACCATATCAAAATTGCTTTCCGAGCTTAATTTTTCCAAGCTTGGGCTTTTTTTTAACAACGAATGAAGTAATTTCAACCCCTGCGAGACGATATTTAAAGCTTGTTGGATTTTTCCGGCAACAAGTGATTTTTCCCCTCTTTTTTGGATCCTTTTGCAAGATTAATTCGCGTTTTTTTTATTATTATTCGCTTAATAAAATAAAACTTTTTTTTTTAATTTGTTTGAAGAGATTTTTCGGATTATTCTTTCGTAACAATTTTCGACGTAATTAAAACGGCTTTGAAGAGCTTTAAAAAAATTTAATTTATAACTTTTAAGTTAAATCTGTTAGTTTTAATTATTTAAGGAATTTTTTTTTAAATTGTAAGATTATAATTTAGTTGAATTTTTAGAATTAATATATTTAAGTTTTTTCGATAAGTATTTTTTGATTTGTTAAGACGTACACTGTTAGGTTACTTTTAGTTTTCCCAAAAAAAATATTAATTTAAGTAATGCACATACAACTGTTTTAATTTTAAGAAATTAGTTTTTAAGGATGTTATTGTAAACTAAATTAAGTGCCCTAATTAAGCTTGTAAGTTTTGATTTTTTTTGTAAAATTTTATATATTTGTTTGGTGTTTTTTATGTAATTAATAAAATGATCATTTACTCCTTCTGTAATATTTTTTCGCCTTTAGTAAGAACTTCTAGAACAGCTCTATCGTTCGTTATCATTAGAGGGCGGAATTTTTTACTCAAATTTTTTATGTTTAAAGGAATTCTCAATTTTTTTTAAATATGCACATTTATTTAAAATATACACTGATTTTTTAATAATATGCTCATGTCATATTTTATACAAATAAGCTTAGAATTGTTTTAGATATGCACCGAGTATTTAAAAATTGTGCAGATCTTTTTAAATGTGCACAGATCTTATAAAAATATGCACAGATTATAAATTATGCATAGAGTATTTTACATGTACTCGGACTTTTTTTAAGTGTGACCAGAATTTTTTAAAATATACCCAGATTTATTACAGTATGCTCAAATATTTTAAAAATGTTAACACATTTTTTAAATATCCACAGATCTTTTAAAAATAAGCACAGATTTTATAAATTATGCATAGAGTATTTTCATGTAAGTACTCAGATTTTTTTTAAATAAAGCCAGAATTTTTAAAAATATGCTCAGATTTATTACAGTATGCTCAGATTTTTTGAAAGTATACTCAGATCTTTTAAAATAATGCTCAGATGTTTTTAAAATGTAAACAAGTTTTTTAAAATGTGCGCAGATCCTTTAAAAATATGGACAGATTTTACAAATTATGCATAGGGTATTTTACATGTAGGTACTTAGATTTTTAAATAATATGGATCGAATCTTTAAAAATATGCTCAGATTTATTACAGTATGGTCAGATGTTTTGAAAGTATGCTCAGATCTTTTAAAAGTATGCTCAGATCGTTTAAAAATGTTAACAGATTTTTTTAAATGTCCAGAGATCTTTTAAAAATATGCACAGATTTTATAAATTATGTATAGAGTATTTTACATGTAAGTACTCAGATTTTTTTTAAATATGCCAGAATTTTTAATAATATGCCCAGATTTATTATTACTCAAATATGTTCAAATATTTTAAAAATGTTAACAGATTTTTATAAAGTCGCACAGATCTTCTAAAAATATTCCTAGATTTTATAAAATATGCATAGAGTATTTTACATGTAAGTACTCAGATTTTTTTTAAATAAGGCCAAAATTTTTAAAAATATGCTCAGATTTATTACAGTATGCTCAGATTTTTGAAAGTATACTCAGATGTTTTAAAAGTATGCTAAGATCTTTTAAAAGTATGCTCAGATCTTTTGAAAATGTAAACAGGTTTTTTTAAATGTTCACAGCTCTTTTAAAAATATGCACGGATTTAATAAAATAGGCATAGAGTATTTTACAAGTAAATACTCAGATTTTTTTACATATGGCCAGAATTTAAAAAAATATGCCCAGATTTATTACAGTATGCTCAGATTTTTTGAAAGTATGCTCAGATCATTTAAAAATGTTAACAGGTTTTTTAAATGTGCACATATCTTTCAAAAATATGCTTACAGTATTTTACATGTAAGTACTCAGGTTTTATTTCAATATGGCCCGAATTTTTTTAAATATGCTCAGATTTTTTGAAAGTATGCTCAGATGATTTAAAAATGTTAACAGGTTTTTTAAATATGCACAGATCTTTCAAAAATATGCTTACAGTATTTTACATGTAAGTACTCAGATTTTATTTAAATATGGCCCGAATTTTTTTAAATATGCTCAGATTTATTACAGTATGCTCAGATTTTTTGAAAGTATGCTCAGATCATTTAAAAATGTTAACAGGTTTTTTAAATATGCACAGATCTTTCAAAAATATGCTTACAGTATTTTACATGTAAGTACTCAGATTTTATTTCAATATGGCCCGAATTTTTTTAAATATGCTCAGATTTATTACAGTATGCTCCGATTATTTGAAAGTATGCTCAGATCTTTTAAAAGAATGCTCAGATCTTTTAGAAATGTTAACAGATTTTTATACATGTGCACAGATCTTTTAAAAATATGCACAGATTTTATAAAATAAGCATATAGTATTTTACATGTAAGTACTCAGATTTTTAAAAATAAGGCCAGAATTTTTAAAAGTATGCTCAGATTTAGTACAGTATGCTCAGATTTTTTGAAAGTATACTCAGATCTATTAAAAGTATGCTCAGATCATTTTAAAATGTTAACAGGTTTTTTAAATATGCACAGATCTTTCAAAAATATGCTTACAGTATTTTACATGTAAGTACTCAGGTTTTATTTCAATATGGCCCGAATTTTTTTAAATATGCTCAGATTTATTACAGTATGCTCAGATTTTTTGAAAGTATGCTCAGATCATTTAAAAATGTTAACAGGTTTTTTAAATATGCACAGATCTTTCAAAAATATGCTTACAGTATTTTACATGTAAGTAGGGGAGAGCGAGTACAATTGTAACAATTTTTACATTTATACGATTTTTGTAGAAACTACATGTAAAAATTAAAAAGTAAAAAATACCTGATGTAGGCCAAACATTAAGCTAATATTTTACGAAGAATAATTTTGAAGACGTTTGTCTAATCGCTAGTAATAAAAATAAATATTGTCTTAGGCAACCTGTTACAAATGTACCCATAGGTGGTACAATTGTAACAAGTATTGGGGACAAATGTAACAAAGCCTAAAAGTCTGACACGCTATTTTTTTTTAAAAAAAAAAGGATGTGCAGATTAATAAAACAATAAAAACTGAACATGATATACATTGCATAATCAAATAAAAAAAAGAAAATTCGTTTTTTTGATATAAATAAAGAACTAAAAACAAAAGAAACTCCCTTTGAAATTTTAAACTAAAATATTTAACTTTTAACAATTTCTAATCTCTTCGTTATCATCAGAGTCGCATTTTAAACAATAAAAATACTCCAGTCGCAGTTTATGAGCACATTTTTCGTGTGCCCATAACTAATCGTTATGTACCGATTAGTTTTGTTACATTTGTACCCCAACGATATTTTTATACTTTTGCCTCCCTTGTGAGATAAACCGAACTCTTAACGTCGGAACATTAGTGGGAGTTTTTGCAGACATATCTTAGGCCTACGCCACATATAAATTCTTTAAGAAAAATATGAACATGTAAGGGCTATCCAAAAAAAAAAAAGAAAAATATTAAAGTTATAAAAGTCACAAAAAACAAACTTTCTACAATAACTTTGCAACTGTATAATGTAATCCACTCATATTAACATTAAAAGTAGTTCATATCACCATCATTTAAGTGTCGTATTACCAGACCTAAGGAACTGCACACAACGTGCTGACAGCTGTTGTTACATTTGTACCGCGTTACAATTGTACTCGCTCTCCCCTACTCAGATTTTATTTCAATATGGCCCGAATTTTTTTAAATATGCTCAGATTTATTACAGTATGCTCCGATTATTTGAAAGTATGCTCAGATCTTTTAAAAGTATGCTCAGATCTTTTAGAAATGTTAACAGATTTTTATACATGTGCACAGATCTTTTAAAAATATGCACAGATTTTATAAAATAAGCATATAATATTTTATATGTAAGTACTCAGATTTTTAGAAAATAAGGCCAGAATTTTTAAAAGTATGCTCAGATTTAGTACAGTATGCTCCGATTATTTGAAAGTATGCTCAGATCTTTTAAAAGTATGCTCAGATCTTTTAGAAATGTTAACAAATTTTTATACATGTGCACAGATCTTTTAAAAATATGCACAGATTTTATAAATTATGCATAGAGTATTTTACATGTAAGTACTCAGATTTTTTGAAAATAAGGCCAGAATTTTTAAAAGTATGGTCAGATCTTTTAAAAATATGCACAGACTTTTTTTAAATGTGCACAGATCTTTTAAAAGTATGCTCAGGTCTTTTAAAAATATGCATAGAGTATTTTAAATGTGCTCAGATTTTTTTAAATATGCTCAGCTTCTTTATAAATAGACTGCGTTTTGAAACAATGACCACAATTATGTAGTTTCCTACAAATTAATAAAATAGTTATATAATATTTCAGTAAATTAGCGATTTGAAAAAAACATTTTTTAATAGATAGTATCACTATCACCAAATGTTGGTTAATTTAATTTTTCTTGTTGTATAAATCATCATAAAATGACATTTTAAAACGAAAATATCAAGAAAACAAAGATTGGGTTATCAGGTTACCATTGTTGCAAAACGCCATCCAAATATGCTCAGATTTATTAAAATTTGGTCAAATTATTTAAAACTATGCTTAGATTTTTTTAAATACGCACAAGTTTTTTAAAAATATGCAGATTTTTTTAAATTTGCACCGATTTTATTAACATATTCACAGCTTTTAAACAAATATGCACAGATTATGATTTGATAAAAAGATTCTCAGATTTAGAAAGAATATGAAGAATTGAAGAATATCAAGTTTTTAAAACTCAAAGCTCAAAGTTTTTAAATAAATGTTCAGATTTTTTAAAAATATGTTCAGGTGCACGTAAATTTTTCAGAAATAGTGTTAGATTTTTTTAAATATGCTCAAATGTTTTAAATATAGCTCAGACTTTTTTAAAATATACTCTGATTTTTTAAAAACTTCCCTTATTTTTTTAAGAATATGCTCAAAGTTTTGATATAAATGCTCGGATATAAAAAAAATATGCTCAGGTTTTTTAAAAATTTAGATAAGTTTTTTTACAATATGCTCAAATGTTTTAAATATAGCTCAGACTTCTTTAAAATATGCTCTGATTTTTTAAAAATTTCCCTGATTTTTTAAAAATATGCTAAAAGTTTTGATATAAATGCTCGGATATAAAAAAAATATGCTCAGGTTTTTTAAAAATTTAGATAAGTTTTTTTAAAATATGCTCAGATTTTAAAAATGTAGGTACTTAAATTTATTAAATAAATATGCTCCGATTTTTTATAACTTCAAGTTTTTTAATAATATGCACAGATCTTTTTAAAAGTATGTACTAATTTAAAAAGAAATGCAGATTATTCAAAAAAAAATTTTGAGATATTTTAGAGATTTTTGAGATTCCTACGGAGATAGAACTCGACAACCACCCATCATTTAAAGACGGTGAGTATGCCTCTCTGTTTTGCATTCTGCATACCGTAGGCGTCAGAAAGGATCCTGTGTGTAGAAATGTTGCTAAAAATAATAAATATTCTAAACATTATTCCATTGTCTTCCGCGACTTTAAGATTTAAAACACTGGACACGACTTATCTGGAAATAGCTGAAATTCAAAAGGTCCATTTAAGCAGGCTTTCTTTGGCTTGAAACAATCAAAACTTTTTCAACGGCCTCCTTAACGTCCTCTAACGGAATCTTCAATATCTAACAATAACAAAACTTTAATAAAGGCTTTAATCAATCTTGGATTAAAGAAATTAAGGTTGGATTTATTACTAAATGATGAAGTTAGACATACTGATGTGCTTGTTTAGTAAAAATTTTACCCAAAAAACACTTGGCACCGTCGGCAATAGGGTATTTTCCAATTTTTTAAATATCGATTATTCTATTGCCGACCTACCGACTTTACCAGTACGACCATGCTCAGAGACAGACAGATAGACAAGACAGTTTAGCGAAATTCATATTTTTGACTATAAAAATAAACAGTAGAAAGGAAAGGGAAATCAATTAAAAATTGTGTATTAAAACAAAGGAAGTTAGACAAAGATGGGGATGTTAGACCCCGCAAATTCCATACGTCATTTGCGGTCGTACATAATTGTACTTGTGAGTTGTAAGTATAAGTAGCAGCGAGTTCGATTGCTACAACAAATTTTGCTTTCGTTTTCTTTATAATTTAATTAGATCCGTCTCAGTTTTCGTATTCAATGTCCATTCTTTACCGTGTGTTTATTAATGTTTGGTCCGTGTAAGTTGGGTTGCATACCCGCAGAGACTTATTATGTTTCAAGCTCGGTTTCAAGAGTATTGTAGTTGAGCAGGAGCTAATTTAACCGAATTTCATGAAACATTATTTTCAAATTATGTAGATGGTCGTAAGTAACCACAACAAACGGCTTTACGTACCCTACGGAGCATATACGGGGAGAAAGCCCTAACTCTTCATCCATCACTATTTCTACTGTAATGAGAAACTTTTCCACAAACGCGTGCACGAAAGCTTTCCATCTTCATATATCTTAAATTTACTCGACAATCAGAGTTAGAATAAGTGATCCATATTATTTTGGTATTAGAAGAGAGGATTTTGAAAGCATTCGAGGAATTCGTAAACGTCGAAGAATTTGATAATGTTTTATGAGAATGTGTTAAAGTTAGGTGTCCTTTTAACTAATATTTAACACACTATCGACAAGCATAAATTTATCTTACACCTTAGAATTTTATTCCAGGGTTGTACTAACACTAAAACGTACGTTCAGAAACCCGAAAAAAAATTTTCTTTTAAAAAAATTGAAATCTAGAAAATTTCCCAAAATTACACAATTTTTTTAGAAATTTTCCAATAAAAGAATAAATGTGACCAAACCAACCCTGTTGAGAATCGTATAATTATTGCTTCTTGGAACGCTTTTCTCATTCGATCTTGGTTAAGCTTAATGTGATAATTAAGGAAGTGACGTTTAAGTGATGAGTGACATTAGAACTCAGTAGCTATTATATTTAATCTTTAGTTTAAAGTTTCTGCAGCTTAATGATTCGTTAACTCAAATTACTAAGGAATTTGCGACGCGTTCAAAACGTTTTCTTACACTTCATTTCAAATTGAAAATTGATTTTAAAGTGACTTTAATTTATAATCCCAACTTAAAAACTAAGAAAAAAATTTCCACGTTGGAACGGAAACGTTCATTATGAGAAGGACTCTTTGTGTGGTTATGTGCAGGAAGACGTTTGGCACTTGTGTTTTAGGCTTATAATTTAATCCTTTAAGGGTTGCAAGGGTGGTTAAGATCAAAGTTTGCTTACATTAAAGAAAAATTTTTTTTAAATGAAAATTTCTTAATTTTTGAAGTGTTTAATGTGTTGCCTAATAGTGAATCCTATTAACTATAGATGGGTTAGATAGATCGTAAAGAAAAGGGGTTGGTAACTTAAGGGGTGAAAATTAGACCCTCTTGACGGTTTAGATTTCATTCCATTATATTTGTTTAAGACGTAGACAAAATAAAACAATTTTTTTTATTCTCAAACTGTTGAAAATTTAAATTTTCATTTTTTTTCTTTTGGATTCGTGGAAACTTGAAAGTGTTGATTTTTCTTCCATTTTAAATTTCTTCTTTAGTAGGCTAAGTCTATTGTTTTAATTATAATATTTTTTTAATAAAAATTAAATTTCTACAGCCCTTGGATCAAAAAATTCCTAAAAATGCATTTTTTTTCAGTTTTATTCTCTCAGAGTGAGAGAATAAAAAATTGCAGAATTTTAAAAATATTTTTTTCTCAATGACAAATTTACTAAATCTACAAATAATAAAATGTAAATGTAATCTACAAATTAATTTTTTTGCAATTTTTCGAAGACGTGCATTTTAAAAAAAAATTGAAGTTTCCAAAAACACTTCTTCTAACATTTGAAAATGTAAATAAAAGTAAAATGCTGTATTTTGGTTTAAAAATAATTTTTTATTTATAAACAAAACGTTAATAACCCTTAGGGTTTTAAATATAAACGGTAGCTCCCTCATACGGACAATTGCCTAACTAAGGTGAATGCAGATTTCATCGACGAAACAGGAAGTTATCCTCCTTTATAAAATAGGTTTGTGTCTCAAACTAAACACCATGAACCCCTTTTCAAATTAAAACGTTTGAAATTTTTATCAATTTTCAAAAAATGTTTGCTTTTTCAATTGTTAATAATTTTTTCGTTACTTTTTAGTATAGTGTGTCTACGCATACTTGGAAAAAGTAATGTAAACGAACAAAATATTTTTAAAATTTTATTTCTCAACGTAGCATTCTTCATGAAATAAAAAATGCAAAAAAAGCTTAGGAAAAGACGTGTCTGTCTGTTCGACCGTATGTCTGTATGTAAGACCCGTAATTAAAAAACTAATGAACCGATTTTGATTAAATTTGATTCAACCCTTTTAACAAAATTTCATCAACAAAATAGGCTTTTAAAAAAATATATACAGGGTGGCACAAAATATATAGGTTATTTTGAAACGTATATTTTAAAAAAATTTTCATACTCTTCAAAACTAAGCCATTAATAATTATTAGAAAATTCTAAAAATGGCATTTTGTATAAGGCTTTAGTCCCATTGTAAACTATTTTTGAAATTGTTTTAAAATTGATTAACTTAAAAAGGGCCAAATTGGTTAAAAGTTTCAAGTTGATTTTTTTTTATTTTTGGCAACACTACAGACATCGAGATTCTTAATCGAACGACCACTTTTTATTTGTTAAATTTTTCCAGGACCGGAGTTATGTCTTTTTGAAAATCATCAAAAATTATTTCTTTTTTTTTCTTATTTTTCTAATTTGTTGATTTGTTAATAAATCAAATGTGAGCAACATATTTATAGTTCGATACCACAAATCTAGAAAGTATTGTCAGTGATCAAATGAAGAGTAGATTACTTCGAGATTCTTCGGTACAACATTATGAACAATCGTTTGTAATCGGATCCACTTCTACTAGCACGATTCGTTCAAATTATAGTAAAGTACGTCATGCTATTAAAGTGGCACGTGTTTTTTATCTCAATAGAAGTATATCTATAGTTAGCTAAAGCTTGTTAAATTCATATTAGGAATGAGTCACTGTCTACAATTTTGGGTTTAGAAAATATGGGATTTCTTAAGTCGTTGCCTAGCGTTAGTGCAAATGGCCGTTAGCTGCTTATGTTCGGTGAACCGAGATACTCTAATATCGATGGTTATCGTGCAGTTGACGGTTGTCGGTCCAAATAAACATGCAATTAGTCGTAGGCTTGTGTCGTTTATTGATTGGTGGATGTTCTTCTTTGTAAGCTGTTGTCTAATGTTATTTTTATGAATATGTCAGTCCAACTAATCGCAACACACCATGTGCATCATGGGTGTCGATAGTATGGGAAACAGATATTTTTGAACTCTAATATGATTCTTCTTCGCATATAATTAACATAGGTCAGTTCGTTTGTCTTGCACTAACTTACTTAAACTTCCTCTAACTCACTACGACTTACTCCTGCTCTTGATCAGGAGTAGGAAATGTAGAAACGAGCACGGTTTCGAGCAACCAGCGCAAGACAAAAGAACACACTTTATATTTCTTACTGCTCATCAAGAGCAGGAATAAATTGGAGTAAGTTAGTGCAAAACAAACGACAGACCTCATGACATCAATTTGGAACTCGTTCGTGATGGGATAAGCTGTTGCTATGGTAGAAATAATTTTTTAAACCCTTCAAAACTGACACTGACAACCGACAAGAACATTTTAAAGAAATACATTTTCAACTCAATGCCTTTATATGACGAATATGACGATTATAGTTATGATGGTGATGATGATGAAGATAACGATGTTTATAACATTGAAGAAAAGCTCACTCAAGCTAGGTATGTTGTTACAATTATTATAGGCATTCTTTTTAATGCTTACAATGTGCATAAAATTTTTGAATTTATTATTGCTCTTCTTTCATAAATAAATACCGTAAGTCGCTTTACACTTAATTATTAATTGAATAAAGAAGTAATAATTGTCTTTCTATTATTAGGAAAGATTCGTATTTTTTTAGTAATGTGGTCGAATTTTTGTGGAAGTTGTTGAAAAGGGAAATTTGTTGTATGTTTTTACTTGTAACAATAATGTACCTATTTAATGAATAAAGTTTGTAAATTTTTTTCCAAAAAAATAAAAGTTTGGTTTGAACTTATAAATAATAATTTAAACGTCGTATCGGTATCAGTTAACATGAACCGGTTGAAAACCCGGTTACAAGTTTAACTCGAGGTTTTTTTCATTTTTTGAATATAGCGAGACCAAGCTTACATAAGCGAACTTTTTTGAAGCGACGACAAATAATAATTAACTGGTCATTTTTGATAATCTCAATCTATTTTTGTTTTTCAAGTTGGTTAGGCTACACACCGTGCAATTGCAGAACATAATTATTATTCCAAGGTAACTGGTAATCTCAATTTGTTAGTTGAGCAACACATCATACATTTGTAGAATCCATTCCATTGTAGAGGTAGTACGGTATCTCGTGAACGATGCCCTTGAAAAAAGCTACGCGAAGACGGGGTTATTTAGAAGGAAGAGGGCTATTGTAGTGAAATTTTAAAAGATAAACACATTGACTAATTTATATAAATGACGAGAGATTTAAAATTTTTAAAAATTTTTTAGTAAAACAAGCAAGTTATTCACATTTTCGACTACTGCGATGGTGTGACTCATCGTTCACGACATTCCGCACGGCCTCTAACTTACAATCTCAACCTAATTTTTACATAGGTTAGGCAACACATCATCCATGTAGAATATATTCCATGGTAACTGTTAATTTTAATCCATTTTTTATCCAATCTTGTCCTTCCTCTGTGTCTTTTCCCATGCCAAATCAATTGCTTCGCACTTACATCGCCCACTAGATAGATACTAGTTTATATTTTACATCCATTATTCAAACTAGTGAGCTCTGTCAAATACCTGAACATTACGCTTGATCAGAAACTCAATTGGAGATGCCATGTCGAAAATAAAACTAAAAAAGCAAGTGCTGCTTTTTGGCAGTGTCGCAGAGCAGTAGGCAGGACCTGGGGTATTACCTAAAGGCAGGCCCGGACTGGCCCGGCCGGCTGACCGGCGATTGCCAGTTGGGCCAAGTCAAATTGGGGCCAAATGAAAATAAATAGAAAAATAAAAAATAATAAAAAAGTTCATAATAAATATACAGTGTGTTTTACTTTAGATGAGGACACATCCATAACTTTTCTGTTTTGCTTAACGAATTGCTTAATTTTACAGTATAAAAATATGTTTAAAAATTCTTAAAGTAAGTTGATCTAGGCCCATTGACCTTGAAAATTCTAAAAAAATTTTGGCTATGGGGTCTGTGGGAAATCTTTGAAACACAGGCCTATAGTAGTGTCGCTACTTGCTACGCTGCTGCATTTAAGGCCAATTTATTTTGCAGCAGTGGTGTCAACGGGCTAACCAGTCCAACCCTGCCTAAAGGATCATACTCAGCCATTATCAGACTTTTGCTAACATATGGTTTTATTGTTTGTTGGCCTAGGTTCAATCAAAGAACTACAATAATTATTAAACTCTCTTATGTGCAAATGCAAAGACTAGTTTGCCTACTCTTGCACATTTTTGGATCGTTTCAGGCCTTGCTCTGTATACATTTTGGAGAGAGTTAGGACGATACAGGCTGTATCGTCTTAACTCACGGACTGGCAAGGGACGCTGAGCGCTATAGCGTCCCGGTAGTACGAGCTTTCTCTCGAAATTAATAAATTAAAAATTCTGGCATTTTCAGATTTATACAGGGTGAACCTTTTCAAAAATACCAGAGGCGTTAGAGTAGTAATTCTAAATTTTACATTAATCCCCTAGGAATAGCCCCTGAAAAAGTATAGTCAGTCCGCACCTGAATACAGCATCCCTCTCTTACTTGGTTATTGCAAATATTTCTGTATTAATTTTAGTGTTCTCCATACATTCCTATAACTTTAAATTTAAAAAAAAGGTACACTGTTTCAATGAAAAAGTGAAATTCAATTATATTAATTTGTATTATGTATTTTTAGCTTATGAGGACTTAGCTTAAAGCCCTGCACTTGATGTACAGACTTTTTATCTTGGAGCATAACTTTTTCAAAAAACATTGCTCGGGAAATTAATTTTTTAATTATCATACAAGTACGCACTCAAAAAGTAATTAATTTAAGAACAAGAAAATTTTAGAAAATCGAAAAACTTATTAGAAACTCAAAGAATAAAATATTAAATAAAAATAAACTTTGGACACATTTACCTAGTACATTTTTTTTTATAATAATTATAAAATAGATGAATAATTAATGAAGAGATAATATATTTAACAAAATTATTAATTATCTTCCATTTTGCGGTTTACTTTAGTACATAAGGCTATTACTTAAAGTTTGAAACTAATCGACTAAACTAAACAATTTCAATATTATAGTGAAAATTCCATCCTTAAACTTAAGCTTAAGCTTGTACGTAATTAAGCGACACCCTGCATAATAGAAAACATTGGATATTGCTCCGCTATCCTTTCTATTTCAAATATAATATGTACAATATAATATAAAGGAAGTTACCAAGAAGGTGGTTTATAAGACGACGAGAAGGAAGTTGAAACAAAGGACGTTGTAAATAGAATACGAAGTAAACTCTACCATTGGTTCATGCTAATAAGTCTAAGACACGAGAAGACGGCTGAATTAATGAGAAACGCACACTTCGTCTAGCAGAAACTTACGTTTCTCTGTCAAATGTGACAGTTTGCTTGCTTGCTGTATATGTACTTAGCTTAGAATATTATTAATACATAACGAACATCTTCAAATTAAGGCGAATAGAGCAGAAGATGGTGGTAGCATCTTGAAATTTAATATTATATTATAACGTACGTAAAGAGAAAGCAATGTTCTCTCTAAAACCTATCCGCAAACTAAAATTATAATTAATTATCTAATACGTCTCGTTGCAAACATTTGCAATTATAATTTAAGCTATACGCCTAATAGATAGGCAACACAACACAAATACAATTTTTTATTTAATGGCAATTTTTTTATCTAATGATTGTTTTATTTAATGAAACTTTTCTTTAAAAAGAGAAATATAATTTTTTTTAAATATTTTTCCCGCTTAAATGATATAAGTAGTGAATATTTTCAATTATTACACGATTTAATAAAATGTTAACTCGAAGTGGAGGAAAATGGTTAGTAATATTTGTTTTGTTTCTAAATTATAGGTTATGTCCAACTATTGGTTACTACCCTTATACTTATGAAATATAAATTAGTAAATTAGTATAATAGAACAATTACTCTTGAGAAAGGAAGGGACAACAAAACGTTTATTACCTGTAATATGTCAAACAATATGTAAGTATTAGAATCAAAACAATTGCTACAAATAAAAGTTTCAAAAGATGGAGGAAATCAATGTAAGTTGATGTAATTGTAATAAATTACATATTTCAAGAAAATTGTTATTGAAGTCTGAGAATCGTTCAACTGTATTCAAAATATAAATAAAATATTTTTAGTAAATGTTGCAAATGAAAATTAAGCTGTGTTTACACTGTTGCCAAAATTTTAGAGTAAAGTCACGTGTTGTGTCACCAGGTGTGTTGTGTATTGTCTCTTGTGGGTCTAGACTCACCTTTAGTAGCTCAATTTAAAAAGTTCGAGTAGATTCAGTTGTTTGTACATTTTAGTGGGACACCCTGTATAATACGAAGTTGTAACTTTCCTAAAGCTTGTGTTTTTAAAAACAAAATAAAAATATACATTTTCTTTTTACAAAAAAAATAAAATAATTGTTTGCCATCATTCATTTGTTTTTTTATGCAAATTTTTAACACCCTGTTAATTTATCAAATTTAAAACTCACGGAGGCGAGTTATAACTTAATTATGTGTAAATTATCTACTTGACCTGTTTCCTTTTAGTGTTTACAAGAGACTGATTGGTATGCGATTTTTTAGAGTTTTTGATTGATGAATTTTTCAACAAAAAATTTCTTTTCATTCTCTAAGCAGTATAAACCTATTTAGTAGCTTACGTACAGTTTTCTTTGATGCCCGGTTGCATAAAAGAGAATTATATTATTTTAATCCGAGAATCAAATTTATAATCCTTTAGATAATATGGCAACGTTACACAATGAAAAGTCAAAGTTTGACGTTTGTTAATGAATATTAAGATCTAAGGTTAAGTTCATTTTGTGTTGAATTATGAAAACAGTTTGCTAACGAATTTGTTTTGTTTAATTATTTGCTTTAACCCGCCAGCGGGCGCGTTAGGTCTCACAGGCCGCTTCGATCATTAATGTCAATTATTTATGTTGTTAAAGAATCGCTAGAGCTAATTTTCACTCTAGCTGATGATTTGGGCATAATTAATAGTTTCCTTGAACGGTAAACTGATGATAAGACACTTTTTAGTTTTATAAGCGTTTTCAGTCTGCGAGACGTAGATTCGTTGTTGTTTGTTTATAATAAAATTTTCACATTTCCAATTAAAAAATTATGTTTTTCTGATAATCCTTCAGGTTTACCAACTGTCTAATACGCCTGCTGGAGGGTTAAAATATGTCAAACTTTGACTTTTTTATTTATTTATTTATTATGTAACGTTGCCATATCTAAAAGATTATAAATCTAATTCTCCGATTAAAATACAATTCTCTTTTATGCAACCTAGCATAAGATTCTCTATGCGTGAGTTAATACTAATTTTCAAATTCTTCTAAATCTAAAGGTGTTGACTCAAAGAGCGAGCCTTGTAAAACAGAGTGACAAAATTCAATGTTAAAAAGATTGAACTGAAGTAATGTTAGTTGATTATCAATATTAAAAAACTTGTAAATGGCCGTGGTTAGCGTAGTCTTCTCACAGAATCTTGGGGTTCGATTCTCTGAGTCTAAATAAAAAATAAAATTATTAGTTACATGTTACAATCTTATATTGCAGACAAACTGCTCGAAAGGTAACGACAGACTACCTAGAATATGTGAACTAAAGCTTCAGATTGGATTCCAGATTGCTTTGAGATCATGGTAGACGTTAATGTACCGAACACCAGTAGCGTAACTAAGAGTTTGGAGGCCTTTCCGAAAAATCCAGAGTAGTGACTCCTATTCATCTTTGCTAATAATAATTTTACTTGACCACAAATCGATTTTATAACTAATTTTTTACTAAACGATGTTTTGGGGGCCCTTTCTATCCGAAGGCCCTCCCGCAACGTGGGTCTTGCAGGCTCCTGCAGTCCTGCAGATATAAGTTGCAGCACACTGTTTCTCAGTTTTTAAATGATCTTCCCAGTAAATGCAGCGTGCTGCAACCTATGTCTGATATACCACCCACGTTCGAGCTTCAAGGAATGAAGAGGCTTTTGGGTGCATGAACGGGTTAGACATTTCCCATAAAACAAGTGGCTGCATTTTAGTAATGCGCGCTACACATACAGAAGCTTACCTTCCTGGAGCCTGAACGATGTCCAGACAACGATGCACAAGCCTAACCGGAAGGCAAGCCTGGGTGTGTGCGCAGGCTTTACATTAACAAATTAACGGAATATTTTTAAAGACATTGTAACTCTTTGGGAGGTCGCTGAACTTGGAATAACCCTCATAAAATTCTCGAATAACTAATACACCATCAATACATCGATATAGTAAATTTTTTGGTGTCTAAATTACGTGCTCATTACTTGCTGCTAATAAATCATTTCGTGCTCTTCCGGTTACCACGTAGAGACCCTTTATAGATGGCTATTCCATATTCACGTGGAATAACCCAGATTCCGATTTTAACATACGTTAAACGCGTATAGGTAAAAAACATTCACTTTATGTAAATGCAGCTAAAAAGTGAAAAACATATTTTTTCAAAACTGTTAACGGCCGCAAGATATAATTGCACGTGAAGAGCTATCTATTGACACCGGCAATCGTCATCCGTATTTATGTATTAAAGGCTGAGTGAGTAAGGAGATGTCAAACTACGCGAGAGCAACAAAGAAAGGGGCAAACCCGACGCTTTAAAAAAAAACTAAAAATTGCACGTGCACAAAATGATTTATTAGCAGCACGTAAGAGCACGTAATTACGACATCAAAAAAAATAATTTTCGTGTCATGTTATTCCACGTGAATATGGAATAACCATTTTTAAAAGGGTTCTACGTGGTAACGAGAAAAACACGAAATCATTTATTAGCAGCACGTAAGAGCACGTAATGAGCACGTAATTTTAACCAAAAAAAATTATTCTGTGTCATGGGTTATTCCATGTTAATATGGAATAAGCCCGCTTTAAAAGGCAATCGGAAGAGTACGAAATGATTTGTTAGCAGCACGTAAGAGCACGTAACGAGCACGTAATTTATACCAAAAAAAATTATTTCCGTGTCATGGGTTATTCCATGTGAATATGGAATAATCCCGCTTTAAAAGCCAACTGGAAGAGTACGGAATGATTTGTTAGCAGCACGTAATAGCACGTAACGAGCACGTATTGATGGTGTATTAGTTATTCCAGAATTTTATGACAGTTATTCCAAGTACACAGACCCCCCTTTTAGGCACAAATGTGGCAGTTTTTATATCTCCCAGTAACCCTCGAATTGAGATATGGACAAGAAATTAATGTTTTCAGCTCTTAATTAAAGACAGTAAATTGCTAGCGTTAGAGCCGTTTTTAACTTATTAGTACTGAATCAGCTCTAAGAGCAAAAACACGGGAATCTAAGCTTTAACGTCGTGCACGGTCGTGCATTGAAATTACTACGTACTGCTTTAAAGCTTAGATTTTTATGCTTTTGCTCTTTGATTTGATTCAGTACTAACAAGTTAGTAAGATATTTAGTCCATGTAAAATGGCCCTTAGGTATACATATCGAAATAGGCGGCATTCACGGTCGCTGTGCTTCTGCAAGTTTTGCTTATTGCTTCCTCTTATATATGAATGAACAATAATGAGACTTGCATTAACAATTAAAATTACGTCGTCACCAGTGGCATAAATAACGGGCTCGCAGGGCCCACGTTACTTGAACGCCTTAGAACAATCGTTTGGTATGAAATTTCTTTATAAATCGATTTGTGCTTAAACAAAATGATTATTAACGGGAATAAGTGGGAGCTTTACTCTGGATTTTGCGGGAGAACCCTCAAACTCTTAGTTACGCCACTGGTCATCACACATGTGATTCTTCCAAGGCACAGTTTCTGAATCATGAATAGTCTAGTTCGCAACTATCAAGTCGAATAGGTTCGATTAAAGGTTAGGTTTGAGTTAGGTTAGGCAACGCTGGAGATCAACGACGGTCGACCGAGTTAGTCTTTGAGTTCTTAAACCACTTTTAATCGGTTAAGATAAATTTTTTTCGCTAAGGCTCTAGAATTTCATTTATAAGATCAAATATTTTACAGGAAAAAACTTTAGTGTTGAAAATGAAAACAACTAAGAACTGGGACTACTTTTAAAATTTTTTGTTTATTTCTCTTCCATCGCGAAAAGGTAATCTGATAACGTGCTATAATTTACCACATCTAACAACTATCTAAAAGTGTACTAAACAGTCAAAATATAAAACATGATCTATTTCAGTGTCAAGAGGCTTTTAAGAGAAACTTTCAATTTCAATTTCTAATTTAACTAAACAAAAGCGAACTTTATAAGAGAAGACGTGTCATCTTCAGAAAGGAATACTTCAAACAAGTAGACAAACATTAAAGATAACAATTCTAATTGAATGATAAGTCTTAAAATGTTGATTTTGGGCCTTAATATGTAGTGTTGTTTAAGTTGAGAGACATTGACGTACAAAATTTAAATAATTTCAACCCCTAACCTAAATGTAGTGATTTGGTTTAGCCAAATTGTTTAGTAAAAGTTGAGCAGTTTTTCGCAACAATTTAATTTTTTCCCACTATGATAAAAGGTTTTAAAGGAAAAGATTTTTTGAAAAAAATTCCAATTTTTTTGAGTTTATAAATTAGGATTAATTTTTTTTGAAAACTAATTCCAAAAAAAATTTTTTTAATAGTGTACACTAATAAAATTTTAGTTTCAAGCACAAAATAGACGCCATTATCCGACGGCTTTCACCCTCACAAATAGACGCCACGCCATTTAATGCCAGCATCAACCATTCAATACAATCCACACAAAACATGGCTCTTCTATACACCCCATCACAATTCGCGCACACATACAAATCACAAAACTGCACCACTTTACTTTTCAAGAAAATCCCAACAACTAACTTTTATAAGAAGCACAAAAATTAAAAAAATAAATCAAACAGGTTTCAATAAAACCCATGGGAACTAAAATAGAGGTAAACGATGAAAATCGCCTACTCGATGTTTTCTCAACTAGTACAACTGGTATGACCCTTTGATAATTATTTCGAAAAACCTGTAAGTGGTTTAAATTTTATTTAAAAATATGAGAGAAAGGGTCTTTATAAAATTAAACCTAAAATAGTACCGGCACATTAATTTAAGAAGAAGATAGCTTATGCAGTTCAAATGGTACTTACCCAAGCGATTCTCGCACTCCATTATCGTAATAGCCTCCGTAATTAGAATTGTTTTAAAGTTAATACACGAGTCTTTTATTTACTTAGTTAAAATACAAATTTTATTATTTTGTACATTAATATTGTATTAAATATAATTTTAATGGATGAAGATACAACTTAATTATTATTAACTATATTAGAAATACACGTTTTCACAAACTTGTGTATTAGATTTATGTAGTAATAATTTTAATTGAAAAATTATTTTTTATGTTTTTTACTTAAATGGCTTTAAAATTTTAAAACAATTCTTTGTTTTATATTAGGGTTATAGTAGTTATTCCAATTATGTTTATCTTAAGGGTGTTCGATATGCGAGTGTCCGGTATAATTGGCTCAGCGTCTCAGAAATTGTAAGAGATGCAAAATCGTTTAATTTAGACCAAATGTTGCTACTATTAACCCCTATTTAATCAAAATGTGAAATTGTTTGCCTTGCCTTACAAAACGAAAAGTTTCTATTTTTCCGAATAAAAATCTGTGAATTCGAAAAACTTTATTTCGAGTCGATATTTTATTTTGATTTGGGTTTAAAATAAATGACGGATTGGCTTCCAATAACTAAGTACCACTTACTCACACCGTATAAGCTTTTGGCTGAAACTGCATGAACTTAAAATTATAAAAAGATAGAATATAAATAGGAGAGGCTTTACGTTGTAACCGAAAGAGCATGAAATGATTTAATTGCAGGACGTAAGAGCACGTAATGAGCACGTCATTTTTACAGCAAAGAAATTCACTTTCGAGTCATGAGTTATTCCACGTGAATATGGAATCACCCTCTTTAAATGGGTTTTACGTGGCAAATTAAAGAATGCGAAATGATTTATTAGTAGCACGCAAGAGAAGGTAGTAAGCACGTAACTTCGAAACGATAGTTGACTTCCCTGTCATGGGTTATTCCACGTGAGTATTGAATAACTCGCTTTAAAGAGACGGTAACCGGAAGAGCACCGGAAGAGTCCATGGTAACCGGAAAAGCACAGAATCATTTATTAGCCAAACGTAAGAGCACGTAATGTGCACGTCAATTTTACACCAAAGAAAATAACTTTCGAGTCAATAGTTATTCCACGTGAGTATGGATTAACCAGCTTTAAAAAGACGGTAACTGTAAAAGCACCGCAAAGAGTCCATGGTAACCGGAAAAGCACAGAATCATTTATTAGCCAAACGTAAGAGCACGTAATGTGCACGTCATTTTGACACCAAAGAAATTAACTATCGAGTCATGAGTTATTCCACGTGAATATGGAATAACCCTCTTTAAATGGGTTTTACGTGGCAAACGAAAGAATGCGGAATAATTTATTAGTAGCACGCAAGAGAAGGTAATGAGCACGTAACTTCGAAACGATAGTTAACTTCACTGTCATGGGTTATTCCACGTGAGTATGAAATAACTCGCTTTAAAGAGACGGTAACCGGAAGAGTACCGTAAGAGTCAAAGATAACCGGAAAAGCACAGAATCAATTATTAGCCGAACGTAAGAGCAGGTAATAAGCACGTCATTTTGACACCAAAGAAATTAACTTTCGAGTCATGAGTTATTCCACGTGAATATGGAATCACCCTCTTTAAATGGGTTTTACGTGGCAAATTAAAGAATGCGAAATGATTTATTAGTAGCACGCAAGAGAAGGTAGTAAGCACGTAACTTCGAAACGATAGTTGACTTCCCTGTCATGGGTTATTCCACGTGAGTATTGAATAACTCGCTTTAAAGAGACGGTAACCGGAAGAGCACCGGAAGAGTCCATGGTAACCGGAAAAGCACAGAATCATTTATTAGCCAAACGTAAGAGCACGTAAATAGCACGTCATTTTGACACCAAAGAAATTAACTATCGAGTCATGAGTTATTCCACGTGAATATGGAATAACCCTCTTTAAATGGGTTTTACGTGGCAAACGAAAGAATGCGGAATGATTTATTAGTAGCACGCAAGAGAAGGTAATGAGCACGTAACTTCGAAACGATAGTTAACTTCACTGTCATGGGTTATTCCACGTGAGTATGAAATAACTCGCTTTAAAGAGACGGTAACCGGAAGAGTACCGTAAGAGTCAAAGATAACCGGAAAAGCACAGAATCAATTATTAGCCGAACGTAAGAGCAGGTAATAAGCACGTCATTTTGACACCAAAGAAATTAACTTTCGAGTCATGAGTTATTCCACGTGAATATGGAATCACCCTCTTTAAATGGGTTTTACGTGGCAAATTAAAGAATGCGGAATGATTTATTAGTAGCACGCAAGAGAAGGTAGTAAGCACGTAACTTCGAAACGATAGTTGACTTCCCTGTCATGGGTTATTCCACGTGAGTATTGAATAACTCGCTTTAAAGAGACGGTAACCGGAAGAACACCGGAAGAGTCCATGGTAACCGGAAAAGCACAGAATCATTTATTAGCCAAACGTAAGAGCACGTAATGTGCACGTCAATTTTACACAAAAGAAAATAACTTTCGAGTCAATAGTTATTCCACGTGAGTATGGATTAACCAGCTTTAAAAAGACGGTAACTGTAAAAGCACCGTAAGAGTCCATGGTAACCGGAAAAGCGCAGAATCATTTATTAGCCAAGTAAGAGCACGTAAATAGCACGTCATTTTGACACCAAAGAAATTAACTATCGAGTCATGAGTTATTCCACGTGAATATGGAATAACCCTCTTTAAATGGGTTTTACGTGGCAAACGAAAGAATGCGGAATGATTTATTAGTAGCACGCAAGAGAAGGTAATGAGCACGTAACTTCGAAACGATAGTTAACTTCACTGTCATGGGTTATTCCACGTGAGTATGAAATAACTCGCTTTAAAGAGACGGTAACCGGAAGAGTACCGTAAGAGTCAAAGATAACCGGAAAAGCACAGAATCAATTATTAGCCGAACGTAAGAGCAGGTAATAAGCACGTCATTTTGACACCAAAGAAATTAACTTTCGAGTCATTAGTTATTCCACGTGAATATGGAATAACCCTCTTTAAATAAGTTTTGCGTGCCAAACTAAAAAATGCAGAATGATTTATTAGTAGCACGCAAGAGAAGGCAGTGAGCACGTAACTTCGAAACGATAGTTGACTTCCCTGTCATGGGTTATTCCACGTGAGTATGGAATAAACAGCTTTAAAAATACTGTAAATGTAAAAGCACCGTAAGAGTTCATAGTAACCGGAAAAGCGCAGAATCATTTATTAGCCGAACGTAACAGCACGTAATTAGCACGTCATTTTGACACCAAAGAAATTAACTTTCTATACATGAGTTATTCCACGTGAATATGGAATAACCCTCTTTAAATGGGTTTTACGTGTGAAAAAAAAGAATACGGAATGAATTATTAGTACCACGTAAGAGAAGGAAATGAGCACGTAATTTCGAAAAAATAGTGAACTTCCTTGTCATGGATTATTCCACGTGAGTATGGATTAACCCGCTTTAAAAAGACGGTAACTGAAAGAGCACCGGAAGAAACCGGAAAAGCACAAAAGCATTTTTTTGAAGAACGTAAGAGCACGTAATGAGCACGTCATTTCGACACCAAAGAAATTAACTTTCGAGTCATGAGTTATTCCACGTAAATATGGAATAACCGGAATGGTGATATGGAATACTAAACAATAGTATTCCACGTGAATAGGTTTGGAATAACCCGCTATAAATAGGCTTTACGTGGTAACGGGAAGGGCACGTAATTAGCACGTAGTTTTGACATAGGTAAAGTAATCTTTCAACTTCCATTCCATAGATACGTGAATATGAAATATCCGCTTTAAAGAGGCTTTACTTGGGCACCAGAAGAATACGGAAATTTTTAAACAAAAGTTAACTTTTTTGTTATAGGTTATTTCACATGAATATGGAAAAAACTGCTTTAAAGAGTCTTTTACGTGGTAACCGGAAGACCACGGAATTATTTTTATTAGCAGTACGTAAGAGCACATAATGAGTATTTTGACACTACAAAATTAACTTACGTGTCATGCGTTCTTCCACGTTAATATGGAATAACCCGCTTTAAATAGGCTTTACGTGGTAACCGGATGACCATCGAATAATTAATTAGCAGCACGTAAGAGCACGTAATGAGCACGTCTATTTGACATTAAAAAAATTAACTTCCGTGTCATAAATTA
Organism: Malthinus seriepunctatus; assembly: GCA_963924605.1. NCBI lineage: Eukaryota > Metazoa > Arthropoda > Insecta > Coleoptera > Cantharidae > Malthinus > Malthinus seriepunctatus. The sequence goes on from OZ004603.1 coordinate 19,251,098, forward strand.
CTCCACACGTTAATATAGAATAATCCGCTGTAAATGGGTTTTTCGTGGTAACCGGTAAAGCATGGAATGATTAATTAGAAGCACGTTAAAGTACGTAATGAGCACGTCAATTTGACACTCAAAAAAATTAACTTCAGTCATGGATTATTCCACACGTTAATATGGAATAACCCTCTTTAAATTAGTCTTTACATGGTAACCGGAAGAGCACGAAATAATTTATTAGCAACACGTAAGGGCACGTAACGAGCACGTATTAATGATGTATTAGTTATTCCATAATTTTATTAGAGTTATTCCAAGTCTATAGTCCCATAATTGAGTATAAAATACAAAACTATTTTTACAGATAAAGCGCAATATATTTAACAAATTTTAATTGTATGTATTTCAAGACACTACAGACACTCGCCATTTCTGCTAATTTTCGAAATTTGATGTAGTACAGTCTCGTGCATATCTTTTCGCCACCCCGGCAATACGTTATAACAATTTGTCGGTTCAACCATCAATAACACCCCCCCTACTTAAACTGAGGGGTAACTTTATTTTGCCAACAAGTATTTAATCAACAAACTGTGTTGGTGTTATGATGCTTGCACCCACAAATCGTGCAAACGTATTGCCGGGGTGGCCAAAAGCTATGAACGAGACTGTACGTATTTTTGCTTCTTATAGATCTTTCCAAACATGAACTCGTGTGAATCCGATGCCATAACGTTTGCAATCATCATAGAGGTGTGCGAACATGCCTACTGTAAAATTGAAATTTTATTGAGCCTTAAGGGTCCGAATACACATCATAAGTTGTTACGTTGTTAGTAATTAACATTAGTAGTTAATACGTCCTTGACATACAATAAAAAGGGTTTTTCAACACACCTTGCCTTGCAGACAAATATTTTTCATTTTTATTTTAAAATAAAAAAAATAAAACAAAGCGCCCTTAAATATCAACCATAATATTAACCACTTAAACCAAAATTATAAAATTTAGGTCAAAAAATTGTGCAATTGTCATCACGATTACTTGTTTATATTGCATAATCGTACATTCCGGTCAAGTTTAAGTCCTGGTGGCAGCTAGAAGTAAACCAACAAGTCGTGTAATGCGCGGCGCATACGATGTGTAAAGGGTTACAACTGGACACACTGGACAGTGGTCATTTTCTAAAAGTAAAAGGCCAATATAATTTAAATGCTTTAAAGTGGATCGTGAGAAATGTTAAAAGTGGACGTACAATACAAGTTTCTAAAACTTGATTTTATTTTGATTTTTCACATCACCCTCTTTTCAATTTAACAAAATTAAAATATTATTATAACAATAGCTTGCAAGAAAGTATAAGTTTGAAGAAAAACCTGATATATTTCTCATACTTTTATTATAAAATGTCGTATAATTTTAAGACTTGAGATTCAAGTGAACAAGAGAGGGTTGTTGTTTTTCTTTTGTGTAAACATGTTGTGCAAGGAACAATTATCAGATTATCACAATTTAATAGTTTTAAGTTTAAATTGCTTTCATATAACTAATATATCTCTTACTAAACACGAAAGTTTACCTTTGATCTCTTGATTAAATATGAAGATCTAAGACGTTACCTTGAGAAAACTACATGCTCGAGATGCTTGCTATGTGCCTACCTAAGATGAATTTGTGTTTAGAAGATAAAAAATTTTATATTTTTAAAATAGCTCAAAAATAACTTAAAATGTAAATTTCCAAAATAATTTTTTTTAAACAATTGGCATTTTGTTACATATTTCTGTCACAGCTTTCAAAAAATCTGCACACACAAATGAAAGAGCTTTTGTTTTTGTGTAAAAATGAGCTGTTATTAGGTAGTAATCAAATGTGGAATTTTGCAATAGGTGGACGTTGTTTAGAAGGAGCTAAACATTTAAACATGGTTATTGGTGGAGCTTTCGATCCCTAAGTCATACTTTGTGATTTGCTGCTTCCTAACTTATTTTAGAAAAAAAATCTTCAAATAAAAGTTTTAGAGCATAAAATTCTGTATCTAAAGCTGCGTTTACATTAGTAACATAACATGTTATATAACATTGTTATATAATATTGTTACAAAAATTATTCGAAAATTACCATTAGAAAAGTACAAAACATAATTCAAAAATGTTATAAAACACTGTTTATAATATGTTATGTTACTAATGTAAACGCAGCTTAAATCTAAATCGGTAAACAAAATTAATTTTGAATGCTTTATAACGTCAGAAATTTAATTTCAAAATTTCGAGAATTGATAGAAATAGCGATTTCCAAGAAACACAAGTAAGAATTTCAAATGTTTTACGCTTTATCTGTAAAAATAATTTTGTATTTTATATTCAATTATTTAATTTACGTAACCAACGGTCAGATCGTGGAAAATCCCCGATTGCATCTCCTTTGAATAAGTGTTAAGAGATGTAAAATAAAATAATGGAAGTTGCAAAAACCGTAAAGAAAAAGAAAGTGCAAGAATAATTATAATTCCACACAACTCGGGCTTCGCCCTCGTCAAAAGTCAGTCACAACTCGGCCTCCGGCCTCGTCAATTTTTCAAACAAACAATTGTCTAATCAAGTCCACAACATTAACAAACTATTAAAAACAATTGCACCTAAACTGTTTAAATATTGTCCTTTAGTAAATTTCTACGTGTAGATTAAATAGCTCAAAATGTAAACGTCAAAATAATGTAAAACCCTGTCCGCAAATAGTTTCTATCGTAGTTTATCTGCACAGTAGTTTACTTTAACTGCAGTTCATTCGTCTCGTAGTTTCGTTGCACTATCAATTAAAGAAAATGTCTAAGTGACGTTTGTTTAACCTCAACTATTAAAAGGTAGTGGCTAATGTCACAATGCAAAACGAAGGTAAACTTAAAAAAAATATGAAGTAATGAAAGTTTTAGTATAAATTCAAAATAACCTTAGTTAGTTATTACTAAAAAGCATTATTAACGTAATCATTATTAATTAATAATAATTTGTTAATATAAATTTATATAGAATTATTCAGAAGTATGATAAAAAAAATTTATAAGTATTGCCCAGAGTGGCTCCTTTTTATCAACGCCACTGTAAATTTGTCAGATACAGTCCCACCAGCTTTATTAGCTAGCTGAGGGGGCGTGGCCAGCGCTGAGATAGATTTTGAAGTACACTACGAGTTAAAAGTATTTGACAAGTAACTGTCAGTAAAATTAAATATAGGTTAATATTTAGACAGTGAATTTGAAAAGTACAACTCACTGTCATTTTGAAAGATTTTATCATAACCTAAAGTAGTTATAGATACACGCGATTTTTAACTATGCCTGTACCTACCTTAAATTCTTTATTATGATTGGACGAATTTTTTCCCGCAAAAAATATTTTAAATAAAATTATTTTAGTTGACATATTTTCCTTAACGCAAAATTGGTTGGTGGAGCTTTATCAAATTTGACGTAACGTAAAAAATTACATGGTGAAAATTTTGCACTTAAGACAGTCCGAGAAAGACAAAATTTAAAATAATTTGCAGGGAAATAATTTTCGTAATAACGTTACGACCTCTCAAAGTTAAACTAAAGGTTTGTTCACATACACAGGCTTGCCTTTCGGTTTGCCTGCACAGGCCGCACAGGCCACCTGAAAGCTGTTCACGCACTCTCGTTTTAGCCTGCGCAGGCCGTCTGAACCGTGTCTACATGCTCCGGTTTGGCCTGTGCAGGCCACTTGAACGGTGTCCACACGCTCATCCTCAGGTAAGTCTGTGTGTGTGTGAACGGGCCATTAAAGCTTAAAATTAGAAATATATATACTTTCAAAAATTAAAACTGAATAAATTGGCACATAGAACGTATAGGAGACAATCTGATGTACCCTTAAATTCAAAAAAAATTAAAATTAATTGAAATTGAAAATGACAATTTTGAAAAATTATAGAATCGAGAAAAAATCAAAAATGGGCAAACTGGCACATAAAACGTATAGGTTACAGTCTTTCCTCTACCCTAGATTACAAAGATATCGTTAAAAAAAATTTTATAAGTAATTTAATTACTACCCCTCAAAATTAGACGAAAATCTTAAAATAAGTTGTCAATTTTTGAAAAATCATGAAATCGTTAAAAAAAATTAACAGTGGATAAATTGGCACATAGAACGTATAAGACATAGTCCGAAAAACACTAAAATCTAAAAATATTGTTAAAACAATTTTTTTAAAGCTTTTTACGACCCTTTCAAGTTTAGTAATATTCTCACAATTTCATACGTGTCGTTTAAACGCAAACTCAAAATGTAGATAAATACGACCTTAAAAAATAATTTTTTGAGGCCCCTTTATGGAAACAGTAGGCGTTTTGATGAACGAAATCAAAAGAGGAGAGTTACAACTCCCTCCTTGAGGCAAAATAAATCGCTCATTTTGACTTTCGCGTTCGCGGCACTAGCTTAAATTAGAAGAATTACATATTTTTAGCTTTTTCCATACTTTCTATTTTTAGTAGTTTGAAGATAAAATAAAATGTTTCTTGCGGAGTAATAGTACTTTTACTCCTTATAAAGCAATATACTATTATTTTTTGTTTCACTTAATTTAAATTAACCTCAAAAATTTCTTTTAATGATAAAACGTCAAACATTTATGATATGATATTTTCATATCCTTATAAAGCATCCAAAATGAATTTTGGTTTGTTGATTTAGAGCAGAATTTTATGCTTTAAAACTTTTATTTGAATATTTTTTTTCTAATATAAATTGGGGAGCAAGAAATTACAAAAAAAGGATTTTAAATGACCGAGAGTTCCGATCAACACCCCGTCGATTTACACCATGCCAATTGCTCATCGATCAGCATCTCTAAAATTGAGTGCTTGTTCGCTATTAGATTAACTGTAGTGTCAAGCGACAATTTAATTGCATGCAGTATACTAAGTGCCACAGGGTTACAATTGAGGACCACTATCATTTTTGTTCTTTAAAAATAATAAACCTCGTGTCTCTAGATCATCTTTTCAGATAAAAATTTAAACAAATGCAACAAAGCGAATACTCTAGATGCTTTCGAGGTAATAAAAATAAAAATACATACTTAAGGCCTTAGGAGGAGCATTTTGAAGATAGTTGTGAATTTTCCATATTTAGATAGATAGATGTAAATTTATAATAGCATCAAAACAGAGCATGAATTTTAATGAAGTAAGCTAGGGTTTAGAGATAATAAGATCTCGTCTTTCTTATATAAGTAATAGTTAGTTACCTTTCAAAATTAGATATTATTTATGTATATGCTTTGCAACTAACGTACTATAAACAAACAACGATGCTTCCAACTTTGCAGATATACGTGGTTAAGTAAACTAACTATAGACACACTAATATTTGCCTTAATGCTTCGTACATAGAACATACTATGCTATAACTCAATATAAATGCAAATATCTTATATAAAGTTACCCATGCATTTTCGTTAAGACAACACTTCCAAGACTATGAACATATTTTAGACAGTGAGGAAAATCGAATCTTAACATACATAATCCTAAGGCTCTTTATCCTATAAATTTGAAAGATATTTATACCACATTCTCTAAGATGTCTAGGCTTATTATTACAAAATTTGTGGTAACTAAACCGATATACTGTTAACAGCTAACAAACTTTGAGATAAATTTCGTACATATAATCTTAAATTAAATTTCTTCAAAGTTTAACAACAAATACCTTCGAGTTGCAATTTTTTTTCAAAAAATTTTTTTCCCTCGATACATAGTTTTACTCTCGTATTATACACATAGGTATTATAGATAAATTTTACTACAAAATCAAAGTAGTTAGTTTGCAAACTTGTTATAACTTTACAGGCTTTTACGATGGGTAAATGTGAGTAGTTTTCCCTTGTTATGACACCTTTGTATAAAATTGATGAAAATAATGTTTAATTAATTTATAAACTTTATAATGTAAATCCTTACATAATTTTTTTTAATTGAAACTTACGTATAATTAATTTTCATTAAAAAAAAAGAATTTATTTAAAGGGTTTTTCGTCAATTTGAGTCATGTTGATAATTGAAATTTTAAAAATTTCATCAAATAAATTGTTTTATGATGTCAGAAATATTGCAAAAACTGTTAAAAGTTTAAACAGTGAACTTCTCTTGTTAATCAGTCTCAGATGGAAAGAAAATTTATTTGATGGTTTTTCGCCACTTTGAGTATATTTGCTTCTTATGCGTGCAAAAGAGAGGTTTTATTTATTTTTTTAATAAATTATTAAACTTATGAGTTTTGTAAACATTATTTAAGAAGAATAACTAAAATAAAACTTGTAATGCGAGCCGTTGTGCTTGTAGTGAGAGTGAGACGTGAAATAACGTCCGGAGTAGCTTATAAGTACGTGCTAAGTCAACTGCGTGTAATTATGATATTAGAGTAATTACACTAAACTAAAGTCTTTAAAAACTCCCCACGCGATTCTAATATGATTGAACTTAGTTGCCTACTCGATGGATCCTTCAGCATCAGTGCTTTGAGATTTTTAAAATTTTCAGAAGCTTTTAGATTATCTGTCTCTGTCTTTCAAATAAGTTGCACCACAAATTACAAATATTTAGCTTCAAAAAGCACCAGTTGTTAGTAAAAGATTTAAAAATTGTAAATCGGCCCTTTTAAGAATTTTTTATAATTTTATCTTCGAAATAATCTACTAAATATTTTTCGCTTTCTTTTCTTCGACTTTTAAATTAAAATTTTCGCGAAAAATTATTTTTTTTCTTCTTAAGAGTAGTTGGAGCTGCTTGGATTAATATCAGGATAGCTTCTTTCAAAAAAACTTTACTAAAAGCGGACACTTTGGGACTAGTTAGATGCAGAAGCTGAAACATGGATCATGGAAGTGCTCATGAGCATCAGGCTGGGTTGTTCACCAAAACTCACCAAAATTGGTGCATTTTGACGAATTTCTTAGACACCCCTATTCTATTATACCTGGTGGAAGCAGGCTCACTTCTATAATTTTTTTACCTTTCCAGATATCGATCTGCAATTTTAGTAAGATATACCGGGTAACACAGGGGTTTGGAACACTCTTATAACTCAGCTATTTATCAACACAACAAAATGGAATTTTGTGTGGGTTATACTCACATAAATTGCAATTGTTTTAACTACTTGTAAAAATTGTGTCACTTCCGATTACGCCGGAAACGAAGTGAATTTTTGATTTTTAAATGGAACATCATACATATTTTAACTTTTTCGAAATCTACATAAAATTTTTAATACAGTAGCATCAAAAAAATTAATTTTTAAAGAAAAAAATAAGTTTTTAAAAATTACAAATGTCTCGAGTGCTGTGATGTGGTATAAAATCATATCTTTGCTGCCTCGCGTTACAGGAAAACTAAAATCGTAATATTAATTTAATTAGTTTTAAGAGATTATTTATTGTTTAGTTCATAGAAAAATTTGTACAAATTTTCAGGATGAAAATTTTTAACAAATGAAAATTGTTAATTTTCACAAATTTTAAAAATGAAAACTCCGCAGCAAAACTTTGTATTTGTGTTTTTTCTGTAATTTTCAACAACTGTTTCTAATACACTTTTGCTCTATCTCAATCGCTAATATAACTTTATCTGAAATGCCATTTGTATTTTAATTCTAGTTGGCTAGATTTTGACATCTGAAAAAAATTTATTTTTACAAAAAGATAGATTTTAGTGGCCTACATGACTAATAAAAATTTTATTCCGATTGCTTTTAAAATAAAAAAAGTTCTACAGGTATTTTCACCTAAAGTGAAACACACTATATATTTTCTTAAATACATATCAGTCACAACAGTCAAAACTATAGCAATTCAAAATCAAATACAGGGTGAGCCTGAGCTATGGGTATATTAAATCTAAATCGAGCTGTGTTAGTTTTAGAAGAAAACTGTTTCGATGTAAGTTGCAGGACCCGATTGGCTAGTGGTTGGTTCCACTGGCTAAAAAAATGGTCCTAAATGCAGTGACGTAGCGAGTAGACACTATCACGAGCCTGGTTTTCAAAGATGTCCTAAAGGCCTCCACATCTCCGCAAGCGAAAATTTTTTGAATTTTCAAGGTCAATGAGCTTAGATCAACTTTAGGAATTTTTAAACATATTTTTGCACTGTCAAATTAAGCAATTCAGTTGTGCATATGTCGTCATCTAAAGTGAAACACACTGTATGTTTATTATGCGATCGCGTCGCCTGGTAAGTTGCTATATTGACGACATGGTCTATAATATAAAAATATTTTGAAATGTACAGGGTGTTTTATTTAAGAAATACTTAACCTAACTTTGTTATTTTATACGGAGCACCCTATACATTTTTGTTTATTCGGATTTCTCGTAAATTTTAGAATTAGAAATGCATAAGTTTATGTGCCTATGACTAACCGTTCTGATGATATTGACACTTTGAAGAAAATGCGAGAAAACAAAATAAAAGTCGTACAAACAGAACCTACTAGAATTTTGTAATGAAAATGTCGAATTTCAAGTATTTTGGATCGAGTCCTCTATTATCGTGATCACAGCTAGACAGAGAGACTGACATACAGGCCAACAATAAAAGAAACGAATAGATTAACAAGCAGTAAATTTCTTATTTTTTGATTATTTTAAGAAATCCTTCTCGATCAAAGACTCTTTCGACTGTACCATACCTATACTAGGTGAAAATATATTTGATTAAATTGTTTTTAACTTTTTCCAATCCAAGAAAAAGTTATTGTTATCGAGACAAAAAATAATAATAATAATAAAAAATTTTTTTTTGCATTTCTCGACGTTTTGAGTCACCCTGATTCCAAAAATCGAAAAAAAATTTTTTCAATTTTTTTAACCAAAATGTCTGTGCGTGTGTATGTATGTCCGCAACTGTGGGGCAAAAACTACAGATTTTGATGAAATTTGATTTTAGGAACTTTAAAATTATTTCATCGAGAAAATAAGTTTTTATAAGAAATCTATACAGGGTGTCCAAAAATAAGGTGGTTATTTTGGGCGCATATTTGCAAATTTGGGCCAAATTCGTTTCTACGTGGCTATAAGATAGTACATGTGAGCCGCAATTGAAAAAAAAAATTTCAAATTTTTTTATTTAAAATGGTGGCTAATAGAACGATTGTCCCATTTTGTGGTTTTTTCGTTATAACTTGGCCGGTAATTAATATTATAAAAATTTCAAAACGGCATTGTACAGCTAAAATATAAGGTTTTCGTCCTAACTCAGTCGATTTTCAAAATTGTTTCAAAATTGCCTACCTTTAAGGGGCCAAAGTAGGGCAAAATTTAGAAATGGATTTTCTCAAAAACTGGTCCGAGCGATTTATACAGATTTGGATATGTTATAGACAACATGATTCTCTATCTAACTGTAAATTTTTAAAGACTTGTATAATGCGGATTCGGAGTTATGATTTTTTGAATGTCAAAACTTCAATAATCTCTAATTTCTTTTGTAATAAAAATGAAAACTTGAAAATGGATATTTATATCAATCCCATAAATATCTATTATTTAACACTATTTGCGTTAACAAAACGCTTCCGGTTAAACCGGAAATTAGAACAATGTTAAAAATTTTTGGAACACCTTGTATATTTTTAAATATTTTGAAGGCTCGTAAAATTAACTTTGACACGATACCAAACACTTTATATTTTGATTTCCGGTTTAACCGGAAATGGAATAAACTTTCTTAATTTAAATGGAACACCCTGTATATTTCTTAATATTTTAAAAGTTCATAAAATTGTCTTTCTGAACATATAAAATAATGTATATTTTGAATTTCTATTTATGCCAAATTTAAAAAAATAAATATTTCAGACCATTTATTTTGTATTTTTTTTAAAACGTGTGATATTGGAAATATGTGAACGGACCTTAAAAATTCAAACTATATAAAATATATAAATATATAAAATAATGTATATTTTGAACTTCTATTTATGCCAAATTTAAAAAAATTTAAAATTAAATTAGTATTCCAGACAATTTTAACTTTTTTTTTTGTATTATTACAACGTGTGATATTGCAAATATGTGAACGGACCTTAAAAATTTAAACTGTTGACAGCGTGACCTAACCTAACAATTTAAACAAGAAATTATTAACTTCAGTTTAGTTTAGTTTTAAATCGTTTTGCTATTAATTAGTTTGGTCTTATTTCGCTTACTTTCTTCCCAAAGATCCAAAAAGGTAAGCAGTTGTATTAAAAGGCATAAAATGCTAAAAACATTTTTATCTTTTATATGCTCAGTTTACCTACATCGATTTTAAAAAATAAACTCGAACAAATTAGTTTGTATTTGGATATGTTACAGGCAATGCTATTCTCTATCGAAACATAAATTTTTATCAAAATCGCTCGAGCCGTTTTGAAGTAATGATTTTTGGAATGTCAAAACTTTAAAAATCCCTAATTTCTTTTGCAATAAAAATGGAAACTTAAAAATGGATATATATATCAAGCCCATGAATATCTATTATTTGACACTATTTTCGGTTAACAAAACGCTTCCGGTTAAACCGGAAATTAGGAAAATATCAAAATTATTCTGTTATTCTGTAGCACTGGTAAATAGATTGCGAAGAGAACAAGGGCTTTTCAATAATTTTATACGGTTTGTTTACTACAATGATCCAGAAAGGTTTTTAAAGTACACGAGAATGACCTGATGCCAATTCGACATCTTATTGGAGTTAGTGAAACCATTCTTATGCAGAAGATCGACTGTTAAAACCATTAAAGCAGCCTAGAGACTGCCTATAACGGCTTATAACATTGCAGTAAGTAATACAATATCTATGTTATATTTATATAAAACTTGACATTTTATTATTAGTTACCTTTTGGAAGGATGCTCGATGCTGGAAATTGCTGTTGGACATAGAATTGGACATTCAAGTTAAAATCTGAACTTAACAATGATAAAAAGAATAAAGAATCTGTTAAGAAGGTAATAGGTGTAATGTATAAAATAAGTTGACTTAATTTAGTATTTTTTAGGTAATCGCAAGTATGACTTGAAAAAAAGACGTATCGGCTCTCTTTCCCGATGTTGTTAATTGCATGTAAACTAATAATTTAGAACTTAAAAAGCTCGTTTATTTATATATGACATTTCGTCAAGTAATTATTTAAATTTTTAATTATTTAAAAATATACATTTTGTGTTTCAAGGTTTAGTCGAAGACCAAGGATTTTTGGATCAACTTAAAGATTTGTTGAGCGATTCAAATATTATGGTCGTTGCAAATGCAGTTCATACGTTGTCTGAAATAAATGATAGCAATCCAACTGGTCAACTGAATTTAATACTAATACAATAAAGAATTTAACAATTTATATGATTAAATGTGTTCCAATGTAACTTGAAATCTTCATAACTTATACGATTCACTGTGTTTTTTTTTATTTTTTTGAAATTTTTTTTTAATATCATATAATTTACATTGACATAAAAATAAATTTAATACTAAAAACAACGGATGTGGCCATACGAGGAACTTTTTCCTATTGTATTTTTGTTGTGCATTTATTTTTTTATTAAAATTTAATTTGATAATTTTAAATTATAAACTTTTAAAAAAATGCACAAAAAAAACAACGGATGGTGGCCATACGAGGAACTTTTTCCTGTTGTATTTTTTTGTGCATTTCTTTTTTTATTAAAATTTAATTTGAAAATTTTAAACTTTTAAAGAAATGCACAAAAAAATACAACAGGAAAAAGTTCCTCGTATGGCCCCCATCCGTTGTTTTGATAAAATTTTACCTTATAGGTATTTTTAGTTTTTTAAATAATTAAAAATTCAAATGGTTTTTCGCCACCTTAAGTTTATCATTATTTAAATTCAATTCCTTGACCTTAAATTTTCGTTTTTTAATGCTTTTTCATTAAAATATTGATTTTGTCCTAGTTCAATCCCACAGAACGTGCTTTATCTTCATTGACTGATATTAGAAGCATACAATTAATTTTAAAAAGTTTTTTGCCAGTTTTCACTTTTTCAGTTGTATCGTCTATAATTGAAATATTTCTTTTAAGAAATGTTTAAGAAATTTTTATTTAAAGATCAAAGTCGTGTTAAATGTAAAATACCTACGTAATAGAATATTAAACGTTAATTAATAATTAATTGAGGTAAAGAAATTTTTTTTGTTTAGTTAAAAAAAAAGTAAGAAATGGGCGTCTCTTATAAAATGGCGTATTTCCGCCTTAAATTTAACATTTCCTTGTCTCATACATATTTAACAGGTGACATTCGTCTTGTTCTTACGTACATTCTATTAATTTGGCCATCTCGCTCGATCTTAAAGCTGGAAACGCGCGAAAAGCTCCTTTTCCAACTTTAAGGAAAAGGATCTTATATCCTTTTCTGCGAAAATTTTGAGAATTACTCCGTCCTCGTCAAACAAGAGCAAAGTAACAACAACTTGGGTACACATCTCCTTTTCTATTCTCATTCCTTAATTTTATCCGTCTTTGTTTGGCGCTTTCCGAAAGCGTCTACATTTCTCCTACTCTCTTAAAGGTGCGGGAGTTTTCTTTGTCTGCCGAGCTGAGATTCGCCCATTTTATATTATATTGATTTAAGATGGCGGTATAGCAATTTAGTATACGTTTTTGCGCGTCTTCGCGTTGCACTTTCTCGCTCTTATTTCAAGAAAACTTTAAGGTTAAAGTAAGACAGAGTTAAAACGTGGGCACGCAAAAGCTTCAAAAGTGTGCCTAGTAGATTATTCAACCGCGCTAAAGTTTTAGAATATATTAAAGCTCTAATCTCGAGTCGCAGGAGTTGAATTTCCACGCTAAGTTAGATTAATACCTCAGAGAATTTACAATTTACGTGCCTCTGTCATTATTTATGCCTGAAAGCTTCTTGAGATGTAATTTCAGCTTACGCTACGAAGTAAGATTAACATCTATCTTGAACTAGAGGGTTCATATTACCTTACCTTCGTTAATGAATTCCTTTGAAAAGTGAAATATATATAAATTTCAATTTGCCTTTGCTTTTCATATACTAAACTACTGTAAGGATCTTCTATATCCAGCTACGTGGAATGAACTATATACATCGTATATAATATCTTCGTATTAATATATATTCGCTTTGATTTCAAACTTTCCAAACAAAAATAAACAATTTCTCTAACTATACATTATAGTTTATACAGTGGAGCGCCTAACGCCTCGAATAAATTTATATTAAAATTGAGGTTTTGTCATTTTCAATAATTGTCTTTTACTCGAAAATTTCCTCATGTAACGCATCTTAATTTTTATACCACTATTTAGACAATTAAAAAGTCTAAGCAAATAAAAAATAAAGTGTTACCATTTAAAAAAATTATTGATGACGTCATTATTAAAAAAAGCTGAAAATCTAAACGGAGTTCTATTTGATATAAACACAAAAAAACATTTGTTGCAATTTTAATGCCTTTATGGCCCACTTGAGCATCTCACTGTATATATGTATAAGGGTTGTTTTGTCTTTTAAAAAAACAAGCGACAACAGTTGTTGTAATTAGTACATCGTCACATGTCACTTTATAATTAAAAGATAGAACGTACATTCGTACATGTATGTTATGTACTACGTATGTGTGTGTATATAAGCGCATGTGTAATAAAATAAAAAGGGTCGACGTTGTCCCTTCTTGTGACTTTTTACTTTTTGTTACTCTTTGCCCGTCGTTTTCAACAGAATTGGTCATCAAAAGGGTGCTTTTTGAAAGTGTGAATTTGTGGCTTTTTCCAATTTTTGATCGAAATTTGCAAAAAAAATAATTTGTTTTAAATTAGTTTGGTATGTTATCATTTTTTTATTTTTTTATTCAACGGTTGTTTTTAGTTTGGAAATTTTCATTTTTTATAGACAACTTTATTTATAAATTTGCTTTTACCTCATTTTTTATGGTGAAATTTAAAATTGTTATTGTGGGTTCAAATAAATACCCTTTGGCTTCTTCCAATATATCTTTGTGATTTGGCGATTCCGTTCTAGTGTCGATATAAACCAAGAAACGTAAAATACAGAATTTCAAGTATTTAGATCAAATTGTTATAAAGCTTGTTATTTTAGTGACAGACAGTTAGACAAACAGACCTAATTTTGTACATAAAAAGTTTTAGATGAAATCCGTTTTACAATCGCCTAAAATAATAAAAAAAAATTCACATTTTCCTATATGAAAATCAATAGCAAAAAGTTTTATGTATGTTATTTTAAATGGAACACTCTATATATTTTCATATATTTAGAATCCACATAAAATTTTGAATGTCTAGAAATTTGAAATTCCAAAACCACCTGCATCTATAAGTTCAACTTTTGCTTTTTTACACATTTTTTTTTTAATTTTGGCAATAAAGCCCCTGATTTAAAGATTTTACGGAATTAAAATGTTCTCATCGCCATTTATTTATAATAGGTTAGATGTCAACCTTTAAAATAAGTTAAAATAAAAACTCAACAGGCAAGAATTTTAGTTAAAATGATAATCCATCCGACTGCATATTTCTACGCATTTCTAACCCCCCTAACTCAACCTCCACTGGTTAAATTTTTTTTTAAGTTTTCAGTTTAAAGTCAGTACTGTGTAGAGAAACATTTTTGCAGTGGGTACGTATTTTTTATCTTAAACCGTTTTTGAACAATTAATTAAAAATCATGTTTTTTCTCTCATCCGTGAGAGGATGCTCATTGAGAATGACAAATTTGTATTCTTATTTTTCGGCTTATTTTAGTTCCCCTTAATGATTATCCCTGTTACACTCTTTATACGATCCAACGTGAGAAACAAAATTTTGAACTTTTATCAATTACAGATTTGTTTTGCTTTTGTGGTGCAATTTTAGTTAGTCTCGTGAAATGCAAAATGAACGTTTAATTTTTTTTACAGGAAAATTATCCAAACCGCAGTAGCGTAAATAGAACGAATAGAACGAGCTCTCAAAACATCGTTTATTATAAAAATTCATTATAAAATCAATTTTAATTTTTTTCGAGGATGGGTAGGGGCCCCCATTCTGAATTTTGGCCTCCAAAGTCTTAGTTATGATACTGTGTTAAGGGTTTTAACAAAGTTATAAGGATTAAATGAAAATGTACCTACTGTTCAATTACGGAATGAAAAACTTCCTCAAAAATGCAAATTCTGTCTATTATAATTAAATAGCGGAACTCATAATTTGCATTACATTCATTGATTTTACATACAATATTAAAAATTAATTGCTTAAGATAACAAAAAAAATAAAGCTTACGCCGTCTGTAGTTTCCATAGAGATAATATCCCTCTCTCTTACTCTTAAACTTTTCTTTCTGTAATTGAACAATACTTTGTTTAGTTTTATCTAGAAAAATTTAACCTAACTTCATAGTTTCCAAAATCCCAATGATGAGCCTCGAGTCTAATCTGGAACACACTGTATATTTTTAGTAAAAAACGCTAGAAACAAAAGATAGAAGGTTTTCAATTTTCTCACAAGAAAATATTGTTAAAATTATGTATATTTTTTGTTAAATATTTATTTTTAAAATGTCTAATTATAATGAATGAACAGAAGACAGACACATAAAAACACAAAAGAAAACATTTTAATAAAATCGTTGCCAAGTCCCAAAAATAAATTACTGCTAAAAGTGTAGATGAATCTTATTTCCCATTTTCCTCTGAAAATCAATAGCAGGAAATTAAAACCAATTAAAAGACGACTTGCTATTGAAACAGTTCTTGATTATTGATTAATATTTATTTTTTATTTAACGTATTATTGGAAATCTCTGTTTTCAAATGTAAAGCCTTAAAAGTAAAGAATGCATTCTGAAAAAATGCGTTTCTTAGTGCAATATACAGTGTTAGGTGGTTATGACCTTATGTTATGACTATCCTCTATGCTATAAAATTTAAAAAGTTTAAAGAAATTGTACATTAAACCGACCCAAATTTACTCATTTTCAAACGACCCTAACTCGATATTTTCAAATGGAACACCCTGTATATTTTTACATATTTGGATTCCTGGTAAAATTTAGATACTAAATATGTAAAAATATACAGAGTGTTTCAATGTAATTTTTTATAATTTTAAAAATAGAACACTCAGTATATTTTTGCATATTTGGTATCTAAATTTTACCAGGAATCCAAATATGTAAAAATATATAGGGTGTTCCATTTGAAAAAAACGAGTTATGGTCGTTTGAAAATGCGTAACTTTGGATCGCATTAATGAACACCCTGTACAATTTCTTCTACCTTTTTAAATTTTATAGCATAGAGGATAGTATTAACCACCCAAGAAAAATTTTTTGTTATTATTCCATGAAAAATGGCTTTAGTACGATTTTATAAAACAACGCGTCTCGCGGGCATTTTTTAGAGAAAAAAATTAATAACTTGGCAACACCGCCAAGAAATTAAAAAATTTTAATGTTTGTATGTAGGCGACTTAATGTCAAGGCGGAATATAGAAAAATATACAGGGTGTTCTCCCTGTAGAAATGAAAATAATTTTAGGTTATGCTCCATAAGGAGTTGAATAACTTTTGTATGTAAATGTATGCCTTATTTCCAACGGCTAGGGAGCTATCGAAAACCGCCATATCAATGAATCACCCTGTACTAGGTCTACGTTCAAAAAAGAAGGTTTGGAAGAAATAATTTTGATCTTCATCACGATCGCATTAAATAACAACCCTTACAAGAGTTTTGATTGCCTATAAACTTTGGAGAATTACCTGAAGAATCTGAAGTACCTGAAGAATCTCAACGTTGATTCTACCCATCAATTACTATCTTTTCCCTGAACAAAAATTTTTTATTACTTTCTTGCAATAAAATACGACGAATAAATTAATTTTTGATTCGCTTTTGGTGTTTTCGAATTTTTTTCAACAAATCTACTGAACCAAAAGGTATGTCATTGATTTAGAATTAACCGTCTGCAGATTTCGAATAACTGCATATTTTTTTTATTATGATCAGATGTTTTAAACTTGCGAAATTCTGAAATTTAATAAAATGTAAACTAAAACGAAAAATAGGTAACTGCATTTTTTTCATTTTTTAAGAAGGAAGCAGCCACACGAGTTGAAAGTTCAAACTTTTTAAGCTTCCTCCTGCCACTGTCTTATTTATAGGTATAAGGATTTATTTGTGACTATTTCCAAAACTTTTACAACAAATCTTTTTACTTAATTGCAGTTTGTTGATAATGCCGACGGTTTATAATTGGATGGCGTTTTGCAACAATGAGCTAACCCACAAGTATGTAGTTTTCCACAAATTAATAAAACAGTTGAAAATATTTTTTTTCCTTTTGGCAAACCCATCCTGGGACACACTGTACTTTTAATAAAGAAAATTAACCGCAAGAAATTACAAGAAACCCTGTAAAGCAAACATTTATTATAAAACCAACGTAATATCCATATATTTAAAACGCGAAGCTTTTTCTTTTCCGCTAATTTTAGCATACTTCTACTGGACCGATTTTGATGAATTTTTTTTTAAATTGAAGCTCTTGGCCCACAGATATGTCACCACTAATTTTTTTCTCAAAATTATTAATTTCATACATTGTTTTATATTTTATAATATACATAATAAAATAATCCAATTTTAAAAATTATAAATGAGAATAAATGTAGATAGTATTTGGTTTTATACGATAAGGCACACATTATACATTTGGTCGTGGTGATAAAATTTTCAATACTTTTATTCGACCAGTACGTTTCTAATACGCGATATGGTCAGGTTGGTGCGTGCATTTTTAATTACGTTTCGTGCTTTTGTGAATTTTGGATTTTTGAGACGGTTTTTTATGTTGCCCTCTTTGGCTTAGTTATCTTTAAGGTTAGTTTTCTTAATTTTTTTTATAAAATAGTCATAGCTCTAAAATAGTCATATCTTCAAAAACTTTGTCGATTTCGACGGGGGTGACTGCTATTTTTTTTTAAATTGAAGCTGTCGACCCCCAGATATGTCAGCACTAATTATTTTCTTCAAATTACCAATTTCATAAAATTTTTTAAAATAATAAATTAACAAACAATCATCGGTGTAGGTAGTAAGTGCATTATAATAATTTTTGAAAATTTCATTTTTCTAACACATTCATCTCTACAACTACTTATGCTCATGATTATAAAGGACAAATAACTTTTATCTCCATAGTAAAATTTATACTTTGTTAACATGACAACATAGCATAAGCAAAAATTGGTGTTTTTATATTAAAACTTCAAACTTTGACTTTAATAATGTTGCTATGTTGTCAAGTTTACAAAATATAAATTTTACTATGGAGATAAACGTTATTTGTCCTTTATAATCATGGCCGTTAGTCGAATTTCGACGGGGGTGACCCGCTAATTAAAATTATTACGAAAACAGTAAGTTGTTATTATAGAGAACCTTTTACTTTTTCCTTTTTCCCAAAACTTATTGCAAAACTTTATTTGATATTTTCCTATTTTAAACAAAGAAAGGCAATGAAAAAAAAATTTCAGGAGTTCGGCACTTTATTTTTTATGACCTTTTGCAACTTTTGATTATTTTTATTTTTTTGAAATCCAAAAATTTGAAAATTTGTGCTTGAGCGTTAATGAATTGGTATCTATGAGTATAGAAAAAGTAGTTTATGCATTTCAGGATTAATGTGATGAGGATACGATTGGATTTGAGCTAAGATTTCGACTCGATGAAATTTACCTCAATCAAATCCCAAAATTTACGAATTGAAATTTGTATTTCTGTAGTAGTTTCAAGACTGAAAAGCGAGAACTTTAAAAAGAAGAAAATTTCACTAATGAAATAATAATAAATTTTAAATCTTAGATCCAAAATTGCCGAAACTGCTGAGAAAACTGAAAAAACGAGGTATTGAAAAGCTTGTCAAGTAGCACTTAAGCATTCACAAAATTTTCAACTGCATATTTGCATAAATTCAAGTTACAGTCAACAACGATTTTCTCTTAGTCAATGAAGCGTTTAATGCATCAGCTTACCATTAGTTAAAATATTAATTTTGAAAATTTTTTTACTTAAAAAAAGATTTGTTTTATGAAACCCCAGCTTCTTGAAAGCTAAAAAGAATGAATAAAGAATATTAGCGTTCTTCGAAACAAATAAATCGATTAATTAATGAAATTTTATTTTATATCACACTATATTGCCCTAAAAGAACTCACCCCTCCAAGGGTCTCTTAAAAATTGGATTTGCATTTTTTAAATTATGCTTTTTCTCATATTTTTGTGATTATCTCAAAAACTATGTAGTAAACGAAAAACTATAAAGCGACAGAAATTGAAGAGGATAAAATTCTACAAAAAGTTAATTACTTTCGATTTTTAAATTGAATAGTTTTGCAGAAAAATGTTATTGAAAACTGCGTACTGCAGCACCTAGGGGTTGCGCGTGAGAGTGAAAATGAAAGTCCCATTTTGCGATTGGAAATTACTCATTAGCTATCAGATTTAGAGAAAAATAAAAAATATATGGTTAAAGAGGATATTTTCAGCTTTAAAGGGCGTGTATAATATTTTGACTCCCAGTAATAAATTATCATAGAGAAAAAAACAACGGATGTGGCCATACTAGGAACTTTTTCCTGTTGAATTTTTTTGTGCATTTCTTTAAAAGGCTATAGTTTAAAATTTTCTTTAATGTATCATTTATAACCTATAAGATATCAAATTAAATTTTAATAAAAAAAAATATTAAATTATACTATTTGACGGACAGGAAAAAGCTCTTCGTATGGCCACATCCGTCGCTTTTACTATTAAATTTACATTTATGTTAATATAAATTGCATGATATTAAAAAAAATTAAAAAAAAAATCAAAAAAAAATTTTTTTATTAAATTGGTTTCGTCCGGGATCGAATCTAGGACTTCTACGTGTAAGTAGAAATTTTAGACATAAACTGTCTTAAATACTAATTTTATTTCTTTTTAAATTTGGCATAAATTGAAGTCCAAAATATACATTATTTTATATGTTCAGAAAGCTAATTTTACGAGCTTTCAAAATATTAACAAATATACAGGGTGTTCCATTTAAATTAAGATATTTTATTCCATTTCCGGTTAAACCGGAAGTCAAAATATAAAGTGTTTGATATCGTGTAATAGCTAATTTTACCACCTTTTAAAATATTAAAAAATATACAGGGCGTTCCTAAAAATTTTGATATTATTGTAATTTCCGGTTTAACCGGAAGCGTTTTGTTAACCGAAAATAGTGTCAAATAATAGATATTTATAGGATTGATAAAAATATCCAATTTCAAATTTTCATTTTTATTACAAAAGAAATTGAAGATTATTGAAGTTTTGGTATTCAAACAATCATAACTCCGAATTCGCCTCATACAAGAAAATCGATATCAAAATTTTAACCTACTTGGGCCCCTTTGAGCTAGGCAATTTTAAAAAAATTTTGTAAATCGACTTTTTTAAGGCGAAAGCCCTATATTTTGGCTATACAATGCCTTTTTGAAATTTTTATAATATTAATTACCGGCCAAGTTATAAGGGAAAAACCACAAAATGGGACAATCGTTCTATTGGCCGCCATTTTGAATAAAAAAATTTGAAATTTTTTTTACAGTTAAAGCTCACGTGTACTATCTTATAGCCAAGTAGAAATAAATTTGGCCCAAGTTTGCAAATTTATTTTTAGACACCCTGTATATATTTCTTATTAAAGCTACTTTTGCCGATAAAAAAAGGTATTAAAATCAATATTCATCAAAAGCGGTTAAGTAGTTTTTGCTCTGGGAGAGGGGGGGGTACATACATACATACATACAGACATTTTGGTTCAAAAAATCGAAAAAAAAAATTTTTCATTTTTAAAGTCAAAACGTCGAGAAATGCAAAAAAAAAATTTTATTATTATTATTTTTTTTTGTCTCGATTATATCGACTTTGTCTTAGATTAGAAAAAGTAAAAAATAATGAATCTAACATACCCCAATTTTTCTAGAAATTTAAAAACCTAGCAAAGTAACTAATCAAGAAAATAAAAAATTCCTATAAAATTACTGTTTTCACACATTATACTTAAATGTTCAAATACTTATGTACAAATAAAAATTATTTTAGAGTTTTATATTGAACAAAAATAGTTTAAAAAATACTATTTTTAAACTTTTCTTAATTAACCAAGTGTGTTCTTGTCTTTTAAAATAAATAATTATGATTTTTTCAATATTGTTAAATACTTTTTACATCCCTTTCGGAAAAACGTTTAAGTGCTTTTCCAACCCCAACCAATTAAAACAACATTACCTACTTACGAGTCCAAGCAAAACATAACCTTAATATTAAATGACCAGTTTAACCATTATAGAACATTATAAGACCCCTCTCGTTTCTTATTAAAATAAATTAAAAGTCTCAAAATTTAAATTATAGTTTACACCTACATCAGTAGAAGAAAATTTATTTCAAAATATAATATATAAATTTTGCTTGTTAAGGCACGTTTCGTGAAACACACACCCTTATCTCTTCTCTTTTGCCCGGATTCACCAAAACTTTGGCAATTCAAAATGATAAAATGATACTATTAACTTAGAACCAACGCAAAGGGGAGCTATTCAATAAATTATATAAGATTTTACCTAAGGTTGTTCGTGGCAACTATTTTACATACATAAGGCTTTATTATAAAGCTTCCTTTTATAAAATATTGTACAGGGTTAACCACAATTTGGAATTACATTTTTTAAATTTTCCTCTCCAAACGCACGCATATTGTTTCAGCCCTTAATTTAATTTGTGTAATCGTCGAGCAAAATACAGGATACTTCAGCTACTAACAATGCAACTTATTGCTCATATAAGGTAAATAGTTAAGAATAATTTATTTTTCAATGGCTTCACATATAAATAATTATCAAATTTTTAAAAGCCAACAGCTGGTAACCTATCAGAATGACAGACTGACTGATAAATACACATCCACAGACCAAGAAACAACCTGTGGGAACTGAATTAAAAATTGAGTGAAAGGTCAACATGACGGCAAATCAACAAACTAGGATGTGGCCATACCAAGACTTTTTCTTGCGTATTATAACGCTATATTTAAGCATTTATCATTTAAAGTAAAAAAAATTGGCTGCATTTCCGGTAAAACCAGAAGTAAAGTATAAAGTATTTATTAGATAGCAAATTTTACGATTTTTTTAAATATGAACAAATGTACAAGGTATTCCATTTAAATATTCAGGCTGTTGCAAAAAGAATTTAACATTTTTGTAATTTCCGGTTTAACAGGAAGCAAAATAGTGTCAAATAATAGACAGATATTCATGAGATTGATTCATATACGTATCAATTTTCAAGTTTTCAGTTTTATTACAAAATAAATGAGAGATTTTGAGAGAGAGAAATTTTGACATTCAAAAAGTCATAACTCCGGTTCCGCTTGGTAGAAATTAATAAAAAAAACAGAGTTCAATGGAGAATTACGTTACCTCTGACATATCCAAAAAAGAAAAAATATGGCGGAGAGAAAATTCATTTCAAAATTTGAAACAATTTTAAAAATCTATAAGAATAAGACAAAAGCCTTATATTTGAACTGTATAATGCTGTTTTTATTAACGGTAGGAGACTGGAGCAACCTAATCAGAGAACAACTCTCAGACTATTTATCTCCCTCCTTCGCATGCACCTCGGCACAGCTGCTGAAGAGCATCTTACCTACCAGGTCGCTCGCATCAAGCAGGGCTACTGTAGCGACCTTAAACAACTCGCTACTACTTTCAGCAGGACTATAACTCGCATTACTTCAACTAAACATTCTTCCTCCCATCATATACCTTGTACCCGATCATTGTAGCAAGCAGCGCCATTACAGAGACCCCACCCCGTAAAATGAGAATTTTCCACTACTCGACTGAATCAACGATACCCAATATCCACAGACGTCTTTGACGCCTGTTAAATCGCTAAACCCATACCCAATTTCCAAGCAACCTACGATTGAGGAAGGGCACAGATTTTACACCAGTGAGCACGATGCTATCGCTAGCAGGGAACTTATGCCCGTATTTATAGACAGATCGCAAGCACTTGATCGTACTCAAGACTGAGACGAGACCAGTTGATATTGGTTTTTATTGTATAATACAATAGAAACCAATAGCAACCGGCCTCGTCTCGGTCTTGAGTACGAGCAAGTGCTTGAGATCTGTCTATAAATACCGGGCATTAGACTACCGTCAGAACAACCTGTCGTAGATATGTCTCGCTCACAGGCTGGTCCTAACTTCCACTTGCCGCCCTTCTAGAAATCAGTTAACATGGTTCTTGTCTGTAATAGACAGGAACACGGACCGGGGCAGAAAGCTTAGACTACCGTCAGAGTGAACTGTCTTTAGCACGTGCTTAACCTCCCGAACTGGGCCTCTTCATCACTTGTCTGATTCTCCTCTAGAGTAACTGCCTGACGAGCACCATACCTTGTACCCTATCATTACAGCAAGCAGCGCTACTGCAGGGACTCCACCCCATGATGCGAGTACTTTCCACTACTCTACGGAATCAACGATTCCGGACACCCAACATCCACAGACGTTTTTGACGCCTGTCAAATCACTTAACTCCACTTAAATCCAATCTCCAAGATACCCACGATTTAGGAAGAGTACGTAGGTTTTACACCAGTGAGCACGATGCTATCGCTGGCAGAAAGTCATCTCGGAGGGGGGCACGGGTCAGAGAAGAAAGCTTAGACTACCGTCAGAGTGTACTGTTTTTGGCCTCTTTAACTCTCCTCAAGAGTAACTCTTCCTTTGAACTACGAACTCGCTCTGTTTAGAAATCTGAGCCTTTCAGAGTCCCATACAGGCTCTCACTCGGTCCACATAGAGTCCTCGCCCCAAGACCACCAGGTTCTGAGTCACTGAAAAAGTCTATCGTGACTGCTGGTGACAATGTCCGGACAACCTCCTCCTGTTCTCAGGTCTAGTCGCAATTGCACTAGTTTTAGGACCTCCTCGCATCAGTTTCGTGATCTTTCTCGAAACCACAACGACGACTTCCTAATAAGGTGGTGAGGATTCGTGTGAGAAAGCTTTAGAGGTTTAGTCTTGATCTAGAGTCGCGCCGCTCTCTAATCGGGCACTCACTATTGGCAGTAATCGGTGAACTTCCATGAACTAAAGTTATCCCCGTATAGTGAAAAATCTTGGATCAAAAGCGAAGCGGTTGGACTAGTAGGCCCCGCACTACCGTCTTCTCTCAAGATAGGATGTTCCCTTACATGCTCTAGTTCTGAGTTTAGTCGAACTCACTTGCCTCTCGCCAGATAATTAACACTTCCTCGCTAATTTTTGGAGTGTGAAGGATGGTGGTGTTCCCTTGCCTGTGGTTTCCAAAGAAAGATATAAAATCTTCGGTGTTCGGTGGGCTTAGACGAAAGTCAGAGCGTGTTTCCATCTCGTAGGGGCTCCGCGGAGGAGAGTAAGGGGGGCTTTGTCTAACCTCTTGGAGCGACTTCAGTATAATGATTGACGAAATAGTTTTGTACAGTGCCGTTTTGAAATATTTATAATAATAATTACCGGCCAAAAGTTAGAAAGCAAAAACGACAAAATGGGACGCTATTTAGAATAACAACATTTGAATTGTTTCTTAATTGAGGCTCAAGTACTATTTTTTAGCCAAGTAAAAATAAATTTCGGTCAATGCAAATATGCGCCCAAAATAACACCCTGTATAGATTTCTTATAAAAGCTTAGTTTGCCCATGAAATAATTTTAAAGTGACTCGGTTAAATAGTTTTTGCTCCAGAGGTGGAACAGGCACAGACCTAGACATTTTCAGTCAAAAAAAAAACGAAAAAAGTTTTTTTGCATTTTTGAAATTAGTGGGAATCAAAACGTCAAGAAATGAAATAAAAAAAATTTTGTTTTCTCTCGATTATCCAAAATATACCCAAATATAGCAATTTTTTTTGGAAAAAGCGTTGATTGGGATTTTTAGCTCTCTCAATCAACGGAAAAAGTAAAAAAGTGAAGTTGATGGCAAGTATATGGGTGAGGGAGTAAACAGAAGTCACTATAACCTTTTTTTGCTTTAAAACAAAATATAAATTTAATCGCTGTCTTTTGGTCACCCCTGTATACATTTTATTCGTAAAATTGCAAAGGTTTGAATATTAATTAAAAATTTTAATTAAATTAATAATAAATTGATTTTCTAAGCATTCCTTTAAATTAATTAATTAAAACGTGAGTTAATGTGTAAGGTTTGAAAAATTATTAGTTTAGTTTAATAAACTTTGAAGCATCCCTAATTTGTAACAGCCTTCAATATTTCATCCTGTAACTGAAACCGTCAGAGTTACTTACTTAAAGTTTATGTAATTTCCTTCGCGAACCTGAGCTGTTCTCTCGTACCTCATACCATTTAAGTTTGTTCTCGTTCCCCAACATTACTTCTCCCCCTTTACAGACTTCCTGTTAGCTTTCAAAATGGCCTCCATGCAAATTACGTAGAAAACTTAAGACAGCGCGGATATTGAGTTAACACTTTGCACATTACTGCTTTCAAGGAAGATGAGCTTTTACTAGAAAAGCTTTAGAGTTCAATTTTGCTTTCCAGCATGCAAAATATATTATTTAATGGTACGTTAAAGATGGAAGGAAAACTTATGCTTTGTGATTTCGAATATAATTTTAGGTCGATTGTTAGTTAACTTTGATTTTAATTTTTTTTCCTACTGCTTCCGACGTGTTAAGTTTTCTAATTAATTAACATAATTAAACCTTTTAGTTTAACGTTAAATTATTTTAACTTAATAATGAGCGGAGGAAATTATACGAATTTGATTTTCGTTTGAAAATTATTATTAAAGCATTTTTTTTGAAAATTGTGTAGCTTATGGAGGAGTATTAATTATCTGAAACCAATAAACTGAATAAACTCGACTTCTTAGTACTTTTTTTTTACAAGAAAATTTTCATCAAGAGGTAAAGAGAAAACTAGGAGTAACGGCAGGTACTTTTAGTTGATTAAAATGTATAAGCAGATTACGAACATCTTGAAATGTTCATGACCTGTACATTTTGGACACTTCAATATGTGATGTGTGCCTAATGGAATTGAGTTTAAAGTTTTGTAAGTTTGATGAAAATCTTTTGAACTTTTCTAATTTCTTTTTAATTGTTTTAAAAATTTGCCTCTACGTGTCAATCCTAAAAGCCTAAATGCTTTTACATTTGAAAATTTTATCGATTTTAATGCTTTTAACATGGAACATAATTATTACAGTTACTTGAAATCTACAGGGTGGTTCAAAAGTCGAGACGAAAAATAAAACGTCGTATTCAACGTCGAGTTGTAAATAGAAAATGTAAAATAAATTTTTTTCCGAACAGGATGTGTATCCGGTATCAAATATTTCAAAATTTCCAAAAGAAGTTGATTTTTAAGTTAAATACAAGGCAGACCTATAAAAAAGGAAAATGAAATGTCATACTCGACATCGAATCCTAAGCAAAAAAAAACAACTTTTTTCAAGGAACTTTTTCCTAGCTGTCAAATCTTGTAATTTTGTATTTTTATTAATTATCATTTAATTTAATATCTTCAGAATTCTAATTTTACGAGCTTTAAAAATATTCAAAAATATACAGGGTCTTCCAATTAAATTAAGAAATTTAATCCCATTTCCAGTTAAACTGGAAGTCAAAATATAAAGTGTTTGGTATCGTGGAAAAGCTAATTTTACGAGCTTTCAAATTATTAAAAAATATACTGGGTGTTTCTAAAAAATTTGATACTTTTGTAATTTCCGGTTTAACCAGGAGAGTTTTGTTAACCGAAAATAGTGTCAAATAATAGATATTCATAAGGTTAATACATGAATCAATTTTAAAGTTTTCATTTTTATTACAAAAGAAATTAGAGTTTCTTGAAGTTTTGCTTATCGTTCCGTCGCGATATCGCTCTGTAGATGTGCAGGCAAAATTTTTAATGGATTTGAGTCTTTTCTAATCCCTTATAACAATATCTTCTATCTAATCTAATTCCTAATAATTATGGTGATGAAACATGCTTCAAATTTTTTAGAAAACAGACTCTCCGATCTGCTGTAAGTATTTCTTAGATATTAACCAGGCCCGCATTGGCCCATCGGGAAGTTCCAGGTAGGCTGTAGGCCTAAGGGGGCCTGTGGCCAATTTATAGGCTTAAAGGCTCGTCTTCACACACAGGCTTGCCTTCAGGTTTACCTGTGCAGGCGGCCTGCACTGCAGAGACCAAATCGGAGAGTGTGGACACAGTTCAGACGGCCTGCACAGGCCAAACCGGAGCATGTAGACATAGCGTTCAGGCGGCTTGTACAGGCTAAACCGGAGCGTGTGGACAGCATTCAGGTGGCCTGTGCAGGCCGCCTGCACAGGCAAACCGGAAGGCAAACCTGTGTAAAAACGAGCCTTTTTTACATACAGGCTTTTATTCCGCCAAGACCTGTGCAGGTAAATTTTAAAGCAACGCTTAAAACTCGTTTACAGACACACAGGCTTACCTTCTGGTTTGCCTGTGCAGGCGGCCTGCACTGCAGAGACCAAATCGGAGAGTGTGGACACAGTTCACGCGGCCTGCACAGGCCAAACCGGAGCATGTATACATAGCGTTCAGGCGGCTTGTACAGGCTAAACCGGAGCGTGTGGACAGCATTCAGGTGGCCTGTGCAGGCCGCCTGCACAGGCAAATCGGAAGGCAAACCTGTTTAAAAACGAGCCCTTTTTATATACAGGCTTTTATTGTGGCCACCTGAACGCTGTCCACACGCTTCTGTTTGACCAGTGCCTGTGTGTGTGGACGGGCCATTAAGCCTGCGCCACACACAGGTCAAACCGGAGCGTCTGGATATCATTCAGGCTCCGATTAGGCCTGTGCAGGCTATAAAAGATGAGCCTGTGTGTGAAGCGGCCTTTAAAGTTAAACAGGCCAAGTCAAAGTCTGCGCAGACCGCCTGAACGATGTCCAGATGCTCCGATTTGGTCTGCACAGACCGCTTGCACAGACCAAACCGAAAGGCAAGCCTGTGGTGTGTTTGTGGCGCGGCCTTTACAACGTCTTGAGAAGAAATAATATATTTAAAAAAATACTTTTCATTAAAACCTTGCTGATCTTAAAATGTCAAAATTTTAGCCTGCGGCGCTTTTTAAAATTTATACGGTGTGAGGGCCGGTGGCCGGCTATAAATCCCGGTAGATAATTTGCTTCCAATCCGGCCCTGGTATCAACGATGTTAACTCTACATTTTAAACAAAATGTTGTAGCTTAGCTAAATGAAAATTTTAATAAACGGTTTATTGGTCGACGTGGTATCAACTTCACTATATTCAAAACATAAAGAAATACTTATTTAAATCCGCTACTGTAAAGCTCTCGATTAGTTAATGCCGGCACTAAATTAAATTTTGAACTTTAGATTTTTTCTTCAAATTAACAATCAATTCTGCTTGATCGAGAACAACAAGCAGTGGATACACTTGGACACTGGACCGGTCAAATTAATACCGGCTTATATCTGCTGATAGGACAATTATTGAGAACTCGACAAAAGAAAAATTTTTAGGAGATCAGAGAAGCTATCAAACTATACCAAACTCAATTTTTTATCATATCGACGCTAGGTGTTGCGACGTTCAACTTTTCATTTTCTCATCGGGGATCATTTTTTTGCAAAATTCACTCAGTAGGCTTGTCTAAATTCGGATACCAAACGAGAACTTGTATTTCTCGTATTTTTGTATTTCTGGTATCTTGTATTTTTCTTAATTTGCTCAAATTTTTCAGATTATTTTATGTTACGTTATGTTAATATGTTACTTTATGTTATTTTTTACGATGAAAATTAGCGAATAAAACTTAAGAAAAAGTTAAAAGTTAACTTAAGAAAAGTAAAAGTTTTAGAAAAGTAACTTTATCAGGAAATAAAATTACATTAGGGACTATATTATTTATTTTTATTTCCTGTTCAACTTACGTTTATAAACTTTAAAAACTAAATTTTAGTCGTTATTTTCAATCGTAAAAAATAACACAAAGTAACATATTAACATAACATAACTTAAAGTTCTGTAAATTAAGAAAAGTACACGATAGAAAGTTTTCGTTTGGTATCCGAATTTAAACAAGCCTATACTGAGTAATTTTGACAAGCAAAATTATAAGTCCGCCGTAAGAAAATAAAAAGTTGAACGTCGCGACGCCTAGCGTCGATGTGATAGAAAGTCGAGTTTAGTATCGTTTGGTAGCTTTTCTAATCTCCTGAAAATTTATCTCTAAAATTTTTTTATAAAGTAAGCCATTTTGAAACTACGTAAAAACTTAAAACTAATTTTCATTTTTTCTGCGTTATCTCGTAAACCATTTTGAATTTTAAAATTTTCTAAACGGATTCTTAAAGATCATCAAAATATGCAACTTTTTATTCATTTAAAACCAATCTTGTGACACTTAAAAAAATCACCCTGTATTTTGCGATAATCGAAAATTACAGTGTGATAATCAAATTTAATGACGTCGAGGGTCATCACACTTGTCACATGAGTGTGTTATGTCATTTGGGAGCCGGACGCCAATCTGCCATAGTATCTTACGCAGAAAGGCTTCTAAAGCGGGCCTTACATGCCAACTTCTAAAAGCTAGCTTTTTTTTTCTAAGCCAATAGAAACCCTGCATTTCCAGCAGAAGAAGCTAGAAAGTTGGTTCAAGTTTAACTTCTAGCGTCTGCCGCTGGAAATGCAAGGTTTCTATTGGCTTAGAAAAAAAAGCTAGCTTTTAGAAGTTGGCATGTAAGGCCAGCTTTACTGCTGAGTTTTCCAATCGTTATTGGTTATTGATGAGTGATGACGAAGCAATTAGGCTTGTGTCAAGTGTTATCAATTTATTGATTTATAACCGCAACTTCTACATCTTTTATACAATTTTACAACACAATATTTTAATAGTTGTTCCAGCACGCTTCCACCACCTCTACTAACCAATGACACCTTTTGACAATACAGATTGAATAATATAATAATAATAATAATAATAATACATGTCTTTATTTCTCAACAGAAACAGTAACACTATAATAAATTTAAAAACAGTAAGTTTTTATGTTAAGAAATCACTGGGCGCAGTTCAGTAATGTCGACATCAGGATACCTGATATCGACATCCCTGCTCTTCCACTGTAACCCAGAGTGATTTAGAAAAACTGCTTTGTGTAACAATAAAATACAGAAAGAAAACAAACCAATAATTGATCAATACATACCCTAACCAGTATAAATTAAATCGATTAGACATCCGCTAAATAGCAAGCTACAAAAAGATTAGCACTCATATATGCAAATAAATTAATAAAAACTAAATAAGCGATCAGACAACGAAGGTCACAAGTTAACACGTCATCAACAAGACATTAAGATTGCAAGAGTAGACCCTACTGCTCCAGTAACTGACGGATCAGTTTTTTAAATTTCAAATGGGCACAACTCCTTAGACCAAGAGGCATTGCATTATAGAATTTGTATATCTGGAAACTAAATGATCGCTCATATAGCGCGGTCTTATGCAATGGTGGTGTAATTAAACCCTTGAACCTAATGTTTAAGTTATGCACATCCGTTCGGAATCTCACTTTTTCCAAGAGGTAAGGAGGCTGTCTGCTTAAAATAATTTTATGAAAAAAACAGTATAGTCTGAGAGTTCTTCTGTTGCACATGTTCAGCCACCCGCAGTCTCGCAACTTATGAGAAATATGTTCGTATTTCCTGATACCGTAGATGAACCTGAGGCAGGAGTTTTGAACACGCTGAATTCTACTAACTGAGTCACCAGTGATACACGAATGGTAAATTTCCGAACAGTAGTTAAATTGGGAGATAACCGTTGCTTCACAGAGAGCTGTTTTGACTCTCTGGGTGAGGAAATGTCTATGCGGATAAAGTAGTTTTAGCTGCATATACGCTCTCTTGACATAATTTTTAACCTGTGTAGTAAATTGAAAACTGTTATCCATGTACAGTCCTAAGTTTTTAACTTCATCTTTAATAGGTATAACTTTCCCATTAACACCTAGGCAGGCCACATCTTTTAACATTAAACACTCAGAGGACTTTCCAAAAACAATAGCTACACACTTATTTGGGTTAATCAAGAGATCATGTTCATGAGAAGCATCACAGATCCTCCTCAGGTCTGAATTAATTTTAGACATAGCCTCTACATGGCGGTCGGCAGGGAAGGAATGTAAAAGTTGAATGTCATCCGCAAACATATGAATGGAAAAATGCTCTATCCATTCCAGAAACTTTGACGTATAGAGGGTAAAGAGAAGAGGGCCCAGAATAGATCCCTGTGGAACCCCTCTCGTCACCACTCCAACATCCGACACGACATCAGCCACTTTGACATACTGGCTTCTTTGGGATAAATAATTAGATAACAATTGGGTCGTTTTATCATCAAAGCCAACGTATGTAAGTATGGACAACAAAATCTTGTGGTTGACCGTGTCAAATGCTTTGCTTAAGTCTAACAAAGTGAGCACCGTCACCAGACCATCATCCCGAGCCCTCAACAAGTCATCCATGACCTTAGCCAAAGCTGTGGTACAACTAAACCCTACCCGAAGTCCTGATTGTGTTGGTGGGAGAATACTATGAGCATTCAGGTATTCAGATATCTGGCCATGGATGACCCTCTCAAAGACCTTGGACAATACAGGTAATATACTTATAGGCCTCAGATCGCCAAAACCAGCAGGTGAAGGAATTTTTGGAACGGGCACAACCGCAGCGACTTTCCAACTAGACGGAAACACACTTCGCTCTATACAGCAATTAATTATATGCACAATATATGGCACCACAGTCGGACAACACATGCGCAACATATCCAGGCCAAGCCCATCAGAACCAACAGCACCACTCTTAAGACTCCCCAAGACCAACCCAACCGTAGACTCATCAACCAAGGAAAACAAAAACTTAGGGCCACCATGCTTACTTCTGTTCTTATAGAAATCAACAACCTCGTCAATGTTACTATTAGTGTGGGGAATAGAGTCAATGAAAAAACGATTAAGTTCATTAGGCCTTTGCAACGCCACTGGAAGGCTGGACCTATTACTAGGTAATATATTAAACTTTTTTAACTGATTCCAGGTAGTTCTAGAGTACGGGTCTGCAAAACATACCTGAAAATATGCCTTTTTTTCTCTATTAATCGCCTGAGTTGTCAGGTTGCGAAGAGATTTGAAATACATCCAACTTGAAGAAGTCCCAGATCTACGAGCCCTGGCTCTAGCCCTATCCCGAATTCTCATCATGTGTCTGATGGTGTCGGTTATCCATGGAGCATATTTTTTGGTAATCCGGGCAGTCCTCACCGGAGCAAATGCATCAAACAGCTGAATCAGTGCAGTGCCCAAAAAGTCAACCTTGTCATCAATAGCATCCATACGCAGTATACGCTGAAACGGAATTAATTTTAAAGCGGTCTCAAAGGAATCGTTATCAAAGTCTTTAAAGGATCTAAATGTTTTGAAGACCGGGTCAGACTGAGGCTTAGACAATGCGAGATTACAATAGATGAGCTCATGATCCGCAATCTGTACACCACTCACACCAGACTCGACTACTACATCCACGTGTGACGTCAAGATCACATCGATTAGTGTCGCCGCAGAGGCAGTTATGTGGGTGGGCTCAGTAATAATCTGATATAGATTAATAGTGTCAAACATTGATGAAAAATACATGGCTTCCGAACTACTTGGGGAGAGCATATTTATGTTAATATCACCAAAACAGAACAACCCGCTACACATAGAGAGGCACTGGACAAGAGTCTGCTCCAGCTCATCAGTGAAATACTTGTAATCCAAGTTAGGTGACCTGTAGGCCACGCCCACAGCATACCTGTTATTGGAGAAACCAACAGATAACCAGACCTGCTCAACAGATCGACTAGTTTCAATAATTCTGTAATTAAAGCTTTTTTTTATGTATAAACAAACGCCTCCCCCTCTAGCACCTCTATCCCTACGAATAAGATCGTAATCATCAATCCCAATAACATTATCGCTAACAGCAGCAGAAAGCCAACTCTCGCAAATAGCAAATATATCATAGTCTTCCACTGAAATAAGATTTCTAATATCTTGAATCTTAGGCAACAGTGACCTAACATTGCAGTGCGCTGCCTTAATTATCTTATCACTCATTACACAACAGGAAGTTAAAGCAAAGCAAAAATTAAGCAATAAATATGCATTAGAACTAAAATAAGATTAAGCAATTAATCCACTAATAAAAATAATTAACAAATAAACCCTCAATATTAAACTGAGCTGAAGAAATAACTTCAAATTAAAACAACTAGCAAGATTGCAATTAATACTAAATTAGATAAATTGTTAATAATCAACTCAGTTGAGCACGCAGCTAGACTTTAAACAAAAAAGAAAACAAGATATCAAGATCTAAACAAACAAATAAATTTTAATATTCAGTTGGGTTGACAGGCAACTACTATTTCAACAAAAAAATCAAGATTTCAAAATTCAAATATTGGAAAATTATTTAATGAGAAGCAAAATTCTTTTATATTGTTCTATTTTTAAATCTATATCCATCTTTTATATCCAATAAACGCCTTTCAAAGTGTGCCAAACACCGCTCACGTGTCGTACAACGTGAACGACGTCTGATAGACGTCTAACATTTTTAACAACCTCTATACCTCCTACGATTTCCTACAACCTTTCAAGCTTCAACTCGTGATACTTAGAAGGTCTCTATGTAGCTAAACAATTATTAATAATGTTTACTAGAGGCGGTTTATAACAATATAGCGTTAAAAAATTTCTATACTATTTTTCCAAAAATGTAGACAGTTGTGTCATTTATAGAATGAACTTTCGGTACAGGATTATGAACAATCGTTCGTACTCGGATCCACTTCTACTACCTGGATTCGTTCAAATTCTGTCAAATTATAGTAAAGTACGTTATTCTATTAAAGCGGCACGTGTTTTCTGCATCTATCACAATAGAAGCCGCGCTATAGTTAGCTAAATTTTATGAACACATATTAGGAACGAGTAACTCTCTATAATTGTGGAATTTGATTTTAGTGCACGCAATACGAAGTTAACTCTCTTACCATATTATAGAGTAAGAACACGAGCAGATTAAGGGATGGCCCAGAGCTCGATTTGATTTCGGACCGGTCGCTAGGAATTTTTTCGGATCAGGTTTTTATTTTTCTAAACTCGGGCCGGTCCGGGTGCATCACACCTTCAACATCAACGTCTTCGCAAAAGAAGAAACGAACATAAAGAAAATTATTTTTTAGTGTCATTAAGATTCTGTAGGAGGTATAAGAAAATGTTTTATATTATGCAGAAAGACTTGGATATTGAAGATGTCTGAATTGAACGATAAAAAAGGCACCCAGTGTATTTTAATCTTATCTTAAATTACAATCAATTGATCGGCCTTAATGTCTCACTCATTTAAGAATTTTTTTTCAATGGCTCTTTCTTCAAGACTATTGAAAGAAAAACTAAAGAGATCAAGTTTACGTGGGAAAAATTTAAATAATTGATAAATTTTTAGAAACAAAACCTGAACAACCAGAACCTACTTGACCCTATTCTTTACAAATATTATACCTTTCTTTAACTTTATAACAAGCAAACAATAAAAATTGTTACAATTTTTAAAAAAGGAAAACCAGAATTTATACGTGTAAGACAGATGTGTGAAAAATAAAGATAGTATTTATACTTTGAAATTGATTCAAAATAACTAGTTTTAAAAATCCAAATCACATGTACCTCTACGACGACCTATATTGTAATGCATTATTCTCAAACTTAATAAAATATTGAATCAAACAGGTTGAACCGACAAGTAAACTTGAAGGGTTTTGTATTGAGGTAAAGTACAATTTGGTGGTCAAGCGAAAGGGGGTAAGGTATATGTCATTTACTGGACGCTGGTCAATCGTATACTATACCTAATACTAGTTATAACTACGAGTACGTATTATAAACTTGATATCGTGAGAAATACAACTTTGATAAATTTTTTTAAATAAATAACAATCAAATTGTAACTTGTATTATTATGAGAATTTTGCTTATTCGTAGACTTCGTCTACTTTAAAAAAGTAACATGATACATGATCGAAAACAAAATTTTATTTTTCGACGTTTTGAATGCCGGTTTAGCAGCAGAAATATTTCGACTTCATCACCCGAGAGGAACTTTATGCACTCGTTGCTCTTCGAAATTACGTCAATTCCTTTCTTTGAAATCATCAGACTAAGGACCACACCTATTCAAAAATTAGCGAGAAAATGTTAATAATCTGATTATTATGAGTACGTAAAACAACTGCCCCTTTAGCCAAAGATCGCCACATAGATACACGAGAACGAGGATAGCTTCTGTTCGTGAGAGTTCACTTAGTTGTGCTAGGATTGTGCTACTCAGTGTCAGTGTATGTCATCCATCTCCTTTTTTACCCAGAATTCCGATGAACAGTGATGGCTTCTCTTCGTGGTAGTTTGGAGCGTTTAATTAAAAATATTCCTGTCGCCTTCTTTAAATGCCAGTTGGAAAGTTTCTCAACTGAACCAGTTTACTCATAACTAATAATAAGAAAAAATAATGAAGCAAATTGAATGAGCAACGACGCCGGCATCGGCAGCTGGATAAGCCTAGACAGAAAAAACTCTAAAACTATTTCAGTGCCGTTATCGTTGGTGAAAGTAATATAAGAAGTAAGGGATAGTAAGAGAATTTTTTTAATGAGACATGAATAGTTATATATATTTTTTTTAATCTGTGCATATTTAAAAAAGTCTGTGTATTAAATTTAAATTTAAAAGTATACATTACATTAAGTATTTTGAAAATTCTGAGCGCGCTTAAAACACTATGTGCAAATGATAAAAATCTGGGCATAATTGTAAAAATCTGACCATTTTTTAAAATCTGGTAAATTTTTTTAAATCTTGTCATTTTTTAAAATATGGGCATATTTTTTAAAAATCTGGGCATATTTAAAAACAAAATCTGTATATATTTTTTAAAATTCTGGGCATATTTTTAAAAAATCTGAGCATATTTTTTTTTTAAAATAGGCATATTTTTAAAAAATCTGCATTAGTTTATAAAATCTGAATTAGATTAGAAAATCTGTGCATATTTTTAAATCTGCTTGTTTTTAAAGAATTTAAGCCTATTTTTAAAAAATCTGAAATTATTTTTTTTAAATCTGGGTACATTTAAAACAGTCTGTGTATATTGAAACAAGTCCGTACATATTAAAACAATTCTAAGCCCTTAAAAAAATATGAGCGCATTTAAAAAGATCTGGGCATATTTTAAAAAATCCGCATATTTTAAAAAAAATCTAGGTATATTTTTAAAAAATTCGATCACATTTTTCTGAGCATATCTTTAAAAAATTTGCATTAGTTTAGAAAATCTGTGCTTGTTTTTAAAAAGTCTGCATTTTCTTAAAGAATATAAGTCTATTTTTAAGAAATCTGGACATATTTTTAAAAAATCTGGGCATTTATCTAAGAAATCTGTGCATGTTTTTTAAATCTGGGTACATTTAAAACAGTCTGTGTATATTGAAACAAGTCCGTACATATTAAAACAATTCTAAGCCCTTAAAAAAATATGAGCGCATTTAAAAAGATCTGGGCATATTTTAAAAAATCCGCATATTTTAAAAAAAATCTAGGTATATTTTTAAAAAATTCGATCACATTTTTCTGAGCATATCTTTAAAAAATTTGCATTAGTTTAGAAAATCTGTGCTTGTTTTTAAAAAGTCTGCATTTTCTTAAAGAATATAAGTCTATTTTTAAGAAATCTGGACATATTTTTAAAAAATCTGGGCATTTATCTAAGAAATCTGTGCATGTTTTTTAAATCTGTGCATATTTTTTTTTTTAATTTGTAAATTTTTTTAAATTTGTGCATATACTCGTATTTGTGTAATACATACATTACAAGTATTTTGAAAATTCTGAGCGCGCTTAAAAAAATATGTGCATATGAACAAAATCTGGGCATATTTGTAAAAAATCTGTCCATTTTTTAAAATCTGGTAATTTTTTTAAAATCTTGCCATTTTTTAAAATATGGGCACATTTTTAAAAATTCTGGGCATATTTAAAAACCAATTCTGTATATATTTTTTTATTATACTTGCATTATAATCTGCCAATTTCACACTAAAAAGCGTTCATAAAATCGTCTTTATAGCACAAGTGCTCTATAAAGTCGTCTAGGTAACAACAATAATATTAACTGTTGTGCGACTGTTGTTCCGCAATGTAAACACAAAGCATCTCTGTGGCAACAAATATATCCAAAATCGGCACGCTTAATTTTCAAATTTTAAATACAGATTTTTTCTCTTTTATAGAGGTTTTAGTTGCAATTATAATAAAAAATAGCGTATAATACTCGTGTATAAGTAGACTTTATCGCATACGCGCCGTTACTAGCACTCGCAAGCTCGTGCTTGTAATTTTCGTCGCTAATGCGATAAAGTCTTTCTTATACACATGTATTATAATATACTATTTAAAAATCTGGGCATATTTTAAAAAAATCTGAGCATATTTTTTTTAAATAGGCATATTTTTAAGAAATCTGCATTAGTTTAAAAAATCTGAATTAGTTTAGAAAATCTGTGCATATTTTTAAATCTGGATGTTTTTAAAAGAATTTAAGCCTATTTTTAAAAAATTTGGAATTAATTTTTAAAAATCTGGGCACCTTTAAAACAGTCTGTGTATATTGAAACAAGTCCGTATATATTTAAAACAATTCTAAGCACTTAAAAAAATATGTGCGTATTTAAAAAGATCTGGGCATATTTTAAAAAATCGCCATATTTTAAAAAAAATCTAGGTATATTTTTAAAAAATTTGAACACATTTTTCTGGGCATATCTTTAAAAAATTTGCATGTTTTTAAAAAGTCTGCATTTTTTTAAAGGTCTATTTTTAAGAAATCTGGACATATTTTAAAAAAATGTGGGCATATATTAAAGAAATCTGTGCATGTTTTTTAAATCGGTGTATATGTTTTTTTAAATGTGCAAATATTTTTAAATTTGTGCATATTTTAAAAAATCTAGATATAGTTTTAAAAATCTGAGCATATTTTTAACAAGAAATCTGGGCATATCTTTAAAAAATCGGCATATTTAAAAAAAAATCTAGGTATATATTTAAAAGATTTTATTAAATTTTTTTTTTTTTAAATTAAATTAATTAATTAAAATACATTTTTCTGCGCATATTTTTAAAAAATTTGCATTAGTTTAGAAAATCTGTGCATGTTTTTAAAAAGTCTGCATTTTTTTAAAGAATATAGGCCTTATTTTAAGAAACCTGGACATATTTTTAAAAAATCTGGGCATATATTAAAGAAATTGTGCAAGTTATTTAAATCTGTGCATTTTTTTTTAAATGTGCAAATTGTTTTAAATTTATGCATATTTTAAAAAATCTTGGTATATTTTCAAAAATCTGAGCATATTTTTAACAAAAAATCTGGGAATATCTTTTAAAAATTTGCATTAGTTTAGAAAATTTGTGCATATTTTTTAAGTCTGAGCATATTTTAAAAAAATTTGCGTATATTTTTTAAAAATCTGGACATATTTTATTAAATTTCTTTGCATATTTTTTAAAAATCTGTGTATATATTTTTTTAATCTATGCATATTATTTTAAAATTTGTGTATACATATTTTAAAAAATCTGAAAATATGATATGACATTTTTTTGTGCATAAAGTTCCGCCCTCTAGTGAGTAGTAATAATCTAATAATACATAAGTAATAATAATGAAATGGCATTTTAATTGCTAAAGAACAGTAAATAATGTCTGAGATTAGTTAATAATAGGTACTAAAAGAGTGATTAAATCATTGGATTATCTAAATACTTACATATTAACTAAACTAAAGGAGGAAAGGAGAAGAGATGCCGAGAGCAAGACGCCAGACATAAGTGTAGTGGTGACGAAAGAGCCAGAACTACCTCAGTCCGTCACCTCTGGGAAGGCAAAAATATCGAACAGAGTCGTCTACAAATAGAGCTAACAGGCCTCAATTGACCTCCCAGTAGAATTCCATTAAATCGGCCGTGCTTCGCTAAACTTTCGTTCCATCCTGAGACTAACTAACAGATCCTCCCTCAGAAATTACCTCACTTAGGGTTAAAACTACTAGTGTTCTGTCGCTAAGAATGAACAACTTGAATGAATAAGAATGAACTTATCCCGTGCAACGAGGCAATCTCGCGCACTTGACATTCTTAAACCGATGTACCTAATAGCGTGTGCAATACGAGCCGAGCCCATCACTAAAAGTGACTAAACATGGGCAATCTTATTAATTGTTGACCACCAAGTTTAGCTTTCGACCCTGGACTCGTTGAT
Source organism: Malthinus seriepunctatus (assembly GCA_963924605.1). Lineage (NCBI taxonomy): Eukaryota > Metazoa > Arthropoda > Insecta > Coleoptera > Cantharidae > Malthinus > Malthinus seriepunctatus. Next base: position 19,290,687 of record OZ004603.1, read on the forward strand.
TTTCGCACTTGACAACAGGATCAGGGGTCAGCTCCGACATTTTCTTTTTCGCCACGTGGGGGCGTTCGTACTACCTAGGCTAGTTAAGGGAACATACAGTACTTGGGTATACAGACCGAGACAAAAGCTCCTCCGGTCTCTTCCGATCCCTCTGGGGAGCTAGCTGTGTTCTCTCTAAGGGAAAATCGTCACAGATCTTTGAGGTGGCGCGGGTGGTAATCCAAAATTAATCATTCGGCCGATTTTGATACTCTGGCACACCTCTCAGACAATTGACCAGTATGTATCATCTCTGCCTCCTTATATTTCCAGACATTATAGCCCTTGTGGAACGTCGGAAGCATCTCATTGCTGTAAGTCGCACATCTGTCCTATAGACGGGTCCTCTCGGGAGATCCATTCCCAGCACTCCCACCAACGTCTTCAGCAGTGTGGTTATAAAATTCCATGATACAATGATCATCGATTTAATCCCTATTAAAGCTCTATTTTTTTTATTACTAATGTTAGCAACTGTTTCATGCTTTTTTTTAGTTGAATGTGTAATAATAAAAAAAATTCGAGCTTCCATATCAGGAGTTACTAAAAGAATCAATGTTCAATTTTTAGGGAATATTCTGCAACTGTTTACTATTGATGATAAATAATTTAAATTAGAACATTTGTAAATTTGTAAACTAACATCAATTTCTCTACTCTAATTCCAACCAACTTGACTCGTTCAATTGATACCATAAATCTAATAAAAACAATGTGCTACCTCCTATACCTGTTATAGGTAAAGACAAAGGTTTACTATTGTTTGTTAGCTTTTGTTTGCCCTTACACGACACATTTACTACACTAGAGGAACGTTAACTTAAATGTACAAAATTAAAAAAGTTATATGCCAACTTGCCAATTAATTGTTTATAAATAAACTTTAATTGTTAGAATTTCGAAATTTGACAATTTTTGTTATCGATTAAATTATACTTATACTGGAGGTAAAAGGAACTTAGGTACTCATGATAACTAAGAGTGAAAATAAAATTTTAAATTGTATATTTCGGCCTAGAAAATTTTCCTAAAAAACAGATTTTTGTCCATCAGTATTTAACCGACGTTTGCGGCACAAAGCACAATTCTACTTCTTCCAGCGATCAGGATTATTTTGCCACGATAGCATCAAGTCTTCTCTGGGACAAGCTGACTGTTTTATAAATCAGCCAGTAGTATATGACCTCGATATGGTGTTATTTACACTTATCTCAGTTTAAGTCTCCTTCTCAGTTTTGGGGATTATCAACACTGCGAACAGCAGCTAGTTGGATATCTGGATACTGAGGATGGCACGAGCGGACTGACTATACTTTTTCAGAGACGCAAATATTTCTAAGGGCCTGCAATGTAAAATTTTCAATTACTAGTCTTAAGCCCCTAACATTTTTGAAAAGGCCCACTCTGCATAAATCTAGAGATGCCGGATTGATTTAATTATTAATTTAGAGAGAAGGCTCGGATTTGCAATAACTTCGGGGGTCCGGGAAGCTGTAGCGCTCAGCGCCCTTTAGCAAACCGCGCCTGCAGGATGGCGTCAAACAGAATATTACTTGACTCTTATAGCAAGGTTTGTAGTAGCTTGTCAATCAGCTAATAGATCGATGGTCGATGGTGAACTAGCAAGCTTATCATTCTTCCCAAGAAGGGAACCTTCGCTGTTTGGAAATGATCCCTGCTTTAGACCTAACTGAGCTGACCCGACCTAACCTTACCCAACTTTTGTTTTTTTACGGAGATAGGAGAAAAATCTTCACGACGAAAGACACCGCCAGCAGTCCGCACTGGATCGGTAGTGTCAGATTTTTACTGACTACAAAACTCCTCCTCGAGGGAGCATCAGACCTGGGGGTTTTTTACCTGGGACCGCTTTCGCATTTCTTCATGTACTGCCGGTAAGGTTACGATGACATTATTTAAAAGATTGTTTAAGGACTCGAAGACCGACGCGGTTGACCGTCGTTGATCTCCGGCATTTTATACTTCGCGTTCCGTATGAAATTCCACTTTGATTAGATAATTCCTCTTTGTGTTTGCCTAAATATACAATGTAAGACACCTCTTTTGTTTTGTCGTTATTTAGTATCCTCTTGACTTTTGATTACCTTTTTTTTTTTTTTCATTTTTTTTAACCATTTACTGAAGATGATGTTTATGGTCACAGCAGACTTGTTCCACACTCACACGGCTCGGAGAACTTAGTGCCGTAGGTTCCCGGCTTCAGCCTGTTGTTCCCGCTCCAGCTGCTCCTTGGCCCGCATGATCTTCTGGACGACCTCTGTTATGATTCCCCAGCCTTCCTCGTCTCGGAGCATGATGTTCACGAAGTTGCCTGGAGAAAGTGTCACGCCGAGTGCCAAGGCCGCGGTGACTCGCAGCTGTTCGCAACGGTGGCAGTGGAACAGGGCGTGTTGAGCAGTGTCGTCCTCTTCGCAGAACTCACACCTCGGGGAAGCCAATTTACCGATCCGGTGCTTGTATTGGTTGAAGCAACCACGGCCAGAGAGGATATGTGTCAGATGGAAGGACGGCTCTCCGTGATTCCTCTCTGTCCATGGGAGGATGTTTGGTATCGGGGATCGGGTCCATTGGCCTCTGTCTGTGTTCTCCCATCGTTGCTGCCACTGGACCATGGTGACGGCGCGCGATGTTGGTGTTGTGTCGCGCCTAGTTGCTCTTTCCATGGCAAGCAGGTCAATTGGTGTCAGTGATGCCAATACCAGTGCCGCATCCAGCGAGACGGTCCGGTACGCGGATGTTATGCGTAAGACCATCTTCCGCTGGACGCTGAGCATCCTAGTCCTGTTGCGGGCAATTACCAGCGCGTCTTTCCATACAGGAGCTGCGTAAAGCCCGATCGATTGCGCGACCGAGCTCAGCAGTCTTCTTTTTGTCGCCTTCGGGCCTCCCACGTTGGGCATAATCCTGGCCAACTGGGTGGTCGTGGCCGCCGCTATGGCGCTGATCTCGCAGATGTGCTCGGCGTAGTTGAGATGTTTGTCAATTATGACGCCGAGCACCATAACCGAGTTTTTGAGCTGAATGTTAGCTCCGTCAAGTTGAAGTCGGATTGGCGGGCAACGTCTTGTGCTGCAAACCATAACGGCCTCCGACTTTTCAGGGACAAGGGTGAGTCCCCTCTCGCTCGTCCAACCTGACTCAACCTAACCTAATATAGCCTAACCTAACCCACCTTAACCCAACCTAACCTAATCTAAAATGGGAACTCGGTATCACTTACCTTTGCAGCACCGTGCCTATAGCATTACCTACAAGGTTTGTTGGATTCTGTGGCCATGGCAGCACAAATTAACAACTATTTCTGCGGGTTTCCTACACCTTGCTTTAGAGGGCACGTTAAACCGCCAGCGCTGATTGCTAAGACCTTCATGAAAAATAATGAAACATTCATTAGAGGTTGCAACAGATGTGTAAGTGGTCACAACACACAGTAGGTACTCAATAGATGACCCATGTATAATAGTTGAGTACAAAAGAGGCCTTAGGTCTATTCTTAAGCAAGAAAGAGTTTAAAATGCAATAAATGATGCGAATGTAGATATTTTTTTTAAATAAAAATGGTGTTTTCTATATTACGCATGCAGTTTGCAAGCTCAATTCTTAATATTTTTAAATTACCAGTCAGTTTTAAATTTGAACTACTATTAAGCTCTTTCAAGGACTGGAATTAGCGCACAGCAACAACAACATTGATTTAGATAGATTTCGTAATTTCAGTCAAATGTGAATCACTACAAGAAAACATAAAAAGGTTAATTAAAATGCTTTACAATTTAGGTGAAAAACAATTAGCTAAATTAATTGAAAGGAAAAGGAAATCAAAAACTAAAACTGAAAAAACCGATTGAAAAATAGTTAAATTAAAAGAAAATAAAAAGAGAAAAAATAGAACAAAATAAGTATAAAAATTAAAAAAGAATAAAAATTAATAAATTTTCATAAGATTATTGTAAATGATTAAAATTTATAACTATTGTAATATAATAAAATAGTATAATTTCACTAAAAGAGAAATAAAAAGAACAAAATTGAATGAAAAATTTAAATAAAAACATTGTAGATATCGCTTTTTTAGGTATTTTTAAGTGGTTACTAAGAGGTTTCCAATAATATTTTTTTTTTCATATGTTGATTTTTTAAATAAAAAATAAGCTTACATTTTAAAATTTTTAGTAATAAACAAAAATATGTGTTATAGGTAAAGGTTAAGTAATTTATATCAATTTTAAAATGACCTAAACTTGACACAAACCTAATAGTAGATAGGTACAAAATTTAATCAAAAACAGAACACACATTAGAAATTCAATCTCGGACAGAAATAACCCTAAAAGATAAAAGCCTACCCTTAAAACAAACCATTTTGCCTTATCCCACCTCACCCCATTACCGTAGAGCTACAGGCTTTTAGATCTAACGTTCTAAAACCACTCCTTACATCCTCTTTACCCCTCAAAATGAGAAGGCTTTTCACGTAAAAATACATCCTATCTCAGGCAAAATTCGCCCTTAACTGCGAGCAACAACCCCCTAACTTATATGAAAAAGTATTCGTTAGACGTAAGACAGTGCAATACTTATATCTCATTGGTTGATGGTGTTACCTTGGATACGCAAGGCGGGCCTTATTTAACATGAATAGATTTTCTCTTCAGCCCTTAAACTTATCTTACAACCCTCTAAAAACATACAATTTGCATCTTTAAAATGAACGAGCTTAAGGAAAACTTATTTTCCATCTCTCTCATCCTTGACTATCTCTCTCTTACACACACTACAGCTTTAAACATCAAACTGATCACTTTGACTTGCTTCGTTGTTTTTGTTCATATCTCAGATGTACTTCAAACTTTTTTTTACCCTAACCAAAACTGCAAGAAAATTAATCTTAACTTTAACAATTTTTTTGCGCAATTTTTGCTAAATTGGAGAAACTCGTCAGACCGTTAGGGTGTAATTTACAACATCTGAAGAAATTGTTTAATTTTTTCTCTCTTAAAAACCCTCCATTTATAAATAAATAATTTTTTCTAAATAAAAATTTAAAATTGCTGCTAATTTCTTTTTCCAATAATAATAAAAAATCGCTTTTTAGTAATAATAATTTGTTGTAAATATTTCTTTTAATTTTTTAGTAGTCATTTTTTAATTATTTAATTAATTAGAAACCTGTAACTAAACGAGTTTATAAAAAGTAGCTAATTTTCAAACCTTTTTTATTTTTTTTTAATTTGGCTAGTGGTCAACAGATGGCGCTCGGCAAAAATGTTAAATAATTCGTCGCTCATTGATTCTTTTTATATTTTAAACTATGCACTTTCGCGTTTACTTTTACTTTTACTATTTTTTAAATTTTAATCATTAGAGTTTGTTTTTACTGTTGGAAAATGGTGATTTAGTTTAAAATAATTTTTAGAGAGGTTATATTTACGGAAGCGTTAAGGATGTCGCTAAATGTTTCGTAAACATTTGTTTGAATTGAAAAGTAATTTAAAGTTGTTAATACTTTTAATAAATGTGTTATTTGAATGATTAAATAAAAATAAAGTATGAGTCAGCAATATTTTTTCAAAGAGCGCTCGAGTGTTTTACATAAAGCCATTAAGACAATATAAAGCTAAAATGATTAATAAAAATGACAAAGACAGAAATTGCGAAAAGAAAAAGAAAAAAAAGGGCATTAATAGCGAAGTAAAGGCGATTTTATAAAATGCTGGCACAAGAAGATAAAACGAGACAAAAATTATTCTTCCCCTTTTTATTTCTTACGGCGCACTCCCCTTAAACGTTTCCTCCACTACCCCAAGACAAGAAAATCATTTATCAAGTCTAATTGTCTCTTTCTAAGTCCAGTTCAGATCTAACTTTGAGCAATTTAAAGAATTGTTGGCTTTTTCAACTTTGAATGACGTTAATAATTAATAGTTTATTTTAGAAAGTTTACAATAAAAAATTATAATTAAAGAAAATTTAACAGAACAAAACCATTAGGTTGTTTTAATTTTTCATTTATCTTAGCTGTGACGCGCTCGCTTATTTTTAAGAAATAAAAATAAAATGGTCGTTCGAAAGAAATGCTTAGAATTTTCTTAAAATTTTATAGACTTGGCAGAAAATTAAAAGAAAAAATTCAGACGAATTAATTATTAAATAACATAAAAGTCGCTAATGCGAAGGAATTTGGCACTAAAATACAATATTAATACGTCATATAAAGGATGTTTGTAGGCAACCAACTATACACATGTGTATGTTATTTATGTGTGTCGGAGGTTTAGTAATAACTCTTATGGGCCTTATGGCCTTTCACATAAAATAAACATTTTTTTTTGTATTTTTTACGTTTAATAAAAATTTATTAAAGCACATAAAAGTTATATTTTTAAATTTTTTAATATAATTGGCAATTTTCTTTCTTGAGCGTAAATTTTAAGAGTTTTTACTAATCGCCTGCATTTTTTCTCAATTTAAGTTTTTAATGAAGGCTTGTATATTTCTTCCGGACAGAAATTCTGTTAAAAACTTTTAATAGAAACGCGCCTCGTTTTGTACGCTTTCTCAATGAGATGAATTTTAATTTTGTGTATAATTGAAGATTCTTTTCGAAATTTTTTATATAAAAAAAATTATTAATTAAGTATCTAATAAAAAGTTAGATACTTTTACTCGAAATCAATTTAAAAGTAATTAGTCTACGTTTATCCACCTCTTTCCTATTTCACTATACCGGGTGGCAACAAAAATCCCTCAGATTATGGCTTATTTGTTAAAATATTGCGATGAAATTTGCTACTCTTGAGATCGTAAATTACGATCTTTTGGCCTACTTAAAAATGTCTATGACTTCCAGTTTCACCGGAAGTTATCTTAAATTCTCTATTTTAAATAGAACACTCTATATATTTTTTTTATATTTGGGATCTACGCCAAATTTTGAGTACAATGATTTAAAAAAAATTTACTATTTGAACTCAAATCAATTCTCTACATTTTTTTTAAAACCCAAATTTTTCTTTTAAAGTTTAACAACATTTTAAACAAGTAAATATTTTTTTTTATTTTTGATTTGTCCACAAAATTAATTTTTTTAACTAAAACCACCCAGAGGGCAGAGAACAATAAGTGACAAAATGGCTACTATTTATTGAAAGTTTTATTCCACACTTTAGAAGACATACTTTAAATAATGTATTATTTTATATTTGAACTGTTATTAGTCGACACCCGGTATACCTTACATTTAACGATAAATGTCTCCTCACACCCCAATCAGGATATTTTTCTTCGTATTTTCTAAACTTTTAATTAGGAAAACTCAATCTTAAATACTTTAGTTAAACGGGCTAAATTTTTGGATCTATTAGAATCGACTACAAATAATAAAAAAACCTTCCCTTATTAATTAAAACTTTAAAAAAATCCCCCTTTTTATTTCCAAAACAAAAAAACTACCAATTAAATTTTCTTTTTAAAGAAATTTCGTTTGCACAACCCTACTAATTGATTAAAAAAATTATTTTTAATTGATTTAATTAGAAATGAAAAATTTAACAAGTAAAAAGCACTTACTTTTTGTTTAAATTGATTCCTGTCCCGTCTCCTTACGTTTAATAACATCTAGTGGTAGGCTTTTAAAAACATACACTTAGAGCATCCTATCGATCAGAGAAAGGGCCTTTTTAAAAGCTCTTTTCATTTATAGCTTTAAAGAAAATTCTTATAAATTACTTACGTAAGGTAACCTTTAAAAAATTTATTAATTTACAAAGCAATTATGGTCTTTAATTCGAATAATTAGATTTATTTTTGTTTGTTGTGTGTTTATGTAAAAGTTGGGAAAGTGAGTATAAATAAACGAGAGAATTTGATAATTGTTAACCAATTATGGAACCAGAAAGTAAACAATAAGTGAGTATAGATAAAGGGGTTCTATAAGTAGTTATTCTATAATTTTAAATAATTACGATTACGATAATTCTACTAATGTGTAAGTACTTTTAAAAATGTAGCATTTTGCTGTACTGGTGACGAGCAACAAGAAAATGGTGCCAAGACCTGTAAAAAAGCAACAATGTTGGAGTAATATTATTAATAGCCGATACTATGGGGCAATAATAGCCTCGTTAATGGTAGAGCAAAAAGGTTAATTTATTCGAGTTTTAAAGGTGTTACGTTTCAAAAGAAAATTGGAAAGAAAATTAGAAAAAGTTGTACAAATTAGAACAGCTATTTAAGTAATAGTTAACGGTCGCGACTGTGGGGCCAATGATAGCCTCGTTAATTGTAGAGTAAAAAAATAATTTATTCAGGTTTTTAACGTATTCTGTTTTAGAAGAAAATTAGAAAGAAACTTAGAAAAAGTTGTTAAAATAGAACGACTATTTTGGTAATAATTAACAGTCGATACTATGGGAGCAATGATAGCCTCGTTAACGGTAGAGTAAAAAAATTAATTTATTCGAGTTTTAAGGGCGTTCTGTTTCAGAAGAAAATTTAAAAGAAAATTCGAAGAAGTTGTGAACAATAGAACGACTATTTTGGTATTAACTAACAGCCGATACTGTAAGGCAAAAATAACCTAGTTAACGGTAGAGTAAAAAAATTAATTTACTCGAGTTTTAAAGGTGTTCTGTTTCAGAAGAAAATTTAAAAGACAATTAGAAAAAGCTGTAAAAATAGGACGACTGTTTTGGTAATAACTAACCGCCGATACTGTGAGGGCAATGATAGCCTAGTTAACAGTAGAGTAAAAAAACTAATTACTCGAAGTTTAAAGGAGTTCTGTTTCAAAAGAAAATTTAAAAGACAATTAGAAAAAGTCTAAAAAATAGGACGACTGTTTTGATAATAACTAACAGCCGATACTGTGGGGACAATGATAACCTCGTTATAGGTAGAGTAAAAAATTAATTTTCTCGAGTTTTAGATGTTCTGTTTCAGAAGAAAATTGAAAAGGAACGAAATGTTGTGAATAGAGAACGACATTTTGGCAATAATTAATAGCCGATACTGTGGGGGCAATGATAACCTCGTTATAGGTAAAGTAAAAAATTAATTTTCTCGAGTTTTAGATGTTCTGTTTCAAAAGAAAATTTAGAAGAAACAAAATGTTGTAAAAATAGAACGTCGTTTTGGCAATAATTAACAGCCGATACTGTGGGGGCAATGATAACCTCGTTAATGGTATAGTAAAAAATTAATTTTCTTGAGTTTTTGATGTTCTATTTCAGAAGAAAATTTAAAAGAAACAAAATGTGAAAATAAAACGACACATTTTGGCAATAATTAACAGCCGATACTGTAGGGGCAATGATAACCTCGTTATAGGTAGAGTAAAAAATTAATTTTCTCGAGTTTTAGATGTTCTGTTTCAGAAGAAAATCTAAAAGAAACAAAATGTGAAAATAGAACGACACATTTTGGTAATAATTAACAGCCGATACTGTGGGGACAATGATAACCTCGTTATAGGTAGAGTAAAAATTAATTTTCTCGAGTTTTTGTTGTTCTATTTCTGAAGAAAATTTAAAAGAAACAAAATGTGAAAATAGAACGACACATTTTGGCAATAATTAACAGCCGATACTGTGGGGGCAATGATAACCTCGTTATAGGTAGAGTAAAAAATTAATTTTCTCGAGTTTTAGATGTTCTGTTTCAAAAGAAAATTTAGAAGAAACAAAATATTGTAAAAATAGAACGTCGTTTTGGCAATAATTAACAGCCGATACTGTGGGGGCAATGATAACCTCGTTATAGGTAGAGTAAAAAATTAATTTTCTCGAGTTTTAGATGCTCTATTTCAGAAGAAAATTTAAAAGAAACAAAATGTGAAAATAAAACGACACATTTTGGCAATAATTAACAGCCGATATTCTGGGGGCAATGATAACCTCGTTATAGGTAGAGTAAAAAATTAATTTTCTCGAGTTTTAGATGTTCTGTTTCAGAAGAAAATTTAAAAGAAACAAAATGTGAAAATAGAACGACACATTTTGGCAATAATTAACAGCCGATACTGTGGGGGCAATGATAACCTCGTTATAGGTAGAGTAAAAAATTAATTTTCTCGAGTTTTAGATGTTCTGTTTCAAAAGAAAATTTAGAAGAAACAAAATATTGTAAAAATAGAACGTCGTTTTGGCAATAATTAACAGCCGATACTGTGGGGGCAATGATAACCTCGTTATAGGTAGAGTAAAAAATTAATTTTCTCGAGTTTTAGATGCTCTATTTCAGAAGAAAATTTAAAAGAAACAAAATGTGAAAATAAAACGACACATTTTGGCAATAATTAACAGCCGATATTCTGGGGGCAATGATAACCTCGTTATAGGTAGAGTAAAAAATTAATTTTCTCGAGTTTTAGATGTTCTGTTTCAGAAGAAAATTTAAAAGAAACAAAATGTGAAAATAGAACGACACATTTTGGCAATAATTAACAGCCGATACTGTGGGGACAATGATAACCTCGTTATAGGTAGAGTAAAAATTAATTTTCTCGAGTTTTTGATGTTCTATTTCTGAAGAAAATTTAAAAGAAACAAAATGTGAAAATAGAACGACACATTTTGGTAATAATTAACAGCCGATACTGTGGGGGCAATGATAACCTCGTTATAGGTAGAGTAAAAAATTAATTTTCTCGAGTTTTAGATGTTCTGTTTCAAAATAAAATTTAAAAGGAACAAAATGTGAAAATAGAACGACACATTTTGGCAATAATTAACAGCCAATACTGTGGGGGCAATGATAACCTCGTTATAGGTAGAGTAAAAAATTAATTTTCTCGAGTTTTAGATGTTCTGTTTCAAAATAAAATTTAAAAGGAACAAAATGTGAAAATAGAACGACACATCTTGGCAATAATTAACAGCCGATACTGTAGGGGCAATGATAACCTCGTTATAGGTAGAGTAAAAAATTAATTTTCTCGAGTTTTAGATGTTCTGTTTCAAAGAAAATTTAAAAGAAACAAAATGTGAAAATAGAACGACACATTTTGGTAATAATTAACAGCCGATACTGTGGGGACAATGATAACCTCGTTATAGGTAGAGTAAAAATTAATTTTCTCGAGTTTTTGATGTTCTATTTCTGAAGAAAATTTAAAAGAAACAAAATGTGAAAAAAAAACGACACATTTTGGCAATAACTAACAGCCGATACTGTGGGGGCAATGATAACCTCGTTATAGGTACAGTAAAAAATTAATTTTCTCGAGTTTGAGATGTTCTGTTTCAAAAGAAAATTTAGAAGAAACAAAATATTGTAAAAATAGAACGTCGTTTTGGCAATAATTAACAGCCGATACTGTGGGGGCAATGATAACCTCGTTAATGGTATAGTAAAAAATTAATTTTCTCGAGTTTTTGATGTTCTATTTCAGAAGAAAATTTAAAAGAAACAAAATGTGAAAATAAAACGACACATTCTGGCAATAATTAACAGACGATACTCTGGGGGCAATGATAACCTCGTTATAGGTAGAGTAAATAATTAATTTTCTCGAGTTTTAGATGTTCTGTTTCAGAAGAAAATTTAAAAGAAACAAAATGTGAAAATAGAACGACACATTTTGGCAATAATTAACAGCCGATACTGTGGGGACAATGATAACCTCGTTATAGGTAGAGTAAAAATTAATTTTCTCGAGTTTTTGATGTTCTATTTCTGAAGAAAATTTAAAAGAAACAAAATGTGAAAATAGAACGACACATTTTGGTAATAATTAACAGCCGATACTGTGGGGGCAATGATAACCTCGTTATAGGTAGAGTAAAAAATTAATTTTCTCGAGTTTTAGATGTTCTGTTTCAAAATAAAATTTAAAAGGAACAATATGTGAAAATAGAACGACACATCTTGGCAATAATTAACAGCCGATACTGTAGGGGCAATGATAACCTCGTTAATAGTAGAGTAAAAAAATTAATTTTTTTGAGTATTAGATGTTGCAGAAAAAAATTTGAAAGAAACAAAATGTTGTGAAAAAATTTGGCAATAATTGTGGTGGCAATGATAACCTCCTTATAGATAGAGTAATAAAATTTACTCGAGTTTTAAGTGTTGTTTCCGATGACAATTTATAGCAAAATTGTAAAAAATTGTTAAAAATAGAACGAATGTTTTGGTAATGCTAACAGCCGATACTGTGAGAGGCAATGATAACCCCTTAATTAGTAGAGTAAAAAATTAGTTTTGCGAGTTCTTAGAAGCGTTCTGTTTCAGATGGAAATTGGATGGGAAAATTTTTAAAATTGTTAAAAATAGAGCGATTGTTTTGGTAATGTCAACAGCCGATACTGTGAGAGACAATGATAGCCTTTAATAGTAGAGTAAAAAGTTATTCTTGCGAGTTCGTGGAAGTGTTCTCTGTTTCAGATGAAAATTAAAAGGAAAATTTTAAAATAATTGTTAAAAATAGAACATATATGTTGAAGTAATGTTAACAGCCGATACCGTGAGGGGCAATAATAATCCCTTAATAGTAGAGTAAAAAAGTAATTTTTGAGATTTCTTAGAAGTGTTCTGTTTCAGATAAAAATTGCAAAAGCGAAATTTGAAAAAAATGTTAAAAATAGGCGAATGTTGTGGTACTGTTAACAGCCGATACTGTGAGGATCAATGATAGCCCCTAGAGTAAAAGAATAATTTTTGCGAGTTCCTAGAAGTGTTCTTTTTCAGATGAAAATTTAAAGGAAAAGAGTAAAAAATTGTTAAAAATAGAACGAATGTTTTGGTAATGTCAACAGCCGATACCGCGAAGGGCAATGGTAGCCTCTTAATGGTAGAGTAAAAAATTAGTTTATGAGAGTTCTTAGAAGTGTTCTATTTCAGACTAAAATTTAAAGAACAATTTATAAAAATTGTTGAAAATAGAACAAATTTTTCGGCAATGCTAACAGCCGATACCGTGAGGAGCAATGATAGCCCCTAATATTAGAGTAAAAAATAATTTTTGAGAGTTTTTAGAACTGTTCTGTTTTATATAAAAATCGAAAGGAAAATTGAAGAAAAATTGAATTAATAACTACTGTTTCGTTAATAACTTTTATTAACAGCCGATACTGTGGAAGAATGATAGTCTCTTTTTGTAGAGTAAAAAAATTAATTTACTCGTGTTTTTAAATTATTCTATTTCAGAAGAAAATTTAAAGAAAGAAAAAAATGTGAATGAAGATTAATTGTTTTGATAATACGTAATTAACAGCCGATACTGTGGCAGTAGAAACTGTCTATTTCTAACAGTCATTGTATATTTTGTCTACAGAGAATCAACAAGCCAAAATACACATAATAACAGAGTACTTTTCCAACCCATTCATTCTAATTTTCATTTCTTAAATGACACACTCTATATGTTATTTTTGTAACTTATAGCCCTGCTATTTTAGTTGAAAGCTTAACTTTAAAAAACAGAAATTGTAGAACTTCCATCGAATATTTGAAATTTATTTTGAAGGTGAAGTTTCCAAAAAATAGTTTTTCTTTTAAAAGAAAAGTTTTAGTAAAAAAGCATATATTTTCTTGACATTTGCAATTATTTCAAAAGTTGTTGTTTTTTGATTTCCATCAGCTGACTTTCACGAACAACTCGAAATAAATTAAAATAGAAAATGGCACAGTGCATAGAAAATTGTAGTATACAATTAGTTTTGAAGTAAAGTTTTTGTAAAAAAAATAACGATTTTTCTCGACTTTTTAAATAAAACAAAAAAAAATTAAAAACTCAACCTGTACCCAAACGAAAGAGATAGGACAAGATAAAAACGCTCTCTTTAACATTAAGCTTTTATGAGTGCAGAAGGAAACAAAAGAAAGTGACACTTGGACAAAAGGTAGTTAAGGCTCTGTTTTGTATGGGTTGAAACAAAAGACGGACGCTAGCAAAGAAATAAATGAATGCCTGGATAAGGAGGATGTTAAAAAGATATTACAAAAACACTATTTACATTCCCTCTTTTGTCTTCGAAATAAGTCTTGGGGCGGAATATATTATTGATACTCCTGGCGTGGCATTCAAAAAACAACCAACTTTTATAAATTTTTTTTCTTCTTAATTATTCCGAGATAATTTTTCTTTCCTTAAATAAAAATCGCAATTTAAACTTTTCCATTAGCAAGTTACTGTAATTAAGCAATAAATTAATTTTTTTATAGACAAAAAGTAATTTAAAATTTTAATTTATAAACTTTTTTCTTCCCTTAAATGTATTATATATTATAAGGGAAATTTTAAAACGTTCCAAGTGCGTTGTTCATTATTTCTGTCTTTCGAACTGGAAATTTAATGACCTCTTGTAAAATCTACTAGAAAAACGTCACGACGACAAGACAGGCCTTTCTTTGTAGAATAAATTAAACAATAAACAAATAAAATTGTTTTTTCTAATTAATTTCGTTCATTTAAATGCAACACCAATCGAATTTTCGCACCAATTTTCGCTCGCGACGACTTTTGTTGAATGAAACTCCACGTCCAAGAGGTGAGGATATTTGAGAAAAATTTCGCTTTACCAGTTAAAATTTAAAATAAAAGACGAAAGCACTTAAGTGTAAGAAAAATTAAAAAGCTTTGACCTAAATAATAAAATTAATATTCATTAAGTACTTTTAAATGGATGATCAAATTACAGTGAAAAATTTCGTGAGTTGAAAATTGATTGCTGAAACTTCAACTTGTGTATATTTTAACAAAAGATTTTTTTTTATTTAAAAAATAAGCAAAAAAAACATATACATTTAAGTAAAATAAAGAAACAATTCTTAGCTTACTCTTATCTTTATTTCTTGTACTATTCAAAGAGTTAGTGCTTACAACTTGAACCAAACAGCTTTTGTAACAATTCGAGTTTTTCCCTTAAACTTAATTAAAAAAAAAAGTTTTTTTCCTCACATTCAACCATAAAATTACCTTAAAAAGTAATATAAAAGAGAAGAATAAAAATCAATACAGAAAAAGAATCTTTAGTGAAAATATGGTCCATATTCCAATAGCACGTATTTTATTCACCCTTCTTTTAACTTAATTTTTACCCCTCGATAACTTTTTTCCCCTCCACTTCTTTTTTCTCTCTCTTATACCCCGCCACTTATTTTTCTTATTACGGGGTCTGTCAGATTCAGAAGATGAAAAATGAGATATATTTAAGAATACAAGGGTTAGAAATTAGCTTTGATTTTTTTATAATTGCCTACTCTCTCCTTACACTTTAGTTAAATTCAAAATTAATCTTTTTATCCAATTACTTAAAAACAATTCAAAAACCGCCTCTTTTGCGAGCTTTTTTCATCGAGTGGTCAAATTATGTGACCATAGTCCAAAAACATAACCAAACTAACAGCTTATTAATGCTTCTCTCTGGTTTCTATTTAAATGATAATTACGGACACTATGGGAAGCCTATTAATTGCCGTATAAATTCAATAACCTCCGCTGTTTCTTTGTCCGAATATCGTTGTTAACCGCACGAAATTTATTAATGCAACAGTCCACGTCGTTACTTTGTTCTAAACATTGCATTAGAAAGAAAATTTTATGTTTTAAAGTAACGTTTTCTTTTTCAATTACAATATTGTTTTAATAGTTTGATTTTTACCGCCAAAATTTGCCACTTTGCAAGACTTACTAGTGACTTCAGCATAAAAATCAAGCTATGCCAGTCGAGTGATTTTTCAATAGTATCACAAACAAAAGTGGTCAATTCTATACTTACTAGTAAAATATCAAAAATGCACAAGTTTGATCGGGACTTCTCAAAGTCCCTTTAAAGGTCGTATTTAAGCTATTAACATGGTCAGTTTTGCTTTCATTAATTAATAGTCGCCGTTCAAAGCGAGATGTGGACGAAAAAGTGTGTACTGCAGCTTGCAGCTGCCTTGGATTTATTTAGATGACATTGCTGCTTTTTTTCAACATCACTCTTCTTCTAAAAACATGCTATAAATTCCAATAAACTTACTATATAAAATCGTGCTCACTCGACATACGTGGTGCTTTGTGACCACACGACTCTAGAACAGTGATTTAAAACGTGTAAAATCGTACTTTCGTAATTTCTTGCTTTCGTAACTATTTTAGGTATAAAAGTCTCAAATAAAACTTGTAATGCATGAAATTGTACATCAAAATCAATCATCAAGATTAATTTTTGCTTGCTCTATTACTACATAAATTAGATTTGAAAATGTCGAAATATGTCAAAATAGCAATTGCCATGGGTGTCGTTTGATAAACAATTTCTAATGACAGTAATTATTTGTGAGTGTCAATTTATTTATATCTATCAATAGGAAAATCCATAGCTAACATTGAGGTAATTTTCAACAATTTAAAAAAAACAGTATATTATTTAACGAGCATATAATGTAGGCAGTTCGAATTTATAAATGAGATGAAATCACATATGAAACTGACAGATGATATTCATAGATAAGATAAGATGACAGATGAGATTGACAGACCATATTCATCTATAGGATGAGATGACAGGTGAAATTCATAGATGAGATGATAGGACATATGAGACTAACTGATATGATTCCGAAGATTATCATAGATAGGATGAGACGACATATGTGATTGACAGATGATGTTCATAGATAGGACGAGACGACAGATGAGATTGACAGAAAAAACTCACAGATAAAATGACAGGACATATGAGACATATAGATAAAATTGACAGATGAGATTCTGAAGATTATCATAGATAGGATGACAGATGAGATGATAAGACATTATAAGACTGTCAGATGAAATTGATAAATGAGATGATTATCATAGATAGAATTATACGACATATGATTTTGACAAATAAAATTTACAGATGAGATAATAAGGCATATGACACTGACAGATGAAATTGATAGATGAGATTCCGATGATTATCATAGATAGAATTATACGACAGATAAGATTGACAGATGAAATTTACACATGAGATGATAAGACATATAAGACTGCCAAATGAAATTGACAGATAAGATTTCGATGATTATCATAGATAGAATTATACGACATTTGATATGGATATCATCACAGATGAGATGATAAGACATATGACACTGACAGATGAAATTAATAGATAAGATTTTGTTGAATATCATAGATCGAATAATACGACATATGAGATTGACAGATTAAATTCACAGTTGAGATGATAAGATATATGACACTGACAGATGAAATTGATATATTAGATTCCGAAGTTTATCATAGATAGATGAGACGACATATGAGATTGACAGATGAAATTGACAGATGAGATGATAAGACATATAAGACTGACAGATGAGATTTCGATGATTATCATACATAGAATTATACGACATATGATATTGATATCATTACAGATGAGATGATAAGACATATGACACTGACAGATGAAATTGATAGATAAGATTTCGTTGAATATCATAGATCGAATAATACGACATATAAGATTGACAAATGAAATTCAGAGATGAGGTGATAAAACATATGACACTGACAGATGCAATTGATAGATGAGATTCCGATGGTTATCATAGATAGAATTATACGACATATGATATTGAGAGATGAAATTCACAGATGAGGTAATGAGGCATATGACACTGACAGATAAAATTGATAGATGAGATTTCGATGATTATCATAGATAGAAATATAAGACATATGATATTGACAGATTAAATTCACAGATGAGATGATAAGATATATGACACTGGCAGATGAAATTGATATAAAAGATTCCGATGATTATCATAGATAGAATTATACGACATATGAGATTGACTGATGAAATTCACAGATGAGATGATAAGACATATTATGACTCTGGCAGATAAAATTATAGATAAGATTCCGATGATTATCATAGATAGTATGAGACATTATATGACATAGACAGATGATATTGACAGATGATATTTTAGATAAGATGAGATGACAGATGATATTCATAGATAAGATGAAACGACAGATGACATTGACAGATGAAATTCACAGATGAGATGATAGGACATATGAAACTGACAGATAAGATTCCTATGATTGCCTTAGACAAAATGATACGATATATGAAATTGACAGATGATATTTATATATCGGATGAGATGACAAATGAGATAGACAGATGATATTCGGCTATAAGATGAAACGACCATGAAACTGACAGATGATATTCAGATAATATTCGTAAATAGGATGAGATGCGAGATAATATTCATAGATAGGATCCGATGATAATGACTTTGCAAATGATATTGACAGATGATATTGACAGATGAGATTGACAGATGAGATTGACAGATGACAGTTAATACAATTATTTTTTTTAAGTTTTTCAAGTTTCGGAAATAATTAAACTGCTTCTTTAATATTAAAAATGTCATTATTTAGGAAGTATTTGGTATTAATAGACAGAAAATAATTCTCTTTCAATATATATCATTACCGTTCTTGTAGACGTAGCTGGTGAACAGCAAACGTCAAATGTAATTTTCTATGTTATTTGGCATTGTTCCGCTTTGATCGTCGGCACTCGGTAGAGTATGAGATTGGCAGATAAGATGGGAGAAGAGATTAACAGATGAGATGACAGATGAAATAGACAGTTAAAAATAGATGGCATATGAGTTTGACAATTGAGATGAGATGACAGATGTAACTTATAGATCAGATGATATTGCTAGATGATATTTATAGATAAGATGAGACGACAAATGAAATTGATAGATGAGATTGACAGATGAAATTGACAGATGAGATTGTCAGATGAGATTGACAGATGATATGATAGATGAGATTGGCAGATGAGATAGCATAAGAAATTGACAGATGAGATGATCGATGAGATTTACAGGTGAGATTAACAAATGAGATGAGATGACAGATGAAACTTACAGATGAGATGACAGTTGAAACTAACAGATGATTTTAAATAGAAGTTCATATGGCATTACGATTTAATTGAGATTTCTCATTTATTTATACCACTAACTCGAAACAAATCAAACAGTTCTAAGTACTCAAATGTTTTAAGAGACCCCATATAGTCCATGATGAAATAATGATTGTCATAAAAGGTAGACCTTTAAGATTCCCATTTAGAAGAATTGACGATTACCTAACTAAAAGGACAAACTGTCATTATCAATTTCATGTTGTGAAGCAACCACACTTGGCTTTATAAAGACGTTCGATTCTGTTACTGCTTTTGTTATAATGAAAAGAGCGCCGAATTGAGAGATAAAGCAATTAAATGGCTCCCTAAGAAAACTTTCTCGTTTCAAATCTTTTAGATTTCTATCTCTTGAAAAAATTACTCATATAGTAACATTTTCTTTACTTGTAGAAAATTTTCCACGAACGATTTGTAAAAAACTTAAAAATAGATGGCATCCTCCAAAATGGCGAATTTGGAATAAGTCGGGAAAAAAGGGAGTTTTAGTACGTTGAATAAGACACTTTTTCATGAATTTTCTTTTTTTTAGAATAAATTATTTTTTTAAGCCTATAAATAACTCGAGTATTAAGGAAAATAAGCACTGTATAAAATATACATTTAAGTAGATAAATAAAAATAATTTTTGTTAGGGTTCGACCCTTTTCCAATCTGTGATTTAAAGAACATAATCTAATCTTTTATCTTTTCCTATTCGTTAACACTAACTTTATCTCTTTTAATGCTTAGCAAAATAAATTAGAAAAAGGAAGACATAAGGGAAGTACTTGCCATCACAAAATGATTAAAAGTAACATCTTAGATATACCCTTCTTATATTGCGAATTGTGTGTGTATACTCTTTATTAACGTTAGACATTTTGCATCTTATCTTACAAACTTGAAATAGTTATTTTTGCATCCTACTTTAACTAAAAAGATTGTGTGTAGAAAATTTTACTTATAGACTTAAGAAAGGACAGGGGAATTTAAATTAGCCATTTTCATTTATTCGCCCTCGTTTTAACTGACTTTTTTATACTTCTTCTTTCTTCTATCTTGCTGGAAGACTAATGGACCTCTATTCACAAGGAATAATGCAACACTAAGTGCAATTTGTATTTTACTTACATTAGAAATACAAAAAGAAATTTTCACAAATTTTAAATTTTTTCCATCAAATTTTTATTTTATTCAAATTATGCTTTATTAGTTGGTTTTGTAAAAATATTTTGATTTTGCTTAAAATTAATTTTCAAAACACTGTATAGCGACTAGTGACGACGCATAATGGGAATTGCAGAAGTGAAGACCAGAATCCCATCACATAGCGAGTGTTCTTCTAGTGGTCATTGGTCAATCGTATCTAATTAGAGTAATTAATGTCATACAGTTTTCATTTGGCTTTCTGTGACTACTACCGAGCCGATAGCCTATTTTTTTTTATAAATATGATAATTTTAAAAAATTAACAAAAAAGAAGTATTAAACAAAAATTTAAATTGCTAACTCTAAAAGTAATCTCAAATTAATAAATTTTAAAATGTGTAAAATGGAAATTACGAATTACTTTTCAGTCGTAATTTTTTTTAATATTTTAACAAATTGATCGATAATAAAGGGATTTAAATAAAGTTAATTAACAGCATATAAAATGTCAACTTGTTACGTAAACTTACCCCATACTTACCCTAAACTATCTGCATCTCTCGAGATACATAATTATTATATTTTCCTTTAATCGTTTCTACAACTTGATGCTAAAAACTCGGATGTGGCCATACCAGCACTTTTTCCTACGTATCTATCAAGAATAATTATTTGTGATAGTACTTTCTTTCATTAAAATTTAATTTATTTATAAAAAAAATTATTTATAAAAAATAGAGGAACAATTTTGTTAATTTGTCAATATTAACATTTAAAAATTCATAACTCCGGTCCTGCTCCCTATAAGTACATAAAATAAGTGACGTTCGATAGACAAAGGCGTTGTCTATAACACTTTCAAAAATAGAATGAAGTGCCCGATCTAATTATGAGAAAAATCATTTTAAAATTTTGAACTAAAACTAATCGTTTAAAATCTATACACCCTGTATAGATTTTAAAAGCTCATTTTTCCGATGAAATAGCGAAAATCAAATTCCAAAAAAAAGTATTGCTTTTCTTATTGCTTATTGTTTAATTCTTATTGCTGAGGACTTATGACTTATGATCTACATCTTATGATCTATGACTTATGATTTATGACTGATGACTTATAATTTATTACTTATGACTTATGATATATAACTTATAACTTATGACTTATGATTTATGATTTACGACTTATGACTTATGACTTACGATTTACGACTTACGACTTACGACTTACGACTTACGACTTACGACTTACGACTTACGACTTACGACTTACGACTTACGACTTACGACTTACGACTTACGACTTACGACTTACGACTTACGACTTACGACTTACGACTTACGACTTACGACTTACGACTTACGACTTACGACTTACGACTTACGACTTACGACTTACGACTTACGACTTACGACTTACGACTTACGACTTACGACTTACGACTTACGACTTACGACTTACGACTTACGACTTACGACTTATGACTTACGACTTATGACTTATGACTTATGATATGATAGCTTAAGACTTATTTATTGCTGTTTAGAGGTTGCTGCGAATTGATTGCTGCTTACTCCTTCTCACTGACTGTTTAGCTGTTATCGTCCACAAGTTATTGATGACTTCTTATGACCTATTACTTATGCTTATTGTTTAATGTTTATTGCTTTAACTTATTTATTATTGCTTAAGCAATTGCTGAGTGTTTAATTCTTATTGCTGACGACATACTATTGACATTATCTATGATTAATGATCTATGACTTATGACTAATAACATATGACTTATGACTAATAACATATGACTTATGGCTAATGAGTAATGACTTATTTATTGCCGTTGAGGTCTTGTTGCGTATGGGTTGTTGCTTACTGGTTACTGCTTATAACTGATCGCTTAGCTCTTATCGTCAAGGGTTTATCGATTACTGCTTAATTCTTGTGGCTTAAAGTTTATGCTTATTGTTTAATGTTTATTACTAAAACTTATTGATTACTGCTTATGCTTATTGCTTATTGTTTAATTCTTATTGCTGAGGACTTATGACTTATGATCTACTTTTTATGATCTATGTTTTATGATCTGTCTTTATGGCTTCATGCGTATCGATTGTCCCTTACTGGTTACTGCTTATGACTGACCGTTTAGCTCTTATCGTCCATGAGTTATTGATGACTACTTTTTTCTTTTAACTTATAGGTTATGCTTATTGTTTAATGTTTATTGCTTAAACTTATTGCTTATTGTTTAATTTTATTGCTGACTACTTATGACTAATAACATATTATTTATATGTTACTTTACTGCTTATCACTGATCGCTTATCTTTAATCGTATATGGTGTGACTTATAGCGTATAAGTCACTTATTGATTTATTTATTCACTTATTAATAAGTCAAGACTTATTGATTTTGACTTATGTTTTATGACTTACGTCATGTGACTTATTACTTATGACATAATTTATGACTTATGATTTATGACTTATGACTTATGACTTATGACTTATGACTTATGATTTTTGACTTTTGACTTTTGACTTATGACTTATGACTTATGACTTATGACTTATGACTTATGACTTATGACTTATTTATTGCCGTTTAGAGCTTGCTGCGTATTGGGTGTTGCTTCCTGGTTACTGCTTACCACTGACTGTTTTGCTCTTGATCGCTCATGGGTTATTGATTACTTTTGCGGCTTATAGCCAATGCTTGTTGTTTAATGTTTATTGCTTAAACTTATTGATTATTGATAACGTTATTGCTTATTTCTTATTTCTTATTACTTGTTTCTTGTTTCTTGTTTCTTGTTTCTTGTTTCTTGTTTCTTGTTTC
Organism: Malthinus seriepunctatus; assembly: GCA_963924605.1. Classification (NCBI taxonomy): domain Eukaryota; kingdom Metazoa; phylum Arthropoda; class Insecta; order Coleoptera; family Cantharidae; genus Malthinus; species Malthinus seriepunctatus. The sequence goes on from OZ004603.1 coordinate 19,313,665, forward strand.
TTGTTTCTTGTTTCTTTTTAAACTTTTTGACTCAAATTTTTGGTATTAGATATTGAAAGTGAATTAAAGTTGTATCTGAATAATTTTATTTCATAGTTCTTCTCTAAAACTTAAAGAAATTAAAGTAATAAAGTAGCACCAATAATTTAACAAGAAAAAATTAACTTGCGCTATCGAAATGTTTGCGACTATTTTCCCCTTTATTACCTACCGTGTGTGTACTGTGTAATAAACGCAAAGTAGGTAGTACTAATTGTCCCTTAACTCTTCAAAGTTTAAAGTGAAAGCTTTCGAAAGCGTTTTAAATCAAACAAAGCGCCGTTTCAATGATTTATTAAAATAACATCAATTAGCGCAATATTATTTTTTCGTCAAATCATCAAACGAATTTTTATGAACATTAAATTGTACAACAAAATTTTTTAATTAACTATTGTACAATAGTTGAATGTTTTAATATTTTTAGCAATAAATTAAGAAAGTTGAAATGTAAATAAGCTCAAAGTATTTTTACATTTTTAATATCTTCCTTCTTTAAATTCTGAAGCGTTAAGCGACCCCTCGTCATAATATTCAGTCAAAAATTTACATATTAAATTGACTTTCATTTAAGAAATAAATAAAATTAACAATAATAATAATATTGTATTAGAACTAAAATGGATTAACCGGGCCTACGAAGCCCAATTTTTTCATTTTAAATTTTGTTGTTAGTCGTTGGTAATCATGGTCGATCATGGTCACATCTCGATTCTTTATAATACCTGATTATTTTATACAAAATAGTATATTATGATACAAGGAGGTAAAATGATGTGTTACGGACGAAAAGGCAACAAAAAACGCTTAAGACCGAAACATTTTACGTCTGTGTACTGTGTGTCATACAGTATTTTTTATTCGGCTGTTAAGGGTGGAATTTTTTTCTTCAGGAATGAGTTAGTAGTAGTTTGGACTTTCGGATTTGAAGAAAATTTTTATTAGAAACTAGAAACGAGCGATCAGAATTACTCGCCGTTTCAGAGGTTTTAGATATTAAACAAATTTCCTTTACTATTTGATGCGCTATATTTTTTTTTAATTAATATCCTTCTTTTTTCTTTCGTTTCTTTTTATTCATAAAATGGCAGTCTCGTCCTTTCAGCGCATCTTTTATGATAAAACCGAAAGTATCGGACGCTTTAGGTGCTTCACGTTGATAATTTCAACAATCGCGTCTCGAGCTCCTTACTGATGCTTATTGTTGCAAACAATTACCCAGACAAAACTTTCAAAGTTTTGGATCCATTTCTACAAAAAAAAACATTTATTTTTGAGCGACGTCTTTCTAGAAAAATTTAAAAAATTTCAACTTTGTACTCTTGAACGTTAACGTTTATACAATTCGTTTATAGCTTTAATTTGTTATTCGTAAAGAAATAATTTCTTTAATCGTGAGCATTAAGAATAGAAATTCGAAATCAACTAAAATACGAAAAGTAATTCGCCATAACGAGACGTCGCGTCGATGGGAGCATGGGAGGGAAAGGAAAAGCTTCACTACAACCAAACCCAAACGGTCGCATATTTTTAATAATAAACAAAAAGTTTACTTTAAGTTTATTTATTAACATTCAAACCAAAAACTTAAATTTACTTAAAATATAATTATCGTGTAATTAATTTTATTGTTTAAAAAAATGTGTTGACTCAAAAGTTGGAAGAAAATTCAAACAGAGTTGAGCAAACAAACGTTTTTTTCCATTATAGTATAATCAAACTAAAATAACAATTAAAAAAGTTGCTTTAGTTTTACAATTTCAATTTATATCTTAAATTAAAAAATAGAAAAAAGCTTTTTTTCCCTCTTTTAAAAAGAAAAGTATTCGCTTTAGAGACACTGTTTAAAACTATTCAACTTTAAGATTGTCTCAAAACTAAATTTTCCACTTTTCGTTTTTCCTCTTTTATTTTCTATTTTTAGCAAGTTGATAATTTGTTTTAAAAAATTTTTTTTTTAATTCTCTTCTGTCCAAATGATTGATAAAAGTAAAGATAAAATGAAGGCTAGGGGTTGGAAAGAGAAAAGTCATCAAAAAACATCAGGACGAGCAAAGTTAAAATTAAAACGCTAATCGAAAAGCGTCTTGAATAAAAATTCAGACAGGGCAAAAAAGTAATGAGATCCTTGTTTTTATTGATTTTCTTAGCAAATCGAGAGGGAATATTAAAAAGCTTTTCTTATTTTCTCTCTGCAGCACCTTTAAAAAGTTTTAAATTAAAGTTCCTGGCTCTCTGTATTAATTTTAACTCTTATTAGAAGTTTTTAGATCTCGATTTTTAAGGTAATTTTACAAGAAAATTTAAACAGTTCAAAATTGCTAAAAATTGATTTTTTTTCTTATTCAAATCGAAAGGTCAATTAAAATGAAACGGTCTTTACCGAACTTTTTCACTTCCGTGTAGTAACGTTGATAACTGTGTCAGTTTACGACCTGATACTAATAATAATTAAACTTATATCTGCTATCGGCACCTAAAAAGATGAAGTCAACATGTCTACAATGAAGACTAGTCAGTCATAACCGTAACGCGAGTAAGTCATAACTCGGAGCACCCTAACGTTTATTTAATTCGCTGGTAACTGTATGTTTTAAAACAAGAGAAGAAAAATTTCTAAGCGTGTACACATAAGTTCAGCCTAAAACTCACTAAACATATACAAAATGAGGCAAAAATATACTACCACCACTTAAGGATTGTTAACAAAGTACAAGCTGGTGTGCGTATTTAAAAAAAAATGAAGAATGTGTAATAATTCGAAAATATCTGTCAAAAAAGTTTTCTGACTGGAATGACTGGATGACTGGAATCTACGCCAAAAAGAATTACTTCAGATATTTTAAAAAAAAATTTTTGAAATCTCGCAAGATAAAGGGGATGGTATTGATCAAAATTAAATGACGATATTATGAATTTTGAGCCATAACTCGAAAACAAAAGAAGGTATCAGATTTTTGACATACAAACAAACATGCAGACAGACTGCTAACATACAGATAAAATAAGGTACAAAAAGTCTGCATGTTTTAAGAATATTAAGAATGTGTAATAACTCGAAAATATCCTGTTAAAAAAATTTCCTACCCCACTGTAATCTACGTCGAAAAGAGTTTCAAGAATGTCTTCAGAATTTTAATAAATCTTGAGAAATAAAGGAGTTATTGATCAAAATTAAATGACGAAATTATGAATTTTGAACTATAACTTGAAAACATAAAAGGTATCAGATTTTTAACATAGACAGACAGACACACATACGGGCAAACTGCTAACATACAGATAAAAGAAGGTAAGTACACAATGCATGTTTAAAAAAAATTGAAGAATATGTAATAACTCGAAAATACCTTACAAAAAATATTTGAATTACGCCGCTGGAATCTACGTCAAAAGGAGTTTCAAGAAAGTCTTCAGAGTTTTAAAAAATCTGGGAAAATAAAAGAGATATTGATCAAAATTAAAAAGAAATTATGAATATTGAGCTATAACTCGAAAACAAAAGAAGATATCAGATTTTTGACATACCGACAGACAGACATGGCAGATTGCTAACCTACAGATTAAAGAAGGTTTAAAAAGAGAGCGTATTTTAAAAAAATGAAGAATGTGTAATAACTCGAACTACCCTTTAAAAAAATTTGGCTACGGCACTGGAATCTACGTCAAAAAAGTTTCAAAAATGTCTTTAGAGTTTTAAAAAATCTTGAGAAATAAAAGAGATATTGAGGAATGCGTATTTAAAAAAATGAAGAACTAAGAAGAATTAAAGAAATAATAACTCGAAAATATCCTGTCAAAAAAATTTATTCGCTACGATACTGGAATCTACGTCAAAAAAAGTTTTCGAAATGTCATTAAAGTTTTAAAAATTTTGAAATATCAGGGAGATATTGATCAAAATTAAAATGACGAAATTATGAGTTTTAACTCAAAAACAAAAGAAGGTATCAGATTTTTGACATGCAGCCAGACAGACATGGTATAATGCTAACCTACAGATAAAAGAAGGTATAAAAAGAAAGCGTATTTTTAAAAAATGAAAATGTGTAATAACTCAAACTACCCTTTAAAAAAAATTTGGCTACGGCACTGGAATCTACGTCAAAAAAGTTTCAAAAATGTCTTTAGAGTTTTAAAAAATCTTGAGAAATAAGAGAGATATTGAGGAATGCGTATTTAAAAAAAAGGAAGAACTTGTAATAACTCGAAAATATCCTGTCAAAAAAATTTATTCACAACGGTACTGGAATCTACGTCAAAAAAAGTTTTCGAAATGTCATTAAAGTTTTAAAAATTTTGAAATATCAGGGAGATATTGATCAAAATTAAAATGACGAAATTATGAGTTTTAACTCAAAAACAAAAGAAGCTATCAGATTTTCGACATACCTTACAGACAGAGATACAGACAGACATACAGGCAGACTGCTAACATACAGACAAAAAAGGTACAAAAGGAATCCGTATTTTAAAAAACGGAAGAATGTGTAATTACTCGAAAATATCCTGCCAAAAAACTTTTTTGACTACACCACTGGAATCTACGTCAAAAAGAGTTTTAAGAATGTTTTCAGAGTTTTAACAAATCTTGAGAAATAAGAGAAATTGATCAAAATTTAAACGACGAAATCAAAATTATGAATTTTTAGCTATAACTCGAAAACAAAAGAAGCTATCAGATTTTTGACATACCTTACAGACAGATAGACAGAGATACAGACAGATATTATACAGGCAGACTGCTAACACACAGACAAAAAAAGGTACAAAAGGAATGCGTATTTTAAAAAAAGGAAGAATGTGTAATTACTCGAAAATATCGTGCCAAAAAACTTTTTTGACTACGCCACTGGAATCTGGAAATGCGATTTTTGACGCACATACAGAAACACAGACAAACGAACGTACAAATAGAAGGTGGAGATGCCAAGAGAACAAGAAATCGAGAATAAATATATTTTTGTTGTTTTATTAATAAAATTTTTATGAAATTTCAAAATTTTCTTTTGCATTTTAGGTAAAATTTTTTGGACATTAAAAGTCTTTGTGCGAACATTAAAATAAATTGGGCAGACTTTTATAATTCGTTAAACGTATAATTAATTTTGGTTTGTTTGTAGAAACGTTTAAGAAATATCACGTCTCCTGACGAAAGTATCTTTAAAATTTTTGAAAGATAAACTTTATATATAAAATGTTGCCTTTTGAAAATTTTCTTTTAAGCCACTTTTATATCATTATTATTATTATTATGCAATTTTAAAAGAAAGTATCCCAATAAGCTGCCGAGGAGGAAAACTTAGCCATAATAAATTATGCACATTCAGCAAGTATTCAAAAGATTGTCAAAAGTTATCTTAAACCTTAAAATTAAAACGTTGCAATTAGTCCTTAATGGTTTAAACACAAAGAAAGTCGTTTTTCAAAATTGTTTCTTCTTGAATACACTCTGATTCGTTGTTTAACTCGCTGCATCTTACTATATCTCATCTTTGTCTTACTTTACTAAAACATTTTAAATGCATCCCTTTTTCCTGTCATGCGGAAAGTTAGCATAAATTGTCTTTTGAATATAAGAGTGATAGCGCCCTTAATTTAGAAAGTTAGATAAATTATATTTTCTTTGCACACTTCTAAATTACGTGTTCATTTTTATAGATAATATTGATCTTTTTACTTTTTTTTTTTTCAAAAAAATTTTACCTCTTGAAAGCCATTTTTCATGGAAGCGTTTGTTTAAAAAAATTTAAAAAAATTGTTGAATTAAAAAAATAGTCGGTATGTTCTATAGGGTGATTCATTGATATGACCGTCTTCGATAGCTCTCTAGCTTTTTGAAATAAGGCATACATTTAAATACAAAAGTTATTAAAGATTATAACCTAAATTGTGTTAAAAATCATAAACAATTATATCGAAACACCCTGTATTTTTTTAAATGTAGTATCTAAATTTTACCAGGAATCCAAATATGTAAAAATATATAGGGTGTTCCATTTGAAAATAACAAGTTATGGTTATTAGAAAATGAGTAACTTTGGGTCGCTCTAATGAACACCCTGTACAATTTAATCAAACTTTTTTAATTTTATAGCATATGAGATAGTCATAACTACCTAGGAAAAAAATTTCGTCAATATATTATATAAAAATATACAGGGTGTTCTATTTAAAAAAATAAAAATGTTCTCGCCGAGTAGTAATACAACACCCTGTAGAGATAAAAATAATTTTAGGTTATGCTCCTTAAGGAGTTGAATAACTTTTGTATTTAAATATGTATATGCCTTATTTCAAACCGCTATGGAGCTATCGAAAACGGCCATGTCAATGAGTGCCATATTGATATTAGCACATAGATTTTGATTTTTAGCAATATCTCTTGTATTTCTCAAGAATTTTTAAAAGAAATTCTTAAAACACTTTTTAAAGCAGATTTCAGTAGCGTAGTCAAAATATTTTTTTAGTTGCACATTCTATGTTATTGCACAAACTTGATTTTGTTTAAATACATATCATAGGCGGCTATGACATTAAATAATAGATATTTTTCGCTTTTTTCAAAATTGTAATGTTTATCGAAATTATTTTTAATAATAAAAACACAACAGCAGTTTATTTAAGAAATTATGAAGTTACCTTGAAAACAAAAGACAATTCAATTTTGACCTTGAAAACAAATGCTGTTTACACGTTCTTATAAATATTGTTAAACTATTTTACTTAAATAGGTTTTTTAATTAAATGAAAAAAAATTTTGAAAATTAGACAATTTTGAAAATTGAAAATTTTGTGAATTTGAAAATTTTGAGAATTTTGAAATTTGAAAAATTTAAAAACCTTGAAATATTTAAAAATTTTCAAATAAATTAATGTAAAATTCAAAAATACTTGGAAACTTACTTAAATATCTTCTTTTTTTTAAATGTCAAATCTAAAACTTGAAAAATTAGAAAGTTTATTAAAATTTTTTAAATTTGAGAATTTTAAAAAACTTAAAAATTCTGAAAATTTTTTAATAAATATTTAATTTTTGAAAATGACTAAAAATACTCAAAAACTTAAATCGGTATACTTTTTGAAATGAAAAATTAAAATTTTTGAAATTTGAGAATTTAAATTTTCATACTTTTCCAATAAATGTCGAATTTTTGAAAATATGCAAAAATAATATTCAAATTACTGAACCTTCAATCGGAATACTTTTTTTTTAAAGAAAGTTTGTTCAAAATTTATACAAATTTTAAATTTTAACAAATTTTAAATTTTATAAATTTGAAAATTTAAGATTTATTACTACTTAAATATCTTTTTTATATAAAATAAAATTGAAAATATAAAAATTTTGAAATTTGAGAATTTAAAAAAACTTGAATGTTCTCAAAATTTTCAATAAATGTCAAATTTTTAAAAATAACTAAACAATTTTTAAAAACTTTAAAATTTTTGAAATTTGAGAATTTATGTAAACAAACTTGAAATTTCTCTTTAATTTTTAAATAAATGTCAAATTTTTGAAAATATCCAAAAATACTCAATAAATTAAATCGGTATAGGTACTTTTTTTTAATTGAAATTATATTTGAAAATTTTCATTATTATTATTATGTCCTATTTTTGAAAATTTTAAAATAAATTTCTTTAAATAAGTCATTATGCCCATGTGATTCGTACTAAAAAACAAGAAGAAGTTTGTGTAATTACTTGAAAATATCCTATCAAAAAAGTTATTGGACTTTATTTATTTATTATTTCTTTATTGGAATCTTCGTTAAAAAGTGTCCTAAGAATGCCTTTATAGGTTTAAAAAAATCTTGAGAAATAAAAAAGATATCGACCAAAATTAAAATAACGAACAATTATTGAATGATAGGCTATAACTCGTCAAAACCAAAAAAGGTTTCTTTTTTCCATTTATTTCTATTTAAAACAGACAAAATGAAAAACTTTTTCATTATTAACCTCATTTCATTTTAAAAATAATATTTTAAGTTTGAATACCCCAAGAGATGAAACTTACTGTATGTGTAAAGGTAAGGTATACTTACTTGAAGTTCAACAAGTTTCAACAGTAAGGAGATAAGTGCCTACTTAAACACACGCAACAAGAATTAAACTTATTAAAGTTAATTATTTGGTAGTTAAAATTATAACTTAATTAAATTATTTTCAGTTTGATTTACAACGGTTATTATTTTTTATATTTCGTTTGTAAATTTTGGAAGGGAAATTTTAATTAAAAAATTTTTTTTTTGTTAAATTTCTTATAAACTATTTTTGTTGCATAAAATGATAAAATATTTAGATAGTCGGGGCAAATATTTAATTTAAAATACAATGTTGAGGTAAAATGCTTCTTCCACATTTCTAATTCTGTTCTTTTCTTAATAAAGAATGATTTCAAAGAGAAGCATTTTAAAAGATTTTCTTTGATGCTCAGATATTTATATTTCTCTGCAGTACACTCGACAAAAAAATTTCTTTTTTTTTTCAACTTTTCGTTTTAATGTCCCAAATACACAATTCTTGCGTAGGTACAATCAAAAGAAACGATGCATATCGTAATGGCTTAGACGTCACTTAAACAACGTGTTTGCGTATGTTACTTTTGTTTCACACGAGAAACATTTTTAAGCCTCCTCGACACATTTTATTTTGACGTCTTTGCTAAAAGTTAAAATAAACTTGGTTCGTTTTGTTTTATTTTTTAAAAATTCGTTTAAAGAAATCAATAAAAGCGGAAGAAAACTAAAATTTCTCAGGCTGTACAATCGGACAGTTTGTATTGCATCTCTTTTCGTCGATAAAAATTTAAGCAGTGTCGTCTCTTTTCCACTTATTACAAGTGCGACCCCTTGTAAAGTGTAAAAGTAGGGTGAAAGAATAAAAGAGGGGTATAAATGGGGGTGTTTGGGGGTGGTAGGGGTTTAAAAGAGGCGAATTTACATCGGAAAGAGTTGATTGCTTTGCCTTGAGCGGCGGCCATCTTACTTCTTTATTATTGGCCATGGTTTTCATAAAGTTTAGAAAATTTTTATGTTAATGTAATTTTTTTATTTTTTTAATCGCTTTTTTTTTAATTTTTTTTAATTGGTTATCAATTAAGTTCAAATCAAATCAAAAATTTATTAACAATTTACGTAAAATTAAGTAAATTAATTTGTATTAGTATAAGTCGTAAATTTCACGTGTTTAAGAACGCACTATGTACAACATTTTAAGTTTATTTTAGAAAGTTTGAAACTTTTGTAGCTTTTTCCAGCGCGTCTAAACTTTATATCTTTTTCACTTTAGCGATTTTCAAATATTTTTGCGACTTTCCATGACGCTCATAGCTTATAAAGATAATTTTTTATCTATTTATTTAAATAATTAAATTAAATTTCAATCGTCAATTTACACTTTACGTAAAAGTTTGATTTTTCGCGAAAATTTGCTTTAATCTTTATAAGTTACTTGTGTTTCAAAAGTTTTATTAAACTTTTTGGTGTTTACAACTTACTACTTATTCATTTAATTTAATTATTTATTTTTAGAATTTATATTATGTTTTGCATTTAAATTGTTTATACTTATGTTTATGAAAATAACATTAAAAAAATTAATTTCGATTGCATTTTTAAATTTCGGATTCTAACTCTTTGAGCCAAAATTATGTCTTAATAACTTCTTTATTTATTATTATTAACAATAGACAGTAAATTGTTGTAAAAAATTAACAATACAGCAATAAAGATATAGCTTTTTCTTTTGTAAAATTAAAAGATAATTTTCATTTTAGGTTTAATTGAAAATGAAATTAATTTAAAGGTTTTAAAAAGAGCCCTCTGTATTAATACAGTCAAAACCAGTTATAACGACCTTGAAGGAACCGCAAAATTCGATAGTTATAACCGATAGTCATATTAAGCAATTATGTTTTTAAGCAAAACTATGCAAAAACCAAAAATAGGCTTCTACATTTCGTCGTTATATCCGATATGTCCTACAAAGCGATATCGTTGTAACCGGTTTTGACTGTATAAATTTTTGAGGACTGCGTAGACACTAATATAGAAATTAATAACAATCAAGACGTCCATAAGAGAAATTTCAAGCAGTTTTTAAAGAAATGTTCTTTTTTCCGGGTCTACCCAAGAAGTTTTTCAGACTGTCAAACGAGAGCTTAATAACTGAAATTTGTAATTATTATTGTAGTGAGTATGCTTTGACTATAAATACAACATAATCAAATGAATGAGCGTAGGCGTATTATCGATATTTTAGTAAAATACCTAACAATAATGTCTAGGAAAAGTTTTATTTGATACGAAATTAATTGCAAGTAATGAAATTCTACTAACTCACTAACATTGAAATTTCCAAATCGATTTTCATTTGTTTCTTATATGTTGCGAATAATTGTAGGTGTAATTAAGATTTAAAGCAGAAAATCGCATTTACCTACAAAGTCATCTTTAAAATTGCTAGGTTTTTCATCACTAGCTTTCACTTTCAAGATTAAAAATTTAAAACGTATAAAATAGTGATGGCGTTGGTAATAATTGTTACTATTTTTAGAGACGAAATGTCCAAAAATATCAACTAGCCAAAATTCCAAATGAATTTAAAAATCTTACAGTGATGATTGATGATGGTTGAACGAAGACGAAACATCAGAATAAAAATTTAAAAAAGTGCAGCGTTTTAGTGTTCAAAAAATTACACAGAAAATGTAGGTTATGGTATTAAAATTTATTTAAACAACTTTGAAGAAAAATACTAAAAAACTCGCAAAATGAAAATTTTTGAATTTTCCAAAAGAAATGAAAATTTTGGAATTTATCCTTTAATTTCTCACTGTTTCTAAAAGAACCCTCTGTAGTGATGTGATAGCCAAATTTGATATTTGAATAACTGCATAATATGTTTCAATTTTTGTGTTTTGACAGAAGATTTTGTAACACCCTGTATATTTATCTATTTTTAATAACGCGTGTCGTTAGTTTTGAAAAAATTAAAAATCAGCTCTCTCTCTCTGTACTATTTCTTTAATTGTCCAAAAATCTAAATTCCCAAAGGCTTATTTTACAGTTGAGGTTCAACAGCGGTTTAAATTAAACTCCAGTTGAACCTGAGTTCAAGACAAATGCGTATTGTAAAATCAGGTTCAATCGTAATTTATCGTAGTAGAACTCAAGAGTGTTTCGATATAATTTTTTATGATTTTAAAATAGAACACTCGGTATATTTTTGCAAATTTAGTATCTAAATTTTACCATAAATCCAAATATGTAAAAATATACAGAGTGTTCCAATTGAAAATAACGAGTTATGGTCATTTGAAAATGAGTAACTTTAGATCGCTTTAATGAACACTCTGTACAATTTAATCAAACTTTTTTAATTTCAAAACATAGAGGATAGTCATAGTCATAACTACTTAGGATTTCGTTATTATTCCTTGAACAATGGCTTTAGTACGATTTTATAAAGCACTGCGTGTTGCGGGCATTTTTTTATAGAAAAAAATTAATTGCCTTGCAAAACAGAGGAGAAACAAAAAATTGTTATTATGGACATGTAGACGACTTAATTCCAAGTCAAAATATGAAAAAATATACAGGGTGTTCCATTTAAAAAAAATAAAAATATTCTTGCCGAGCAATAATACAACACCCTGTAGAGATGAAAATAATTTTAGGTTATGCTCCTTAAAGAGCTGAGTAACTTTTATATTTAAATGTATGCCTTATTGAAAACGGCTAGAGAGCTATCGAAGATTGTCCATGATATCAATGATTCACCCTGTATAGTAACAATAGTTTTATACAGGCTTAAATAAGTAAATAACTTTCTTAATAAGTCTCCTTACACTCTCAAAACTTTTAAAAGAATGAAAGGGCCAAAATGGTAATAAAAACGTATCAAATAAACTATTTTGACTATAAATTGAGTTTTGTAAAATCGCTAAAGGCGTTATCAACTCAAAATTTTTAAATTCTATAAGGGGTCTTGTTGCACCTCATTTGAAAGGTACTTCAATTCTCTACACAGTCGTCTTTGAAAATTGAAAATCCCAATATTTGTTCTCTAGTTAGAGGCTAAAAAGGCATAAATCACAAGAAAACATTCACAAAGCAGTCAAGAGATTTCCAACAGATTTCTCTATTTCCAAGAGGTCCAAAGTGGACATTTCCAACCAAACATTAGCGACATTAAAATGTTTGAGTTGGTGCACTTGAACTGCGTTTTATTCTTTATTTAATCCAAAAATAAGAAAGCTCATGACATGACCATCAGAGAGCAGATAAAAAAGTTTTAATTTTCAAATCTACCGAATTAAAATATTTATTAAATGAGTCTGCTTTTTCAAAAAATATTGAAATTGTGTGATAAGTGATGAAGATTTTTCCTAATGAAAATCAAAAAATATTTTTATTACTTTCTTGTTTATTTCATGAAAGTAGTTAAAAAGTTGTACCAAAGCGCGTATATCGTGAAACTCTGCTACTGCCTCGTTTGTAATTTAAACAATTTAATTGTTTTGATTTTTTTACTGATATTCCACTATTACTATAGCAACTAATTGTCTTCTGAACATATTAGTTTTTTTTTAATTTTTCTAAAAATTTCCGTAATTACACTTGATTAATTTGTACATATTTGATCCTACACTGTATAAAAAATTAATTTTTACATTTTAAATTAAGTACCTAAAATTATTGTTAACAGCAAAAACAAATAAAATTAAAGTGAAAAATTACAAATCTTAATATACAAACCCTAAGGTAATTAGTAATTACCCTTTAATTTTAAAGAAACAAATTAAGCTCACGAACTTTCCTTTGTTGGTAATAAGAAAACCGTTTATTAATAAAACTTAAAACATCGATATAATTTCTACTTAAAATAAATAAAATTACATTAAATAAGACGATAATCACTTCACTTTATAATCACAAAAATCAAAAAATAGTAAAGAGCAACACAAAACTAAAAATTAAAACCATCTAATACTACGTGTGCTAACCGTTTATTGATATCAAACTATGTAGAAAGGGTCATCGAAAGACCAAAGGTATCCAGGTCAGTATCACCACCCTTAATGAACAAAAGCTCGCGAAGACTGGTCAGGCAAGTATGCAAATGTGTTAGTTAAAAGGTCACTTAATAAAGACCAAAAAGCTTCCAGCTGTTCCATTCTTTAATGTTTCGGAAAAAATTGCAATTTTTTATGTAATTTGACCAAAGGGTTGAAAATCCACAGGAAACGCACTTACGTCTATTATAGGAAGGTAAACGTGTGTGGCAAAAGTTTCAACTGATTTTTTTATACGAGCCAATTAACAATTATATAAATCAATAATTAATTCAAAAAATATATTTCTTATACAACAGGGTGCGTTTCTAACAATCGCTCAATTTTATCTGTGAAATAATAAAAAAAATTTCTCGAAAACCGTTGATTCGAAAAGTCGATCTTAGAAGTTCACTCTGTGTATGTTAAAAACTATAAGGGTGTTAATTGTTAAAATTAAAAATTGTAATTTCATCAAGTATTAAGTAGCATCTGGCACCCCTATATTTATATTTTCTCTCTACACTATTATAAGATGTAAAGATGACCCTTTATTATAAAAATCGCCCCTTAACCGGTTTTGACCAAACTTTAAGATAGGGTTAAAATATAAAAATGCTGACCCTCAATTTGCATACCTGTATGACCACTATGGGAAAATTTTATTAACACTCTTACGTTACTTAACATTAAGGTTTATATTTATTCACTTTTTAACATTTAAGGGCAGTTTGGTTTTAGGTAAAAATTTTTTTTTTAAAATGGTCATCCTAACGGTTTTTATAGAATTATTTTTCAAATCGTTAGAAGCTTCCTGCATGTGCAAATATAAATAAGGTTTGATCGAAACGGTTGCAGAATAATTTGAAATTTCGACCAAACAACAACCCCTTTCGAAAGAGCGACACGGAAATTGTTTTAGAAACTTTTACTTAATTTTAAGTTAGCGCACGTATTTATAAACTTTTAAAAGTTATTTTAAAGTATTTACAACAGACTTCTATAATAAGGATAAGCGTGATGCAATTTAAAGGACTAAAAGGGATTCTGTAGTTTGAATTAGTTTACCTATTTTCCGCTTCGGATTATTTTGGCGCTACTTACAAGGATGCTAAATTTTAGAGAAATTAATTGAAATGTTTAACTGGATATTCTTTTTTAAATATTTTTTTTGTAATCGATGAAAAGTTAAAACACATCAAAAGGGGGTGATTTTGCAAATTACGGTAAAATTAGGGGTCAATTTTTAAATTAAAAACTAAAAGTACCACAATATACATAAACACATTAATTTTTAAATAAAATAAAGAAAATAATTAATAGCATGAGTTTAGTCTTCTGTCTCGTGTCTCTCCAGTCTTCAGCTTCAGCTTGCTCCCTCCAGGAGGAAGAGAAGCAAGCCGATCTAACGGAGTGCTATATAAGAGATGAAGCTAACAAAATACTCAGGCATATTTAAAGTCATTTACATTTTTTATTGCCATTTTATAGTTGTATCTTAACCTTTTTGAACCCCTCACAGCCCGTAATCACCTTTGCTCTTTCACTCTCTCTCTCTCATCGGTCATCGTACCAGTTACCATGGTGTCAATTATGAAATTGTGAAAGTAAAATTTAATAAGTTTATTATAATATTTTTTTACGTTTTAATCAAAACCATTTTTATTTCAAAAATAAACAATAAATTAGCAATTAAATTGGAAAATTCAACCAATTTACGCCTAACGATAGGCAACACTTCATACTCTTAACCGACAACTTTTTAGGAGCTGGTTTCTCATCTTTTCCACAAGGCTTTTATGGTGTTCTGCATCTAATTTTGGAATTGCAAATAAGACTTGATCGAACCAGCACTCGCGTGGCCGGTCATTTTTATAACTTCCTGTTCTTGTACCCCTGCTTTTGTTAGATGAGAAACTGGTGAGGAACGCAGCGAATGATTTGATATTTTTACTTTTTTTGTGTCCATACCAATTTCAATTGCAGCTTCTGCAGTCCACTTTCAGTTCGTTTCTATTTATGTAACACCAGTTTTACCACCCTGGGTAGCTTAGTGAAGAAGGGAGGGTTTGTCGTTAATAAAACACACGGTCAACAATGAAAAAAAAAATATTTATTAAAAATAAAAGAAATAATTCTAAGTACCCTTAGGTACAAGTACAAAATAAAAATTAAAAAAAACACAATCTCTATATCTACCCACAGGTACGAGTACAAAATTTAAAACAAATTAAGAAAGATACTTTATCTCTATGACTCGGCTCTTGTCTTCATCCACCAGATCCCGAGTCCTCTCACGAAGAGAGATCACAGGGTCCTGATGAAGGAACAGGGACGACGTCCACGAGATCCTGAGTCCTCTCACGAAGAGAGGTTACTGGGTCCTGGTGAGGGAAGGGAGACTGCATTCAACAGATCCCGAGTCCTCTCACGAAAAGAGATCACAGGGTCCTGCAGAGAGCAAAAGAGGGTGATTATCACCAGATCCCGAGTCCTCTCACGAAGAGATGCCACAGGGTCCTGATGGAACCAGGGGTATCGTTCACCAGATCCCGAGTCCTCTCACGAAGAGAGGTCACAAGGTCCTAATGAAAGGTCAGGGAATTCGTCCACCAGATCCCGAGTCCTCTCACGAAGAGAGGTCACAAGGTCCTGATGAAACGAAGAAAGCACATGGACTTCCTGAAGGCAACACGGAAAATTAAAACTGAATAAAAGGGAAATTGATTTAAATTTAAAATTAATTAATTAAAATAAATTAATTAATTAATCGCGGACGATAATTAAATAAGTGACATGATGCAGAACTCTGAAATGAAATGACTCTGAAAAACAGAGAAGGGCTTATATGGACGATCCGACGACAAACTCGTATCCACTCGACAACCAATAGACACGCTCTAACTTGAATTGTACTCGAAGAAAATTATCACTTAGTACGTTATAAATTTTACTAATTAAATTAATAACTTTTTAATTCAAGGGGATTCGATGGTAAAACTTGGCTCATTGAAACCACACAAAAATTACAAGCACATCGGTACAAAATTTATAATTATCAATTAAAATTTCAACCTTAAAGTAATTAATAAAAATTAATTAAGGGCACATCACTAATTATAACAATTCACGTGTTTTAACAATAAATTTAAATATTCAAAACTTTTGAAACCTATAATTAAAAAGTTTAGATTACGAAATAATTAAGTGATAAGGTTGAAATAATTTTTCTAGGGTTGAAAATGATTTAAAAGATAAACTAAAAATTACACGGTAGCTGTAGTTGCTTTGGTTGTCGAGATATAGGGAAATCAGTGATTATCGTTGATAACGGTGATAGAATAATAATGAACCTAAAGGAAATCAATCTGTTTAACAGAATCTAAAGTTTGTTCTAATTTTTTCTTAAAATAATCATGTTATATATACTGTAATTATCTCTAAAAGTGCTAATGACCCCTGTGTCGAAGCACAATAAATTTATAAAAAAAAAAAAAAAAAAAAAAAATAATAATGAAAAGTAATTCTGGTCCAATCTTGATGAGATTGGACTCAAATGAAAGTGCTTGAAGAGCTGACAAAGGGAATGTAAAAATTATCTCCATTTTGATCTCAGGAGCAGCGCTAGGGGAAAAAAATAGGAAAAAATTGTCAAGTAGCTGCTTTAAACGATACAAAATTTCCAGGATGCTGTAATACTGAACCAGTATTTAGGTCCAGCATCCGGATAAAATTCTGCATCGTTACTCTTACAGAAACATTTTTATAGCAGAAGTTACCAGTTAGCCATCGTAGGTTCTGTGTTAAAAATAACCGATCGGTTGTTATCTCGGTTCGTTTACTCAATAGCTTCTTAAACAGCCTAAAAGTTCATATTTTTTAAGGCACCAGTCAAATTTGCAAAAATTTTGGTAAAAGTTGTATATTTTGGTCTCCTGAACAAAAGTTTCCATAGGCAAATATTTGTAAGGCCTCACTCTTCCGAGATAGGGTCGTCAAAGTCGTTAAAATAGATGGAAAATAATCAAATAGCATTAATGTTACTTAGAAAATTGGTAAATATACATTTTACAGGGTGAAGATAAATTATGGTGCCAACCAATAAAGCTTTAAAAATAAAGTGACCGGTATTTTTTTGTTTTTTTAAAACCTGATTTTTAAAGATTGCAACGGGAGCTTAAAATGGGTCCTAGAAAGAACATTGTTTTTAGTTTTTTTAGTTTGTAGTCCCAAACTTTGAAACTTTATGGTTACGCCGACCTGCACAGGCCAAACCAGACGCTCCGGTTTGGCCTGTGCACTGTGCAGGCTGCCTGAACGATATGCAAACACTGGCGTACCAGTCTAGGGAACAGATTTAAAAAATCATACACCTTTGGGCTCATAGCTCCAAAGTTCAATCGGTTTCGGCATTAAAGCGACAATACCTCCCCTCTATAATAATCTTCCTACATGTACCTAAACATTTTTAAAATTTAGGTCTAATGATCCCTGCCGACACAGGAAACTTGAAATTCTATGTTCCAAAATAAGATAAAATTTCAAATAAATATTTTTCCGAAAACGCACATTATGATTACAGGGTGCTTTATTTATCTTGCCCTAGCTATCTCCTAAACTGTAAGAGCTACGAGGTCTCTTAAATTAGAGAAAAGTTGCACAATTTCACGTCCTATAAGAATTAAAAAAAGAAATTTCGATAGCTTTTATAGTTTCTGAAATATCGTGAAAAAACTGAAAACTTGCATTTTCTTGTTTATTAGTTATTACATACATTCTATAAGGGCACCTAAGGAGACCAAAATATAATTTTTTTTAAATAAACTTTTAATCGAAATCGAATAACATTAGATTTTACGTCAATTTGAGAGTAATTTTTCCTTTTAATTAATGTTGTTTTGCTTATAAACTACTGAAATTTTAAAGGTTTATACAATTAAAGAGTGTAATAAACAATGGTATTTAATTTAATATTGTTGTAAATCATTTTAATTACACTGAGTTCTACGCTACCCTGTTAATTGTTCTTACCAGGTACTTATTGAGATACAGAGACGGGTTTTAAATATTTCATAAATTATAAATAATACGTAAAAGGTGACCTCTCCACTCTTTCGTTAAAAAAATATTTGGTATTTTGAGACGTGGTAAAGTAATCCCAACGAAAGAAAAGCCCACCACGTGATTAGGGCTGGGTGAATGAATCGAATAATTGATGCTCGATTAAGTTTTTAGAATAATCGCTTAATCGATTGTCCGATTAATCGATTGTACGATTAATTGATTGTTCGATTATTCGCTTGTTGGATTATTCAGTTTTTCGATTATTCGATTGTTCTATTATTTGATAATTGACGATTAATTAATTGTTCGATTACTCGATTGTTCTGTTAATCGCTTGTTCGATTGATCGTTTGTTCAATTAATCAATTATTTGTTTTGTGATGGTTCAATTAATCGATTTTTCGATTAATCCATAGTTTATTAATCAATTATTCTATTTTTTGATTAATCGATTGTTCAATTAATCAATTGTTTGATTAATCGATTGTAGATCGGATATTTGGTAATTTGTTACGTGGTAAAATAGTACCAACGAAAGAAAAGCTTACCACGTGATTAGGGCTGGGTAGAAAAATCGATTAATCGATGTTTAAATTGATTAATCGCGTCATTAATCCTTGATTAAGTTTTTAGAATTATCAATTAATCGATTGTCCGATTAATCTAGTGTATGATTAATTGATTGTTCGATTATTCGATTGTTTGATTATTCGGTTGTTCAAAATTCGATTGTTCTATTATTTGATTCGACGATTAATTGATTGTTCGATTGTTCTGTTAATCGCTTGTTTGATTGATCGTTTGTTCAATTAATCGATTATTCGTTTAATCATGGTTCATTTAATTGATTTTTCGATTAATATATCGTTACTTAAGCATTTATTCATTTTTTCGATTAATTGATTATATGATTAATCGATTGGCAGATTAATCGATTGTTCGATTAATCAATTGTTTGATAATTGATTAATCAATTGTGGTCAAATATTTGGTAATTTGTTACGTGGTAAAATAGTACCAACGAAAGAAAAGCTGACCATGTATGTGATTAGGGTTGGGTGAAAAAATGGATTAATCGATGTTTAAATTGATTAATAAAAAATGGATTATTCGATTGTCCGATTAATAGATTGTACGATTAATTGATTGTTCGATTATTCGATTGTTTGATTATTCTTTTTTTCGATTATTCTATTGTTCTATTAATTGATTGTACGATTAATTCATTGTTCGATTAGTCGATTGTTCTATTAATCGCTTGTTTGGTCGATCGCTGGTTCAATTAATCGATTGTTCGTTTAATTATGGTTCAATTAATCCATGGTTTATTAATCAATTATTTGATATTTTCTATTAATTGATTACTTATATGAGTAATCGATTGTCATATTAATTAATTGTTCGATTAATCAATTGATTGACTAATCGATTTTTGGTAATTTGATACGTAGTAAAATAGTAGCAACGAAAGAAAAGCTTACCATGTTATTAGGGCTGGGTGAAAAAATCGATTAATGAATTTTTAAATTGATTAATCGCTTCCTGGATTAAGTGTTTAAAACAACCGGTTAATCGATTGTTTCGATTAATAGTTTGTTCGATAACTCGTTTGTCCGATTAATCGATTGTTTGATTAATTATGGTCCGATTAATCAAATTGTTTGAATAATCGTTCGTTCGGTTAACCGATTGTTCAATTAATAAATTTATCAATTTATCGACTATTTATTGGATCAATTGTTCGATTAATCGAGACAATCTATTGTCGGTTGTAAAATTTAACAATTGCCCAGTTCTACATATGATTACTGTTATGTACTTTACATTTAATTAATTAAATATATTTATTACTTATAATTCTTTATTCACGAAGTGACCATGTCAATTCACTTACAGGTAATCGAGTAATGCCGGTACACGCGGGTAGTGTAATGGACGCGCAGTCCGCACTTAGCGTCTGAGTATACATTACACCCCTTCCGACTTATCTAAAATAATTAAATAATAATTAATATTTAAACCTTACAATTTCATTTCTAACTCTATTACTTCTTCGTAATTCATTTTCGACACTTTCTAAATTTACATTTTCGACACTTTCTAAATTTACATTTTCGACACTTTCTAATTTTACATTTTGGACTTCAATATTGTCCTCACAATTTACTTGAACGTTTTCATTTAAATTTTCATTTACATTTTGATTACAATAATTTTCAAATTCCAAAATTTGGTTAACATGTCTTTTTACAACAATATTATTTAAACTAGGCAAAGTCACTAAATATACTCTTTGACCTAAAACTTCCTTCACCTTCCCTCTTATCCATGAGGGTTTTCTACCTCTATAATCTCTTACCAAAACTGTATCATTTACAAAAAATTTCTTATTCCTACTACCTTTATAATATTTTTTCTGATTTTCTTGATTTTTGTTTACATAACTATTTACATTATTTACAATTTTATTTACATTATTTCTTAACAAATCAAATCGTGTACGCAATTTACGATTAAACATTAATTCCGCTGGCGATTTTCCAGTCGTACAATGACACGTATTGCGATAATCAAATAAAAATTTATTTACATATAATTGGATGTCTCCATTTAAATTTTTGTCATATTTTAACATTGCTGATTTGATCGTTTTTACAGTATTTTCCGCAGCACCATTTGTAGCAGGATGGTACGGAGCACCGCATTTATGTTTAATTCCGTTTATTTCTAGAAATTGTTTAAACTCAGCAGATTTGAATTGTGGTCCATTGTCCGAAACAATTACTTCAGGTAACCCAAATCGCGAAAACAACGTTTGCAAAATTTTTATTGTGGTATCGCTTGTGATACTTGAGGTAACACATGCCTCTGGCCATTTTGTATGTGCATCTACCACTACAAACACATACTTCCCAAAAATAGGACCTAGGTAATCAACGTGTAACCTACCCCAAGGTTTCTCTGGATAATCCCAAGTTAATAAATTTGCCTTAGGCGGGTTTGGTCTTAACGTTAAACACTTATTACAGTTTTTAATTAGTGATTCTATCTCTTCGTTCATACCGGGCCACCACATATAAGACCTAGCTAAACTTTTAGTTTTAACTACTCCCATGTGAGATGAGTGAAGCTCTTTCAACAAAGTAGCTTGTAAAGATTTCGGTATTACTACTCTATGACCAAATAAACAACATTCGTTTTCTATTGTTAAATTATACCTATTTTTGTAATATATTTTTAATTCATTATCTACTTTCTTTGGCCACCCTTGATTAACAAAATTTAACACTTTTTTCAATACTTGATCATTTTTTGTTTCAACGGCTACTAAATCACAATTTATTTGTACATCCTTATTTTCAGTTACATAATTAATATAAGAAGCGCAATCATTCTCATAATATACTTCGTTCATTGGCATTCTAGAAAAACAATCAGCATTATTATTTTCTGATTTTACATACTCGATATCGTAATCAAAATTTGAAAGTAACAGCGCCCATCTTTGCAGTCGATTTGCTGCTAGCGTTGGAATTCCTTTCTTAGGACCAAATATTGTTACTAAAGGTTTATGATCTGTAACTAACGTGAATTTCCTGCCAAAAATATATTGATAAAATTTTTGAACTCCAAAAATAATTGCTAACCCTTCGCGTTCTATTTGTGAATATTTAACTTGAGCAGAATTTAACGTACGAGAAGCGTATGCTATAGGTTTATCCTCCCCGTCAGGAAAAACATGAGATAAAACTGCTCCCAAACCGCTTGCTGAAGCGTCTACAGTTAATTTGATAGGTAAATTTGGATTATAATGTACTAAAACTCTTGAAGAACTTAAAATATTCTTTACCTTTTTAAATGCATTTTCACAACTTTCAGACCATATAAACTTGTTGTCATTTTTTAGTAAATTATATAATGGTTTTAACACCGTCGAACTATTTGGAATGAATTTGTTATAATAATTAACAAGTCCTAAAAATGATTTTAATTCTGTAATACTTTTAGGTTTAGGTGCCTCACATATCGCTTCTACTTTATCCTGAGTGGTATGAAGACCCTGACTATCTATCACATGTCCTAAATAATTAATTGACTTTTTTAATATCTCGCACTTCTCTTTCCTAATTGTTAATCCACAATCTTTTAAAATATCTAACACTATTCCTAATCTTAAATTGTGCTCTTCTTTTGTAGAGCCTGCAACTACAATATCGTCTAAAAAACATACTACTCCTTCTACCGATTGTAATATTGATTCCATTGTTTTTTGGAATTTCGACGGCGCGCATGCTATACCATAAGGCATTCTTGTGTACTTAAACAGGCCTTTATGTGTACTTATAGTTGTGTACAGTTGGGTATTTTCATCAAGTTTCATTTGTTGGTAAGCATTGGACAAATCTAACTTGGTAAAATATTCTCCTCCCTGTAATTTAACAAATAGTTCCTCAATACGAGGTAATGGATGTTGGTCTATTAGCATTGCTTGATTAAGCGTTACTTTGTAGTCCCCGCATAACCTAATTGATCCATCCTTTTTCAATATGGGAACGATAGGTGTACCCCACGGACTATAATCTACTGGCACTAAAACACCTCCTTTAACTAACTTATCTATTTCCAATTCTACTTTTTCTTTAATTGCGAATGGTAAAGGTCTAGCCCTAAAAAATATTGGCTCCGCATTCTCCTTCAACTTAATTGAAATCTGACCTTTATTAAATAATCCCAATTTTTCGGAAAATACGCTACTATATTTATTATACAATGATTTTTGTATCTGAATTTCATTATTCTCACGTAATTGATTAATCTGTAAATTAAATTTATAATAAAAATCTCGACCTAATAATGGTGGTCCAGTTCCTTTAATTACGTATAAATAAACATCCTTTGAAATATTTTTAAAATAAATTTTAACTAAAATTTTACCTAAAGGATTAATTTCATTGCCATCATAATTAAATAGCACTTTATCATTTTTATCCATTTTTAAATTTTTAAAATATTTATCTTTATATGCAGACGAGATAACTGAACATGTTGCACCTGTATCTAACTCAAATCTCAAAGATATACCACAAATTTGTGCCCATACATAAATTGGCTCTCTTATCACTTCATTATTTGAATTCATTGAAAATAAAAAATTATCTTTGGGTTGCTCAGAAATAAAATAGTTTCTGTTATGGAACGGTTTTTTCTGATTATTAAAATTTGACTTATTTTTACACATGGTTGCAATGTGTCCCTTCCTGCCACAACGGTAACAACTACTATTTTTAAATCTGCAAGAAAAAGTGTTATGATTTTGCTTACCGCAAATTTTGCATTTTTGCGTACAAGATTGATTAAATCCTCTATTAACTTTAACATCTTTCATTGCATAAACTTCCTTCTTGATTGTTGGAACCTCGTTTTCCCTTTTTACCTCGAAATTTTTCCCCGAAGCTTCTTTACTGACGGCAATTTGGATGGCATCTTCCAGCGTTAAGGTTGACGCGTCTTCCTCAAATAATTTTTCCATAATTTTCTTGTTGTTAAGACCCATCACAAATTTATCTAAAAGTAAAGTTCCTAAAGTTGTACCTGCATAGGCACATGTCGCCGCTAAATTCTTTACACGTGCAGCCCAATCCGCCACAGTTTCCTTCTCCGCTTTGCACGCGTTGTAAAATTTAAATCGCTCTGGAAAATACGATCGCTTCGGGCTGAAATGTGCGTCGAATAATAAGATTAACTGATCGAATGTTTTTTGATCTGGAGTCGATGGTACCGCAAGATTGCTAATCAGTTGATAAGTACTTTCATCCAGATTACTAAGTAAGATCGCACGTTTAACTTCCACATCTTCAATACCATTTGCGATATAAAATTGCAACAATTTGGCTTTATAAATATTCCAATCCAATTTACTGTTGAATTCATTTAACTTTCCATAATTAGCCATTTTTTTATCCTCGTCGCCAAATGTTATGTACTTTACATTTAATTAATTAAATATATTTATTACTTATAATTCTTTATTCACGAAGTGACCATGTCAATTCACTTACAGGTAATCGAGTAATGCCGGTACACGCGGGTAGTGTAATGGACGCGCAGTCCGCACTTAGCGTCTGAGTATACATTACAATTACCGTTGAAGTTGCGCAGTAGTTTTGTATCGGGTCACTGTGCTCTTAAAGCCACACTTCGCGCATATTTGGTCAAGTGGTGGGCTTTTTTTTCGTTGCGACTACTCTATCTCTGTAATGTCGAGTTTCTCTAACGTTATGGATCCATTACATTCCACAACTTAGCTATTTTCATTGTTTGAAACCGGTTTTTGAACACTTAGGGAATAGATATCTCTTCGTCAGTACATAACTATCTTCAGAGAAAGCCAACATAAGTATGTTCGCTTACCTGTCTGCAAGCCTGTCTTTATGAAGATTAGGGATGAAATAAGGATACCGAGATCTAGAGCAAATCTCTAGATTTTTGAGTAATTTCAATGTGAAAGTGGGTTCAAAATAGATCTGAAAGGCTGTGTGTCAGTCTCCAGTCTCCGGTCTCCGGTCTCCGGTCTCCGGTCTCCGGTCTCCGGTCTCCGGTCTCCGGTCTCCGGTCTCCGGTCTCCGGTCTCCGGTCTCCGGTCTCCGGTCTCCGGTCTCCGGTCTCCGGTCTCCGGTCTCCGGTCTCCGGTCTCCGGTCTCCGGTCTCCGGTCTCCGGTCTCCGGTCTCCGGTCTCAGGTCTCAGGTCTCAGGTCTCAGGTCTCAGGTCTCAGGTCTCCGGTCTCCGGTCTCCGGTCTCAGGTCTCAGGTCTCAGGTCTCAGGTCTCCGGTCTCAGGTCTCCGGCCTCCGGTCTCCGGTCTCCGGTCTCCGGTCTCCGGTCTCCGGTCTCCGGTCTCCGGTCTCCGGTCTCCGGTCTCCGGTCTCCGGTCTCCGGTCTCAGGTCTCCAATCGCCAGTCTCTACTTGACGGTCTGTCTGCCCGACTCGGTGCGTCTATCGATTTATTGATGTTTATTCATTTATTTAAATAAAACAATCTTTCATCTCTACCGACAAATTGTAAAACCGGTCCTGTTTGTATTATTCCTTATCCACGCATTTAAAAATAATAATTAAAGCTACTATAATGTTTTTATACTTTGTTGATATGTAGATAAGTTCAAGGTTCTATATACATTGAAACGTAATTTATCTGCATAAAATTATTTCCACAGTGAACATTGACAGCTTCAAATAACCACAATACAGATTATTATTAATTGAAGAGAAAACTTGTGAAAATGTGTAACGTCGAAGAATTATTTGAAGATTGGAACGGATTATCGAAAGACTATTCAAATTTAGAGGTTTGTAGTAGCTAATCCTAATAATTAATTGTTATGTAATTTTATTTTTAATTTTTAGTTAACAAATAAAGTGTATCAAGAAAAATTAGATAATTTAGTTGAGGAGCAAACGAAATGTTTAAAAAGTATCGGTCATCAAAAATACCGCCTTTCTGTTATATCTAAAAATTTAAAAAAGTAAGCTTTGGAAAACAATTTTTTTTTTAATTTTTGGAAACTTTTGTAGAATTAAAAAAGAAAAGGGTGTCGATAAAAATAAAATTAAAGAACTGGAAAATAATATATCGAAAAGAAAAGCGCAGCTTTTTCATCTCGAGCAAACTTTACCTAAACAAAATGGACGTTATTTAAAAATTATTGTTGGAAACGTTAACGTTTCAATATTAAATAAAGAGGAAAAGTACGTAAGTTGCGAAATTTTGTTCCAAATTAATCTTTTTTTTGTACAAATAAGGTCAATTCTATTGACCATTTTTATTTTAAAAAGTGGGTCAAAATATGTTAACCTCTGATCTTACGTGATTATAATTATGCCATCTAAGAGGCTATAAAAAGTTAAAAAAATTCATACCTATGTTGTTTAGTAGTGGTTTAACATGAACCTAATCCTGAATCGTATGGACACATAGACACACTCGACTTAACAATTTTTGAAAATTTGATACATAAGCTTTCATTTTGCTAAGAGTAATTTTTTCCGTAGGACCCACTGTTTTTGAGATATAAGTGGAAACCGCAAAAACGGGACCTTTGCAACCCCTCCCACGCTCCCACCCTTAGCCATATTGCTAGGATCGGAGATTTTAGTATTTTCACATCCTAACCACTCCAAACAAACTCATGAAGAAAAAAAGTCACCCTCTCCTAACATGTCCTCTATTACCCCTTTTTTGAGCGTTCGTTGACTGGACTATACGTCAATAAACCAAAACAGGAAATTGATTTCATTTTATAACATTTTTTTAGATTCAAATACAAAGACGAATATGAAAAATTTAAACTTATATTAAGCGTTATTTTGTTCTTCTTGTCAATTATAAATTTACAAACAAGAATTAGGTGAGTTGGAAAGAAACAAAAACAGGAAATAAAGTTATAAATAAAAAATATTTTTAGAGCTCTGGAATTGATCAACGTTTTTTTACTTGTTTGGTATTATTGTACTTTAACAATTAGAGAAAGTATATTAAAAGTAAATGGTTCAAGAATTAAAGGATGGTGGAGAATACATCACTTCATTTTGACTGTCGCTATGGGCATTTTGCTTGTTTGGTCTGACACTGAGACTTGGTTGTTATTCAAGGATCAATTTATGTGGTTTAACTGTTATATAAGTAAGTCATTACTCATTATCACTTTTTCTTCATGTACGAATATAAAAATCCCATTATTCAACCTTCATATAAGAGAACTACTCATAAATAGACACACACTAAGATAATTATTCTTTTTCATTCTCCTCCATCTTCTCTAAGTGATAACAAGAGATTTTTCTTCTCAGAAGAATCTCTTGTTCTTCTTAAGAAGAAAAAAACAACTGGAATGCGTATCTTAAATCCCATGACCTGGCCTTCCTGCAAACGGCTTGTTCAGAAATTATCATCTCTCTCAATCTCAATGGGCCCATTCAGAGAAGGTCAACACTACTGATATGCTTAGTTATTAACTGTGTTGTGATTGGTCGCTATCTAAATGGGCTAATATCTCCATTTGATAATTTATCGTAAATTGGCCCAAAAATTTTGAAAAATTCCGAACGAAATCCAATTTTTTAGGTTTTGTGCAATGTTTACAATTTCAATACCAAAGGGGACAACTTTACAGATTAAAAGCTCTCGGTGAAAGAGACAATATGGACATTACAATTGATGGTTTTCATTCGTGGATGTGGCGCGGATTAGGTTTCCTGTTACCATTTTTATTTTTCGGATATCTTTTCCAATTCTACAACGCTTACACACTTTATCGTTTGAGCTATTTACCAACAGCTACATGGCATGTAAGTTAAAATAGTAGATTCAATTTTAATTTAAAATTTTATTATTAAAAAAATTATTTTTAGATTCTAGCTTTAAGTTTGTTATTCTTTACTTTATTTTCGGGAAATATTACAACTACTTTGATGGTTTTACCAAGTAAAAGTAAAGATAAAATTGTTCGTAGATTTCCGTTTGTTAATTTAAGTAATTGTGTTAATGGAAATGTTAATAAGCAAGAATAAGAGTGAGAACACTAAACATGAGATTGACTGAGGGGTACTGAAAATAAATAGAATTTTCAATATTTATTTATTGTATAAATAAATTGTGCTATAGGTTAAGTTAAAGGAATCATTTTATATTAATTTAATTTAATAAATTGTTCAAGTTTTTACATTTCCAGAATTTATTGTCTTCCATATTCGTCATTCATCACAGTGCTTCAAGTGCTGAAAATGAGCTCCCACAGGTAATTATTAAAATACTTATTAAGTATTATTATATTATTGGGCTCTTATATGGGATTGAACAACTTACAAATTTCTAAAGTGTTAAAACTTTATTACAACATTATTATAAATTATATAATATTCATAATACACTGTGCATATTATAAGTGTAGAAAAATAGAAAAACAATACAATATCATTTTAAAAATGGACGGATTAATTAAGTAATAAACTTAATACTACGATAAAAAGATTATCAAAATTCCTTGCTAAGTGCATTCACACTAACGTAGCAAATCTATCACTATTTTATACATTTATAACGGTAAAACTTTTATAAAAATTTTGAAACTACAATAAAAGCGATATAAAATTATTTTGGCGTTTAAAATAGCCCTTACTATTTGTGTTTCAAACAATTAGACTTAACAACTAATTATAGACAAAAACAGCAAATCACAACTACAATAAGCTTAATACGACACGACTTTGCATTTAAAAAAACATGATAATACTGAAAAATTGTAAAACGTAACTATCAAATAACAGTTAATGGGTAATAAAATTTCTATTCTACTGGAAATGTAGAAATTGTGCTGTCACGTGTCATACTTAAATCTGTATCGGTTATAAAAGATATGGACCTCGAATGTCCTGGAACACTCATTTCTGTAATTGTATCTAATTCACCGGCATCGTGGATACCGTGCTGTGGGGCGTCGTCGGTCGAGATCCCGCCAGGGAATGGGTGGTCGATGCATTGAGGGACTGCATCGTGCCCATCTAAAAAATTATAAAATGTTAATAAACCTAAAAACACTAAATTAAACAAAGCGCAATTATTTTAAATATCTCACCTAATTGCTATCTTTCTATAACCTGAAGAAATGGTGTACAAATAATGTAAGCATTGTAAAAAGAATACGTGTTATTATCTAATTGGTAATTAATCAACTGAACTACAAACGAGTTCTTACGTATTAAAGTGAATATGATTTTATTTACAGTGCCAGAATAATTCGAATTACAAGTGATAATTTAAATTAAAACAAAGTAACTTACTCTTAAATGTGCAAGATCTTCCAACTTGGTGAGATCGATTAATTCGATGTAAAGCGAGTATACTACAATCCAACCGTAAACACTAATTATTATAATCGCTGTCCATATAAGTAGCATTAAAACGTTATAAGCAAAAATTAAATCATTTGTAATCGAGAAAAATAAAAACGCTAAAAAACGAAACACTGTAAAAGCTCCATACGAAATAATCCAAGGCACCATTTTCTTTTCATATTCCTACAAATTATAAAAGTTATAAACGGTAATTTATTAAATGTATAAATGTAACTTTTACCTTTCTCAAAGCAATTATAAGTATTATGCTTGTAACAAATACAACTAATCCTCCCAATATCGAAAATATAGCAAACATTATTAACGCATTACGAACTACAAGTAAAAACGAGCACAATAAATTAACTAACATTTCAATAACAACTTACCGTGTCTACTTCCAACATAGACAAATTCGTACGATATTAAATAGAAACCATAATGAGTAGAACCAGGCGAAGCCATAGAATAACAATATATATCAAAAACGGCAGTTACAATTGTAAAAATTGACACAAACTACAACAAGCTCAATTTAGCATTATAAACAAATATAATTATTACTTACAAAGGAAAATAGACCCATAAATAAAGATATTCGTTGTACATCCAAAAAGTAAACGTTTGTTATTAACGGCTTCTTGTACCAAGGCACTTTAAGCGATTTCATGCTACGACTACGCGTGCTTCGTAAATTAGCACTACTTCTAGTAGTAACATGTGAATAAACCGATGGGGTAGTACTTGGGGGTCGTTTTTCATAATGAATGCTAGACATTTCTAAAATAAGACAAAAATGTAGGTTTTTAGGTTAAATTATTAACTTTTCATAATAAGATAAAATGTTTAAAATAATACTTACTGCATTAAATTTGTTATAAGGCACTCAAGTTGTGTTAGTTTTTAATTTTAAATTGAATTATCTTATGTGTGACACATAATATTAAACACAAATAAAAGGGAGGTGTGGCCGTTAACTTGTAATCATCAAGATTACCAACTTAAAAAAATTGACAAGAATAAGGTGCTGTCAAGTGCTAGAGATGGGAACGAATGACAACTTCGTAGAGATGCGTTACATATACTAGTGAGTAAAGACAGAAGTGCACGAGTGGTTGCATATATGGTTAGGAGCAAAACTTACTTTATGCTTACGATTCTTTTTTCTCGATTGAATTTTCGAATTTTGCCGCTTAAAATTTGCAACTCTTTAATAACAGGATGAAACTATGAAGAATTGAATAAATCGTAATAATCTCTACAAACTTTTAAAGGTTAATTTTAATAAAAGCCCATGAAAGTTTTATCATATTTATTTAAACGAATTCAACTCTACAAAAACTGTGAAATTTCAAATACTCAGTCATTAATTTAATACATTATAAAAAGAATTATTAATATTTTTGTACCTCCAATAGATAAAGGCTTTTGAAAAGTTCCATTTAAAAGTATGTATTTTTAAGCTTTTGAAGGTAAAAAATAAACATTAGGGGAGAGCGAGGTACATAGGCTATTACTACCACTATTACTAACTTCTACAGCCGCCTTGCGTATGGTGTTCTTTTTTGGGGGCGCTCCACGGGTGCAGACAGGGTCTTCGTGCTACAGAAGAGGGCTATTAGAGTTCTTTGCAACCTAAAAACAAGACACAGCTGCAGAAAAGCTTTCAGATCAGAAGAAATACTCACGTTGCCTAGTATTTTCATCTTGAGCTGCCTGAAACACGTGCATGCAAATAAACACCAGTGGGGCACGTAATCATCTCATCATAGTTATGAAACAAGGAAAAAGATGCATTGGTGATCCCATTCCACATCGCTACAAAACCACTCAACAAGAAGTTGATTATTGGGGAACTACACTTTACAACATCCTGCCTGAAAGTACGAAGAAGGAAGAAACTAAGTGTTAAGAAATGAAGAAGTTTGGAAGAAGAGTTAAAAGTTTGCTCGTGGGCGGCGCGTTCTATTCTCTTGAGGAGTTTACCAAATTTGACTTTACCTAAATTTTTGTATTCTAAAGCACTTTGCAAGTTTTGTTTATATTATATTATACCTTATACTTATTATGTGACGTTTCATGTAATGTTTATTGCGATGAATAAAGAGCTATTATTATTTATTATTATTATTAAGGCAAATAATGGTGAATTCATTGAACAGGAAAATAGTAATGCAAAAATATATTGTTCAAGCAATAACATAGTACCTATAAATAAAAAATAACTTTATTGCGAGTTTTTAACTCGATGTATGTATAGGTGCAAGATTAAAAAAAAGGTAATGCAACAGATTTTTATAATGTTAAAAATAATCTCCGTATTGCTCCTCTTATTTCTGATTGAAACAGTAGAAAGTTCTGATAGCTGGTTATCAAAGGTTTGCAATTCGTAATTCGAAATTTTAATTTTATGGTGGTAATCAATTTACAGTTTCATCAGACTGACTACAAAGTGAAATTCGAACGTTGTGTACTGGATGACTACCAAAAGTTGTATGTAAAGGATGTGAAAATAACAACTTTCAAGTATAATCGCACTCAAGCAGTATGTAATATGACATATGAGCCTCTTGTTGATTTTGGATTTGAGTTACAAGTAATAGTTTAATCTCTCGTAATATTCTAGAATACTAAAAATACAGGCGATGGTAGATCATCAGTGGGTATGGCTGTAAATCTGACAGCGATTCGGAGATTGGGATTTTTCTTAGAAAAATTAATAAGTTGGACGGAAATTACCATTTTAGACTTCCGTGTGTCTAATTTGAGATTGCCGTCCACTATTCACTGTTGGTATACAATTAAAAGTGCTGCTATTAGACGGTGTTCTGTTGCGAAACGAGCCTATGGGTCATTCTTTTACAAACCGCACACCAATTTATACTTGACTTTTTTAGATACTTTTAGAATCGTCCAAAAAATTTTTTACAGCCTATATGCACAAAATTACTTGACCCGTGTTTCAGGATTTTTCTGAAAAAAATTTATTTCGAAAATATTCACATACGAATTTTCGATAATTTGCTGGATTTTCTCCAATCGTCTCATACTTGAAATTTATTATCTCCAGTTGTACTGATCGGATCAATGTCGTTTTTTTTATTTTACACTTTATTACGTTAGCTTTCGAAGTGTAGTAAAAAAATTTTTTTTATTATACTTGCATTATAATCAGCCAATTTCACACTAAAAAGCGTTCATAAAATCGTCTTTATAGCACAAGTGCTCTATAAAGTCGTCTAGGTAACAACAATAATATTAACTGTTGTTCTCCAATGTAAACACAAAGCATTTCTGTGGCAACAAATATATCCAAAATCGGCACGCTTAATTTTCAAATTTTAAATACAGATTTTTTCTCTTTTATAGGGGTTTTAGTTGCAATTATAATAAAAAATAGCGTATAATACTCGTGTATAAGTAGACTTTATCGCATACGCGCCTTTACAAGCACTCGCAAGCTCGCGCTTGTAATTTACGTCGCTAATGCGATAAAGTCTTTCTTATACACATGTATTATAATATACTATTTTATTGTGAACAAATAGAAAATAATAACAATTTAATTGTTTAAATAGTTTCAACATGCTCGCCCCCCAAACTTGCATTAATTGAAAAAATTATCATTTTGTTCCTTATTATATGTAGGTATATAAAACTCATTTTACAAAAAAGTGGGGTCTCTATTACATCGGAAGTTATTAAATATTTTCGAACGCAAGAACTTGTAATCGAGCCATTGTTGCTTCTGAGATGTCGGACGCTCCCGCATGTGGATCGCGCTGGGTGACTTGCGTTCGACAATAATTAATAACTTCCGATCTACTAGAGACCCAGAGTTGGGCAGTATCAATGATACATGTATCTTTGATACGTATCTTTGATACTTTTGTATCTTGTATCTTGTATCTATGATACTTGAGGTGAAAGTATCTTGTATCTTGTATCAAAGATACTGAAATTGAATTATCATGTATCTTGTATCAAAGATACTTATTAGCATCAATGTGCCCAGATACTTTTTAACACTTATTTCAAAAATTAATAAAATCTACTAAAAAACAAAAAAAAATTTTTAATTACAAAAA
The DNA here is from genome assembly GCA_963924605.1 of Malthinus seriepunctatus. Lineage (NCBI taxonomy): Eukaryota > Metazoa > Arthropoda > Insecta > Coleoptera > Cantharidae > Malthinus > Malthinus seriepunctatus. The sequence continues at coordinate 19,346,809 of OZ004603.1, forward strand.
AAACTTGAAATAAAATTGGCAAAAGAGCAGGTACATTTGAGTTTGGTAAATGTTTGACCTTCCTGTCGCCATTCCTTTGTTAGAAGATTTTAAATTTTTCTAAAGAATGATGAGAAAAGTATCAAGTATCAAGTATCTGTATCTTGTATCTTTCGAACAAAAATTAAAAGTATCTTGTATCTTGTATCTATGATACTCGAGCTCAAAGTATCTTGTATCTTGTATCAAAGATACTGAAATTGAATTATCATGTATCTTGTATCAAAGATACATTTTATAAGTATCTTGCCCAACTCTGTAGAGACCCCACTTTTTTGTAAAATGAGTTTTATAGATAAGAGAACAAGGAACAAAATGATCATTTTTCCAATTAATTCAAGTTGGGGTGCGAGCATGTTTAAACTATTTAAACAATTAAATTGTTATTATTTTTCATTTGTTCTCAATAAAAAATTTTTTTTAATACACTTCGAAAGCTAACGTAATAAATTTTAAATTAAAAAAAACGACATTGATCCGATCAGTACAACTGGAGATAATAAATTTCAAGTATGAGAAGATTGGGAAAATCCAGCAAATTAATTCATTTATGAATATTTTCTGAAAAAATTTCTTTTCAGCAAAATCCTAAAATACGGGTCAATTAAAGTTGTTGAAAGATGCATAAAAAATTTTTTTATCGCATTTGAAGAAGCCAAAATTTTTTTTCTTGAAATCCGTGTGGTTTGTAAAAGAATGACCCCTATAATACATAATAACATGCATATTATAGCTATAATAGTTATTATAAAAATTTTGTTTTTTAGGGTGTTGTACAAGCTTACAAGCTGAGTAGTAATGAGTACCGTACTTTTCCTGTACGATTTCAACTGAGTCTTTGTTCTGCAGTTAAAAATAACCTTGCCGGATTAGGCAAAGCCTTTGATCAGGAAAACCCTCCATGTCCAATGAAAAAGGTATTTTTATTATTTCTTTTTGTTACGTGTTTTATATTATCTATTTAACTAGGGTATTACGTACCGTCTAGCCAATTATTATCCCGATGAATCGCTTTTACCTCCATTTATTCCCAGTGGAGAATATAGACTTCAAATATCTTATATGTTTTTGAATAATGACGTATTTTCATTTAGCGTGTATTCTATAGTTTATCGTCCAATTACTCCTCCTTAGGTTGTAGAATGATTTAAAATACACACTCACACTGTACTTATTTAATTAAACACTACTTTGTATATAAAATACAAATAATAGATAAATAAATACAAATACAAATAAATAATGGTGTATTTATTGTTCAGGAAAGCAGTACTGCAAAATTCATTACAAGACAGACATACATTGAAGCTTTTTCTATAAGAATTTTTTTTCATATACAATGTGTCCCAGGATGGGGTTAAAAAAAATGTTTTCTCATAAAATTTTTATCTAAAAAATTTTGCTTGCTTTCAAACCCTCAATTACGCAAACACATCAAAAACTAGTTTTTAAATAAAAAAGTTTTTGGGCTTTTTCAGTACATTTTAAAAATAAAAACATTAAGGTAGTTGTTCCCCGACAGTCGGAGCAAAAAGTTAAAGTGAGAAAATAAAGGACAGTCAATAGAGTCGGTAATTCATAATTGCAAAACTTTTTGATGTTTTTGTACCACTCCTAGCCAATCCCGTACGAGCAGTAAAATGTTGCAACACTGTCCAAGTTTGTATATTGTTAATAGTGATAGTTATGTCAATGTGTTTAAAGTTTTTCAAGTTGTACGAAAATTTCAAACATATCAATACATAAAGGAAAATAATCTTGCTATGACCAAACAATAAAAATTCATTAAAAATCGTTTTGTTATTATATTTATTTAAATACTAGCAGAACCCGTGGGCTACGCCACACGCCTCTTGATTTACCGGCTCCGTAGCTTGGAAAATCCTTGGCAAAACCTATAAAATCTTAATTAGGTATAAGTGAGCCTCTACATTCTACAATGTAACATTAAATCGATTTTTTGAAATTTGTGATCATACAAATGTATGAAAACAATAGAAGCGAAAAATAAAGCAGCGATGATGACTATTAGAAAAAAGTAAAGTTGAAGGCAGGTGCTTTATCGTGCACCACCAACAACAAACAGCACCACCACTGGGGTCATCAGAACCGCCATCTCAAGAACCTCTCTACAACAATCCGCTTTAATTTAGAGTATGACCTCCGCCTCCGAAATCACCAGAAACGTCGCTTCTGGGACCCCTACAACTACTTGCTTTACGTTCAATTGTGAAAGGTTCGTACACCACTAACGACAATAGCGTCGCCACCAGGATCACCAGAACTGCCGCCCAAGGGGCCCCTACAACAACCCGCTTTAATTTCAATTGGGAGGCACGTGCACTACTAAAGTCAGCACCGCCGACACTGTGATCACCATAATCGCCGCTTCCGAGCACCCTACAACCAACTCCTTTAATTTTAGTTGGGTGGCACGTCCACTATTAAAGACAGCACCGAAGTCATCGGGATCACCAGAACCGCAGCCTCTGGGAACCCCACAACCAACCGCTTTAATTTTAATTGAGAGGCATTTGCCAATTAACATAGGGAATTACATTTGCAGTTTTCTGCTCACCAGCTTCATTTGTAAGAAGGAAAGAAAATATCCATTGAAAGAGAATTATTTTCTGAGTCTGTTGATACCAAATACTTCTTAATTAATGACTTTTTAACATTGAAGAAGTAATTTAAATATTTTCATAATTTGAAAAACCATGAACAGCCATGATATGTCAGATTAATACAATTATTTGACATCTTACATAAAAGCACTGTTGCCAGCGTGTTTTAGTGTATCCCTTCCACTACTTGAAAGAGATCATTTTTCCAACATTTATTAATTAATATCTCCAAAAACAGTGCGGTAACTAGCAATTTTTCTTTTTTTAAAATATTTATTAGTTGTTGCTTTTAATGTTGATTTAATTTTTTATAAAAATGGTAAGAAGGGTTTGTTGGTTATAACTAAATATGTAAGTAAAAATTTCAGTATCGCCTATAGTGCAATGTAAAAAAGTCTCAAAAACTCAATCTTTGAAATTGAATATCTCCGAATCTGGACGGAGAATATGTTTCATTTTGCACAATTCGATTCGAAATTACTCAAATAATAATCTATCAAAATTTTAAAAAAATCCAAAGAAAATGGATTTGAGGGAACTAGTGCGGTACAAGGCATTTTTTTTAAATTATTAATACTTAGCTTTTCAAATATGAAATGAAAATTGAATAAAATTGCTTATAAGGTTATAAGTGATTCATTAGATTCAAAATCTAATTTATCGGAAACTACCCGATGAATTTTTGTCTCATAATTTTCTTTTTATTTTCTAAAGTCTTTTAAACAACTTTTGTCAAGAAGAATTTCTTTCTTTTTGTCAAGGGGTCAACCACTGGTCTGAATTTGTACAATGACTGCAGAAACTACCGTTGACTGCAGTGACTGCACTTGACTGCAGCTGACTGCACTTGACTGCAGATGACTGCACTTGACTGCAGATGACTGCAGATGACTGCACTTGACTGCAGATGACTGCACTTGACTGCAGATGACTGCACTTGACTGCAGATGACTGCAGCTGACTGCACTTGACTGCAGCTGACTGCAGGTGACTGCACTTGACTGCAGGTGATTGCAGTTGACTGCAGGTGATTGCACTTGACTGCAGATGACTACACATGACTGCACTTGACTGCAGCTGACTGCGCTTGACTGCAGATGACTGCATTTGACTCAAATTGACTGCAGATAATTTAGCGATGTTTTTAACCCCCCTGAGCCCAAAAATGCAAAAAAGAGTGATAAAAAATAAGGGGGTTATTTTGGGCGCGTTTTTAAAAATTTAGGTCAAAGTTGTTTTACTTGGCTAAAAAATAAAAAAAAATAAAAAAATAGTTGTTATATCGACATCGAGTTAGGTAACCAATTTTAGACAGTTCTGTAAAGTGGTAAAGATTTAAAGAATCTTCGTTGAGAGGTACTTTTACTATGGAAATTACATTCATTTTATATGAAAAAGCGACGAAAAAATGTTTGTTTTTGTGGGTTGTTCAAAAAGTATTTTGTTCACATTTTCTTCAACAACTTAATTTTAATTTTTTCCAAGAAATAGTTGTTATAAGTTATAATCAAGAAAAAATCCGATTTTTTAAATTTCATTTCTCGACGTTTCAAAATTCTTGAGTTTGATTCCAAAAATAAGGTGGTTCTTTTAGGCGCGTATTTGCAAGCTATAGGACCAAATTTATTTTTATTTTACCATAAGATAGTAGGTATATCCTAACCCCAATAGAAAATTGGGAAATGGCAGCCAATAGAACGATTGTCCCATTTTGTAGTTTTTCTCGTATAACTTGACCGGTCATTACAATTATAAAAATTTCAAAACGTAGAGCCAAAATATAGGGCTTTCGCCCTAATTAAGTCGATTTTGAAAATTGTTTTAAAATTGCCTACCTTTAAGGGTAGGTCAAAATTCTGAAATTTATTTTCTTAAAATTTTCTCTGCCATATTTTTAATTTTTGATGTTACAGTGTCAATTAATTCTCTATCGAAATATAAATTTTTATCCAAATCGTTCAAGCTGTTTTGGAGTAACGATTTTTTTTCCGTAAGAAATCAAATTAAAGTTTTAACAATAATTTATTTATATCCCATGCATGTGAAAAAAGCAAACTTCCACGCCGGTAGGCGAACCCAGGCCACCCAATTTACGTTCTAGGGCTCTAACCACAGAGCTATAGGGACTCGCTTCTTTCATTATGTCAAATGAGTGCGTCTTCATCATAGAGTTAAACCTATAATACTACTGGAGAAACTACTCTTATATAAATCCTATAGGCATTTCAAGCTAAGCGACACGCTGTCTGGCGGCAAGATTTTTAACTAGCGTTGCAATGATGTTTACTTTACGTGTGTATTGAAATGCAAAGTTGAGAGTTTTCTAATGAAATTTTTTTTTCTAATGAGTTTATTGTTCAGTTTTCGGATGTAATTCTATAACAATCCCAAAACAAATTAATATAACAACGTGAAATGTCAAAATTTATAGGTTAGAACTGAGAACACAAACGAGTATTTGAATGAATTCCACATACGCTTATGGGCAGTTATTTCAATATCATTGCATCGTTAGTATCAACATATCCGCTAGAGGCGCGACAATCTTATTTTGAAACGCCTATAGCAAGAAAAGCGTCCAACTTGACTGAGCAGTACAACGTGTTTTCCCCACTCTTTTAAGTATACAACGTTGTGTATTATCCAGATTATGGTTATACCACTTTATAATAACGTGGTATGACCATCATACGACCAATACGACGTGCACACTGTGCTCTAAAAAGTGGCGGTAGTAGGACGTTTTTTTTGGCGTAGCCGTAGAGTAATGCCTCCAGTAGTAGAAGCTTTTACCTCTATGGTCTTCATGAACACTTGACACTGTGTTATGATTTGATGCGAAGAAATGGGTGCGTGAAGTTAGCCCCCAAAGTTGACTTTTTTGAAGTGCCCTTTTGCCACAAGTTAGTAACTAATTTGTAACTATTTGTAACCATAAAATCAAAATTTGTAACTCAACCGTTAAGCCTCTAAAAATAAAAAACGTTTTGGGGGCCAGCTTCTCGGGGGGCCCCAAACTATGGCATTTCGAAAAAATTTTTGGGCCAAAAATTAGTAACTAATTTGTAACTATTTGTAACCTAAAAATTAAAATTTGTAGGTCATGCGCAAAGGACATATATGGATATTCAAAGTTTTGGGGGCTAACTTCGCGGGAGCCGCCGAACTTTGAGTTTTCGAAATTTTTTTCAAGGGCAGTTTGACATGAACTAACTATTTAGTAACTGTTAGTTACTAAGTTGGTTACTAAATGAACTCAAGGAGCAAAAACACGGGAATCTAAGCTTTAACGTCAACGTCAAAATGGGCGGTTAAATTTTGGCGTTGACGTTAAAGCTTAGATTCCCGTGTTTTTGCTCCTTGAGTTCATTTAGTAACCAACTTAGTAACTAACAGTTACTAAATAGTTAGTTCATGTAAAACAGACCTAAGAGCATAGAGCATATTGCATCCTTGTAGGGACATATGATTCTAACTGAAATTTCAAACGACTCTATGTAAACTCTATGCTCGAAACTTTTAATTTGCGCACACCCTAGTTTCGTCTCGCGGAGTTACCTTGAGTCAAATTTCGGGGTGCGTGAAGTTAGCCCCTAAAGTTCAGGTTTTTTAAGTGCGCTTTCGCCACAAGTTAGTAACTAACTTGTAACTATAAAATAAATATTTTAAAGTCAAACCGTCAGTCTTTAAAAAAAATATTTCAACTTCGAAAAGTTTATACCTCGTTTACTTTCAATGAAAAAACCTTCCTATAGGAATTGAAGAGATTGACTCCACAGTGATTTGGTGATATTTAGTAGGTAATGATGATCAAAGGACTTATTATTTTTTAAACAAAAGCTTTAAAAAGAATATAAAAAAATAACGTAGTAAAATATCACAATTTTTTTCTTAATAATTATACTTGGGTAATTCCTCGTCAGATCGGCCACGTTTGACCCTTAGGTCTTTGGATTTTGACGAAATTTGGTGTGTCGCTGTCGGTTGGAAATATGTTCAAACTTAAGTTTACAAAGTGGTTTTGTGAAAAAATAATTTTTGACCTATCGACGGTCAAATTAATTTTTGAACTATTTTGAAAACCTGAATACTTCAATAATTTATAACTTGCGATCTAAAAGAGATATATTTCTGCAAAATACGTCTATTTAAAGCTAAAGGAACGTACTATTTATTTTATGCATCGCTTCTTGGAGTTAACGCCTTTTTGGTCAAACTATTCCAGTGTCAAATGTTCAAGTCGAAGTTTCCAAAATACACCCTCTTCGATTTTTGAAATTTTTTTATATGTGTAACCCTTATGACTTAGGTTTAAGTAAAAAAATTCAAAACTGTGGGCACTCGGCAACTCTTGATGCTACACGGTCTTAAGCCTCAGTGAGGGTTTTAGATTGAGGTGTGAGGGCTGAGGCCGTGTAGCATCAAGAGTTGACAAATGCCCACGGTTTTGAATTTTTTTACTTAAAGCTAAGTCATAAGGACTCAACATATAAAAAAATTTCGAAAATCGAAGGTATTTTGGCAATTTCTCCCATAATAACGGGTTCAAAATAAAGCGATTCCTGAAAAAAAATTGCTATCCCCAATCTTTTCTCAAAAAATTTTTGTTTCTATTTTTCTATAATACCGTGTAGCGTCAAGAGTTGACGAGTGCCTACGATTTTGAATCTTTCCACTTGAACATAAGTCATAAGGGCTCAACATATCAAAAAATTGCAAAAATCGCAGAGGGTGTATTTTGGAAACTTCGACTTGAACATTTGATACTGGAACAGTTTGACCACAAAGGCGTTAACTCAAAGAAGCGATGCATAAAATAAATAGTACGTTCCTTTAGCTTTAATAAATACTACATATAACAAAACTACTTTCTACACTTAAGTTTGCACATATTTCCAACTGACATACCAAATTTTGTCAAAATCCAAAGACCTAAGGGTCAAACGTGGCCGATCTGACATGGAAGTACCCACTTACCTAACTACCGGTTTCGCTAACCAGCATTATCAGGTGTAGAATACTCTACACACTTGATGATGGTGTAGTACTCTACTCTACACCCTTTTTAAATTCTTTTTAAAGCTTTTGTTTAAAAAAGAATCTCAAGAATCTCTCAAAAAAGAATTTCATCACTACTAAATATCACCAAGTCACTGTGGAGTCAATCTCTTCAATTCCTATAGGAAGGCTTTTTCATTAAAAGTAAACGAGGTATAAACTTTTCGAAATTGAAATAATTTTTTAAAGACTGACGGTTTGACTTTAAAATTTTTAATTTATAGTGACAAATAGTTACAAATTAGTTACTAACTTGTGGCGAAAGCGCACTTAAAAAACCTGAACTTTGGGGGCTAACTTCACGCACCCCGAAATTTGACTCAAGCTAACTCCGCGAGACGAAACTTACAAATTTTAATTTTTAGGTTACAAATAGTTACAAATTACTTACTAATTTTTGGCTAAAAAAAAATTTCGATAACTGAAAGTTCGGCGGCTCCCGTTAAGTTAGCCCCCAAAACTTTGAATATCCATAAGTCCTTTGCGCGTGACTTACAAATTTTAATTTTTAGGTTACAAATAGTTACAAATTAGTTACTAATTTTTGGCCCAAAAATTTTTTCGAAATGCCATAGCTTGGGGGCTAGAGAAGCTGGCCGCCAAAACGTTTTTTATTTTTAGAGGCATAACGGTTGAGTTACAAATTTTGATTTTATGGTTACAAATAGTTACAAATTAGTTACTAATTTGTGGCAAAAGGGCACTTCAAAAATGTCAACTTTGGGGGCTAACTTCACGCACCCCGAAGAAATCGCTCAAAGTACCATGGCTAGCACCTATTCAAATTAAATTAAATTAAGAGAGCTAATAGTTGATTAATAAAACTATTAACATATAATCATAAGAAATCAAATTAAAGTTTTAACGATTAATTTATATCCATATACATATACATGGTAAAAAAAGAAGTACCACGCCGGGAGTCGATCCCAGGCCACCCAATTTACGTTCGAGGGCTCTAACCACTGAGCTACAAATGCTCGCTTCCTTCAGATGTCGAATGGTGCGTCATCATGCACGTAGTCATGTCCCAGGTTAAATAACATAATTTATTTTACCATTTTATTTTCGAATACAATGCTACTAAAAACTTCGTACTTCAATTAACTATTTCTTTTGCCAAATAATGCCAATCTGCAAATCCTTTTACGATTTCATATATAAATATGAGTACAAATTAATAGATTTGCTAGGCTTCACCTGAATTAAAATATGCCAAGCGCTTCATAATTGATGATAGCCAATCAGCATTCTCATATATGCTCCCATAAAGTAAGTCTAATACGAGGTCTAATAGGGGTATAAATCTCGCGTCCAGGCAATGGTCACTGGTCAGTGAGTCGTTGTTACCAGATGGTAATTTGGCGTCCGACATTAGCGCTTTGTATAGGGTATACGCTTTCTTTGCTGGCGCTAGCGCTAGGTCCGAGTGAACTAAGCTTGGTGAAACTGCTAAGAAACTAGTTATATTGCTGACCTACTGCCCAAATACTGCCGAGACTGTCTTTCAGCCGGGACTGCTTTTGACTGCAGCTGATTGCACTTGATTGCAGCTGACTGCAGTTGACTGCAGTTGACTGCAGCTGACTGCACTTGACTGCAGGTGACTGCAGTTGACTGCAGTTGACTGCAGATGACTGCACTTGACTGCAGCTGACTGCACTTGACTGCAGATGACTGCAGATGACTGCAGATGACTGCACTTGACTGCAGCTGACTGCAGATGACTGCACTTCACTGCAGCTGACTGCAGATGACTGCAGCTGACTGCAGATGACTGCACTTGACTGCAGCTGACTGCAGGTGACTGCACTTGACTGCAGTTGACTGCAGAACTTTTGTACATTGACTGCAGAGAGTGGATGACCCCTCGCTTTTTGTAATAATTAGTGAGCAATGGAAAAATTCAGCACTATTTCGTACCAAACAAAACAACAACAGGCCATCAGCCTTGCATTCGCACCCCTGTGATTAAATTTAGTAAATTTAACAATAATTAATTTCTTTTGATTGTTTATTAATTATTGCAAATAGAAAGAAATGTTTTCTACAATAATTGTTAAAAATTTTAAAACTAAATAAAATTGATTGAACAAAAATTCATCAGGTGGTTTTGGAGAAATGGAATTTTGAACTTTTAAATACAATAGAAGACATAAAATAGATCCTTCCAATTTCCATGTTGGTGTTAACCTGCTTGGCTAACAAAAGTAATAAAATACGCATTTTATAGGTTTAGGACTTTTGTGATAATTAACAAAGCGAGGTGGTTTCCTATGATTCCCACAGTATAAAAAAGGTTGACTAAAATAAATAACAATTATTGTCATACCCATAAAATGAAAATGTATAGATTATACTCGCATTCCAAGCCCAAAAAGATCCCGCTGCTAACTTTTTCGGTAGCTTAACGATATCGATAACTAGCGATTGAGGTTATGTTTCGATTTTGTTTGGCAGGAGGCTAGACCCGCTTCCAAAAGAGTCCTGGCGTCCGCAAGACCCCCCCTCAACCCGTCGATGCATCCGCTCAACCTCGACACGGTCTCACTCAGTTCGCTAATCTTTAGAGCATTGTTGGCGTTGACCGACTTGATAGAGTCGATAGCACCCATCAGGATCTCAAAATTGGCGACCGTGAGGGGACCGTCGGTCGCGCAAGCCACGGCAGTAGGTTTAACAGGTGTACCGTCGGAGTTGCTCTTCGATGACAAGCACGCTTGGCATTTCCACTATACTCCGCTATACATGAGTAATCAGAGAACGTCATGTCACAACAGGTGGCGTGGAAGCTCTTGGTACAAACGGAACAAGCCAGACCATTCTGGACCGATGAAATTTTTAAAGTACACTTTTGGCAGATTTTTGACATGGCAGTATAAATATGTTGTAAAACAATGGAAATGAAAGAATTCAGTGAAAAGGACCAACAGTGAGTGATTAGTACGTTCGTCGAACAGGTTTAGAGGAATTAACTTGTTTTAAGATAAATTTGATTTCAACGTTTAATTCAAAGCAATAAGGTAAACAATTAACGTGTATATCTCGGTTACTCTCACCCATAGAGTTAAACCTATAATACTCTCTCACCACAAGCGACGCTTCTTCTCAGCTACACACTGCAAACCATTAAAAACGAACTTAGTATTTAATTTTGTTTCTTCTTTTCCTTTTTTTAATTAATTAATTTTTTTTTATTTTTTCATAATAACCCATGAATATTTTGTCATATATTTAAACCAATTCAACTCTACAAATGAGAAATTTCAAATATTCAGTCATTAATTTAATACATTATAACAAGAATTATTAATATTTTTGTACCTCTATAGATAAAGGCTTTTGAAAAGGTTCCATTTAAAAGTAGGTATTTTTAAGCTTTTGACGGTAAACAATAAACATTAGGGGAGAGCGAGTTCGGCTATTACTAACTTCTTCTACAGCCGCCTTGCCTATGGTGTTCTTTTTTGGGGACGCTCCACGGGTGCGGACAGGGTCTTCGTGCTACAGAAGAGACCTATTAGAGTTCTTTGCAACCTAAAAACAAGAGACCGCTGCAGAAAAGCTTTCAGATCAGAAGAAATACTCACGTTACCTAGTATTTTCATCTTGAGCTGCCTGAAACACGTGCATGCAAATAAACACCAGTGGGACACGTAATCATCTCATCATAGTTATGAAACAAGGAAAAAAGATGCATTGGTGATCCCATTCCATCGCTACAAAACCACTCAACAAGAAGTTGATTATTGGGGAACTGCATTTTACAACATCCTGCCTGAAAGTACGAAGAAACTAAGTGATAAGAAATGAAGAAGTTTGGAAGAAGAGTTAAAAGTTTGCTCCAGGGCGGCGCGTTCTATTCTCTTGAGGAGTTTACCAAATTTGACTTTACCTAAATTTTTGTATTCTAAGGAACTTTGCAAGTTTATTCTGTGCTGACGTTTCACGTAATTTTTATTGCGATATTATTAATTATTATTATTAACCTTTCAGTACTAACACTCGGTGTCACAGACCGACGAGTTTTATTTTTATTAATATCTTTGAAATACGAACTGCTAGGGTTGGGAGGTTATCAGTACCTTTAAACTAAATGCTCTCACACATTTTTTTGAAGTTTGCAAGCATAAGTTTGTAATGGTTCAATTATAATAATTGAATTCGGTCTGAGAGACCGACGTTAGTAAAACAGTAACTAAAAATTTTAAATATTTTTTCAAAATTTTTAAAATTGTTTAGTTAAAAATTATTTTTTTTCACTTGTCTTGAATAGAAATAGGATAACAAAAAAACAGAAGAGATTTTTGCATTTACTTCAATTAATAAGTAGCTTTTTTTGGTGCATGCGGTAATATGCTCTATATGTTCTAACATGTAAAATGCGACAAATGTTCTATCCAAAATATTTCAGCTATTGTTGAAGATGAAAAAAATATTTTTACCTTTTTAGAAGTGTTGTTCCTAGGTTTGTTTATAATATTACTAGTTATTAAAAAATTTTGGTTAATTCGTTTGAAATCGCTTATTTAGTTTATGCATCTTTTTATTTTTGTTTATTTTTATAAAAGTGAATTTTGGTTATTAAAATGAATTTTTTTTTGCTAAAATTATAATAAGTATCCAGAAAAATTACTAAATATTTGAAATAATTTCTATTTGCAATAAAAAAGTTGTAAAAAATACGTTAAAAAAAATTAAAACTAAGCGCGGTCTGTGAGACCGGCGTTAGTGTATGGATGTTATAGGATGGCATGTTAGTACTGGAAGGTTAAGGCAAATGATGGTGTATTCATTGAACAGGAAAATAGCAATGCAAAAATATATTGTTCAAGCAATAACATAGTACCTATAAATAAAAAATAACTTTATTGCGAGTTTTTAACTCGATGTATGTATAGGTGCAAGATTAAAAAAAAGGTAATGCAAAAGATTTTTATAATGTTCAAAATAATCTCCGTATTGCTCCTCTTATTTCTGATTGAAACAGTAGAAAGTTCTGATAGCTGGTTATCAAAGGTTTGCAATTCGTAATTCGAAATTTTAATTTTATGGTGGTAATCAATTTACAGTTTCATCAGACTGACTACAAAGTGAAATTCGAACGTTGTGTACTGGATGACTACCAAAAGTTGTATGTAAAGGATGTGAAAATAACAACTTTCAAGTATAATCGCACTCAAGCAGTATGTAATATGACATATGAGCCTCTTGTTGATTTTGGATTTGAGTTACAAGTAATAGTTTAATCTCTCGTAATATTCTAGAATACTAAAAATACAGGCGATGGTAGATCATCAGTGGGTATGGCTGTAAATCTGACAGCGATTCGGAGATTGGGATTTTTCTTAGAAAATTTAATAAGTTGGACGGAAATTACCATTTTAGACTTCCTTGTGTCTAATTTGAGATTGCCGTCCACTATTCACTGTTGGTATACTATAATTAAAAGTGCTGCTATTAGACGGTGTTCTGTTGCGAAACCAGCCTATGGGTCATTCTTTTACAAACCGCACACCAATTTATACTTGACATTTTAGAATCGTTCAAAAATTTTTTTACAGCCTATATTCACAAAATTACTTGACCCGTATTTCAGGATTTTTCTGAAAAAATTTTTTTTTTTTAATATTCACATGAATTTTCGATAATTTGCTGGATTTTCTCCAACCTTCTCACTTCTCATACTTGAAATTTATTATCTCCAGTTGTACTGATCGGATCAATGTCGTTTTTTTTATTTTACACTTGTTAGCTTTTGAAGTGTAGTAAAAAAAATTTTTTTTTTGTTGGAAGGTGCATAAAAATTTTTTTTATTCCATTTGAAGAAGTCAAAATTTTTTTTCTTGAAATCCGTGTGCTTTGTAAAAGAATTATAATACTTAATAACATGCATATTATAGCTATAATAGTTATTATAAAAATTTTGTTTTTTAGGGTGTTGTACAAGCTTACAAGCTGAGTAGTAATGAGTACCGTACTTTTCCTGTACGATTTCAACTCGGTCTTTGTTCTGCAGTTAAAAATAACATTGCCGGATTAGGCAAAGCCTTTTATCAGGAAAATCCTCCATGTCCAATGAAAAAGGTATTTTTATTATTTCTTTTTGTAACGTGTTTTATATTATCTATTTAACTAGGGTTTTACGTATCGTCTAACCAATTATTATCCCGATGAATCGCTTTTACCTCCATTTATTCCCAGTGGAGAATATAGACTTCAAATATCTTATATGTTTTTGAATAATGACGTATTTTCATTTAGCGTGTATTCTATAGTTTATCGTCCAATTACTCCTCCTTAGGTTGTAGAATGATTTAAAATACACACTCACACTGTACTTATTTAATTAAACACTACTTTGTATATAAAATACAATTAATAGATAAATAAATACAAATACAAATAAATAATGGTGTATTTATTGTTCAGGAAAGCAGTACTGCAAAATTCATTACAAGACAGACATACATTGAAGCTTTTTCTATAAGAATTTTTTTTCATATACTTACAATGTGTCCCAGGATGGGGTTAAAAAAAATGTTTTCTCATAAAATTTTTATCTAAAAAATTTTGCTTGCTTTCAAACCCTCAATTACGCAAACACATCAAAAACTAGTTTTTAAATAAAAAAGTTTTTGGGCTTTTTCAGTAATTTTTGAAAAAAAAAAACATTAATGAAAAATTTAGTAATGTAGCAGGCCGATATCGTTCATACTCGTATTCGAATTTATTTATTAAGGGGGTAAGCTCCGCTAGTAATTTTAATGGGTTCGGCCAACTTAAATTCTGCCGTAATTTGTCACTGTTTTCAAATTTTTTTTCCTATGTTTCCTATAATTCCCACAGTATAAAAAACGTTGACTAAAATAAATAACAATTATTGTCATACCCATAAAATGAAAATGTATAGATTATACTCGCATTTCAAGCTCAAAAAGGTCCCGCTGAGCAAGAATTTTGAAATGTGATAATAAAAATAGAAAGAGATAATGCAATTGCTTTTATAACAATGGTATCCTAACACATTTCAGTACTTCGATTACCGCCATCATAGTATGCCATTACGCAGGTTTAACGAGCGCGACTTGTACCGTACTTGAACGTACTTGTACCCAACACTGGAAGCAACGCGACTTTCTCGCACCTGCGTACGTTCGTGCTGACTCCTTCAGATGTCATGCGCAGCCTACTACGATTTTCGTACACCGGAATTGCATACTATGTATACTTATACTACTATGACCGTAATATCATTGCGAACTCTCCCAGATTGAGCTTATTATTTATTATTAGGCATAATTCGGAAGCAAAATAGTACTTATGATACACCGTTGTAAAGAGAAATTGATTTAAAATGTGATTCTGTAATAATATACAGGGTGTTGTATTTAATAAAACAAAGTTACATATTTTTCCAGAAAATAAGTAGAGTATGGTACAACATTGTTTCCGCCATTTTGTAGGCCACGTTTCGTTTGAAAAATTTCTTATTTAACTTTTTTTTGTATCTTCAATGTTTCGGCAGATATAAGCTGGACAGTGAAAAACAATCCTCCCTGTATAGAGGACTTTAGAAAATATTTACTAAAGTCAGTTTTTTATTTCTCTTGGTTCCAGTCAACAGCAAACTCAACATGTGATTTTTGCATCTAATAATATAATTAAAAAACTCAGTTTCACAGAGGAAATCACGGGAAAAATCGTATAAGTGCGTTGCATTGACTAGACAGTGCAGATGGCTAATTAACCACGGACCACGAGCCGAAATAGAAATTACCAAATATTACTATTACTGATGTCCTTTTTTTTCAATATTTTTCTCGTTTTTTATATAAAATATGAATATTTTAAATAAATATTGGTTTGTGCGTGGTGCCATCTCGCGAGAAATTCATATATTAAGTTTGCTGCAAACGTCAAGCGTTCGAAGCAGTGCCATCTAGCGGCAAGTTGCATGCTAACACGAAACTAAAGTAAAAATTTTGACGCTCTTGGGCCTAATATATTTCTTTGAGTATTTTTTACGGCCTTTCAGATATGTTTTACATAAGAAATGTTATATCCTATTAGCGGAAGTGATAGGTTAAGAGGTAAGAATGAGGTTATGAATAAGGCGTCGCTACATCGATATTCACTCGAACTTAACTATTTGAGAAACGAACACTTACAAAAGAGGTTTAAAGAAAAGCCAATTCAGAAGCTATTATTTTATAATGAATAATAATTTTCTTTACAAATATATTACAACTTTACACTGACATTATGCATTTAATAAATTTAATTTTAATAAATTGTACCGAATTGTCACACTTTTTTAGGCTCAAATCTAATGTAAATATTGTTTTAAGTGTACAAAATATAATACAATAAGAAACAAAAATAATTTGTAAAATTTTGTATTCACATTAATGTCCTATTTAATAATTCTAATGGAATGCATCGTAACGAAAACTATTCACATAATAAATATAAAAAAAGTTACGCTTATTAAAATTTTTCAGTCCATATTTACCTACACATTAATTTAAAAAAGAACTATAAGTAGTAAATAAAACAAAAAGGACATACATTCAGGATTACACTTTTTTTGAGCATTAAAATTAAGTACATTTTATTCTATCGTACAATTTTAGAAATGCACCTTCTAAAAATGCCTCTCAACATAAAACACACAATTATTGCTATTTTTTGTTCTTTTCAATTAAACAAACACATATTTAGAATAAGTGTATAAACTTGACAGTCTTTGAGAAATAATTAGATCTAATTAGTTCAGATCTACGGACAGCAATTTTTATTAACATTTTAATTTTACTTGTACAAACAAGCCCTGACTGCAAAATAATTTGCTTAAAAATTAATATAATTTAACAACATTGATATGTAAAAAAGTATAACTTTACCGGCTTTACTTTTCTTGATCAACTATAAATACAGGGTGTGTCGTGACGAGCTGTTCTTTGCAACGGTTTAAAATCAAAAATTGTTAAATTTGTTCTAAATCTGTTCTTATCTTTAGGTCGATGAATGGGTAACTGAAGCTCGTCTCGACTCAGCCTGTGTTTGTAGAATGTTTTAAAAAAGGTTAACAAAGTTTTGGTGTTCTCCCTTATGTTATACGAGTCGTCTGGAAAATACAACGATAGAAAAAAATTGTAAATAAATACATTTATGGCAGACAATGTTTTGTACAAAATAATATATTTTTGTTAATATAAATAGATCAATTATACGTTTAAGAAATGTTAAATAAAAACTATACAAGGTGTTTGTTTGAATAGGCCCTCGGTTACGTCATATAGCGTAATTTTGATAATATAGGGTGGTTTTTTAAGTGGCACCAACATTGAGATCTCGAAAACCATAAGAGTTACGAGATTGGTTAAATTAGTAAAATGTTGCATATTTCAAGGATTTTTAAGAATACGTTTAGAAAATTTCAAAATTCAAAATGTTTCAGAGATAACAGAGAAAAACAGAAAATTGACAATTTCGTTTTTCGACTGTAGTTTCAAAATGGCTTACTTTTGAAAAATAAATCTCTGAAAAATTTTCAGAAGGTCAAAACAGCTATCAAACGATACCAAACTCGACTTCTTATCACATCGACGATGGGCGTCACGACGTTCAACTTTTCTCTTTCTTGAACATCGCGACGGCTAGCGTCGATGTGATAAAAAGTCGAGTTTGGTATCGTTTCATAACTTTTTTGACCTCCTAATAAATTTATACTGAGAATTTTTTTCTAAAGTAAGCCATTTTGAAACTACAGTCGAAAAACGAAATTTCCAGTTTTCAGTTTTTCTGCGTTATCTCGGAAACCATTTGGAATTTTGCAATTTTCTAAACGGATTCTTAAAATTCATTAAAACATGCAACTTTTTGCTAATTTAACCAATCTCGTAACTCTTATGGTTTCTGAGATCTTAGTACCACTTAAGAAAATCGCCCTGTATACTTTTTAATCGAGCAACTTTATAGTTGAGCAATTAGTCAACTAAAAAGTTGTCAATGTGAGTTTCCTTAAAATTAAAATAACTGCAACTTGAAAACCTTTTGAATCGAACACCGTGTATACACAGTTAATTAAAAAAAATGCACTTATAACAACTATGTACTAAACAAAAATCGAAGCTTTACGCTTATTATTGTATATCTTCAAATCACATATAAATCTCATTACTTAAAAAAAATTATTTACAAATAAAAGCTGTTAAATTAGTAACGTTGTAGACAAAAAACAATAAAATAAGTTGCGAAGAGTAAAAAAATAAATAAATAATTTGCAAACAGCACAATTAGGGTTTTAGTTTTGATTAACGATAAATTTAGAGCCGCATTAAATCACACGTTTAAAAATTTCGAGCGATAAAAGGTATTTTAGGAAAATATTGGAAGACAAATTTTAAACATTTTTCTTTTTTGATTAAGTTTAGCTTTGTTTTAACCCATTATGTTTGCAACAATACAAAAACAAGTATTAAAAAAATATATTTACACAAATAAATTTAAGCTGCCAATAATTAATTTGTACAGCCTCTTTTTTTCAAAAAAAAGAAAGAATTAGCAAAAAAGTTTATGCGTTTGGCTTAAAAAAATTGTAAAATTATAAAAAGTCACCATCACTTTGTACACTTAAATAGAGAAACTTTTCGAGTTTTCTTTTTATTTTAATAATATTTAATAATTATTAAGAACCGATTGAGCACTAATTTTAAACTAAAAATCCTTCCGAACCGTTCACTCTTATTTGAGCTCTTATACTTTGGACACTGTTCATTATTTTCTTTTGATGACCGACCAACGTTATGCCGAGATCGGTTAAGTCTTTAACGGTAACATTAATAACCGCATCCATCGTATTAACGCCGCCCGAATGAAAATTTTCTAAATAACGTGCCATCTTTATAGAATTAAGCCATTCTTCGACCGACGAAAAATTTGTTAAATCTGGTGCATTGGCTGCTAAGGGATGATTTGACCTATAAAAAAATTTTATTTTATAAATTTTATATTTTCAATAGTCTAGTCAACGAAGGGGTTCGAAGACATGGAAGAGGGTGGAATTTTTTTCTTCAGGGATGGATTTGTAGTGGTTAGGAGGTACTAATACTAAAAGTCCCCGGTCCCACCTGTATGGCTAAGGGAGAGAGGGGGTGGAAAAGTTCTGTTTTGGGGTTTTTTTGCTAATATCTCAAAAATGGTGAGTCCTAGAGAAAAAATTACTCTTAGCAAAATGGAAATTTAGGAAATTTTCTACAAGATTGCTTGTATTCATTTTTCTCTTTTCCTTATAGTTTTCTAGATATCCGCCGGCAAAAATCGTTAATGTTTGAAAAAATATTTTTGTCTCACGTTTTTCGTCAAACTTTTGCCTCTAGCACAGTGTTTCCTGACGTCTTTTGTGCCACGCCCCACCTAATGCCCCTTATGCCCCCCCCCCTATGTAACATAGTATACATAATTTTTAATATTAAAAAATTGAATTGTTCACTGAAGAAACTCTGGACGAGTCCATTTTCGAATTGTTCCCCTTTAATAACCAAACTGACCCCCTGTGGGGCGGGGGACAACGTTGGGGAACACTGCTCTAGCACTTCAGACCTTATTTTACAGAAAAAGTCTTCCGAAAATAAACTGTAGAGCATTTCCCTTACCGTTTTATCTTAAACTGGTACGGAGTTTTCATACTTGCACGATTTTGGCTGGCGGATATTTCAAAAAGTATAAGAAATAGATGAAAAATGGATAAAACCAATCTTGTAGGAAATTTAATAAGCTTTCATTTTGCTAAGAGTAATTTTTTCCCTAAGACCCACCGTTTTCGAGATATCGATATCGAGATATAAGTGGAAACCCCAAAAACGAGACCTTTCCACCCTCTTCACCCCCTTAGCCATATAACTACAACCGGGGACTTCTAGTATTTTTACCTTTTAACTACTCCAAACATATTCCCGAAGAAAAAAATTAAACCCTCTTCCATATCTTCAACACCCCTTTTTTGAGTGTTCGTTGACTGGACTACAAATTTTTTTAATTAAATTAAATTAATTAAAATTATATTTTGAAAGTTTAATGAATATTCCAATTGTTTTAGAAATATACAGTTCAAATTGTACTTAATAATCAAATAATGTATACAGGGTGGCGACCGGAGCTCTCGGTCATAGGGATTTAACATGTGTACAATCATACTTGGGTCATTTCCTGCTTTCCTAATTATTTAAAAAAAAAATCTTCAAACAACAGTTTTAGAGCATAAAATTCTGCATCTAAATCTTTTGGATGCTTTACAATGCCAAAAATTTAATTTGAAAATCCCGAAAATTAGCAAAAATAGCGATTGCCTTGAAATGTGAATTTTAGTTTCAGTTAATTTAAATTGCCCTCAAAAATTATTTTGAAAGATAAAATGTCCAACATTTGATTTTTTATTTGAAGTATTTCATGACAATCGCTATTTCTGCCAATTTTTGAAATCTTCAAATGAAATTTCTGACCTTATAAAGCATCCAAAATTAATTTGGTTTATTGATTTAGACGTAGAATTTTAAGCTCTAAAACATTTATTTAAAGATTTTTTTCTAAAATAAATAAAAAAGCAGAAAATGATCAAAGTATGATTTTACATGTAAATCCCTATGAGCGAGAGCTCCAGTCACCACCCTGTATACATAATTTGATTATTTATCTTTAAGTCCTATCGAGTTATTCATTAAACTTTCGAAACCAATATTAGTGACAAATAGAGCTTTGCAAAAATATTTTATTATACACCATCCCTTGAAATTTAATTTTAAAAAATTATCTCAAAAGTTAATAAAGTTAATTAAACACAAAACCACGTTTTAAAAGTAAATTTGAAATTCTCTCCGTTAAAAGTTGACAGAATTTCTTAATTAAAACAGTAATAGTACAATTAAAATCCTGAAAAAGAGTTAATCGTTTTAAAAGTAAACAAAAAAGTACAAGAGTGCTTCGTTAGGATTACAAAAATTGATGGATGTAAAGCAAAGTTTCTAACTAATCCCACACAAGTGTTTGCAGTAGTTTGTGACCGACACTCCGACACATGCAACTATAAAAGCAGTGTGCAATTTTTCGATTTAAAGCAAAATGGTGCAAAGCAACAAACAAAACAAAAATAAAAATGCAAAGCAAAAACAATTCTTTTCAACTCACTCCGTCCGTGTATCGAACAATTTTTTTTTGATATTTAAATTCAAATAAAAAAAATAATAATAAACTTAGCTTTGTGAGTAAAAACAATTGATAACAAAAAATCAAGCAAAAAAATACCTTTGCAACCAAAAAACCACAAAGCAATATTTACACGTTGTTAAAAGTGACCCAAGCCCCTGCTGGTTGGCGTGATGTATTTTGTGTGCTCGGTAACCACTTGTTTGCATCTTCGACACTCATCGAACACAAACTATCAGAGTTATCATTTACTTGCGATTGTGAACTTTCCTCTTGCGATTCTTTATTTTTATTAAAATTATTCACCAACCACGACTTTGTATTCAACTCTTTATTAGGTACGGATAAATCGTTCATCGAATTCCCCATTAAATCACGAAAAACTGCGTTTAACTCTAATTCGTCTCGCATTTGTCTAGTAAAACACGTTTGTTGGGTCATTTGATGTCTCGGTAAAGTAAAATTATGTACAAAATAAGGATCCCCATAATTATGAATTGAACGACGTTCGAAATAATCGATCGGCAAACAGTGAGGTCTTTGGGCATAGTTAATAACACCTTGTAAGTGTGGATTTTGAAAATGCGATAACTCTGAAAGTTGTATATCTTGTCTATGGTTGTTTATATTCATAGTATGCCAAAAATAAGGATTTAAAGGTGGTTGACGGCTAAAATAAGTGTAAAAATTGTGTTAAAAGCTAAAAAAAATATTTTTTTTTAAATAAAGAAAATTGTGCAAAGCATGCTAACGTTTACAAGATTAAAAGCAACGAAGGGACTACAACGACTAATATTGATGCTAAAAACAAGCACTAAATCTTACCCGTTCTGAGCAATTTTTCTTAATGTGTCAGGAACGCGAATTAACTTATCTAATGTTTTAACAATGGACTGGAATGTAGGTCGATGTGTTCGTTCTTTTTGCCAGCAATCTAGCATTAATTGGTATATTGCTTCTGGACAATCCATTGGTGCTGGCAATCTGTAATAATAATAAGAATCGTTAATTAATTGTATCTGCAACACTCCTGCTGAGTCAAATGAGTAGCTTGGGTGTCTTGCTATTGGTCCCAAGCTGTGTGGAACAAGGTCGGCAGCTTACTTCAAAACTAAGGAATTATCTGAAAACTACAGATAGACATAGACGTAGAATTTGGAGTGAGAAGTGCAAAACTGCAAAGAATGAGCAACCATGGAGTGACAAGGTTCTCAACCATTAAAATGGCGAAAAGACAGTTGGGTCTTTCAATCACAAGAGAATATCCTTAATTATTCTCAAATAAACAGACCGTGGTATTCCAACTGGGCTATCTTCACACTAGTCAAATTATAACAGTCAAAACTCTTGACGAAAATAACCCATACGAGCCAGGAGAATCGGTTTCCGAGAACAAGCCATGGTCGTGGAAAGTAAGGAGCACGTCGACAGACAGGCAGAAGGAGAGGCTGGGGGACTGTTTTGTAGTCTTAATGCAAACTTTAACACTCTCTTCCTCTCACTCCACTCTGTCAAATGAGGTGAGATGCCTTCTTAGTCATAAGAATATTGAACGGAATTGATGATAAAACACGAGACAGATGCCCCAAATATGGAAAACAAACCAACCATTGTCGTAGAAGGCACAGAGCATGTAGAGAGACAGACAGAGAGAGTATGAACGATCAGTCAGCTGTTGGGAGCTGTTCTGTAGTCTAAATGCACCTTATGACACACAATCTCTCTCTTCTCTTCCCCTGGCTCTGTCAGATAAGGTTAGATGCTTTCTTAATCATAATCTCAAAATTACTAGACGCAGTTGATGATCAAACATGGAACAGAGGCCCCAACTATGAAGAACAAAACAAGCCATGGCCGTAGAAGGCTCCAAGCACGTGGACATACAGATAGAGATAGTATGAACGATCAGTCAGCTGTTGGGAGCTGTTCTGTAGTCTAAATGCACCTTATGACACACAATCTCTCTCTTCTCTTCCCCTGGCTCTGTCAGATAAGGTTAGATGCTTTCTTAATCATAATCTCAAAAATACTAGACGCAGTTGATGATCAAACATGGAACAGAGGCCCCAAATATGAAGAACAAAACAAGCCATGGCCATAGAAGGCACAGAGCACGTAGTCAGACTGTTGGGAGCTGTTCTGTAGTCTAAATGTGCCCTTTGGCACACTCTATCTCTCTTCCCCTAACTATTTTAATATTATAAACTTACCTATATCCTTTTTCTATACATTTAATAACATCTTGATTAGACCAGTTCCAATACGGTCTCTCACCATAGGACATAACTTCCCAACAAACGATGCCCATTGACCAAACGTCGCTAGCCGAAGTAAATTTACGAAAAGCTATAGCTTCTGGCGCCGTCCACCGAACTGGAATTTTACCACCCTAAAATTAAATTAAATTAAAATAAAACTTAACACGAGACTATTACTATTCATACTCGTGTAGTGTAAGCTCCTTCTGTTGCACTTTCAATTTCTCTACTTAGACCAAAATCGGCTATTTTACACACTAATTGGGAATTAACTAAGACATTACGTGCCGCCAAATCGCGATGTACATAATTCATTTCACTAAGATACTGCATTCCTGATGCTATACCTCTCAACATTCCAACTAATTGAAGAACTTGGAATTTACCATCGTTCGCCTAAAACAAAAATCACAATCAGCGTCGAATAATGTAATAATGGGAGATCATGGTGCTGGAGGAGTCAGCTACTGAGAAGCACTAAAATAGTGAGTCAGCACTTTAACGAAGGTCTGTATCAAACTAGACACTTTTAACACTGTAGCCTAGCACCAGGACTCCTAATTTAATTGAAATAAAAATTACGTACCCTTAAGAAGGTATCTAAAGAACCATTCTCCATATATTCCGTTATAATCATAACAGGATTTGATTTAGTAACTACTCCTTGTAAAAATATAACGTTGGGATGCTCAAACTGTCCCATTATGGAAGCTTCTGTTAAAAAGTCGTTTCTTGCTTTCTCATGGGAGCCCGCTTTCAACGTCTTAATGGCAACCCCAATTTCGTTATTACCATTAATTTTAAGCTTCCCTTTACAAACGTCACCAAATTCACCACCTCCTACAAGAAAAAATAAGTTTAAACGAGTCAACTTTGAAATATTTGATATTTACCGATGATAGCTTCGATGGTAATACAACTTGCATCAATTTCTCTTGCAAATTCACGCACAGCTTGATTTGGATCTTCATAAGTATGGGGATCGATGTATGTTCTCGAAGCTCCACCGATGGGAGCAAATAATGGGGTCGTCACTATAAAAACGACACGTTAACATTAAGAATTAAAATTTAAAACAATTAAAATGATAAACGAATGAACCAAAAAGAAAACATAAAAATTACCATTGGTATGTGTGGTAACAATAGGAGGATTGTCCAAATGATGAACTATAAAAAAATGAAACAAAAACACAAATTATAAAAAACAATGAAAACAAAACAAATGAAAGTAAAACAAAAGTTAAAAAAGTTAGTTTAAAAAGAAAAGTTAGGAAGGGCGAGGATTTAATTAACGGATAACAAAAATGTGTAAATTATTAATTAGGTTTTGAAACCAACAGTATTTTGAGGGTCATTCAAATATTCCTCAAATGGTCAAAATTTATTAAAATATGTAAATCACAACAACTAAGCAAACAAATGAGTGTCTATAATTAATAGTAAGCGGTAAAGTGATGAAAATGATGAAAGAGTGAATTTTTTTCATAAGTTTATACAGGGTGTGCCATGAAGAGCATCGGTTGACCATTTATTAAGAATGGTTTAAAATATAAATTTTTAAATTTGTACAGGGACGTATCTAAATAAGAGAAAACGATTAAAAATAATTTAAAAGTCATATAACTTCCAGTTATACCAGAAGTAGCTACTAACTTTTATATTTTTAAAGATACATCCTGTATATTTTTACGATGTATGTTTTAATTCTAGATTAATTTAATTTAAAATTTTTAAATTATTATTTAAAACTTCAAAATTTAAAATTTTTATTTAAAATTTTTAATTTTTATTCAAATTTTTGAATTTAAAATTTAAAAATTTTTGATTTAAATATTTATTTTTTAACTTTAAAACTTTTATTAAAATTTTTAGTTAAAACTTCAAAATTTAAAATTACAAAATTAAAAATTTTTAACTTTAAAATTTTTATTAAAATTAAAATTTAAAATTACAAAATTTAAAATTTTTATTTAAAATTTCAAAATTTAAAATTTTTATTTTAATTTCAATATTTAAAATTTTTATTAAAAATTCAAAATTTAAAATTTTTATAAATTTCAAAATTTAAAAAAAATTTAACATTTCAGAATTAAAAATTTTTATTTAAAATTTCAAAATTAAAAATTTTGATTTTAAACCATTCCTAGCAAACGGCTAACCTATGCTCTTTGCGAAACACCCTGTATAACAATTATTAATACTTTAAACAAAACATTAATTTTAATTCAAATCTAACTTGTCATGTCAATAATTCAATTATTCCAATTTATAAGCAACAAAACGTCAATTTAAAATAATTAAATAATTTGAAAGACATCAAATCTTACACTAATAAATTCCATCATAGTAAATGATAAGATAAAATGACACAACATGCGAAATAGCTATTATTTAAATAATTACTTACTGTATGTAACTACTAATCCTTTAAGCGTGAAATTAAAAAGCTTTTCTTAGTAACTGATTGCTACTTATTGACCAGTCATGGGCCAGCAAAGCCATTTTAAAGGGTTTAAAATTGAAATAATTAAAGGAAATTTTTCTATAAGTGTCTTTAATAACATGTTAAGCTTGCACATCTCTATTATTTCAGATTAGGCCGCCATCTTGGAAAAATGGCGTCCAAAATGAGTTTTTCGTAGATATCTCGCTTAAAAAAGCGTTTTAGGGAAAATTGTGTTTTTACAAATTTTACACTAAGTGAAATTCACTAGAAAAAAGCTTCTATACAGTTTTTTTCTAAAATGCATTGTTGACGCGCTAGAGGCGTGGGGAAAAATTGTAAAATTACAAGCATCTCTAGCGCCTAAACGGCGCGTTCTAGAAGAAAATTGTATAGAACGTTTTTTGTAGAGAATTTTACGGAAAGTAAAATTTGTAATTACATTTTTTTTTCTAAAATGCTGTCTAAGAGATACTTACAAAAAACTCCCTTCGAGCGCCATTTCTCCAAGATGGCGGTCAAATTTGGAGTAATAGCAAAAGTAATATTTTAAAAACTAGTCTTAGATTTTCCTTATTTATTTTTGCGTTATTGAACCCCTTACCGACTAATGAAAACATTAAATTCGTACCTTCTCCGTTTCGATATTCCAAAGTATCACAATCGCTCGGTTGCTTTTTACTGCAATCGTCGTTAGCTCGAGATCGAAGAAAAACTACAGCTAAAATAATTAAAGCTACCAAAATGATCACGGCAGCAACGATACCACCGGCAATTACACGTACTCTTAGGCCTTCTTCGTTACCGACGTACGCTAAAAAAAATTAAATTAGTAAGACATTAAAGCGAGTTAGTTGAACCATTACCTGTATTTAAAACTTGTCCTGTCGCTTTAAAAATAACAGGGGAAAAGTCACCCCAACCTTGTTGAGTTTTGGCTTGAACTTGAATACCGTACTCTGTTCGTTGTTGTAAACCTGTGAGGGTTATCGATAAACCGGCAGTTTCGAGGAAGGTTGCGTTGTGTTCTAAATTATTTCGTTCATAATAGCGAATCTGTAGAAAAGGAAATATTAATATTTTTGAAATTGTTTTTTATGAGATCGTACTCGATAATTTTCAATAATTCCATTTTCGATGTCATCTAACAAAGGTGGATCCCAAACCAAACTAATTTCTGTGCTTTTAACAGAAGTTATTCGTACACTCGGAATGGTGCTTGCGACTGAAGCTTCTGTCGTTACAATTAAATCAGCATATTCGGGATTAGCCTTTTCGTTTAAATAAGATACACCGTTTTCGGCGAAAACTTGAAATCTATAGGACGTAACTGCGTTTAGGCCGGTAATTGTTACTTTGGTATCGTTGAAAGTATCCTAAAAGTTGAAATTTTGAGAAAACTAATAATTGAAATTTTTCAAAACTTACTGAACTAGGCGTATACTGAACAATTCCTAATGTACACACATCACACTTAATTCTATAAAACGTATCGGTTCGTCCACCTAATTCTTGTGGCGAATTCCAACTTAATATCACTGTTGATTGGTCGACAAAATTTAAAGTAAGATTTTGTGGAGCCGATGGCGGTTCTAAAATTATTTTAATTAATTTCATCAATAGATTTTCTTCAATTGAAATTCTTACGTGTACAAGCCATATTTTTTGGATCTTTAGCTGCTCTATAATAACCATTGTTACACTTGCACTCGGTAAAACCATAATCTGGAGCTTTCGAATGATCAGGGCAAGATTCACAAGATCCATCTCCAGTTTCTGCTTTAAATTTACCAGGCGGACAAACTGCAAAAAATAAAATATACAGACACTATTTTAGGAAGTTAGATAAGATAGGTGCTAAACGTGTGAACCCGGACTTATAATGAAGGTACTGTGGCAAGCACTACGCTTCTAACGCCTATTCTAACCACAGTCTATGCACCCAATGGGCTCAATTTCAAGAGTTGAGTTTACCATAAAGTTAATAAAAAAACCACGATGATATGAAGGGATATGGAGAGTGATAAATGGGATTCGAACCCGAGAACTCTCGGTCCTTTGAACGAGAAATAGTGCGTTTAGTGTGACAAGGTAGTTAACCTTAATTTTAGAAGAGGTTTTAAATAAAATAAATATTATGAGTATTAGGTTAGCTAAACTGACACTAAACGTGTAAGCCCGGCCTTATAATAAAGGTACTGTGGCAAGCACCAGGCTTCTAAATGCTTCGCCTATTGTAACCACAGGCTATGCACCAATGGGCTCAATTTTAAGAGTTGAGTACACCCTAATGTTAATACAAAACCTAGATGATATGGAGGGATGTGGAGAAGGATAACTGGGATTCGAACCTGGCACCTCTGGCTCGTTTAAACGAGAACCAGTGCTTTTAGTGTGACAAAGTAGTAGTTAACCTTAATTTTAGAAGAGGTTTAAAATAAATATTATGAGTATATTGTCCTGCTATAGGTTAGCTAGAACTGGCGCTAAACGTGTAAGCCCGACCTTATAATGAAGGTACTGTGGCAAGCACCAGGCTTTCAAATGTCTCGCCAATTGTAACCACAGGCTATGCACCAATGGGCTCAATTTTAAGAGTTGAGTACACCCTAATGTTAATACAAAACCTAGATGATATGGAAGGATATAGAGGGCGATAACTGGGATTTGAACCCGGTACCTCTCTCTCCTTTGAACGAGAAACAGTGCTTTTACTGTGACAAGGTAGTTAACCTTAATTTTAGAAGAGGTTTTAAATAAAATAAGTATTATGAGTATTAGGTTAGCTAAACTGACACTAAACGTGTAATCCCGGCCTTATAATGAAGGTACTGTGGCAAGCACCAGGCTTCTAAATGCTTCGCCTATTGTAACCACAGGCTATGCACCAATGGGCTTAATTTTAAGAGTTGAGTACACCCTAATGTCAATACAAAACCTAGATGATATGGGGAGATGTGGAGAGAGATAACTGGGATTTGAACCCGGCACCTCAGGCTCGTTTAAACGAGAACCAGTGCTTTTAGTGTGGCAAGGTAGTTAACCTTAATTTTAGAAGAGGTTTAAAATAAATATTATGAGTATTGTCCTGCTATAGGTTAGCTAGAACTGGCGCTAAACGTGTAAGCCCGACCTTATAATGAAGGTACTGTGGCAAGCACCAGGCTTTCAAATGTCTCGCCTATTGTAACCACAGACTATGCACCAATGGGCTCAATTTTAAGAGTTGAGTACACCCTAATGTTAATACAAAACCTAGATGATATGGAAGGATACAGAGAGTGATAACTGGGATTTGAACCCGGGACATCTCGCTCCTTTGAACGAGAAACAGTGCTTTTAGTGTGACAAGGTAGTTAACCTTAATTTTAGAAGAGGTTTTAAATAAAATAAATATTATGAGTATTAGATTAGCTAAAACTGACGCTAAACGTGTAAGCCCGGCCTTATAATGAAGGTACTGTGGCAAGCACCAGGCTTCTAAATGCTTCGCCTATTGTAACCACAGGCTATGCACCAATTGGGCTCAATTTCAAGAGTTGAGTGCAACCTAATGTTAATAAGAAACCTAGGGATATGGAGAGTGATAACTAGGATTCGAACCCGGCACCTCTGGCTCGTTTAAACGAGAACCAGTGCTTTTAATGTGACAAGTTAAATTTAAGTTTAGAAAAGGTTTTAAAATAAAATAAATATTATGAATAGTCCTGACAATTTAAAAAAAAAGCAACAAATTCTTTAAATGATTAATTATATCAACTGGTTTTATTTGAAAGTCAAGAAATTAATTTAAAGATTCTTTAAAATTTTAAAAATTCCAATTAATTTACTAAATGATATTTAAAAGTTTCGAGCATTTTTTCTTAATTTATAGCAGAAATTATTATAAATAAATTTTGGGAGATGTCTTAATTTGTTTGGGAAACAACAGTTAAATAGCCAAACACCACCAAAGAGTCGAAAAAAATCACATAAATTTGAGCCAAAACTCGCTTGGGATTTTTAAATGACGCCAAACAACTAGCTACTAATAGAAAAGTCGTCTTGATGAGGATCTCAGGGCAAAATAATAAAAAATAATAAAATATGGATTTTGATCGTTCTGGGATGCCAAGAGCCACACAGCGACTTCGTTTAGGTTATGAGAGGCACGACAAGCACCTTGCTAGTCGTACATACCCAGTCAAAGACAGGCAAACATGATTAATCACTCCTAAAGCATCTAGGACTGTCAATTCAGGACTGAAGAGAGCTAATTCCTCCTAAGAGCACGACAGACATGTTCGTCGAGAGTAGAGTAGTTATAATGTCTTCTAGAAGCATAAAATAAGATGAGGAGTCAGAAAACTCCATAAAAGGGAATGATAAACTACTATAAACCCAAGACTACCCAATAAAACATCAGTCATACTGGAGCCACCGCCTCAGTATACCGATATACCACAAACTTCCACGTTACTATCACCAATTACAAATTTAAACGCCTTAGGGCCTCTACTTAGAGTTTCGATTAAAGCAATTTGTAATTGTAACGCCTCAAGTAGGGCTGGTAACTGGGAGTTAGTTAAACAGGTTTTTAACCGACACTCAAAGTACCGGCCCTAAGACATTTGAATTTGACTTTGTAGTAAACGATGGCTTTAGTGTGATCAGCCACTAACGCTACTGGAGGGCGAGGGGCATAGCTGCTGTTGTCGACGAGAGTAGTTGAAGCTGGAAGCCAATCCGGCTCTGCACAAGTTACAATCGGAACGACGAAGACGTTTAAAGCAGCTCTTGATCCAAGTTGCTCTCAGTGGTTCATCTTTGCCTTCTGAGAGAAATATGATGAATTAATCCGTTGATACGAAATATTATTGCAAGCTACACGTCTCAGCCACTCTCATAAAGCTCTAGGGAGTTAGCTTTCTAAAATCGAGGACAATAGTTGCAATTTCTGGACGAACAAAGCACATGCAAACAAGTTAAGATTTCAAGATCAAGTTCCATAGTTGTGCAGAGTGGAAAGGTTGAATTGTAGGAAAATTTATGTAAGGAGAAAGGAGAGATTTGTATCGCAAATTACACAAAGAAGCTTCTCCTGCAATGTGTTTATTGTATAATTATAAAAGCGATAGTATACAGGAGAAACAATTAACTAAAAATAGAGCTAAAACTAATGAGTTTGAAGATAAATTAAGATAAAACCAAATAATACGTGTCTAAAAATAAATAAATAACAGACAAGGGAGCTTTTAAAAGTTAAAATAACACAATGAGGGACGTATTGGTTTTAGAGAAGTTTAATTTGTTTATTTGATGAAAATGGCTTTAACCTGTGACAGACAGACAATAATGAAGATAATGGAGATTAAAGCAAAGATGACGAGGGGAAGTAAAAATATAGAAGCTATGTCTAACAATTAAGATTAAACAATACTCGAATCCTACAAAGTGTCACGATAATCGGAGCTTACAGAAGCAGTTTAAAGGGTACCAGACACTATGAACGATTAAGCTATTGTAACAAACGTTTGCGCTGTTTAAATTAAATTTTTACTTACCGTCACAAACTTGTTTTTCAAAATCTGGTTGAAATCCAGCTTTACATTTACAACCACCAGAAGGTAATGTCCATTTACCATCACCTTTACATAAATAAGTTGGCGGTGTATCTACAACTTCGGCATTATTCATACAAGTCCCTGTAGCTTGTTCGATAATAGGAACTTCTTTTCCAGTCGGTGTTGCGGGAAAACGCGCAAAATTAATAGTAACTTCAGGGCACGTAATATAATAAACCTTAAAAAAAACTCAAATTAAAAAAAATCCAATATTTATACAAAATTAATGTACCTTGATTGCTAACAATGAAATACATGCTCCTTGATCTCGAAATGCAAAGTAAACACCTTTCTTAGTAACTGGGATGCTCTTCACTTCTGTGTTAATATTGACTTCGCTGTTTGCATTAAATCTGCCTTCTCCAGCAGCAATTCGACCTACATTTTGATTTATTATCATCATCATCATCATCAAGTCGAAAAATAAAATAATTTAATTATCAAACTTACCTATGAGTTTGTAACTTTCCGTTTCCCATGGTGGCGGCTCACGAGTTGCTGCATCAAATTCGTAATATAATAAACTGAACGTTTCTTTACACGATAGAGCGTTTCCTAAACACAAAAAAACGTGTGTGATTAATGAAAAAAAATTAGTAAAATGTTCAATTTGACGTACCAGGAAATAAACTGCAATCCCTAATTGTAAATTTAATTTCGATATATATTCGATTAGCTAACCCTCGATCAATAAATGGGGTCCAAAGCCAATTATTTACGTTATTATAGGCTACATCACAGACTACGTACGATCTCCAATTTATGCCTTTTTGGAAATTGGTGAATGATTCTTCGACCCACTGAAAATAATAAATTTTTAATTAAATTATGTCTAAAAATACTTAAAAATAAAAAATACTTAAATAAAGGTGCATCCACATAAACAACATACACAAGAACGCAGTAACCTGCATTCTTTGCTAATTTTTTAATAGATTTTTTTGCTCGGTTGTACTAACTAAACAAGTGCTTTACTACATAAATGACGCCATTTTGAATTTTTATTACTATCTAGCGTCCCCGACGCATCAATTAAAAACATTAGTAGTGAAATCATATTTCTTAAAAGTTGACTTGGACAAAAACATTTGCAAGCAAAGTATTAGTGAAAAATAAACTTGCTTAAAAATAAAGGTGCGTACACATAAGTAACATAAGAATGGTGTAAGTTGGATTTCTTTAAAAACTATTTGAAAAACTTTTGTTGTTTGATAATCTGCTAATCCTCTCTCCTCTTACCAAAAAACTACATATGTTAATTCTAAAAAAAATGTGTCCCTACAAACTACAACAACGACGTCTATTTGAATTTTTATTATTATCTAGCGTCCGACACTAAAGTAAAAAAAATTAATAGTGACCATCACATTTTTCTTAAAAGTAGATTTGGAGAAAACCAATTGCAATATTGAGTTGAAAAACAAATTTGTTTAAATAAAGGCGCGTCCACATAAGGAACACAACAATGATGTAACATGAATTTCTTAATACAACAACTTTGGTTTACGAATGTGGTGATACCACATAAACTCGGCAAAAAAGGCCATTTGTTAATTCTAAAAAATTGGTTCACTGCAACAATGGCGCCATTTTGAATTATTACTATTTTTTTAGAGTCACCGCCATCAATTAAAAAAGTTAGTAGTGACCATCATATTTTTATAAAAGTAGACTTAAGACAGAAACATGTGCGAGCGAAGTACGTATTCAAAAATAAATTTGCTTAAATTAAGGCGCGTCCACATAGTAACATAAGAATTGTATAATTAGTATCTTAATAGATTGTGTTTGAACGACTATTGTTTGGGAATGTGGGAGTAACTACCTAATCTCACCGAAAAAGACCATTTGTTAATTCTAAAAAAATCGGTACACTACAACAATGACGCCATTTTGAATTATTAATATTTTTTAGAGTCAGTTAAAAAAATTAGTAGTGACCATCATATTTTTCTAAGAAGACTTGAAGAGAAACATTTGCGAGGGAACCATGAGTTCAAAAAAAATTTTGCTTAAATTAAGGCGCGTCCACATAAGTAACATAAGAATTGTATAACCTGTATTTCTTAATAGATATGTTTGAACAACTATTGTTTGGGAATGTGGGAATAACTACCTAATCTCGCCAAAAAAGGCCATTTGTTAATTCTAAAAAAATCGGTACACTACAACAATGACACCATTTTTAATTATTACTATTTTTTAGAGTCACAGGCACATCAGTTAAAAAATTAGGAGTGACTCTCATATTTTTCTTAGAAGAAGACTTAAACAGAAACATTTGCAAGGGAACTACAAATTCCAAAACACAATTGGCTTAAATTAAGGCGCGTCCATATAAGTAACATAAGAACTGTATAACCTTTATATCTTAATAGATGTGTCTGAACAACTTTTGTTTAGAAGTGTGGGAATTCTCCCTAATCTCACCAAAAAAGGTCATTTGCTAATTCTAAAAAATTGAATCACTACAACAATAATTACGCCATTTTGAATTATTACTATTTTTTAGAGTCACAGGCGCATCAGTTCAAAAAATTAGTAGTGACCATCATATTTTTCTTAAAAGTAGACTTAAACAGAACAATTTGCGAGCGAAGTACGAGTTCAAAAATAAATCTGTTTAAATTAAGGGGCGTCCACATAAGTAACATAAGAATTGTATTTCCTAATAGATGTCTTTGAAAAACTTTTGTTTGGAAATGTGGGAATTCTCCCTAATCTCACCAAAAAAGGCCATTTGTTAATTCTAAAAAATTGGATGACTACAACAATGACGCCATTTTGAATGATTACTATATTTTTAGAGTCAGAGACGCATCAATTAAGAAAATTAGTAGTGACCATCATATTTTTCTTAAAAGCAGACTTAGTCAGAAACATTTACGACCGGAGTACAAGTTCAAAAATAAATTAGCTTAAATTAAGGCGCGTCCACATAAGTAACATAAGAATTGTATTGCATAACATGTATTTCTTAATAGATGTGTCCGAACTATTTTTGTTCGGGAATGTAGGAATTCTCCCTAATCTCACCAAAAATTGCCATTTGTTAATTCTAAAAAATTGGTTCACTACAAAAATGACGCCATTTTGAATTATTACTATTTTTTTGAAGTCACAGACGCATCAGTTCAAAAAATTAGTAGTGACCATCATATTTTTCTTAAAAATAGACTTCAAGAGAACAATTTGCGAGCGAAGTACGAGTTAAAAAATAAATGTGCTTAAATTAAGGGGTGTCCACATAAGTAACATAAAAATTGTATTTCCTAATAGGTGTCTTTGAACAACTTTTGTTTGGTAATGTGGGAATTCTCCCTAATCTCACCAAAAAAGGCCATTTGTTAATTCTAAAAAATTAGATCACTACAACAATGACGCCATTTTGAATTATTACTATTTTTTTAGAGTCACGGACGCATCAATTAAGAAAATTAGTAGTGACCATCATATTTTTCTTAAAAGTACAGTCAGTAACATTTACGACCGGAGTACAAGTTCAAAAATAAATTAGCTTAAATTAAGGCGCGTCCACATAAGTAACATAAGAATTGTATTGTATAACCTGTATTTCTTAATAGATGTGTCCGAACAATTTTTGTTCGGGAATGTAGGAATTCTCCCTAATCTCACCAAAAAATGCCATTTGTTAATTCTAAAAAATTGGTTCACTACAAAAATGACGCCATTTTGAATTATTACTATTTTTTTGAAGTCACAGACGCATCAATTTAAAAAATTAGTAGTGATCATCATAGTTTTCTTAAAAATAGACTTCAAGAGAACAATTTGCGAGCGAAGTACGAGTTCAAAAATAAATGTGCTTAAATTAAGGGGTGTCCACATAAGTAACATAAAAATTGTATTTCCTAATAGGTGTCTTTGAACAACTTTTGTTTGGTAATGTGGGAATTCTCCCTAATCTCACCAAAAAAGGCCATTTGTTAATTCTAAAAAATTGGATCACTACAACAATGACGCCATTTTGAATTATTACTATTTTTTTAGAGTCACGGACGCATCAATTAAGAAAATTAGTAGTGACCATCATATTTTTCTTAAAAGTACAGTCAGTAACATTTACGAC
Organism: Malthinus seriepunctatus; assembly: GCA_963924605.1. Classification (NCBI taxonomy): domain Eukaryota; kingdom Metazoa; phylum Arthropoda; class Insecta; order Coleoptera; family Cantharidae; genus Malthinus; species Malthinus seriepunctatus. Next base: position 19,382,132 of record OZ004603.1, read on the forward strand.
CGGAGTACAAGTTCAAAAATAAATTAGCTTAAATTAAGGCGCGTCCACATAAGTAACATAAGAATTGTATTGTATAACCTGTATTTCTTAATAGATGTGTCCGAACTATTTTTGTTCGGGAATGTAGGAATTCTCCCTAATCTCACCAAAAAATGCCATTTGTTAATTCTAAAAAATTGGTTCACTACAAAAATGACGCCATTTTGAATTATTACTATTTTTTTGAAGTCACAGACGCATCAATTTAAAAAATTAGTAGTGATCATCATAGTTTTCTTAAAAATAGACTTCAAGAGAACAATTTGCGAGCGAAGTACGAGTTAAAAAATAAATGTGCTTAAATTAAGGGGTGTCCACATAAGTAACATAAAAATTGTATTTCCTAATAGGTGTCTTTGAACAACTTTTGTTTGGTAATGTGGGAATTCTCCCTAATCTCACCAAAAAAGGCCATTTGTTAATTCTAAAAAATTAGATCACTACAACAATGACGCCATTTTGAATTATTACTATTTTTTTAGAGTCACGGACGCATCAATTAAGAAAATTAGTAGTGACCATCATATTTTTCTTAAAAGTACAGTCAGTAACATTTACGACCGGAGTACAAGTTCAAAAATAAATTAGCTTAAATTAAGGCGCGTCCACATAAGTAACATAAGAATTGTATTGTATAACCTGTATTTCTTAATAGATGTGTCCGAACTATTTTTGTTCGGGAATGTAGGAATTCTCCCTAATCTCACCAAAAAATGCCATTTGTTAATTCTAAAAAATTGGTTCACTACAAAAATGACGCCATTTTGAATTATTACTATTTTTTTGAAGTCACAGACGCATCAATTTAAAAAATTAGTAGTGATCATCATAGTTTTCTTAAAAATAGACTTCAAGAGAACAATTTGCGAGCGAAGTACGAGTTCAAAAATAAATGTGCTTAAATTAAGGGGTGTCCACATAAGTAACATAAAAATTGTATTTCCTAATAGGTGTCTTTGAATAACTTTTGTTTGGTAATGTGGGAATTCTCCCTAATCTCACCAAAAAAGGCCATTTGTTAATTCTAAAAAATTGGATCACTACAACAATGACGCCATTTTGAATTATTACTATTTTTTTAGAGTCACGGACGCATCAATTAAGAAAATTAGTAGTGACCATCATATTTTTCTTAAAAGTACAGTCAGTAACATTTACGACCGGAGTACAAGTTCAAAAATAAATTAGCTTAAATTAAGGCGCGTCCACATAAGTAACATAAGAATTGTATTGTATAACCTGTATTTCTTAATAGATGTGTCCGAACAATTTTTGTTCGGGAATGTAGGAATTCTCCCTAATCTCACCAAAAAATGCCATTTGTTAATTCTAAAAAATTGGTTCACTACAAAAATGACGCCATTTTGAATTATTACTATTTTTTTGAAGTCACAGACGCATCAATTTAAAAAATTAGTAGTGATCATCATAGTTTTCTTAAAAATAGACTTCAAGAGAACAATTTGCGAGCGAAGTACGAGTTCAAAAATAAATGTGCTTAAATTAAGGGGTGTCCACATAAGTAACATAAAAATTGTATTTCCTAATAGGTGTCTTTGAACAACTTTTGTTTGGTAATGTGGGAATTCTCCCTAATCTCACCAAAAAAGGCCATTTGTTAATTCTAAAAAATTGGATCACTACAACAATGACGCCATTTTGAATTATTACTATTTTTTTAGAGTCACGGACGCATCAATTAAGAAAATTAGTAGTGACCATCATATTTTTCTTAAAAGTACAGTCAGTAACATTTACGACCGGAGTACAAGTTCAAAAATAAATTAGCTTAAATTAAGGCGCGTCCACATAAGTAACATAAGAATTGTATTGTATAACATGTATTTCTTAATAGATGTGTCCGAACTATTTTTGTTCGGGAATGTAGGAATTCTCCCTAATCTCACCAAAAAATGCCATTTGTTAATTCTAAAAAATTGGTTCACTACAAAAATGACGCCATTTTGAATTATTACTATTTTTTTGAAGTCACAGACGCATCAATTTAAAAAATTAGTAGTGATCATCATAGTTTTCTTAAAAATAGACTTCAAGAGAAGCATTTTGTTGCAAAGCATGGACATTTAAAACTTTTCATAAAGTCGTGAGAATTATTCGAAAATTTTGGTTATTTTTGATTTGTCGCCATTGTCGATAGGAACGCCGTAGCGACCTCTGCTTTATGCTAAACTTTTTCTTTTTGAAAAATGCACAAACGCCGTTTATTGAAAATAATAAATTTTTAATTATAATATCTAAAAATAAATTTACTTAAATAAAGGTGCGCCCACATAATCAGCATACGAGTAGCCCGTATTCGTTACTAGTTTAATGTTTGTTAATATCCTCTTACCTAACTAATATATTTTTTAAAGTAAGCTGTAATAGACGGATTTTCGCGCAAAGTTAAAAATGTTGACGAATTTTCAAAAATATTTGGATTTTTTCAAAAAATTGAAAATTTTTAAATTGTTGCCATTTTTGATAGTAACCCCCATAAACATTTTCGGTTTGAACCAAAATTTTTCTCTTATAAAAAGATGTACAAAACGAGGTGCTACTTTTATTGTAATAGGGGTTGAATTAATTTTTTTTAGTAGCCATCACTCTACGCCACAAGCACAATAAAACCCTAAAATAACGTAAAGCGACTTAAGTCTTTGAGTATGGTAAAAAAGACTGTCACCCACAATTCTGTTTATAATACTTATATTAGAGCAAAATATTATCAGATGTTGCAGCTTACTTTTATGTCATACTGTATAATTCAGTCTGAGTCTGAGAAAAAGAGATGAGACTTTGCATGTATTTAAATAAATTTTCTCCGCCCCAAGTAAAAACATAAAAAGTTGTAGATAAGCTACCACAAATTCTCCTCAACCTTTTAAGATATCCCAACTCAAACCCATTTTTGTCACATTTAATTAATTTATCAACATCCCTCCCCCGAAACTCGCGAGAAATGTATTTAAATTAGACAAATTTTCCAATTTTGTTTTTCACCAATATTGTTTCTCTAAGGGAAAAATTTTTTTGTTATGGAATAAAAATATATTTTACGCACGTCTCGAAACAGTTAATTTCCTACCTACAAATTTGTCTTTCTCATGAAATCGAGAGAAAGATTGCTCGAAATACATTGTGGATATATACTATATAAAAGGAATAGAGCGTCTCTACACGGCTAAATAAAAAGTCACCGCCCCTATTTCAAGGGTGAAATATTAAGCGAATTGTCACCCCAAGCACGTGTGTTCTTTATAACGAGAGATAAAGGTAATAACGCTTACTCTTTTTTTGTCGAGAAGTTAATTTTCTACTTTGAAAGTTAAAAATACAATTTTTCGTCTTTTTTATACGTACAACACAAAGATACAATTAATTTGCCCTATAGGGAAAAAATTTCCAGGGAAATTGACTAACTACAGGGTGTCCATGTAGTTGGTAAAAACGTCTTCAATAAATTAATGACTGTGATCTTATTTACATGAATTATGAAGCAAAAGCTTGTACGGAAACAATTAAGAAGTATATAAAATCAACTACCTATACTACTATTATACAGGGTGTTTGTAAAGCTCAGGAAACTGCAATGGAGTCGGACGCATGTCATGAAACGTTAAGCAGAGTTTTTTAGAAAATCTCATAATTATGCCCCTTCCATTAAGAAAAGTAACATAACGGAAGAAAAATATTAAATTAAATTTTCCACTTTTGTCAGCTTTTCCCCAATATCTTTATAGTTACGACAAAATTTCATTTCTTCTGTCACTCTAACGTCAAAAATATATAAAATAAAACGCATTTAAGGTTTAAGAAAAATACCAATCTCAAATTTTATCGTTTCAAATCACGTATCATTTCGAGGGATAGAAATGTGCCTACAGTAATCAAGAATGATTAGTAACCATAGCAACACAATTGGCCAAAACACCCCCTGTATATTCTTTCACTTTCCTAAAGTTTGTCTTCGTCCCTTCAGTACGCTACGGGACAATTTATAAGACAAAAAATATATAGTTGTAATATAAATATTATCCTCGTACTGTTTCAAACGTTACGATAGACAAAGATAAATCGTAGTTACGTTGCCGAATTTAAATCAGGTCCGTAATGGGGTGCGATAATTAAGTTAGAGGGGTACCGTTAAGGCACAGACAGTCGATGTTAACGTTAGAACTTTATTTTAAGATTGACTCTTCGTAGAAAATAAATAGATGGATGTAAATTATGGAGTTATTTTTTATATAAATGAATATCTAGAAATATAGTGATTTTAAATGCGATTTTATAATGTCTCTCCCGACTCTAGCTCTTAAAGGAGTGATCTGAGAGTAATTTTACCTCTAATAAAAATTAAAGAGCATAAAATTATCTATCAGAAACAATAATATTTGTCTTTTTGTCCATATTTAGTGTATCAAAATAAATTAAAAAAAAAACTATGTATTAAGCCGGTTTTTACAACCTACGGTGTCTCTCCCGACTCTAGCTCTTAAAGGAGTGATCTGAGGGTAATTTTACCTCTAATAAAAATTAAAGAGCATATAATTATCTATCCGAAACAATAATAATATTTGGCTTAGTTTCCATAATTAATCTATCAAAATTAATGGAAAAGAAAAAATTATGTAATTAACCGGTTTTTACAACCTATGGCATCTCTCCCGACTCTAGCTCTTAAAGGAGTGATCTGAGGGTAATTTTACCTCTAATAAAAATTAAAGAGCATAAAATTATCTATCCGAAACAATAATAATATTTGCCTTAGTTTCCATAATTAATATATCAAAATTAATGGAAAAGAAAAAATTATGTAATTAACCGGTTTTTACAACCTATGGCGTCTCTCCCGCCTATAGCTCCTAAATGAGCGATTTAAGGATAATTTTACCTCTGATAAAAATTAAAGAGCATAAAATTATCTATCCGAAACAATAAAAGTATCTGTGTTAGTTTCCATAATTAATCTATAAAAATTAATCGAAAAGAAAAATTATGTATTAGGCCGGTTTTTATAACCTGCGGTGTCTCTTCCGACTCTAGCTCCTTCACGAGTGATCTGAGGGTAATTCTACCTCTAATAAAAATTAAAGACCATGAAATTACCTATCCGAAACAATTAAAGTATCTGTCTTAGTGTCCATAACTAATCTATCACAATTAATCGAAAAGAATATTTTATAACCTATGGTGTCTCTCCCGACTCGAGCTCTTTAAAGAATGATCTGAGGGTATATTTACCTTTAATAAAAAATAAATATCAACAAACGTATCTGTCTTACTTGCCATAATTAATCGTGACGTCTTGAGAGATTACATGGTATCCCACTTCTGATCAATTAAAAAAATATAAAAATTTAGCAACGCCTTTAGTAATAGACAAACGATTCTTGTATTACAATTGAGAATAATGAAATTAACCTCCAAATCAAATAAATGTGCATATATTAGAGTGTATGGATAATAAGAGACAATCGTGTTGATGCAATAAATAATCATCAATCAGAATACCATCCATATTATAACCCACACTTAATAAATCTTAGCTGTTTAATGTAATTATAGTATTTATTTTAATAAGATCTTACATCATCACATTATAGATACATGTAGTAATAAAAGCAATTGAAAAAGCGAAGTAGAAAAATCGGTTTTTAACTAAGAACAATTAATAATTACTAGGGTGTGTAGCTGTTTGGTTTAAAAAGATGATTTTTAAGTTTAAAATTTTTAAAAGAAACAGTTTACACAATTAATAAAGTTTGAGACACAATTCTATAACTACTCGAGTTTTCGTTAAATTGAATTACGATCAGAAAATTCCCATTTTCGTCGTTTTTAACAAAATAATTTGTCAATATTTTCCACAAGTCACAAATACATAAAAGCGTCAATTTTTAAGTATCAATTTTTGATATTATAAGGGTGTCTTACTTTTATAGATTTTTTCTTTGAATTCACCCCTATACATAAGTTGGCTCCTTTTTTTAAATTTATTACTTTTAGGGCAATTGACGTTTTCTTTTTTTATTTTATTTAAAATGTTAAGGGCTAATAAAATTCTTTGAATGGTATTTTTTAAAGGACGATCCTTTCTATTTTTATTCAGACATGAATTTTGTTTGAACTAAAATGTACTTGAGTTGGTATTGAATATGCACATTAAATTTGTGCTAAGGTCATCTTTGACATAGCGTAACTTAAATTTGAGAGCTTCCAGGTAAACGTTTGCAAATTGGAGGAAATTAAAGCTCTGATATTATTACAATTCAATTGGATTATCTCAAAATTAAACTTGTGTTATACGCTGGTTTGCTTGAGACTGAAATTTGAAATTAATAATACGCTACTTCGTCTTCCTTCAAATATTATAAAACCACGGTAATAAATATAAAAAGGTATGCCGACGCGGGTACCACTCGTAGAGAACTGAGGCCGCTTGTAAACGACTTTATAAGACAGAGAAAGCACATTAAGAGATATTGTCGCGCCAATATAAGACAGAGAAAGCACATTAAGGGATATTATTCGCACCAATTCAATTCGTTTAACCCTTAACAACCGACGTGCGGTCACCATGACCGCAGCGGCTGTTGTTTCTTATTTTTTGTACCCATCCCTTCAAAATATAGCCCACAGCACCTCAGTACCTTCAAGTTACTACTCTCTCAGTGCCTAGGTGCAAGAAAGTTGTTGTAGGCCTTTTGGTTTAATTTTTAATTGAAATTGAAATTCGTAAGCGGTCACCATGACCGCACGACGGTATTAGCGATACTTTTCGTGCACATGAAGTAGCAATGGTTAACAACCCAAATCTTCGAAATTTTGAAATTTTATGTTATTATTTAAATTTTTCAATCATCTTCATCATATTATATTGTTTACTAATTGTTTATATTTATGTTACAGTGAAAAATGTCAGGTATTTTTGATGATTTATCGTAAATACATCTTGATCTAAAAATTATTGTTTTACGGTGATTAAAATATAAAGTTTCGCTATTTTTTTAGAACTTTTATCTTATTTCAATTTGTTCATCCATATTCCATAGCATAAGAAGAACAAACTGTGGAAATTTCTAAGAATTAAGCCGAAAATAATACGCGATCATGTAAAAATTGTAAACAAAAATTGTAATTTTTGAAGTGTTGTAGTTTTTGAGATTTCGAAGCCTTTTTGGAAATTTTTTGTTGTTAGTATAATTTTACAACTATTTATTTTATAAATTTCGTATCAGATTGTTTATATCTTTTTCATATTAAAAAATATTAAAATATTTTGTTGCTCTAACGTAAATGCAGGGAAAAGCGCGTTAATTTGAAAATTATTTTTTTAAAGTGATTAAAATAATAAGTTTCATTATTTTTATTCTATATCTTACTTATTATATTCCAATTTAACCATACCTTGTATAAAAATAACGATTATGAAAAATTTGGCCAAATTAAACAAGAAAGTAACAAGCGGTCACCATGACCGGCGCTCGGTGAGAGTGTACCAAAAATAGGATGTCGGTGGTTAAGGGTTAAAGTCATCAAAATTATTAATAATAATTTATTTTATTAAACGCTGATAACTGATAAGTTATTACAAAAATGCGTTAGTTAGCCGGAGTAACCTACGAATTAATCCTCTTAATATGCTTTCTCTTTCGCCGATAGTGTTCAAGTTTTGCTTCAACTTAAAACGTCCGTTGGCATACCTTCCATATCTATTACCGTGTATAAAATGAACTATACTGCCGGCTGAATAAGATTCAAATTCATGCATCCACTAAAGGTGGCTACACACGTTCAGATCTGTCTGTCAGGTTCGCCTGTTCAGACGAAAATGAGGCCCTGATTACAGATAATACAGACAGAAATGCAGACTCTGTTTTAGCTTATTCTTGTCAGTTCATTAGCTGTAAATGGTAGATGCTTGGAAAGCAGTTGTCTGAACCCGAAGTAGTAATGGATGCTTGCTGAAGCGTCAAATATCCACAAAAGATATCGCTTATCAGAGACGCTGACTCTGATAATTACTTTATGGTGAAATAATTTGCATAATGTTAAATCTATGTAAAACATCGTCTTTCGCTAATTATCAATAAAACTCTATAATTGGGCTTTTGAATTCCCAACGATTTCAAGAAAAAACAAAAATCGCCTCTATAAGTAGAAGAGCTTCAAACACGATAGTTTTGGAATAAATATTAAACTTTGAGGTGATTTGTTTCATTAATGCTCATTATCGACATTGGCTTTAAATTGTCTTTTAAAAGTTGTAATTAGCTTATGTCGAGTGGTAAGTAACTCCATTTTAGATTACGAGATCTCAAATATTTTACCTCAATAATCGAATTTTGTCTTTGGTGGTTTTAAACCTTTGCAGATTAAGTACTCAATTCAAAATTGTTTTAAGCTCGCACCGAGGTTGCCGAAGTTTAATATTCACTTAAAGTTTGTCTCGGCGGAGATTACTAAATGCTATCTTTTTGTTTTTGAACAAATTTCTTCTTCTCGTCTTGTTAGAAATATAGAAAACTAATTTTTTTATTTTTAACAGAACGTTTCTCTCAAAACAGACGTTTTTCTCAAAAAATGAATGGAGCTTGGAAAAAACTAAAGGGCATAAATTCAAATGGATGCATAAAATGACAGATTTTTGAAATTCAAAAAATCATAACTCCGGTCCTGGAAATTTCCAACGAATAAAACGAGTGGCACTGATACAGAACGGTAATTTCTATAACATATCCAAAAATGAAGAATAAAGACCAAACAAATTTTGGGAAAATTCATTTCAAAATTTTGACCTGTTTTGGCCCTTAAAGGAAGGCATTTTTAAAACAATTTTAAAAATTGATTAGGTTAGGACGATAGCCCTCTATTTTGGCTATAGAATGCTGTTTTGAAATTTTTATAATAATAATTACCGGCCAAGTTATCAGGGAAAAACCACAAAATGGGTCATGATTTTAAATTAAAAAAAATTTTTTTTGACCCAAGATCTTATATAGCCAAGTAAAAAAACTTTAAAATTAACTATAGAATAAAATTCAATTTTATTCTAGACCCCCCCACCCATTTCAATTATAAATTAAATATATTGCACATAAATTGAGTTTTACTTTTTTTGTTTTTTTCAATTCACATAGGTCATATAAAATACAAACATACTCGTACAACACACAGAGAGAGCTCATCTTATAATCAGTCGAACGAATTTTCCAGAAACATTTTAAAAGATTTACCAATGTGTACAGAGACAGTCACAGTGGGAAATCGTTAAAGCTTTCTTTTCCCATCCAAGATTGTTATAAGGGCAAACTTTTTGATGGATTTCCTCTTTTTTTTATTCAACTTTTTATAAACCTTTTTTTTCGATAAGGGAAGATTGAGGAAAAAAAATCCCTATGGACTTAACAATAAACCTTTCTTTTACCTTTTATATAAAGACGTTTTAATTTTACTAAAATAACAAAAAATAGAAAACTTACCCCAGGCGTGTTAGCTTGTGGTCCGTATGGGAATCTTGTCCACTCTAAAGTTGATTCTCTTGTTGTATCCAAAAGAACAACTGCAAAAAATTAAGATTTTAATTAGATATGCACTTGTTATAATTACGTAATTTATTTTATTTACAAACAACGGATGTGGCCATAGCGGGTACATTTCTGGTTAAACCAGAAGTAAAGTATAAAGTGTTGGGTGTCTCCAGATAGCTAATTTTACGAGCTTTCAAAATATTTAAAAATATACAGGGTGTTCCAAAAAAACTTGATATTTTAGTAATTTCCGGTTTAACCAGAAGCGTTTTGTTAACCGAAAATAGTGTCAAATAATAGATATTCATAGGATTACTACATTTACCAATTTTCAAGTTTTCGTTTTTAATAATTATGAACTGACAGATTTTTTTTTAATTTTACATTCAAAAAATCATAACTCCGGTCCTGCTTTATAAAATTTAATAAAACTAGCGGCATTCGTTAGAGAACGTCAATGCCTATAACATATCCAAAAATGAAAAAATCAGGAGGAGTCAAAACGTCCGAAATTAAATTTAAAAAATTTTAATTTTTTCGATCACTATTAACTTTTTCTACGTACGAGTAAAAAATCAAAAAATTTTAAATTTTAATTCTAGTTATGCACTTGTTCTAATTATGTAATACATTTATATAAATTGATTTACAACTAAATAATATAAGTAAATAAATTACTAAAGTTATTTACAAAGTGTCTTTATATGGGTCACCTCGATAAATTCTTAATTTATGATTAATTATTAACAAAAGAACAAACAGTAATTAAATTGTTAAAATGCATTAATTAAATTCAGTGTTGTTCAAAAGTGGATACAATTGAAACGCCTCCATTTTGCAATAAGAAGTGTGTAAAAAATGATTTCTGTATGTGTGGAAGACGAAAAAATGATGCAATTTTAATATATAAATCATTAATATTAATTACATAATTACATCTGTTAAATAAGTAGCACTTAATTCTTATTATAAAAGTTAAAACCTTGCGAAACAACCTGACAAATGCTGCTAATTAACACTTGAATTTGAATACCGAAACAATAAATCAATACTTATTGTGTATGTAGAAAGTACGAATTTTTTTAAAAATTATTGCTAAAAATTTTTTTCCATTTAGTAATAATTACACCACGTTAATTATTTGATCCTCGCAGGAAAAATAATTTTTTTTAAACTTGGAAAAAATTAAAAAAAATTTTTAATTCGTGGCACTTTTAACGCTACAAGAACTTTTCGAGTGGATAAAAATAAATAAACCTCTAATTTTCACAGTCGAAAAACTTTATATATGTTAAGTACTTACCTAACAAACTATAATTTGACAAAATTTTCCCCAACAAAATTTTTTAATTGGGTTAAAATAGAAACCCCTTTGTGCAGTTGGTGAAAATCCAAAAAAATTATCAAATAACACCCAACTTGTCCTACATACGAACAAATTGATGAAAATTTGCCGAAATTTATACTTTTACATCATCCTTTAACAAGAGCCACTTTAAAAGTTCAAAGAAATTCTCCACCTAAATAACTGTAAAAAAGTCATTACAATTCCAATCTTATATTACGCATAATTCGAAATCGTAAAATTTAATAGTTAAAAGAAAAAGAGTCTGGCAAATTGGTCTGAAATGCTTCCTCCGCAAGTTCCAGTAAACTTCTTCGTTGTGGGAGCTACAAAAAGGATCCGATCTATTGTAGTTTTAATTGTAAACGCCATAAAATTGTTAAGACAAGTTGGCGCACAATCAGATTACCTACATCCTGATTAATATCAGATATAAAAACAAGGCCTACCCTGAGGCATCAAATGTTGGCTCGGATCAGTATCTAGCAGTTGCGGTAATTAGAACAAATGTCGTTAGATTTAAACCGACAAACTTGACGACATTGGCAAGCAACAGAAGAAAAAAAATGCACTAGATAGAGCTTAAGGGCCATTGGACAAGGACTAAATTAATTTCACACTCAATTTTTAGTACTGAATAGGTGCAAAAGCAGTTTTTTACAGGAATCTAAGCTTTAACGTCGTGAATCGAAATGTCTACGCACGACGTTAAAGTTTAGATTCCTGTAAAAAATAATTTTTGCGCCGATTGAGTACTTAAAATTTAATGTGAGATTTAGTCCATGTCAAATGGTCCTAAGATGTGCAAAACAAAACCGTGTTACTAAGCATCAGCAATAGTGTAAGTTGATTTCAGATACTTCAAGCAAGTGGAAACTATAACTTTTTAAGTGACGTCAAACGACGTTATAAGCCACGCCCACTTTTAATGCAACATAACCTAATATAACGAAGTAATTTGGGCACTAACCTAACTTAAGAAGACAAAAAACAGAGAAACTATCACCAACCTATAGTAGAACCAACCAACTAATTGCTAGTCATATTTTGGAAATATTTTTAGGAACTTTTTAAGTGTCATCAAACTAGGATATAAGCCACGCCCACTTTTAATGCAACATAACGTAACGTGACGAAGTAATTTTGGTACTAACCTAACTTAAGAAGACAAAAAACAGAGAAACTATCACCAACCTATAGTAAAAACAATCAACTAATTGCTAGGTAGTCATATTTAGAAAATATTTTTAGGAACTTTTTAAGTGACATCAAACTAGGATATAAGCCACGCCCACTTTTAATGCAACATAACGTAACGTAACGAACTAATTTTGGTACTAACCTAACTTAAGAAGACAAAAAACAAAGAAACTATCACCAACCTATAGTAGAAACAACCAACTATATGTTAATCATATTTTGGAAATATTTTTAGGTTATGTTAGTAGGTACACTGCGTTAATTAATTTAAAAAATTTTTTTGGCGAACTTAGAAATGGTGACTATGAAATCCAACTTACACGAACCAACCATTAACGAACGCGCGGGTATAAGTTACAAGAAAGTGATTACGTTAGATTAGTCCCGACTTAAACTGGGCGTGGCTAACAACATTACGGACGTCAAAATACTAATAAAACAACTGTTAACTACAAATTTTGGCGTCGGGTAAAGTTGTAATCCATGCCTACGTTTAATATAGATCATACTATATTCCTAAGCAGATTTAACTTGAGAAGCGGTTAGGGATAAGTTTGCGCAGATTTGCCACGCCCCTTTAATAATTTAAATACGTTGACTACTGCGTTGGTGGGGATAAATACCAATTTAGGTATCTAGGCATTCCCACCGCTCGTCAGCATATAAATTATTGCTGTACATGTGTACATACTAATCATATTTAGATATTTCAGGTTAGTTATAACGCAAAGTGGGCGTGGTTAACAAAGTTAAGGATGTAAAAAACAGTGATGGCGAGATTAACAGTAGCCTACTGTCCAGTAACGGATAACCTGTACTGAGACTGTATATTCAGGTTAGGTTAGCACCTTAAGCTCGAGGTTAGGTTAGGTGAGTTACAACTAAAAGTGGGCGTGGTTCTAAGTCCGTATAATATTGTATTAACTGTTGCATCGGTGAAAAAAGCGCGGTGGTTTGCATGGAAATGGCTTGATCTCGTGACGTCACATTTCGGACTTTTTTTAATATAATTAAATTACCACTTTATAGTACAATGTTAGATTAGTTATGACTTAAACTGGGCGTGGCTAACAACATTGCGGAAGTCAGAATACTAATAAAGCAACTATAAACTACAACTTTTGGCATCAAGCGAGGTTGTAATCCATGCCTACGTTTAATACAGATAACCTATCATACTATATTGCTAAACAGATTTAACTTAGTAGGGATAAATTCGCGCAGATTTGGCAACGCCCCTTTAATAATTTAAATACGTTGACTACTGCGTTGGTGGAAATAAATACCAATTTAGGTATATACGCATTCCCACCACTCGTCAGCATATTTCTGTACATACTAATCATATTTAGATATTTCAGATTAGGTTATTTATAACGAAAAGTGGGCGTGGTTAACAAAGTTGGCAGTAGCCTACTGTCCAGTAACGGAAAACCTGCACTGAGACTGTATTTTCAGGTTAGGTTAGCACCATAAGCACGAGGTTAGGTTAAGTGAGTTATAACTAGAAATGGGCGTAGTTCGAGTCCTTATAGTATTATATTACCATGTTACCTCGGCGGAAAAAAACACGGTGTTTGTCATGAAAATCGATTGATCTCGTGACGTCACATTTTGGACTTATTTAAATTTAATTGAATTACTGCCTCATAGTACAATTTAAAATAAATGTAAAGAGGCTAATGTTACGATACGGTACTGCTGAATGGTACTATCCAGTGATGGAAACACAAAAATACTTGTACTAAAGCGGTACTTTCAGGCTAGGTCATTACCATAAATACAAGGTTAGGTTAGGCTACTTTCCAAACGAAAACACAACAACGCCTTTACTGGAACTGTATTTTCAGGTTGCATTAGCACCGCAAGCACCAGGTAAGGTTAAGAAGTTTTAACTATAGAACTGGGCGTGGTTAACAAGGTAAAGGATGTTAGGCAAACAGTGACAACGAGATGGGCAGTAGCTGAATACATGAATAAATAAATAAATAAATAAATATGTCAAAGAACTTAACGTCAGATTTTAATATTTATTTACGAACGTCAAACTTTGACAATTGACATTGTGTAACGTTCTAATATCAAAAAATTATAAATTTAATTCTTGGATTAATAAAATATAATTTTCTTTTATGCAACCGGGCATAAGAGTTTCTAATTACCACTTTGTTGAAGCTCTAGTCGGTTAACTACCTGGCAGTTTTCATTTTGTTTGTTTGTTCGTAGCGATCGAAAGATTTTGATTTTGAGGAAGCTTGAATTTTCAAAAGATGAAAAAAATAGATTTTTGATATGGCCACCAGTTAAATGCGCTGAAGTAGCAACAAAATGTCTTCTAAAATTAAAGTTTAGGGTCCCCTAACTATAACAAATTTTATCACTTATGACATCTTTTACTAATGTAGAGTGCAGCCATTTACACGTCTCTAATTGCAGCTACTTTTCTTACAAAGATTATATTTCTAAAACGAACTCTCAAAATTAAATAAAATAAATTTTTCATCAAATAAAGAAATAAAAGTTAAGCATTTCGAAATTATCTCCAAAGTTGCTGAAATGTATGTATGAGATAAGTAAATTGACGTTTTTTTTTAAATATTTCAATGAAACCGAGATGCAGGTATAAAGGAATATTTAGTTTTAGGTGACTTCTTAATTACACATACCGCTACCACTAAAAACTAAAGCCGTGTTTAGATAAGAGATGTCAGGTAGGACCATAAAAATACACTAATGAGCAGATATTTAGTAAAAGAAATGATTATCGTTTGAAAAGCGATTAATAAACCCAAGTAAAACTAAGTGAAACATACAATTTTTTTCCTACCTGTTTATTGACCTTTTAAACAAAAATTTTTTCTCTTTCGACTAAAAGGAAACGACTTTTTGGGGCACTTTTAAACTAAAAGTGTAATTTTACCCAAAACGGAAATTAATGTGGTACTTTTCGCGCATTGTTGCAGTTTTTTTACGTAACATCCGGCTAATGACAATAAATACCTCAACACGAATGAGGTTCCTGAAGAAATTACATAATTACTAAAAGAAGAAAGAAGGTAGGAAACACTTTTTAATGTAATCACAGATAATTATGATTTAGTAAGAACATGCTGTAATTTTTGCTTACCCACTCGTTTGGGTAAGGTTGTGCAGTTTTTAAACGTATTTTTTATTCCAAAAAAAATTGTTACCGACTTTTATTCAGTGGCGTACGAATCAACGCGACTACGAGGTGCTCAGACATCTTGGAAGCTGCAGGAGTCGACTTGGCAACAATGTCCTGCACTGAGTTTCAACATGAGTTCAAAAATTTTCTTGATACGTTCCGAATCGCCCATGGGGCCAAACTGAGCCAGTCTAAAGAAGGCTCTTTTAAAGGCCACTGAATCTTTGATACTGTGCCAAGTACAAGTTCTCTCGGGAGGGGGGGGGGTGATTTAGGCTAGACACTTACGTTGCATTTTCAAACTAAATACAATTATTTAATTAAGAACTATTTAAGCTAAAGGAACGCCCCTAAGTCAATTTTTCGCCAGAAGGAGCAAAATTTGAAACTACGCCCCTGCTTTTACAACTTGTTACAAACCTTGACATGTAACACAAAAATAAGTATGTTACATTACAAAGAAATGTACTTTACTATGCAACAAACTGTGTTAAAAAAAGAAAAAAAAGTTAGGGCTTCTGCATATTACTTAAAGAAATCCCAACGCTTTCCAGCTTTTCACTTAACACTCATACACAATTAACTTCGCACAAATGTAGGAAGGAAATCTTAGTACGGGTGCGTAAACGCAATTTATATAAATATGTTTCTCCAAGTGTGATTTTTTATTGTTTGGTATATTTTTTTTATTAAAGAAAAATACGTGCGTGTTGTATATTTTTAAAATTGCAACGAGTCGAGAACGTTATGAAACAGAAGAATTACTAAACAATGTCAACGTATTTTGTTCTATTATTTTAATTAAAAATTCAATTTAATTCTTTTTGCAGAAAAAAAATGCCTAAAAACAAAATTGGTATAGTAGTGCCAACGAAAATTGGGTTTTAGAAATTTATTGTGCACTCGACTTTTTTCTAGCACCATAAAACTTTGTTTTCTAATACGTAAAATATTATTATATTCACGTAGTCCACGTACAATTTGCTCACTAAATTGGTATAGTCGTGCTAACAAAAATTGGGTTTTAGAAAGTTATTGTGAACTCGACTTTTTTCTAGCACCATAAAACTTTGTTTTCTAATACGTAAAATATTATTATATTCACGTATATTCACGTAGTCCATGTACAAGTTGCTCACTAAATTGGTATAGTCGTGCTAACAAAAATTGGGTTTTAGAAATTTATTGTGCACTCGACTTTTTTCTAGCACCATAAAACTTTGTTTTCTCATACGTAAAATATTATTATATTCACGTATATTCACGTAGTCCACGCACAAGTTGCTCACTAAATTGGTATAGTCGTGCTAATAAAAATTGGGTTTTAAAATTTATTGTGCACTCGACTTTTTTCTAGCACTATGAGACTTTGTTTTCTCGTACGTAAAATATATTGTAGTAGTCCATGTATAAGTTGCTCACTGAATTGGTATAGTCGTGCTAACGAAAATTGAGTTTTAGAAATTTATTGTGCACTCGACTTTTTTCTAGCACCGTAAAACTTCGTTTTCTTATACGTAAAATATTATTATAGTAGTCCACGTACAAGTTGCTCACTAAATTGGTATAGTCGTGCTAACAAAAATTGAGTTTTAGAAATTTATTGTGCACTCGACTTTTTTCTAGCATCATAAAACTTTGTTTTCTAATACGTAAAATATTATTATATTCATGTATATTCACGTAGTCCACGTACAAGCTGCTCACTAAATTAGTATAGTCGTGCTAACAAAAATTAGGTTTTAGAAATTTATTCTGCACTCGACTTTTTTCTAGCACTATGAGACTTTGTTTTTTCGTACGTAAAATATATTATAGTAGTCGATGTATAAGTTGCTCACTAAATTGGTACAGTCGTGCTAACGAAAATTGAGTTTTAGAAACTTATTGTGAACTCGACTTTTTTCTAGCACTATGAGACTTTGTTTCCTCGTACGTAAAATATGTTATAGTAGTCTAAGTATAAGTTGCTCACAAATGTACATTCTAAATTATCTGAATTTTAACTTGCCTTGCAAGACGTTCTATAACAAGCTCAGTTTTTTAAGCCAACGCCAACTACGTTATACGCTTACGACTTACAACCACTCGAGACTGATCTACATCGGTCTAATTAATTTAATACGTTCCTTGGTGATTTTCATCATTTTCCTCAAACTTCAAACCTTCGCTAAGAAAACTTTAAACGTTAAGTTTTTTTTATCTATGCGAACATTTCAATTTGTTATAAATAATACTTTTAGATTTGAAAATTTCAACAAAATATTTTTCAGAAGCTTTAAAAATCAAAATAAACAACCTAAAATGTCAAAAAAGATCAAAATGAAACATATAAACACACACCACACAAATTTCATTTTCCAAACTCCTCTACCGTATTTTATATCAACCAATAAAAATGTCTTCTATCTTTTTAAGAAAAATTGCACTTTTCACAAAGAGGTTTTACAATTGGTCTATTTATTTATATAAAAAAAAAACGTTTTAAAAACAAACAAGTGAATTGGAGATTTATATAAAGCCAACCAAATAACGAATTTTTCTGATTTTGTGTAAAACAAAATGCGATCTATTGTTGAGTTTACGACTTGATGCATTGGTGGTATATAAAACGAACAGTTTTATGTTCTCAAAATGTGCATTGAAAAGTTAATCGAGTGGACAAGTTAGTGTCACAAATTGGAAGACGAAAACGTAAGCCGTACTAAATTGTCTCTACATAACCGCACTTTTAATTTTTTTCTATTGGTGGCAAAATAACTTTTTGAAATTTTTTAAACCTAATGCCCGAAAGTTTGAACCAATTTTCATGAAATTTGGTCTGAGCCACTTTACCCAACTGCTCGACAAATATTACCGACAAAAATCCTTTTCAAATGAAATCGATATAGAGTGGCCCAAATTATAGGGGTGATTTTGAAGGCATTTTAAAAAATTTTGTCCTATATCATTTAAACTTTTCTGTTAGTTAATACATATTGGTCTTAATACTTTTTATTATTTTTTCGAATTTTTCAATTCAAAATGGCGGCCATTTTATAGATTATCCCATTTTTTTGTTTTTTGATGATATCTTTGCAGTTAAGTATTATTTATAAAATCTATAAACGGCATTATATAGGCAAACTATAACGCTTTAGTCCTAATATAATGGATTTTTGAAATTGTTTAAAAATTGCCTACATTTAAAGGGCCTAAATGAGACTAAATTTTTTAAATTGATTATCGATTATATTGTTTATTTTTGGTTATATTATAGAGTTTGTTCACCTTCATTGAATAACGTTTGTTTCGTTTATTAAATTTTTCCAGGACCGGAGTTATGAATTTTTGATTTTCAAAAATTTCAAAAATTTGCTACTTCTTTAGCTATTAAAATACAAGTTTGAAAGTTGGCAAATATGTTAACATTCTAAATATCTACTAATTGATACTATTTAGAGCTAACAAAACACTTCCGGTTAAACCGGAAATTAAGAAATATTTTTAAAAAATTCGAAAAACCTTATATAATTCTAAACAATTTAAAACTTCGTAATATTAGCTGTCAGATGATACCAACTACTTAATATTTTGAGTTCCGGTTTAACGGAAAATGACACCAACTTTCTTAGTTGAATGGAACACTCTGTAGTTTTTTATATATTTTAAATCAATGAACGTATTGGGTTTAAAATCACTTCCGGTTAAAGCGGAAATTAGAAATATATTTAATTTAAAAATATTTATTATTTTTTGAAGAAGAATAGACACATTAGGTACCAATCAAAAATTTAACTAATTATTGTAGTTCGTACAATAACCTTTTGATTATAATTAAATACTAATAATTTTTAATTAATTTGATATTTACATCGTCATTAAGAATTAATGGGTTTTTTCAGCCAAGGATCCGGATACATTAAGATGTCCAAATTCTCAAACTTTGGATAAACGACTACCGCGATGAAACTAGAATTTTTATAATTTTTGAAAAATAAAAGTTTGAGAAATTCTGTATTTTTGTGTAAAAAGAGCATTTAAATGTAAATTCGTTCTTAAAGACTCACAATGTTCTTATTTTTAATTTAAATATGCACGTACATCTAATAAATAATAAGAACAAAATTCAAGGATTTACAAAAGTCCTTTTATTGTTTTAGTTATTTTGAATTATTACTGAAGTTGAAGGGGGTTACAAATTTAAACAATTTAAAGAATTAAAATAAAAGCCCATAATAAACCTCATTGGGACATTAAGATGAATGAATTTAAATTTTTTTTACCCTTAAATAGGGCTTTTTGAAATAAAAATACACACAAAACATCGTAAATTAAGAGCTTTTTCCTGCATTCCTTATTCATCTCGCAGGCACTATGTTTGTGTTTTCATTCTATATTCTAAAATAAATTGCTCCGAATGTAATTTGTTTTAATTCACATAACCGTTTGACTTTTAGTTAGAGAAAATTTTGCGTAAAATTCAGAATATACACTAAATTACTTATAAAAGGGCTAAATTAATTCTAATTCAAGAAACCGCTTATAAAATTTATTAATGACGTTTCTTAACTACCCCATCATGCAGTAAAATTAGTTTTAATGCCGTATTCGATTTCTCGTCTAATACACAAACCAAATTGCTCCGTGCCAAAGTGGGCTGTAATTAATTGCATATACGAACAGGAACAACACATTTGAAAGGTAAAGGTCTTGAAAATTCACTGCGAAACGGAATGGCGTCGATACAATTTGGTAAGCACCAATCCAGGTATAGATGAGGTCAAATAATGACCAAATAATCGTTAACAACGTCAGAATATACAACTACGAAAGCTAATCAAGACTTAAATGATGGGTTACGAGATATAGGCACCAGCTTTCGAACAACAAAAAACCCAACAAAAATAGATTAATATTGCGCTTAAAAACAGCTACAGTTTGAGAAAATTAGATTTTTAATTCGACTCTGGAAACGTTTATTTAACGTTTGCAATAAACTATCTATTTATCCAAGACGCTACTGTAAGAAGTTCAACACTGAACGCCTTCAACATTTGCTTTACGTGTTCCGATAGCTTCTATTTTATTCGTCTTCAGCTTCATTTAGAATTCTGGAGATCTAAATGAATATTAATTAATCGTATTTCAAAAGACACATGATGCATCCCCATCTGATCGACTCCACATTCCATTTCTACGGTGCAAAAACGGTCCGAGAAGGCTTCGGAATATTTAAAATACTGCTTACGTAATTTTTATTTAGGTAATCGATAAATGAAGGTATCAAATGAAGGGTTACCATCCACTGTTCTCTAAAATAGTTTTAAAGTCGAGGAGTCTGAAGAGCTTAGTGTGGCGTTCACTATATGTTCACCAACTACTCCACCATTTCATAAAAAGACACCTTGTGGACGTTACCAGTTTTTTGAATTTTCCCTCGACTTATGTCAGATACTTTCCTTCGAACCATTCGTTCACGACGATCTGAAAACTGTTTCTTTTAAATATTCACGAGGCCAAATGCCGAGGTGTGACTATAGCTTTGGGAAAGGGACCTTTGGACTTCTTATAGTTGCTCAAATAAACGTCTTTCGTGAACAACTACTGCATGATTGTATTAGTCACTTTAAATATTTCCCAAAGATTGGACAGCTTCAGCTTTTACACCACGTTTACCAAATGCTCCTTCATTTCATAAAAAGACACCTTGTAGACTTGACCAATTTTTTTAATTTTCCTTCGACTTAGGTCAGATATTTTCATTCGAACCATTCGTCCACGATCTGAAAACTGTTTCTTGTAAATATCGGCGAGGGCCAAGCCCGAGTTGTGTGGAATCGTTATGCTCGCACTTTCTTTTTCTTTAAGGTTTTAGTAACTACGTCTACTTTAATTATTGCTCTCGACACTATTATTCAAAGAGGATGCTAATGGGGATTACCCCCGATCTGACAACTCTTGAAACGTTATAGTCGCAATAGTTGTATTCTCTGGCCTTCGCATTGGACCTTTAGACCAATCTGACAACTGGCGAGACACTGAGTAGTCACGATAGTTCTATTCTCTGGCCTTCTTCTGGTCAATTGGACCCATTGGAATTCTTATTGTTGCTCAAATAAACGTCTATCGTGAACACTTCTGCATGATTGTATAAGTCGCCTTAAATTCCCCAAAGATTGGTCAGCTCCAGCTTTTACACCACGTTCACCAAATGCTCCGCCATTTCATAAAAATACACCTTGTGGACATTACCAAATTTTTAAATTTTCCCTCGACGGTCACATACTTTCCTTCAAACCATTCGTCCAAGATCTGAAAACTGTCTCTTTTAAATATCGGCGAGGCCGAAGGCCGAGGTGTGACTAACTTTTGGCGAGGGCAAAGCCCGAGTTGTGTAGAATCGTTATGGTCGCATTTTCTTTTTCTTTGAGGTTTTTGTAACTCCTCCTACTTTAGTTTATAGCTCCTAACACTTATTCAAAGAGAATGCTAATCGGGGATTACCCCCGATCCGACAACTGGTGAGACACGGTGAGTCACGAGAGTTGTATTCTCCGGATTTCTCATTGGACCTTTGGATTTCTTTCTGGACTTCTTACAGTTGATGAGATAAACGTCTTTCGTGAACACTACTGCATGATTGTATAAGTTACCTTAAATATTCCCCAATAAAGTTTCGTCAGTTAGAGCTTTTATATCACGTTTATTAACTGCTCCTCCATTTCATAAAAAGACACCTTGTGAACGTTAGCAATTTTTTAGAAGTTCCCCCACCTTAGGTCAGATATCTTCCTTCGAACCCTTCTTTCACAATCGGCTCGGCGAAGGCCGAGCTGTGACTAACTTTGGGCGAGGGCGAAGCCGAGTTGTGTGGAATCGTTTTATGTTTAATTTAGAGCTCTTAACGCTTATTCAAAGGAGATGCTAATCGGGGGTTACCCCCGCTCTGGCAACTAGTGAGACATTATAGTCACAACAGTTGTATTCCCTGACCATTGGACTTCTTACAGTTGCTCAAATAAACGTCTTTCGTTTAACGAACTTTCGTCAGGTCGAATTTTTACACTTCACCAACTGCTTGACCATTTCATAAAAATACACCTTGTGGAGGTTACCAATTTTTTTAATTTTCCCTCAACTTAGGTCAGATACCTTCTTTCGAACCATTCTTCCATGATCTGACTAATTCTAATTAAATATGGACGAAGCCGAAGGCCCAGGTGTGACTAACTTTGGCCGAAGGTGAAGCCCGAGTTGTGTGGAATCGTTATGCGCTCACCTTCTTTTCCTTTAAGGTTTCTGTTCGCCTACTTTGATTTATAGCTCATATTCAACACTTACAACAGTTATTCAAAGAGGATACTAATCGGGGATTACCCGCGATCTGACAACTGTTTAAACATTATAGTCATGCTAGTTGTATTCTTTGACCTTCTCCAATCATTAAACTTTTTATAGTTGATCAACTAAACGTCTACTGCATGGTTTTTTAATTCATTTTAAATTTTCCCCAACGAACTTTTATCAGTTCTATCTCCTTCTAAAACCTTCGTTCACCAACTGGCTTGTGGTCGTGAGAAATTTTACTTCCCTTCAAACCCTTCTTCCAATAGAGTATCTTCAATTATCACAGTAGTTCCATTCTCTGATCTTCTCCACTACATGGATTTAAACACTGACATTTACCAAAAATATATCAAAACTCACAACAACGAAGAATCTCACAAAACCGAACACTGCCGATGGAAGTTAAACTTATTTGGTTTTTCATTATTTCCGTACCTAGAGTAAAATTGTCGAATTTGATATTAAAAACAATTAATTGAAGTCTTTAGCTATATGTTAATTATTTCTTTAAAGTTTATCTTTGAAAGTAAATTTAATTCTAAAAATGTCTATCTCCCTAAAAGATGTTCCTGGTGTGTGAACTATTTAGATTAATTTCCTGCAAGGAAACAAAAGTCCTTACATGCGAAGTATTTACACGCTACCACTACTGTCTAAACCAAATATTGATAAATTTACAAGAAATTCAACTGGAAATGTAAATTAATTAAAATATACGAAAAATATGATATTGTTGATTTAATGGGGAAAAATAAGTATATAAATTTTATACAAAGTAAAAGGATATATATGTATATAAGTTAGATACCGACAAGTTCGCACAAAGTGGTAAAATCTAAAGGTATTCGCGACTTCAAAGAACGACCGAAGGGCGGTTTTGGTAAGAGCGGGGTTGTACAAGTCCCTAGGGCTTTAAGAAAATCGATACCGACTAGGGTTGCCAACGCATAACTTGGGAGTTTCCGAATTCGCTTATTTGTTCAACTTAACGTTCCAAACTTGATTTAAACAGAAGAAGAAGAAGAAGAAATATATAACACGTGATTAAAATAATAAATTTCCAGCTTATGTAATAAATATATGTGTTGAATGTAAAAATAAATAAAAATAAGTTGATGCGAATTTTCCAACTGTGTATAAAGTTTCTTACACAAAACGCTTGCGAGTCAGGAAATTATTTAAAATTTAATACTATTCGCGTATACGAGAAAACCACCAAAAACTTGAGAAATCAGCTCAAGTGTGGATTTTTTTTCTCTTATTGATTTCGAACAAAATCTTGTGCTTTTTCAGGTTTTTCAAGAAAAATTCTGAATTGGCAAACAATATATTGGCTTCAACAGAATGATCTTTTATTCGACAAGATCGAGAAAACTAGCTGAATTGAGAATAACGTTATAAAAGAGCCCAACAATGAAAGTTTGACTTGAAGCAAAAATACAATTGTGTCAAATTGATTCACTAAGTTTCTCAACTTATTGGCGGATAACTAAAAGCAAACACAAACGTAGAAGAAAATAAAAGAAAAAAATTGGTAACTTGTGGGAGGTTTTTTTTTTAAATTTAAATTTCAAAACTTGTACTTAAACTTAATCAGATTTGATTTATACAAGATTGCTGGCGTAGTTGAAGTAATACGAGATGATGGGTTGTGATTTCTCATTTTACGTGTTATATTTACAATCACAAAATATTTACATCCAGTAATAACCATAGAAATTGAAAAATTAACATACGCGCGCCCCTTCTAATACCAACAAACTAGAAAATTTTAGTTCACTCAAACTTGCCAAAAATTAATTTTATTTCTAAAACCACACCCAAAAACAAGCAAATTTAAAAAACCGGAAAAAATATATCTTTTGTTCTATAGAAATTTTATATACTTCGTTAAAATCAGTCAACCCGGTTGGGATCATCTCAAGTGTACTCTGATTGACTCATCCACCAATTTTAAGTTACTGTAAACTTACAAGAGAAAATTCGAAATGACGAACATTTTTGATAAAAGTTGTAAAATAATCTTTGAAAACTGTATACCGAAAAGTTGCCAAAACGTTCACTTAAAGTCTTAAAGAAAAAACTTAAAGAAAATAATTGAAAATTGTTTAAAAGTTGGAAACAACGACTGAAATTCTAGAAAATTCCGATGAGTCCAAAAACGAGGTTTGAAAACAATCGAATAATGCAAAACGTACCTAAAATGAAATTAAAAAATCGTAATTCCGGCTCTGGAAAAATTTAACAATTGAAACAAACGACAAACAAAATTATTGCATTTTAACCAAATTTGGCTCCTTTAAGTTGGACAATATCAACAGTAACAAACCCTGTAAAAAAAAGTAACTCAAAGATTGAGACTGACATAGTAATTACTTTGTAAATGGCCAGGGTCGGACTGGCCCGCCCGGCGGACCGGGGACTGCCGGTCAAGTCGGGGTCAAATGCAATTGGGGCTAAATGAAAATACAATATGAAAAATATAAATATTCTGCTAGGCGAATTTAAATAAAAAGTTGCGTGTTTTTGCCCCCCCCCAAAAAAAAATTAAATTCACAATTTGATGACGGTGCGAGTATACTAGCAGTTTACCCCTGCTTCCCTACGGACCTTTTCCTTATGAATAAAGTAAATCTTGCACATAAAATTTTGTTGACTGTTTGTATGGTTACCCCTTAATGGGGGAAGGGGGGTTAAGAAATTTCATAAATAAGTACATTTCTGTTACATAAAAAAATACTCGATCCTTTGGGAATTTTAGGGATAGTTTAGACTTTTCTAAGAATATTTAGGGTATAATCTAACCTGGTACCAAATTTAAAGTTTCTAGAAAGCCTAGAAGTGATTAAATAGGGGCAAACCTAGACCGTTACAGCTCCCCCCACTCGGAGTGCCAACGTGGTTTTGGAGCTAGTCTCCTTATAATTATTCAATTAATTACGCTAATTAAAATACATGGCTTTAGGAATTGAATATTAGTGGGTGCCTATACGTCGTTTTAATTTCATTTTAAACATTTCATGTTTGTGGGTCCAGCGGATTGGGTTGAGTGTTGTTGATGAATCAGACAGTCAGTCAGAACTCAGAAAACCTTCATAGCGAAGTAATCAAAAGCGAGGTTGTATACGTTCTAAAACTCCTAATGATCCTGCCGAACCCAACAGGTGAATTAATTCCTTTCGAGCTGGGCGAGATGAGTTGAAGCCGGCTGAAGCATTCCGATGAACAAATAAATTTTGTTCTACAATGAATTGCACCTTAGTCGGCTCGGAAAATCGGAAAAAGACATCAATCTGTTTAAAAAATCGTCAAAGCAAGAAGAGATTCCTCAAGGTGTTTTTGACTGCTGGTAGTACCGTTTGACTGTAGCCACCCCCTATACAATTGCTATGTAAACGTTTTCGCTTAGTAGGCTTTCCTCTAGCACCGCACGTAGCACCGACAAAACAAAATAACGCACTGTTTTATACCAGTGACTACATCGAAGCACCGACCCTTGCCACGCCCACTCTCATATAAAACAATGATTATTTATTTTCTCGGCGCGCAGCTATAAGTGTGGTGTTAGGGGTAGTGCGAGGTGCGGTGTGCCGACCGACTGAACGAAGTAATAATCTCTCTACTTTATCTTGCTTTATCTTTATCTCTCTACTTTATCTTGCTTTCTACTTTAATCTTGCTACTTTACAGTGTCCATATTCGGACGTTACCCACTCTCCTAGTATTCGTCGTAGTGGGCAGGAACTTTTTAATTGTCTGAGGTTCATTTCTCTAGATCTCTTGGTGGTTCCGAGAGTAGAATGATTGTTAAAATATGTTGAACCTGTAGTGAACCCTAGTTTATTACGTCACGACCACCTCATTATTGTAAGAGCCATTGATGAAAATTGGAAGAAAAATATAACTCAAGCGAACAGCGACATCTAGCATCTCCTCGTTGAACAAACATGTGCCAAGAACTCATCTCAACAGTTTATTATCGACAATTTTTGTGCTATTTAACGTAGGGCGTTAAAACGAAATTGTAGTTTACTAGAAAAGTTTGCATTTTATACAGATGTCAAGATACGTTATTTACAACCCTCGTATTTATTATACAAAAGAGCAAAATACAGCGAGTAGGTAATAGGTATTGAATTATACAAAACTCGAGTTAAATTCTAAAATTCCATCTCAAAAGTACTTCATTTAAAAAACTTATTCGACGGCTTAAGGAATTTCAAGCTTAAGAATTTAGGGCCAACCCTAAAGTTTCACTATTTATAACCAAAAAAACTTTAAATAAAATGCTAATGCTTAATACACAGGGTGTTCCAAAGGGAAAAGTACAGGTTTGATTCGTCGTCTTTTTATGAACTGATGCTCTACTTTAGGCCACCCTGTATATTCAACATATCAACATCAATCAACCCCTACTAAACATTTATCATTTTATTTAAACAATAATTGTTTTATACAGAGTTCGCCGAAAGCCTATAGCATTCCTTTAACTATCGCTTTTTAGAGTTAGAAAGAGTTTTTCTCATCATAGTCGTTTTCGGAATTTTAAGAATTATTTTCAATTATGTCTCAATTGTTGTCTCAATTTTACGCATCTTTGCTTCATACAGAAAGATTAGGTGCTTTTTAAATTTAAGTACGACGTTGCTAAGTTCTCCCAATTTTACCTAAAATCACAGTGTATAATTAAGAAGGTGGAGCAACAAGCCGTCGCTATATGGTTAAAAATTTCACCAGATTGTGCGATTGAGACAAAGCGTGGTAGCGTAGTCTATCCCACTCTCGACCTCGCAGTTGCGCTTTGCGGACAAACAGTAGCCATTTCGAGCATATCTCGTTGCGCCACCTTGCAATCTTACACCGTGCCTAAAATACAACTTTCGTTTTAAAAAATCACAGCACCTTAGGGTTTGAGAATTAACAAACCAAATTCGGCATGTCGTTAGTTAAGGTCGTGGCCTACCTCGCTCTAGTATTATTTTAACGTTTCAGCATACAGGATGTTCATTTTAGAGAGAGGCAATTTTCGAAAATTTCAAACAAAACTATACAATTGTGCACGTAATCGGGTAAAACTTAAAAAATATAGAAAACCGTCCAGTTTAGGTACAGGAAATGTTCGGAAGTTAAAGTGAATAAAATTATGTATTACATGAGCTAAAAATAAATAAGGGTTGCTATTTAAAAAAATTCAAATATCGTCATTTACAAAACACGAAAATTGGTGCGCTCTTACGAACACCCTGTACGCTAAAACAATGAAATTATAAATAGAGAGGGGTAGGCCATTGTGTAAGCTGATGGCACACCGAATTTGGCATCGTCATCCCCAAAAACAACGTTGCTGTGATTTTTTAAAGTAAATGAGTTTCTGAAAATTTGGCAACGTCGCACTCAAAAACGAAATTTTATTTGTATTAAAAAGAGTCGTAGATACATTGGTGAACCTTGTAGATCGAAATTGGAATTTAAAAAGAACATATTATTTCGTTTCGAATTATTAGAATTATTAGAATATCTACTAAACCACTTGAAGAAAACTGAAGATTCTTGAAAATTTTCGGCGAGTTTTCTGTACTTATAAAAGCAAGATGAAAAAAGGAAATTTAAAAAGATAAAAGATAGTCAAACGCCAAAAGTTTGATTAATTAAACAAACGACAAAAAATCCCTGCAAAATCTCATCATCTTAATGAAACATTTCCACAAACCCCTAAAAAACACAAAAATAAAGATAATTTTACGTGTTGTTAAAAATTTAAATTAATGACAATTTGCCACTTTTTAATTTTTAATGAATAAAAAATAAGAGAAAATGAAAAAAATAAAGAAAAATCTAGAGGGGAGAAAAAGAAGAGAAGAGATTAAAAAAACCACAGTTTGAGCTTATGAAACTTTTCAGGCATTAATTAAAAATTTATAAAGGAAAGTTTAAATTTTAATTCTTTATCTTTTCTTACCTTGTTCAGTTTGGCCATGATGAATAAAAACAACCAAGTAAAACAAAATTTGCAATACTAATCCCATGTCGACTGCTTTTTGCTTTCGCCAGTGTTCGTCGCGCCACCTGGCGGACTGCATCTCCTCGCTACTTCATCCTGAAGACACAAGGAAAAAAAATTTAAAATTAACATTTTTAAAATATTAAAAAAAAAAGTTTTAGATTCAAGATTAAAATGATATTAAAAAGTTGAAATTTTACTTAAAAATGTGCTTTGTACACGAATTATTTTTAAACGGGTAAATTAAGAAGAAAAATTGTATTTTTTCAACCCTTAATGCCTTAACCTGTTGTAGCTTTTTTAAACTAAATTTTATCCCACGCTTTTGCTTTTGTTTATTCGGTGTTAATTTTTAAGAACAATTGCGTTGTAAATTATTCATAATTTCTTTTGTTTCTAAAAAATTTATAAATGACCTGAAGGAAAAAAAGGATTAAAAAAACAAAAAACAGAGTCCCTATTGCATTTGTTTGTAGTAGGTGCAAATATGAAATTTTCAAGCAACACTTAAGCGGTTATTAACATGTAACGTAAAACTAGAACAAGCCTTAAGATGTCTACCTCGAGCAATTAAAGTCAAATTTTCTTTGAATTAAATTTTTTTCTTCTTGTTCTACAACTCTTTTCTATTAAAAATTCTAACTCGCTAATGATTTATCAAAAAAAAATTTAAAAAACCAAAAAAAATATTCAAAAAAAAACCATTGTAATTACGAGCTGAATGTGCATTCAAATAAGATGCAGGTCGCGCTTATACATTTTGCATCCAGCACAGTGAATCGATTAAAACTCGAGGTTTTGAGTGTCTAGGTGACAAAAAGCACGAAAAAATATATATAAAAAGAACTAGTCCTGCTAATGAGACATTACACCCACTTCCAGGGCTTCGACCTGGGTTTTATAATATAAGGAATATTCACTAGATTCTTTCCATTTTAAATAAAAAATTTACCTCCAATTAAATTTTTTTCTCTCGTGCTCTCTCTTACACTTTTTTGCCTCCAACTACAAAACTAGTTAAAACAAATTTTAATTAAAAATGTTTCAAACTCGTGTTTTTTAAAGTTGGTAAAAGTAATGGTAAGTTTGTCACAAAGTCTTAACGTCGATTTTCTTAAAAAAGCAACGATGACATCATAAATAACATCAAATGACAAAAACTTTAATTTTTATAATAAAAACGCCACACTAACAGCTATAAAAATGTAGAGAAAATTTCCTAATTGGTCTGGAAATAATTAAAAATGATGATGGAAGGCTTAAGATCAAAGTCGTCCAAAGGCCAAAACGGCAATGGTAAAACTAAAAAAAGTACAGTAGAAATCGTAAGAGACCATCATTGTGTCGACTGCGCCTCTCTCTAGCTAAAGAAGCTTCTCCAGCCAATAGCGATTCACCGTTGTAGCTTAGGGCGGGGCTTAGACAGCGCATCCAAGGCCACCTCATTTCTAAACATTTCTACAATAAATAGGAATTTCTGAGACACCGTATTTTTACGTACGGTCCTGAATACGCCCTAAAAGACACCCCAACACAAACAACGACCTATCAAAACAACTAAATTAATAGCTGCAATATAACAAATATTTATACATGTAGTTTTAACTAATTAATGTACAACTACAATTAATTGGTTAGCGGTGCTAGCGGTGGTTGCAAACTAATAAATAATTAATACAATTCAAAAACGCATACATACCAACATTATTAAATGAACTAATTTAACCTTTCTATTTTATTAATACGTTGCAACCCCCAGATGTAAATTTTACAAATTTATTACATGTTTGAATAAAACACCTATGTTTGACAAACTACATTTTACATATTTACAAACACTTACACTTTCCTAAAACATTTAGTGAATAATTACCCCTCGAGCGACATAATTCACAACACCTATTCCCTACTATATCACACATTAGATGACATTCGACAAATTATTTTTCAACAAAAGCCCGGCGCACGTTTGTGTAAATAAAGTTACCACTATCATCCCCCATATTTAAAGAAACATTAGCTATTTCAATTCAAAAAATGATTTATAAACCATTACGTCGCGAGGAAGGATATATACAAAAACTGTTTACATTCCGAAATCGTAAAAAAAATGTTTTATAATGCGCCAAAGGTGGTCGTATTTGATAGGAGTGATAAACGACGGTGTAAAAAAAGTCACGGATGCAGAAATAACAATGGTGCAATGCAAAGAAAGGTCAATATGTGGGAAAACTCGATAATAACTTCGATGGGCTCAAAAAGCCGGATAGAATATGGAAAAATTAGTTATAATTTTTTTAATTTGACGAGCGAGCCTTAAAGAACAAGAAGACAAGAACTGATACTTTTGAAGTACTCAGATCCTAATCCTAAACTCAGATCAAACTGAAACATTGTGTCGCACAAAACCAGAAAAGCAGACTTGAATCGTTTTAAATTACCGCCAATAAATCGATTATCGAATAATCAAACAAATGATTAAACGAACAATCGATTACTCGAATATTCGATTACTTAAACAAAGCAGATAAATCAATTATCGAATATTTAAATAGTGATGTTAAACCATCAATCAATTATTCGAATAATCAAACAATCAATTAAACGTACACTCAATAATTATTCGAAAATCAAACATGAATTAAACGAACAATCAATTATTCGAATAATCAAACGAACAATCGACTATTCGAATAATCAAACAATGAATTTAAAGAGCAATCAATTATTCGAATAATAAAACCATGAATTATTTGAATAATAAAACAATAACTTAAACGAACAATCAAATAATGAATTCAACGAACAATCAATTGCTCGAATAACCGATTAATTAGATATCGCAATAAAATCAATTATCGAATATTCAAATAAGCTATTACACGAACAATTGATTACTTAAACAATCGATTATACGATTAAC
This sequence comes from Malthinus seriepunctatus, assembly GCA_963924605.1. Taxonomy (NCBI): domain Eukaryota; kingdom Metazoa; phylum Arthropoda; class Insecta; order Coleoptera; family Cantharidae; genus Malthinus; species Malthinus seriepunctatus. The sequence goes on from OZ004603.1 coordinate 19,413,668, forward strand.
TAAAAATATTATATAATATCAATATCATAGATAAATCAATTATAGAATAATCAAGCAATGGTTAAAACAAAACAATCAATTATTCGAATAACCAAACAATGAATTTAACGAGCAATCAATTATTCAAATAATTAAACAATGAATTAAACGCACAAACAATGAACTACAATAATCGATTAATTAAAGATCGCAGTTAAATCGATTATCGAATATTCAAACAAGCGATTCATTAAACGAAGAATTGAATTCAACAATTAATTATGCGATTAACTGAACAATTTTCAACAATATCAATATCACAGATAAATTGCTAATTGAATATTTTCGCACAATTTATTATTCGAATAATCAAACAATGGATTAAACGCACAATTTATTATTCGAATAGTCAAACAATGAATTTAACGAACAATCTATTATTCGAATAATGTGGTAATGAATTAAAAGAACAATTAATAAACAATCAATTATTCGATTAATTGATTACCTAAACAAAGCAGATAAATCGATTAACGAATATTTAAACTAGCGATTAAATGAACAATTGATAAAATTGAACAATCAATTCTACGATTAAGTGAAAAATATTCGATATCAATATCACAGATAAATCAGTTATGGAATAATCAAACAATGGTTTTACCGAACAATCAATTATTCGAATAATCAAACAATGAATTAAACGAATACTCTATTATTCGAATAATCAAGCAATGAATTAAAAGAATCAATTAAACGAACCATCAATTATTCGAATAATTGATTACTTAAATAAAGCAGATAAATCGATTATCGAATATTTAAACTAGCGATTAAATGAACAATTGATAAAATTGAACAATCAATTCTACGATTAAGTGAAAAATATTCGATATCAATAACACAGATAAATCAGTTATGGAATAATCAAACAATGGTTTTACCGAACAATCAATTATTCGAATAATCAAACAATGAATTAAACGAGTAATCTATTATTCGAATAATCAAGCAATGAATTAAAAGAATCAATTAAATGAACCATCAATTATTCGAATAATTGATTACTTAAATAAAGCAGTTAAATCGATTATCGAATATTCAAACAAGCGATTCATTAAACGAAGAATTGAATTCAACAATTAATTATGCGATTAACTGAACAATTTTCAACAATATCAATATCACAGATAAATTGCTAATTGAATATTTTCGCACAATTTATTATTCGAATAATCAAACAATGGATTAAACGCACAATTTATTATTCGAATAGTCAAACAATGAATTTAACGAACAATCTATTATTCGAATAATGTGGTAATGAATTAAAAGAACAATTAATAAACAATCAATTATTCGATTAATTGATTACCTAAACAAAGCAGATAAATCGATTAACGAATATTTAAACTAGCGATTAAATGAACAATTGATAAAATTGAACAATCAATTCTACGATTAAGTGAAAAATATTCGATATCAATATCACAGATAAATCAGTTATGGAATAATCAAACAATGGTTTTACCGAACAATCAATTATTCGAATAATCAAACAATGAATTAAACGAATACTCTATTATTCGAATAATCAAGCAATGAATTAAAAGAATCAATTAAACGAACCATCAATTATTCGAATAATTGATTACTTAAATAAAGCAGATAAATCGATTATCGAATATTTAAACTAGCGATTAAATGAACAATTGATAAAATTGAACAATCAATTCTACGATTAAGTGAAAAATATTCGATATCAATAACACAGATAAATCAGTTATGGAATAATCAAACAATGGTTTTACCGAACAATCAATTATTCGAATAATCAAACAATGAATTAAACGAGTAATCTATTATTCGAATAATCAAGCAATGAATTAAAAGAATCAATTAAATGAACCATCAATTATTCGAATAATTGATTACTTAAATAAAGCAGATAAATCGATTATCGAATATTTAAATAAGGGATTAAATGAACAATTGATAAAATTGAACGATCAATTCTACGATTAACTGAAAAATATTCAATATCAATATCACAGATAAATCAGTTATCGAATAATCAAACAATGGTTTTACCGAACAATCAATTATTCGAATAATCAAGCAATGAATTAAAAGAATCAATTAAACGAACCATCAATTATTCGAATAATTGATTACTTAACTAAAGCAGATAAATCGATTATGGAATATTTAAAAGGGATTAAATGAACAATTGATAAAATTGAACGATCAATTCTACGATTAACTGAAAAATATTCGATATCAATATCACAGATAAATCAGTTATTGAATAATCAAACAATGGTTTTACCGAACAATCAATTATTCGAATAATCAAACAATGAATTAAACGAATAATCTATTATTCGAATAATCAAGAAATGAATTAAAAGAATCAATTAAACGAACCATCAATTATTCGAATAATTGATTACTTAAATAAAGCAGGTAAATCGATTATCAAATATTTAAATAAGGGATTAAATGAACAATTGATAAAATTGAACGATCAATTCTACGATTAACTGAACAATATTCAATATCAATATCACAGATAAATCAGTTATCGAATAATCAAACAATGGTTTTACCGAACAATCAATTATTCGAATAATCAAGCAATGAGTTAAAAGAATCAATTAAACGAACCATCAATTATTCGAATAATTGATTACTTAAATAAAGCAGATAAATCGATTATCGAATATTTAAACTAGCGATTAAATGAACAATTGATAAAATTGAACAATCAATTCTACGATTAAGTGAAAAATATTCGATATCAATATCACAGATAAATCAGTTATGGAATAATCAAACAATGGTTTTACCGAACAATCAATTATTCGAATAATCAAACAATGAATTAAACGAATAATCTATTATTCGAATAATCAAGCAATGAATTAAAAGAATCAATTAAATGAATCATCAATTATTCGAATAATTGATTACTTAAATAAAGCAGATAAATCGATTATCGAATATTTAAATAAGGGATTAAATGAACAATTGATAAAATTGAACGATCAATTCTACGATTAACTGAAAAATATTCAATATCAATATCACAGATAAATCAGTTATCGAATAATCAAACAATTGTTTTACCGAACAATCAATTATTCGAATAATCAAGCAATGAATTAAAAGAATCAATTAAACGAACCATCAATTATTCGAATAATTGATTACTTAAATAAAGCAGATAAATCGATTATGGAATATTTAAAAGGGATTAAATGAACAATTGATAAAATTGAACGATCAATTCTACGATTAACTGAAAAATATTCGATATCAATATCACAGATAAATCAGTTATTGAATAATCAAACAATGGTTTTACCGAACAATCAATTATTCGAATAATCAAGCAATGAGTTAAAAGAATCAATTAAACGAACCATCAATTATTCGAATAATTGATTACTTAAATAAAGCAGATAAATCGATTATCGAATATTTAAACTAGCGATTAAATGAACAATTGATAAAATTGAACAATCAATTCTACGATTAAGTGAAAAATATTCGATATCAATATCACAGATAAATCAGTTATGGAATAATCAAACAATGGTTTTACCGAACAATCAATTATTCGAATAATCAAACAATGAATTAAACGAATAATCTATTATTCGAATAATCAAGCAATGAATTAAAAGAATCAATTAAATGAATCATCAATTATTCGAATAATTGATTACTTAAATAAAGCAGATAAATCGATTATCGAATATTTAAATAAGGGATTAAATGAACAATTGATAAAATTGAACGATCAATTCTACGATTAACTGAAAAATATTCAATATCAATATCACAGATAAATCAGTTATCGAATAATCAAACAATTGTTTTACCGAACAATCAATTATTCGAATAATCAAGCAATGAATTAAAAGAATCAATTAAACGAACCATCAATTATTCGAATAATTGATTACTTAAATAAAGCAGGTAAATCGATTATCAAATATTTAAATAAGGGATTAAATGAACAATTGATAAAATTGAACGATCAATTCTACGATTAACTGAAAAATATTCAATATCAATATCACAGATAAATCAGTTATCGAATAATCAAACAATGGTTTTACCGAACAATCAATTATTCGAATAATCAAACAATGAATTAAACGAACATCAATAATTATTTAAAAATCAAATAATGAATTAAACTAACAATCAATTATTCGAATAATTAAACGAGCAATGAACTATTCGAATGATGGAAAAATGAATTTAACGACCATTCGATTATTCGAATAATCGATTGATTGAATGCTGATAAATTGATTTTCGAAGATTCGAACAAGTGATTAAACAAACAATTGATTAATTGAACGATCAATTATGCGATTAACTGAAATTATTTCTCCAATATCGATTAAAACACCAATTAATCGATTTTTTCTTCCAGACCTGTTTAGAGACCAGTAAGTGTCTGATTGGTTTGGCTAAGGCCACATAGATCAGGATAACGATATTATGATGTAATTCTCTACTAGAAACGGTTTAAAGAAGGTGGTTAAATCACTGTTAATACAATGCGAATTATAATAAGCCCCTGAATTTTAAAACGACACGAAATCTGTGAAAGCTGTAGCATTACTATGCATCGATACGTAAATTTGTATACAATTATCTCCTGTAATCGATCGATTTATATTAATAATCGAATAACTGCACGAGTTGCAAGTTTTTGCACCGAATGTTAAAATTTATTTTTAAAAACTGCGATAAGGCATTCCCTACACTCAAATCCAAATACACAAACGTATCGATTAAACGACGCTTTTAATTAAAAATTTAACTAGTAAAAAAAATCCTACCTCCACAAATTTTTATCCCAAATAAAAAATAATTTGATCGATTCGTACACATTAAAAAAATGTTACGTAACTTTTTTTATCCATCGCCCTTCTCTCATCGAGTTAATCGCAGTAGCGCTTGAGGTGATTTGTGCGGAAAAAAAAGAGTAACAATTTTGCGTGACTTAAAAGGTAATTTTGAGTTAAAAGGGCAGTTTAAATCTTGAATAACGAGTAAAAGATGTATTAATTTTTATTTAAAAATTTTTTTGTTTTTCTAAAACAAAACGAAAAAGAATTACAAGATGTGCGCCTTTTATACATTTCGCAAAAATTTCCTTATAAGTAACTATGTAATTTTCTCTTCTGGCGCACCTAAATTATCCAATATTATCCATCACTTTGAAAACGAATTACAAATACTAAATAAATCGTTGCGTTTCAAAGAATTATTAAGTGATATTAAATTAATTGCGGAAGCTTACGAAATCAAAGACATTAGTTTGTTGTGTATATAATTGAATTAAAATGTATAAATAATTTGATATCAATATTTGATTATATCTACTACTTAAGTAGTTTTATTTAGGGCAAAATCAATAAATTATTAGATTACTCGTACATACCGGACGTTGAATGGATATTTGAAGCATAGAGAAATAGAGCGCAACATATTTTTAAAAATGGCTCTTTCCCTAATCATTTTATGATAAAAGTCGCTAAAGGAAAATTGTAGATTGTCCAAAAAGCTACTCAAAACATACCACACTTGATATTCGAGCTACAGCCGTTTTCAAGTTACAGCGTTAGATATGACTTGGCATAGCTAATCGCATCGCTATTTTAATGTAATTTTCGTATTTTATTCTGCCGTTAAAAAACGTGCAAAATTAATTTTGTTTATTGACTTAAGTGCAGAATTTTATGCCCTACAACTTTTATTTGAAACTTTTTTCCATAACATAATTAGGGAAGCAGGAAATTACAAAAGTATGATTTTCCACGTTAAACTTTTGTGACCGAAAGCAGTGGCCATGTTTTCACATGCTATACATCCCCATCATGTACTAAAGACCATTCTACACCCGGTATTTTGAATAATTTTATGTATTAAGGTGTTTATTAGTGGTTCAAAGACCTCCGGGGTAGCTTAGAGCGCTTTTCTTTTTAAATTCCAGAAAAATTTAAATCTAACATGCAAGTAATAATTACCAATACGATACCCAAAAAAAATAAATAATTAAGACATTAAATCAGTCGTTTAAGGCAATAAAATATTTTAACAAAACTCAAATTAAAATTTTATCTGTGTTCTCGTGATAATTCCTCTTGAATAAAAGACGTAACCTGTCAATTAATAGCATCAGTAAGGTATACAAATAAACTTATAATTAGAAACTTATTTGAAAATTTTGTGTTTTTATTTATTTTGTAAGAAACGGAAGGACTACTAATGTGATGTAATCAATCATGTAATGAGGTTGGTTTTGAAGAACAATGTTATATCAACAGATCAAAATGAGAAAGATAAGTCAATTTATACTTTGTTTATATAAGCGATAATCGCAGTGAATAATGAAAAAAAAATTAAAAATAATATAAAAAGTTTTGAAGTAGAAAAAATAATTAAACTCTGAAGTGGCCATAATAGGACTTTTTGTGCGTTATTAAAACTATTTTTAAGCATGCACTTAAAATAAAAGAAATTGGTCTTATTTCCGGTTAAACCGGAAATAAAGTATAAAGTGTTGGGTGTTCCCAGATAGCTAATTTTACGATCTGTGAAAATATTGAAAAATATACAGGGTGTTCCATTTAAATTCAAAAACTCTTTCTATTTCCGGTTAAACCGGAGGTCAAAATATGAAGTTTTTGCTGTCATGTAACAGCTAATTGTACAAGCTTTCAAAATATTTAAAAATGTACTAATTATTCCTTAACACTTGTGATATTGTTGTAATTTCCGGTTTAATCGGAAGCGTTTTTTAATAGAAAATAGTGTCAAATTATATATATTCATGGGATTAATATATGCACTGATTTTAAAATTTTTATTTTTATTATCAAAGAAATGACAAATTTTGGAAATTTTGACTTTAAAAAAATCATAACTCCGGTCCTGGAAATTTTTAACGAACGAAACGTATGGCATTCGATAGACAACGGCGATGTCTATAACATATCCAAAAGTGAAAACAGATTTTCTTAAATCTTAAATAAAAAAAAATTTTTTTCGATTACTATAATGCTGGTATCTCACTATCAATATTTTTATAAATATGTTTATAAAATATGTTATAAAACTAGTTTTAACAGTGTGCTCTACTATATTTACAAAGTTTTTATAAAAATCGTATGTAAATATTTTGAAGTGACGTCACATAAATAAAACCGTTGCTATTACAACTAATGGTAGCTGACTCGTCAGCCATTTTGAGCGCACTGTCAAAGTAACATTTGTGTAAGGCCGATAAATCAGTTCACTGGTTGATTACTAAGTTTGTATGTTTATTACATTAAACGTCACTTTGACAGGAGCCCCAAAATGGCTGACGAGTCAGTTGCCTTTTATATAGTACCGATAGATTCATTTTTTTATGAAAGGACGAATTCTATTGAAATTTGAAGATGCGCCTTTGAAAATACGCGTTTTGTGGTGGCTACGGCTGGGAATTTTATTCGATATATCGAATACCGATATTAAAAAAATATATATCTAGAAATTTCCACACCAAATAAACTATATATCAGAATATATCAGAATATCGATTTATCGGAATACCGATGTATCGGAATATCGATATTTTTTTTTAATATCGAGAATATTGATATTTTTTAAATATCGCCCAGCCCTAGCAGTGGCACATGTTTTGTACTTGCGTGCATTTCTTGGACCTCTGAGGTTTTGCAGATTATGCAGCACATTATACAAAACGTAAAAATAATGATAGCAAATTATGACAGTGTAGTATACATAATTGACATATTTTTATAAAAATATTTATGAAAATATTGATAGTGAGATACCAACATAACTTTTTCAAAGTACGGAGTAAGACAGTCTCTTAGAATTTTTTTACGGTTTTGGACTCAGGGGGACTCAAAACATCGATATAAAAATATATAAAACAAATTTAAAAAAAATTTTTTCTTAATCTGTATTGGCAAGTGATCATATTTATACAAGCCGTTAATTAGAATTGCTCATCAAAATAATATTACAAATTTTTTCTATTTATTTACAAAAGTATCAAGTTACTAAATACACACAAACCTCGTTTCTGTAATGACCCTTGAAACTGTTTATTTTGTTTTTGCGGTACTTAAAAAAAATTATTTATTTTTATAACAATCAAGTAGTCCTAAATGTTGCTTAAAAATTGTACTTTTTTGAGCGTAATAAAAAATAATTTCTATTTTCTATTTTAACCCCCGCGCAATTTTTATAAATAATTGCTACTTAGCAACATAGAGCTGCAATATTTTTCATTTTAGAAGTTGAAGAATGTGAGCTATAAATAAAATAAGATTTGCTCCTTTTATTCTTATATAAATTATAACATAGCGGAGGCTGAGAGGGTTATTACAAAAATTCTTTAAAAGTGACTAAAGTATTTGGAATTGCTTGTTGTAAAAATTTTTCTAAAAGGGTAATAAAAGGGTTTTACAATCAACAACAACTCGCAAGTTGTTTAAAAGGAACTACAAATACGGTTTTTGGCCTTAACCGTTATAAAACTTTTTGCAAATTTTACAACCTAACATTGCTAAATTCCAGTCCTGCTGTATAATTTTAGCTATAATTTATACCCCCTTTTAAAATGACCTAAATAGGTGGATGACGGTGTCATAAAACTAAACGGCTACTTTTATACACAAAATAGGGTTTTTGGAAATCACATAAAAGCTACTGTTGTTATAACTGTTATTGTTGAAATTGAAACCATTTCTTTACAAACTTAATTTCATCCTTATTTTATATTTGTATAAAGATCAGTTTCATTCATTTTCTGGTCGATTTGTATTACTAACAGCAGCGCCCAAAAGCAGATGTATCTATTGAAAATTATTTTCTAGTCAAATTACACATTTCAACAGTTTGGTATGTGCTCCATTCTTATTCCTACATTATTATTGCTAATCCATCGCTATATTCATATATTGCAGATTGTAACATACTTGCATGGGTGTTACATGGGCTGTAACGATTATAGGATTATTTCAAATTGAATCGCTTTTCGTATAGAATTTAATTAATAATTAAACAACTTAAACGATTTTTTTTTATTAAAATAAGAATGAAGGATTGTTTTTAATGGATAATTAATTAAGGGTTGTTTTTTACTTCAAAAAAATTGGAAAATTTATTTTATTGAATTTTCCGACTTTCGAGAAAACCTCTCGAATTTAATCCTTATACAAAGTAAGTCCTGTTATGGATAGATCAGAGCGTTTTTGAGTCATTCAATTATGACTGTACACATCAGCAAAAGTTGCATTAATTTCGTTTTTGAGCTTAAGGCAAAACAAATTAATAAAATGTATTTCCTATGTGTAACTGTAGAGGGTTCCTCCCCATGCGCTTTGCATTTTAAAGTTTCCCCCATTGTTTTCACAAACTAAATTAAGTGTCTTCTTTTTTAACATTTCTAAAACTGTTCGAGATTGGGTCAATGTAAAGATTTCCTTAAAGATTCAATTTAAATTTTTCCAACTGTGTTTTCAATTATTCCATCATGGTCTGACCATTCCCAATAAAATGTTATACATTAAACCATCGTAATTTAATATAACCTAACCTCAAACTATTCTTGGAACTGGCATCTACCTACATTTCGATTTACGTTTCTTTACCGTCACGTGACTATGATTACCTCAGACCAATAATCAAGATGGACACCGTACACATATGAATAGTGTGGTACAAAACTGTCTCCAACATACAAAAGTGAGGGTAAGATAGTAAGTAACAGAAAACAATAACATTCCGCCTTCAGCACGTGCCGGTATATTATCTATGGAGAGATATTTCTTGCTCTTTTTTTATCTAATCTCTTACACAGTGTCGGACTGTCCCGCCGGGCTCCCCGGCGATTGCCAGGTGCCTGAAACCGCCACCCATGAGGATAATAATTAAACCAACACTTTTAAATGTCTGCATTTTGTAATTATTGAGAGTTTTAAGAATTGCTTCAAGGTTTTTCTCGTTTATAATGTTGGAACAAAAACAGTCGCGTAACAAAGTTTTTAAGGGCCCTTTCACAAAATCCAAAGTGGGGTACCTACTACCTACCCACTCCCGTTAATAATCATTTATCATTTTAATTAACCACAAGTCGATATTATAACGAAGTTTCATACTAAACGATGTTTCTGTGACTTTTTCTATCCTGAGCCTCCCCTCAACACCTGTTACTCATGCCACTGGAGAAAAACCATAATATAAAAATACAGTAGAACCTCGTTATAACGTACCACCAGGGGCCAAAAAATTAGTGGTGGGTAGGTAGTGGGAACCCACCTACTAAGCTAGCCGGAGGTCCTTAACCCTACCAGTCCAACACTGCTCTTACATACACAAACACTGGCGTTTTTTTATAAAGTATATTTTAATATGCCTTCCAGAAATCTTTCTTTTGGAAATATCCTGTACGAAACGTAAATAAACAGATGAACACGAAATATCAGATCTTCGGATCCAGTTGTAATAATACGAACGTGCTAGTTCGTATTTCTTCGTTTCGAAGCTGATCTTTGCAATGTTTACCAAAACAGATGATGTTGGTGTCAAATAAAAATGTAAATAACGATGTCCATCTTGATTATTGGTCTGAGATGATTACCTTAACTACTATAAAAATGTTTAGCGTACATATTTTATTTACTAAGTAGTCAAAAAGTCATGTGTTGGTAAAGAAAAACAAATCCAACTGTACTGTTCTACAGAGACATATAATTGGAGAAGTTTCATTAATTTTTTGGGACACCCTGTATATTAAAAATTCAATTATTCGACATGTACTTGTTGTATAAAGGCCTTGCCTTGATTTGCATCAGTGTTATTGTCTTAATTCCCAAAACCAAGCTCACTACGATTTTTTTAAGTAATTGCTACGGTACAAATTTAAATTTAATATTTAGTAAAAAATTAATTTAGTAGACTAGTAGGCCGAAATTGAAATATTAAACAATGTGCAATATACAATAAAAAAGCACAATAGATATTGCAAAAATATACAGAGTGTTTCATTTAAAAGTATCGAGTTATGGCTTTTTTAAATTGAAAAAGTTTCATTATTTTTTTTGGAACACCCTGTATAATAAAAATTTAATTTCTCGACATGTACATGTTTTACAAGGTCTTGCCTTTAATTGGGTAGATGTTTTTGTCTCAATTCCCAAAACCAAGCTAACTGCAATTTTTTTAAATAATAACTATGTATGTACGACAGCAAATTTATTATTTAATAAAAAATTAATTTAGTAGGCTGTTGGCCGAAATTGAAATATTTTACATCGTAAAATAGACAAGAAAAAAGTACAATAGATATTGCAAAAATATACAGGGTGTTCCATTTAAAAAAATGGAGTTATGATTCTTTCAAATAGGAAAAGTTTGATTAATTGTTTAGGACACCCTGTATAATAAAAATTGAATTATTTGATACATACGTGTTGTGTAAGATATTGCCTTAATTGTCGGCGATGTTTTTGTTTAAAGTTCCAAAATCAAGCTCACTGCGTTTTTTTACATCATTTTGTATCTACAACTGCATTACAAATATATTTTAGTAGAATGTTGTTGGGTCAAGATGAAAAAAATATACAATAGATATTGTAAAAATATACAGGGTGTTCCATTAAAAAATAAATATTTTGAAGTCTCGCCCTTAAGAAGGCGAGTTCTAACGAATGGGCGGGAAAGTTGAAGTTAAAAAAACAGAAGATGTTGTTTTTACCCAACATCCTATGTTTTCTTTTTTAATTACACCAAGTTCAATTGGACTTTTCTCACTAATTAGGCTCGATTTTCTATATTCAAATATGTCATTGCCTTCTTTGAACCTTCCCCTATCAGGAATTATGACTATTAGTGATATAAACCGGATATTAAAGTCGCTAACGGTTACGGGCGGAATGTCTAAATATCAACTTTCCAGCCCATTCGTTAGAACTCGTCCTCCTAATGAGAAGTTGATAAATGATGGATACAAACGTCCTAGGTAAAACATCTAAAAAAAATTTATCCTGCTTTGCTTAGGATCTAAAGAAAGTCGCGACTTTTCTAGTCATTCTGTATAAATACAAAGTATCAATGGCGTCAAAACAATAACACAATCAAATAAGTTAGTCTGATGAACGAGTCAGTAACGAGTTTCCAAAAACTTTCCGTTCCAAGATACAAAGGCGCATAAACGTGCACGTCTGCTTTACTAACGTACAAAAGAATGCCTTTGATATGATTTTATATTACAAAAAGATTGATTAATAATGCCCTCGGGATCTTCAACATTAACTCGCAAATCACCTGTATTTAAACTTCAAGCTTTGAAGGCATAAATGTGTGCTGAACGTATTAGTAACATCAAATACACCAAGGGCAAGTTCCGTCAGTTTGGAAACTATTAAAAGGAAATGCAGGCCCTAAAAGGTGCCAATCGCAGTCAATTTAAGAAATTCAGTTTAATAAACAGAAGACAAAAATGGCAATTGTATCGAGGAAATAAATCTACTACTTTGAAGAATACAGAGGAAGAGACCAGGACAGATGTGCAGACAGGCGACCAAGCAGGCAGGTAGACAAACCGACAGACAGGCATGTAAGTAGGAAGAACATACAAATAAATAATAATTTCCCTCATTTTAATTTTTATTCGAATTTCCATTGGGCTTCTGTAAAGCGTAAAGGCAAACAATAAGGAAATTGTCAATTAAAACAGCCAGTTTGAGGCAATATAGCATTATAAAACACTGATTGAGAATATAAGTGATAGGCATTAACAATGTCAACCCTAATTACAAGCTTTACTGAGCCTGCTTAATGTGCCCTCCAAAGCATACTGATTATAATCTAAAATCGACATTTCGTTTATAAATTTTTCTAAAGTTACTCATTTCGTTTGTTCCTAAAGCTGATAAATTTTGGGCCAGCAAAATTTTTAATTTCAACATAAACGCATATACCTGAGTCACTATTACAGGTAAAGGTAGGTAATATGATAAAAAAAATACATTTAAAAACTACAAAAGTCAACTCATTTAATTTGCAATAAAATCAGAACCGATATGCATTTAGCATTACAAATGTACAATAAAATGTTTAATTTTACGATAAAACAAATAAAAATAATAAATAAAATTCATTAAAAGCTCTACCTTGTTTTAAGTAATAAAATTTCTAAGTACCTACTTAGAGTGGGTCAATAATAATTCAAATATTAATTTAAAAAATAATATTTATATAAATATCACTAGATCTAATACATTAAAGAACTTTTTAATTAAGTAATTAACCTTTTATGTTCGCCATTGTTTGTATAAAATACCGATATTAGTTTCACAAACTGAAATCTTTTTTCAAGTTAATTACAATACAAATGATGATAAAATCTAAGAAAATTACTTCTTTAAATATGAAAACAAAGAAAATGGGAAATGTCATATACAGGGTTGGGCAAAAGTCGCTTACCAGTGGTAATTATTGAATGGTTTGAATTAGAGGAGCCACCACAAGGCCTACATCGACTTAAAACGATGCGATGGATAGCTTAAGGTGGGAGTAGTTATGACTTGCAAGTCATAAAAGAATAAATAGCAACAACCCCTAATTAAATGGCATAGTCTAGGGCTCACTTTTAATTAGCATTAGGTTTTATATTATAATATATTTATATTAGGTGTAGAAAGGTCTCGTTTTTGAGGTTTTTGCTTATATCTCAAAAACCGTAGGCCCTAGGGAAAAACTTATTCTTAGCAAGACGAAAGCTTATCAAATTTCCTACAAGATTGTTTCTATTCATGTTTGCTCTATTCCTTTTAGTTTTCGAGATATCCGACCGCAAAAAAACGCTAATGTAGTAAAAAATATTTTTTTCCTTACGTTTTTCGTGAAACTTTTGCCTCTAACACCTCAGTCCTTCGTTTTACAGTAAAGTCTTCATAATAGAAGTTGTAGAGTATTAAATTTCCTTTAGATCCTATTTTGATAAAATAAATTTTTCCCACCCCTGTGGGTGGGAATAACCAATTGGGCAATAAAAATCAAATTAATTAACGCCAATTAAGTCAAAAGCCATTAAAGGGTTGATTTATTTAAAAATGCCTAGTATACACATTTGATATTATTTAAACGTAAAGTTAAAAAAAATAATTGCCCTTTTACCCCTATGAAAACAATAACCACAAGCTGAGAGAAAACAACTGGAAAATTCTTGGAGCATTAACATTTTCAACAGTGTTTTATTCATCACTAAACACAGTAAACGAACGTGTCAAGGCACCCTGAGAAGTTATTATGTTAGAAAAAAATACACCTCTATTTTTTTTTCAACCCCTTTAAATTAAGATTAATTATAAAATATTTTGTGTAAAAATAATTTACTCACCAAAGCTACTTTTAAACCCTTAATTAATAACTTCAAAAGCGTTTTAAGTCACACAGAAACATCGGTTTTATCATTTGCTGCAGAATTAACCGAGATTACTAAATTGTAATTAAGTAAAATTTTAAAAATTAAACACATGCGTCATTATTATTACTTGTGGAGATATAAATAAATACTGATAATAACGATAGCAAATTACTAATTTGAAAAAACAATAGGTATTGTGCATACAATTTTTGTCGCTTTAATTACAACGATTTTTTTTTAATATTTGCAAAGATTTCCAAAATAAATCCAATTATAATCAAAATTAATGTTGAATTATTAATTTTTTTGTGGTTATAATAAAACTCGTATTAGATTTCAGATAACCATTACTCTTCATTGTAGGCATTTCTAAATTGATCTTGATATAAATTTCCCCTTCGGTGACAAAGACATCATGTCCCCTAAATTTTATGTGCCTAAAAATGGAATTTGTGTAATTTCAGATAAGTGACAATGGGGATATTACAATTAAGGTTGAAGTATTGCAAAATTAATATTTATTTTTCAGCAAAAATATGGTGCACATTTGGGAATTTGATTAAAATACTGTATGAGTCACTAAAATTATTGACAGAAGGTCATTTGTTTAATTAACACTACAGTTTGTTTTGTGGATGCTCATCCTTATCATTTTGAGTGTGAGGGTGGCTCAGAGGTTAGAGCATTGGTCTCACGATGACAGGGTGCTAGATTCGAAACTCGACCGTAATCGAGCAGTTTATTAGTTCGAATTTGCTGTCTAACCCCACACAATTACTCAATTCGGCTTTAGCAACCGTTGAGCATCAAAGTCTGCCCCTCCTCTATTACTTATACCGTTAGAAATCGACAAAATGTGAAACGAAAAATTATGAACACTCTGTGACTGCGCCTTTATCTCATGAAGTCTTGTGACGTCACGTAATATAATAAACCACGCCCATTTTCAATGTGCACTAGACTAACATAACCTACAACTTTCGAAACTAACCTAATAAACTAACTTCATCTAAGCACCTCTCAAACATCAATCTCTTTGAGACGTCACGTGATGTAATAGTCCACGCCCACTTTTAATGTGCACTATACTCTGTCCAGAGAACAGAAACAGCTAAGCCACTCCCCACAAATTTCTGTCAAATAAGGTTGCCGTATGTCAATTCTTGATGGTTGTTTTAAACCGTGATTTCAAAATTCGACCAATAGAAAAATTATATTATATATTTTTTGGGAGTGGCTTAACTATTTATGTTCCCTGAACAGAGGTTAGGCTAACATAACCTAAAACTTTTGAAACTAACCTAACATGGTCTAAACACTTCTTCACCTTTCTCTCAAACGTCAAACTCTATGAGACCTCATGTGATTAATAGACCACGCCCACTTTTTAAGGCGCACTATACTCTGTCCAGAGAACAAAAACAGCTAAGCCACTCCCCACAAATTTCTGTCAAATAAGGTTGCCGTATGTCAATTCTTGATGGTTGTTTTAAACCGTGATTTCAAAATTCGACCAATAGAAAAATTATATTATATATTTTTTGGGAGTGGCTTAACTATTTATGTTCCCTGAACAGAGGTTAGGCTAACATAACCTAAAACTTTTGAAACTAACCTAACATGGTCTAAACACTTCTTCACCTTTCTCTCAAACGTCAAACTCTATGAGACCTCATGTGATTAATAGACCACGCCCACTTTTTAAGGCGCACTATACTCTGTCCAGAGAACAAAAACAGCTAAGCCACTCCCCACAAATTTCTGTCAAATAAGGTTGCCGCATGCCAATTCTTGTGTGATTGTTTTAAAAGGTGATTTCAAAATCCGACCAACAGAAAAATCTTATTCGAATATAGCGCGCATTTTTTGGGAGTGGCTTAACTGTTTCTGTTCCCTGATCAGAGAATAGGCTAATATAACCTAAAACTTTTGAAACTAAGCTAGCAACCTAACATCATCTAAGCACTTTTTCACCTTCTTCTCAAACCTCTTCGAGTCGTCACGTGATGTAATAGGCCACGCCCACTTTAAATGTGCACTATACTCTGTCCAGGGAACAGAAACAGCTAAGCCAATCCGTACAAATTTCCGTCAAATAAGGTTGCCGCATGTCAATTCGTTCTTGTGTGACTGTTTTAAACCGTCGTCTCAAAATTCGACCAACAGCAAAATTATTTTCTAATATCGCGTGTTTTTTTTGGGAGTGGCTTAACTGTTTCTGTTCCCTGGGCAGAGAATACGCTAACAACCTAAAACTTTTGAAACTAACCTAAAAATCTAACATCATCTAAGCACATCTTTGTCTTCCTCTCAAACATTAATCTCTTTAAGATGTCACGTGATGTAATAGGCCACGCCCACTTTTAATGTTCACTAGGGTAACATAACCTAAAACGCTGGAAGCTAACCTAACTCCCGATTATAGATTATTTATGTTATCTTAAAATAAAAAATAGCGTGCTATTTGAAGAAAGGACCGTTAAGCCAATGATATATGGCCGATCTGAAGGTCTAAAATGGCTATTTCCGTTCCAGTTACTCCTAGACAAAGGGTGCTAATGCTCGTTTTTATTATTTTCATATTACGAAAATATCCTGCTTACATTAGTGTTTAACCGTATGTAGGAGAACTAATTTTAATTTCGAATGTTGGCCATTGCCTTCGGAGAGGTAACGACGTAGACATGCTTTCAAATAATTGTTTTAATTTTATTATTTAAATTCCGGTATAGATTATAGAAATCAAAGATTATAAAAGAAAATTCAACCCTCTATAGTTTTTCTCTAGTTTTTCCTTTTGAATTTATGGTTTGGATTTGTTAATTGGAATGCTTAAAACTCGTAACGTAACAGTCTACTGGAGTTATAATTTACAATAGTTGTGTTTTCAGAATTTTTAAATACCCTTTTGTTTTGTTTGTAACTGACAAATTGACATTCTAAAACCCCAATTTTCCTTTACACACATTTTTAAAAATATGAGAAAATTTCCATTTCGTCGAAAATATGATAATAAAAAAAAATAAAGGATAATTTAAAAACCCACTTTTTTAAAATTAAAAAGCTTTTGAAAAATAAACAATATTTTTTGTATGTTAAAGAAAAATCAATTTTTCACTTTAAATAGAGTGCTAAAAACAAATAACTAGTTTTCTTTTCAAATAATGTATAGGAAAAACGTAATGATTATTTGTTACATTTATAATATTTAATAATATTTTATTGTCGCTCCTTTCGTAAATCTATTACTTATTTATTATTACACGAACAATTTTTTTTATATTAAACTCACTTTATTTAATAACAGATCTAAATCAAATATGAAATTTTCCAACATTAAGGTTTATTGAGTAGGTATCTAACATACTTATAAATTGCTCGTTGTAAAAATGTAAAAAAAATATAATAATAACGAAAGAATGAAAATTACAACCATTATAGATTATACAGGTTGGAGCATTAAATACAGAATCGGTGATAGCTCATTCATTAACTGCATAATGCATAAAGGCGAATTAAATTTTAATCTAAGAATTAGATAGTCGATTATATTTCGTAAAAGTAGACTTAAAAGTTGTGAAAAATTACGTTGGAATACCCTGTATATTTTTATAAATTTAGTATCTACTTTTTACCAGGAATCCAAATATGCAAAAATATATAGGGTGTTCTATTAAAAATAAAAAAGTTTGTAATTGTTCTACAGTATTTAAACACCCTGTATAATGAAGACTAATTTTATCTTATTCGTCAGGCTTTTTTCCGTACGAGCAGTGTGCTAGAATTCGTCAAAGTAATATACTAAATGATATACGAGTCGATTCCGTACTAACGGTCCACTCGGTACATACCGGGTGTTCCCCCAAGTATAATTATAATTTTTTCGCAATTTTAGCAGTTTCTGCGTAAAAATATTTTTTTTAAACATTTGACTTCCACTCTACAAACATTGAACTCTTTTTAATATGTAGTTATTCGCAAAATAAAGCACGTACATATAACTATGCACGGTTGTCTCGTAACCTCTCAAGTTTATTCATTTTACGACAAAAATTTGCATGAAAAAGAAAAAGGTATTTTGTCTCAGTTTGTGTCTCATAAATAAAGTAACTACCTGTGTTTCACAAAATCGATATTACCTCTTTGTAGTTTTTTTTTTATATTATTATTACATATTTCCTTTATAGTTTAAATTCTGCTTGTATGAAATCACTTAAAAACATACATCTGTTGTAGTACCCATATTCATAGGTATTTTTATACACGTTAAAGAGAATTAAAGAATTTTATACCTTCCTGCATCAAACACTTTTATAACGACACCATTAATAATCTTGTAATTAGTTGCACTATAGTAGGATTAATTAAAATAAAATTTTACTGCTTTTTTATAGGTTTAACATAGTTTTAACATAATTTACTATGTTATGGAGGCTCATCTTACAAAATTTATTGAGATTCCTAATAGTAATATTTTTTCTCCACGAACATACTTGTAATAATTGTTGTAATATCCATTAAAATCATCGTAGACATAACTTGAAGTGAGTAGAGCGTATCAGACACGGGCCCCATGAGAAAAACAAGTGAAAGGGAGCTTTTTGATAGTACGAAACGGTGTTTACAATAAAAATTCAAAAAGAGAAAGAAAAATCCTCGTTTTAGACAACAACGGATTTTTAGTTCTAAACGAAAGCCTCTTTGTGTGATTCTGAAAGCGGAACGAAAAGTTCCAAACTGGAGAAGTTTCAGAAAAGCTTAAAATCGATTTCTTCTAAGATCATGAAAATCATATAAAGTTGTAACGATCAAACACATCGCAAAAATCCACCATTTCAAATATAAATTCCTTTAGCGACGCATTAGTTCAACTATTAAAGCTTACTAAGACCTCCAGCTATTGCCAATGATGTTAAATCACAAGTTTACGATTGACGGAACTAGTCAAAAGACGCCGACAAGATAATCGACTTGATATTAATTGTTACTTATTTATTTAACTAAAGTGAGCCTGAATTGACAACCACTAGTAAGCTGAGTGAAGAAAATTACTTGGATTGCATCTATTCGAATTCGTAGCCCGGCGCGCTGATACTGCATTTTCAATAGCGCTGGAGTAGCGTTACACACTGTGCTCTAAGCACGCAGACACAAAATCTAGTGCTAACTAAGAAAAAGCCATCGTCTACCACATAAAAATGGAATCGCAATACGATCAAAACCAAAGCCAGGGTGTGAAGTTGCAGTTTTGGTTCTTTAATTCACTAGGAGATAGAACAAAGAGTGGGAGGGGCGAGGGAGAGGGGGCGGACTAAGTTGCTCTAGAGTCAATAGCCGTATCGATTATGGAGGGTCTATTCTTGACTCTTGTAGACATAGATGGACGAGGAATGTTTGGCCGAGGGGTTATCCACTCTCTGCAGTCAATGTACAAAAATTGAGCTGTCAACGGTAGTCATCTGCAGCCATAGCGTATGCAGTCACGGGCAGTAAAAGTACAAATTCAGAACAGTGGTTGATCCATCGCGTTCAGCTGTATATTTATAAACCTCGCAGGTAGATTTCTGCTCCATAACTCCTAAGCTTTAAGTCGGCGACTAAAAATACTCACTGGCGGTGACTTCAAAATGCGCTGGCAGCATCAGAGTAAGATGTCAACGGCTGTCGACATCTTACACTCTTGTTAGAGAAATTATTCTCAACCTGAAGGGTCGCGGTGACGTAACAGGCGATAAGCCGCTTTTTTAGAAAAAGTGTGAATATTTAATTAAGGCTAGAAGTACCCAGGCAAGATAAAAGATTCTCAAGTAGCGAGAAGCGAGTTAAAACTAGCGCCATACAACCATTGTGTTTGTTAGACGTAAACGTGCACCTCGGCTGCACTCAGCGATTGAAAATACTTAACCTGTAGTAACAGTAAGCCTCAGTTGAGAAGGTAGTGCTAGCCATATAACCTTCATACAATCTCCAGGTGTATAGTCACATTTTTGGCGCCCAACGTGGGGCCTAATAGTCAAAAAGGCTTCTTATTATTGTTTTTTAATAATGGTTGTACCTGTACGGGGACATACTAGGTTCTCGAAGTTGATTATTTGGTTTGTTATTAATATAACGTCGCCTCAAAGCAACAGTAGGACATCCAAAAAAACAGACGAAATTGTGAATAATGTCATCTAATGGAACACTTAGTTATACTTTATGACGTCATATTACTTTTGTACAAGCCTTCAATTTGTATTGCAGAAGTGTATTGGATTGTATTTTAAATGTATTGAAGTGCATCTTTTATTTGAATGCTCTACTGGTGCTCTGAGGGCACGATAAGATTTCTCAAAGTGTTTGCCTATTTTACATCTTACAGCGAGTGCAAGTGGTGTGAGTCAAACTGTGTAGCGCCCTAATTTTTCTATCTTTTACCCACGCCTTCTCCACTGGCTGTTGGAGATTTCATGCCCATCTTGTTCGTATTTGTCATTTTTGAATCGTCCGAATGGAATCCAAAGACTGCGGAAACAAAAATAGGAGCTTCTACTAGTTAGCAGCCTGAACCGACGGTTTCACATGCCCTAGGACCCACATCAATAAATTAGATGAGTTGTCGCTGGCGGTTACTTCCAAAAAGTAAGAAGACAAATTGCTACAATTTTAGAACTTATGTAAAACCATTGTGCTTTAAGCAGTGAATCGTGAAAAAAAATTGATTTAAAAGTAGAAATTAACCGCGTCATCAAAAAAATAATAAAAAAATAAAAAAGGGTTTAAATAATAAGCAATATATACAAAATATTACTAGATACAAATAAATTACACTTTTTATCCGTATAATGTTTATCCGTGCACAAAAAAGTCGATAGACCATAAAACAACCTAAAATAACTACAACTTTACGGTATTTGCTTGCTTCGGATACAAAAATATCAAAGAGTCATGGTTGAAAATGATCTTTTTTTTTCTTTAATTATTTATAATGAGTCAATCTTTAAGCTTTTTGTTGGTCTATTAAAGATTATCGATGATTCTTCTTAAATAAAAAATTTTCCCAAAAATGAACAATAACCAAAAAGGACACAATTTTTACACACCTAGTATAGCCTTCTATAGGATGCAATTTATAATTTCACGCTTGGCCGAATTTTTTTTGCTCTGCAAAATCGGTGAATTTGTTAAAAATGGAAAATTTTTGACTAGCAAAACTAATTGTTTTTTTGTGCAAAAATAACGTTAGTTAAAAATCATTGCATAACTTATTATTTCGAGTAAAAAAAGAGTACGTCAAGGCCTACTTAGAGTGAAATGAAGAAAAACGATTAAAAAGTACTCTAAATTTGATGGACGTTTTAGCACAAACAGTACTAGATCAAATTGTAATTTTACATCTTTACAACTAACAGGTCGTTTCACTTAATGAATAAACAAATAATTGACAAAATAACAATAATTATAAACGAGAAGCGAGCCGTTATATTTCAAGATGATTGTGATGTAACTTTTCAAAATTAGCTGCCTCTGTGATTATTTTTAAGTGAAAACAAAAAATTTCAAAATGTTAAAAAAACTGATAGTAAATTATACGGTTGCAAATTTTTAAATAAAAGAAAAACAATTGAATACACTGAAAATTGAAACACATGAACAATCTTTGTTAACAACTGAAAATACACAAAATGCATTAACTTTCTTTTAATTGTTTTCAAGTTATATAAGGAAGTGTTTTTCCTTTCTTTTTTACCTTTTTCTTAATTTAAGTCGATGTAAATAAATCTCGAGAAATTACTTATTTAAAATAAGTTAAAAAGCTCTTTAAAACTTTTTTATTTAAAAAAAAAATTCATTCGAACTTTGCAGCGTTTTAAAATATGCTTTGATTTTAGATGGAAATTGCTGCTCAAAGAAACTCATGTTAACCCGGTAATTCACTGTTCGATAGTGGCTGTTACCAGGCTGTTATTCTTATAGGTCCATGTCGCCCCCCCCTCCCGTTTTAAAATTGGGATCGCAAGTGAGTGCAATCGTTTGTGCTTTTAATCGCATCGTCGATGCATTCATCGTGTCACAGATGTGGGAAATTATTGAGGGGGGGTAGCCCCCCCCCATTTTTAATTTTGGTTTCAAAATAAATTTTATTATTTGTGCACGTTTATGCTTTTATTCCGATCATTTTTGCTCTCTCCGTTACCAGGGGTGTGGGAGGGGGGGGTAACGTGTTAGTCCCCATTTGGAATTTCGGTATCGAAATAGACTTAATCGTTTGTACTTTGTTTGTGCTCGTTTGCGATCCTAACCCTGCCGTTTGTACTTACTCCACGGGGACTGGAGACATGCTAGGCCCCCAAGCGGGTACTTTTAGAATTAACTGTATGACATTAAGAATTTAAGACAATTATGACAGCTTTTAACGATAATAAAGAAAAAGGACATAAAAAAAGCGCCATATAATGCATTAACAAAATTTTGTTAAAAAATTTGATTCGATGGAAGTTGGAAGGCTGTCCCCCCCCTGGGTTTTCTGTAGAAGAGACACTTAACAGCTAACAATAATGAAAAATAACATTATGCATCAACGAATCGATGGAATTTGGATGGCTATACCCCCCCCCCTTTCCCCAATGATCTTCTGTAGAAGAAATAATTACGAGAGCTTACACTAACAAAATTTTGTTAAAAAAAAAACTTGAAAAAGAATTTGAACGAATGAAATTGGAAGACTTTACCCCCCCCCCTAATCTTCTGTAGAAGAGGCTTACTCGGACTATTGACAGCTTTTAACAGAAAAAAGACATTATGAACCAACAAAAATTTCTGAACAAATTTTGAAACGATAAAGTTGGAAGGCTACTCCCCCCTCCCCGCGCGATTTCTGTAGAAGAGTGCCAAAACCAACTTCAAACGTTTAAATAACATTGTTAGTTAATACCAATAAAATCGTTTAGAAATCGCGGATTTTCCATCTTTGTCTATTTTAGCACTTAGACAGAGATAGAGATTTCGGCACTAACATGGCCGACGAGTCAGCCATATTTATGTAGTAGTTCTAGTTCTAACTGTTCTAATTCTAATGCGATAATAAACCTTAAAATACTGAAAAACACTTTCGGTTTCACCAGGACGAGATCTTACACTTTTCATAAAAACTAGGGGAATCCCAGAATTTCAAATATTTTCAAGATGGTAGAACACAACTAAATCCATAGCCACTACCATAAACCGCCGCTACTTTTGATAGTTTTTACAACGTAATTTTTTTTGTGTATGACAAAAATTCTACAATAACAGAAAAAATAAATAAGAAAGCCGGAGTCGAAGCAACGTGTGGACATAGGGCTACTTTGACATAATTATTTATTTTTATTTTTTAGAGACACAAAAATTGGCTTTTTTATTATGTCTATATTTATTATTTATTTATTAACGTTTTTTCTTCATAAAATAAATAAAAAATAATCATTTAATCTGCATTAAAAGTTGAAGTCGTTGACGAGCCGTTACACTTCCACATAGCTTTCGTTTGGTATCAAACATTTACGCCGTGAAATTCCACCTAACTTTTCTTTTTATACTGTGGACCAAAAATACTCACGTCCAGTGACTGAAGATATAACCATACCTTGTAATTTTAATTTTAAACGGATCACGCAACTTCAACATATTAATATCAGTATTGTCAAAGTACCACTGCCTGTCAAAGTAGCCCTGGTTTACGGTATGTAAAATAAAAAAGTGTATTGAAATATACGTTGGTCACTGAAATATTTTTTTGCAATTTCTTACGTGTTTGTAACATTTAAATAAATGTATGTTGCTAATTACGAAAGTTCTAAGATGGTCATAAGAAATGACAAAAGAAAATCGTCCATTAAATCACAGCCAACAAATTGTTTCTATTTTATTATTATTTCAAATGACAATGTGAAGTAAAAACACAACAATTCTGTTGTGAAGACCATTAAAGAAATTATGGGAAAAATATACACAGTGTTGCGTAATATAAAGCTTTACTTATAAATGTCCTGTGGTTATTTACAATTTTCATTACTCCATTACTGTAATTGTTTTAAACGTAAGTGGATAATTAGTAAAGGTTTAAGTATGCATAATTTTACATCATAAAAAATAAATTGAAAATAGACATGGCTAACCTCTTAATTTCACGATTCTTTTAAGAAAAAAAATTATTTAATTGCTAGACTTAACATAAATCGTTTACATCAATTGTTAATAGCGCAAATGCTTTTGTTTCTTTATCAAATGTCCCGTTAATGTACCAGGAAACAACTCTTTTTACAAGTTTAACATTGGTTTCTAATTCTTTAGTAACGCTATTCATATCATAACAATTCAATCAAAACATTGCTGATTTTATTACTTTGTAAATTACTTTGAAATTATGGTATTTGAACGAAGCGAAGAAGAAATAATGAAAATTTTATTACAAAATGAGAGTTTTTTCAAAAATTAGTCTTTTATACACAGAGGACGTCCTGATATTAATTCTTCTTGCTTATTACGTCTTAGCCTCAGGTCCAAACTCAACGATCAATTACCACCCATGTACTATCCCTTTAGTCCGTACTAATGGGTCCTGTTAAAAATTATTTGGATAAGGAACTAGTTTAATCCCACTTCTGAAATTTTTTTTGCATGTCCTAAGCTGGGAGTGCTACTGTAGCCACTCAACTGCATCTGACTAGCTTAATCCAACCTCTAAAAAAATTTGACAATGAGCCACCGGAAGCTATAATGTCTTAACATACCCTCAGAAGGCCTGTTGTATAGGTCGGTGCATTATTGCAAAATAAAATAAATTCCTTCATTACATTTTTATATACCAGTGCACTATATTCAAGCATTACCTTTTATGTTGCCTTTTTTAAATTTATTTACGATTGTATCACGTTTATTGCTTATTATTGAACTCTATTGCAGTTACAAGTCAAGTGTAATAATTACTCATTACTGTAATTACGTGTGTACTTAAGATAACAAGTAGGTAACGCTATTTGTTTATGACGAATTTTCCTGAAATTTGCACAGACTTAATAAATGTTAATAATGTGCAATAAAATGAGTTGTAAATATGCAGGGCAATATACTAAAAGAATGTTGCGTTTTTGGTGTCTTTTTATACAGGACGATTCAAAAAATTTAAAAAAATTAAACGTTACGTGATTTTAAATTTTGAATCATTGGCGTAGGTCAGAAATTTATATTTAAGGGTCTGTATTAAATTTGGTGTATGTGGTAGTGTATTTCGTACTGGGGCAAATTGCGAGCTAACCTAGCTAAATTTTGGCAAAATTCGGGCAATAGAACGCCCGATGCGTTTGAGACAAACACATGGCGAAATCAAAATTCTGATACCTTCTTTTGTTTTCCAGTTATACAGGGTGGGTGTTTAAAGTGTGGACGTGGGATTGCTCTTTTACTATTCGAGATATCAAAATCAATTTTGGCATGGTAATAAGTACCTTATAATTGGACCTACATTTTAAAAATGTTTAGGAACATACAGGGTGATTCAAAAAAAATGCCAACCGCAACTTGTGTTTTTTTAATAGAACACCCTGTATATTTTTGTATATTCGGATTCCCTGTAATTAAAAATAAAAAATGTATAAAGCTTTACACGGTGCTTTAACCGTTCTGGAGATATTGTCACTTTAACGCCGAAATATAGTGAACTTTAGAGCCATGATGCCAGGGCTGTAATCAACATTTTCCAAATATGTTGGTTCTATCGACTATTGATTAATAGTTGACTTACAAAATTGGTAGTAAACTTTTCTAAAAAGAGTAATATTACACAGGATGGTAACTTTATGCAAAATGTAATTTCTCTCTCCTTTTTCAAATGGAACACCCTATATATTCTTACAGATTTGGATTCCTGGTAAAATTTAGATCTAAATTTTTGAAAAATCGTAAAAAATTAAATTGGAATACCCTGTATATTTTTGCAAATTTAGTAGCTACATTTTACTAGAAATCTAAATCTGTAAAATTATATAGGGTGTTCCATTTGAAGAAACCGAGAAAAATTACATTTCGCGTAAAGTGATCACCCTGTATAGTATTACACTTTTTCTAACAATTTATTACGTTTTATATAAGTCGACTTTTATCAAAAGTCGATGGCATAAACAGCTTTAAAAAATCCTGATTACAGCCCTGGCATCATGGCTTCAAAGTTGACTCTATTTCAGTATTAAAGTGACAATATCTTCAGAACAATTAGTGATAAGTACATAAAGGTCCAACACTTTTTGATTCGAAATGTTGCGGAGAATCCAAATATGTAAAAATATACAGGATGTCCCATTTAAAAAAACACGTGTTTGAAAGGCATTTGTTTGTGAATCGTCCTAGATGTACCAATGTAGCGTTCGTACAGGTACGAAAGAGTAGAAAGAGTAGAGTACGAAAGAGACCCTGTATACAGGGTGGTCACTTTTATCTTGCACACTATGGGCATATCCTAAACGGTAAGAGTTACGAGATCGGTTAAATTAGAGAAAAGTTGCACAATTTCAGGTCCTATAAGAAATAAAAAAGAAAATTGCGATAGCTTGCTTGGTTTCTGAAATATCCTGAAAAAACTGAAAACTTGCATTTTCTTGTTAATGACATAACTCTTTTATTATTTAAAGCATTGATATGAAATTTGGTAGGTTTACATAACTTGACACGAGCTACGAATTAAACGTATGAAACGTTTTCTAAGCCTACTAGATGTCTGTGTTTTAATAGACAACTTTTGATTTTCTTATGGGAGTTATGTTGAATTTTGGTATAAATAAATTGGAGATTTTATTCTCATCTCAGCAATGTGTAATTTTTAAAACAAAACTTTTTAAAACAAAAGCTATCCCGAGTTGCCATTTTAAATTCTATCAGTGTTTTTTTCATGGCTACTTGATTTAATAAAAGCAATATGGAGTGTGCCGCCATCTTTCTTTTTAAACATAGATTATCACACATCGTTGAAATCAAAATAAAAAATACAATTTATTTATGCTAAAATTCAACATGGCGCTCATAAGAAAATCAAAAGTTGACTTTTAAAACACAGACATCTAGTAGGCTTAGAAAACGTTTTATGCGTTTAATTCGTAGCTCGTATCAAGTTATGTAAACCTACCAAATTTCATATCAATGCTTAACTTAAATAATAAGAGAGTTATGTAATAAACAAGAAAATGCAAGTTTTCAGTTTTTTCAGGATATTTCAGAAACCAAGCAAGCTATCGCAATTTTCTTTTTTATTTCTTATAGGACCTGAAATTGTGCAACTTTTCTCTAATTTAACCGATCTCGTAACTCTTACCGTTTAGGAGATGCCCATAGTGTGCAAGATAAAAGTGACCACCCTGTATAGTCCAAAATTCATGTTTTCGTCATTTTAATTTTTATCAATATCTTCATTATTATTCAAGATTTTTAAAAATTGTTAAGACTTTCTTAGAACACTTTTTGACGTATATTCCAGTGGCGTAGTAAAAAAAAATTTTTTGTTAAACATTTTCAAATAATTGCAAAAACTTAATTTTTTAACATACGAATCATAGGGGAACCACTAAACCACGAAATTTGAAAGCTTTACTAGACAAATTTGTCCTCGATCGTTTAGCCATTGCCTTCCAGGAGGTGGTATATGAATTATCCGTAAAGATATGTTCAAGATTATGCTGTGACCGTCTATCACAGCTATGGGCCTCATCGTTTATTAATGTAAGACGAGATGGAAAAAACGAGTATTTTGTGAACGACCGTTGCTCACATGCAGAAGTCGGAAGTGTTGGCAATCATTAAGAAATTCTTTGGTGGTTGGATGGACTCTCCTGTCCAATTAATTTGAACAGCACTCAATCGCACTCAATGGTCGAGTTAAGGGACAAACGTTAGAACGTATAGCGTTTAATTATCCTGTATCACACCTAACTATTATAACCTAAAAATCAATTTTTCAAAACCTTTAATTAAAAACTAAAACGAACGGAACTGCTGCACGCGAATAATTTAACTTAATTGTTCCGCGTGTGATTCACAAAAAAAGGTGCACGTTTTGGAACAGTAAAATAAATATTTGCGAATACAACACAGGAACAAACTATAACAAATTATCAAAATCGGAATTGAGCGAGGAAGTGAAATGCCGAAATATTCCAATTTTTTCGGTCAATAAATCAATGAATAACACAATTAACGGCAGTCAAACAGACAAGCTGCATAGTTGTCGTTTCCTGTATGTCAATAGATGGTATTTAATGGGCGAGATTTATCTACGCTTTAAACCTCAATACGTGATATATTCAAAACACAAAATGCATCCAAAATTTAAAAAATGTTTAAAGCGTTTTGTGTGCACATTTTCGCATATAAAAATCCGTCTAACGAGACCCCGACTTTTTTGTATTTAAACCAAGATTTGAAATCCTCTATGTAACCTTAACAAGCTAAAAAGGGGATGCTTTAGCTCCAGCTTACGGAAAGTTCGCTTTGAAACGATTATTGTAGGTATAAAATTTACCGAGCTTTTGTATTTAATGTTTAAAAAGAAGTTTGATCTGTTTTAAAATATAGGTATAAATAGGTGTGCGGATTTAGTTTACAGTGGTAGTAAAAATGTCATCCCTTAAAAACATCAATAAACGATCAAAATTATCGCACAATAATCGTTTTCATTAGCACCTTTCGTAAGCACTAGTTTTGAAAAAAATATTTTTAACTGTTTGATTTTAAGGGATGTTTTCTAGCTTTTGTTATAGGATTTGTTTAGAACTACTGGTTTCGGTCATCAACGCCAAATAAATCCCTTAACTGCAGTGACATCTGACAAATGCTCAGCTTTGATACAAAAAGTTTTTAGGATTTTGTTAAGAAAGACACCCTATTTTACTTTATTTCTATTCTATTATATTTTGTCGCCCTTATTTGTCGTATTAGAGAATTCAAACAAGGAGAAATGAACGTATAAATGCATGCGTTCGTATATAAATAAAAATGTTTATTTAATATTTCTTTTTTAACAAGGTAATATTATAATATGAGAAGAAGAAAAAAACGTTTTTTTAACTGCATTGCAGATGTAAAAAAAAATTTTTTTTTCACAAATTACGTTTCAACTTGGAAAATCGAAAATTTAATTAATTCTAATGAAATCATTATTTTAACAGCTTTAGGATCTATAAAAAGGGCGTCCATTATTAACTCTTAACAAGTAATAAATTCTTGTAAGTTAATTTAGGAAATTGCAAATAAAATATAAATTGCCTAAAAACCTCTCTTATTTTCGTTTTTTGAATTTTATTAAGATACATTTTATTATACCTAAAGCCCAAAAACGTCGACCTAACTTGGCGAATAAATTTTTTGCCAAATAAGGAAAATTCGCAATTTTTACGATCGTGTTTGCATCTAAACAGGATGTGGGCTACCTGGTCACTAAGGCATCAAACGTTTGGCCGACGGACATTTCACTAAAGATATCCATTCATGCATGACTTGACCTGTAGTTCCAGGACTGAACGATCTCCTCAGATTTCTCAATCCACATGCACATATTCAACAAGAGTTTTGTCACTTTTGATGGTCTCGTGAACGTTGACGATTTTTAATTGGTAAAAAATTGGCTTTTAGAACATGAAAAACTGTCTAGTGTCTAATTGGTGCAAAATTGCGAAAAAATGCCAAAGATGACACTAAAAATTATCTCAGAATGGACGACACGTGTTTTATTATACTTCTGAGCTATTACAGCTGTTATAAGCTATTACAGCTGAAGAACGTCAAAGTAGTGCTCTAATCTGCCATTAATCGACGACGCAATAAATTTTTTTAGGGCTAAACGAAAGTTAGGGACTCGAGATGTTGCGATTACGATCCGAAAGTTCCACATCCATTCTAAATAAACTCTGTAGCTCTAAACCTGTAATGTACAAATTTACCTGCAGATCTGGATATCGACAGTTCCCAACTGTGTGAATGAGTTCAAAGAACTATATCGACTCCACCACTACAAGGAAATTATTCAATAAAGCCTCTTAAATCTCTTAAATTTGATGGTCTATGAACAAGTCTCTCGAAAAAATATCATAATGAGAACACCAACCTCGGTGTACTGGTATTTAGCTTAGCAGTAACACAACGCCTCCACCATGTGTGGTAGATCTCCACACAAGCGAGACAATCGGGCTTAATGATCCTCTAAACTATATGGACTCCTTCCACCAAACCAAAATTACCCAGAGAGTAATACTCTTAAACCTGATAGCCTATTAACGAGATGGTGTCTAGTCTAAGCCAACCGTCTCTCGAAAAAAATGTAAAGAGAATACCAACCTCGGTGTACCGGTAATTAACTTAGCAGTACCACCACACCACCACCATGTGTCCCAGATTTACACTATATGAGAGACACAATCTGGATGCATAATCCTCTGAACTATATGGACTCCTCCACCATACGAAAATTACACAGAGTACCACTCTTAAACCTGGTGGTTTACCAACGAAGTGGTGGGCCATTCTGAGTTTCGTCTAAGTCTACTACTCCTCGAAATAATGCAGTAAAACGAACACCATCCTCAGTATTCGGTAATTACAGCTTAGCAGTAACACAACGCCTCCACCATGTGTCCCAGATTTACACTATGAGAGAAAATCGCAACTCTAGCACAATATGATCCTCTAGATTTCTCCTGGCAACACCTCTCTGCCTCCTTAATTGAATCTTCTAATAAACACTTTCAAGAAATGAGATATGAAGAAGAATGCAATACCAGGCCCATAGTAAGCATTATGAGGCTCATCTTCTTCTTGAATCTCAAATCACTACCATAAGGCCTATTATAGCCATCAACTATGTGTTGAAATGAATGGATACAGTCAGTTCAGTTAAAGAAGAAAACGTTACATCATCTGCACGATAGACTAAGTTTTCGCTTTTTAAGTAAAAGAGATTGTCTCCTGAGAGTACTTGATTTCTTAAAACTGAAACAATTTTACCTCAACCTTTTAAGGGTCTATAAACCATCATTTACTGATCTACTCTACGTGAGTTGTGCTGCCCTGTCAGCGAGTCACAATACAGCCAATACAGCGCAGAGCGTTTCTAGCTGCACCAGCGCTTTGCAGAATATAGTTCCGGTTCACCGGGCTAGCACTTGGATAAGCGACGTTCTAAGTCATAGATGCGCAGATTGGCGATCATCGGTTCATCTGTTGATTTTTTTGGCGGCCCACCTCACCATCTGTTATTTGAACCAGTCGTACTTTGAACAATAACGGTGTTGATCATTGACATTGATCATGGCAGCTGCTTTGTTCAGAATCAGCCAAAAACTTTGATAAAATTATCGGACGACTGTTCAGTGAAGGATTACTACAACGTCGGCAGATATAAGAGACCAATCAACGACTTATTCAAAGAAATTTGCCTTGGCT
This sequence comes from Malthinus seriepunctatus, assembly GCA_963924605.1. Taxonomy (NCBI): domain Eukaryota; kingdom Metazoa; phylum Arthropoda; class Insecta; order Coleoptera; family Cantharidae; genus Malthinus; species Malthinus seriepunctatus. The sequence continues at coordinate 19,445,559 of OZ004603.1, forward strand.
TTCACGGCTATTGATGAATCAACTGACATCACTTCCGTAGCCCATCATAGTTCGAAGTGAGTGAAGAGCTGATTAGAGCGAGTTCGTTGGACCCGTTCAGACGAAAGAACAGTGATTAGGTAATGGCCCTACGTATTCTCGCCAGAGGAAGGCAAAAACAGAGGATGAGCGATTAGTCAGCTGTTCGAAAGTGTTGTCTGTTCTGAATGGGTTCACTTTTAGATCAAACAAAGGGTACTAACACTGAACTATTGGGACAGTGTCCAAAATTGATTTAAATTGGAGCAAATGATCAGGTATTACGACTGGTAGAGCCCTCTCCATCATAGGAACTAATTCCGGATTGGAACCTAGGGTAACATTATTGAAAAAGCACTTGGGAAAGCACAGCAGTGGCTTGATACACTTTCACTATATAGTGTATAATCCATCAATTCATGATTTTAGGGCCCTCTCCTAAGTCACGGTAAATTTATGTGGCTCTTAGTCTTAATCAGTCTAGTTGCCCGTCCTTCGGAGAGCACGTTAAGCTTGTTTGCTAGTCTATAACTAGCAATACAATGACCACTTTTACCAAACGTTTGCGAATGGGTATAGATTGAAACAGTTAACCCTTTGGTGAACGTGCCATAAAAATTTTTCTCTCAAGCAATGATATCTTTTAGCATTTCAGTTCATCCAAAGATCTGTCGACTGAATGTCCGTTCAGTTAAACGTCACTCAGTCATTGAACCGAGATATTGTCTTTTTGAAAGACAATTTCAGCCACTCTTGTGTATTAAATGCTTGTAAAATTTTGTAATTAATGTTCTTCGCTGCAATGTTCGTCTAAAAAGGCACTCTAATTTTTTTCTAAATCCATTTTAATATGAACTAAACAAATATTGCTCTGTTGTGCAAATTAAGTATTTCTTTGTGTGGCAAATTGCATTAGCTAACTATTTTATAGGAGTCGTAAAGCTTTATCACTAAAGTTACCTCGAAAGTTACAAAATTTCTAATTAAAGTACCTAACGTTTTGCTACCTTATAGATTAAAACAAATAAATGGCAAATCAAGTTGAATAAACTTTTATAAAGATAATTAATTAGAAATAAAATTTTTCCATTGTTAAAGGAGCTTGAAATTAGGTAAAGTGTAAGAAATGCTGCTGACGCCATTAGGAATGTCATTCTTACAAGGAAATGTCACCTGGGTATTTGCAGGTAGAAGTTCGTAGTTGTTTTGCCTCTTTTGCAAAACTTCCTTATATTGTTAAAGAAAGATCGCTAACGCACATCAAGATTTCGATTTTGAGATGAAAAAGATTTTTTTAAATTATTAAATGGCATTGCTGAGACGAAAGTTAACAAAAAGAAAAATATTATTAAATTACGAAGCAACACGAAAGGTCACCAAAAACCACACAAAAATCTCCAATCAAAAGCGAGCTCCTATCTCAATTAATTTACGAAAATCGACCAAAAAAGTTTCAAGCTCGAAACTTTTTAAAAATTAAAAATGCAATAAATTGTTCAATAATGAAGACATTTTATAAGAGGCCGAATTGTGGCGAGAAATTCTAATAAAGACGTGAAAAGTAAAATGGAAAATATTTTTTATAACACGAAAAGCATGAAATAAGTGAATTTCCAAAGCACAAAAGCTTTTATGCCTTCATACAATTATTTCATGTGACCTATAAAACTACTTTAAGTCTTTCGAGTCTACTGAACCGTGCGAGTTCTCTTCTTTAGTATATATTTTAATGCAACGAGTGTCTATTTAATTATACAATGTTTTATAAACTAAAACAACCATTGAAGGATTTTCAAAACCCACGTAGTATTTATTAAGAAATATTGAAATTTTTTCAAACACCTGTACTGTAAGCGTGACAAGTCAATAACACTTGGGCGTAGTCAAAGGATAAGCGCCTAGAACGTAAGTACAGGGCAGAAAGTAAACAAATCTGATGGGTCTTCTCAAATTTAACTTTTAGTACGCAATAAGTGGAACCTAACCTAACCTATCATCACCTCAACCTAACCTAATCTGACTTTGGGTGAAGATCGAGTTTTTATTTAGTGTCAGTTCTAAACAGATTTAGTTCTCTGACTATAGTTTGAAAACAGTTTAGTAAAAGAAATTATCGGGAAAACCTTTTAGGAGGTCAAAAGAGCTATCAAACGATACCAAACTCGACATTTTATCACATCGACGCTTGACGTCGCGACGTTCAACTTTTCTTTTTTTTATGAGGAGCTATTGTTTTTTTAATACTCAGTTGACTTGTCTAAACGTCTGAATTTAGACAAGCCAAATGGGTAATTTTCTACCTCCTCATGAGATAATGAAGAGTTAACCGTCGCGACGCCAAGCGTCGATGTGATAAAAAGTCGAGTTTAGTATCGTTTGATAGCTCTTTTGAACTCCTGAAAAGTTTTCCAGAGAAGTATTTTGTCTAAGATAACTATTTTCAAACCAGAGTCGAAAAACTAAATTGCCAATTATCAGTTTTTTAGCATTATCTCAGTAACCATTTTGAATTTTGAAATTTTCTAAACAGATCCAAGTCTTCCATATCTAAAAGTTATGACAGTTGTCATAAAACCCCTTCCTCGTCCATTCAAATTGGTTGTGTATTGGCAACTAATGCAAATTTCACTCGGAAGCTTTTAGAATCGAAAAGCAAGCAAAAAAGGGCCGTTACAAATTTTTAATTACACCACCACTAACAAACTAATGTATTCGAATGTTACTAAAACTATAAGCAGTAATCTTACAAAACATTTTAATCCAAAACTTTGACAGTGAGAAATTCTTTAATTAAGTCAATCTCGTAACAAAATCAAAAAACTTTTTAAGCACATTCAATTCTTATTTTATCTTTATATTGTGTATAAATTAAATAAATTGGTGGAATTTGAGACAGAAGCAAATAGCTTAAATTTTAGGTTTTACATTAGTATTTAATCAGATGTAATCCTAACCCCAAGACCCCATAATCTACCACGTAAATGAACAAACTGCCTTTAGTTTAAACTTTAAAGCAAACACTTAAACCAAACGTTCTTAATCAAATTTCCAAAATAAAATTTTCTTTACTGCATTGCAGTAAGAGTCAAACTCTCATCAAGATCTTATATCTAGTTACAAGTGTTTGAATAATTGCTTTTAGATATTAATTCGTTTGTTTAATTTTAAAATAAGGCATATTACGTTAATACAGGGTGAATTTAACATAAAATGGTGAAATTGCTCAAAAATATGCCTCAAAGGTCGCTGAAGAGTTTCAAATCGCACTCATAAGTCTCTTCTCATTCTGGAAATATTTTCTATCTTCAGAACCACACCAACGGCTGCAATTGAGACTACTCAGTCTTCCTTTGCTTCACTTTTAATCGTTAAGTATGAGGGAAAGCTGGAGGCCCTACTGCTAATAAATACAGACACCTGGAAAGTCGGGGGATGTGAGGTAGAACACTGTGCGTGTGAGGGGAAAGTGGTGTAATAGTGCATCCTGTTCCTCCGTATGCGATTCGCGAAGAGTAACAAACTCTTGTTATGCCTATAGTCAGATGCATAAAGACCTAATCTGGTACACAGATGGGGCTCGATCTGCATCTGCATTGAGCTCAGAGGAAAGAATTTACGGCGTAGAGCCAAGAACAGAACGTAGTCTTGCACTAGGTTTATATCCATCCGCCTTCCAGGCGGAGATCTTTGGTATATCCACCTGTGCTAGGTTAAACCAAAGACCATATAGAAGAGACTACCAAAACGTATATTAAAAAATGTGAAAGGGTTTTTAAGGTCAAAATTGCTTAAAATCCCTAGAAGGGTAAACTTGTTTTATCCCTTTCTTCGTTGCTCCCGCCTTGACAAGCTATCTTATTCACTCGAAAATGCCCCGATGACTAGCGACATCTTCTGTAGCGGGGATTTTTGGTCACATTCGGCCCAATAAGCTTTGCCAGTCTTACTCTGTATAGTCTTTGGTTAAACCAAGAACCATGGTAGAAAAATTGACATCTCAACCGACAGCCAGGCAGCTCTGAGGGCTCTTCTCAATTGTAAGAAAACCTCGAACCTCGCTCTGGAACTTTGGCAGATCTTCCAGAACCTAACGATATATATAACGTGTCATTGTACTGGGTTCCAAGCCATTCTGGCATAGAACGAAACGAGGTAGCCGACGGAGCTAGCAGTGAGAGGCACTCTGATTCCTTTCCTCCACATTGGAAATCTCCTGTAGCTTCATGAAACAAGACCTTGCCAAATGGATCTCACGGAAACACAAAAGACAATAGAAATTACAAAATCTCAGGCATGCAAAGCTTTCTATTAAAGAACCTTACCCTGAGAAGGCAAACTTAGTGCTAACCTAAACAAATTTCACCTGGGGATGGTGACAGTTCTACTAACAGGTCACTGTTCCCTAAACAAAAACCTATACACTATGGGAATCTGCGATAACCGTAGATGTAGAGACTGTGGGGAGGAAGTTTTATGCCAGTGCCCTGCTTTTGCGGTGCTGAGACTCAAAACCCTGGATGTCGTCTACTCGGAACCAGTCGACGTACAAAGAATCCACCCCTGTAGGCTAGGAAACGGGTCAAAGGCTAGAACCATAACCTCTTTGGCTAACAGAAAGGGTCGTTTTGGTCTCAGTGTTCGAGTCTGTAACAGGTCCCGCAGGAAGGTAAAAAAAACCTTCAAGGAACAGCTTTGAATACTAGTCCCTTGGAGCTCTAATGATGGTTACTTTGTCTATTTACCATCAGCTCATATGTTTGTCTCCAGTTTGAGATAGTGCTCTAGACGCTCCAGTATACCAGCCGTCTTCTTCAAAGCTCCGCCCTTTAACTTTTTGTTAAACAATACCGTAGGCAACAGTGGGTTTGGGATCCATTTAATTGCTCAAGCTATCGATGGTTATAACAACACAATTCGTTCACGAATTCTCTAAGATGCCACACTCTCAAGCTTGAACCAAGTGTTGTACTGAAATTCTCTTAGCACACTCGAGCATGACAAAGATCTGCAAGTATTAGCTTGTCTCCTAAGCTAAATGTACGTCCTCCACATGCGGTTTTGTTACGACTTCAAGTGTACCTTCTCCTTAGCCGATAACTTTTGTAATTCGCCAGATGGTTAACGCTCCTTCACTTATTTTTGTATGGCGGTGGTTCTTCCGTCTGTGGTATTCAAAGAATGTCCGACTAAACTTCGAAGGACGGTGGGCTTAGACGAAAGTCAGAACGTCAGTGGTTCCCAAAGAGACATCGGATGACCTTTTACTGTCGTCACTCACCAGCAGCTGGCCACACAGCTGCCCTACTTGTTATTATTAGCGAGGAGTTTGCTTGCATGAGCTATTAGACCGATGAGGCGGTAGTTGTACAATTTGTACGTACTTAGTTATTATTTCATACAGGTTACCGGTAGGCCAGTCTCACAGTAATGATGTGTGACGGTAATTTCTTCCTTAGCTAAGCATTGGTGCACGCTATAGCTTCGGCCTCCATGACCACGTGTGTACAGTATATTTAGCAACGCTTCAAGAAATATTCTATGTCCTGTGTAATATTCCAACTCTACCTGCGATACTAACGAGCCTTTTAAAGTCACCCTGTATAAAATTTAATTTTTCTTAAAAAAATCTCTCGTCACACCCGCCAAGTCACAATAGGAGGTAGTTTTTAGGTAATTGAATCGACCGAATTTGAATAGTATATTTTTATTAGATACAGTTTATATAAAGATACCGTTACCATTGTGTTAAATCTATATGTAAGCACCTTAACTACAACTTTTCAATTCTTGTTTGGAATACATTTAAATATCAATGCATTTTATATACGTATAGTATAGTTATAGTAATTCTTTTTATTCGTTGCACAACACAAGAAATGTCTTCTTTTAATCTTTAAATATGTTCCTCTTTTCTTGTTCGCATATAATAAAATTATTATAATTATATCTAGCTTTTGAAAATAAAATATGTCGTGTGGAAATGCACAAAAGTACTAAGTATACGTCTGCAAGGCCGTCTTGTGTGGAAGTTATTAAACGTAAGAATAATTTACTTCTAAAAGGCGGGTACTTTAAAGTGGCTGCTAATTATAATTTTATGTTCTTGTTTTAAAATCAATTTTTTACAACTCATTCGACAACTACTAACAAAAATGTACTTGTATACTTGGATCGAGAACCGTGAAATTTAAACGATAAGAAACTTTATCCTCGACTTTATCTAATACATAGACTCGACTGGAGCTTCTTTTTAACTTCGATACAGGAAATATTAAACGGCTATAAATTATTTTGAGTATCTATTGATATCTTTACCTAAAACTTGGGAAAAAGTTTCTCAAGAATAAAAGGAAACTTTTAAATAAACTTTTGTAAAAAAAAAAGTTGTGTATAACATAAATATGCAACATTTTTATAGTTGCAATTCTCAACTTTATAAGCAATAAAAAACCACCTACACAATAATCACAACTAAAATTTACATGAAGAAGAACTAATTTACAGTGAGGGTCAAAATAAATTGTTTTCAAGTGTCAAAAACGTTTCCGAATGGGGTCTTGCCACTTTTGGCAATTGAGGGCACCACAATTAATAGTAGGCCCAGGTTGACACTTTTTGGATGTGAACAAACAAAAGGACTTTCGAAGCTATTCAAGTTCAGTTTAAGAGCTTTTAATGATTCAAAAATACAGAGGCTTTCTGAACGCTTCACCTTCTAGGAAAACTATAATTTTGTGCCAGAACTCGTATTTTTTGTCTACAGGTTAAGCCGCCTATAATAGATCGTGTAAGTGCACTAAATTTAAATTCAGTAAGCTTCAGCGTTTATGATTTTTATGGGTTATGTAAGTACATCAAAGGTAGATTCAGCAAGCTTTAACTGTTATGAGTTTTAGGCTAGAATTCTTCTCTAGGTTAGGCTGTTGTAATAGGTCGTGTAAGTGCACTAAATGAAAATTCAGCAAGCGTCAGCGATTATGACTTTTATGGGTTGTGTAAGTACATCAAAGGTAGATTCGGCAAGCTTTTACTCTTATGAGTTTTAGGCAAGACTCTTCTCTACGTTAGGCTGTTGTAATAGGTCGTGTAAGTGTACAGTCAGCCTCATAATTAATGAGGCTAGGCTATAAGCCTAGCACGAATTGTGGATGAAACCAACATAACATCCCTACTTAAATTGAGGGGTAACTTTATTTTGCCAACAAGTAGTAAATCAACAACCTCTCCTTCTGTGAGGCTGACTGCACTAAATGAAAATTTAGCAAGCTTCTGCGTTAGGACTTTTATGGGTAATAGGTCTGTAATAGGTCGTGTAAGTGTACCTATTGTAGATTCAGCAAGCTAAACTCTTAGGAGTTTTAGGCAATAACTTTTCCCTAGGTTGGGCTGTCTGTAACAGATCGTGTAAGTGCATTAAATGTACATTAAGCAAGTGTCAGCGTTTATGACTTTTATGGGTCGTGTAAGTACATCAAATGTAGATTCACAAGCTTCAACTCTTAGGAGTTTTAGGCAAGAATTCTTCTCTAGGTTAAGCTATCTATAATAGGTCGTGTAAGTGCACTAAATGAAAAGTCAGCAAGCTTCAGCGTTAGGACTTTTATGGGTCGTCTGTAATAGGTCGTGTAAGTCTACCTATTGTAGATTCAGCAAGCCAAACTATTAGGAGTTTTAGGAAGAACTCTTCTCTAGGTTAGGCTGTCTGTAACAGATCGTGTAAGTGCACTAAATGTAAATTAAGCAAGGGTCAGCGTTTATGACTTTTATGGGTCGTGTAAGTACATCAAATGAGATTTAAAAGCTTCAACTCTTAGGGGTTTTAGGCAAGAATTCTTCTCTAGGTTAGGCTGTTAATAATAGGTCGTGTAAGTGCACTAAATGAAAATTCAGCAAGCGTCAGCGTTTATGATTTTTATGGGTTGTATAAGTACATCAAAGGTAGATTCAGCAAGCTTTAACTCTTATGAGTTTTAGGCCATAACTCTTCTCTAGGTTAGGCTGTCTGTAACAGATCGTGTAAGTGCACTAAATGAAAATTCAGCAAGCTTCAGTGTTAGGACTTTTATGGGTCGTCTGTAATAGGTCGTGTAAGTGTACCTATTGTAGATTCAGCAAGCTCAACTCATAGGAGTTTTAGGCCATAACTCTTCTCTAGGTTAGGCTGTCTGTAACAGATCGTGTAAGTGCACTAAATGTAAATTAAGCAAGTGTCAGCGTTTATGACTTTTATGGGTCGTGTAAGTACATCAAATGTAGATTTAAAAGCTTCAACTCTTAGGAGTTTTAGGCAAAAATTCTTCTCTAGGTTAAGCTGTCTATAATAAGTCGTGTGTGCACTAAATGAAAATTCAGCAAGCTTCAGCGTTAGGACTTCTGTAATAGGGCGTGTAAGTGTACCTATTGTAGATTCAGCAAGCTTTAACTGTTATGAGTTTTAGGCTAGAATTCTTCTCTAGGTTAGGCTGTTGTAATAGGTCGTGTAAGTGCACTAAATGAAAATTCAGCAAGCGTCAGCGATTATGACTTTTATGGGTTGTGTAAGTACATCAAAGGTAGATTCGGCAAGCTTTTACTCTTATGAGTTTTAGGCAAGACTCTTCTCTACGTTAGGCTGTTGTAATAGGTCGTGTAAGTGTACAGTCAGCCTCATAATTAATGAGGCTAGGCTATAAGCCTAGCACGAATTGTGGATGAAACCAACATAACATCCCTACTTAAATTGAGGGGTAACTTTATTTTGCCAACAAGTAGTAAATCAACAACCTCTCCTTCTGTGAGGCTGACTGCACTAAATGAAAATTCAGCAAGCTTCTGCGTTAAGACTTTTATGGGTAATAGGTCTGTAATAGGTCGTGTAAGTGTACCTATTGTAGATTCAGCAAGCTAAACTCTTAGGAGTTTTAGGCAATAACTTTTCCCTAGGTTGGGCTGTCTGTAACAGATCGTGTAAGTGCATTAAATGTACATTAAGCAAGTGTCAGCGTTTATGACTTTTATGGGTCGTGTAAGTACATCAAATGTAGATTCACAAGCTTCAACTCTTAGGAGTTTTAGGCAAGAATTCTTCTCTAGGTTAAGCTATCTATAATAGGTCGTGTAAGTGCACTAAATGAAAAGTCAGCAAGCTTCAGCGTTAGGACTTTTATGGGTCGTCTGTAATAGGTCGTGTAAGTCTACCTATTGTAGATTCAGCAAGCCAAACTATTAGGAGTTTTAGGAAGAACTCTTCTCTAGGTTAGGCTGTCTGTAACAGATCGTGTAAGTGCACTAAATGTAAATTAAGCAAGGGTCAGCGTTTATGACTTTTATGGGTCGTGTAAGTACATCAAATGAGATTTAAAAGCTTCAACTCTTAGGGGTTTTAGGCAAGAATTCTTCTCTAGGTTAGGCTGTTAATAATAGGTCGTGTAAGTGCACTAAATGAAAATTCAGCAAGCGTCAGCGTTTATGATTTTTATGAGTTATGTAAGTACATCAAAGGTAGATTCAGCAAGCTTTAACTCTTATGAGTTTTAGGCCATAACTCTTCTCTAGGTTAGGCTGTCTGTAACAGATCGTGTAAGTGCACTAAATGAAAATTCAGCAAGCTTCAGTGTTAGGACTTTTATGGGTCGTCTGTAATAGGTCGTGTAAGTGTACCTATTGTAGATTCAGCAAGCTCAACTCATAGGAGTTTTAGGCAATAACTCTTCTCTAGGTTAGGCTATCTGTAACAGATCGTGTAAGTGCACTAAATGTAAATTAAGCAAGTGTCAGCGTTTATGACTTTTATGGGTCGTGTAAGTACATCAAATGTAGATTTAAAAGCTTCAACTCTTAGGAGTTTTAGGCAAAAATTCTTCTCTAGGTTAAGCTGTCTATAATAAGTCGTGTGTGCACTAAATGAAAATTCAACAAGCTTCAGCGTTAGGACTTCTGTAATAGGGCGTGTAAGTGTACCTATTGTAGATTCAGCAAGCTTTAACTCTTACGACTTTTAGGCTAGAACTCTTCTCTAGGTTAGGCTGTCTGTAAGAGATCCTGTAAGTGCACTAAATATAAATTAAGCAAGTGTCAGCGTTTATGACTTTTATGGGTCGTGTAAGTACATCAAATGTAGATTCACAAGCTTCAACTCTTAGGAGTTTTAGGCAAGAATTCTTCTCTAGGTTAAGCTATCTATAATAGGTCGTGTAAGTGCACTAAATGAAAAGTCAGCAAGCTTCAGCGTTAGGACTTTTATGGGTCGTCTGTAATAGGTCGTGTAAGTCTACCTATTGTAGATTCAGCAAGCCAAACTATTAGGAGTTTTAGGAAGAACTCTTCTCTAGGTTAGGCTGTCTGTAACAGATCGTGTAAGTGCACTAAATGAAAATTCAGCAAGCGTCAGCGTTTATGATTTTTATGGGTTGTGTAAGTACATCAAAGGTAGATTCAGCAAGCTTTAACTCTTATGAGTTTTAGGCCATAACTCTTCTCTAGGTTAGGCTGTCTGTAACAGATCGTGTAAGTGCACTAAATGAAAATTCAGCAAGCTTCAGTGTTAGGACTTTTATGGGTCGTCTGTAATAGGTCGTGTAAGTGTACCTATTGTAGATTCAGCAAGCTCAACTCATAGGAGTTTTAGGCAATAACTCTTCTCTAGGTTAGGCTATCTGTAACAGATCGTGTAAGTGCACTAAATGTAAATTAAGCAAGTGTCAGCGTTTATGACTTTTATGGGTCGTGTAAGTACATCAAATGTAGATTTAAAAGCTTCAACTCTTAGGAGTTTTAGGCAAAAATTCTTCTCTAGGTTAAGCTGTCTATAATAAGTCGTGTGTGCACTAAATGAAAATTCAGCAAGCTTCAGCGTTAGGACTTCTGTAATAGGGCGTGTAAGTGTACCTATTGTAGATTCAGCAAGCTTTAACTCTTACGACTTTTAGGCTAGAACTCTTCTCTAGGTTAGGCTGTCTGTAACAAATCCTGTAAGTGCACTAAATATAAATTAAGCAAGTGTCAGCGTTTATGACTTTTATGGGTCGTGTAAGTACATCAAATGTATATTCAGCAAGCTTCAATTCTCAGGAGTTTTAGGCAAGAATTCTTCTCTAGGTTAGGCTGTCTATAATAGGTCGTGTAAGTGCACTAAATCAAAATTCAGCAAGCTTCAGCGTTAGGTCTTTTATGAGTCGTCTGTAATAGGTCGTGTAAGTGCATCAAATGGAAATTCAGCAGGCTTAAGCTTTTAAGAGATTTGTGCAAGAACCGTTTTCTCAAACGCTTTAGGTCTTTTTAATGGAGCTCAACACGGATCATCAGTGCTCTAAATTTACTATCAAAGTCGAAGAGGCTGCCACTGGACAACCTAACGGAATTATTTTATGCTTCTCTCTGAACTTTTAGCATTTTATTTCTATTTTAGTTATCCACCTCATCAATCAAAGCTCCTTTTTGGTTAGTTTTACGTTTGTTGAATATTTCATCGAATCCTTTACTCTCCTTATTTTTAACCAATAGAAACATCGCATAAATTTGTATCGAATTTTATTGTTACAAAAAAATTTAAGATTGGTCTCCTATTTATGGAAGAGAATAAAAAACACAAGCACGACACGAGCCAACCAATAAATTGAGATTTCATTCGATTATTTTTTTTCAAATAAAATGATTTATCGCTCTGCACGTGTGTTAATTAATGATTTTTAAGTAGATACAGAAGGCGGTTACTATTTTAAACATAAATGTACCTAAGTAGTATACTGAACATAAAATAAATATGCACTGTGAAAAAAAAGTATTAAAAAGCTAATAGGGTTGGTTCCACATTTAATTTTTTATTAAAAAAGCTTCAGGCGCTTTTTGTCGAATTTCCAACGTCTTACAAATTAAACCTTTGGAAATATAAAATTTTGTAAATTTGGTAATGTAACAGTTTCTTCGGAAAATTCAGTTTCTAGGAAAATTAAATTCCGAGATGAAAAAAGTTTGTTCTATAGGTAAGTCAAAAATATTTGTACCATCTTGAGCTCAAAAGAGATAACTCAATATGTGAGAATAAAGTTGTATACTAGTACCCAGTGCTCGGGCGCCATTTTATAACATCTCAAATTTTTGATTTTAGCTTATTCACCTCTAAAAACCTTTTGAGGATGAAAAAATTTTTCATTTTGATTTAAAAGACATGATTATAAACCAAACGAGGAACAGAGATGCTTTGAGAAAGCAATTAATGCGTATATATTGTTTAAAATTTCTTGCAGCGAAGTATGTAATTGGAACGGACGTAAAGTAACGTCCGATCATTTCTTAATCAGTTTTTGTACTATTTTAGATTGTTAGCTCTTCAAAAAGTCTAAAAATAACAAATCCGAGATTACTTAGAACTAATAGACAAAATTAACGTAAAAATGATATGAAACAGAGAAAGCTCGAAATTATTGTTGAACAAATTGGTTTTAAATTGATGTATAATTGAATATTATTTCGTTGCTTTCACTTCTCATTAAAAAAATACACACATAATCCACCTAATGTTATAAAAATAACCAAAGTGCTAAAGAACCATTTAAAAATTTTATATTCGCTTTGAACTTAAAAAGAAAAGTTTAAATGAGAGTGCAGTCAATATAATAATAAGATAGCTAAAGTAATCGACCACAACACACCGCACAACCTTCTGGATTTTTTTGAACCTTTACGACTTGCTCTATTGATGTTCGTAATTATCTTTTTCCTTCTACCATCGCAGAGAGAAAAATATTTTAGCCTTTTGAATGTATGAAAGTTGTGATATTTAAATGTCCATATAAGATGAGTAATTATTCTCAACTTTACTTAATCGTTTTTTCTCCCGAATTTTTGTTTAATTAATATGAAATTAAATTTTTTTTATAAATCGATCAATATATGGACTTATCATTGCCAAATAGTTGGTGCAAACTTTTGTTTAAAATGTAATTGTACCCCGCACCACGCACAAGAGAAAAAAATTATTAATCCTTGATCGTTTTAATAATTTATTGTTATTATTATTAAAAGGTACCTTAAAAACGTACTTGACATCAATCAACATCTCGTTAAGGTCTCGTTTAAACGTTTATTTGACATGTAGATCATACGAAAAATTGAAATATTTCATCACCAAATCAATTAACTTTAACTAATTAATATTAATGTGCAAATCATGATATTAGTTGCATTTATCATTATTATTCTAATATCCTTGTTGTAAAACTATTTTCTATAGGTTTTTTTAAGTAGGTTGTTTAATTTAAAAAAGAACAAAAAATATTAATTTTAATAGAAATAAATTAAATGGAAAGGTGGAATGAGCTTTATCTATTAAATAATTTATAAGTACTTTCAAGTTATTCGATAAAATTATGGATATTTACATAAAATTTTTATTACTGCATAACCTCACAATTTTAAATGAAAACAAAATTCCAACAAAATTAATAAAATAAGACGCACACAAGTATTATACGAGTCACATTAATTTCGGGATGGTTGAAATAATTTTTTGGATTAAACAAATAGTTTGTAGTTTTATCGTTATAAAATCTATTTGAAAATTAATTACTCTGTTAACTTAAAGCTTGATTGACAGTTTGAGCTGTTGATTTAAAATAACGAGTTGTATTAGAAAGACGTGAAAAATTTTAATCTCATTTTTGTTGAGAAGGGTTACTTTACAATTAATAAAAAGTTGAGTTATATACAGGGTGGACCCAAATGGCGTATATTATTGCGTTTTTGGCAGTAGTTTTAAGACTCGCCTACGGCTCGCCTACGGCTCGCCTTGTCAAACCTACAGAGTAGTCAAAAATGACACATCAATTTAACCAAAATTAAGTCGAGAAAGCTGAGCTACATATACAGGGTAACCTAATATGACGTAAATTATTGCATTTTAGTCGGTAGTTTTAAGACTCGCCTACGGCTCGGCTACCGCTCGCCTTGTCAAAACAACAGAGAAGTCAAAACTGACACATTAATCTAACCAGATTTTTTCTTTTTTCAAAAAATATTTTCCAACACTATGAGAGCCCATAATCCACTTTAAAAACGAATTGGGTGCCCCAATATGGCCTATATAATAGCATTTTCGTCACTAGTTGTAAAACTCGCCTACGGCTCGCTTTGTCATACCTACAAAGTAGTCAAAAATGACACGTTAACAATCTAACTAAACATTTTTTCTTTTTTAAAAGAATTTTTTTCAACACTAGAAGAGCCCTTATTCCACTTTAAAAACGAATTTTGACTTTTCAAAAAAAAAAATTTTTACACTTTTCGATTTTGAAAAGCCTTTATTACATTAGTTAGGGAAGGTCCAATTATTTCAATTGCAGATATTTATAAAGCACACTTTTCCCTACATTTTACTTTGGTTTCACATTTTTTTCAACCTTTATGAGAGCCCCTATTCCATTTAAAAAATGACATGTAACTTCCTTGAAAAATAAAAATTTTTACAATTTCCGATTTTGAAAAGCCTTTATTACATTAGTTAGGGGAGGTCCAATTATTTCGATTGCAGATATTTATAAAGCATACTTTTCGCTACATTTTACCTTAGTTTCAAATTTTTTTCAATCCTATGAGAGCCTCTATTCCACTTTAAACACGAATTTTAACTTTTTCGAAAAATAAAATTTTTTACCCTTTTCGATTTTAAATTTCCTTTAGTACAAAAGTTAGGAGAGATCAAATTCTATAGACATTTTTTACACATCTTTTAACGTAGATTACGAATGATACTTAAACGTTTGATAATTCCAATTGTTTCGAAGCTATACGACATACACTTCTGTTTTTTTTTGTGGCTGTCCAAGACCTCGTTTTATAGAATTTCAACAGCTTTTCATATATTAAAATTGTTAAAAAAATTGAAACAGAAAAAATCCCATTTAAACACCCTACTTAAAAAAGGGAGAGGATTAAAAATAAAAGAGGATTAACAAAATCAAATCCCGAACAAGAAAAACAAAAGCAAAAAAAAAGTCCATCCATAAAAGATTAAACAATAATAAATAAAATTCTAATTAAGATGTAAATGTAAGCTAACGAAGCCTTATCTTTACGTAAAGTTGATTTTTGAGGTAAAAAAAATTAATTTATCGTTTTAATTTAAAAATTTTAATTTTTAAAGTTTTTTTTTTTGGGGTTTATTTCCTACTTATTTATAACGTGCTTAAAGCAATTGTGGTGAATTCGGCCATAAATAAAGCCAAAAACTAAAGTGGAATGTTATCTATTGTATACTTTAAAAATAACAAAATAGATACAAAAATCTCGTTTTTTCCTCTTTTCCTCTTTTTTTTGTATTTAATTCTAATTTTGTGTTATGCGACAAAACGTATTTTTAGAAAATGGAAAGATTTAAATTAGTATAGCGTTTCTAAATGTGTGTATGGTAGTTAATTTTCAAGTTTACCGAAGCGAGATAAACAGCTTATAAATACAGGAAAGCGTTGGGTGTTCCCAGAGTTACTAACAGAAAGAATAAGGTGAACAATTTAAAAAAAAATAATTAAGATAAAAAATAATAAGCTTAATTACACCGTACATTAGCTAACAAAATGTTGCAGTATCAGTTTACTCACCAAAATTATGTGAAAACAAAAAGTTTGGCGTGTTTTTTAAATGTAAAAAAATTTATACTTTTTTTGTAAGTAGGTAGATATCTTTTTGAAACAATTAAAAAAACGTTAAATTATTTATACACGATCTTACGTTTAAAACTGTAATTTCATTAAGTACCTTCGAGCAGGGGCGGACTGGCTCGTTTAGAAACGTGACAAACGTAATCTCATTCGAAGCCATAAAAGTGTCAATATCTCAAAAACAGTTCGTCTTATCGCTATCAAACCTAATCATTTAGTATCTATAATTCAGGAGAAATCCAATTTTGAAAAAATATACAGGGTGTTACAGTGGAAAAGGCGAGAAAAACTACATTTCTCGTAACCAGCTTACATAACGTTATGCTTTTGTAAGTCGACTATTAGCCCTGCTCGGGCGCCAATTGTAATACCTAATTCTTTATTTTGCACTAAAGTTACAGTATTTTGAAAACGGTTAGTAATATAGATATAAAACTCTATAATTTTTATTCTAAATGCCACGAGGAATTCGAAAATGTATTTTTTGGGACAGTCGGACTTATCTAGGGATTTTCCAGAGATGTTATCTACCACGGTACCCAAGTTAAAGTTTCTAAAATGCCTTCAAATGCTTCCTTAATTCATGTTATTATGCCCTAGAGCCCTAGAAACGTTTGAGTAGTCCAAATAACCCCTTGCGGATGTGAAGCTTCCCTACACTCGGTTTCTTATTTTTTTTGGGATAATCTGACTTTCCTATAGATTTTCCAGGGATGTTATCTACCACAGACCAAAGCTCAAGTTTCTAAAATGCCTTCAAATGCTTCCTTAATTCATGTTATTATGCCCTAGAGCCCTAGCAACGTTTGAGCAATCCAAATAACCCCTTGCGGATGTGAAGCTTCCCTACACTCGGTTTCTTATTTCTTTTGGGATAGTCCGACTTTCCTATAGATTTTCCAGGGATGTTATCTACCACAGTACCAAAGCTCAAGTTTCTAAAATGCCTTCAAATGCTTCCTTAATTCATGTTATTATGCCCTAGAGCCCTAGAAACGTTTGAGTAGTCCAAATAACCCCTTGCGGATGTGAAGCTTCCCTACACTCGGTTTCTTATTTCTTTTGGAATAGTCCGATTTTCCTATAGATTTTCCAGGGATGTTATCTACCACAGTACCAAAGCTCAAGTTTCTAAAATGCCTTCAAATGCTTCCTTAATTCATGTTATTATGCCCTAGAGCCCTAGAAACGTTTGAGTAGTCCAAATAACCCCTTGCGGATGTGAAGCTTCCCTACACTCGGTTTCTTATTTCTTTTGGAATAGTCCGATTTTCCTATAGATTTTCCAGGGATGTTATCTACCACAGTACCAAAGCTCAAGTTTCTAAAATGCCTTCAAATGCTTCCTTAATTCATGTTATTATGCCCTAGAGCCCTAGAAACGTTTGAGCAGTCCAAATAACCCCTTGCGGATGTGAAGCTTCCCTACACTCGGTTTCTTATTTCTTTTGGGATAGTCTGACTTTTTTATAGATTTTCAAGAGATGTTATCTACCACAGACCAAAGCTCAAGTTTCTAAAATGCCTTCAAATGCTTCCTTAATTCATGTTATTATGCCCTAGAGCCCTAGAAACGTTTGAGCAATCCAAATAACCCCTTGGGGATGTGAAGCTTCCCTACACTCGGTTTCTTATTTTTTTTGGGATAATCTGACTTTCCTATAGATTTTCCAGGGATGTTATCTACCACAGACCAAAGCTCAAGTTTCTAAAATGCCTTCAAATGCTTCCTTAATTCATGTTATTATGCCCTAAAGCCCTAGAAACGTTTGAGCAATCCAAATAACCCCTTGGGGATGTGAAGCTTCCCTACACTCGGTTTCTTATTTTTTTTGGGATAATCTGACTTTCCTATAGATTTTCCAGGGATGTTATCTACCACGGTAACAAAGGTCAAACTTCTAAAATGCCTTAAAACCCATTAACACGATTAATTTTATTAAAAATAAAAATAGCCAGGTGAGAATAGATCACGGGGAATCCGTATGTACAAAAATATACCATCTTGCATATTGTTATGCGTTTTCGTAAAGTTTACCACATATTTTGTCAACTGTTTTCCCTGCTCGGGCGCCAATTGTAACACTCCTTTTCTGAATTAAAGTGACAGTATCTCCAAAACGGTTAGTGATAACGTCATAAAACCTTATATAATTTTAATTCTTAACATCACGATGAATCCAAAAGTGCGACAATATACAGGGTGTTCTACATCTAAAAACGAGTCCGAGAGTCGGCATTTCTTTGTAAATCACCCTGTAGGTACGTAAACATTTTTAAAACGTATTACCACACCAAAATTAATTTTGATATTTTTAAGAGTTAAAAAGCAATCCTTCGTGGTCACAATAAACACCCACCCTGTACTTTTTAAAAGAGGCTACTTAAGCTACTTGATTAAAGTGTCATTCCGACCCTGTGTGACATTTAAAAAAAAATGAAATTAATTTATAAAATAAAATAGGTTAAATTATACCAACTCTAATGCTATATGCCTACTCAAAATTGATAAATTTAGCTCTAATAAACTTTTATTGGGTAGATAAATCTATTCGATAACACACACTATATATTCTATACCTATATAACATTATTATAGGAGAATGTTTTGCAACTAACAGCATTTCAAATAACCGGTTCTCTAACAACGATGATCTTTTAATGATACAACAGATTTTAATTGATACAATTTTTATAAAATATATATTATTTTTTTTAATAAAATATAATTCAATATATTAAAGTAAATTTCATGATGATGATGATGATAATAATAATAATAAGGATGACCTTACAAATACTTTTCAAAACGTTTTCGTGATCTTTATTAAATTTGCATGTTCCAACACCCACAAAAAAGAAACCTACTTTTTAACCACAAATATCCAATTAATTAGTTTTTTCACTTTTTTTTTTCACAAAACAGTTAAAAGCCTTCAAGTAAACGCTTATAAACGCCAAAAAAGAAAAAGGTAATTCGCTATTTAGATTATTAGATGAGACCATAGAAACAAGTTTGGAATTTGTAAAATTTGTCACCTAACTTGAATTAAATTGAGTTGCTAATTTTTCTATACGAGTCGAAGAGACAACTTTAATGTGAATAAAAATTAAGTTTTGATTTTAAAAAAAGATTTGGAATGTTAAAAAGTTGGTTTTCAAGCACCTCGTTGAAATTTTTTGCCTTTTATTTGTTAAATCGATAATTTACAAAATTAAAAGTTTGATTTTTACCTTAAATGGTGGTTATAATCGGTAAGATCAAAGTAAGCTCTAATACTGAAACGTTTATAGAATCCTAAAGCAATATTTTCAACTGTTGGTGTGGATGGGTGTGTCTAGTAAGAATTAATTGGTTCAGAAGGCAAAAGTGCACCAACTGACTTGATACAGTTAATCAATTCAAGCCCTTGTAAGAAGCTTCTAACACTGGCGAAAATCTTTGAAAGAAACTCCATACTGTGGTGACAAACTTCAAACCTTTTTACGACGCTTCCAGCCCTTCTAAGTAGCTTCAGACCCTTGTAAGAAGTTTAAAACCCGTCCAAGAAGCTCTAAGCGCTTGTGAGAAGCTTGTATCACTGGTGAAAAGCTGTAAGAATGTGTGAGTAACTTCAAAAGCCCTTATCGTAAGAAACTCCAAGCTTTGGAAAAAAACTGCAAGTCTTAGTAAGACGCTTCAAGCCATTATAAGAAGCTCCAAGCCCTTGTAACAAGATTCCAACCTTTGTAAGAAGCTTCAAGCCCTTGTAATAAGCTTCAAGCCCTTGTTAGAAGCTTCAAGCCCGTCTAAGAAGCTTCAAGCCCTTGTAACAAGCTTCAAGCCCTTGTAACAAGCTTCAAGCCCTTGTAACAAGCTTCAAGCCCTTGTAACAAGCTTCAAGCCCTTGTAACAAGCTTCAAGCCCTTGTAACAAGCTTCAGATCCTTTTAAGAAGTTTAAAATGCATCTAAAAGATCTAAGCACTTGTGGGAAGCATGTAACACTGGTGAAAAGCTGTAAGAATGTGTTAGAAACTTTAAAAGCCCTTATCATTATTATCGTAAAAAACTCCAAGCTTTGGTAAGAAACTGCAAGTCTTTGTAAGACGCTTCAAGCCATTATGAGATGCTCCAAGCCCATGTAACAAGATTCCAACCTTTGTAAGAAGCTTCAAGCCCTTGTAAGAAGCTTCAAGCCCTTGTAACAAGCTTCCAACCTTTGTAAGAAGCGTCAAGCCCTTGTAATAAGCTTCAAGCCCTTGTAAAAAGCTTCAAGCCCTTGTAAGAAGCTTCAAGCCCTTGTAACAAGCTTCAAGCTCTTGTAACCAGCTTCAAGCCCTTGTAACAAGCTTCAAACCCTTGTAACAAGCTTCAGATCCTTTTAAGAAGTTTAAAATCCATCTAAAAAGCTCTAAGCGCTTGTGAGAAGCTTGTAACATGGGTGAAAAGCTGTAAGAATGTGTTAGAAACTTTAAAAGCCCTTATCATTATTATCGTAAAAAACTCCAAGCTTTGGTAAGAAACTGCAAGTCTTTGTAAGACGCTTCAAGCCATTATGAGATGCTCCAAGCCCATGTAACAAGATTCCAACCTTTGTAAGAAGCTTCAAGCCCTTGTAAGAAGCTTCAAGCCCTTGTAACAAGCTTCCAACCTTTGTAAGAAGCGTCAAGCCCTTGTAATAAGCTTCAAGCCCTTGTAAAAAGCTTCAAGCCCTTGTAAGAAGCTTCAAGCCCTTGTAACAAGCTTCAAGCTCTTGTAACCAGCTTCAAGCCCTTGTAAAAAGCTCCAAGCCCTTGTAAGAAGCTTCAAGCCCTTGTAACAAGCTTCAAGTTCTTGTAACCAGCTTCAAGCCCTTGTAACAAGCTTCAGATCCTTTTAAGAAGTTTAAAATGCATCTAAAAGATCTAAGCACTTGTGGGAAGCATGTAACACTGGTGAAAAGCTGTAAGAATGTGTTAGAAACTTTAAAAGCCCTTATCATTATTATCGTAAAAAACTCCAAGCTTTGGTAAGAAACTGCAAGTCTTTGTAAGACGCTTCAAGCCATTATGAGAAGCTCCAAGCCCATGTAACAAGATTCCAACCTTTGTAAGAAGCTTCAAGCCCTTGTAAGAAGCTTCAAGCCCTTGTAACAAGCTTCCAACCTTTGTAAGAAGCGTCAAGCCCTTGTAATAAGCTTCAAGCCCTTGTAAAAAGCTTCAAGCCCTTGTAACAAGCTTCAAGCCCTTGTAACAAGCTTCAAGCTCTTGTAACCAGCTTCAAGCCCTTGTAAGAAGCTTCAAGCCCTTGTAACAAGCTTCAAGCCCTTGTAACAAGCTTCAAGCCCTTGTAACAAGCTTCAGATCCTTTTAAGAAGTTTAAAATGCATCTAAAAGATCTAAGCACTTGTGGGAAGCATGTAACACTGGTGAAAAGCTGTAAGAATGTGTTAGAAACTTTAAAAGCCCTTATCATTATTATCGTAAAAAACTCCAAGCTTTGCTTTGGTATAAGAAACTGCAAGTCTTTGTAAGACGCTTCAAGCCATTATATGTAGCTCCAAGCCCTTGTAACAAGATTCCAACCTTTGTAAGAAGCTTCAAGCCCTTGTAAGAAGCTTCAAGCCCTTGTAACAAGCTTCAGACCCTTTTAAGAATTTTAAAATCCATCTAAAAAGCTCTAAGCGCTTGTGAGAAGCTTGTAACATGGGTGAAAAGCTGTAAGAATGTGTGAGAAACTTAAAAAGCCCTTATCATTATTATAATACGAAACTCCAAGCTTTGGTAAGAAACTTCAAGTCTTTGTAAGACGTTTTAAGCCATTATAAGAAGCTCCAAGCCCTTGTAACAAGCTTCAAGCCCTTGTAAGAAACTTCAAGCCCTTGTAATAAGCTTCAAGCCCTTGTAAGAAGCTTCAAGTCCTTGTAAGAAGCATCAAGCCCTTGTCAGGAGCTTCAGACCCTTTTAAGAAGTTTAAAATCCATCTAAAAAGCTCTAAGCACTCGTGAGAAGCTTGTAACACTGGTGAAAAGCTGTAAGAATATGTGAGAAACTTCAAAAGCCCTTATCATTATTATCCTAAGAAACTCGAAGCTTTGGTAAAAAACTTCAGGTCTTTATAAAAGGCTTCAAGCCATTATAATAAGCTCCAAGCCCTTGTAAGAAGCTTCAAGTTTTTGTAACACGCTTCAAGCCTTTGTCAGGAGCTTCAGACCCTTATTAAAAGCTCCAAGGCCTTGTAACAAGCTTCAAGCCCTTGTAACAAACTTCAAGCCCTTGCAACAAGCATTAAATCCTTGTCAGGAGCTTCAGACCCTTGTAAAAAGCTTCAACGCCTTGCAACAAGCTTCAAGCCCTAGTAAGAAGCTTTAAATCCTTGAAAGAAGCTCCAAAATTTTATGAGAAAGTTTAAACCCTTATAAGAAGTTTCAAGCTTTCGTGAAAAATTTCAAACCCTTATGAGAAGACGTAATAAGAAGCTCCAAGTCGTTGCGAGGACTTTCCAGTTCTTGTGAGAAGCTTCAGGCCTCTGTATGAAGCTTTACGTCCCTGGCAGATACTTCAAGTTTGTGAAAACTTTAAACGTTTCTGAGAATATTTAAACCTTTCAAAGAGTGCCTCCACAGAAAAACTCCAGGGGTTGAGGTGGGGAGAATTTGTGGGAGCCATCAAACTGGCCTTACTCCAGCTGTCCATCTGTCGGGATTAGTATTAAGTAAAATACGTACATATCGATAATGTATGCGAGAGCCCCGTCGTGCATAAACCACATATTAGGTAACTATCCAACAGTTCGAGGGGTTTTAAACCAAAAGGGTCTGTAACTTTAATAAAAATTAAGGTAAACTATACGGTGTCATTATTTTAAATTTATAACATCTCGTAAAAATGGTGTAAGGGTTTGTTTTTAAGTTGCATGAGAATAGAAATATAATAACCTGTAGAAAAAGGTGGAATATTGAATTATTATCGTCTACATTTCTTGGCAAGGGTTTACTAGAAGTCGTAAAGAAGAATTTATGAAAGATCTCCAAACACACAAATAAAAGAGTTGTATCCAAATACACTTCCCAAAATCTACTCTTTTCAATAAAAAAAACGTGATAAAATCCAAATATTTTCCAAGGTCAAACGTATTTATTTCAAAAGGAGGATATCTTATTGAAATTGAACTTGAAGGGCTCTTTTGGATCAACGACAATAAAGTATAGATAACCATCTTTATATAAGAGTTGAAAATCGAATTATTACATCGTATGCACTTCTTGGCAAAGGTTTCAGACTCATTGAAATCGTAAAAGATTAATATTATTGACCTGTGACATATTTGACACTTCTGAATAGTGCAATTTATGATAGTGGATTTTTCATTAAAAATTGTTCAACTGTGCGGAGCAACAATTTATTATTTAATATATCGACGCCCCTTTAGTAACTTACAATACATAAGTAAATACTAAAATTTGGATGCCTCTATATCTTTTAACGTTTTAACGAGCCTCGTAGGGCAACCATCATCTTAATTTGTTTAAATACGGACCTGATTTTTAAACAGCACTCTTTGAAACAGCTCCGAAATATAGCATACACCGATCATACATAAACGTTTCTCAACGATAGGACCGTGAAATTGGAATCTTCATGAAAAAAACTTTTGAATACGGCCCTGGATAAGGTAATATTTTTCTAATTTATTCAAGAGACCCATAACTTTCTTTACGGCATCTTAGTGGACACTTATAACGCAAATTTGTCTTAATTAGTACAACTTTTAGTATCTTGTACGGTTGCTAAGACCCCGTCCTTATGTTGAAAATCGCAACTGTAGCACCCTGTATATTTCTATGTACTTGAAATGTGTTTAGGTGTCACACATATTGTTTTTCAACGTTTACAACGGGAAAATAACAACTTCGGGAAAAAATTTCTAAATACGGGCCTGGAGATGGTAATAATTCAATAAAGAGGTCCTTAGCATTTTTTACGACATCATCAGTAAACACTTGAATCGAAAATTTGTCTCAATTAGACTCAGGCGCGGACTGACTATACTTTTTCAGAGGCGCATTTTATTTATTCCTAGAGGATCAATGTTATATTTGAATTACTAGTCTCAAGCCTCTGATATTTTTGAAAAGGTTCACCCTGTATAAATGCCAGAATTTTTTATTTATTAATTTCGGGAGAAAGCTCGGATTTGACGTAACTTCCGGGACGCTGTAGCGCTCAGCGTCCCTGGCCCGACCGCGCCTCATTGGATTAACTTTTAGTATCTCTTATGGTTTCTAAGACTCCCGTCCGCATGTTTAAAACCGCAGCTGTACCACCCTATATATTTCTATGTTTTTGAAATGTATTTAGGTGTCACACTGTCATACATAAACGTGGTATTTCAACGTTTGGACCATGAAAATGCCAACTTCAGGAAAAAATTTCTGAATACGGATCTGGACATGGTAATTATTTATTAACGAAGCCCTTAATTTTCTTTACGACATTTTGGTGAGCACTTTGTCTAATTTGTCCCAATTAGACCAACTTTTAGTATCCTTTACGGTTTCTAAGACCCCCGTCCTAATGTTTAAAACCGCAACTTTACCACCCTGTATATTTCTATGACTTGGAAATGTACGTTTTAGAGTTAAGACGTGTAAATTTTCAATTTAAATATTAACATTCAATTAGCTCCAGTCATAAATAAATTAAAATTTAGAGGTATTGAGGTTTCCGTCGTCACCCACAGTATAAACAAACCTCAGCCAACTTGAATGAAAAATTAATTTAAGAAGATATATGTAGTTTTGCTAGTTTTAAAGCTTTTCCAGACTTAGCTCATAAATTAAACTAAAATCCACTAAAGTTGAAACTCGCAACCACAATTTTCCAACACTTGCCAAAAAACCTCCCAAAAAAAATTTTTTAAATTACTTTCATGTCATTTATCACCAAATATATTTCAAATTAACTTGTTCGATTACTAATTTGTATCATTAATTTTAAATGAAGTTTTCAAAATAAATACTCAACCGCAACACATTTATTTTCCAAAAACATTTTTATTTTATATAAACATTTTAAAACAGTTGGCACATTTACTATATAACTTGACTACTTCCTGTTGTAACTAAATTAGTATTATATCTCTTCTTTATGTTGAAAAGAAGTTTAAAATGTAAACAAAAGGTATTATAAAAATAAAGTAATAAATAAAAAAGGTAAAATGAGATACAAGTTGAAGATAATTGAAATTTTTCCCCTAAATACAAATCAACTTGACAAAATAGTTAAAATGTTGTAAGGGAGCACCGCATGTAAAAAACCACGGTTCTCAATTATTAAAAAAAAAGAAAAAGGTAAGAGGTAATATGAAATATAAGTTGAAGATAATTAAAATTTTTCTCCTAACTACTAATCAACTTTACAAAATAGTTAAAATAGTGTAAGGGAGTACCACATGTAAAAAATCACGGTTCACAATTATTTAAAAAAAATTAAAAAGTACGCCCCTGATTCAATTATAATCGACTTCCTGTTCTTATATAAGTTATATAAATAAAGTTGAACAAGGTGCAAATTTTCTTGAAACTTACTACTCTGCAAGCATCCGCCCACGCAATATGATAAAGTTGATAAACTGATAAAACAAAAGTAGGCGCGGTTATTCAGGAAAATCGCATTGTTTGTGACTTTGTAACCTGTATGTACTCACATAACGGTTGATAATTTTTTTCTACAAAAAAAGTACAGTTTTTATTACAAAACATTTTATTTGCACTAAACGAATTTGTGGAAATTTCGTAATTTTATCTTTTTAAAAGATTTAATTGATGATAAAGGCTTTTTAAGATAGGAATTTACATGGAAATAATTGCATGAGTGTCTATAAGTTAATGCACATTTATGTGTAAACATTGAAATAAGTTGAAGGTACATAGTGAATGTTTAAATCACATCAAACAACATTTTCAATTACAATTTTCTATATACAGGGTGGATCGACAAGACCAATATAAATATTTTAAGAACCTAAGGCTTAAGGATATAAAACCTAGTGTCATTTAGTTTTAGTATCGTCCCTAAATTTGACAGCTCACGAGAAATTACCACGTATTTTGTATGTTGATTATTAGCCCTGCTCGGGCGCCAATTGTAACACTTAAAAAGGACTTATCTAAAAGTGTCCTCTAGGGTCGTTCATAGAACATAGGTGCATAAAAATTTATACACTTTTGGTTCTAAAACTCACGCGGAATCCGAATATGTAAAAATCTACAGCGAGTTCCTTTAAAAAAAACATTTGTTTGAGTATACGTATTTTGTGAATCACTCTGTATGTACCAAAATTTTTGAAAAAGTACATCCTATGATCATGTATTACCACGCCAAAACTGGTTTTGATATCTTTAATAGTAAAAGAGCAATTCTCTGTTTACACAGTAAAAAAAAACACCGACCCACCCTGTATAAAAATTGATTAGTTCGATGGGTGTAACTTACTTATCCAGACCTTGTATATTATTAAAAAATAATACAAGTAAAAATTTGTGGTTAGCCACGTATAATTTAGACTAAATTTCGATTTTAAATTAAAAAAAACATCTTGAGTTTACGCACTACTGATTTACCCTGTATAAACAGGAAATTATATAAAACTAATCAAAAACCGATTTTAGAAATTTAACCCATCTTCAATTTTAAACATTTTATATAAATAATAATTAGCTTGAGGTTTAAGAAAAAATTTTACTTAAAGCTATTCGCCTTGAGGGACCATTAAAACTACCACCGAAAACGATTAAATAAAAATTTGAATTAAATTGAACTCTACCTGAAAATAATTTGGTACATTACTAGTAGGGATAATTTGAAATAAATTTTCTACAACAATAATTATTAAATATACTCTGATGTAGCCATAAGATGACTTTCTCGTCAATTTTAGGAGATCCAAAGTACGAGTAATTCAAAATATTTGGGATAATCAGATAGCAAATTTGACGAGTTCCCGTTTCTGGTAAAACCGGAAGTCAAAGCATGAAGTCTTAGCTATCATCTAACAGCTGATTACACATGATTTCAAGCTATTAAAAACAAATACAGGGTGTTCCAAAAACTTTTGAATTTCCGGTTTAACCGGAAGCGTTTAGTTAACAAAAAAAATAGCGTAAATTAATAGATATTTATGGGATTAATTAATATAACATATTATGTGCCAAGTTTCAAATTTATTACAAAAACAATAAACGGTTTTTTAAATTACTCTCTTTAAAAAATTGTAACTCCGGGCCTGCTCAATAGAAGTTAATAAAACATGGGGCATTCGATAAACAACTAAAGTGTCTATGCCATATCCAAAAACTAAAAACACGGTCAAAGCCAATTTTGAAAAAATCCATTTTTATATTTTAGCTCGATTTTAGACAACTTTGGCCCCTTAAAGGTAGACAATTTTGTAACAATTTTAGAAATTGACTAGGTTAAGATGAAAGGCTTGTATTTTAGCTATACGATGCAGTTTTCAAATTTTTGTAGTAACAATTACCGGCTAAGTTATAAGTCAACAACCCCGAAATGGGGCATTCGTTATATTGGCCGAAATTTTAGAATTAAAAATTTGAAAAAAATGTTCACTAAATTAGGGCTGAGGTATACTATTTTATAGCGATTTTTCAAATTAGGAGTTTCTTTAAACAATGATAACTCCGGGCCTGCTCAATAGAAGTGAATAAAACATGTGGTATTCGATAGACAACTTAAGTGTCTATACCATATCCAAAAAATAAACAAAGCGGTCAAAGCCAATTTTGACAAAATCCGTTTTTCAATTTTAGCTCGATTTTAGTCAACTTTGGCTCCCTAAATGTAGACAGTTTTGCAAAAATTTTAATAATTGACTAGGTTAAGATAAAAGGCTTGTATTTTAGCTATACGATGCAGTTTTCAAATTTTTGTAGTAACAATTACCGGCTAAGTTATAAGTGAAAAACCACGAAATGGGAGAATTGTTATATTGGCCGAAATTATAGATTTAAAAATTTGAAAAATTTTTCGCTGAATTAGGACTGATGTATACTATTTTATAGCAAAGTTTAAATAATTTTGGTCTAAATTTGGAAAAAGGTGCCTAAAATAACTCCCTTATTTTGGGAGTTTTTGCGTGTTTTGTCTATAAAATTTTTCTAATATGACTAAAATCAAATTTTATCTAAATCGTTTCAGTTAGTTTTTCTAAAAATAATTTTTTGCTTTTTTGTCCACAGGGGGGCTCAAAAAATCTATCATAATGCCTTTTCAAAATACATGAAATGTATAAAAAAGTAAAAAATATTGGAATTTTATTAAATTTATATTTATAAACCCACACACTGAATCAAGTAGCAATGTTTTATGAAGAGACAGTCGATGGTGTTTTGTTTTTTTTTAAATAAATTACCGATTCTTTTTTGTTTGTAAATTAAAACATTTGATTAAGACGAACACCTGCTCTAAACATTTAATTCGCATGTTAATTTTGTTAAAATATTTCAAATTAAAGTGTAATTTGCACTATAAAAATGAGAAAAAAACAAACGAAGTGTTATAATATTTTATAATTTTAATACGAGTTGAAGATAAACAAATGCGTTATTTACATTCTTTTGTCAAGTTAAAAATTGTTTTAACCGAACAGAAAGTTGGTAAAATGCTCTGGAATCCAGTTGCACACCTCTAGTTTTTTATATATAGGTATAAAACACACATAAAAGTCGGCCATTTTGTAAGGAACAGGTATCAAAGTAATCAAAAAAAATATATATCGTATCCATCCACATGCATTAAAAATTAAACAAAATAAGACCACCTTCTTTGAATTAAACAATAACAATTGTTGACAACAATTTACCTTATCTAAACGCACATAAACAATTTATAATAATTCAATCAGATAATATGCAAAGCATCGTACCTGTTACTGAATAATTTGATTACATTTTCTTCTGTACATCCAAAAAATTTAAACAAAAACACAACAAACAACAAAACAAACACTCGATTTAAAAAAACGAATCACTACAATTTTCCCCTTTTTTTATAAAATTGAAGAAAATTTTTGACAAAAACAAAAATTTCGAGAGTTCATTTACACTCGAAAGGGTAGTTTTAGCAATAAAAATGCGTTAACGTTTATTTTAAATGTTATTAATGGGTTCGCGAGTTGTAAAGGTATATTTTTGGAAATTTTAGTGACCTTTTTTATTTATAAACACGAATAATTTTAAACATTTTCAAAACGCACATCTAACCCACGACACGTTCCGACGACATGAATACAACTTCTGTATGAATTCTACAGCATCTTTGGTGCGCTGAACTCGCCAATAATCTTTAGGTACTAAAGCACGCTTACACGACACAAATTTATTTACGCCACTTTAATTTTAAATTTATAAATTAAACTTTTATTGCAATTTGTTATTTTAAATTAAAATGTTAATATTAAAATGTTTGCAGTTGACTCATTTTGTTTGTTGTTTTTATCTAACGATTACATTAAAACGAGTTGCATGGTTACGCTGTTGTAAACATGGCTTATCCATTGCTAGGAATACCAACCGAGCGCTGGGAACGAATTTCAAATAATTCCCTGTTCCTTTACCACAGTATGCAGTAAAAAATTTATTTATTTACCGCAAATTGCAGATTAAGTTTAAAATGGAAATTTTAATATTAATTTTAGTATTATTATTTAAGAATTATTACAAGGGATGTTTTTTTCTGTTTAATTTTTTTTATTTGTTTAAATGTTGCTACCTACAAATAAATAAATATAAATTTATAAGTTCATTATGTAGAAAAGGGAACTCAGCTCATACGAAATAAAAATAATTTATTTCTAACATTGTAATGCACAAAGACATTGAATAGAAAACTATAAGCAGGGCCGGTTCAAACAAATTTAACTCCAGGATCCTATAGCCGCCCTTATAAAAAATTAGTGCATAATAACTATTACGCTTTATATCTTCAAAGGTATCGAGTTTACGTATGTAAACCCAAGAAATATAATTTGAATCATAATTTAATTCTCTATCAAACTATATTAAAATATACAGGGTGTTTTATTTAAACAATCAAGTTTTCGCCACTTGAAAATAACAAAGTTTGTTCTTGGCTATGGGTTCGCTTTTGGAAAAATTTGATAATCTTTATCTCTTTATTTGGGTTCCTATAAGTTCTTAAGTTCTATAGAACTAGATCCTAGATCAAAGGTCTTGTCGTCTTGAGATGGTGCCTAGAAGCCCATTGTAAGATTGTAAGGCAAAATAAAATAAATAACTTACAGTGTGAATGCTTCCAATTTATATTTTTTAATGGCATTTGGAGTACGGCGTAGTTATCCGTTTTTCCCCGGAGTAGTGATAGACGAGAAATCGATTTTTTTCTCGTCTTGTCTCGATTTCGAGACGAGAAACGAGACGAGACTGCAATTTGTAATACGAGTTAGAATCGAAAGAGCAGTAAAATAGCTTACAAGATCGAGAAATTCTCGTCTCGTCCATCACTACCCCTGAGGCTGAGCAATAATATACAAAATATCCAAATTCCAGAGGTTGTTCATGACATAGTTCGATAGTTCTCAACAATAATCAGTCTCATATTTAAACCCTAAACCCTACCCTAACCTTTTTTTTGTTAATGGATGTGAAAATCTTTAGAAAGACCTGCTACTTTCTGGTAACGTTACAGGTCTATGTTTCGTCATATCCGTTTTCAACCAATACAGCTAAAACTTTTTAAACGTTACGTCCTCTTTATTTAGTCAATTGGGTATGAGAGATCGGGTCCATTGGCCTTTCTCTGTTTATGTCCAACGGTGCTACCACGCTCGCAGGGCCGGACTGGGTAGTGGTTGGCAGTTGGCACCACTGGCTACAAAATAAATTGGACCCAAGTGCAGTGACGTAGAGAGTAGCGACACTACCACAGGCATGGGTTACAAAGATAGGCCCCCATAGCGCCGCAGACAAATTTTTTTGGAATATTCAAGGTCAATGGGCTTAGATCAAAATGGTCCTAAATGCAGTGACGTAGCAGTGACGTAGCGAGTAGCAACACTATCACGAGCCTGGTTTCAAAAGATTCGGAGCCTCCAACGCTGCGATGGTGTTAGCGCGAGTTTTTTTATTTTCGTCGCGTCTTGTGACTCTCTTTATAGTCTTTATAGCTAGATGATGGATCGGTGACATAGAGGCCACCACTAGCACTGCGTCCAAAGAAACGGTTTTGTAGACGCATGCAGCCCTAAATGTCATAATGCCGCTGGACTCTCAGAATCCTCGTCTCGTTACGTTTGGTTTAACTGCATGATCGATTGCGCGACCATATCGAGCAGCCTTCTCTTTACCGGCTTGGGTCCTTCCATGTTGGACATGCCCTAGCGGAGACTTCCAAGCTATACTTGTCGTAGTTGAGATATTTGTCAAGTATCACGCCGAGAATCTTAACGAGGCTTTAAGATGCATGTCAACGCCGTACAGCTGTATTCTGATGTGTGGGAATTTTCTATTTTCGCGTATCATCAGAGCCTCCTACTTTTCTAGAACCAGTGTGAGAGCCCTCTTTGCTGTACAACGAAGTATGTTGTTGAAGGCTTCGTCGGCCCTCGCTTTGACCCGTGGGGCTCGCTTTGACACGACAAGAGTTAGGTCGTCGGCGAATTCATACAGGACGGCCTCTTCTGGCTTTGGTAATTCTAGGTTGCCGTTGTAAAACTACCCAAAACCTAACTTACCATATCCTGATCTTTTTTGAGAGAAAGGAAATCTTTTACAGACATCTGAAAATTTTTCTCTCTGCCAGCTAGCGTTGGACTCGCCTAGGAAAGTTTTCCAGACGCCTAGGGGCTCAAATACGTCTTCTAGATCAATAGTGTAAGAAAGGGAGGAGAAGAGGAACCACGAAATCATAACTTCGGGCACTCTAGCCTAACCTAACCTTGTATAAAAACCTAAATATTAAGTTTTGATTTATTATAAATATGATTTCTTTATATCCTGAAAATGATTAATCTTTCGAGGAGGTCAAAAGGATGTAGGGGCCAAATTACAGATGTTGCCGAAGAAAACAAATGAAGCCAGTTGACTCTGCTTCAATCTGTGCAGCAATTATGTGGTCCAATGTTTAAAAGGTGTGAAGATGAAATAAATCCTCAGTGCTCAGTTTCATCATTTACAAACTTTTAATCTGTAGCCACCAGACTGTGGTGAGGTCAAAATTATTTCTTTTATTTTGGCTCTTGACTCTTATTGGTCTTAAAGACCAACTCTCCAACATTTTCTTTTCAAGATCTAAAGAACAAAAATTTTGAAATTATTTTTAGTAGCCTATTTTCTGTTTTTCTGTATTTATGTATTGTTTATTTAGAGACACAAAGAGGTCATAAACTAGGTAATTACTATGCATCTCCAATGTCAGTTTACTGTATTATATTCATCCAATTATAATTCTTTTTGAACCGACTAATTCATTAATTAAAGTCGCTTTTTCTTCTATTCTTAGTTAATTAGATCCTTCTAAAAGTTTTGTTAAGAGAAAGGAGGAAAAAATGCGTTTTTATTCATATAAATAACAAGGACGTGTTAATTTTGTGTAAAGCACCTTATGTTATTTATTTTCAAAGGCGTCTAACACCATATTATTTTAACACATATGATGGTGTGATGACATAATATGAGGGTAGGTCTAAGTTGTTTCCTGGTTTAAAATCTCTTAATTGCTACTTTGACAAAGTTGTGATTTTCCTGCAGGGAATATTTTGAATATCAAAGTAAAAACGTTTTTATGTTTCGTCGCCTCAAATAAAATGGAAAAAGGTTTTCTTGTTTAAAATTTACATTTATACATACATAAATTGTTTCGAGATTTCTCTTTTTTTTTATTGCTCACCCCTTTTTGGTTTCTATCTATTTCTAGACGTACTCGTAGCTGCTTATGTTTTAGATTTAATTTTTGTAAGAAATAATAATGTAATTGTAATTACGACCGGATTTACGCTTTTATCATCTTCATACCCAGACCTTTTGTATAATTTCATTTTATTTGATGATGTTTATAATATAATAGATAATAATTATATCTTATGTGTAGGTTCTTCTGCAAATATTGTCATTTTCTACAAATAATTATATCTTCTGTCTGTTAGGAATTTTATTTGCGTTACTAAATGTCAAATATGTAAGTCTGTATTTCACTGGGTAAATTGTACATAATCATAGAATTAATAATAGGTACATAATAATAATAATTATGCCTGTATGTTACAAAATAGGTTACGCTTATATAGGGGAGACTTTCTTTGTTTTACTCGTTGGTCTTTGGAAATGCATACTATTTTCTTGTATTCTGGTGTTACGTTGGGATCCACCAATAAAAATTACCATTTCTAAGCTCGTCTTTTTTTTGAAAAATAGAATAACCTATAGTTGTCATGGACTTAGCTGTACAGTGGGGTTAATAGGCCTTCAGAACAGTTTCAAACAATTTACTATCGAAATATTCTCCTAGAGTCCAGATATTAGAGATTTTAGGCCCGGAAAAAGATAGAGCACTAGAAAAACCTAGTGCATGGTCTTTTTGAAAGCTTTAAGCTTTTTAAGATAAAAAATGTTTACATCCCCATAGGCCCGCTACATTGAAAAAATTGAGTTCCAGATTCTAAAATTTTGTTTTTCTTGAATATCTCAGGAAATTAGATTGGATTGGATTGCTATAGTGTAAGGGCTGGCTTTCAGCCAGCTTACAGGCCGCTTGATCGGGCCCAATGTGCAACCTCCCCAAAAGCGCCTCCTTCTTCGTCACTTCTCGAGCCTTCCCAACTTTAAGATGAACTCGAGCAGCTTGGAATGGATGGGAGCAGGTGGAATGTCTCTGATTCTGACCATATCCAGCCAGTAGTCACCAAGTATGGATCGTCTAGTTGATGCTACCACAGAACACGAGCAAAGCACGTGCTTCGTAGTTTCATCTTTCTGATTACAGTCTCTGCATCTAGGGCTATCGATTAGTCCCGTAGTTTGAAGGTGTTTGTTTAGCTTACAGTATCCTGTAACGATGCCCGTGAGTACCTACTCGCAGATGTAATTAAGACAGGTTGAGGTAGTATTTTGCGTGTCGTATCGAAGAAGCAGCAATTGCTACTTTGGGTCGGTTCCGTCCTAATCGAGTGGGAGCCCAAACCCCGCCTTGCCAGCTCATCTGCCCTCTCATTGCCTTCGTTACTTTTATACCCTTTGATCCAGCAGATTTCAAGAGCATTGCTCGTCAAAATGTCGTTTAGTGCTGCTATCTAATCCGATTATTGTTGTTACCTAGACGACTTTATAGAGCACTTGTTTTATGAACGCTTTTTAGTGTGAAATTGGCACATTATTATAATGCAAGTATAATAAAAAAAACGTTTATTATTAAAAGGTACCTCCTAGTCCTACTTATGGCCTTTTGCACCGATTTTAGTTTATGTGGCAAATAAATTACATTTTTACAACTTAACTACTAGATAAACTGTCTGTCAGTTAATCTGTAAGCGGTGCCAACCAAGTCAAATGATATGAGAAAACAAAGTTTTTATTGAGTCACCTTGTCTAATAAACAATGCATGAAAGAAAAAGTTAAAATAGTGCAGTAGCACCTCGATAGTCCGGATTAATTGAAGCCGAGGCAATCCGGATTACTGATGCATGATAATATTCGGAATTATCATAAAAGGCTTTATTTCAATTCAAAAAGCTTCATAAGTAGAGCCCTGATTTATAAGCATTTATTATTTCAAAATAAGCGCTTAAAAATGCTTGAAAAAAGCTTTTAAGAAACAACAATAAATTCAATAAACAATAAATTCGTCGATGAGCAGGTGTAGATATTAAAGCTACTATGGAGAGGATAGTATATTGTTTTATAAGGAGTAAAAGTGTCACTTTTTCGGCGAGTCAGTAGGACTTGTCAAACGAAACGAAGTTGAGTCTGTGCGAGCCAAAAGAAGTACTTTTACTCCGCATGAAACATTATTTTTTCTTCAAACGTAAGGATTAATTAAAACTAAAAATAAAAATTGCCATCTCTTGTCAATTAGATACTTCTAGTTCAATTGTCAAATATATTTTTAAGTTAACTTTAATTTGTAGAGAAGCTAAAGCTAAATTAAAAGCAACGAACAAATTATTAAAAGAAAATTTAAAAATAGTATATTATTATTAGGATTAAAAATGCAACTTTGTTTGGCGAGCAATTTGTGCATATGCAAGGCGAAGCGAAGTATACACTTTTTTTATTAGTGACAAAAACGTCAACTTCAAGTACGGTTTTTGGTATTAAAAGTCAATACATTTAATATGGTTGCTGAAAAAAATTTTTTACATTACAAATGCTTAAATAAGTAAGGTTTGAATTTACTTTTACACCCTAGGAGGTAAAAGTGAACTTTTTACCTGATGGATCATTTGTCCTAAAATCGTATTTGTCTTTCAGTGGCTACCTTTCATTTAATACGATCCAAAATTTCAAAATTTATAGTAGTAGGATATAGAGGTACATATGATTTGACCACTCTGTATTTAAATTAATATTTAAACGCTTATATCCGAATAGAATTTTAATTTGTATATCAATTTATTAACAATCAATACACGATTTTCATAATTAATAATTTGAACACATGTAATTTGAACACTATTTAGAATCCAAATTGAATTTAATTAAAACATAAACAATAATATTGAAAAATTTAATAAGTAGGTAAATTTGTAAAAAAAAAGTTTTATTTGGGTTAAAACATGGTTAAAACCTCTCTGATTGCAGTTGCAATTTCCACGTTCTGTGTTTTATTAAAAAACTAATAGTTTTTGAAAAACGAGCCAAGCGTACGTGTTTAACGTGCTCCACAAAATTTGTAGATGAAAAAAGGGAGGTTTGAAAAGAAATTAAAAATTTAGTCACATGCGAAAATTTAATAAGTTAAATATTTATAAAATTTACTTTTAATTGAAATTCTCAATATTGGATATAAATCAGTCTCGCGTCTTTTGTGGTTTTAGTTTTAATGTTATTAACTTATTATCCTTTTGCTATAAAAGTTTAATGAACAGAGTACCGAGTATATATCTATGATGAATGTATAATGAAAAGTCAAACCACAAGTTCAAAATCTGTCGTTAAGTCTAACGTTTTAACATTATATTATTACTTCAAAGGTTTCTTTTGTTATTGATGACAAAAATTAGCAATAAAGTAAAAAATATTCTCACCGAGCTGGAGATTTAAAAAAATTTGATTTTTAAATTTAATTTTGAGTTCCCATGAGTCTAAATGCAAAAGAACCTTAGAAAAAGTCTGTCTGTTCATTTGTGTGCAAGGCTGGAGTCAAGGGGGAACTTTTTAGACTGTTTTAGCCACAGCTTTGTAAGGATTTCGCAATAATTTCGTTCCTAATTGATGCCAAAGAAGAAAACGCTGATTTTGAGAAATAAAAGTCAAATTTTTGCAAACTTTGGGCAAAAACTTCCATCTTCGGAAGAGATTGTAGTGGTCAACAGATTTATACAAACCCAGAAGAGAGAAGACCCTGATTTTAACTTTTAGCCTCCTTTGAAAATTTTTGAGCCTGCCCTGATAACACAGTCTGGCTACGGCCCTGTCTGTGTCTGTGAGAGTATTTTAGCATAAATATAGGAAATTTATTTTTTGAAATATGAGCCCGAATTTTTTTGTTTTCTTCAATTTCGATATTTAAGGGGGGGCTCTGAAAGTATACCGCAAAATATTATTTCCTGAATATTTTAGAAACCCCTTGACCGATTTTAATAAGATTTGGTATGCGACTTAAATAAGTGCCCTACCACAAGTACCAAATCTTAATTTAGTAAAAGCCGCTAGAGGGCGCTAGTTATGGGCAATTGGTCTTAGTTTTTCTGCAGTAACTTTTTTGTCCTAAATATTTTTTATCTTTTTATTACACCTTTAAAAGTAGAATTTAATACTATATAAAAAAGTGTTCGTGATTTTTTTTCTTAAGATACACCGTTTTCGAAATAAAGCTATAATTCAATAACTAAATGTTATTTTAAATAAATATCATCAATACAAGATGATAGTGCAAGAAATGTCTGTAATCCTTTGCCTTTATATCTTATAATCGAATTTTTACAAGTTCTGAAGCTTAGTTTAGCAATTTATAGATATAAATTGATAACACATCTAACATAGACAAAGATAGGAGCGGGCGCGTTACGTCCTGACCGTCCTGCTCCGTTTACTCGTCAGTTACTAATAAACTACGAGAGCTATCGAAATGCAACTTTTGCAAGGTCTAGTAAATAGATCATCCTTAGATGTCACAAAGGCCGATTTCGATATTTCAATTAGATTTTGAAATATTAGAAAAATAAACTCGCTTTGACCTATCAGGGCTCCAATTATCTTATGGTAATTATGTTTATGGAAACCTTAAAACCGCTATGTATAGCCAAAATATAAAGCTTTAGTCCTAATTTAATTAATTAATAATTAGTTTTTTAAATTGTGTCAAAATTATCTATTTTTAAAGAGTTAAATTTTGTTGAAATTTGGAAATGGATTTTGTCAAAATCGGCTCAGGTCATGTTATTCATTTTTGGAAATGTTATAGACATCGTAGCTCTCTATCGAACGCCGCATATTTCATTTACTTCTATGGAGCAGGACCGGAGTTATGATTTTTTCAAAATTCAAAATTCTAGAAATTAGGCATTGGATCAACTTTCTTATTTAAAATGACACACCCTGTATAATTTTAAATATTTTTAAACGTGGTACAATTAGTTCTAACAGGTAGGTACATACGAAAAAGCCCTGTTACGGCCACATCAAATTTATCAAATATAGTTCTGTTCTTGATTTTTTGAATTTTGTGAAAAAGAAGCGCCTCCTCCATGCGTCAAACTTTAACTTCTTCAAATTTGTCACTCTAAAACAAAATTGCAATGTATGTAACAAAAAGTGCCAATTTTGAGATTTATTTACTAACAAATTAGTTTCAGTACCTAAATGACAGACATAGGGTGCTGGAAGTTTAATTTCCAAATTTCCAATATGTTGTCGACAATATGTGCGAAAGGGGATTTCCGTTGAATGAAATAATAAAGTAAAATTTATCTCGTTAAATCTATGAGTAAGAAGAAAGCTAATATAAATAAGTGTAAAGAGAAAAAGGGAGAAAGATTACGCTGTACTTTTCGTATACAGAAGAGAGCATTCAATATGTACCACACTTAATTTATATGCACCCTATTATTTCATTTTAATACTCACCTAATCTTTATTTGGAAAAGGGTGCTGATAAAGAACACAACAATAGATAAAATGAATAATTTGTAAATATTATTTATATTGCAAGTTCACACTTGAATTATTTTCCAATCACACCTGCCATTGAACGTAATTTAACAATCTTCGATTAGAGATTACTTTATGTCAACTTGTAATTTTACTTATCGTCTAAAATAAATGTTTATTTAATAAAGCTTTCAAATATTTGAACAATACTTGAAAATTAAAGCTGTAAATTAACAAGCGCAAATCTCGTGTTATTAAAGGATTTAAATATACGCTACCTTACCCTTCTTATATCTTTATGCACAAATTCTCAACAATCTCTTTAATTCAATTATTTTATTTTAAGGGTATTTAAATATAAGGAAATTTCAAAACGCTAAATTAAAATAACTTAAACCACCCCGCGATACGTTTAACGATAAAACAAAACCGATACGCCCCAAATGTATTTCTTTTGTTTATCATAAACAAAATTATTTCAAATGGACCACCCTGTATCTTTTTGAATATTTTTAAAACTCGTAATAGTATATTGTTTTATTAGGACTAAAAGTGCAACTTTTTGCGTGCGATAATTTTTTTCAAATACTACTTGCCAAACAAAGTTGCACTTTTAATCCTAATAAAACATTATACTATTATTTAATAAAACGACCCCGAGACGCTAAGATTGAAAAAAAAAGGGCTTTTTCAAAAATTCTTTAATATCTTAATAAATATTTCAAAATTTAAAAATAGTCGATTTGAGTTGTCGTATTGGATTTACGTTTGGTAATTTATAAAAGTCGCAAAATGCAAGAAAGTCACTTTTTTTCCCTCTAAAATTGCAATTTTTATCCATCTAATGATAATAGACGCTTGAGGCGTCATTCAATTTTTCTTTACGCCCTTCGTCACAACAAATTGGTTTTCGAATAGTTTTGTAAAATAGACAATTTTATATGTTTTGGTTTTATAACAGTAAATGCAAGGGGGATTCGTTTTACACGTTCAGGAAAACGTAATATAAAGGGAGACAAACATTAATTTGATGTATAGTATAGATAAGTAGAAACTTGCGAGGTTCATAATCGAGATAAAGTATGTAGGAATTACGTAGCCCTCTTTGCGTTATTTATCTTAACACTACTATTGTGTGCTAAAATCTCATAATTTTGTTTTCGTGTTAACTTTCCATCTCGGATTAAATAAGAAAATTTACAATTCTCTTTACGAAAAGATTAACTTTCAAAAGCAACTAATTTTAGTCATTAACGAAAATAATTTAATTAAGTTTTTTCCTAAAAAGGCTTTTCACCCGTATAAACTAAAAAGGATCTTCCCCAGTATAAATTAACACTTTCTTAAATTTATGTCTGAGCAATCTGTTTCGCATCTTGACAAATAATTTGAATAAATAGTTAACAGTTAGGGTCAGTAGAGTGAATTAAAGCGTCTAGGAAGACGAGAAACTAGACCAATTTCCATAAAATGTTAATTTCTTGAAAACCTCTCTTCGAATTGGAAAAATTAGAAGATAAACAACAAAACACATTACAAGTTTCTAGTTGCATAATGCATAGACGTGTTGAAAATTATAAAAAACTTGAGCGAAGCGACGTCTAGCGACGCAATTCAATACAATTGAAAGATAGTGGAGTCAACAAAGCAAATTTTTTATAGATTTTAGGAAAAGATTTTTGTAACAGCAATATTTTTTCTTAATCGGTAGACACTCTATAATCACTGTCAGTTTGTGAATAAAATTTTCAACCTAATTTTGACCGCGGAAGGTGCTTATTCTTGGACTTGAGTGCAAAATTTTTACTTTTTCAAGTTTCCAGTTTACTTTTTTCTGAATATCTTCGCTTGTGGGATCGGATCAGAATCTTCATTTGGCACACGTATTTGCTACTATAAGAGCTATAACTTCCCCCAGTTTCATGCCATAACATTAATATTCAATAAAGTTATTTATAAAAAACTACTATCTACTAATGACGGCAATTTTGATTTTTTTAGGTTATGACAATATTTTAACTTGGGCAGTTTATAAGAGAGATTTATTGCAAACAAAACGAATTTTTTTGAACTCGATCCAACCAATACAAGCGAAGATATTCCAAATGTAGTAAACCGGCAATGTGAAATTTTTGATATTGATGATCGGTTTTAAATTATACGAGAAAAACAACAGATGTGACCATACGAGGAACTTTTTCCTGTCTGTAAAATCTTGTATTTTTGTTAATTAAAATTTAATTTTATATCTTCAGAAAGCTAATTTTACGAGCTTTCACAATATCGAAAAATATACAGGGTGCTAAATTTAAATTAAAAAATTTGATCCCATTTCCGGTTAAACCGGATGTCAAAATATAAAGTGTTTGGTATCGTGTAACAGCTAATTTTAGGAGCTTTCAAAATATTTAAAAATATACAAGATGTGTTCCTAAAAATTTTGATATTCTTGTAATTTCCGGTTTAACCGGAAACGTTTTGTTAACCAAAAATAGTGTCAAATAATATTCATAGGATTGATACATGCATATATCCATTTTCAAGTTTTTATTTTTATTACAAAAGAAATTAGATTTTTGAAATTTTGACATTCAAAAAACCATTACTCCAAAACGGCTCGGGCACTTTTGATAAAAATTTATATTTTGATAGAGAATTACGTTTTCTGTAACATATCCAAAAAAGAAAAAATATGGCAGAGGAAATTTTGAGAAAATCCATTTCAAAGTTTTGACCTATTTTAGCCCCTTAAAGCTAAGCAATTTTGAAAAAATTTAAAAAATCGACTGACTTAAAACGAAAGCCCTATATTTTGGCTGTATAATGTTTTTTGAAATTTTTATAATAATAATGACCGGCCAAGTTATAAGGGAAAAACCACAAAATGAGACAATCGTTCCATTGGCCGCCATTTTAAATAAAAAAATTTGCAATTTTTTTTTCAATTGCGACTCAATTTATAAGCTAGCTTATAGCCAAGTAAAAATGAATTTGGCCCAAATTTTCAAAGATGCGCCTAAAATCACCACCTTATTTTTGGTCACCCTGTATAGATTTCTTATAAAAGCTTACCGATGAAATAATGCTAAAATCAAATTTCATCAAAATCGGTTCAGTAGTTTCTGCTCAAGGGGGGGGGGTACATGCATACATATAGGCATTTGGTTCAAAAAATCATTTTTTTTGCAATTTTGGAATCAGGGGGACTCAAAACGTAGAGAAAAACAATAAAAAAATTTTTTTTAAATCAATCAATCGTTAAAATTAACGATTTTTAGTTTATATGTAAATTTTTGAATTATAGAGGATACAAAAATCTGTTGGTTTTTAATTTAATTGTTACCTCTAGTAAATGAAAACTGCACCAATGCACAACTTAAAAAAAATAGAACGATGTAAATTTAAATTTTTTGAATGAAAATCAATTTGTCAAAGTCCAAATTAGCATATATGAATTTTATAGTGTGTTGAAAATTTCCATTTGTATTTTTGTATTAAAAATTTCAACGTATCTGTGATTAAATCGTAGCCTTAATAATTTGCATGAATAATTAACAAAAAAAAATTTTAATAATCTGTAAAGTGTATATTGATACAAACACTAACGTACAACATTATTGCTTGACAGTTAAAAGTGGTGCTACATTCGATAAAGTCATCAGCACAACTAATGATTATTTAAACTAATATAAAGTCGATATCCCATAACAGCTTTAAAAATGTTCAAACACAAAATTACATACTGTAGTAATAGCATGCAATAATAAACTTGAGACAGTAATTCGATAGATTACATTTCTATTTAATTTCATTAAAATCGGAATCGAAAATTAAGTTACTTGTTAAATATTTTAATTAATTTCTAATTAAATTATTTACCAGTCACAAATTACTAACTTATTTTATTACAACGAAAACAAATTTATAAGCAATTAATAAAGATATCACAAAAATCGATCTACTTATGGCATTTATTAATCAACTCTTAAATACGTTTTCAATATTGAGGAATTCAAAGCATTCCAAAATGTAAATGACAAACGCAACAAAACTATCTGATTAATAAAACCAATAAATTCAATTTACTACCTAAAACTAAAGCTTTAGGCAAATTTTTAAAGTTAATCTTTAATGTTGAGCACTTTTTTGGTGTGCTTCTTACTATTGAGATGTTGTTTAAATTGCGTATCAGAATTTACGGATAAATTACAAGGATTGCAATAAAATTGTCCCGATGGTGTTCGATACTCGGATAAATCACCACTTATAAAAGTAGTAATACCGTCTACAAAAAAAAAATAATTAAAACCAAAAACTTAAACCCAAAGCCACTCACCAAACAAACCATTACTACTTTCACGTTGCTTCAACTTCTTTTGATGCTTTTGTCCATTCTGATGCATAATAAATTGAGCTTGGCATGTCACTTGGACTGAGCAAATTGAACAAAATAACATTTCCATTTTTTTATCTACTGGACCAATAAACGGTTCCGTTTGAGTAGAGAACAAACCAAAATTATCGCCTTGTTCAGTTTTGGCCAATCTGTTAATTAACTTTTATAAAAATTGTTTAATTTAAATAAAAGTCTTACGTCCTTATCCACTTTCCGTCCGCATCGTAAAAACCAGGTCCTGTCGGTTTCCCTTTGCCAGCAATTACCCTAAAAAGTTAATTATAATATTTCAATTAAATGAAGCTCAAATGTATCATAAATGACACTTACTTACGATGGTTTCTACCCAAGTAGTGAGATTCTGCATGCAGTTTACCAGTTAGTGGTAAATCACAATCTGGGCAATAGAAGTACTTTACATCTATATCTTCCTAAAAGAATCGTATTAAAAACAATTAAGGGATTGTAACTCATGTGTATACTAACGCTCTTTTTTTGACGTTTTGATGAAATTTCAGCCACTTTATCGTGTAATGGCTCTCCAGTTCTCTCGGCGTAGTCCATTAGAAATTTTCTAACTTTCTTCTCGTGATTCTTCGAATCATAGTGAGAACGAGCCATTATCGCACTGGTTAACTGCATGGCGCAAAGCTTACAGTACAAAGGTTGAAACTGTTCGGTCAATTCACGAGGCAAAGTAGGATCACGATTACAAGCGTAAGTATCTTTATCTAAAGAAAGAATTGTAAATTTTGTTAATTTTAAGTTTTAAATACTAACAGGTCATTGTTGTGCTTTGATTTGTAGCTGTTGTTAGTGGTTTCGGTGGTGAAGTTCTATGAGCAGGC
This sequence comes from Malthinus seriepunctatus, assembly GCA_963924605.1. Lineage (NCBI taxonomy): Eukaryota > Metazoa > Arthropoda > Insecta > Coleoptera > Cantharidae > Malthinus > Malthinus seriepunctatus. The sequence continues at coordinate 19,488,756 of OZ004603.1, forward strand.
GGTGGACTAGCAACAAATTCTGCCGAGTAGCTCGGCACGGTACTTTGAAATGTTGGGGTCTCATAGCAGTTCACGAGGATGCTGTCAACTTTGGGAGTTGAATTATTACTCGTAACAGAAGAAGTACGAGGTATTTTGTAATTCATTAGGTCGTAGTAATCTAAAATTAAACAAATGCAACCATCGAGAAATTGTTTACGGATAAATAGTAAAATTTTTGTAAATTATTATTATTACCTTGTTGCTTTTGCATTTTTATTAATTATTTAGGTTGATAAAAACATAATTAATCACTATAAAAATATTTGTTTCATGATTTATTCGGATTTTTATTTGAATTAAATAAATTGATGAACTGTCAAATTTAAGTTAGGTCAACAAATAATTGTTACCGATTGTTACCAACAGTTGCGGCATTTTAGTAAAAAAGTGAAAATCACTAACATTTGACAATTGACAGAAATGTGACAAAAAAATTTGAAATTATTTGTATTTATTTTAAATAATTAGACGAGTTTATTTATTTTTATAAAATTTTTAATTAAAAATAGTTTACATGCGACTACTAATATCGGATTTTCTGCCATTTAGATTTTGTTGCATATCCACCCTATCGTATAAATTTAACCTTGATGTGGGTGGTCAACTAATAAAGCCCTTCTTTTCTTCATCTTCGCTCTTTGGAATGCGCGCTTGCGGGTGGTCCAAGACATGCTTTGTCCTTGTCTAACTTACACACATTGTCATCTTCTATCTCACCAAACAGCTTATAAACAACACGAGCATGTGCTGTGCTACGCCACTATTGCTTTTGAAATAGTTTTTTAAAAGTTTTACAACGCAAAATGCGTAATTTGTGTATTAATTCAAACTAATTACATCTACTTTGTGTAATATGTTTAAAACTAGTGTTAATTTTATTTTATTTAAGCAAAATGAAGTTGTTTATCTCACTTTGTTATTTAATTACTATACATGGTTTTAAAGTTGAGACTTCGACAAACTCACAAGATGTAGAAAGTCAAAGTTGGGAAGATAATCCAATTTCATCAAATACACCTCATGTTAGACATTCAGAAAGTAAACGTTTTCGACCCAAAGATGGTTATTTGCACGATTATCGATACAACGGTCTTAACGTTTTGGACGATATTAACTTAAAATATTGTAGACGTCCTGCAAAATGTCAAGCTTTAAATTATACGACTTGCATGGGTTCAAAGTTACCTTACTATTCGACTACTTTAGATTTAACGGATTTGGTTTCGCAAGAGAAGGTGCAAGAGGAGTTACATTTGTATCAATATTTACGTTATGTTCCTAAATGTTGGGCTGTTATTCAACCGTTTTTGTGCTCTTTGTATATGCCAAAGTGTGAGAATGGGCTAGTCGATTTGCCTTCTAAAGAAATGTGCAGGATTACTTTAGGTCCTTGCAAAATTTTGTATAATTCGTCAGTTTTTCCAAAGTTTATGAAGTGTGACGATAAGAAATTGTTTCCAACTAAGTGTAAGAATGATATTCATGAAGTTAAGTTTAATACAACTGGTTTTTGTATGGAGCCGTTGGTTCGAACGGAGCATCAAGATTGGTTTTATCCAGGTTAGTTTTCTCATAGTTTAGTTAATGGCAGCTTATTGAAAGAATATTTTAGGAGTCGATGGTTGTGGATTACGTTGTAAAGATTCTTTGTACACTGAAGATGAACATGGGCAAATACACAAGTTGATGATTTATTGCGTTTTGTTGTGTATGTTGTTGAATTTGTTTGCTATAATCGCACTATGGAAAACAGCTAATAAATATCCTGCACTTGCAATTTATTACACAAATTTTTGCTTCTTCATTTCTTATTGTGGTTGGTTAATTCAGTTTTTAGGATCTGAAACTAGAAATGATATCGTTTGTAAGAAAGATGGGACTTTGAGAAAACACGAACCGAGTGCTAACGAAAATCTAAGTTGCGTCACAGTTTTCGTCATTGTATACTACTTCTTAATAGCTGGAGTCGTTTGGATCGTTATTTTTGCATACGCATGGTATATGAACATTATGAACTCATTAGGTTGGCGCTAAAGACACTTTTTAAACAAATTAAGCATTATTTTTGTTGTAGGTAAAATTCAAGATCGTGTTGACAAGAAAAGAGCTTACTTTCATTTAATTTCTTGGAGTCTACCATTAATTTTAACCATCACAACGATGGCTTTGAGTGAAATTGATGGAAATTACATGGTTGGTATTTGTTTCGTTGGTTTTGTAAATCCACCAGCTCGAATTGGTCTATTATTAGCACCTTTAGGGGTAGCAATCGTCATAGTTGGCTATATTATAGTTCGAGGTAAACTTTAAGCGTAAAAATATTGATCCATAATGACTTACGTTAATTTTAGGCGTTATTCTTTTAATTCAAGTGAAAGCGAACAGTCGAGATGTAATATCTGAAAAATCGAGTCGTACTATACGTTCAAATATCATAAGATTAAGCGTATTTGCTTTATTTATGGTTGTTTGTTGCATAATAACGTTTGTTTACCACACATACATGTTCACAAATTCAGAAATATGGAGCGAAAATCTACAAAAGTACATTTTATGCAAGCTAACGAGTTTAAGCTCTGACTTTTCGCATTGTAAAAGTGACACGAGACCAAGCGTTGCGATGCTTCAGTTGCAACTTCTTGCAGTTTTTGGAAGTGGAATTGCTGTAGCTTCTTGGGTTTGGTGTGCGTCTACATACAGAGCTTGGGTTCGCTACATAAGAAGGTAAAACCAATAATTTCAAAACAATTTATATATTTTAATCTAATTTTTTTAAAAAGTAGAATCTTCGATTGTGAAGTTGAAGAGCCGATGAAATTTCAAAAACATAAAATCATAGCGCAAGCTTTTGATAAACGCAAAAAGTTTAACGAAGGCCATAAAATATCGATCGATTGTCAAAACAACAACACAGATCCCGTAGGCTTACATTTTGATCTCAATAGTGCTGCCAGTAACGAAGTTAGTACAACGTGGGCGGCAAATTTGCCGCGTTTAGTCAACCGACGTGGAGCGGTTCCTAACGAAGCTGTAACATACACCGCATCGAGCAACTCCGAAATGAGCTACAGCTTACAACACATCAACATTGAAAGTCGTAGAAATTCAGGAGAAAGTCAAGTTTCTGTACAAATATCAGAAGTTACAGTTAACAGTCGAATGCACAGAAATCGAGTGAGGCACAAAAGGAAAGTTTTGCGAGGATCGCGCGATTGTTTAAATCGTTCTCGTCGCTCTCGCGTAAATCGCAAGTGCGGCAGCATTACAAGTTTAGATTCCCAATTCGGAAAACACTTGTTAAATAACATACTAAACACTAATTACGATTTTAAACCGAACGAACCGAATTTAGATAAGCGAAGAGTAGCCAATGCGGGTTTAGAAGAACATAACATGAATAGTTTGCTTACAAACACAAAACTTTTAATTCCGTACGAAAAAAATTTACAACACAGCCAAAGTGACGATGAAAATATGTCTGTGACTATTTCAGAAAGTAAATTTAATGTAGTACTTAACAATCGCAGCAATAACAATTTGGACTTAAGCGACCAGTTGATAATGAAATCGCTTCGACAAGGTCTACAAATTAAGGAACTTAATTCAAGTGTTGGAAGCGTTTCGTTGCATAAAAAAGAAAACGTTGAAGACTACTACAACGTTGATAGCGATTCTGATAATTCGAGTAGCGATGATCTGTCGTGTCCGGAATTAAAACAACTGTTGCAAAGTTCTTTAAATTCGGCCGCATCGACTGCTACTCAAAATCGTTCGAGTAAACAATCAAAAACGTCGATTGACGTTGCCGTTCAAGCCAATGCAAATGAAATTGCGACACAAACAGCCGCTTTATGTGGTAGTGAAACGCAAAAGATGAAGAATTCTAAAAGTTCTAAAGTTAAAACTGATGTTTGCAATAGAAAGCACGTCGAAAGGACTTTAAATAAAAAACATAGACTGAAAAAGAGAGTTAAGAGACAAAAGAGTAAAAGTTGATGTAATTATTTTAAGTTACGATTTAAAAAAAATGTTTTTTGAAGTAACGTTTAGCTTTAAATGTTTAATAATGCTCAAGTTGTGACATTAACTATTTTTGTATTTATTTGTAATTTTTAAGATGTACAAGGCTATTATGTGTATACAATTAATTGCTCATCCTATTTTGGCAATAATTAACCAGGGAGAAATTTTTGTGCCTTAATATCAAGTAGCAACTGTTGATGACTTTGTAAAAATGACTGATTTACTTCGCTGAAGCTTTGTAATGTAATACACAGTGGCCTTAATTTGTACATAATCTGTTTGAATTGTGATTTTTTTCATTATTTTTAAAAATAATTACTTATTTAAGTTTTTATATGTATGTAGAACGTAGTCCTGCAAAAATTAAACGATGTATAAGTAAAAATTATTTGGTATTTTTAGGGACACCCTGTATATATGTAACAATGCAAAATTCTATCCGGATGCTGGACCCAAATACTGGTACAGTATTACAGCATCCTGGAAATTTGGTATTGTTTAAACCAGCTGCTTGCGATTTTTAAAATCCTTTTTGCTAGCGCCGCCCCTGAGATCAAAATGAAGATCAATTTTAGATTGATCAGTGTTCAGTTTTTCAAGCTCTGTCATTTGAGTTCAATCTTATCAAGATTGGACAAGAATTACTTAATTTTAATTTTCCCTATTTTACTATCAGCGTAATCAGTGATAACAGTTGCTGCCCTTTAAAGTTGTATTCACACACAACCGTGATTGTTCCGTCACGTCACATCTCCGGTCAGTCAAAAATGGTATAAAAATTATCGGAAGCGTGCTTTTAAATGACTCCATTCACACTCATCAGTCATGGTTCCGAGATTTTGCTTTTGACGCCGTCACGTCTCCGGTCAGTCAAATAGGATATCGTCGGCGACGATATTTTTATAAAGCACCGTCAGTCATTGTTGGCAAGTAGGGTGTTAAAGGTCTATTCCCACACAACCGAGATTGATCCGTCACGTCACGTCTCCGGTCAGTCAAATTTTTTGTGATTTTATTTTGACGGACAGCACGATTCACACACATCAGTCATGTATCCGTCATTTACCTTCAATTATAAAAGGATGAATAAAAATATCGTTGTCGACGATATTTTATTTGACTGACCGGAGACGTGACGGCGTCAAAAGCAAAATCTCCGAACCATGACTGATGAGTGTGAATGGAGTCATTTAAAAGCACGCTTCCGATAATTTTTATACCATTTTTGACTGACCGGAGACGTGACGTGACGGATCAATCTCTTAGTTTCCAGAGCTCAGTGATCTATCTCGTCCGAGAAGAGTATCGAGGTCTGGATAACAACTACCCTCTTACTTTCCAGGACTCTATCTCCTGGCCTATCTTCTAAAAGAGGAGTCTCGAGGTCTAGCAAAAGACTTCCCTGCGTCCAACGAGACTCTGTGGTCTTGAGGTCTGGAGAACAACTTCTCTGTGTCCAACGGGACTCTGTGGTTTCTCGTAAGAGAGGGGTCTCGAGGTCCGGAAAACGACATCCTTGCGTCCAACGGGACTCTGTGGTCTCTCGTAAGAGAGGGGTCTCGAGGTCAGGAGAACGCTTCCCTGCGTCCAACGGGTCTCGGTGGTCTCTCGTAAGAGAGGGGCCTCAATGTTTGGAGTACGACTTCCCTGCGTCCAACGGGACTCTGTGGTCTCTCGTAAGATAGGGGTCTTGAGGTCTGGATAACGACTTCCCTGCGTCTAACGGGACTCTGTGGTCTCTCGTAAGAGAGGGGTCTCGAGGTCTGGAGAACGACTTCCCTGCGTCCAACGGGACTCTGTGGTCTCTCGTAAGATAGGAGTCTTGAGGTCTGGAAAACGACTTCCCTGCGTCTAAAGGGACTCTGTGACCTCTCGTAAAAGAAGGGTCTCAATGTCTGGAGTACGACTTCCCTGCGTCCAACGGGACTCTGTGGTCTCTCGTAAGATAGGGGTCTTGAGAACGACTTCCCTGCGTCTAACGGGACTCTGTGGTCTCTCGTAAGAGAGGGGTCTCGAGGTCTGGAGAACAACTTCCCTGTGTACACCGGGAATCAGTGGCCTATCTCCTAAAAGAGGAGTCTCGAGGTCTAGCAAACGACTTCCCTGCGTCCAACGGGAGTCTGTGGTTTCTCGTAAGAGAGGGGTCTCGAGGTCCGGAGAACCACTTCCCTGCGTCCAACGGGACTCTGTGGTCTCTCGTAAGAGAGGGGTCTCGAGGTCTGGAGAACGACTTCCCTGCGTCCAACGGGACTCTGTGGTGTCACGTAAGAGAGGGGTCTCGAGGTTTGGAAAATGACTTCTCTGCGTCCAACGGGACTATGTCGTTTCTTCTAAGAGAGGGGTCTCAAGGTTTGGAGTATGACTTCCCTGCGTCCAAAGGGACTCTGTGGTCTCTCGTAAGAGAGGGGTCTTGAGGTTTGGAGAATGACTTCTCTGCGTCCATCGGGACTATATGGTCTTTTCTAAGAGAGGGGTCCCAAGGTTTGGAGTACGACTTCCCTGCGTCCAACGGGAATCTGTGATCTCTCGTAAGAGAGGGGTCTCGAGGTCCGGAAAACGACATCCTTGCGTCCAACGGGACTCTGTGGTCTCTCGTAAGAGAGGGGTCTCGAGGTCAGGAGAACGCTTCCCTGCGTCCAACGGGTCTCGGTGGTCTCTCGTAAGAGAGGGGCCTCAATGTTTGGAGTACGACTTCCCTGCGTCCAACGGGACTCTGTGGTCTCTCGTAAGATAGGAGTCTTGAGGTCTGGAGAACGACTTCCCTGCGTCTAAAGGGACTCTGTGGCCTCTCGTAAAAGAAGGGTCTCAATGTCTGGAGTACGACTTCCCTGCGTCCAACGGGACTCTGTGGTGTCTCGTAAGAGAGGGGTCTCGAGGTTTGGAAAATGACTTCTCTGCGTCCAACGGGACTCTGTGGTCTCTCGTAAGAGAGGGGTCTCGAGGTCTGGAGAACAACTTCCCTGTGTACACCGGGAATCAGTGGCCTATCTCCTAAAAGAGGAGTCTCGAGGTCTAGCAAACGACTTCCCTGCGTCCAACGGGAGTCTGTGGTTTCTCGTAAGAGAGGGGTCTCGAGGTCCGGAGAACCACTTCCCTGCGTCCAACGGGACTCTGTGGTCTCTCGTAAGAGAGGGGTCTCGAGGTCTGGAGAACGACTTCCCTGCGTCCAACGGGACTCTGTGGTGTCTCGTAAGAGAGGGGTCTCGAGGTTTGGAAAATGACTTCTCTGCGTCCAACGGGACTATGTCGTTTCTTCTAAGAGAGGGGTCTCAAGGTTTGGAGTATGACTTCCCTGCGTCCAAAGGGACTCTGTGGTCTCTCGTAAGAGAGGGGTCTTGAGGTTTGGAGAATGACTTCTCTGCGTCCATCGGGACTATATGGTCTTTTCTAAGAGAGGGGTCCCAAGGTTTGGAGTACGACTTCCCTGCGTCCAACGGGAATCTGTGGTCTCTCGTAAGAGAGGGGTCTCGAGGTCTGGTGAGAACCCCGTGAAAGAGTCATATTACTAGAGAACTGTATTTTGTCATCCATATATTTTTTTATTGGGTACCATTGGGTACCTACAGCGTTATTTTTAATAAACTTTTTTTTTTGCTAAATTGTCAAAGTGTGTTTAATTTCCAACTTCGAATCCCTTGTCTCCGACTTTGAGTGAAGTTGAAGGGAGAATTAATGCAACGCAGCAACGCCTGGTTTCCGGTGTTACAATATTTTTGATCATTACGAATAAATAATTAAATTACGCCAACGCTGATTGTGACACAACTGGGTAATCCACTTTTTCTTTAATTGAAAACACTTCATTTGTTTAAACCTTTATCCTGTGATGTATAAATAAAATTTGGATAAATTTTAATAAGGGAAGCAAATGAAGAAGAAATTGTTCAACATACTTCGATAAAAGTAATTTTACTGATGTCGGTAGCAAATTTATTATTAGATGAACATAAATTTTGTTAAAAACCGAATGTAAAAAATTTATATTGTGTGACAAATTTAGATTGTATTGGACTCATGTGTTCTGAAGAATTCAATAAGCCACAAACTGTTATCTGCAAGTTACACTTTGAGCAGATTCAAAAAATACACTGTAAAATTATCCGTTTCAATTCCGCAAAATTAATCAAAATAAAGCAAATTAATTTAAATTAACGTTGGTGCGCTCTGAAAAGTTGCAAATCCAAACAATTTTTTTAAATTACACATGGAAGGATGAACGGACGCCGAAGAAGCGTATTTGTAAAATTTTATTTAACAGTGTATCCAACACATTAACAATACCTTCCAGTAAATAGGTTTAAAATTAAATTAAATTTCGATAGAATCGGTTAACAAATTGAATTTAAACGAACGCAAATCTAACCAACCATGAAATGGATTCTTCAGAGTATAAATAGGCAAGCTTGTCTCATGTTGAGCATCAGAAAGTTTTTGTGCGTCAACTAGTATACTTCTATATATCCAGTTAAACCATACAAGTCACTTGAAAAACAGTAAAAAATTTTATTTTATCCACAATCATCAATAAAATATTAAAATCGTCTTCTACAAGATGAAAATAACTGGCACGTCCAGTTTACTGCTGCTTTTAGTTTCTTTTACAAGTTTAAATAATCGCACTTTGGCTAACTTTGATGTTAGATCATCCGATTCTGCTGAAAACGAGATGTGTCTTCGCACTCGTGAACAAACTCGAAGTTTGTTTGAACAACTAACAAGACGCGAATCTCGTATGGTTAACGCTTGCGAAAAGATTGGCTCCGAACGTCTAGTTAACAACCGAAGGATTGTGGATAGCGACTCTCGCATTTCATTCCCTGAAAGAAAATCGCGTTCACTAGCTGACACTCCTCTGAATGCCGATGGAGATGGAAGGAGGATTTCAGTTAGCTTTCGTCGTACTCCTTCCCAATTCGAAAGGGAGTCCGATGTCAGGAGAGTACTCAACTTACGAGCTGATTCAACAAGGCGATTATCCAGTAATGCTGAAGAACGCCAATCGGGAAATTCTGAAAGAATTCGTGATGCAACTTTAAGAACCTCAAACATTTTAACACGAAGAACTCAAAATGCAAGAGAACGCGATTCAGAACAACGAATAATTCGCAATTTTCAAAACAGGCGAGAAAGGGCCACAACTATACGCAGAGAAGCAAGAATATATTTAGAAACTCGCCAACGTCTTCCAAATTTAACAACTAGGCGAGTGACCCGAAATTCTGAAGCACGCATAACCCCACAAACATTTCAACGAGTACGCAATTTAGAGCAACGAGAGAGGAATTCAATTCGCGACGCTAGGCGAGAAAACATACGATCCAACTCATTTGAACGAGTTAACTCACGTCTTCCAAATTTACCAATTAGGGCAACCCAAAACCAATTAAGGGTATCTGAAAGGATTCGTGAAGAAACTGAACGTACAACTGAAAATCGAATTGCTCCAATACGGGTAAGTCGAACTGAACGAGTTTCTGAAAGGGATACTCGTGAAGAAACTACTCGAGCAGAACGTAGAACTGAAAATCGAATTGCTCCAATTAGGGTACGTCAAACTGAACGGGATACTCGTGAAGAAACTTCTCGAGCAGAACGTAGAACTGAAAATCGAATTGCTCCAATAAGGGTACGTCAAACTGAAAGGGATACTCGTGAAGAAACTACTCGAGCAGAACATAGGACTGAAAATCGAATTGCTCCAATAAGGGTACGTCAAACTGAAAATCGAATTGCTCCAATACGGGTAAGTCGAACTGAACGGGATACTCGTGAAGAAACTACTCGAGCAGAACGTAGAACTGAAAATCGAATTGTTCCAATAAGGGTACGTCAAACTGAAAGAGATACTCGTGAAGAAACTACTCGAGCAGAACATAGGACTGAAAATCGAATTGCTCCAATAAGGGTACGTCAAACTGAAAATCGAATTGCTCCAATACGGGTAAGTCGAACTGAAAGGAATTCTCGTGAAGAAACTACTCGAGCAGAACGTAGAACTGATAATCGAATTGCTCCAATAAGGGCACGTCAAATTGAAAGGGATACCCGTGAAGAAACTACTCGAGCAGAACGTAGAACTGAAAATCGAATTGCTCCAATACGGGTAAGTCGAACTGAACGGGATACTCGTGAAGAAACTACTCGAGCAGAACGTAGAACTGAAAATCGAATTGCTCCAATACGGGTAAGTCGAACTGAACGGGATACTCGTGAAGAAACTACTCGATCAGAACGTAGAACTGAAAATCGAATTGCTCCAATACGGGTAAGTCGAATTGAAGGAGTTTTTGAAAGAGATACTAGGTCAGAAACATCTCGAGTTGAACGTAGAACAGAAAATCAAATTGCCCCAATAACAGTACGTCAAACTGAACGTATTTCTGAAAGGAATTCTCGCGAAGAAACATCTCGCGCAGAACGTAGAACTCAAAATCGCATTGAACCCGCAAGGGTAACTCGATTTGATCAACGTCGAATCGTTGCTGAAAGGGTTATTCGCAACTCAGAACCTTCCGCACGAGTTTCAGAAGATCGCTCGCTTGAGAGGAGAATTATTACTACAAGAGATCTCCGAAATTCCGAAAGACAGGGAAGACTTTTAGAACGCATGTCACGGAATGCACATGAACGTAATTCTGAGCGACGAAATATTGCAGAAACTCGACGTCATGTAAGAGATTCTGATGCTATTGAGAATTCAAGGCGTGAAGAAAGAGACTTCGCACGTAGAGAAGCAAGAGATTTTTCTGAACGTAGAGAAGCACGCGACGTCTCCGCTCGTCGAGAAGCACAATATATTTCAGAACGAAGAGAAGCAGGGGAACGTTCTGCAAGAAGAGAAATGTCAAACCCATCCATACGCAGAGAAGCACGTGACCTTTCTGAGCGTAGAGAACTACGAGACATCTCCGAACGTAGAGAAGTGCGAGGCCTCTCCGAACGTACAGAAGCGCGACATATTTCAGAACGAAGGCAAGCAGGAGATCGTTCTGCACGCATAGAAATGTCAAACCCATCCGAACGTCGAGAAGCACGTTACCTTTCTGAGCGTAGAGAAGTACGAGACATTTCCGAACGTAGAGAAGCACGAGACCTCTCCGAACGTAGAGAACGCCGAAATCTTTCTGAACGTAGAGAAGCTCAAAACCTTTCCGAACGTAGAGCAGCGCGAAACCTATCTGAACGTAGAGAAGCGCGAGTTCTCTCTGAACGTAGAGAAGCTCAAAACCTATCTGAACGTAGACAGGCGCGAGACCTCTCTGAACGTAGAGAGCGAAACCTTTCCGAACGTAGAGCAGTGCGAAACCTATCCGAACGTAGAGAAATGCGAGATCTCTCTGAACGTAGAGAAGCTCAAAACCCCTCTGAAAGCAGAGAAGCTCGTGACCTCTCCGAACGAACCCCTGTTATACGTACAGTAGTACGAGATCACTCAAAACGCATGGAAGCTAGCCACGTCAGACGTGAAAATAACGTGGAAAATTCCATTAGAGAACGACGAATTGAACTTTCTCCTGAAAGGCAGATTAGGAATCGTTTTCTAAGTCGGCAAACCACTGAAAGAAAAATGGAGAGTGAACGACGGATGTCGTTTGATCCAGAAAACATTCGCGTTTCCGAATTATCAGTAAAAGATGAAAACAACAATTTGAATGCTGGAAGGCAAGAAGAACGTTCTCTTTTTAGAAACAGCTTCGAAGATGGACGTTATAAACAAAGTACTTTGGAAACAGCCAGTTGGGTTGCTTGGTCAAATGCCATCACTACCATTATGGGTGTCTTCTTTTTAACCCACATTTTAAGCAACTCATCAAATACAAAAAAGTAAGTAAAAACTATTTTTTTTAAATTGGAAATTTAATAATTTTAATTTTTAGATTGCCGCTACAGCACTTCACTAATTTTTTTAATTCTTACAAAGAGAAAGTATGGTAAAGGCTGTAATTAAACAATATATTTCAACGATTTTATGCAATGTCAAGTATCAACTTAGAACTTATTTTTATAGAAGAAAAATTATTTTTGAAGAATTTCCTGTAGTAGTTAGCCTAGTGCTTCGAGCTTACATCGTAGAATAGAATTTCCCAACACACTCCTGTGATTTAAAAAAATATGTAGTGAGCTAGTGAGAAAACTCTTTGTTTCGATGCAAAATTAAATGCATAATTTGCACTTCCTCGTAGTAATTTGTGTACAGTCAGCCTCACAATTATTGGCCACCCTGGACTATACGCCAGGGTGGTTATTAGCTAACAACGAAAAAAGGACAGAAAGGGAGGTTGTTAATTTACCTCTTGTCGGCAAAATAAAGTTACCCTCAATTTAAGTAGGGGGTGTTATGATGGTTACATCCACAATTCGTGCTAAATGTATAGCCAGGGTGGCCAATAATTGTGAGGCTGACTGTACTTCCAGTATAGTAGCTAAAGCATATTTTTTTAAAAGTAGCTCAATGTGCAGATCAAAGTTGTACTTCTCATATATTCTATTAAAATTTTACTCTTAAATTAATGTTGTGAATAAAGCAAATTAAAAATGATTTTCCATTTTCTTCTAATCCCAACCTTATAAACGTTTAAAAGTCGACTTTTTAGGTTTAGGACAAAATTTTGAGTAAACCGTCCATAGGATTGGAAATTGTTATTACTAAAAGTTATAGCTACTGTAGCAATAAATAAATTACTTTTATAACATTTTGTCGCATCATCAATCCTAAGCTATTTACGACATTATTCTCCACCCTCGTTTACTAAAAAAGGGTGTTGTTTAAGGCACAATTTTGGGTAAACCGTCCATAGGATTTGAAATTGTTATTAATAAAAGTTATAGCTACTGTAGCAATAAACAAATCACCTTTATAATATTTTGTCGCATCATCAACCCTAAGCAAGTTATGACGTTATTCTCCACCCTTAAAATATTCTCCATACTTAAAAAGATGTAATGTTTGGGGCACAATTTTGGGTAAACCGTCCATAGGATTTGAAATTGTTATTAATAAAAGTTATAGCTACTGTAGCAATAAACAAATCACCTTTATAACATTTTGTCGTATCATCAACCCTAAACTAGTTATGAAGTTATTTTCCACCTTCATTACTTAAAATTTCATGATGGGCTCAAACTCAAACAAAATTGTTATAAAAAAATATATTTAAAAATCAACTATTATAAACATTAGGTACAATTTAAAAACTCGCAATAATAATAATCTTTGGCTACATTCAAACTGGAAAACACTTACCAAACATTTACTTTTTTTTACAGTCACACTACTTTTACGGCCAACTTAAAGTTCGAACTGTTGCTAACAATTGATCTAATTCATTTTTATACAAAATTAATTGTTGGTGCCTCGCAACACATTGTTGACAGTTTAAATTATTGGCAGTTTTTAGCGACAATTCGTGAAGAATGGACCTTAAACGTCGTTCTCGTTCTTGATATTTTTGTTCGATCCCAGCAACCTATAACTTAAATGTATAATCAAATTATCTTTTACTCGATTAAAAAATTAAAACCTTTTGTTGGTAAAATTCCGCACTTTCATTTCCATTAAGATTCAAACCACGAATTTCCTTATTGAAACTATTAACGCGAGTGAATAAATCGTCTCGTTCCGTACTTAAAATTTCCAAATGCTCTTTCGTGATACGAAGTTGATCTTGTAGGGTACTTATGGTTAATTGTTTTGTTTCTAATTGCTCACGAAGGCTTTTAACTGTTGTCGTGTACGTCGACATTTCATCTTCGTGAGCTTGTTGTAAGGCACTCAACTGAAAAATTTTTATTAATAAAAATAGTTGTACAAAAATACAAAACTTACGTCGAACAAACGTTTGCTTTTTAAACTTTGATAATCCTCTTCGATTCGGCACAATTGATTTTTCATTTTATCTTTCTCCGATTTAATTATGTTGATTTGATCCAACTCGTTATTGCTATCGTTCGTTCGAAATTCGCGTTTTTCGGCAATGTTTTTCAAACTACCCTCTCTTTCTTTCTGTAACCTTTTGTTGGTCTTTTTGGCTTCGTCTAGTTCTTTTTGTAGCTTAATAATAGATTTTTCTTTGTTAACCAAGTCATTTTGGAGACCCCTAACGGTGGCTACTAAATGAGCGTCGTCTTTACATTCGACTTTTTCGGGCTTTTTAACAACTTTTTGTGGTTGAAAACGAGCCAGAGCCAAAGTTTGCGCGCCAACATCTTTGGTTTCCTTTGCTGGAATTTTTTGAAAGTCCAACATCGTTTGCGTGTAAACATCAAACGAATCCACTTTACGTTTTAATTGTTCTTTTAAATCGTTAACGTGCAACTCCAAATCTTCAATGTGACTTTCATACTTATTCTTCATTTCGGTAAACTTTTCCTGCACCTCTAAAAATACTTTCGACGATGTTTGATCTCTCAAAATAACTTCCTCTTCTAAATTCTTGATGCGATCTTCGAGCAACTTCCTTGCCGTTAGATTATTTTCGGTATGATCTTTTTTTGCTGCCACAATTAAAGCCGAAACAGAATCTGGATGTTTTCTGGCAATTATACGTTCCATTTCTTTGACTTGCCTGGTCAAGTCGAGAATGCAACGTGCGTCCTTGTCGTTTTGACTCTTTAAATTTTTAACTTGCACCTTTTCCATTTCCAACATTTTTTGTAAATTTTCTTCATTTTGAGCGAGCTTATCGCGATGCTCGTGGACGTCTTCGAGTTCGGTTTTGTATTTGTTTAATATTAATTCGACATCTTGGACTCGTTTTTCTAAATTAATACTGGAAGATATGATTTCATCGTAGGACGATTTTAGTTGTTGGTGTGTTTGGTTTAAATTAGTTAATTGTAGTTGTAATACTGTGTTTGATTCTTTGCTATCTTTTAATTCTTCAAGAGCTTTTTCCAATTGCGAAGTCACTAGAGGTACTTTTTTTAATTCTTCACTCAAGCTAGTTTTGGTTTGATCCAACTCAACCTGTAGGCACAAATGATCACAGTAAGTATTAAAATAAGAGAGTTGAAATCATTTCCAGTTAAACCGGAAGTCGAAGTATTACAAAAAACAAAAATATGTAGTGCGAAATAATAGACGGAATTTATGTTTATGTACCAATTTTCAAATTTTCATTTTTTAATTAAGTACAATTTAAATGACCAATTTTATAAAAATGATAACCCCGGTCCTGGAAATTTCTAACTAATGAAACAAGTGGTATTAGATAGGGAACTGCAATGTCTATAACATAACCAAAATTGAAAAGAGCTGCCGTAGCCGATTTTGAGAAAATCCATTTCAAAGTTTTCACCGACTTTGGTCCCTTAAAGGTAGGTAATTTTAAAACAATTTTAAAAATCGATTAGATTAAGACGAAAGCCTTATATTTTGGCTACAGAATGCTGTTTTGAAATTTTCAAATTAGTAATTAAAGGCTAAGTTATAAGGAAGAAACAACGAAATGAGACAATCGTTATAGTGGCCGCCATATTGAATTTTAAACAAATTTGAAAAAATATGCACTTAATTAGGAACAAAATGGAAGTCTAAGTCTGAAGTGTTTGCTGAACAAAAATTGTACCAAATAATAAATGGAATTAATATAAAAATATGAACCAATTTTCAAATTTTAATTTTTTTAATTAGAACAGAAATGACCAATTTTTAAAAAATGATAACTCCGGTCCTGGAAATTTTTAACTAATGAAACGAGCGGTATTAGATATAGAACTGCAATGTCTATAACATACCCAAAAATGAAAAAAGCAACTGTAGCCGATTTTGAGAAAATCCATTTCAAAATTTTACCAGCATGCGGCCCTTCGAAAGTAGACAATTTTAAAAATTAATTAAGTTAGGCCAAAAGCTCTATATTTTGGATACAGAATATGGTTTGGAAATTTATAAAATAATTTCTACCGACTAAGTTATAAGCGAAAAACTACGAAATAGGACAATCGTTATATGTAGTAGCCGCCAAATTGAATTTAAAAATTTTAAAAGATATGCACTTAATTAGGACTAATATAGAAGTCGAACTATGGAGTATTTGCTGGTTATCATCATACCAACAAGCTACGAGCTTTCAAACAACTTAAAAATATCCAGGATGATCCTAAAATTTTTTGATATCTCTGCTTTCCGGTTTAACCGGAAGGGTTTTGCTGAACAAAAAAGTACCAAATAATAGATGGAATTAATATAAAAATATGTATCAACTTTCATATTTTCATTTCTTAATTACAAAAGAAATGACCAATTTAAAAAAATGATAACTCCGGTCCTGGAAATTTCTAACTAATGAAACGAGCGGTATTAGATAGAAAACTGCAATGTCTATAACATACCCAAAAATGAAAAAAAGCACCTGTAGCTGATTTTGAACAAACCCATTTCAATATTTTGACGGCTTTTGGCCTCTTAAAAGTAGGTAATTTTGAATCAATTTAAAAAATTGATTAGGTTAATCCGAAAGCCTTATATTTAGGCTACAGAACCCTGTTTAGAAATTTTCAAAATAATTTCTACCGACCAAGTTATAAGCGAAAAACCACGAATGGGACAATCGTTATAGTGGTTGCCATTGGTTGCCATATTGAATTAAAAAAAATATGCACTGAATTAAGACCAAAATAGAAGTCGAACTACGAAGTGCTTGTTGGCTATCCTATAAACTACGAGCTTTCAAACAGCTTAAAAATATACAGGGTGATCCTAAAATTTTTTGATATATCTGCTTTCCTGTTTAACCGGAAGCGTTTTGTGAAACAGAAATAGTACCAAATAATAGATGGAATTAATATAAAAAAATATATCAGCTTTCATATTTTAATTTCTTAATTACAAAAGAAATGACCAATTTAAAAAAATGATAACTCCGGTCCTGCAAATTTCTAACTAATGAAACGAGCGGTATTAGATAGAGAACTGCAATGTCTATAACATACGCAAATATGAAAAAAAGCAACTCTAGCTGATTTTGAACAAACCCATTTCAAAATTTTGACAGCTTTTGGCCTCTTAAAAGTAGGAAATTTTGAAACAATTTAAAAAATTAATTAGGTGAGGCCGAAAGCTTTATGTTTTGGCTACAGAATACTGTTTTGAAATTTTTATAATCATCTCTACCGACTAAGTTATTAGCGAAAAACCACGGAATGTGACAATCGCTATAGTGGCCGCTATATTGTACTTATAAATTTGAAAAAATATGCACTTAAAATGTAATAACTTTTAGGATAGGATGGTTAAAACAACTTTGGTCTAAAACCATAAGAGGTTTAAAAAATTCTGCAGGACCACAGGGTCTGTATACACAATAGAAACTCCATTTTTAGCTCCCTTCAATGCAATATTTAATACTTTTAAGATTAAAAAAGTTCAAATAACCTACGACTGTAATTTGTATAGGAATGCAAAATTGGCACCCCCAAGGGGCACTGGTTTAAATGAGAATTGAATAAAAGACTTTGTTTTTTACATGCTCCTTTTTTTATCAAGACCGGAGAAGCAATGCAAAGTAATGTCAACGTTCTCGTCGAATGTAAACACACGCGAGAGTGTATTGAAGAAAACTCGTTTACTCTATAAAAGAAACCTGATCAAAGAATTCAAATCAATATTCCATAAATTAAAGAAAAAAAATATTCCTAAAACTGAAAACTATAACGACTCAATTTGAATAGAAATTATAAAAACAATGACCAAAACAGTTTTACTTACAGTTATCGATAAATAAACAACTTAAAAAAATGTTATCCCTGAATTAATTTCTATTTACTCAATTAAAAAAAAATTTAATCCACTAATATCGAAACTTGAAGCATTAAACCCCCGTTGGTTTATTGAACAGGTCAAACCACATAAGGACATAAGTATATAAAAGAAGCTTTTGCCCGATAGACTTTTTAGTTATTTAGCGACATGAATTTCTTCTACACATCGCTTCTATATTTAAGCGCAATTTTAATACATTGCCATGCACTTCCGCGCGGAAAACAACTAAGCGAAGTAGAAAAAGAAAATAAAGTTCCTCAACCGACGACTGCAAAAAGTTTAAATAATTTGGAAGAACACCACACCAAAATTAGTTATTCCAAAAACCAACTGTGGAATGTGAACGCCGAAACTGATGAGAAGAAGAAAGTTCTTGCGTTTCTTAGAGAACACGATGGTGAGGCCCTTAGATAAAAGTTTAAACACATTTTAAGAGCGCGGTTTCTAACGAACAGGCGGGAAAGTTGATATCGCAAATATTCATAATTCCTGATAGAGCAAGGTTCAAAGAAGGCAATGACATATTTGTATATAGGAAATAAAAGCCTAGTTAGTGAGAAGAGTTCAATTGAACTTGGTGTAATTCAAAAAATCAAAACATGATCCTCTGTTCTCACTAATTAGGCTCTTATTTCCTATATACAAATAAGTCATTGCCTTCTTTGAACCTTGCCCTATCAGGAATTATGAATATTAGTGATATAAACCGGATATTAAAGTCGCTAACCGTTAAGAAAGGAATGTCTAAACATCAACTTTTCCGCCCATTCGTTAAAAACCGCCCTCTTAAAATAAAATTTCAGCCCTAACAACTTGGGGTGGAAATCTTACTAACGTCGACATTTTAATCAACCCCAATCACTTGGAGAACGTAACGTTATTTTTGAGAAATAACAAAATCGATTATGAAGTGCAAATTGAAGACTTACAAAAGGCGATAGATGAGGAAAATCCACCATTTAATGAAGATTTACAAGAATTACAAGATAGGACAGGTAAAATAATTTTAGTTTTTAATAGTTTCATTAAAGTGCCATCAAAGACGCCGTACGAATAAATAGTTGCAGCATACAAGGTGATTTTTTTTTAAGTGGTACTAACATTAGTTAAATTAGTAAAAATGAACGCAGAAAAACTAAAAATTGGCAATTTCGTTTTTCGACTGTAGTTTCAAAATGGCGTACTTTAAAAAAAAAAATTTAGGGAAAAATTTTCAGGAGATTAAAAAAGCTATCAAACGATACCAAACTTAACTTTTTATCACATCGACGCTAGGCGTCGTGACGTTCAACTTTTCATTTTCTTATGGCGGACTTATCATTTTCTTTGCAAAAATTACAAATTT
This sequence comes from Malthinus seriepunctatus, assembly GCA_963924605.1. NCBI lineage: Eukaryota > Metazoa > Arthropoda > Insecta > Coleoptera > Cantharidae > Malthinus > Malthinus seriepunctatus. The sequence goes on from OZ004603.1 coordinate 19,507,928, forward strand.
TTTACTAATAATTTACAATTAAAAATAATTACAATTTTTAATTTGTAATTTTTACAAAAAAAATGATAAGTTGAACGTCGCGACGTCTAGCGTCGATGTGATAAAAAGTCGAGTTTGGTATCGTTTGATAGCTTTTTTCATCTTCTGAAAATTTTTCCCAAGAATTTTTTTTCTAAAGTACGCCATTTTGAAACTACAGTTTAAAAAAGAAATTGTCAATTTTTAAATTTTCTAAATGGATTCTTTAAGGTCATCAAAATATGCAACTTTTTGCTAATTTAACCAATCTTGTAACTCTTACGGTTTCCGAGATCCCAATGTTAGTATGTCTTAAAAACAACACCCTGTATACCGCTAAGTTACGTGGTGGCACGAAGAAGATTTATGTCGTTAGGTAGGCGGTTGGAAGTGCACCCATTTTCACATTGGGATCCGTAACTTATTTAAACAAAATTACTTATAAGCATGTAACACCTTGCACCAATTACTTTTGTATAGTACTCAAAAAATAATTTTTTTTCAACAAAAACTCAAAAATTTACCAGCAAATTTCAAAAAGTCACCAAACTACCCAAAACAAGCTTAATTAATAAATTTACCATTTCTCCAGTTTTAGTTGACCCCTTTTTACATAAAAACGTACCCTAACACTACTTATACTTAACACCTCCAAGCACTTCCAAACAAATTGTTTGATCAATACAACCAACGTGTCACACCGGGACATAACCAAAGCTAAAATTATCTTATTAGCAACTTGAAATTAAAATATTTTTAGGTCACCGATTAACATGGCAAGCGTACCATCGTCTAGCAGACATCAACGGTTATTTGGACTTCCTCGCAACATCATACCCCCAATTAGTTAGTGTGAGAAGTATAGGAAATTCTGTCGAAGGAAGATCTTTGAGACTTCTTAAAATTTCCAACGGAAAGCCCGGTAACAAAGCGATTTGGATCGATGGTGGTATTCACGCACGTGAATGGATATCTCCGGCTACTGTCACTTATTTAATAAATCATTTAGTTGAAAATTTTGAAAATGAACCCGAATTAAACAACATCGATTGGCACATTTTACCGGTTGCTAATCCTGACGGTTATGAATATTCTCATACAGTCGATAGACTTTGGAGAAAAAACAGAGGTAGAAATGGCTATTGTATAGGTACAGATTTAAATCGTAACTTTGGGTCAGTACAATAATTTAAAACTATTCACAATGCAACTCAACTGTTTTTAGATACCAATGGGGTGGTAAAGGTTCAGGTGCTAGACCGTGTCAAGAAATTTACAGAGGCAACTCGCCTTTTTCAGAACCAGAATCGTCGGCGATTAAAAATTACGTAACTGGAGAAAAGGCGAGTTGGAGAGGATACATATCCTTCCATTCGTACGGCCAATACATACTTTATCCATGGGGTTACGACAGCGTTTTACCACTAGACCATCTTAAATTAGAATCATTGGGAAATAAAATGGCTGCTGTAAGTAACTATTTTGTTAATCGAATAGTAATTTGAAAAATTAATTTTTAGGGAATTCGATCTTTAAGTGGACATAACTATCAAGTAGGTACAGCTGCTAGGTTATTATATCCGGCAGCTGGAGGTTCAGACGATTGGGCTAAAGGTAGTGTCGGAATTGATTATGCTTATACAATCGAGTTAAGAGATTCTGGCCGATATGGATTTATATTACCGGCTTCCTACATAGATCCTACCGCTAAAGAAGCTTTAGCAGCTGTACGAGTAATAGCTGCAGCTGTAAACGAGTTATAACTACTAAAATCTCAACTATTTAAACAATAAAGACTTAAATTATAATTGTGAGAAAAAATATTATGATCTCACCTTAAGTGTATCGATATTTGCTAATAAATTAGCATTTTCCTCTTCTAAATTCGTAATTATTTTATTCTCAATAGGATTTTTTAGTATCTGATCATCATTCAACACAACATCAAAAGCTTCTTCTTGAACATCTTCAACTTGCTTATTAAAGCTTAATACTGCATTTAAAGGAACTTCATCTTTTAAAGTGGGAACTGTTTCGATTGTGCTATTGTTAGATATAGTGTTGGACGGAATAATTTCATCATGAACAGCTTTCGAAATTGATAATTTCGATAAACTGTCATGAACGTTTACCTCGTCTTCTCGTGGAGAATCTAGTATTGGAGGACTTATCGATTCACTAACCTCATCTGGACTAAAATCATCACTGTAGGAAAGATCTTCTTGTTCTTTATGCTCATCTTCGGTTCGGTTTGTATCCAACGGTAAAGGACTTGCACTTTTTGGTGTTGGTGTCGAGTCGGGCGAATCGTTTAAACTAACCGATAAATTAGCTGATGTTCTCGAGTGTATGCTAAGTTGTTCAAAACTTCTCGAACTCTCGATGTAAATTTTTTCAGCTTCTTTCATAATATCTTCAAACGAACGTCCACTGTGGTCATTTTCGTAAGGTCCTAATGGACTTTGAGCTGCAAGTTTGTTGATTTCTTCAATTAAACTACCGATGTCGGTGTTTTCGCCATCGCCGGGGCTTTGTAAAGCCCGTTCTTTTTCAATAAACTCTTGTAAAGAGCTCGATATTGATGGATCTTCGATTAAAGGTGTTGGTGTGTAGGTTAGGTTTGGTGTATTGTCGTTCTCAATTATTGCGTTAGTTGATGCCGATTTTTTTCCTTTTAACCACCAAAAATTGGAAGCACTTGTTTCCATTTTTACAATTAAAATTTCATATATAGTTTTAATTAAAACACAAATCACTTTGTTTATAAAAAGAGGTGTTGACGTTTGTTTGAATATTGATTTTTGACGTTTATTAGAAAGTGTCGGTAATGAAGATAACTGCAGCAGGTTTGAGTAAATAATAATAGATGGCGCTACTTTACTGTTTTTTTAATGATTTTAAAAAAAATGCGCTTTTCAAAATAATTTAAATGTGCGCAAAATAAAAATGGTTACTCAAATACTAAATTAAATAAAAAGAAGTGGTTTTTAAGTATTTAAATTAATTATTTTAAATTAATTTTGATAAAGTATGAAATTGGCAATAGATTATTAATTAAAGTTTAGGTGTTCTTCAAACAGTAAATAATTCGCTTTTTATTTTAAAATTAATTTTATCAATTAATTTAGGATTATGCGGATTATGTAAGAATATTGTAATGTCAAGTAACTTATCTAAGGAGTTTTTAGTAATAATATAGTCATTATCTTATCAGTTGAAGGTTTTTATCGATTTTTATGGAATTTAGATGTTTTTACGAAAAACACATGTTCTAAAGCGCTTATTGAATAATTATAAATACGAATACGGTCCTGAGTTGACATAAAAATAGAAAATTGTTTACGCATCCTTGCGAACCTCAAGTTACTAACATCTATTTATTACAATCCCTCACGTGAGCATCATTGAAAACTAATTTTTCTTAATACGTGCTCGTTGTAATAGTAAAAATGAAATTTTTATTAGTTTTATGTATGTATTTGTGTATTTTAAAAGTTGGTAAGTAACTATATAGTTTGATTATTTTTCTAAAATAATAAAATAGCTACCTATCAATTCTGTCAAAATTTTAATTTTTGCAACCGATGCAGACAAAGACAAATGCTAATACCCATGCACCTAAGTTTTTTTTTATGTTTTCAATTTGATTACGCAACGATTTAATTTTAATTGCAGCTATTTATTTTTAACGTTGTTTATGTTTTATTCTTTTTGTTAACTCTTTTGCATTCAAATTGAAATATTTAAATTTGAACGCATGTGGAACATTTTAAATAATTCATCAGTTACGTCAGCGATCACACACAGATGTTAAAATTAATTGTTATAATTTAAATTGTTGTTAGTCATTGTTGTTAAATTTCGTACGAAAAACTAGCAAATGTAGTCAAAAAATTTTTGAAAAATTAAAACTACGGTGGCTACATCTATTTACTAAAATAGACAACACCATTTAAAATTTTCATAAAAAGCCATTTAAATAATTTTTTTTCTTTGGACCAATCAATAGTAAAATTGAAATTTTACGTTTGACTGTGCTTTTCCCGAAGAGGCGGTTTTACGCATCAGAAATTTTGGGGTTTTCAAATTGCTTACAGCATTACTAGTGTAGTCAACGAACCAAAATTTATTCTGATTTTCAGACTTTTTTGTAACAGCAATTTTTTTTTCTTACTCGGTCGAAACCGAGTTTGTGTATAAAATGTCTCAACTCAATTTTGACCGGAAGGCCCTTATTCTTCGACTTTGGTGTAAAATTTTGACTTTTTCAAGTTTTCGTTTCACTATTTTTTAAATAACTTTGATTGTATTGGTCGGATCGGGACCAAAAAATTTTCGTTTTGTTTGTAATGAATCTGTTTTTAAAACTGCCTGGGTTAAAATAATTTATATTAATTTCCTAACCTAAAAAAAATTTTAAACTGCCGTCATTGGTGGGTCATAGTTTTTTAATAGAAAACTTGAGTTTTTAATAATGTTATGGTATGAAACTTGAGGAAGTTGTAGCTGATATAATAGTAAATCCATATTGCTAGTTGGGTCCAAAAATATTGAGAACAACGGCTAAAATTTGCATTTTGGTTCAAATTTTCTTTTTCATATTTGTTGTGAGCAATGTTGTGACGGCAGTTTCTAATTTTTTTAGGTTAGGAAATTAATATAAATTATTTTAACCCAAACACTTTCAAAGAGAGATTCATTACAAACAAAACGAAAAGTTTTTGTACCGATCCCACCAATACAAGCGAAGTTATTAAAAAAACGTGAAACGGACTCTTTAAAAAGTCAAAATTATACACTAAAGTCGAAGAATAAGTATCTTCCGGTCAAAATTGGGTTGAAACATTTTATACACAAACTCACAGGAATGGTTTCTACCGATTAAGAAAAAAAAATTGCTCTTACAAAAAAAGTCAGAAAATCAGGATAAATTTTAGTTCGTTGACTACACTATACCAGTAAATTTCAAATAGAAATAATCAATACAGTCGGGGTTCTGTGCGTTCTTTGAAGAAACATAATTTGGAATCGATTAGTTTTTAGTTGAATAAGGGATGGGCTAAGCTTGTACGGGGTAGCTAACGTATAATTTTTTAATAAAAAGTTTTTACCAGTCTTTAATTAAATTTTTTTTCTAGCTATAGCCGATAATTCGAGTAAAAATAAAAAATGTTATGTTTGTACAGCAACTGATAAAAGCCAAAAGTGTGAAGATCCATTTAATAAAACTTTGCATACACTCGATATATGCGACGATGAAGAAGCCGTTTGTATAAAAGAAAGATTACGTTCGACAGGTAATTAAAAAAAAATTAACAAAGTCTTCAGAGCAGGATCGGACTGGACAGATCGACAATTATTGCCGACGGGGCCAAATGCTTTTTGGGGCCAAACGGGCTAAAAAATGCTTTTTGGGGTCAAACGGAGCCGGATATGGGGCCAAATGAGTCCAGTCCGACTCTGCTTCAGAGTACCTACATAATGAGCTATTAAAAAAAAACGTTTTTAGGAAAATTTAACCATTGTAAGCTTGCTCGAAACGTAGTTGTTTTGATAGCTCGTTGTTAGAGCCTTATATTCCTTACAACTACTCAACTAGAGTGTTTTGATTGATTTTACCAGTTAATTATAATTACTTGTTTTGGTGGTGATTAATTTTAATTAATTAGTATTTGTTTTGTAGCGAATACTGGCGACAACATACAAAGAGCATGTGTGAACCGTAATTACTGTAAGGAACTGCAAGAGAAACCTGTATTTTGTGAAATTTGTGAAACGGAGGGTTGCAATTCGTCAGTAATGTTGGTGCCTAGTTTTATAACTTTGACTTCATTTTTATTTAAATATTTATTATAAAAAAAATTAAATAAATATCAAATTGTACTTATAAGTTTAACAATAAAACAAACAAATCTTTCTATAGATGTGATATCTTTTTGCTAATTCGTTGTAGGTGTGCCTCAGGGTTCCATTCGTGGCTCCATCTCATTTTCTCTTTCCATTTCTGTTGTTTGGCAATTTTTTCAAAAAATAAGAGCTAAGCGTTAATGATCATATATTATGGAAGTGACGACCATTAGAGGCATTTCTCAGGACCATTAAAGTTAAAGTATGTAAACATGATACAGGGCTTTTTCCCAATGATTTTTTTATAGCAAATTGTTAAAACTACCATTATTCCTACCATTTAGTCTGATTACGCTCTAAAATTGTTTTTATAAAAATGGTAATTGCAATACGCTTTATATACCCAATTTCTCATTTTTTACCTTCAGTTTTTTGTGACTTTTTGAACTGAATTGAAAATATGAAACCCGTACTTCGTTTATTATATTTTCTTTTTTTTCTCCAAATGGTACTAGGAGAAGATGACTTTTTAGCAAAGGCAAGTTTAATCCTTTTAATCTTAATTGCGTAAAATGTGACTCTGAAGCCTAAAACTATTGCTACTATACAGGGTGGTCACTTTTATCTTGCACACTATGGGCATCTCCTAAACGGTAAGAGTTACGAGATCGGTTAAATTAGAGAAAAGTTACACAATTTCATGTGCTAATTAGAAATAGAAAAAAAATTACGATAGCTTGCTTGGTTTCTGAAATATCCTAAAAAAACTGAAAACTTGCATTTTCTTGTTTATTACATAACTCTCTTATTATTTAAGGCATTGGTATGAAATTTAGCAGGTTTACATAACTTGATACGAGCTACGAATTAAACGCATGAAACTTTTTCTAAGCCTAACTAGATGTCTGTGTTTTAATAGTCAACTTTTGATTTTCTTATAAGCGCCATGTTGAATTTTGGCATAAATAAATTGTATTTTTTATTTTGATTTCAACGATGTGTGATAATCTATGTTTAAAAAGAAAGATGGCGGCACACTCCATATTGTTTTTATTAAATCAAGTAGCCATGAAAGAAACACTGATAGAATTTAAAATGGTAACTCGGGATAGCTTTTGTTTTAAAAAGTTTTGTTATATTTCAATTGTTTTTTCATGGCTAATACTTGATTTAATAAAAGTAATATGGAGTGTGCCGCCATTTTTGTTAAAACATAGAAAATTACACATCCTTGAGATGAGAATAAAATCTCCATTTTATTTATGCCAAAATTCAACATAGCTCCCATAAGAAAATCAAAAGTTGTCTATTAAAACACAGACATCTAGTAGGCTTAGAAAAAGTTTCATACGTTTAATTCGTAGCTCGTGTCAAGTTATGTAAACCTACCAAATTTCATATCAATGCTTTAAATAATAAAAGAGTTATGCCATTAACAAGAAAATGCAAGTTTTCAGTTTTTTCAGGATATTTCAGAAACCAAGCAAGCTATCGCAATTTTCTTTTTTATTTCTTATAGGACCTGAAATTGTGCAACTTTTCTCTAATTTAACGGATCTCCTAACTCTTACCGTTTAGGATATGCCCATAGTATGCAAGATAACAGTGACCACCCTGTATAATTAGGCCTCTTAGAAAAGCTCTAAATTTAATTTTTTTTAAATGTATACCAGCAATGTACATTTAAACCTTTATTTTTGCTGTGAGGCCTACGAAGTCCTGTTTATGAAATGTTTAAATATTTTAAAGCCAATTTTTAGTTTCATCAATCTGATTATAAACTGAAATATGAAAGAATGGAAGTTGTTTCTTTTGATAAAAATTACGTGAAGGACTTCAAAATTGTTACTTACAAATACAACAGGACCCTTCCTGTTATCAACGCTACATTAGTTTTTGCTGTAGACGTCGATAATAAGCTAGACGTAAGTTCGATTTTTTGTAAAACTTTTTGAAATGCTCATATTGAGGATTTTTCGTAAATGAAAGTTTATGAAGCGGCTACTATTAAAATAAGAATATATCAAGATGGCTTTGGAGGGATTTCTAAACCTTCTTGATACAATTTTATTTTTACAGTTTGAAATTCAAAAGAAATTGTTTCAGATTATGTTTGATACTTACAAATTTTTGAGTAACGAGTACAGACCATTTCCTATCCACATGCAATTAAACCTATGTTCGATGATGAACAAAAATATCGGTGGACTTAAGCGCTTCACCGATGATACCTTCAAGTGTCCCATGAAAAAAGTAAGCGTAAAAGCTTATTTTATTGGTAAAATTACAATATATAATTCACATTTTTTTAGGATGTCGTTAACCGTTTGATAAATTTTTATCCTGATGAGTCGATGTTACCTCCTTTTATACCAAACGGAGAATTTAAATCGAAAATGACTTTTGTTTACTTAAATAAAGCAATTGGCGTTTTTCAGTCTTTTCTGACAATATATCGTCCGATATTGCCCACAAAATAAAAAATTTATTTTTGCGTAAAAAATAAATATTAAAGCAATTAATTATTAATCTTTTATTTTGTCACACAGTGGCGTAAATAACGGGCCCTCAGGGCCCGCGTTGCTGGTGGGCCCCAGGATAGAAAGGACTCCCGTAACATCGTTTAGTATGAAATTTCGTTATAAAATCGATTTGTGGTTAAATAAAATGATTATTAACGGGAATGCTTAGGGGCCCCACTCTGGATTTTGCTGAAGAGCCCCTAAACTCTTAGTTACGTCACTGTAAACTCAGCTTCTTAGCCGCTGATTTTCCCTGAATTGGCCTATTTTGGAAACTACACTTCACAACAAAATTAACGCATCAACTGATACTTTTCAATGTTATTTTCTTTTCTGTTTAATGTAAGTCGTGCGTTAATTTTGGGGTGAAGTGTATTTATCGGTTTGTAAAAGAACAATTGAAGCCCTTTATAAATCGTTTTAGGGAGATGACATGGCAACTGATGTTCTCTGAAAGTGTTGTGGAAGTAATATTTGTCATAAGCTCGTAGTGGTAGGATTCGAACCCACGACTCAGCAAGGTAGAGCTGAAGTTGTGACAAAATATGTCTCTAAAGGATCGATTTTGGATAGAAGTAGCAGTTGGTATTCCTGTAGTTTCCAATGCAAATTCGACACAACTTCGAAGAACGGTGAGCAGAAGTCAGAGCAGACCTGCATCCCATAGATAGGCCGTAGGACTTTTCAGTATGATCATGGAGTCGAAATAGTGCTACCAGTCTGCCTATTTGTCCGTGGCTCGGTTCATCATCTGCCCAGTGGCGTAAACAATGGGCTCGCAGGACCCGCGTTGCGGGAGGACCCCAGAAACATCGTTTAGTATGAAATTTTGTTATAAAATCGAATTGTGGTTAAATAAAACAATTATTAACGGAAATGAGTGGGGACTTTACTCTGGATTTTGCGGAAGGGGTTTCCTAACTCTTAGTTACGCCACTGTTGTCACATTGGTATTCCTCTAGAAAAACTCCGATGTGTCCACAACAGGATTGTTTCGTATGAATTAAAGCTATTTTTAAGCTATTAAAGCGAGAAAGTTAGTAAAATTTCTGGTTAAACCGGAAGTCAAAGTTTGAAGTGTTAGTATCATCTAACAGCTAAATTATTAAAAATATACAGGCTGTTTCTAAAAATATTGATATTTTTTTAATTTTCAGTTTAACTGGAAGTATTTTGTTGAAAGAAAATAGTGTTAAATAATAGATATTTATGGCGTTAACACAAACACTAGTTTTTATATTTTAATTTTTAGTACAATAGAAATGGTGGATTTTTGAAATTTTGACTTTCAAAAATTTATAACTCCTCTCCTGGAAATTTCTAACTATTAAAACGCACGGAATTCGATAGAAAGCAGCAGTGTGTTTGTATGACATGTCAAAAAATTTAAAAAATGACCATAGTTGATTCAACATTTCATCAATATCAAAATTTTTGACTAACTTTGGCCCCTAAACCCCTAAAAGTAGGCATTTTTGAAAAAATTTTTAAAAATCGATAGTCGAGTGCTTTATATGTTGGCTATACAATGCCGTTTTGAATTTAATACCGAATTCACACTGTAAAAAAAGCACCAAATATTTTGACAAAAATTTTGATAAAACTGGTTTTTACAGTGTGCTCGGCTATATTTACGAAGTTTTTATAAAAACTGTATTTATGGGATTATGCGTCTGCACGTAAATATTTTGACGTGACGTCACATTAATAGAAACGATTCTATTTATTTTTATGAAAAGACGAGTTCCATTGGTTGTTGATGCGAGCGTGCGCCTTGCTCTGTTGTCTGGTAGCAGATTTTTTGTACTTAAATGCATTTCTTGGACCTTGGAGTTATGCAACCCATTTTACAATCAGTAATTTTTTTTTTACCAAATTATTACAGTGTGGTATACCCAAATAACGCCAAGTTTTTATAAAAATTTTCATGATTATATTTTAGGAATTTTTATGAAAAAAATACAATGTGGGACTGGCTTTAAACTTTGAAATGATTTTTATTCAACTTCATTCAGCTAAGATGTACTATTTATTTAACTATTTTATTGATAAGTGGAAATAGAACTGGTATTTGATAGGCCAGTATTTATAAATAGTTTTGATCGGTTAGTTAAATAGATGGTTAGTTTTTATAATAAAATATCATTAAAAACTAAAAAAATTATTAAAACTCATTAAAATATAAAAAATATATGATTTTTAAAAAGCGCCATCTGTTGTTCATTACTTGTACAATTTTTTAAAATTCACTTTTTTCAATTTGTTAAATAAAAGTAAGGTTAAAAAATTTGCGTTGTATGCACTAAAACACTTTATGACTAATAAAACTAATAAAACGATTTTAGTTTAATTGCAGTCGCTGATTATTTGGCCAGTCTAAAGGAGCATGTAGATACGCATCTACCGACACATTTGCGTACTAATTTAGGGGAGAGTGGGGTATAATGATCCCTCTAAGAAAGAATGTCTCATAGAGGAACTAAAGTAAATGTTAAAGAGCGGATCTTTTTATAAAAGAAAGAGTATACTTTACTTCAACTTTTGGCAAGGTCACCCGGGTTAAATGATTAAAGAGCTTTTGTAGCAATGGACATAACGCCCACCCAGCAAAAGGATCATTTTACCCCAAAGGTGAGGGTAAAATGATCCCTTCAATCGGGTAAAACGATCCCACACTGAATAAGAGTACCTACCTACCTATTTGTAATTGAGTTTCGTAATAAATATTCTGAGGAATCTTTTCCATTTAATGTAAGTTGGTGCGTTAATTTTGCTGTGCAGTGTAGTAGATCAATGCTTCTACTCCTTATAAATAAATATGTATACCATTTCTCGGTCATATACTTTTTCAAATCATTTAAATTCTACAAAAAAAGTAAAAAAACCAGCTAAGTGTCAATAGTCATAATGTGTTAGTGACTATTAGAGAGACTGAGGGCCGAAGGTCCATTAAAGTTATAGTAGTAAACATGACAAGGAACTTTTCCCCAATAATTTTTTTGTAGGAAATTGTCAAAATAACCATTATTTATAACTTTTTATTCAATTTAGTGTAAATTAAAGAAGAGTTGTTTGTTGTTTTGTAAAAAATGGTAATCGCATGTTATATACGCAATTTCTCATTTTTCAACTTCAGTTTTATGTCAATTTTTGAACAAAATTGAAAATATGAAAGTTCTACTTCGTTTATTATATTTTCAATACACTGTTCTTCAACTTGTTCTAGGAGAAGATGACTTTTTAGCAAAGGTAATTTTAATAATTATTTTAGTCTTGGATTGCATAAACCAGGCTTTTGATTCGAGGATTAACACTATTGTTCCTGTAATTTATTACTATTACTTGAAATGACCTTATGATTTAAAGTTTAAATTTTAAACCTTTACATTTAGCGTTAGGCCTACGAAGCCCTAGTTTACGTGAAAGTGTGTTTTATACAGATATTAAAAAAGATAATTTTTAGTTCCATCAGTCTGATTATAAAATGAAATATGAAAGAATGGAAGTTGGTTCTTTTGATAAAAATTACATGAAGGACTTCAAAATTGTTACTTATAAATACAACAGGACCCTTCCTGTTATCAACGCTACATTAGTTTTTGCTGTAGACGTCGATAATAAGCTAGACGTAAGTCCAATATTAAAGCTATTTAAAATACTATTGGTTTCAGACTTTCGGTCCAACATTGGAATTTTCAGAAAATTCAGTTTTATTAAAAAGCCATTATATCGAGAAAGCTTTGGAAGGCTTTACCATTTTTAAGCCCTCTTGATACATTTTTAACATGTGTATTTCCATATAATACTAAAATTTAAAAAAATATTTTTAGGTTGTGTGTCAAACTTACAAATTTTTGAGTAACGAGTACAGGCCGTTTCCGATCCGTATACAATTGAATTTTTGTGCTATGATTCAAAGTAACATCGCTGGCCTTAAACGCTTTACTGAAGATACTATGAAGTGTCCGCTAAAAAAGGTAAGTTTAGAAACTTATTTCATTGGTACGTTGTGAATTAAATTTTTTTTTAGAACGTTGTTAACCGTTTAGTAAATTATTATCCTGACGAGTCCATGTTACCCCCTCTAATACCGAGCGGGGAATTTAAAGTGGAAATGGGTTTTCTTTATTTAAATAAAGAAATTGCCATTTTTAGATCTTTTTTAACTATTTATCGTCCCATATTGCCTAAATATTAATACAAATTTTTGAAATTTTAATATAATTAGGTATTCTTTCTTTTTGTCACGTGTGTGTTGGGTACCTGTGCAGGTGCAGTGGTGCACTTTAAGAAGAAAAACTCTGATGTGGCCATAACAGGACTTTTATGTAAGCATTAATGTTTTTTTACTAAAGTGGTTTAATCTAAATTCCATCTAAATCCGTTCAGTAGTTTTCGGTTTATAGCCGACAAGTCCTGTTATGATTTCAGCAGTGCTTTTGAAGCAAATTGTGATTAAAAACAGAAATTATAACTAATAAATGATTTTTAGAACTTCTAAAGTATTTTATAATAATAAGATAAAATAAATGTTACTTTGTAAAAATAATAAAAATATTGAAGTTAAATTGTGATATTTAAATCATTGAATAAAAAACGTGTTACTTTATCAGGAAAGGAAGTATAAGATTTACAGCTAATAATATGTATCGCGATTGAAGCCTCTAAAATAACGACTACTGGTATTTTCTTTAAAGAAGATGGTTGCCATTTATAAGGAAAAAAACATTAAAACCAATGATAATAATGTAAACGTGATTAAAGTTCAAAATGTCATTTTTTCCCTATAGAAAATTTATTTTCTAAAGCTACATAGAGATTAATGACTGTCACGTGCAACACTAAAATCAACCAATCCTACTACATGATACTACGTTAAATATCGACGTCAACTTATTCCCCTATCTTTCTTTAGCGTCGCGAGCGACAGTCGCCGTCAAACTCAAGGTATAGTTGGGTCAACTCAAAGTAGCTTGTGACTCATCGCACTATGTAATAAGAAATGTCAGTTGTCACTTTAAAAAAAAAAATATCGAATATCGATAAAAAAAATTATCGATATTTCCGATATTATCGATATTTCCGATAATATCTTTAGCGTCGCGAGCGATAGTCACCGAGCTGTAAATTTCCTTAAGATTCAAATAAAAATATTTATACAGGCTGTTAAAAAAAGCATTTGTAACTTTAAAAGCGTGTAGTACGCATTAAAATGAGTAAAAAAAAGTTATTTTTAGGGGTGTCCAATAGTTAATACTTTTCAAGTTATGGCCACAACTCGAAAAGTATTAAGTATTGGACACCCCTCAATATAACTTTTTTCACTCTTTTTATTGAGTACTACACGCTCTTAAAAATTTGAATACTAACTGATTATAAAAAGTTATATTCAGAGATGTCCAATAGTTATAATACGTTTCGAGTTATTGAATAGTGTCGTTACGGTTCAAAATTTAAAGAGCGTATAGTACGCATTAAAATGAGTAAAAAAAGTTATATTGAGGGGTGTCCAGTCAAGTTGTGGCCATAAATCAAAAAGTATTAAGTACTAGACACCTTTCAATATAACTCTTTTACTCATTTTAATGGGTACTAGAGTAGTCCCAACGTAACCTGAGCACACCACGTGACCAAACCTGCGCAAGGCGTGATATACTGATTTAATACTTTATAAATGAGATCTTCACATTATTAAAATGCTTGTAATTATTTTGCTTTGACAAAAGTAATGTAATAACTATACGACGACACGTTGCTAAGCAACGGCAGTACAGAACTACCGCGCAACTTTAACAGTCATCACGTGGTGTGCTCAGGTTACGTTGGGTTTACTCTACACGCTCACAAAATTTTGGACACTAACCACAATATTTTATTTATTTGAGCTTAAATCGCCATAACTCGAAAAGTATTAACTCTATTGGACACCCCTGAATATAACTTTTTTTACTCATTTTAATGCGTACTCCACGCTCTTAAAGTTACGAATGCTCTTTTTTAACACGCTTTAAATGCTTTTTTTTATCAGTGGCGTAAATAACATGCACTCAGGGTTCGCGTTGCGGGAGGGCCCCCGAATAAAAGGCCCCCCCGAAAAATTCCGTAGTTTGTACCATATCTTTCTTTCATCACAACTTCTAAAATCCAGCTTTTTTTTCAAATCAATAGAAGGACGCTAGAAATGCAAGGTTTCTATTGGCTTAGAAAAAGAAGCGAGCTTCTAGAAACTGTAGTGTACGGTTAGCTTAAAGAGGCACTTTAAAAATGTCTCTTTTTGTAATTATGTATTTGAGAATTTAAAACAGAAATAGGTCAATACCTTTCTTCCCTTGTAAAATTACACAGAGGTTTCGACAATACGCAACTAAAAGTCCGTCGGTTGTAAAAGTTTTAGAAATAGTCACAAATGTAAAAGTTGTAGAAATAATCGAAATGAGTGAATCGATTCTTATCGATTTAAATCGATTTCACGTATCTGAATAGATAAGCCCACTCGGTAATTTAGTGCAATAAACAATAGGTTCCTGTAAGAAAACAAAAAATTGAACATCGCGACGTCGCTGTGATGGAAAGTCGAATTTAGTATCGTTTGATACCTCTTTGGCTTTCCTGAAACTTTTTCCTGCGCATTTTGATGCTAAACTAAACCATTTTCAAACTACAAGGTGATTCAAAACTTTGAAAAATAAAATGTCATATTCAGCGTCAAATTTAGAGTCAAAAATGTAAAATAATTTTTTTTCGTATCGGGTTTCGTTTCCCAGATAATCGTTTTCAAAGTTTCCAGAAGAAGTTACTTTTTTGCATATAAACAAGATAAGCCCTGCAAAAACAAAACACTCTCCAGCGTTTATTAGTGCGCGTGGATAACTTTTGAAACACTTTTAAATTAATTTACACATATTATTTGAATTATTTGTTTTAAAAATTAGTCCAATTTTGAAACTTAAAATTTTGGATCTTTATGGGAAACTTTTTGAAGTGATCTCGTTATCTCGGAAAAGAAACCAAATCGGTAAAACATTTATTACATATTTCCTGCTTAAAATTCGACTCGGAATATAACATTCCATTTTCCTTTTTTAAAGGCCTGCCTTGTTTTTAATATCTATAGATTAACTTCTTCTTCTTAAACAAAATCCAATCGGAAAAAAATTTATTTTACATTTTCTGCTTACAATTCCATACTGATTACGACATTTTATTTTTCGCCGAGTTCTGAATCACCCTGTATAGTCGAGAAACTAAATTTCCCATTTTCAGTTTATTTGCGTTACCTGGGTAACCATTTTGAATTTTTGAATTTTCTATACGGGTTATTAACGCTCTTCCAAATGCCCGACTTTTTTCTAATTTTACCACTTATGCAACTCTTACCTTTTCTGAGATCTTAATGTTGGAACCACTTTTTCAATATTTTACACGGGCTTGTGTGGCTTGTTACACGAATACAAAACTTAGAGATGGCCTCTTGTCAAGCCGCATTATTGATAATTAGATAGTTCATTAATCGGTATAATAATTATTGTTGATCTCTTCAAAAATAATTGAAGTCTTTTTTTAAACAAAGCGTTTTATTCATCCTTCGTTGTCTCATAGTGGAAACATCCCATGCCGAAACGTTTGTGTTAATTAAAATTATTTTGTATCCAATTGTGAGAGTTAATAATTAAAAAGGAAGTAACTAAATACACTGTTAGGTTAAAATTCTAATTACACCAAAGAGACAACAACACCAAACATTTTCATTTAGAAGTTAAAAATATGAAGAAAACATCAATTTTAATTTTTGTGGTTGTATATTTTGGCATTTTTATACGAACAGGTAAGTTTTGAATTTAAATAATTACAAATTTACAAAATTATAATTTAGCCACACCTCTAATGTGTTACGAGTGCACAACATTTCTGGACGAAGAATGTGGAGAAGACTTTGAGGCCGACGATATTGAGAAAACCGAATGTGAGAGTTCAAGTGATGTGTGTATGATACATACAACTCCAGAAGTTGGTGAGTAAATAACAATAATTGGGTGTTTGTTTGTTTAGTTTTGCCATTTTGAGCTCTGGTGTTTTTCCTGTCTTTTTCAACTAATTTTTTAGCTGGAGTTCCAGAAGCTGTACAGAGAGGTTGTGCTGATAAGTTTTATTGTAGCGAAATAGATGTGTGGTCTGAACATTGTATACCATGTGATGAGGATCTTTGTAATATTTCTTCTAAATTAACTTGGTCAATTTATTTAATTGTTTGTTTGATTATAGCAAAATTATTTATGTAAATTTTGGAAAAATAAAATTTGTATACAGAGTGTAGAATGGTTTTTGGTAAATGTAGATTTTTTGGAGAATGCCTGGGCGGAGCCACTGCGCTACGACGACAATGTGACCGATGGCATAGGATCGCATCAATTTTAATGATATAGAAATTGAGAGAGACAGAGGGAGGGAGTACTCGCTCCCTTCATCAGTATTAGTCAAGAAATTGGCTCCGCCCAGGCATTCTCTAAAAAATCAATGTCTATATCATTTAAGGATATAGCAGCTGGCTAAATTCCCTCCTACCCTTTATCACTTGATGGTAAAAGTCACCGATACGAAGTTATAGATCATCCAAAATTCTACTCAAAGCATACGATACTTCCTATTTTGGCCACAGCGGTTATCGAAAGTCGAGAGTTCTTTAGAAAATCAAAATTATAATTTTTAACAAAAATCATTCAACACTCGGTAATGCAATTCTGTTAGGTTAGGCATTTTAGATCGTTCTTGTGTAAAACTAAAAAACTCGATGATGGGTCGATGACTGAAAATTTGCATGTTGACAATAATATTTTGAAAGTTCCTCCAAGAAAGTCCAGTGTGAACGTCTCCATTTTTTCGTCTCAAAGAAGCTCGATATAGTTTCTAAAAAATTCTCACCTCGTGGGTCTTTTTAGGGTAATTGATCTTCTATGACCACTAAAACTAGAGAGGCTTACCTTTAAGAAAAAGTCGAGTAATTGGAAAATTAATTTTTTTTTGTTTCTAGGCCACGTTCCTGAGATGATCCAAAGAAGTTGTGTGGATAAATTTTATTGTAGCAAAATGGACGAAATAAGCGAACACTGTATTATTTGTGATGAAGATTTATGTAATTCATCTTCAAAAATAACCTCCTCAATATCTGCTGTAACATTTATAATTACATGTTTCAAGTTGACAAAGCTTGCTTTGTAGCCCCTTTAAATAATAAAAGTATGTTTACAAAATGAAGAAAATTAGGCTTTATACGTTTTTGTATCGGTAATAAAAATTAATAAAATCTTATAATTTTACTGTCTTACTTATAATTCACTTCTCGGAAGTAAAAGGCAAGCCACCTACCCATAAAAAAATTGTCTAGTAAAGACAATATAAAGCTTCCCTATTGACCGGTTTGAGCCCGGCTTAGAAGATCGGTAAGGGTAAACCTATACCGATATTGCCCTCAAGCTAGGGGAGACTTTACTCTTCACGAAAAGGGCTATGTCGCGCTTTCGTGGCCAACGGACGAGTTCACTTACCAGCTGGCATCTTTTCACAGTCACTGTGAGACCAGTACCAATTGGAGAGGGCAGACTTAGCACATGATTTAGTTTAATGCTCCCACTCTTCCCGGAGCACCGATTGATAGCTTAATGTTCAGCAACCGAGATCGGTAACGGTTGGGTGGAAGACCCGTAAGGACTTCTCTCTTTCCCACCAACCAAATGCTACTGACACGTCCCGTATCTGACTCTACGCAAGGAAGGGATAGTAAGCAGAAGCTAAGAACACACTCTGGTCGTCTTATGCACTCTACCTTGTTAGGTTAGGTTATGGATATATTAATGTCAATAAATAACCATATCTCACAACCGCCTAATCCTTCCCACCGTTTAAAACAGCAACCGGCGAGGCCGAACCTCTATCAGATTGATCATTATCAGCTTTCCTTTTGGCCAGAGAATCCGAGAATAATAATTTAATTATATTCGATATATATTGCTTGTTTTATTGTTATTAGTTTATTTATAACATGCGCGATGCTAATTTTCATAGATAACAAAAATATTGCAGTGGGGATCTTTATGCTCCCTCCCATCAGCCGTCAGGTTTTGTCACGTGGTATGCATTCCCTGATACAACTCAACACAAAAATAACATAACCTTAAATAACAAATTTTAACATTTTATCTAGGGTTGCACCGAGACAAGAAATCTTACCAAGAGACAAGAAAAAAAAATTTTTTTCTGGTAAAATTTTTCAAGACAAGACCCCTCGTCTTTAAGAGTGTTATTTAGTGAAAAAAAATTTCGATTTCATGTAGGATGAGTTGCCTAACCATTATTTCTTTTAAAGTGACAATTCTACCTGCCTTTTTGAGAGAATCTCTAAATTTCTTGCTGCTCTCGACGCGCTCTTGATGGGAAGAGGTGTAACTGAAAATGCTATTTTTGGTATGTTTTTGCTTTCTTCCGGGATCGAACCTGGGACTTCTGCGTGTAAGCAAAATTTTTAGGTATAAACTGGCTAAAATACTACACACAATTTTGACATTTGGTTCAAAATTTTTTTTTGCATTTTTGGAATCAGAACCAATGTATCGATAACAAATTATAAAAAATTACTGATTGAAAACAATAATTGGTGATCGCAGATATAAATCAGATATCGGCTAAACGATACCGAATTTGCGCCAGCTCAGAGCACGATTTTTGAAGATTCATAACTACTCTGAGTCGAAAGTACATACAAAAGTAAATTTTCAAAAATGTAGCACACTTTGATCTGAAGATTTTAAAGTCAACTATATTTACATATTTTTAGAAATATTCAAATGTTTTATGAGATAATTAGAAGAAAATACAAATATTGAATTTTCAACTGTTTAAAGTGTCGATATCTATTATTATTTATCGCATTATATTTTGAATTTCTATAAAATAGGTAGTTAATTGACAAATAAATATTTAATTTAAAAACGATAACAGTTACAATTTCATAATAGATTTTCAATTATTGTTGTCAGTTTGTTCTAGAAGATTTCAAGTGATCGTTTGTTGAATTTTTCAAGCAATATTTTTGAGTTTGAAATTTAAATATGGAGAAAGAATTCATCAATGCCCCTCTATTAGTTTTAAATAAATTGGGATTTTTCGTTCCAAATACTTTCAAAACTGTTGTGCTCAAAACAGGGATGTATTTTTCTCTCGGTTTTATGATAGCTACTGGATTTTGGCAATATTTTTATATCGAAAGTGGAATTTTTGAAATTATTGATAACACGCAGGCGATTTTTGGATTTGGACAGGTAGACACCTACCACAATGTTAATAAATTAACTTTTGGGTATTTACAAAGTATTTTGTAATTTCTAGGTATTCGTTAAATTAATTCTCATTTGGTTTAATGTCAAGAAACTTTTAAATTTAATTGAATTAAGTAACAATTTTTGGAACAGCAACGAGTGCACAGAGCATACCCAAAAGCAAGTTGAGAAAATATTAACAATGGTCGCTAAGGCACAAAAATTGTTTTTTACCGCTACTCTGATCGCTTGTACTTTCTTATTTTTAACTTTTATATTTGTAAAGGACATGAAATTACCTTTGGAAGTTTGGAGTACGACTGAATATACAAAATTGTATAAAGTTGCGGTTCCCTCATCTTCGTTAGCTGTTTTTATTTCTGGTGTTTTATGTTATTCTTGTGAAAGCATATTTCTTGGATTTTGTTACGCAATCATAGCTCAGTTCAAGATTTTGTGTGATCATTTAGAAAGAATGACCGTGGAGGATATCGAATCTGAGGAAGATTTGAGCAATTTCTATTCGCAATTGAAAGTTTATGTAGAACATCACAGATTCTTATGCAGGTAAGAACGATTTTGAAAGTCATCTATTAGGTGTATTTATTTAGCACTAGCGTTTGAGAAATCAATCTGGACAAAGGCTAATAATTATGAACTGTTAGCTGTAGAAAATCATACTTTGAGCAGGGTTCATTTGAGTGAAATATTTTATAATGTCTAACTACAAAATCTCTATTTTAGTTTCACAAATTCGTTTCAAGAGTTTTACTCTTCAATTTTTATGATTCAATACATAACTTCAGCTCCATTGATTTGTACAAGCTTTTAGGCACTTTTTGAAAGGTAAATATAATCAATAATGTTGAATTATAAATATTAATAAGTAAATTTGTTTTAGTTCCAAAATAGGACTCAAATTTCGATACGGACTTAGTTCTATCCACACTATTTTACAACTTGCTTTCTATTGTATCCCTCTATCGATTTTATCGGATGAGGTAGGCTCAAAAAATATTATTAAAATCCAACTTTTATAATATTTAAACATTTGCAGGTAACAACTGTTTCAACTGCAGTCTATAATTCCAATTGGTACTGTAAACACCATCTGAAATTGAAGAAATCAACTCTCTTGATCATCCAGCAAGCTCAACGAGAGATTCGTTTCACTGGTTGGGGTTTAATCGATATGAATACTACAACATTGGTGGATGTAAGTATGGATGATCAATTAAGAGTCGTAAGCAACTGGCACAGCACGAGCGAGTATTTGGGGCCATATTTGAAATGTCTTTTTAATATTTTAGGTTATGAAAGCTGCTTTCTCCATATCAACATTTTTAAGAAGTTTGGAATAGCAAAAGAAACATAAAAGTAGAATTTCTTTTAGCACCATAATTAATTATATTATAATGCATGTTTCAAGTTTATGGTTAGCTATGCAAATCATATTCTGATTAGAGTATTACTTAAAAATTTAGGCAATACTTAAATATTTAGGTAATCAGAACGAGTCATGGACAAAAATAAAAAACGTTAAATATTTAATATTTATTCAAGAAGCACTAAGCCTTATCCTAATCACTATATTTTAAGGCAACACAGACCCTCGTGTTGGTAAGTAGTCTGTGGATACCTGAATACCTAGACACACAGTATAACAAAAACCTTACAATGAGTTAATTTAATTTAAGATTCACACTGCATTGTTAAAAATCGTAATTTATTAAATATATCGCTCTGTATTTACACAACGGTCTTTTAATAAATTGGTTACGCCATTGAATCATTAGAGTATAGAGCCAAGAGTATCATTAGACCATCAAATAAATTATTGACGCCATTTTAAAGCTCTTATCAATTGGACACACTGTATAAACGAGGAGATTTGTGTAACGTAAATGTCGTGTGCGTAATTGTCTTACTCATGTAGAGCCTTGCTAATTAGTAATTAGCAGAATTATAATTTAAAACGATATTTAAATATTTTATAACTTTATTATTGTTCCGATGTACGGCCTTTCCAGGCTGAGGTCCAGTTTTATAAAAGAGAATTAAAGTTTAATCCCAGAATAATAATTTAATTTTGTTTCTTAGACGAGGCAACAATGCACAAGTTACAATGTCAAAGTTTGACGTTTGAGTAGGATATTAAAGATTACAATTAGGGAATTTTGACACATGTCAAATCAAATATAAAATGGCCGTTCATGGCAATGCCTCGTGACCACATTGCATGTTTCTTATTAGTTTATTTATAACTTGCATGATAACATGCACAATGCTAATTTCCATAGATAACAAAATAATTGCAATGGATTTATGCTCCCACCAGCTGTCAGGTTTTGTCACGTGGTAAGTATTCCCTGATACAAGTCAACACAAAAATAACATAACCTCAAATTTTTAATATTTATTTCCAAACGTCCAACTTTGACGTTGCTACGTTGCCATCTCTAAGAAATATAATTTTTATTTTTGGATAAAACTTCAATTCTCTTTCATGAAACTTGGCCTAAGAGCAATAAAGAGCTTTATTTATTAAGTCTAAAAAACTTTTAATGATAATTTGTGTCTTAAAAAGCTGTAATTTTTTATTTTTATTCTTAAATAGGTCTTACAAACGTCTCTAGCAAATATTTTAGAAAGTCTTTCAATCTACGCACCTCTATAGTTTTATTAGGGTCTTATGGGTGCAAAAACAAATTTATCTTCTACTAAAGGTAGAAAACCATTTAATAATAAGAAATCAGACACTTTCGACTTCTAAGCAGTTCTGCCACCACTTATAAATATTAAAATATCGTTAGCGGATCATCTCTGAACTGGTATTCCAGCGCTTCGCTATTTTGAAATAAGAAATTAAGGTATTTCGAAATTCCCGCCACAATAGCGGTGGGATAAATGTAATGATCTAATTGGACAGAGCCTATGACGTCAGAAAGCATTAGTAGGGGCTTTGTACCCATTTATTGCTTACTTTTACGGATATGAAGTGTCTGGGTATTACTTGACACAAATTTTACAAAATATTTAAAAATATACAAGGTGTTCTTAAGATTTTTTAAATTTCCGGTTTGACTGGAAGCGTCTTGTTAACCAAAAATAGTAGTAGTATCAATTAATAGATCCAAAATTTAAATGACAATTTAAAACAAGACCAAAACTCATGACAAGTTTAAATAATATAGATCTAAATGCATCCAAAATAATCCCCTAATTTTGGGCCACTCTATATCGTTTT
Organism: Malthinus seriepunctatus; assembly: GCA_963924605.1. Lineage (NCBI taxonomy): Eukaryota > Metazoa > Arthropoda > Insecta > Coleoptera > Cantharidae > Malthinus > Malthinus seriepunctatus. The sequence goes on from OZ004603.1 coordinate 19,530,871, forward strand.
CATGTAAAATTGTAAAAGCTTATTTTGTTGATGAAAAGTTAATTACCTACTACTCACCTACCCATTGTTGGATCTACAATTTGAATACATAATCGAATGCTAATTCTGGATTATATAGTCTTTTTTATTATTTAATAAAGTTGGACAACTTTCAAAATTTAAAAAAACCCAATTAATAATACCTAAAAATAATCAAAATGTATACCGTTTTAATCAAATGCCGAGTAAAAAGCTAAAAATATTCCGACAAAAAAAATTAAATTGGTGTCAATTCAAGCTTGCGCATAGTTAAATTCAGTTTTATCTTCGACTTAAACTAAAATAACGTAAAAATGTTTTTTTCTAAGTGCCAGTTTACAATTTTTGTTCTCTTTCTAATTAATTTATTAAACGAGAGTAAGTACAAATCCTTTTGGTTATAAATTAACATTGAATAATTTAATTCTTTTATTTTATGTTAAAGAATTTATTTGGTCAGTTACATAATTATCCGAAATAGTTATTTCGATATAAATTTTAAAATTGTGTGTATATCTAGTAGCCTAATTAAGACCTTGAGTCACTAGTAATATAACATTTAAAAAATATATATAATTAGGGATAATTTGGTTCGCTGAATATGTTAATTAACAAGTGCAATTTTTATTACCTGCTTGTTTTTAAATTTATATTTAAATACAGGGTTCCCCAAAAAACTACGCCCGAGCTTGATATCTCGGTGGGTATTATTATTATTGTTAGTGATTTCGTTCAAAAATAAAATGAAATTAGGGACAAAGTAACTTTTAACGAAGGTATTGTACCTAAAATATTTGGTAGGGTCACCAGCTCACCAGGTAACAATATACATGGCGTCTTTATCTAAAAAAGTTATAAATTCGTCTGAGTCTCGATATTTAGAAATTAATTTTTTCTACCCTATATAATCAAACACTCCTAAACTTTAACTGTTGTTAGTCTTCTACTAAAGACATTTAAAATTTTATGGCTTAAAAGTGACATTATGAACTCAAATAATTTTTCAAAAACTGGTCAGCAAAAGCTGATATTGTAACAAAATGAATTTTGAAGTTTGAAGGGGTTGATAAAAGCAAATAATATTTTAGGTGTGAATGGGGAGTGTTAAAAAAATATTAAGACTTCAATTCTGCATTTTAAGATGATTCAAAATACAGGGTGTTCTATTCCAAAAAATTTTAAAATTCGTTTTACTTTCTTGATATTTAGAAATTTATTGTGTCCACCCTGTATAATCAAAATTCCTCAAATTGTAACTGAGTTATCTCATAGTCTTCTACTAGAGGTATTAAAAAAAGTTTGAGCGAAAAGTTACATTTTGAACCTCTAGTAATTTTTCATACACCGTTGTGAAAAACCAATATTGAAAAAAATGAATTTTGACGTCTAAAAGGGTTGATAAAAGGAACTAATATTCCAGATGTCAATGGGGAGTGTTAAAAAAGTATTAAGACTTCAATTCTGCATTTTTAAGATGTATCAATATACAGGGTGCTCTATTCCAAAAAATTTTAAAATTCGTTTTACTTTCTTGATATTTAGAAATTTATTGTGTCCACCCTGTATAATCAAAATTCCTGAAATCGTAACTGAGTTATCTCATAGTTTTCTACTAAAGGTGTATAAAATAGTTTGACCAAAAAATTACATTTTGAACCTCTAGTAATTTTTCAAACACCGGTGTGCAAAAACCAATATTGAAGAAAATGAATTTTGGCGTCTAAAAGGGTTGATAAAAAGAACTAATATTTCAGGTGTGAATGGGGAGTGTTAAAAAAATATTAAGACTTCAATTCTGCATTTTAAGATGTATCCATATACAGGGTGTTCTATTACAAAAAAATTTAAAATTCGTTTGATTTTCTCGATATTTAGAAATTTATTGTGTCCACCCTGTACATTCAAAAATCCTGAAATTGTAACTGAGTTATCTCATAGTCTTCTACTAAAGGTATTAAAAAAAGTTTGAGCGAAAAGTTACATTTTGAACCTCTAGTAATTTTTCATACACCGTTGTGAAAAACCAATATTGAAAAAAATGAATTTTGACGTCTAAAAGGGTTGATAAAAGGAACTAATATTTCAGGTGTCAATGGGGAGTGTTAAAAAAGTATTAAGACTTCAATTCTGCATTTTTAAGATGTATCAATATACAGGGTGTTCTATTCCAAAAAATTTTAAAATTCGTTTTACTTTCTTGATATTTAGAAATTTATTGTGTCCACCCTGTATAATCAAAATTTCTGAAATTGTAACTGAGTTATCGCATAGTCTTCTACTAAAGGTATTTAAAATATTTTGACATAAAAGATACATTTTGAACCTCTAGTAATTTTTCAAACACCGGTGTGCAAAAACCAATATTGCAAAAATTAATTTTGACGTCTCAAGGGGTTGATAAAAGGAACTAATATTTCAGGTGTTAATGGGGAGTGTTAAAAAAATATTAAGACTTCAATTCTGCATTTTAAGATGTATCAATATACAGGGTGTCTTATTACAAAAAAAATTAAAATTCGTTTTACTTTCTCGATATTTAGAAATTTTTTGTGTCCACCCTGTATAATCAAAATTCCTGAAATTGTAACTGAGTTATCTCATAGTATTCTACTAAAGGTATTTAAAATATTTTGACCGAAAAGTTACATTTTGGACCTCTAGTAATTTTTTAAACACCGGTGTGCAAAAACCAATATTGAAAAAATAGAATTTTGACGTCTGAAGGGGTTGATAAAATGAAATAATATTCTAGAGGTGAATGGGGAGGAGTATTAACAAAATAATAATACTTCAATTCTGAATTTTTATATGTAACAATATTATGTCCTATTACAAAATATTTAAAATTCGTTTGACTTTTTCGATATTTAGAAATTAATTTTGTTCACCCTGTATAATCAAAAATCCTGAAATTGTAACTGGGTTTTCTAATAGTCTTCTACTAAAGGTATATTAAATATTTTGACCTAAAAGTTACATTTTGAGCCTCGAGTTATTTTTCAAACATTGATGTCCAAAAACCAATCTTGTAACACCCTAAAATATTGCTATAAGAAGAATACAGGGTGTTATATTTCTCGATATTTAAAAATTTATTTTGACCATCCTGTATACTCAAAAATCCTATAATTTTTAATGGTGTTCTACTTTGTCTCTTAATTAGATATAACTTTTGAACAAAAGCTCTAAAAATAATACATATTCAGATATTAATCTCGGAAGCACTGTTGCGAGACACTGTATAACGGTTCTTACCAGTTCACTAATTTTTATCAATGCTAATTATTGTTTTAGTTGAATCGCTACGATGTTACACATGCACCGCATTGGTTTCCAACGAATGTAGAGACCCTTTTGAGTTATCGAATGTAGCAAGAACTGGAGAATGTACCGAACGTAACGACGTTTGTGTTAAACACATAACACCAGCCAATTGTAAGTTTAAAACTTTTTTGAGATACATAGAATAAATAATGTTGATCATGGTTGTATAGAGGGCAGTCCCCTTTTTGTACCCTCGTGAATAAAAAAAAGTTTGAACCCCTTAAAGTTATGCAACCCAAACATCACTCTAGTATTTTTATTTTAGATTTGTATCCCGAAGATATAAAAAGAGGATGTGCCAATGAAAATTATTGCAAATTTTTAGAAGATAATCCAAATCCAAATCTCAAGAGCGAAGAGGAAATTTGTGAGACTTGCAGCAGCCATTTATGTAATTTTTCCACTAAATTAACCACTTTGTCATTAATTATTAATTTTTGTTTGTTTCACATTTTACGATTAATGACTTGATGAATTAGTTGGTTATTGTCATATATTTTACATCTAATGCATATTATTTAAAGGTATATTGATAGTAGTTATAATAATTAATCAAAATTTAATTAAAAAATAATAAAAATGTTTTGCTTCTTATTATATTTCGCTTAACATGTAAGAATGTAACTACTATTAATATTTTTCATTTTAACTATTAAATCAAATTCAGAATTATTTATCTATTTATGCCCAATAAGTATTATTAGATTAATCTAATTTTGTTATTTTTACTGTAAAAATTCAAGTGTTCAGTGGCTCGAGACTCGAGTAGCTTTTGAATATCATGTAGTAGGTGCTAATAAATACAACAATTTATGTAAATTCACTCGCATTGCTTTTATTAGGCACAAGTTTATGTAAAATTATGTATTAATTATAAAAATTAAATAAATTAATGTAAAGATATTTTCTGTTCACTTTCTTTCCCGAAGTTAATCAACCCCTGCTGCAAAGACCTTTTTAATTAGCCCTCAAATCGTTTGATTCCGTTAAGGAGGCAGTAGCAATATTTTTTGGAAACAAAAATTAAATTAAATTTTTTTTTGTTAGGAATTTTTTTGAATTTGATTGAATTTTTTGAGTTGTTGTTGTTGCTGGAGAACTGGTGAATTTGAGGGTAAATGGTTATAGACTGATGAATGATTAGTGCACATACCAAATTTCAAAAAGGTATTATTTGTATTAAGGGCGATATTAATTTTAATTTAGTTATCGATTGCTAAAAGAACCCACCTTGTAGTTAATAAAATAACTTTTTTGAAATTAAAGCCATATTGATGCTTTTTGGTGCGTAGGTCTTTAAAGTACTTGTATATAGAATGCCACCCTCAAATTCGTTTGATCTTGTTAAGGGGGTGGTAGCAATAGCTTTTACAAACTGTAAAAATTGAATTTTTATTTTTTTTGTTATGAATTTTTTTAAACTTTTAATTGTTGCTCTCCACCTGTGTCAGAACTCGCGAATTTGAAGGTAGAGGGTAATAGACTAATGTATGTTTGGTGCACATACCAAATTTCAAGAAACTAGTATTTGTATTAAGGGAGATATTAATTTTAAGTTAGTAATTGATTGCTAAAAGAACCCGCACCTTGTAGTGAAAAACAATAACTTTATTGAAATTGAAACCATATTGATGCTTTTTGGTGTGTAGGTCTCTAAAATACTTGTATACAGAATGCCTCCCTCAAATTCGTTTGATCCCGTTAAGAGGGTGGTAGCAATAGCTTTTACAAACTTTAAAAATTGAATTTTTTTTGTTTTTGTTATGAAGTTTTTTGAACTTTTGATTGTTGCTCTTCACCTGCGTAAGAACTGGATAATTTGAGGGTAGAGGGTAATAAACTGATGTATGCTTAGTGCACATACCAAATTTCAAAAGGTTAGTATGTGTATTACGGAAGATATTAATTTTCAATTAGTTATTGATTGCTAAAGAAACCCCACCTAATACGTATTTTCTATTCAAATTATTTTAAGATGCAAAACTCAAAACCCAATTAGTTAATTCATCACGTAAGCGCAAAAAAGACTATTAAAGCTATACTTCTGGAGTAAAATCCTAAGTATGTACGAGGGTGTGTATTTTAGACGGGTGTGGTGAACTAACCAAACACGCATCCAATAATTTTAATTATTTGCTCAATTATGGTAATTAGCTAGCATAAATTGTATTTCAATGTATCTATAATTTAATTAATTAGTAGGCTATTTTAAGATTAGTGTGAAAATCGGTATTTTCTAAAAAATTCTTATTACGTCCCTGTATGTGTATTTGAATAAGCGACTACGCAGTATCCGCAGTATAAATAGTATAGGTGCGCATTAGGATCATTTTTATTTTTAGGTAAAAAGGCATAAGATTTAAGTGCAAGAAATTGTTTTTTAATCATATGCAATTTCATCCCTGCTATTTTTTTCTAATTGAAACACCCCCTGTAAAATTTTAACCCGATAGAAAAACCCCAAGACGTGCCTCAACGACCTTGACTAGAGATTTATTTATTATAATTTTCAAAAAGTAATAAAACGTGTAAATAAACTTTAGGGGTATGTTCTTGACTTAAGAACATACCTATCCCTAGTTTTGTACCCGTTGGTTTTTATTTTCTTCAATTTCGATTTTTAAGGAACGCTCAAGCCTCTGTAAGAGAGCCGTCAAAACATTGTTTCTTTAATACTTTTGAAACCCCTTGACGTATTTTAACAAGATTTGGCATGCAACCTAACCAAGTGCATTACCATATATAACAAATCCTAATTTTGTAAAATTCGCTAGATGGCGCCAGTTATGAGCAATTATTGGTCTTCGTTTTTCAGGAATAATTTGTTTGTCCATAACATTTTTTATTTTTTTATTGCACTATTCAACGTAGAACGTAATTCTGTATAAAATTGCAAAAATTGCTATCTTCAGGACCGTATTCGAATTTTTTTTCATAAAGATCTAATTTTTCTGGTTTCATTCAGAATACCGAGTCATTTCGAATAATTTCAAAGAAGTAAAATAAATATTAGTATAAAATAAATGTAGGTATTTTATAAACAATCAAACTATAGATACATATGAACCTATTAAAAAATAACATTAAAATTACGCCCCAAACAATTTATCGTATTCAATATTTTTGAAAACCATATTAACGTAAGTGGTTAATACATTAGATAGTAAATCTTCGTATCCTTCTCTAACATCCTCGAAAAGTTCTTGCCAATTGTCGTTAATAACTTTAAGTAATGGTTTTCCTAAACGATCGTCACCTCCAAATAAATTTTCTAACTCAAAATGTGCATCTTTGGGTAGGAAACGAGTCGTAAATTTACTAACTTTTCCATATTTCTTTCCACCCTTTTCGAAAGTGTCAATTTCTATGACAATGTCGAGATCCATGTTAACTAAAAAATTAACAATATGAGTGTGCCTAAATGACATTAATTTGAGTATTTACATAGACGAATGTCGCAGGCTCCCGTTCCGACGATAGGTAGAACTAAAATACGTCCGTTAAAATCGTAAGTTGATAACATTTTGAACTCCGGAGTATGAGCTTTTATTTTGGCAGTGAATTTATTGTCTTCAACTTTAGCGCTAAAATTTAACTAAGAGTAAATAGAAGTCTACGACAATTATAATTAATGCTTACTCCACTTCATTAATAGTCATTTTTGTCATAACATTGTGTATCTTGACATCGAGGTAATTTTGCACCACGTTCACAGCTCCTGAGCCTGCTCCAACTGTAACCTTATCAATAAGGATAGGTTCCAAAGATGGAATGTTGAGTTGTGGGATTCCTTAAGAAAGTATATAATTTAAAATCCCATTTTTTTAAATATTTAAATAATTTTACCTTCAGCAAATTTCGGAAGAACTGATTGAATGGAATTTTTTAAACATTCGTTAAAGTTGGGATCTCCTCGCTTGCAAATCGTAAAAATTGAGCCTGGGTAAATTAAATTAATTTTAAATTATTGACCTAATTAGGAAAAAAATTAGAACGTACCAACATCGACATCTTTGACGCTAACTGCAAGGGTGGCCAAAGAAGCACAAAAAATAAAAATACTCGCTTTTAACATTTTGAAGAAACGAAAATTGATTATCTAATGAATTATCTAATCATTTTAACATCTCTTATATAGAATAGATTAAGCTGTAATTTACGTGAAAAGCGATAAAATTAACCAAATGACTGCACTTAACATAAAGGATGACAATAATAATAATAACAAAAAAGCAGGACTCTCGAGGTTAACTAGCAAATTACCATTTTAATAAAATTTATTGATTGGCAACTGATTGAAGATTCCAATAGATTAGAATATTATTTAACAATTTTTGGTAAGAATTATGAATATTTAATTTTTCTTTGATAATTTATTTAATAAAAAAATCCCATAATTTTAAAATATGGTAAATTAAAAACAAAAATAGAGACATTAAATTGGTCGTAGCGTCGCATAAAATATTAGGCAGACATGAAGAAACAATTCTCAAAAACCACAAAAAAAAATACAAAAACAGTAAAGCCTAGCGCACACTAGAAAATTTTTTTGTATAGTAATCATAATTTCTAAATGCATAGTTCCCCTAAACGTAAACTAACACAATTGGCACTTTTCGACGGTTTATTTAACTGCGCATCTTTCTAAATCAAAAGAAATTTGAAAAATTTGTGCTACCGGATTTTTTTTCCAGGAAGAAAGATTTTTTTGTAGGTTGCAAAAACTATCATTTGGCGATTTTTTCATGCAATGCCTCTGTATATAAATTTTTTTATGAACTGTGGTATGGGTAGGAACTTTTGAAACTCTATTTACAACGACAGTCTACACAAAAATTAAATTTTTTGGGAATTTTCCGCAGGCGAATTCCAATTTCACTGGATAATAAATCCATAAGACACAAAAGAGGGACGATTTTTACGTTACGAGGGCGCTAACTCATAGAAGTTTGTTCTATAGTAAAGATCCTCATATATCGATATTAATAGAAAGCGAAACACCCTGTACACATGAGCGTCGCTTCCAAGAATTTCAGGGGAGGGGGCAGAATTTTTTTCCACAATGCCGATAATCTTTGTCATCTCGAGGTTAACGCGTTTTACGAAAAGTTAAGAAATTTTGTTATCTAATAATTTAATTTTTATTCGCTAGTGTCAAAAAGTGACATTTTATGGTTAAGTTATTTGAACGAGGACGAGAGGTTAACCTTTTCATCAAAGTACCATCGCTTGCTGTGTTGCTTGCTAACATTAACGTCCTAGGTCAATAGTTATTTGTTTTATAAGGAGACAAAGTGACGTTTTGTGTGACAAGACTGTGTTTGGCTGAAGAGCGAGCGTAGCGAGCGAGTCAGGCAATACAGGCGAGTCACACAAAACTACTTTGACTCCGTATAAAACATTAAATTTTTTCTGCAAACGTAAAGCGTAAAACTGAAAATTTCGATTTTTGAAAGAGCACCATCTCTTGTCAATTACTTGTAGTTCAATTGTCAAATATTTTTTAAAATTAACTTAAATTTGTAAAAAAAGCTAATTATTAAAAGCAACGAACTAATTATAAAGGAAAATTTAAAAAACAGTAAATTGTTTACATTACAAATGCTTAAAAAACATTTTTTACGTTAAAAATAAAAATAATGTGCGGTTAAGATTTTACTTTTCCCTCCTAGACAGACAAAAATTACTTTTCTGACAATTTTTCCTGCCTCGGCGGGAAAGTTAAACTTCACCGTTACCTATTGAGTGACACAAAGGCGACTTTTTCTGACGTTTGAAGAAAAAACTATTTTTTTGAAATTTGTTTTTTGACAAACTTTGAACTTTGATATAATTAAATTAAAATAAATGTCAGATTGACATTACCAAATTAAAAAATTTATTAGTATTTTTCTCAGACCAATAAGCAAAGATGGACACCGCACACATATGAATAGTGCGGTTGAAAACTGTCACCAACATACACAAGTGAGGGGCAGAGAGTAGGAGACGGAAAACATCAACATTCCGTCTCCAGCATAGGCGTGCGTTATATTATCGTTTGGAAATCTGAAATATTAGATAGGTTTAAAAATGTTTAGACGGAACGCCACTGTCGTCAACAACAAAAAGATGTAACCTAACTTTTACCTATGGAAAGATATTTCTTCTTATTTTTTATGTAGTCTCTTACATACCCACTGGCGCACCTTTTTTATAAAATATATTTTAATATGCCTTCTATAAATTTTACGGTAGTCGAGTGGATTTTTGGAAAAAATTTTTATGGAAGAGATAGAGTTTAATGCCAGTTTTCAAAACTTAGGATTGAAATCGATCCGAGACAATAGGGGGAGTCGTGAGGGGAGGGGCTTTGAAAGTGAGAAAAATGCAAACTTTAATAAAAAATTAGCAACTAAGCCGTACTTGGATTGCAAGAGTCCAAATTTGGGAGGGACGTAAGACACACCCACCGCTATCCCTCCCCAAATTTTGAACCGATCAGAGCAATCGAAATATTTTTATAGGTTTCAATTGGCCAAAAAATCAAAATGGCGGAATCGATGCAAAAATCGACATTGGGGTACTCTCGCGAGTCCCCATAAATGCCCAGTAATTAGTTTCCAAAAATCACACAAAATGGTCGCACAGCGGCCATGACAAAAATTCGCAAAATCATCCTAAAAGTTTGAAAAATCGCTGAGGCAAAGTACGCAAACAGTCAAAAATCGAGGGGCTAGTGGCAAACCAGTGACCACCGTCTGGCAAGCGATTCGGACCGATCCCTTCGGCAGTTGTCGCATGTAAGCCCGTCACGGAATTTCGGCGTAGTCAAAAAAAATTTTTTTACCATTACCATTTTTTACCATTAAATTTTGGATTTGCCCTTGCGCCGAGAAACCCAGGGTCTTTCTTATGGAATCTACTACTTCTTTTCCTACAACTACTTCCTTTCCTACAACTACTTTCCTTTCCTTTCTTTTCCATTCCTTTCCATTCCTTTCCATTCCTTTCCCTTCCTTTCCTTACCTTTCCTTTTTCTTCAAGAAAAGGGAACAAAAAGGCAAAAAAGAGAGCAGGAGTCTCCAAAAGGGCACAAAAGGGCCGAAAAGGGCGCAAAAGGGAAGAATAGGGCGCATTAGGACGCAATCTTTTTTTCACTGTTTTAAAAACAGTGAAAAAAAGTAGTTTTTTTCACTATTTTTTAATGAAAAAGTACTCCTATTTTTTTTACGTTTTCCTCAAACGAACAATATTTTATTAATTATAATTTATGTGAACTGTACAATTTGTCAAATTATTAAATTGAACAGGAATTAACGAACGGCCTTCATTACTATTTGTAATTGAATTTGCATTATAATAAATCTCTGCAGAAGTTGAAGAAGAAGTGGCTGGCAAAGTATTTTCCATTAAATTATGTGTTACTTCAGAAGTAAATGTTCGCCCTAAGATTTTTGTAGCAATTTCTTTCTTGTTTTCGAGCGAGTTCTCAACATATCCTTCTGCAACGCTGCTGGATTTCCATCCTCCATGACGTTTGAGCACCGACGTATCTACGCCGGCATCAGCTAATAGAGAAGCTGAGGATCTTCTCAAACAATGACCAGTGTATTGTTCAGAATTGGGTAAACCAAGAAATATTGCGATTCTTTTTGGAAAATCTCCAATAGTGTTTATTCCTACCGGTTGAGAGATACACTTTCCATTTCGATAACCCCCAAAAAAGCGGTAATGTTTAACGGTTGGGTGTCGCAAGTTACTATATTTCTTGATAATTTGAAGCATATTCCCTCCATCTAGATTTCCCTCTGTTATAACAAATTGTCTTGACACTTTTGTTTTAGTATCTGGCACTGAAATTTTTATGCATCCACCAAGGTCTTCAACATCTGATGTACTCATTTTAATTATCTAATCTCTACGGCAGGCGCCAAAGATATCCACTATTAAGACCACCTCTAAAATTACAAATATTTTAAAATCTGATGATTAAGTTTATTTATCACTTTTTACCTTCAATTCTTCTTCACTACCTTCACTTTCTCGGTGACCATTTCGATTTGGTGCTCCAAACACCACTGCTCGAATTTTTTGGAAGCATGCTCATACAAATGTTTTGATTTTGCTGGTAGCAAATTCGAAATTTCTGCTTGAGCGGCTGCTTCTACATCAAATGATTTGTTTTCTTCTGATTTACTCATAATATTTAACAAACTTTTTGGGGAATCAAATTTTATAGTAGTAATTTTTATTTTGATGAAATACAACCAAACAAAATTTTTTCAATTAATGCTTAGCAACACATTCTCTTGTCGAACAATGTTTACTTAGATCTTAAAAGCAGGAGTTAACGAACGTAATAAATAAATATTAAATGACTTAACTAAACGTCAAAATTGAATATTTAATTTCTCGATGTTGTACGAAATTACAAAAAATTACGTATACAACACGGGCAAAACTTGTGTTTTTTTCTCTCGTCGTAATTGTCTAACTCGGCAAGCCTCGTTAGACAACTTTTACTTCTCGTGAAAAAAACACTGTCATTTTGCCACTAGTTGTATAAATAATTATTTTGTACTCACTGCTTCGAAAGTGACGTTTGATGCACTCTGTGGTCGACTGGGAAACAGTATTTCCCGGTCTACTACACCGGGAAGTAAACTGTCAAAACAACACTAATAAATGGTAATAAAATAAAGTAATGTGTATTTATTAATGTAAGGGAACATATTTTAGAACATTTAAATTTGCAAACTAAACTATTACGTTACATCTAATAACAATTTTTAACAACTTTTAGAACAATTAACTGTCAAAGTACGAATTTGTTTGACGTAAGAATGAAGTTTGACTATGAAGTCATAGGTTGCTTTGTATATACCTAAATTGTCAAAACTAATCAAATAAAACTTTTATTCAAGAATTATGATAACGGTTTTGTTCGTTACAAAAAATATTGTACGATCCTCATGCGTGAACAATTTTCCCGCGTTCACGCAATGAAAAAAGCACTCGCTCCTACGTCGTTCGTGTTTTCAAACAGCGTTCACGCGGGAAAATCGTGTTCCCACACATGGTTCGTAAATAACTATTATAACTCAAATTATTTTATATAATTCAAAGCGGATGCAATCGTGGTTTCTGGCCGATCGGACCGCTGGTCAATTACTAATAAACTACGACAGCTATCGGAATGCGACTTTGTCACATTGTTGTAAATAGATGATTCTGAGATGCCACAAAGGAACATCCCGATATTTTAATTTTAATCTAATTTTTAAACATTAACAAAATACTTTTGCATTGTCCTAGAGGACTAATTCTGATGTAAGAAATACAAAATGGCGGGTATTAAATGGCCAACGTATTCAAATAGTTTCAATAAGGTCTTTTTGAGTTTAAATAGTAGGAAATGATATTTTTAGTCGTACATAAAATTTTACAAGCTAGTTATTTCTATCCGTTCGTTTGCCCAGTTCAAACAATTTAATTTTAATGCTCGTCTTCAATTATGATAGTAGGCTTTTAACTAATTAAATTACTAATTTATATCTAGACACTCACAAGCCCACAACCAGACAAAGAGATTTCGTTGGTTCTGAGTGATTCTCTGATTGAAACTATACACATTCATAAGAGCCATCACGTGGTTATTTAGTTGTAGTAACGTAGTTGCGTATTTTTAGCACCAAAATTTAAAAAAAAATCTTGAAGAGAGCCAGTTGAGTTCGTGATTTGGTACGAAGATGAATCTGAAATTATTTTTGTTTGCTGTTACACTATTTAAAACAATAGATACCGGTGAGTGGTTTTATTTGTAAAAGTTTGAGTGAAAATAGGTGGAAATTCATTGTAGTTGTTTAAATGTTCGAAAATAATTAACCTTGAAATTAATAGGGAAATTTAATAATTTTTCCTAGTTTATAGCTCAAAATGTAATTAGGTAATAAATTCTAATCTAATTGGGATCTTTTGTTATTTTATTTTAATGCTGAATTAATTACAATTGTAAGGTTAATAACATTTTATTGAACAAACAGCAATTACGGAATTATTCAATTATTTTGTTTCTATTTTTAATAAATTTTCTTCTGTAGATGGCATTTTTCAAATTACGTGGTAATCAATAAAACTGTTCTTGGCACCAATCCAAACGATGAACTTTGTGTTTGTAGCAATTATACACAAGGTGCAGTGGCGTTACAAATTTTTATTTTTCACCCCTTTAATGTATTAATTTTTTAAAAATAAAAATGTCGCTCCCATAAGTATGTGATCTCATTTTCATCACCAGCCTAGCTGACGCCTCACCAGTAGACAGAACTTAAACAGTTCAAAATTAATTTTACTTAAGTGAAGATTGAAACAAGTTCCTCGGTAAATTAAGGCCCCCCTATTCCAATATTAAGTACATTATAAACAATACAGTTAGTTACAACGAATTTAATGCTTGTAGGCGTTACGGAGTACCACAGGCTTAAAAGAATTAATACTAATTTGTGAAAATTAAATTAAAAATGTGGTAATTATATAATTTATATTACTATTGTGACGATATAGGCTGGGTATTTTTACAGGTGGGCTTAAACATTTTTATATTGCGTGTCTCGAGGATCGAGTGGTCGTCGGATGAGACGGGAAGTGGGTTTTAATTATCTGCGTTTATTAGGCGCAGGGTCTGGCTACACAAAAATGAGGTTTAAAGAGGAGTCGATAGCCTTTTTTTTATTAAGAAGGACGCCCTGTGTAACTGGCTTACAACTAAGGGTTTTGAGTTCCTCTTAATATATAGCTTAACTACAACAAGCTTTAATTTCCAAAAATAAGGTTTTTAGTCAGTTTTGCTCCCTACTCCAGATCACCACTCTATTTTAGCTTCCTTTTCGGCTTTGTAGTGTATGATAGGGTCCACTTTCAACTCAATTATGAATGACAGTCCTCGAGTCCTCCCATTATATCTTGTACTTCTGCTAGTCGATCAATTAACATTTTGGCGTAGCTTTTGGGTATATTATGATCTATAAGTTAATTCAACTCTTTTCAGTCCTTTAGAGAATCGTTAGTAAGTGATAGGAAGTCAATTTCCGACGTTATTAAGTTAAAAATAGCCGAGTTGCAAAGCAAAAACCAAACGTGAAGTTAGCAGTGCGAGAATGTCTGATCGAGCTGAAATTTTGTAATCTTTTAAAGAATCGTTAGTAAAGCTTCGGTTTCTTAGAAGAGCGATGTGATCAAATAGCTTTCGTAATATGACGGTGCTGAAGTAACGTAGCGGTGAAGTTTAAAAACAGCCGTTAAAGCGGTGAGATAAAACCGCTATCTAGGAAACTACTGCAAAAGAGATTTATGCTGGCGAGCGGTAGAGATAAGTTCGCGCAGATTTGGCCATGCCTCTTTAATAATTTAAATACGTTTACTACGCAGTTGGTGGGGAAAAATACCAATTTAGTGATCTGCGCATTCTCACCACTTGCCAGCATAAATCTGTCTTGCAGTACAGCAAAAATATTTTATAGTGGCGAGCTGAGGGGAAGCGCAGATACCTAAATTGGTATTTTTCTCTTCTATGCAATAGTAATCGCCTAGTTACTTATTACTTATTATAGTAGCCATTGATACAAACGAATTTATTTTAAACCAATCGTGTTTAAGGGAGGCGGTTCCTCTTAGCTCGCCACTATAAGATACTTTTGCTGTACGTATGATTAAATATATTATAAAAACGATTATGGTGACCTCATTGATCGCGATATTACAACCCCTATTTGACGGCACCGCATTCCTAGGAAACCCAAGCTTAAGTAATACTAAAAGTACATTTCCGATGTCTACTTAAGAATAGTCGAGTTACAAACGAAAAATTAACAGTAAAATCCCAAGTAGCACCAACCGCGCCATCTAAAAAGTTGAATATTAATTTGATGTACGATGTAACCAAAATGTACGTTTACTGTCCCTCTGACAAGTTTACGTTTCTTAATGCTGACCCCTAGCTTTCTTTGTATCGTCGCTCGATTAAGAGCCTTGTCATTAGCGACTCTGTCGCTCTATGAAATGGGAAGTATGCATCAGTACAACTACATCTGAAACGCTTTTGCACATTTATCTGTCTGTCTATCTGCTTTTATATCCATATGTTCATCTGCATGTCTGTCCGCTCGTCTATCTATCTGTCTATCGTCTAGTCAGACAGCGAATTAGTTAGTCTGACTGCCTTCCAGACTGCTGGTGCCTATCTTTCTGTTCGAGAGCTTTTTTACTAGGTACTCTATATGTCTGTCCACGTACATCTACATGTTAGTAAATCTACCTACTGGGTAGTGAGTATCTCAAAACGAACTATATTTGTGGTTTATTGTTAGAATTAACTTAAAGTTTTTATATTACATAATTTTAAGTTCCAAAAATAATCCAGCCTTGACGTACACGACATTCGTATTGTTTCTTCCAAATTTATTTATGTTTCAGTTCTGTTTATGTAGTTTAATCATTACGAAAAAATGTATGTTTTAAATCAATTTTCTTAAAAGATAAATAATTCAAATTAAATCGCTCTTTTTGAGATTTATATCATAATTAGGAGTGTTAAAAAGACCTTTTGTATTGGCACAAGAGTTCGAAATCTGTCCTTTATAAGGAATACAAGCGATACAAAGTTGCGAAGCTGTCTCTGTAAAGCTGGATTTTCTTTACTGCGGTGTGCGACGTGCGTCTCAGCGTCGCGCAGTTCTGTTGGCCGATTTTAATATTCAATTCAAATAGAATTGCGCAACAAAGCGACGCACGACGCACACCGCAGTAATGAAAATCCAGCATAAGTGTTTGGAAACTAGATTTTTGTTTTGATACAGTTTCAAGGTGTCAAACTTAAGGTAGGGCTCACGTGTACAAAATTTTACGCGCATGACATTGTATGCACTGTAACATCTCGTTCATTTGTCTGTAACACAAGTGTCCTAACTGTCGACCGGCTCACATCGAGACGTTTTTAAGCACAGGTCATTAATCAACTCCACATGGCTCTTAAATCTTCTTGCCTGTTTGATGGCTCGTCTTCCGTCTGTTTGCCTATCTGACTCTCTCAAAACTACAGGTAGCGTGTAAAACATCTCCATTTAGACCAATAATTTCGTTTCAAAATTATCGTGGATAGTCTGTCATTACATTGCGAGGCTATCGAAGCAATCCTCTCTATAGTAACTTAAAAATTCCTGATTCATCTCTATGCTCAAACCTTTTATTGTAAGCATTAATAATTAATTTTTGTTTCAGGATACGGCTTGGAATGTTGGAAATGCACGCAGCTTTCATTCGACGGCCAAAATTGTCAAGATCCGTTTACAAATAATACGCAGAAGGCAAAGTGTGATTTTGGGGAAGTTTGTGTCAAACATTCGACTGCAAAAATTTCTTATGGTGACATTTAGCCAAATATGAAAATAAAAAATAATTTAAAATTGCATTTTAGGCGATCTCCAGCATCCTGCGATTATAACTAGAGGATGTAGTGTTCCTGGTTTTTGTAGCAGTGACGTGCAGGATGTTACAGACCACTGTTCCATTTGCAGCACAGATTTGTGCAATTCGTCGAAAAATATCATTCCTACTATTGCAACTTTTGCTTTATTGTTGATTAAGTTGTTTTTATTTTAATTTGCGTTAAAAATAAATTTAAGCGTAAGGACTAGAACAAGGCTACTGATGGAGGACGTTTCTTATAGTATTCAAAATTGAAACTTTTTCAAATTGATTTTGGTTGTTTATCCTTATAAGCAAAATTGAGTTTTTAATTGGTTTTTGTTATATTTGTGTCAAATTTTATGTTGTGCTAATTATAAAACGAAATAGTGCCTATAAATACCGAATATTTGCAAAAGACTACATAAGTTAGATTTAGTTTAAAAATAAATATTGTACAGTGTGCCAGATATTTTTATATTTAACTAATTAAATATTTGTAATTTTTGTTATAAAATACAGTTACCATTTCTTAAAATTTATGTACTTATTATTTAATATTATTTATGTAAGTAGCTCATTGAAGGGCACGTTAAACCGTGTCCGCTTGGTTAACTTCTAATTATTACTACAAAAGTCCACTAAGATTATAGCATGTTATATTATAATACTTAAATACAGTATGTTCAACATAACAGACGACTAAGAATATAATAGGCTCCAACTAGACGTTATTAAAAAATATACAGGGTGTTCTGAAAATTATTAAAATATATTTCTAACTTTCGTTTGTACAATTTGACGGCTAATATTAAGAGTTTTCGAAATACTAAAAAATATGCAGGGTGGTCCAAAATTTGTTGGTTGTATTGTGCAAAGTTTTGTTTGCATTTCTTTTGTTTTATAGCAAAGGTGTAGCGATTATTATGTATAAATTAATTCCTTGACCACCTATGCTGTAAAGAACCGCGCTCAAACCTTATGGGAAACTGGTTCCCGGCTAATTTTTCTAAAATTTTAGTATGGAACCCCCTTGATCATTAACCCCCCTCTAGAATGAAAACTATTAAGTTTAGAGCTTTGTGCCCATGAAGACTTTTAATGAGAAGGCCCTAATCTACAGCATACTAAAATTTTAGGTAAATTAGCCCGGAACCACTTTCCATAAGGTTTGAGCGGGGTCTTTTGAAGTTTTCCAACACTAGCTAATCGACTATTTATTTTCGCCTACTTTATTATGTAAAGATAAGGTTAACACTAACCTTTGACTTGGCGATTCTTAAAATTACAAATACGAACATTCATATATTTTAATATACATAATTTAAGAAACGGTGATAAAGGCAGTAATTATCATGAACCATAAGATTTTAATTTGTATTGTTATTCTCAATATTTTGGTAAAATTTGGTAAGTCAAAATTTAAAAAACCAGTAACTCTTTTGTGTCTGCTTAATTTGTGATATTAATTTAATTTTAGGAGTTGGATTAGAATGTTACGTTGATCAATGTTCCGATACAGGAGCAATTGGAAACAAATGTTTAGGTTTACAGAAAATTTCATCTCAATCAAGTATTGGAATTTGTGGATCGTCTGAAGTGTGCATTAAACAGATATCTCGAAAAACTAAAATTAGTAAGTGACTTTAACTATAAAACAGTATGTCTGTCTGCATGCCCATCTGAACATCTACTAGCAGCCATCAGCTAATCAGTTTGGCAATTATTCAGTTAGTCAAGTAATCATTTAGTCAGTAAATCAGTTATTCAGAATGTCATCAGTCAGTTAGTCAGTTAGTCAATTACTCAGTTAGTCATAGACAGTTAGTCATTTAGTCAGGTGATCAGTTAGCCATTTAGTTTGTTAGTCAGTTAATCGGTTTTTTAGTAATTCAGTTAGTTATTTTGACAGTTAATTAAATAGTCATTTAGTCGGTTAATCAGTTAGTCACTTAGTTACGTAGTATGTTGTAATATTAGTCAGATACCATGTAGTCTGTTATCAGTTAAAGAGTGGGTCAATTAGTCAGTTTTCAGTAGTCAGTTAGTTAGTCGTTTAGTCAGATAGTCAGTTAGTAAGTTAGTTAGTTAGTCAGTTAATCAGTGAGGCGGTTAGTCAATTACTCAGTTAGTCATAGACAGTTAGTCATTTAGTCAGTTAGTTTGATAGTCAGTTATTCTGTTAGTTAGTTAAACAGTTTGTCATTTTGTCAGTTAGTTAAATAGTTAAATACTCATTTAGTTTGCTAATCAGTTAGTTACTTAGTTACGTAGTTAGTTGTAATATTAGTGAGTTAGAATGTAGTCTGTTATCAGTTAAACAGTGGGTCAATTAGTCCGTTTTTCAGTAGTCAGTTAGTTAGTCGTTTAGTCAGATAGTCAGTTAGTAAGTTAGTTAGTTAGTCAGTTAATCAGGTTGGCGGTTAGTCAATTACTCAGTTAATCATAGACAGTTAGTCATTTAGTCAGTTAGTTTGTTAGTCAGTTGTTCAGTTAGTTAGTTAAACAGTTAGTCATTTAATCAGTTAGTTAAATAGTTAAATACTCATTTAGTTTGCTAATCAGTTAGTCACTTAGTTACGTAGTTAGTTGTAATATTAGTCAGTTAGCATGTAGTCTGTTATCAGTTAAGGAGTGGGTCAATTAGTCAGTTTTTCAGTAGTCAGTTAGTTAGTCGTTTAGTCAGATAGTCAGTTAGTAAGTTAGTTAGTTAGTCTGTTAATCAGTGAGGCGGTTAGTCAATTACTCAGTTAGTTATAGACAGTTAGTCATTTAATCAGTTATTTAAATAGATAATTACTCATTTAGTTTGCTAATCAGTTAGTCACTTAGTTACATAGTTAGTTGTAGTATTAGGCAGTTAGCTTGTAGTCTGTTATCAGTTACAGAGTGGGTCAATTAGTCAGTTTTCAGTAGTCAGTTAGTTAGTTGTTTAGTCAAATAGTGAGTTAGTAAGTTAGTTAGTTAGTCAGTTAATCAGTGAGTCAGTTAGTCAATTACTCAGTTAGTCATAGACAGTTAGTCATTTAGTCAGTTAGTGTGTTAGTCAGTTATTCAGGTAGTTAGTTAAACAGTTTGTCATTTTGTCAGTTAGTTAAATAGTTAAATACTTATTTAGTTTGCTAATCAGTTTGTCACTTAATTACGTAGTTAGTTGTAATATTAGTCAGTTAGCATGTAGTCTGTTATCAGTTAATGAGTGGGTCAATTAGTCCGTTTTTCAGTAGTCAGTTAGTTAGTCGTTTAGTCAGATAGTAAGTTAGTAAGTTAGTAAGTTAGTAAGTTAGTAAGTTAGTAAGTTAGTAAGTTAGTAAGTTAGTAAGTTAGTAAGTTAGTAAGTTAGTAAGTTAGTAAGTTAGTAAGTTAGTAAGTTAGTAAGTTAGTAAGTTAGTAAGTTAGTAAGTTAGTAAGTTAGTAAGTTAGTAAGTTAGTAAGTTAGTAAGTTAGTAAGTAAGTAAGTTAGTAAGTTAGTAAGTTAGTAAGTTAGTAAGTTAGTAAGTTAGTTAGTTAGTCAGTTAATCAGTGAGTCAGTTAGTTAATCAGTGAGTCAGTTAGTCAATTACTCAGTTAGTCATAAACAGTTAGTCATTTAGTCATTTAGTTTGTTAGTCAGTAATTCAGTTAGTTAGTTAAACAGTTAGTCATTTTGTCAGTTAGTTAAATAGTTAAATAGGCATTTAGTGGGCTAATCAGTTAGTCACTTAGTTACGTAGTTAGTTGTAATGTTAGTCAGTTACCATATAGTCTGTTACCAGTTAAAAAGAGGGTTAGTTAGTCAGTTTTTCAGTAGTTAGTTAGTCGTTTAGTTAGATACTCAGTTAGTCAGTCAGTTAGTTAGTTAGTTAGTTAGTTAGTTAGTTAATCAGTGAGTTAATCAATTAGTCAGTTAGTTAGTTAGTCAGTTAATGAGTGAGTCAGTTAGTCAATTAGTTAGTTTTTCAGTAGTTAGTCAGTTGGTAAGTTTTTCAGTATTCAGTAGGTCAGTTAGTTAGTTAGTCAGTTAAACAGTTAGTCAGTTAATCAGTTGGTCAGTTGGCTAGTTAGTCAATTAGTAAGTTAGTTAGTAAGGCATTAACAATATTATTGTTAATATTAACAATTTAGTACACATTTAGTTCATGTAAAAAAGCTCTTAATTTCTTAGTTATTTAATCAGTCAGTTTGTCAGTTAGTTAGGCAGTTAATCAGTGAGTCACTCAATCAATTGGACAGTTTTTGCGTAGTCAATAGGTCAGTTAGTTAGTTAGTCAGTCAGTCGGTCAGTTAGTCTACCTAACTACCCGAAAGACCTTCCGTATGTCCTCTCTACTGTACGTCAGTCTGTAGGAGCGTATCTGTATGGAGCATGTAATTTTGATTTTGATGTGTGTTTTACATTTTGATGAAAGTTTTATATTTTTAGATAACATTGAGATACCTGTTATCACAACGAGAATATGTGGACCAACGGAGTACTGTGAACAACTTAAGCAAATATCACAGTCGTGCAGTTATTGTGATAAAGATCTATGTAACGGTGGAACTGCCATTATGCCTTCTGTTATTATATTTATTTTGTACATATTTAAGTACTTTATTTTATAAGTTAAGTTATCGCTGTTTGAGGTAACCTTAGTATCTTACTAATATACTACCGTGGTTAATGAAAATGCCGAAACCAACAATTTGAGATTTTTCATTTAGGGCAGTTTGTAATAATTCTATTTATTTAATTACTCTACGCTTCGTTTCGCCTTGCAAATGCAAAAATTGCTTGCCAAACAAAGTTGCACTTTTAATCCTAATAAAGCAATTGTACTATTTTTTTCCTATAAACAAATAAAAATAATGATAATGACGTATCTCTAATAGAGAATCCAAAAATAATAAAATATACAGGGTGCTATATTTAAAAAAACGTTGCTGACGTCTTACCTCCGACATAGGTCACCCTGTATAAATTATTTTAGTGTAAGAAAATGCCCAATTTAAAATATAAATCGACCTGTTCGAGCTTTTTACTTAAATATTTTTATATAACGAGATACTTGCTATATATTCCTTACTTTAGAAACACACTGTATGATGTATTATATTTTATTATCATTGAGAATTTGTAAAGAAATGAGAAATATGTAGTACTACGTAATTAAAATTTTGAAGTGGCTCCCTTTGTGCTTGTTGGTCCGTGTTCCGCAGAACACCTGTAGTTACGGCCCTGCATTACACAAATCCGTTTCACAGGTGTCGTATCTAATAACATTTAATGTTGTGTCGTTCTTTAGAAATCTATCAAAATAATCGTTGATCAAACATTTTCTTCCAGATAAAATTGTTTCATTATCTACAAAAAGCGAATAATATTTTTTATGGCGGTATCAGAAAAATAAGCATAGTAATTACTTACTCGGTTTATAATGAATTACATATATCACGCAAACATCGCCTTTTAGACATACTTTTGTTTCTATTGTATCACAAATTTTTGGAATAACATCAGTAGGACGAGTTGTGTCATCACAATAATAACACTTCAAACCATATCCTAAAATTACATCTTTTTTTATACCAAACAACTTCAATTAAAAATAATTAACCATACCTTCTTTAACTATTACGGTTAGTAAAAATATAAATGAAAATATGTTCTTCATTTTATTGCTGTTTGTTGCGGTTTATTGCAAGCTTATAATATAATATTAAGTAATCTAAAATTTTAAATTATCAGAAGTTAGAGGTTCAGGTCTCTAGCAGATTGTAAATTGCTTCAAACGATAAGAAATTTGAGCAAAACAAGCTGTATCATGGGGAAAGAGTAACAGTCAAGGTAAAAGACATGAAAAGCTCTTGTTTGAAATTGAATAACTATTCTCGTAGACAAATACTTCTATTCACATAATAAAAAACACAACTATCATCGGTAATGTGCAGTAAAGTTCGAAAGAGACAGCGATATAAAAAAAAGATGGGAGAGATAGTGGGGGAAGTAGAAGTAGGGATTAGTTTAGAGAAATGGGGAGTGGTCTCTAACCATAGTTACCATGTGTCAAATGTCAATCTGTCACCGTAGTTACTGCCGTCATCTGTCACCATATGCCCATTTTATATCATATGTCATGGGCAGTGTTGTCAATCATCCTATATGACATCTCACTGTCAATATATTTGTCATCCCATATGTCTTTCTATCTATCATCTCATCTTTCATGCCACATGTCATCGTATTTAATAGATGAGTTTGGCCGATAAGATGAAATGACAGATGAGATTAAGTGACAGATA
Organism: Malthinus seriepunctatus; assembly: GCA_963924605.1. Taxonomy (NCBI): domain Eukaryota; kingdom Metazoa; phylum Arthropoda; class Insecta; order Coleoptera; family Cantharidae; genus Malthinus; species Malthinus seriepunctatus. Next base: position 19,553,917 of record OZ004603.1, read on the forward strand.
AGATTGACACATAAAATGACATGACAGATGATATGACAGAAGAGATTGACAGTTAGATGACAGAAGCGATTGACAGTTGGGATTAACAGATGAGACTGACAGATGAGATGATATGACATAATACGAGACTGACAGATGATATTCATAGATAGGATTAGGTGACAGATAGGATTGACCAAGGGAGACACCTTGAGAGAGAGAGAGAGAGAGAGACAGAAATAGAGAAATAAAGAAAAGCAGACCGAGATAGATACAGAGAGAGTGAGAGAGGCAGAGACAGACAGGAGTAACAGAAAAATGGAGGTGATAGTATTAAGCGTCAACTCTTGAGATAAGCTAAACTTTGACACCAGAGTTGTAGCAAGTGACTCATCCTAATATGTGTTCACAAGCTTTAGCTGACTACAGAGCTGCTTCTTTTGAGACAGAGGCAGAAAATATGTGCCGCTTTAATGGCATAACTTTCTTTACTATAGTTTGAGCGTATCTTACTAGTAGAAGCGGATCCAAGTACGAACGTTTTTCCATAATGCTATACCGAGAAATCCCGATGTAATCTACTCTTCGTTTGATCCACTGAGACAACTTGCTAGATTTGTGGTATTGAACTATATTTGAGTACCACTGAACAAGAAAACCCTATTTAACCTGCACATCAGGCACTGCCTTAAGGGCTCAGGACTGTTGATAATAAACTTTTAATTGATGAGGTGGTGGGAAAGTCACCTGAGCGGGATGGTCGATCCTTAGGATATTGAGCTGATCCTCAAGAGATGGGCATGAATACTATCACCTCGATTTTTTCTATTATGTGGCCAAAGTCTATCAGTACAAATTTTTTAGAAGCACTTAAACACAATTGGGCATTTTGGACAGTTGAGCGACTAAGATAGCCTAATACATAATTTTAACTTTCCGGGTCTGGACTATAATTAACTTAGGGAAATATTCAGCAGTTTCAACGGCTCCACTGGCTTCAAATGGAGTTAAAGACCTGAGCACGGTGTATGATAAAGAAGGTGGAGCAACAAGCCATCGCTATATGGTTAACAAATTTCACCAGATTGTGCGAGTGGGATGCACTACCATACCCGGTTGATGCATAGAGCTAAATGAGCGGAATTACCGCGCTCTAAGATTGTAAATTGTTTTTATTTAAATTAAAGAAACTCACTTTCATTTTATTACTACCGTAACCACTAGTACAGTCAGTCTCACAATTATTGGCTACACTGGCTGTACGCCAGGGTGGCTATTAGCCAACTACGACAAAAGGACAAAAGGGGAGGTTGTTAATTTACTACTTGTTGGCAAAATAAAGTTACCACTCAATTTAATTAGGGGGTGTTATGATGGTTACATCCACAATTCGTGCTAAACGTTTAGTCAGAGTGGCCATTAATTGTGAGGCCGACTGTACACTCAGGGGCAAAACATTTGCTAGCAATTATCCAAAATTAATACTAAATCACTTATTATAAAACTTAAAACGCTGGATTTCTCTAAGATTCCGTAAGATATACCAAGCAATATGGGTAGGGTAGTCTATCTCACTCTCGACCTTCCAGTTGCACTTTGCGGACAAACTGTAACCACTTTACGAGTATATATCGTTGGGCCACTTTTCTATATCTTACACCGTGGACCTGTCCTAATATCTAGATCTAGAGTGCAGAAGTGCTTAAATCGTGGGTGTGGCTGAGAAAAATAACAGGAATATAGAGTAGACTTAATCAGTTCATCACTGTTTGTGTGTTCCTAAATAACTGACCAGTAATAGTCTCGGTTAAGTTTCCATCTCTAAATTTAATAATCATCCGTTTTATTGTTTTATTTTTGCGAAATTGTTATTTATAACATTTTAAATAAAATATAAATAAAAGCGCTAATTATGAGAGTAAAAGCAGGAACAGTAGAAGATGCAGCATTACACATCTCTGAATCGCAGGTTAAGCAAGTATGCATGAAGTTTCTCGACATAATACAAATTTCTTTAGGACCACATCCTTTTGCTTGTACTGAAGGCACTTTTATGTTTTCTAAGAAAAAAAAATATTTTTTGATAATTATAAGAAAAATGATTTTAGTAAATACCCATTTCAAGTTCTACAGTTTTGTAGTTGTAGCAAACTTCACCTGCACCACAATTTAGTGGCTCAGCATCACAATTTAATTCATTTCCAACATTATCAATATCATTTAGTGGTGTTGTACACCTATAACAATGCAAACCAGCTCCTAAAATTTAATTTTAAAGTTCGTACAAGTCCTAGTAGATAAATAATTTACCTTCTCTAACTACGAATGTTAGCAGAACTATAAATAAGAAAGAAAAAGTCTTCATTCTTGTTACTTTGGTGTCTAAAACTTTATGAAAATTTGGCCCATGATTGTGAATTATCTGAAGTTACAAAAGGTCACTGTAAATAGATAAAAAAATTATGAAATTTTTGGCAGGGTCGATTAGATTAATTAATGGAAATTTGATTTTAAAAGAATATCTACCTCTCGGAAGGAAACCTCCAACCATCGAGCACTGAAAATAAAATTACCTAGTAAAGCTTGCCAAATTGGAACAAAAAATTGACTTTAAAAAATTGTAAAATGGATTATGCGCATGAGCGAATTAAACAGATTATTTAATATTTATTTACATTATTATTAATTAATTAACTTTTTAAATTATTATTTAACTTTTTTTATCATCGCGTAACCTTGACTTAAGATATTTAATTAAAAATTGCAAATTTTTAAATTTAATTTTCACACCGACTAAAAACAGCTCTTAAAAACAACCATGCATAAAAAAATTATCCTCATCGCCACAATAGCCCTTTTGGTGCAATTCGGTACTTATTTAATTCAAACTGAGCTTTTCTTTAACTATTTAAACTCTTTCAGGAGCTGCAATAAACTGTTATGTGGATTACTGTTCTGATGTGGGAACAATTGTAAAAAAATGTTCTAAAAATGTGCAGGATTTCAAAACGGAAAATTGTACGCCTAACGCTATTTGTGTTAAACATATAATTGTAGGAACTACAATATGTAAGTAAACGTTTTAAATTAATAATTATTTGAAGTGACTTATTTTTTAGCTGATGATAATATTGAGTTGCCTCCTATAACATTAAGAGGATGTGCATTAGAAAATTATTGTGAGCAAGTTGGTCTTGGAGCTGAAAATTGTTATACTTGCAAAACAGATCTTTGTAATAGTGAATAAGTTCTTATTTATTCTGTTATGGGAATTATTTTGTAAACTTTAATAAAAAAACTTGTAACGAAGCGAATTTCTTATCAGCTCAGAGTAGTTATGAGTCACCAAGATTCTTGCTCTGATCTGTGAAATGCAACATCGTTCCTCTTTCTTCTCTTGTGGTTCATAAATCGTCACATTGGTTACCTCGGGTTCCTCTGATTATTTTCCTTATTTTTTTTTCTTAACGTCCCTGCGTCTGCTTTAAAACCGTACGAGTTGTTATCCGAGCATCCGAGGCCGGTCGCTTCGTTCTATGTAAATGCGACAAGATCGGTCGCATTGAATTCCAGTGCACGCGACAAATCAAATATTTAATTTGCTTTTTACCCTTGTTTTAAACCCTTCTGGCACCTCACCTTAATTTTGATACCTCCTTGAAATTGTTTAGGTCCTTAATATTTATTTAAAAATGATTTGCATTTATTTATTAGGTAGCTGAAACCTCGTGTTAATTTTTATTCTCTTTTTCCTTAATCTTAATTAACTACAACTCCTTGATTCTGTTCTTATAGCGGATATCATCCTCTTTGATCTTATTCAGTAGTTTAATGTCAATAAAATTCTTTTAAATGAGTAATAAGTAATAACCATGGTAGACCGATGAGATTAAGTCTTTTAGAAAGCTACTGTTTGTGCGCACACAGTCCTTGTAAAATATTTATAAGATTTTACATTATTTAAAATTTTATTAATTAAGCGTGGAATTAATAAGTCGTGTGTTAGCACGCGAGGTGTCGACGTTCCCACTTACAAGCAAGCCCAAGCAGCGCTCTCATTGGTTCTCCGCTTTAAGTGGTGGCGAAGCTATAAATATAAGTGCCTTTTAATTGCTTTTAATAGATAAGGGAGTTCTGGGTGATCGCTGAAGCGTTTTGTACGATCTTCTTGTGGTCCACAAGCGTACGACTCTTCAAGGGAACTTCTCTCCTAGTGTTATTATTGTAATCTTTTCAGCTGATCGTGCTCTACCCTCACGACATAGTGGTAGCTGCTTCGCAGTGGTTTCGAGAGCCATTGTGGAGTCAACGCATCCGCTTGCCACCCTGGTAAATCCCTTCTTAGTGGTAGCTTCTGCGTGGGGGTTCTTAGGAACCGTCGCGTCGTGGGGTCACAGCCTCCGCTTTTCTCCTTCGTAGCCCCGACCGTGTGGAGTCTAGGCCTCTTTTTTCTAGTGAAAAATAGTGTTCTTTTGTTTAGTTAAATTATTTGTTTATCTGTATTAGTAACTATACCTAGCGGTTTATTTTGGTATTAAATATATTTGTTTATTAAGTGTGTGTCTTCTAATAACTTAGTTCGTACCTACCCCTAACTCCCAACTGAGCAACGCTAAAGAGAACTTTTACGAAGACCCAAATTTTGGTCTTACAAAATAACAAAAGACCATTATTTTACACACATCTTATTAAACTATCACATTGTCTATCTCTATCTAACTACTTCCAATTGTATTATATCTCACTCGCTTTGTGGGCGCCGCACCGTTTTCAAATTACTGAAAATTACCTTTAATAATCACTTTTAAAAATTATTTTTGAGCTTAATATTGAAGACAGAAAAAAATTAAAAACGCCAAACGTATTCTTTTAGCCTCTATTTTCATAAAAAAAAGAATCTTATTCCTTATTTGGAAAATTTCGTAATAAACAATGAGGCTGAACTTCTATAGATTATTTAATATTTATTTATTTTGTTATTAATTAAAAAATGTTAAATCTTTGTTATTAGAAATTTTTTTATCATATAACGTAAACCTTGACTTAAGATAATAATTAGAACAGGCAATTTTGAAATTATAATGTTTAAACCGCTTAGGACAGCGCTCTGAAAACCACCATGCAGAAAAAACTCTTAATATTTGTGGTCATATTGACTCTTCTGGTGCATTCCGGTACTTGATTAATTCAAATTGAGCTTCTACTTAATTAAAATAATATTTTTTAGGAGTTGGACTAAAATGTTTTCAAGGTTATTGTTTAAATACACCTGAACGCAATTGTTCTGAAGTTTTGAGTCAATTAAAGATGGAAATATGTTCGCCTGACTTTGTTTGTGTTGAACACATATATCTAAAAGAGGCTAGTCAATGGTTTAAATAATAATTATTTGAGCTAATTTTTAATTTTTTTTGTAGATACAGAATCTCTTGAAACAGTAAAAGGGTGTCGAGTTAGAAATTATTGTGATCAAGTCGACTATACCACTCGATCTTGTATACATTGCGACAACGATTTTTGCAATAGTGGATATGCTCTTATTCCTTCTTTCACAATAATTGTTTTGTACATATTGAAGTGTATTCTTTTTTACTTTTAGTTATTATTAGTATGTGTGATGAAAACATAATAAAAAAACATCCCCATTTATAAAAAGTTACAATATTTTTCTAATTAAATTAATTAAGAGCTTTATAGTACTAGTTGTAAGTCTTATGCTCGATTAAGCTATAGATAGATGGGTTCCTAACTGTCATATCATATTTTATGCCCTCTGTCGTCCCGTCTGTCATTTAAACTGTCATTCAATACGTCATTCCCTCTGTCATTCACTATGTGTTCCAATATATTATACCACCTGTCTTTCAAACCTGTCATCCCATATTAAGTCAGTTCACGTATCACCCCATATGTGAGTAAATATGTCATCTAATCTTTGATCTCATTTGTCATCTCACATATCATCTCACATGTTATCTCATTTGTAATCCCATTTTTCATCCAATATGTCATATCACGTGTCATCCTATCTGTCATTAAATCTGTTATCTCATCTGGATTAAAAAATGTTAACTCATATGTCATCCAATACGTTTTTCCATCTGTTTTTCAAATCTGTCCTCCCATATTAAGTCATTTCACATATCATCTCATATGTTATTAAATCAGTCATCTCATCATCATCATCTTCATGTCATCTCACATGTCATCTCATTTGTCATCCAATATGTTATTTCACGTGTCATCCTATCCAACATTAAATCTGTTATCTTATCTGTATTCAAAAATTCCAACTCATATGTCATCTAATATATTATTTCATCTGTCATTTCATATTGTTTAATTTTTATTATATGTCATTAAATCAGTCATCTTATTTGTCATATCATTTGTAATCTTACATGTTATCTCATTTATTATCCCATTCGTCATTCAATATGTCATATCAAGTGTCATACCATCATTCAGAAAATCTGTCATCGATGCGTATTGAAATCTGTCATCCATTATATTATTCCATCTGTCTTTTAAATCTGTCATCCCATATTATATCATTTAACCTGTCAGTCCATAATGTCATTAAATCAGTCATTTTGTATGTCTTATTATTCGTAATCTCACATGTCATCTCATTTTTCATCCAATATATCATTCTCTCTGTTATTAAATCTTTCATCTCATCTGTATTCAAATATGTCATCTCTCATATATGTCATTCAATATATCATTCTATCTGTCTTATAAATTTGTCATCTCATATTAATGGATTTTACCTATGTCATTATCCCATATGTCATTAAATCGGTAATCCCATCTGTCACATCATTTGTAATCCTATTTGTTATCCAATATGTCATATCCTCTATGTTCCCATCGCTTATTCTATGTCATATTACTCATATCATTTGTCATCCAATCTGTCATATCATAGTATAAATTAATAGATTTGTAGCATTTTAGAAATGCCTTTCTGAAGCACCTTGTATCATTGTCTCATCTCTATACTTAGTATCTGTCCTCTTCAATATTCTAGATAAGTTTTTGTCTTTATGTTGTTATTAATTTTTTTAAATAAATGTTTAAATATTTTATTAAATTATTATTTATCATATAACAAAGCCAACCTTTGACTTAAACGATAGTTATAAAAAACTATCAATTTGAACACAAATAAAAGTTATTTACGTGTTAAACGTATACCCAAGAAGTATGAATCGAACAATTTTAATTTTCGTCGTTATTTTAACCGTTTCGGTTAAATTTGGTAAGATCAAGTTCAAAATAGTTTTAACTCAAATAAAAAATTTCTTTTAAAGGAATTGGATTAAGATGTTTTGCCGAGGACTGTGGATCAAATGGAAAACCATGTGTAGATTTTCATTCAGGTTTGCTTGACAACATATACTGTGATGCTAGCATAGAATTTTGTTTTAAAGAAAATCTAGGTAACTATGTACAGTCAGCCTCACAATTATTGGCCACCCTGGCTATACGCCAGGGTGTTTATTAGCTAATAACGACAAAAAGACAGAAGGGAGGGTTGTTGATTTACTACTTGTTGAGAAAATAAAGTTAGCCCTCAATTTAAGTAGGGGGTGTTATGATGGTTTCGTCCACAATTCGGGCTAGGCTTATAGCCAGGGTGGCCATTAATTGTGAGACTGGCTGTACTTCATGCTCTCTTTGTCTGTTTGAGTGATGTTTTTTGAAGGAATTAAAAGACTTTTATTTTTTTAGGCGTTAATTCTTCAAAAAGAGGATGTGCACCTCAAAATTACTGTACACAAAGCAAAGCTTTAGACGATTGTTTTCTCTGCCCGTATGATTTATGCAACACTGGATCTGTTCTTATTCCCTCTTTCTTTATGTTCAGTTTGTGTATTCTAAAACATTTCTTATTGTAATTCTTTTTATTATTCACTTAATATAAAGATTTTAAGCTTAATTTTTGTAATTTTCTTAAACACTAATAAAGTCTCAGTATAGTGACACGAAGGTTAACTGTGCGCTAACCAATAAAATAGTCTATTATGATACAATAAGGACTAAGGACGTAAAATTATATTTAACGGGCGAAGACAGAGCCTTTTTTATTCGACTGTAAATAATATTTAATTAAAAAATAAGTAATTTAAATAAATTTTAGATAAATGAATTACATAACCTCAAATTTTCAAAAAATCATTTTTTGACACAGGCGCTTTTTTAAGTCGATTTTCCGAAATTGGGAAAGTTTGTTAACAAAGAACCATCGGTACGCTATGAACTTAAATTATTTAATATTTATTTATTTTGTTATTACCTAATTAAAATTATCAAATTTCTCTTAACGAACATTGTTTAATCATATTGCGTAAACTTTGACTTAAGTAGATATTTTTAAAATTAGCAATTATAAAATCAAAAATTTTCAAGTCGATTAAAGTAGATTAGAGCAGAACTTTAAAAACCAGCATGCTGAGAGAAGTTTTAATATTTGTAGCCATATTGGCTTTTTTGGTGCATTCTGGTACTTGATTTAATTTAAATGAAGCTTCTGTTTAATTAAAATATAATTTTTAGGAGTTGGATTAAAATGTTTTGCGGATATTCAAACAAGAGAAATTGCTGGAGGTAACACTTCTGAAGTTCAGTCCAATTTACTGGTCGAAGAATGTTCGCCTAACTCTTCTTGTGTTGAAGTTGTGACTAAAGGTTAGCTAATAAATAACAATTATTTGAGCTAATTTTTATATTTTTTGTAGATCGTAAAACTTTGGTTATGCACAAAGGATGTCAAAAAATAAATTATTGTGATCTAGTAATCCACAATATTGATACTAAATCTTGTAGCGCATGTGTCGAAGATTATTGTAATGCTCACTATCCACGATTAGACTTAATGGATAGTGGATCAGCTCTTATTCCCTCTTTTATGATAATGATTTTGTGCATATTTAAGTATATTCTTTTTTAATTTTAATTCTTATAAGTAGGGGAAAGTTGGTGAATATTGACGCTTGTCAAATATCGACCAGTGCCCTAAGATCAGCGTAAGTGTAAAAAAAGAAAACAAAGCATACAGCATCATTTATCGGTTCATGTTGCAAACATTAGCTACTCATAATAGATGTTTAGCACTTTACAGTGCTAAAAATAAGTTTTTACGGTTTTCTTTATTATATTTTGATGCGCTGGTTTAAGAGAAATAGACTTCTTTTAAACAAATGATTACACGTTTCTATTTCTAATGAATAGATAGCTATGTTTTAAACAATTTGAGTTAAAATAAAATCAAGTAAACAATCGCGGTCTTTATTCTACTTTGCAAAAATTCTCACTACAGCTCATGGGGTAATATTGACCATCTCCATCGGTATTAAACTAAACGACTTTTTGGTCCAGAGACCAAAGTATAGTGGTTGCCATGGTAACGAAATAAAAATAATGATATGTTGTTCAAAAGGCCAATTTTACGTCCAATATTCTAAAAGCAAAGTGTCGGTTTTCGAAACAGACTTCTTTTTACATCGTTTTTTCCCAATTATAAAAGCTTGTTAACAAAGAACCACGAGTACGCTATGCACGTCTATGAATTATTTTGTTATTACCTAATTTAAATTTTTTAAATTTTTCTTAACGAACATTTTTTAATCATATTGCGTCAACCTTGACTTAAGATATTTTTAAAATTAGCAATTATAAAATTAAAAGTTTTCAAGCCGATTAAAGTAGATTAGAGCAGAACTCTAAAAACCACCATGCAGAAAAAAGTCTTAATATTTGTGGTCACATTGACTCTTTTGGTACATTCCGGTACTTGATTTAATTTAAACGGAGCTTCTATTTAATTAAAATAATATTTTTAGGGGTTGGATTAAAATGTTTTGTAGATTTACAAACAAAAGCAATTTCTGGAGGCAACAGTTCTAAAGTTCAGACCAATTCACTGACGGAGATATGTATGCCTAACTCAGCTTGTGTTGAACTTGTGACTAGAGGTTAGTCAATAGTTTAAATAATAATTATTTGAGCTATTTATTAATTTTTTGTAGATCGTGACATTTTGGTAATGCGAAAAGGATGTAAACACAGAAATTATTGTGATCTAGTAATCCACAATATTGATACTCAAGCTTGTAACGAATATGTTAAAGATTATTGTAATACTCACTTTCCCCCATCGAATAGTGGATCGGTTTTTATTCCTTCGTTTATAATAATGATTTTGTGGATATTTAAGTATAATCTTTTTTAATTTTAATTCTTATAAGTAGGGGAAAGTTGGTGAATATCGACGCTTGCCAAATATCGACCAGTGCCCTAAGATCAGCGTAAGTGTAAAAAAGGGAAACAAAGCAATCTGCATCATTTATCGGTTCATGTTGCAAACATTGGCTACTCATAATAGATGTTTGTGTCGCACATGCGCTTTACAGTGCTAAAAATAAGTTTTTACGGTTTTCTTTATTATATTTTGATGCGCTGTTTTAAGAGAAATAGACTTCTTTTAAACAAATGATTACACGTTTCTATTTCTAATGAATAGATAGCTATGTTTTAAACAATTTGAGTTAAAATAAAATCAAGTAAACAATCGCGGTCTTTATTCTACTTTGCAAAAATTCTCACTACAGCTCATGGGGTAATATTGACCATCTCCATCGGTATTAAACTAAACGACTTTTTGGTCCAGAGACCAAAGTATAGTGGTTGCCATGGTAACGAAATAAAAATAATGATATGTTGTTCAAAAGGCCAATTTTACGTCCAATATTCTAAAAGCAAAGTGTCGGTTTTCGAAACAGGCTTCTTTTTACATCGTTTTTTCCCAATTATAAAAGCTTTTTAACAAAAAACCACGAGTACGCTATGCACGTCTATGAATTATTTTGTTATTACCTAATTTAAATTTTTTAAATCTCTCTTAACGAACATTTTTTAATCATATTGCGTCAACCTTGACTTAAGACATTTTTAAAGCTAGCAATTATAAAATTAAAAGTTTTCAAGCCGATTAAAGTAGATTAGAGCAGAACTCTAAAAACCACCATGCAGAAAAAAGTCTTAATATTTGTGGTTACATTGGCTCTTTTGGTACATTCCGGTACTTGATTTAATTTAAACGGAGCTTCTATTTAATTAAAATAATTTTTTTAGGGGTTGGATTAAAGTGTTTTGTAGATTTACAAACAAAGGCAATTACTGGAGGCAACAGTTCTAAAGTTCAGCCCAATTCACTGACGGAGATATGTATGCCTAACTCTGCTTGTGTTGAACTTGTGACTAGAGGTTAGTCAATAGTTTAAATAATAATTATTTGAGCTATTTATTAATTTTTTGTAGATCGTGACACTTTGGTAATGCGAAAAGGATGTAAACACAGAAATTATTGTGATCTAGTAATCCACAATATTGATACTCAAGCTTGTAACGAATATGTTAAAGATTATTGTAATACTCACTTTCCCCCATCGAATAGTGGATCGGTTTTTATTCCTTCGTTTATGATAATGATTTTGTGCATATTTAAGTATATTCTTTTTTAATTTCAATTCTTATAAGTAGGGGAAAGTTGGTGAATATCGACGCTTGTCAAATATCGACCAGTGCCCTAAGATCAGCGTAAGTGTAAAAAAAGAAAACAAAGTATACTGCATCATTTATCGGTTCATGTTGCAAATATTGGCTACTCATAATAGATGTTTGTGTCGCACATGCGCTTTACAGTACTAAAAATAAGTTTTTACGGTTTTCTTTATTATATGTTGCTGCGCTGTTTTAAGAGAAATAGACTTCTTTTAAACAAATGATTACACGTTTCTATTTCTAATGAATAGATAGCTATGTTTTAAACAATTTGAGTTAAAATAAAATCAAATAAATAATCGATCTTTATTCTACTTTGCAAAAATTCTCACTACGGCTCATGGGGTAATATTGACCATCTCCATCGGTATTAAACTAAACGACTTTTTGGTCCAGAGACCAAAGTATAGTGGTTGCCATGGTAACGAAATAAAAATAATGATGTGTTGATCAAAAGGCCAATTTTACGTCCGCAAAGTGTCAGTTTTTGACACAGGCTTCTTTTTACATCGTTATTTCCCAATTATAAAAGCTTTTTAACAAAGAACCACGAGTACGCTATGCACGTCTATGAATTATTTTGTTATTACCTAATTAAAATTTTTTAAATTTCTCTTAACGAACATTTTTTAATCATATTGCGTCAACCTTGACTTAAAACATTTTTAAAATTAGCAATTATAAAATTAAAAGTTTTCAAGCCGATTAAAGTAGATTAGAGCAGAACTCTAAAAACCACCATGCAGAAAAAAGTCTTAATATTTGTGGCCACATTGGCTCTTTTGGTACATTCCGGTACTTGATTTAATTTAAATGGAGCTTCTATTTAATTTAAATAATTTTTTTAGGGGTTGGATTAAAATGTTTTGTAGATTTACAAACAAAAGCGATTACTGGAGGCAACAGTTCTGAATTTCAGCCCAATTCACGGACGGAACTATGTTTGCCTAACTCTGCTTGTGTTGAACTTGTGACTAGAGGTTAGTCAATAATTTAAATAATAATTATTTGAGCTAATTATTAATTTTTTGTAGATCGTGACACTTTGGTAATGCGAAAAGGATGTAAACAAAGAAATTATTGTGATCTAGTAATTCACAATATTGATACTCAAGCTTGTAGCGAATGTGTTAAAGATTATTGTAATACTCACTTTACCTCATCAAATAATAGTGGATCGGTTTTTATTCCTTCGTTTATGATAATGATTTTGTACATATTTAAAAATATTCTTTTTTAATTTTAATTATTATAAGTAGGGGAAAGTGGCTGAATATCGACCCTTGACCAATATTGACCATATCAGATCAGCGTAAAAAGAAAAGAAAATAAGGCATACTACATCATTTTATCGGTTAATGTTTCAAACATTGGCTACTCATAATAAAATGTTTGTGTCGCACATGCGCTTTACAGTGCTAAAAATAAGCTTTTCCGGTTTTCTTTATTGTATTTTGCTGTGTGGTTTTAAGGTAAATTTAAATAAACTTTTTTAAAACAAATAATTGTATGTTTCTATTTCTAATGAATATATAACAATGTTTATAACAATTTGAGTTATAATAAAATCAAATAAACAATCGGCCTTTATTCTACTTTGGAAAAAATCTTCACCAGAGCTCATGGGATAATATTAACCATCTCCATTGATATTAAACTAAATGACTTTTTATGTTAATTCATGTACAGTCAGCCTCACAATTATTGGCCCCCTGGCTATACGCCAGGGCGGTTATTAGCCAACAACGACACAAGGAGTGAAGGGGAGGTTGTTTATTTATTACTTGTTGGCAAAATAAAGTTACCCCTCAATTTAAGTATGGTGTGTTATGCTTATGATGGTTACATCCATAATTCGTGCTAAACGTATAGCCAGGGTGGCCAATAATTGTGAGGCTGACTATACCTAGATGCCTAAATTTGCAAAAATGGGTTTAAAATAATACTCTTATTTTTGGCCACCCTGTATGGATTTTTTTATAATTTTTTATATGACACCTCATTAGAGAAATATTATAGTGTAAATTGACCATTACATACACAAAACTTTAATGTCCAATTAAAATTAATTCGGCTGACTCACAGTAGCTATTCTTAAGCCCGGTTGCATAAAAAAGAATTTTTTTTGATATGGCAACGTTACACAACGTATGTCAAAATTTAACGTTTGTAAATAAATATTAAAATCTGAGGTTAAGTTCTTTTTGTGTTGAATTGTGAAAACAGTTTTTTTGTCAAACTTTGACATTTTTATTTATTTATTGTGTAACGTTGCCATATCTAAGGAATATAAATTCAATTCTCTTTTATGCAACCCCGACTCTTAGTAAATTATAAAATGAAAAAAAGAACATTTTTGGTATCAAATTAATGCATTCTATAAAAATAAACAACAAAACTACGTTTAATAATTTAAAAAATAAAATAATTAACCTTTTTAATTAATTAATGTTGGTGATCATCGCTAATTTTTACATACATATACCCACAGAGTGTGTACGCAAAGTTTGTTTGTTATAAATAAAGCTGACTAAACTAAGCAAAGATGAAACTTTTTTATTTTTCGTGCTTCATATTTTTAACAGTTTTTGAAAATGGTAAGTTTTTGCAAAATTAAATAATAAGCCCCGCCATCTTGGAATAATACGTGAACTATGTTTTTCAACAAAATTTATTGTACAGTATTTAGAGGATTTAGGTGGTCATAATACTAAAAGCCCTGGTTCCAGCTATAAATATGGCTAAGAATATGAGGGAGCTAAAAAGATCCTTTTTTTGGGGGGTTTTCGTTTATATCTCAAAAACGGTAGCTCCTAGGGAAAAAAATATCCTTAGTAAAATGAAAGCTTATTAATTTTTCTACATGATTGCTTCTATTAATTTTTTCTAAATTCCTTATATTTTTTGAGATATCCGCCCGCAAAAATCGTTAATGTATCCAAACACGTTTCCGATGAAAAAAGTCCATACAATCTCTTCCATGTCCTCTAAACCCCTTTTGTGAGCCTTTGTTGACTGAACTACATAAGTTAATACATCTCGGTCCAAATTAAAATCGACATTATTTTCAAAATGGCGGCCATTATAACATTTCTTGCACAAGCACTTCTTAGATGTTAGACACATTCCAAAGCCTTCTAAATACTTGTTTAATTATCATTGCTTTTTTTACAGGATTCTCATTAGATTGTTATCGTTGTGAAGGTTTTATCGATTCAGAAAGTGTGATTGAAAGATGTAACAAACCAAATAATATGAGCACAGTCACCATCGAATGTGAAAAAGATGAAGTTTGTGTAACTCAAAAAACACATCCAATAGCAAGAGAATGTAAGTTTTACTTATTAATTTTTGAAAATAAATTAAATTTTGTTTATTTCAGTGTACGAGCCTGTGATTCCAAAAATTTATCGAGGATGTAATCATAAAGATTATTGTGAAAATCAAAAATTTCGTTCTGAATATTGCTTCGAGTGTCATACAAATTTGTGCAATTCGTTTTTACGTTCAACGTTATCATTGTCGTTAGGAGCTTTTGTTTTTGTTTTGTTGTGTATTTTTAATATTAATTAGTTATAAAAATGTTATTTAATAAATAAAAAACAATTGAAAATGATATAGTAGTTCGTTTTTATACAGGGTGGTCACTTTTACAATAAAAGAGCAGCTATAATTCAATTTTAAGAAAATTGGGTTATTCACATTCATTAATTTTTTTCTCAACGATAAGCTACTAAAAATCAAAATATTGTGCATGTATAAAGTATAAAGCTAAAAATATCCTCTTCAACTACGTATTTTTTGTTTTTTTCTAGATCTGATAGGTAATGAGTAATTTCCAATAACGTAAAACAGGACGCTCAGTGTCACTTTCAAGCGTAAGCTCAAAATAGATTAACTTTTAATAACATTTTTCTCAAAAACTATTAAATTTTTTGAAAAATTGCAAATAAGCTTTTTTTTGTATAATTTTGCCCTCTTCAATTTTTGACTCTTTATAATTTTTCGTTTAGTACATAGTTTTCGAGATAATTGTAAAAATATACAAAAAACTGTAATTTTAGAAATTCAAACCTAATTTTTAAGTTTTTTTGTACTAAGAATGGGCATCAAGCTTTTCTTCTAAAATTTTTCTCCAATTTATGAGAGCCATAATTTCTAGATTTGCTTCGCTATGACTTTTAGGTAATTATTTAGAAAAAATCACATTAGCCCTTTTGACAAGAATTTTTATTTTTGACGTTTTCGATTTTATATTGTTTCCATGACAGGAGAGATTAATTATATTCAAATCTTTTAATTTTATTAAAAAAATTTAACTAAATAAAGCCTTTGTGTCCTCAAATTTTCAATTTTATCAAAAGCGGAAAAATTCTCTTTCGATTGATACTATTATCAACTATGTAAGTTAACATGAAGAGGGATAATCTTAAAAAATGTGTTTTCGCATGTTATTTCTCTATGTTCGGTAACCTTTTTGTCACCCAGTCTGTCAAAGTGATGTCAAATTAAGTAAAAATGAAACTTTTGTATTTTTCGTTCTTTATAGTATTAGCAGTAAATTTTAAAAGTGGTAAGTTTTTATAAAATTAAAATTATTATTAAGTCATTATTACAATAGGCCAGTGGAGTCAACGAAGCAAACTTTTTCCTGATTTTGGAAAAAGTTTTGTAACAGCAATTTTTTTCTAATCAGTCGAACCATACATTTGAGTTTGTGTATAAAATATCTCAATTAAATTTTGACCGGAAGGCCCCTTTTCTACGACTTGAGTGCAAAATTTTGACTGCCTCAAGTTACTGGTTTACTATTTTTTGAATATCTTGGCTTGTATTGGTCTGATCGGGACAAAAAATTTTTTATTTGTTTGTAATTACTTTCTCTTTAAAAAAACTGCTCGTATTAAAATAATTTATATTAATTTTCAAACCTTAAAAATTAAAAACTGCCATCATTGATGGATAGTAGTTTTTCATAAATAACTTTAGTTTAAATAAATCTTATGGCATGAAACTGAAGAAACTTATAGCTCATATAGTAACAAATACATGTTGTAAGTTTGGTCCAAAAATATTACGAACAACGGCCAAAATTTAGATTTGGTTCAAAAATTTTATTTAAATGTTTACATTTCTTCTAGTACTCTCAATGCATTGTTATCGTTGTGAAGGTTTCCTCGATTCCGAATATGTCATTCAAGCATGTTACAATACAACCAATCTAACGAAAACAGCAATTATTGTTGCTTGCATACCAGGTGAAATTTGTCTAAGTCAGAAAACACTTCCAATAGCCAGAGAACGTAAGTTTTACTAGAAAAATACTGTTTTTAATCATAATGGAAATTTGTTTATTTCAGTATACGAGCCAGTAGTTCCAAAAGTTTATCGAGGATGTAGTAAAATAGGTTTTTGTGAACAGGAAATATTTCGTTCTGAATATTGTCACGAATGTTTTACAGATTTGTGCAATAATAATAATAATAGACCTCTCATCAATAACTCGTGTTTACGTTTAACGTCATCGTTACCTTTGGTAATTTTTCTAAATGTGTTATTTGTATTATTTAATTTAAATTAATTTTTGAGGTGTTAGTAATAAATAAACCACAATTGAAAATTATATCTATTCTTTTCATAGCCCAAACCTAAATAAGAATTTATTATAGCAGATGGCGTTGGTTGAAAAGTGGTCACAGGAACAAAAATAGCCTTTTATAAGTAATAGGTAACAGCGCTTGAAAGAGTTTATTGAAACGAGCATGCGGGTTGGAAAGTTTCTCTCAAGAACGACGGAATAATATACTCAGACACTTCTCTAATTTTCTCACCTCTATAGTCGCCACATTCTTGCCTTGGAGATGGAGACCCAGAACGCACAGACTTTTAATCCGACTTGTCCTGGGTAGGACAAAGTCGTCACGTTCTTGGCTTAAAAAAGAGAGACACATAATACGTTTACTCCTACTTGGCCTGGGCAGGCTAGGCCTGCACAAGTACACAGCCAAACTGGAGAGTATGTACATCGTACAAGCGACCTGTACACTGTACAGGGCAAAACTTGAAAGACTATACTGCAGTTGTATGCCGGTTAAAAAGCCTCTCTCTAGAACGATGGATAAAAACTCTCAGACACTGCGTGTGCACAAAAGTGCACAGCCTACCTGGAGAGTGTACATCGTTTCAAAGGTCTGTGCACTGTGCAGGACAGTACTTGAAAGAGGGTACTAAAAATAGCATGCCGGTTGGAAAGCCCCTCTCTAGAACGATGGAATAAGACACTCAGACATTGCATATTTTTTTACCTTTAAAGTCGCCACGTTCTTGCCTTAAAAAAGAGATGCACATACAGACGTTTACTCCTACTTGGCCTGGACAGGCTAGGTCTGCACAAGTACACAGCCAAACTGGAGAGTATGTAAATCGTACAAGCAACCTGTACACTGTACAGGGCAAAACTTGAAAGACTGTACTGCAATTGTATGCCGGTTAATAAGCCTCTCTCTAGAACGATGGATAAAAACTTTCAGACACTGCGTGTGCACGAAAGTGCACAGCCGACCTGGAGAGTATGTACATCGTTTCAAAGGTCTGTGCACTGTGCAGGACAGTACTTGAAAGAGGGTACTAAAAATAGCATGCCGGTTGGAAAGCCCCTCTCTAGAACGATGGAATAAGACACTCAGACATTGCATATTTTTTTACCTTTAAAGTCGCCACGTTCTTGCCTTAAAAAAGAGATGCACATACAGACGTTTACTCCTACTTGGCCTGGACAGGCTAGGTCTGCACAAGTACACAGCCAAACTGGAGAGTATGTAAATCGTACAAGCAACCTGTACACTGTACAGGGCAAAACTTGAAAGACTGTACTGCAATTGTATGCCGGTTAAAAAGCCTCTCTCTAGAACGATGGATAAAAACTTTCAGACACTGCGTGTGCACGAAAGTGCACAGCCTACCTGGAGAGTATGTACATCGTTTCAAAGGTCTGTGCACTGTACAGGACAGTACTTGAAAGAGGGTACTAAAAATAGCATGCCGATTGGAAAGCCTCTCTCTAGAACGATGGAATAAGAGCCTAACCGGAGAGTATGTACATCGTTTCAAAGGTCTGTGCACTGTGCAGGACAGTACTTGAACGAGGGTACTAAAAAACAAACTTTTACTCCGACTTGGTCTGGGCAGGCTAGGCCTGCGCAAGGGCACTGCCAAACCGTAGAGTATGTGGTACTTTGTTCCAATGGCCTGTGCATTAGGCAAAACTTGAAAAAGTTTACTAGAAAATAGGAAATCCTCTCTCTAGAACGATTGAATTATTCACTCAGACACTGCTCCAAATTTCTTACCTTTAAAGTCGCTACATTCTTGCTTTAAGACGGAGAGACAAATACAGACTTTTGCTCCGACTTGGCCTGAGCAGGCTAGGTCTGCACAAGTGCACAGCCCTTCCGGAGAGTATGTACATCGTTCCAACGGCCTGTGCATTGTGCACTTGTGCAGAGCAAAACTTGAGTAAAAGCCTGTACGTGTGTCTCCACCTTTAGATTTTTCAAATTCTTATGAAGTCAATGCGTACCTTTCTTGCAAACTTTCCTTTCCCAGTTTTTTTACTCAAAGCTTGCATTTTGTCTTACATATATTGCTCTGGAACAGCTCCTGGAGCTTTTCATCAAATCATGGGGCCTTTACTAGGCCTATTGGATGGGAATGATCTTTTCTTACTTAAGGTGCTCTTCCAGAAGCTCATTTAATTCCAAATTGGGACTACTTATTCTTCTTTTTCGATCGTTGAGCAACTATTGATTTTTTGGTCTTTTTGACTCTTCTTCCACCATTTTTAATTTGAAGTATTTTATTTTCAACCAAAAAATTTTTATTATTAAAACGCTGCACTTAATATCCTTCGAAACAAGAATTTAATACGCTAGTCGATGACCAGGTATACCTAGTATCTACCACCACCACCACCGCCTTAAAAATTCTTGTGCATCACTTGCATTACGTGAAGTTCATCGACGTATATAGAACCATTATTTGTAATCGTATGAGTAATAGTAATTATTCGTACAGAAACGATGTTTGTCGTAGTGATCTAAAAAGCAACTATTATAGGTATAGAAAATATCAAACGCAATAATACCATCAAAACCATATAAACGAGTTGACCTCTATCGTGTTTAAATTAAAATTCTACACGCCCAACGAACATTGAATCATGGCTACGTTTGCTCAACAGGTATTTGTTGTTAGTGTTTTTATGTTTGTTCTTATCAATAGTGGTAAGTAAATCGTCTTTTTAATATAATATTATTTTTTTGATAACCGAAAAGCTCTATGAGCGTTTAAACAAACAATCGAATAAATTAATTCAAATGTTATGTGAGCGTTAATTTTGAATTTGTTAAGTCAACGGTTTTCTGAAGTGCATTCAAGTTGTAAAAAATTCATTAGTCATTTTGAAAATTTTTTTATTATGAAATTTAAAAATTTTTAAGCTCCCCAAGAGCTATTGCAAATTTTTCAAAAATTATATTTTTAAATTTTTATTTACTTTTACAGTAACATCCCTTCAGTGTTACACCTGCAGTTCCGGAAGAGAAGAAGTATGTGACGACACCTTTTCTCACCACGCTTATCAATTTGTACCATACAGACATTGCGATAATTCACCTGCGATACAAATTCCGGGTGCAGGACCAAACACCCATTGCGGTAAAACCAAAAACATAAATAGCAGTAAGTTAACTTTAAATGATTACAAAGTACAAACAAATAGATAATTTTATTAATTTTAGATTCACCAAATGACTTTGTTTTTCGCGGATGTGTCCCGGAAAATTACTGTAAATTAGTTTCTGCTTCGGTGAGCGAGTGTTTATTATGTGATCACGATGGATGCAATTCGTCGTCAAATTTAATACCGTCCATTTTTGTAGCTATTACAAGTTTAATTATTACCCTTAGATGTATTTTTAATTAAAATTAATACTTGAAAAGGTGTAAATTAGTTGTGTGTTGTTCGAATTGTTTTTGACTCTATTTTTAGATTTTTGTAAAAAAAAAAAATAATAAAATTGATTAAATTTAAAAAAAAACCTTGCATTTCTGTTTATTACATAATATTATTACAAAATTATAAGCGCAATTGTAATAAATTGTTCGATCAAGGATAAATTGTAAATTATTGAGCACACGTGTATAGTTGGTTGCATATGCGTTAGGCGTAAAACGCTTCAAGTTGCTTTTAAAACTGCAGTTGGAGTTGTACGAAGTATCTAAACAGTAGCAATTTATTTTATTCGATAAAGTAACATTGTTACATACAGGACCGGCTTATCAAAGGGCTCCTATCAAAAGCACTTTTTTTAATAAAAATTTTTGTAATAAAATTCGTCAAATGGCTCTTATATCAGAATTATAAATAAATTTTTAGATCAGTGGTCCTCCAAATAGTCAAATAGTCAAAACTCATCGAATTAAATTGTTGTACGTACGCTGTAGAAATTAATTTTTTCGTTTCGGTCGGCTTCGGTCCATCAAAGAATTCAAGCTCAAAGAATTTCTAATTAGGTACATCACAAAGGAGATACTACAACAAACCGATGAGTAATGACATGAATTATAGTATAAATATTTACATTTTTTCTAAAGGATGGAATCACTGCACATGCACTATCTATGCTAACTATTTACTAAGTAAACGTCATAGTAATTTGCATCCAACTTAATTACTTTTGAAGTGGAGAAAAAAAATTTTTAATTAAATAATTTATTTTTAACAACAAAGATGATTTTATTTATAGAATTTTCTCATATTTATATATTTAGATTTAAATTTTTTATGGTTTGTTTTTAAAAACAGCTGTTTAAAATAGGTATTTTTAAATCTGACTGTACGCCTATGTTGTAATAATCGCTCGCTTTCGCTTTAAATCAACATTAATATAGCCAAATATTTCATAACTAAAAGATTTACCGTAATCTGTATAAATATTTTAAATAAAGTATTAAAAATAATTTGTTTTCTTCATGAAATTTTACAACGACGTACGAGTTAGTACAAGAGGTTTTGAGAGAGTTCAAAGGGGTTGTTGATTTTCCAAATGGAATTACTGAATTTTTGAGAACAACCTCAACTACAGATGTAGAAACTCTATTAGACATGCCTCTAGTATCTACAGGGTGGATGTCAATAGACTACAAACTACTGATTACTGATAACGATAAGTGATAATCTGAGTATCCGAAAACAGAAGGGTGGATGTGGTCAGTGGTGCACCCAGTAAAATTAAGTTTTTAAAATTTCAAATCTCTGTAGGTAGAATTGACTAAAAATAGTATTTATTGTAGTAATTATTATTATGTTATCATGTTTTTAAATTATGTATGTACATTTGTCCTTGAAAACAATTTTTAAATCAATTGTGATTTAATAAATATTCGAATAGTTTGTGAATATTTCCTGGTAATTAGCAATGGTTTAACAAATGACACGTGATTATTTTTAATTTTGTGCCACAAAAACATTGTTAAAAAAACTCTGGTGTGGCCATAAAAGGACTTTTTTGTACGGATTGTAATTGACTAAAATAGGAATTTTACAATAAGTTTACTTTTTTTAATTTGGCCTACATTGCAGTTCAGAAAATATTTTTTTCTCTCATCGGATATAGCTATTTTATGACCTTTCCATATATTAAAAAATATACAGGGTGTTCCATTTAAAATAAAACAGTTGATCGTTGATCCCATTTTTGAGCAATTTTTTGTATTAGCTAACAGATAAAATATTACTTGCTTTCAAAATAATCAAAAATATGCCGAGTGTTTCTATAACTTTAGATATTTTTGTAATTTCCGGTTTAACAGGAAGTGTTTTGTTAAACGAAAATAGTGTCAAATAATAGATATTCATTAGATTAATAAATGTACCAATTTTTAAATTTCCATTTTGATTACAAGAGAAATTACAGATTTTTGAAGTTTTGACTTTCAAAAAATCATAACTCCGGTCCTGGAAATTTCTAGCGAATGAAACGCATGACATTCGATAGTGGACGGCGATGTTTATAACATATCCAAAAATGAAAGAACAGAAACGACCAGATTTTGAGAAAATCCATTTCAAAATTTTGATCTAGTTTGGTTTCTAAGGCCGGTATTAGACTGTCAAAGATCTTTGACAAAGTTCTTTTTTAAAAGCTTTATTATAAAACATTTTACAGTGTAATAGGGTAGATTTTATAAAATATAAAATACATTTTATAAACTGGAAAATATTTTATAAAATAGCTTTTAAAAGAACTTTGTCAAAGAACCTTGACAGTCTAATACCAGCCTTAGAAATAGACAAAATTGTAGAGCATCCAATAGGCTCTTAGAAACATACAACACTCTATGTATATTTAACCTACTGCAATTCTTAACCTGGAAGTCATTTTCTTGTATAGGAAATTCTTCTCCTTTATGAGTCTCTGACCGCCTGTCTGTTTGTCTACCACACCAGTCTGTCTAGAGATGCATTGAGCTACTGATCCTGTCTTGTACTGTCTAGCTTGCACGTCTTTTATGTTATCTGTCCAATCGTCTATTTATCTGATGTGAATATGCCATGGTCACCTGTTTGTTTTCAAATTTGCTGCACATGTCACCGTTCGTTTGCTTGTCTCTTCGTTTTTCTACCCATCTGGTCGCTTGGTCGCCTACTCATCAAACTTTCTGTATCTATAAAATTATTAATGGGTCCATTTAGGGAACGTCAGGGACCAAGAAGATAATTTATTTACTGTGTTAGGTTTGGTTGTGGTATAACTCAGCTTCTCAGCTGCTGGCCTTTCCTATATTGGCTCAAAATGTCTGTTTGTCCTCTGGATTGTACCTAATTCATTTAAATACTGATTGAAATTTTCAATTTTATGTTTGATACATGCCTTTTACTATGAGGAGTAAAAATAGAAATATACAAAATATTTTTTCTAGTTGAACTTTGCTCTAATTTTCCCGGAAAGCAATTTTCATATCTTCTGATCCTTTAAATTAGTAGTAGGTAGTAATAATAAAGTGGAATATGCATCATTTGGTCTTTGATAATAGAGGATTTAACGTTTCTAATGCAATTTGTTAAACTTGTTAATTTAGTGCAACATCACATCATAACTTTTGTTTAAAGAACACCCGCACACAGCTTATGGATTTTGGATTTCTGTGAATTTTTTTGAACTTTTTGAAAATATTGAGCACACCTAGCCTGGAAGACATATATTGGCAAGGCTGGGTATAAAGAGATCTTCTAATTTACAAGATGATTGGACATGAACATTAAAAAAACTAAGAGAAATCTACATCACCTTCCAAGAGAGTGTGTGACGTGTAAAACTCTTAGCTCTGACGTTGCTAAGCCAGCAAACGTTGGTAGGTACCACTTCAAAAAAAAACGATCTTGTGAGTATTTAGTATAAAACGCAATTTATTTCTCAACACCTAATTAAATGATGTAATTTGAAATTGAAGTACTCCAAATAAATTACTTAACGTTACACTCGGAGATGTGATTACGATTACAGTTTTCATAAAAACCACTCATGCTTCGAAATTTTGACTCCCGTAAAGATGTTTAATTAAACGTCCATCTACATTCCGATACTAGCTTAATTCTATTTTGTTAGCTTTCATGGCCAAAACAGCCACTTGGCTTCCAATTTCAAGTTTTGCAAACTAGTTAGTGCAGAAAGTCTTAAAAAGTGTCTTTTTGTGTTTTCTCTGGAAAAGAGAAATTTTTTTCTTGTAAAGGAACCTATTTGTTAAGTTTATTAATTATTACTAAAAAATAAACTTACTTACACAATTGTAGCCCCTAAAAATGTGTGGCCCCAGTTTAAATCCTTGCTTTAACCTTTAAAGCCAGCTCTACACATTATCTAATGCTCCAGATAGGCCCAAAATCTTTAAATCGAGTTTAGTAACCTCCAGTTTCTAAGAAAATATATGAAAATATTTCGAACATTTTCCTTCGGTTTGAGTGCAAACTCTAAGCTCGTGCATCTGTAAGTTACCTAGAAAAGAGATCCCATACTTTAATCAAAATCCGAACTGACTGACTGAAAAACCTCTGATGGCTCGAGTGAATAAGAGGAAGTGTAAAGGGATGGGCGTACCTATCTTAAATAATTAATGAAGCACTTCTACGCATTATAGGAACTTTGAATGTGTTACCAGGGCGTATCTTGCCTTAAAGACACCTATACAAGTTTGAATTTTCCTAAAAAATCCCCCAGTGAACCGCTTGGAGGACTCATACCTAAGGCCTATCCCAGAAGCTTTAAATTTGATACCAGGGTCGACCATAATATAAAAACTTCTAGATACTCGTATCTTAAAAATAATCTCTGAGGGACCAAGTGAGGGTAGCGATTTCACACTAAATTCCAATTCTAGGAGCTTTAAGTTTTGTACTAGTTTTGTAGCCTAAACATCTTCAGAAAGTTTGAATTTTCCGAAAAACAGCTGGTAGGTCGAATAAGGGGTGTTTCGAGATAAGGTGTAGCCTTAAGTAATTAATAAAACAACTCTAGGTATGCTGGGAGCTGTAATTTTGTACCAAGGTAGATCAAAAACTAAAGATTCCTAGAAAAATTTAAATTATCAAAAAACTCCAAGGCTCGAGTTAAGAGAGGGAGTGTAACGATAGTTTACACAATTTTAGGCATATCCACACAATAAAAAGCATTATAGGTCGTCGGAAATGCGCAGTAAGGCTCGAAAGAGACAGAGATATAAAAAAAGGAAAGTAAGTTAGGGATTGGTTTAGAGAAATGGGGAGTGGTCTGTCACTATAGTTATAAAGTGTCAAATGTCACTCTATCACCATAGATACCATGTGTCACCACCCCTGTCTCTGCCTCACCATATCTGTCACCTAGTTACCATATATCAATGTCGTCATCTGTAACCATATGCCAATGTCTGAGGGGAGTTCATCTGTCACCCAACATATATCAATGTCAAGGTTATCTGCCATCATATGTAAATTTTATTAGTCATTTTATATGTCAGGTGGAATAATCAATCCATTTGTCAACCCATCTGTCATCCAATATGTCATTTCAGAGATTGGTTTAGAGAGATGAGGATTGGGGATAGTCTGTCATAATAGTTACCATATGTCAAATGTTAATCTGTTACGTCATAAGTCATTTCGTCATGTCAAGGGAGTCATCTGTCATCCCATCTGTCAATCTATCTGTCGACCCATCTGTCAACTAGTGATGGACGAGAAATCGATTTTTCTCGCGTCTCGTCTTGATTTCGAAATGAGAAACGAGACGAGACTTCGATTTTTGATACGAGAATCGAAATTAGAGCAATAAAATAGCTTACGAGACTAGATTAACCTTTCAAGAGGCTGAGAGACCTTTCTTAGATGAGATTAAGGGATATTTTCAATTGGAGACGAGAGTCAAGACTAGACTCAAGTTTTGAAATACGAGATGAGACGAGAATCGAGAAATTTTCGTCTCGTTTCTCGTCTCGTCCATCACTACTGTCAACTCCTCTGTCATCTCTTATGTTATCTCTTATATCATTTCATTTGTCATTTCATCTATCATATCATCTGTCATGCTATCTTTCATGTCATAGTTTATACAATTTTAGGCATATCCACACAATAAAAAACATAGGGATCGTCGGAAATGCGCTGTAAGGTTCGAAAGAGACAGATATATAAAAAAAAGGAAATAGAGATATAGAGAGTGGAAGACGTAAGTTAGGGATTGGTTGAGAAAAATGGGGAGTGGTCTGTCACTATAGTTAGAAAGTGTCAAATGTCACTCTATCACCATAGATACCATGTGTCAAGTGTCACCATATCTGCCACCTAGTTACCATTATATCAATGTCGTCATCTGGAACCATATGCCAATGTCTGAGGGGAGTTCATCTGTCACCTAACATATATCAATGTCAAGGTTATTTGTCACCATATGTTAATTTTATTTGTCATTTTATATTTCAGGTGGAGTTAACTATCATTCCAACTGTCAACCCATCTGTCATCCCATATGTCATTTCAGAGATTGGATTAGAGAGATGAGGATTGGAGGTAGTTTGTCATTATACATAGTTACTATATGTCAAACGTTAATCTGTCACGGAAGGGAGATAATCTGTTACGTCATAAGTCATTTCGTCTGTCATTTTACATGTCAGGGGAGTCATCTGTCATCCCATCTGTCAATCTATCTGTCGACCCATCTGCCAATTGCAACTCCTGCGTCATCTCTTATGTTATCTCTTATGTCATTTTAACTGTCATTTCACTTGTCATATCATCTGTCATGCTATCTTTCATTCCATCCGTCAACCTATCTGTTATCAGTAGAGCTGGGCAAAGTATCGATACTTATTCGAAGTATCGATACCTTAGGTGGTATCGAATACCGATACCGAGGGTCGAAAGTATCGAAGTATCGAAAGTATCGATGTATCGAAAGTATCGAGGTATCGAAAGTATCGAGGTATCGAAAGTATCGAGGTATCGAAAGTATCGAAAGTATCGAAAGTATCGAGGTATCGAAAGTATCGAGGTATCGAAAGTATCGAGGTATCGAAAGTATCGAGGTATCGAAAGTATCAAAAGTATCGAAAGTATCGAAAGTATCGAGGTATCAAAAGTATCGAGGTATCGAAAGTATCGAGGTATCGAAAGTATCGAGGTATCGAAAGTATCGAGGTATCGAAAGTATCGAGGTATCGAAAGTATCGAGGTATCGAAAGTATCGAGGTATCGAAAGTATCGAGGTATCGAAAGTATCGAAAGTATCGAGGTATCGAAAGTATCGAGGTTTCGAAAGTATCGAGGTATCAAAAGTATCGAAAGTATCGAGGTATCGAAAGTATCGAGGTATCGAAAGTATCGAGGTATCAAAAGTAACGAAACATTAAAGTGAAACAACACAGTGCTGTCGCGAGACGCAACATCAACAATATAATTTTTTAAGGTGCGCGTCCTGCCTACTGAGTATATAGGGAAACATGCGATCAGTAAAATGAGTTAATCTTCCGCATTTTTTAAACGATCTAGTTGAAAAAATTCTATCATAAATTAGATAAAATTATCTACCTATTGCATGTTTTTTTAAAGTCCTTAAGATTCTCTAAGTAGCCAAAAAAAAATCACAAACTTCGACATTTTTTTGCATCTAAAATACTGCAAAATAATGATAGTTTTAGTATAGTTAATAAGAAATAGAGAGATATTTCAACTTATAAAATATATGGATTGGGTAACCTGTTATATTAGCTTTCATTTGAAACAAATTTTATCAAAATTGATGGTCGCATTCAAAAGATTCACTCATTTTTGAAAATTACAACATTTAATGCAAATTGTCGTAGAAACGATAATAACTTTCTCAGCTCTCTGTAATATACAATTATTATTATGATCATCACAAAATGGTCCCATAAAGTGTAGCTTCTTAAATGCCTTATACTTTCCTCGGTACTTTCGATACCTCGATACTTTCGATACCTCGATACTTTCGATACCTCGATACTTTCGATACCTCGATACTTTCGATACCTCGATACTTTCGATACCACGATACTTTCGATACTTTCGATACCTCGATACTTTCGATACCTCGATACTTTCGATACCTCGATACTTTCGATACCTCGATACTTTCGATACTTTCGATACCTCGATACTTTCGATACCTCGATACTTTCGATACCTCGATACTTTCGATACTTTCGATACCTCGATACTTTCGATACCTCGATACTTTCGATACCTCGATACTTTCGATACCTCGATACTTTCGATACCTCGATACTTTCGATACCTCGATACGTTCGATACCTCGATACTTTCGATACCTCGATACTTTCGATACCTCGATACTTTCGATACCTCGATACTTTCGATACCTCGATACTTTCGATACTTTTGAATAGTATCGATACTTTCGATACCTCGATACTTTCGATACCTCGATACTTTCGATACTTCGATACTTTTGAATAGTATCGATACCGTCGTGGTATCGATACTTGATACCTGATTCGAGGTATCGCCCAGCCCTAGTTATCAGTTATCAACCTCGTCATAAAATCTGCCATTTCATGTCATCTCATCTCACAGATGAGTTTGACAGTTAGGACTACTAACAGATAGGATGAGATGACAGATGAGATGGACAAATGAGACGACAGATGAGATTGACAGATGAGACTGACAGATCAGACGATATGACATAATATTAGACTGACAGATGACATTCATAGATAAAAGAGGCATAAACAGACAGAAAAATGGTAGCGTTCATGATCTAGTAGATTTAAAAATTTATAAATCATGGATTTACGTTCCTGAGGCTTCTCTAAATTTTCTAAACTTTGATAAAAACAATTTTTGATGTCGACATGAAGATTTGCCTAATGAGCCACCCTATATAAAATAAATTAAAAAATAGACACCTTGATATTGTAAGCTACACATTTAGCACAAAATTTTATATTTTGATCACATGTAGAAAGCAATAAAATTATTTACGTCTGCATCTGTAATCCTTCCAAATACCTAAGTTGTGAATTTTATAACTTTTGGGAAAATTCAACTTGAAAATTTCAAAACGACCACATCTAACAATCTTTATATCCAACACGAAAAATCGTTGAGAGTGGAAAAATGCCTTTGTTTTTACATAAATCCTTGATGCGTATCACATTAAGTTACAAAAAAAATTGTAACAATTTCCTAAAAGAGTGTCAAGGTAATTTTACAATTTTTTTAGAAATTGTCGAGCGCTCTGGATGTAGGAAATGTATGTCGTCGGTTGAAATTATTAACATATTTAAATAAACAAACACCAAGTGCATAACAATAATTGTTTAAAAATTCAAATGGCATGTGTGTTGGATAATATAAAAATAGTAATGGAGTTCAAGTGCAATGTTAAGTTTAAGTATTGCCATGACAAATGTCTTCAAGACCATCAGCGTTCGAGGAGCAATTTTTCCCACAAGTGACTCTTTTTGATTTTAAAGCACTTTATTCGTCGACTTATAAAGGACACAATCGATGGTCTTTTGTATGAAAAGACAATACAATGGTGTAATTAATTAACAATCATCGATATTATTTGAGATCAGATCACGGTCATCCCACCTACGTAAAGTTGGCGAAAATGCGATTCGCGTGCGCTACCAAACAACCTTGGTTGTATAATTAGTGTATTTGAGGTCTGATATAACATGTAAATCCATATAACGAAAGAACTTCTTCCTGAATTTTATAGCGCAACTCAAACTAGTTGTTTGGTAAAAGAGATACGCGCTCCTCTCGCATTAGTTGAGTTGCGTTTTGCCGGCTATTTGAAAAATCCTTTTGTGGAAAAGAGCGAGCGCGGGCGTTTAGTCAAAATAGTGTTTGTGTTTGTTGTGTGATGTAGTTGTTTACATCGTGAAAATTTCTACTATTTAACGTCCTTGTACATCCAAGAAAACGTCTCTTTAAATTAAAAATCCAAAACAAAAATCGCAACAAAATGTTCAAGTGCATCTCGAAATTGATTTTTGTTTTACTTTTTTTATTAAATTACGCACGTTGTGGTGAGTTTTTTTTAAGTTTTTTTATTTATTGGCAAACTCGCAATTTTTATTTATATCAAAATTGTTTTTCAACATTTTTAATTTGTTGTGGAAAACAATTGCAATTTTCCAAAATATTTTTGACCTGATTAGTAACACTGGCGACATACTGTCGTCACGGTCCAAATTTTTTGCTTAAATCGATGAACACAACAAAGAAGAAATATCTTGATGTTACATAAGAGATGAGAGATAAAAAAAATTTAATTTTTGGCAAATAACTCACAACTTTAAAAAAGATTAATAAACTTAAAATTATTGTTAAATTTAAAGCAAAAATGTTATTAATCTAATAATTATTATATTTATGACGTACAATTTTCTTTAATGTTTGACTTCTTTATTAATTACTAAATTGTACTAAATTATGACATCATTCTTTACTAATTAGTTTAATGGCAAATTATACTTTGTAACGTCCTTTTTTACTCACAATCACAAAACTTAATTTTGAACTTTTTAAAAATATCTATCGTAATTGATAGTTTTTCTTAATGACCATTATTGTTCATTCATTATCTTTATTAAATATACAGTTACTCTTAGTTATTTATTTCAATCATTTTAACGGCCATTTTGAATAAAAATGGGGTCACGATCAAGGAGTTGTATGGCATTTTAATAAAAACGTGATTATAATGGTGAAATAATGAAACTATTTGGCGCCCGAGGGTGGGACAGCGATCAAAATAGTTAACGAAAAAAATGTTGAGATTTTTATCAAATGAGTGACAAAAGGTCCCTCATATTGTGAAGATGAATAAGAAACATTTTATAAAAGTGGTTGGGCTAGTGACAAGACGCTCCCTTTTAAAAACACCCTTAACTAAAGCGTTTGCAATAAAAATCACCTTGCAGAATATGTGGCATGTACCTACACCTGTAAATGTACTAGGGTGGTTGAAATCAGATTGCTTGTAAGTATGGGGTATTTAAAAAAACAAAAAATACTCTAAAAAACTAAAGAACTCGAAAATATTCTATGAAATTGACTACGCCACTGGAATCTACGTTAAATGTATCTTTTTAAGTAAATTGTTTTGGCTATTTTGGGTTATAACTCAAAAACAAAAGAATATATCAGATTTTTTATTTCACCGCTGAGTTAATCTTGAAAAAAGAAAAAAAAACATGGTATTAGTTTTCTCCTAACTATAATATTAACTGCGATACCCCATCTACCGACAAGCAATTTGAACTACCCTGTACAAGCAAACTGCGACAATCACACTCTTTTCAGTACTTACTGGACACTTTGGTATCATGGATACAATCAGTAAAAATTAAAAATTCGGAAGTGAAATCATGAAGCTTCATAGAGCAACAGGGTTGGAACTATAACCATTGGCGACTCCTGGGAGCAACATAGGCAGTAGGTACAATAGATCCAAAAGGCTAATTGACACGACTTTTATTAAAACCCATTGACGCTTAAGCACCAAATTACAAATTTATGGAATTTAAAAAAAAATAAAAAAGTCAAAAGTTGCAAAAGGTTATAAAAAACAAAAATTGACTGTCGTCATATGACGACGCTGGGCGTCAATGGGTTTTAATCGAAGACTTTGGGGATAATTGCTGTTCAAGCCTTTATTAAAGAGATGAGGAAATGACCTTCATATGTGGACATGTGGACACTCACACTGACTTTTAAAAGCATCCCCACCTAATGACCATAAAATTCCACTACATATAGCCAGAGTTTTCAGTATGAAGAAGGTAGCTAGAAGTAGGTAGCTCAGTAGGTAGAAGGGCTGCTATCGCGGTTCTAAATCGCCACAAAATAACTTCGAAGCTGGTTTAGGACTGCATAGCAGCACTAAATGACATTTCGACGAGTAATGCTCTTGAAATCTGCTGGATTAAAGAGCGCCAAGGTAACGAAGGCAATGAGAGGGCAGACGAGCTGACGAGGCAAGGCTCGGGCTCTTACCCGAATGGGCCGGAACCATAACTCTGGCGGTCAGCACTCTCAACAGTCTAATAAAACAAAAAAAAACATTAAGCTCACATAGACAAATGTGGTCGAAAGGAACGGGCTCTAGACAAAGCAAAGCAGCAATTGCTGCTCCTTCGATACGACACGCAAAATACTACCACAACCTGTCTCGATTACATCTGCGAGTACTCACGGGCATCGTTACAGGTCATTGTAAGCTAAACAAACACCTTTACACTCTCGGACTAATCGATAGCCCTAGATGCAGAGGCTGTAACCAGGAAGATGAAACTCGTGATGAAACTGCGGTAACATCAACTAGAGGATCCATACTTGGCGACTACTGGTTGGATATGGTCACAATCAGAGACACTCCATCCTCCAAACTGCTCGAGTTCATCTTAAAGCTGGGATGGTTTGAGGAGTGACGGGGAAGGAGGCGCCTTTGGGGAGGTTGCACAATGAGCCCGATCAAGCGGCCTAAGTGTAAGCTGGCTAAAAGCCAGCCCTCCCGTTTGCAGTCCAATCCAATCCAAGAAGGTAGGTGTGACATCTAAAGCTTTCGAGAGCTCCAGGGTTGGAATGCTGGAGTGTCCAGCATGAACAAGGTAGGTGTGACATCTATCACTTTATGAGTGTACGGGGCATCAACACACTTCAGTGTCTTGGAAACAAGGGATAAAAAGTGTCAAGTGTCTTGGGATAAAAAGAAAAATTCGGATATGAAATCCTGAAGCTTCGGAGAGCTGCAGGGTTGGAATTATAACCACTGGCAACTCCTGAGAGCACAGTAGGAAGTACAATAAATCTAGAAAAGGTTAATTTATATAGGCTTTTGTTAACTCCTGATCTTAGGGATAATTAAAAGTGAGACTTTTATGAAAGAGATGCAAAATGCACTGCATGTGTGGATTGTGAAAGCTAAAAGACACTGCCGTCTAAAAGCCTAATGGCTAATACTATAAAATTCCACTATAGGCAGAGTCTTCAGTATATGTTCATTATGAACAAGGTAGCTGTGACATCTATCACTTTATGAGTGTACGGGGCATCAACACACTTCAGTGTCTTGGAAACAATGCGATAAAAAGAAAAATTCGGATATGAAATTCTGAAGCTTCCGAGAGCTGAAAGGTTGGAACTATAATCACTAGCAACTCCTGAGAGCACCGTAGGGAGTACAATAAATCTAAAAGGTTAATTTATATAGGTTATCCCTAACCTTAAAGATAATTAATGGCGTAGACGTGTAGAGGCTTTTATCAAAGACATAAAAAAATGCCCCTCATGTGTGGAGGCTAAAAGACCCTGCTTTCTGAAAAGAACTCTTGCCTAATGGCTATTTGGGTATATAAGCCAATGTGAGTATAACCGTAAGAGTACTGGACATTAATTTAAACTTCGGTACGTTAGGACACAATGAGAAAAAAAAGGGAAATTAGGAAATGGAATCCTGAAATTTTTTAGAGCTGCAAGGTTGAAACTGTAACTATTGGCAACTCTTGGAAGCACACGTGGAGATATAGATCGAAAAAGGTAATGTTGGTGTAACTTTTGATAACCCCCAGCCACAATTTAATGGACGATACGAGACTCCTCAAATCCTGAAATTGTGGAAGTGGTTGAGCTTGTGAGAAGATAATATGTACTGCTCTTACTTTTTAAAACTGCCGTTGAGTTGTCTTCTGGTCTTACAAACAGGTCTTGAATATTTTTAAAAATTAAAATACAATCTAAATGTTTTTGTTGTGACACAGTCTTCATAAGATGCCCATAAGATGTTATGTTGGGCGTGTCCTGGCACTGATCATGTCTTGAACTAATAGCTTGGCAACCTCTTAATTCTTAAAATAGGAAATTAATAAATTTGATTAGCTCATTATGTGACTAAAATTAAACTTATTGAATCATATTTAAAAATTTTCGTGTACGCCACTGTGTTACCTAACAGAACGGCACAGTTTTCAAGTAAATTACATTTTTGTCTTTTTAATAATTGAGTGCTCAACCCCTCTCCTCCATTGAAAGCCTCGACTCCGTAAGTTTTTATCAGGGCAGATCTAATCTTGAGAAAAATGCAGGAAATTGCAATGAAATTGCTGGAACCGTTGGTGGTTATCTTCAGACAGCCAAGCAGTCCAGCAGAGAGAGATAGAGAAAGGGGAGACCTGAGGCTCTAGTTTCTAAACCTCTATTCCTCCAGTTAGAATAGTTCTAGTGCCGCGAAAAACGCAAAAAATTGCAATGTAATTGCTGGAACTATTAGTGGTTATCTTGGCGGACATTCAGACAGGCAGGCAAGCCAGTACATAGAGAGGGGATGGGAGGCTTAAGACTCTAGTTTTTAAAGACTGAAAATTGTAACAAAGGGTCATCATGAGCGGTTTACAGTAGTTTTAATAAACTGACGCTTCTTGTGGGAGAGATTCATGAGAGATTGACGTTGGGATATATTTCTGACTGAGAGCTATTTGAAATTGCCTATGTTTGGACATTAATAGTATTGAGAATACTGGTTTAGACCTCGTTAAGAAAAATTTGAAGCAGTCTTAAAAGACCTAAAGCTCTACACCCCTTCAAAATTGTGATTTCTGTTAACGAACAGCCGTTTTGAAAAAATTTTTGCTGAAAAGCGACTCAGGACGACTCTTATGCCATGCAAACAGAAATTATACTCCAAAATCCAATTTTACCCCCTTAATTTAAAAACAAAGTCGACCTTAAGTAGTTTACTGATTTAAGTAAGTCATGAAGTAATTTATTGTTTTATATTCCAACCAATAAACGTTTATTTTTTGATGGCCATTAATTAATAAGTAAATAGAAATAAAATATTTTAAATAAATTTATATTATGCGCGAAGGACAAATTTTTATTGTCATCAAAATTATTTAACCGGAAGTTAACAGTTTTCTCAATTAACTATATTAACAATTAATTAATAAATTTAAATAAAATGTAATTCATCAATGAAAGAGAAGAGATCCTATTGCACAATAATATACTGCTATCAGTACACTTTTAAAATATAGTTTTTACCTATATTTGTTTTCACCCCTTAAAGAAGTCTTGTATTTTAATTAAAAGTAACAAAGAAAATTTGTAAAAAAAATAATTTTTTATCTTTTGTTCATAAGTTCTTAATTATGCAGACAGGCACTCAGACATACAGACAACAAGATAGCTAGAGAGACCAAGACAGCTGGATAATTAGGTAGCCAGATAACGAACCCACCAGATAGACAATCAGGCACCCAAACAGACATACAAACGAACTACAGACAGACATACAGGCAGACAGAGAGCCCACAAAGACATACCAGGTGGTGAGTGGTGACCGCACCTCTCGGTCATATGAATGTTACATATAAAATCATACTTTGGTAATTTCCTGCTTCTTAGTTGATTTTAGAAAAAAAATCTTTGAATAAAAGTTTTAGAGCATAAAATTTTACATCTAAATCAACAAACAAAATTAATTTTTTATTGTTTATAACGGCAGAAATTTAATTTTAAAATTTCGAAAATTTTCGAATAACTATTTCTACTTATTTTCGAAATTTTCAAATGAATCTTCTGTCGTTATAAAGGATCCAAAATTAATTTTGTTTATTGATTTAGATGCAGAATTTTATGCTCTAAAACTTTTATTGAAAGAGTTTTTATGTAAAATAAATTGAGTTGCAAGAAATTACGAAAGTAATTTTACATGTTAAATTCCTATGACCGAGAGGCCGGTCACCACCCTGTAGAGGCGATTAACAGACAGGCAGACGAATTAATAAATAAGCAACTAGACAGGCGGATCGATGGACAGATAGACAAACGTATAGACAGGCAACACTATTTTAATTGTGAGAAAATTATGTTTTTTGAATAAAATTAAAAAATTTTTACTTTCAAAAATTTTACATGGATTCGTATGTCTGGCAAGCAATTTGTATTTGGTATAGGTTTTTTTATAAAAAGGTCATGACACTTTCAACAACGGAAGTTATAAGGTATCCATCCTTTACATAAAATGTCTAATTAGTGTGTACAATGTACACAAATGGGATCTTTTTACAAAAGCTATAGCTCAATCCTTATAAGATCGAGTAAGCATTTCCTTTGTGTTGATTTTGAACAAAAATCACCTCTAGTTTTATTTTTTTGGCCTAAAAATTTCTCTTCAGACTTCTGTCATTGACGTTTGTCATAACTCATGATATAAATTACTAATTAAGTCTTTCAAGTGAGCCCTATTTAAGGGTAGTAAATTTTTTGATATTGGGCCAATTAAAGGAATATCAATCGTTGAGATGCTAAACAGTAAATTACTTGACATTTTTCCATGTTTTTTTTTTCAAAATTCCACAACTCTGCTTTATTGGAGTCATTTAGAAGAGATAACCCATTTTTAAAAACTCTAAAGTGTGCCAATTCTTTTATACTAAACTACTAAAGCTGAAAATTTTTCTTAGCTATCTACTTTTAGTACTTAAGTAATAAAATCTTTAATACAGTTTCATTTCTATTCTAGATTCAGCATTAAGGTGTTACGATTGTAAATCATCTTTTAATGGACATTGTGATATTTTAAATCCAAAAATAACGCCAATTGAACATTGCGAAAATTCAAAATTACTCAAAGCGTTTCCAATGGCAGGATCAAAATTGGTCTGCATTATACACAAAATGGAACAAAAAGGTTAGTATTTATCTAAAAGCTAATTAAAAATTCAAAAATTATTTTAAATATTTAAATAACTAATTAAAAATTCAAGGTTTCTAAATATTTCTACATTGTTTGTAATTTAATATGAGCAAGTTAAACCAACAGGTTGATAGAGGATCGTTTAAAAATTAAAAAAAAATTGATTGACATTTTTATGTTAAAAATTTGGCATAAATACTTATTAATTTGCCTGTTAATTTTGGCACTAGGTTTTAACTATAAATAGAAAGTTTTGACGTACATTTTAATAGCCTTAACTTAAGCGTTTGACAACGGTCAGGTTGGAAAGATCAAGGATTCACAAAAACTAATTTGTGTTGCTTTTAAATACCTTTGCGGTTTATTTCAATTACACATTCTAATTGGAACGCCCTGTATACTTTTTTATATAATCAAACTGACCAGTTCTTGAAATACAGTCCCTTAAACTTTACTAATTAGATCTGAGTTGGAAAATGTGCTTAATTTCAATAATTTAATATAGAACACCCTGTATATTTTTACTTATTTGGATTCCTTATGAAATTTAAATCAAAAATTGTTAATAATGTTATATAACTAAAGTGAACGGTTCTTGAGACACAGTTCTTTAAAATTAATAAGCAGATGAAAATTATTCCTGAGTGGAAAATGTGGTTTATTTCAATAATTTTATATAGAACACCCTGTATATTTTTACTTCTTTAGATTCCTTATGAAATTAAGATCAAAAATTGTTAATTATTTTATATAACTAAAGTGAACGGTTCTTGAGATACAGTCCCTTAAACTTTATTAATCAGATAAAATTTATTTCTAAGTGGAAAATGTGGTTTATTTCAATAATGTTATATAGAACACTCTGTATATTTTTACTTATTTGGATTCGTTATAAAATTTAGATGAAAAATTGTTAATAATATTATATAACTAAAGCGAACGGTTCTTGAGATACAGTCCTTTAAACTTTACTAATCAGATGAAAATTATTCCTTAGTGGAAAATGTAGTTAATTTCAATAATTTTATATAGAACACCCTGTATATTTTTACTTATTTGGATTCTTTATGAAATTTAAATCAAAAATTGTTAATAATGTTATATAACTAAAGTGAATGGTTCTTGAGACACGGTTCTTTAATATTAATAAGCAGATGAAAATTATTCCTGAGTGGAAAATGTGGTTTATTTCAATAATTTTATATAGAACACCCTGTATATTTTTACTACTTTACATTACTTATGAAATTAAGATCAAAAATAGTTAATTATTGTATATAACTAAAGTGAACGGTTCTTGAGATACAGTCCTTTAAACTTTACTAATCAGATGAAATTTATTTCTAAGTGGAAAATGTGGTTTATTTTAATAATTTTATATAGAACACCCTGTATATTTTTACTTGTTTGGATTCCTTATGAAATGTAGATTAAAAATTGTTAATAACGTTATATAACTAAAGTGAACGGTTCTTGAGATACAGTCCTTTAAACTTTACTAATCAGATCAAAATTATTTCTGAGAAGAAAATGTGGTTTATTTCACTAATTTTATATATAACACCCTGTATATTTTTATTTATTTGGATTCCTTATGAAATTTAGATCAAAAATTGTTAATAATGTTATATAACTAAAGTGAACCGTTCTTGTGGTACAGTCCCTTAAACTTTACTTCTAGTCAGTACTCCACTGAAGAATATTCCTGAGTAGAAAATAAGGAGAAATTTGATCACTGAAGTGAGATTTTCAATACTTGTTATTTGTAAGAAGTTGTTTTATGAATAAGATGAGATGTAGACCTTGTTATATTAATTAACCCCCTAAAGACAAGCGAAGAATACAAATTGCTCAAACAATAGAAGCGAAGCGTTTTATTAATAAACTAATAAAATAAGTGTAGTATTCAAAGTCTTTTTGAAGCAGTAAATCAAATTCATTTAAGAAAAATTTATCTCACAACTTAAATATTTAAGAACGCGTAATTAAAAATTAAATTTTTCCACACAATTAAAAATTTTCTTCAGTTAGTTAAACAAGTTACAACCTACAACAACTGTCATAAAGTTTTATGTCAGTTTTACACGAATTTCGTGTTTTTAGTATCTAATTTTATGTTTTTAAAATGCACCAAACTGGAAAATGCGCATAAATATTTAGAAACTTTCTTTTGTTACTTTGACATCATTTCAACTTCCTTCCGTGTTAAATTATGACGTCGAAAGCTTTTAAAATCTGATTATTGATCTATTCCAGACAGGATGATGTGTAGATTAATTAAGTTTTATAGGATTTAAGGGTGGTGAGTTTAATTTAAGGGATGGAAAAGCAATAAGGTGTAATTTAGTGTTATAAAAAGAACGTAGACTTGTAAATTTTAGCTTCAGTTAATTGAAATTAGTGCAAAATTAAGTAAATAATTGCAAAAATGTTTAATGCTCCTGGACGATAGGCAACACAACGTACATCAAATTTAAGTGTAATTGAAAACGTACACGAAAGGGGTTTTTCCGCTATTTTTTTTTAATTTCATTTATTAAAACTTGTACTGTATGACCTTTTGGACTATTTAAGAAAATGTTTTAACAAATATTAATTATAATGGTCACTATGCAAATTTTATAATTTTATCTCGAAATTAACCAATGAAAAAATAATTACGTACTTTTTTGTTATTATTAGAACTGGTTATTGTTAAAAAACAATTGAGAATCCCGCATAGCAATTATATCTGTGTAAATAAAAGGAATTTCAGAATTAATTGACCCATAAATCCTAGTTCTTAAATTCAGCACTCTGTAAGTAAATTTTATTAATTTAGAGATAATTAAAATTCTTGGAATTTTTTAAAATTATTATTTGACTGATGACATTGTATTTTGAATTGCTTGGTTAATTTAATTAAAATAAATTTAAGGGTTGAAATTCTATAGGGCCTATCTCGCAGTCAAAACCAATCTAAAATCTAATTACAATCCCATTGACATTTAAATATCAACAACTATTTATAGAACAATATAAACTTTAAAATTTTGAATAAAAAAATACTTTTTTGGTGGATTCATTTTGAAAACAATTGAAAAATTTTTTTAATAAAAATCAGATTACATTGTAAAAATAGAAAAACAAGATGACAAGTAAATATAGAAATGAAGGGGTCCGAGAGAGACTTTATTAAAAATCAATGCTAGTCGTCCTAGATTTGCCATTTTAAGCAAATATAAAATGGCAGCCTTTCAACAGCTCATTATTTAAAAAAAAAGTCGACGATTGTCGTCGTAATTAAAAAATAATGTGTATTTTTGATTTATTCAACACAATTACTTATATAATCGGCACTTATTTATTAAGGTTGTGTTGGTTCGTTTTTTTGTGATAAGATAATTAAAAGATAAAAAGATTATGATGTATAATATAATGTGATATGTTTAAATCAATAATTTCCAGAAACTATTTATGATTTAATAAGCCTAGGCTTAGCTGAGGGCACGAGCACTTTTGACTCTTCCTGAAGCTTCTATATGATCATGTGACCCTCTATTAAGCCTCATCTAGATTCTAAAAGCTCTATCAATCTTCTCCACTCTATTAGAGCTCTATTGTTTGCCTTTTCAAGGTCTTGGAACCCTATAGAGCACCTTTAATTCTTGCTGACGCTTCTTTATGATCATGAGACCCTCTATTAAGGCTCATATAGATTCTAAAAGCCCTATCAATCTTATCCACTCTATTAGAGCTCTATTATTTGCCTTTTTAGTGTCTTGGAACCCTATAGGCTCTTTCGGGCCATTTTAAATTCCTACAACTCAAGTAGAGTATTCTGGGAATGTCTTTTGGTTCTTTTTCAAACTTCATGTAGACTTTTTGGGTTGTTTATGGTTATAGCAATTTTAACCACTCTGTTAAAAGGCTCTATTATTTGTCTTTTCAAACTCTTGGACTC
Organism: Malthinus seriepunctatus; assembly: GCA_963924605.1. Lineage (NCBI taxonomy): Eukaryota > Metazoa > Arthropoda > Insecta > Coleoptera > Cantharidae > Malthinus > Malthinus seriepunctatus. The sequence goes on from OZ004603.1 coordinate 19,594,699, forward strand.
GAATAGATTCATAGGAACGCTTTTAGAATACCAGAACTATTTTAGACTCTTATAGGTATGCCTTTAGGATTGTAATACTTTTTTTACGCTTCATGAAGACTCTTAGGACTCTTTAAGGCTCTTTTAATCTTTTACACTTTCTTAAGGCTCTTTTAGTTGCGTTGTAAGGCTTTAGAAACCTCATAGGCTCTTTTGGGCGCTTTTACACTACTAGAACTCTTTAATACTCTTGTGGTAGTGTCAGTAGGATTCTGAGACCCTTTTTTGAGCTTCATATCGACTCTCATGGTTCTTTAGGGTTATAGCAACATTTTTCACCCTCTTAAAAGGTGTTTTAAGTTGACTTTTTAGACTCTACGACCTTGGTGGATTGTTAGAGGCGCTTGTATGCTGCTAGAAATATTTTAGACTCTTGAGGGAATGTCTTTAGGATTGTGAGACTTTTTTTAACTCCCATGTAGACTCTTACAGCTCTTTTAGGGTTTTCCACTTTCTTAGAGCTTTTTGAGTTACGTTGCCAACCGCTCGAAATACAATAGGCTCTTTGAGGCGCTTTTACACTACTAGAATACTTTAATACTCTTGTGGTAATGTCATTAGGATTCTGAAACTCTTTTTTTGAGCCTCATATCGACTCTCAGAGTTCTTTAGGGTTATAGCAACTTTTTGCACTCTTTTAAAAGGTTTTTTAAGTTGCCTTTTTAGGCTCTACGACTCTAGTGGATTCTTAGAGGCGCTTGTATGCTGCTAGAAATATTTTAGACCCTTGAGGGAATGTCTTTAGGATCGTGAGACTTTTTTTAACTCCCATGTAGACTCTTACAGCTCTTTTAGGGTTTTCCACTTTCTTAGAGCTTTTTGAGTTACGTTGCCAACCGCTCGAAATACAATAGGCTCTTTGGGGCGCTTTTACACTACTAGACCTCTTTAATATTCTTGTGGTAATGTCATTAGGATTCTGAAACTCTTTTTTTGAGCCTCATATCGACTCTCGGGGTTCTTTAGGGTTATAGCAACTTTTTGCACTCTCTTAAAAGGCGTTTTAAGTTGCCTTTTTAAACTCTACGACCCTAGTGGATTCTTAGAGGCGCTTGTATGCTGCTAGAAATATTTTAGACCCTTGAGGGAATGTCTTTAGGATCGTGAGACTTTTTTTAACGCCCATGTAGACTCTTAAAACTCATTTAATCTTTTCTACTTTCTTAAGGCTTTTTGAGTTACGTTGCCAGCCTCTCGAAAGCTAATAGGCTCTTTGAGGTGCTTTTCCACTACTAGAACACTTTAATACTCTTGTCGTAACGTTATTAGGATTCTGAAACTCTTTATTTGAGCCTCATATCGACTCTCAGAGTTCTTTAGGGTTGTTTCAACTTTTTGCACTCTCTTAAAAGGTATTTTAAGTTGCCTTTTTAGGCTCTACGACCCCAGTGGATTCTTACAGGCGCTGGTATGCTGCTAGAACTATTTTAGATCCTTGAGGGAATGTCCTTAGGATCGTGAGACTTTTTTTAACTCCCATGTAGACTCTTACAGCTCTTTTAGTGTTTTCCACTTTCTTAGAGCATTTTGAGTTTCGTTGCCAGCCTCTCGAAACCCAATAGGCTCTTTGGGGCGTTTCTATACTACTAGACCTCTTTAATACTCTTGCGGTAATGTCGTTTGGATTCTGAGACTCTTTTCTTGAGCCTTATATCGACTCTCATGGTTCTTGAGGGTTATAGCAACTTTTTTCACTCTCTTAAAAGGTTCTTCTAGTTGTCTTTTCGGACTCTACGACCCTAATAGATTCTTAGAGACGTTGTATCCTGCTAGAACTATTTTAGACCTTTGAGGGAATGTCTTTAGGATCGTGAGACTTTTTTTAACTTTCTTGTAGACTCTTACAGCTCTTTTAATGTTTTGTACTTTTTTATAGGTTTTTGAGTTACGTTGCCAGCCTCTCGAAACCCAGTAGGCTCTTTGGGGCGCTTTTACACTACTAGAACTCTTTAATACTCTTGTGGTATTGTAATTAGTATTCTGGGGCTCTTTTTTTGAGCCTCATATCCATGAGGTTATGAGATTCTTTGGGATTTTAGAAACTTTTTTTACTCTCTTAAAAGGTTTTTCTAGTTGCCTGTTCAGACTCTACGACCCTAATAGATTCTTGGAGACGCTTATATGCTGCTAAAACTATCTTAGATCCCTGAGGGAATGTCTTTAGAATCGTGAGACTTTTTTTAACTCCCATGTAGACTCTTGTGGAAATGTCTTTAGGATATTAAACCCTTTTAAGCCTTTTTGAAATATTTTTTATTCTCCTAGGGATCTTTTAGTTACGTTTTCAACTTTTTGAATCCTTATAGTATTTTGGGACCCTTTTTAGGCTTTTGTACGAATGTACTTAACATCGTAAATCTCTTTCTTGAGCCTCTTATTGGTTCTTAGGCCTCTTTAGAGTTCTACGAATATTTTCCACTCTCTTAGAGCACTTCTAGTCTCCTTTTTTTAATCTTGAAGCTCTGTAGACTCTTCGGAGCATCGAAGCCCTTGTAAACTGTTTGACTCTTGTTGGAATCTTTTTAGAATTGTGAGACTATTGTTTTGGCCACTTGTAGACGTTTATTGTTATTTTAATCTTTTCCATTGTTTTAAAGTTCTTTTTGTTGCTTAAAAGGCCTATTTCCAATATTTGAATAATTCTATAAGTGTTTTTTTAGGATTTTTCTTCTAATTGAGTTTCATCGAATTGGAAACTTAATTGAAAGTTGCAATTAAAATTAATTTTGTACTTAAATGTAATTAATTATCTAAGCGTTTCTAGTTTTCCATTAAAAATTTAGCATTGAATCAAATAACTCACTCTGTTATCTCATTATCTCTCTTTGTTAAGTTTATATTTTGAACGTGACGAGATATTATCGCGATGCTCAAGGACTGTTTGATGAAAAGTTTTATCAAATTTTCTAAAACGAAAATTTTGTAATTTTCCTATAGGTGGTAGCTTCTATGTACAATGTTAATTATTATACTTCGACTAGGAATAATTGACTAAAATGGAAAAATAACCTTTTTAAGATTTATGGCCGATTATTTATGGTACTTGGAGCTTTTCAAGCAACCTGCTTTGTAATGAAATGCGCCCCTTAAAACCAACCATATGTCTCTGTTAAAAAGGTTATTTTTCCATTTTAGCCAATTATTTCTAGTCGAACTATACTTATAAAAAAATTATTTTCAATTTTTCCCCACTGAAGACAGCTATTCACAAAGAAGAATCTGTGAATGTAGAGATCTATGGAATGCTAGGTTATACACAAACCGGGCCTTTTAAGCCCAAAAAGCACACAAATTTGATAAATCTTGATTTTAGTCCTTACAGAATAACTTCAAAGTTGACTTCGAATGACTCTAGTTCGACATTAAAGTGACAATATCTCCAGAACGATTAGTGATAAATACATAGAATCTTATAGATTTTGAATTCTAAATATTACCAAAAATCCAATATTTGCAAAAATGTGCCATAATTTAAAATAAAATCATCAAACTAAAATTTCAGTAAGATAAGGACGTTCAAACAAATTAACAAAATAATTAAGCAATAAAGTGGATCATGTATGATGAATCATGCACGTACTATTAATCAACGCCTCTTAAGTAAAAAAAAATCTAGTACGTTTATGCAGGGCCGGCTTAACTATCCGTTTCGTCCTTTGGGCCTTGACCTAAAACGTCCGTCCCATCCTAGTGATTAGCGACTAAGCCATGACTTAAAGCTTATCGAAAATCAATTCTTTATTGCTTGTGGATTAATTAATAATTTTTTTTAAATTTTTCAGATGACCCAAATTTGAGTGTCGTAAGAGGATGCGCACCTGAAAATTACTGCGACCTTTTTAAAGATTCCGTTCAATGTGTAAGGTGCGAAAAGGACTTATGTAACTCGTCTTCTGCCATACTGCCTTCCTTTGTACTTATTACTAGTTATGTATTTTTTAAGTATTTTATTTGAATTTTTTATTAATATTTAAATAATAAAAGAAGAAGCTTTTTGTAATCAATATACACACAACAAGAACAAAGAAAAACAAATTTGATGTAATATATTTATACTCTTGTAGATACCAATATTTATTAATTTTTTGTATCTTGTTTAATTTAATATTTAAAAACAATAAGGAATAATATTGTTGTTAATTGTTGGTTTACAGTAAAAAAACTTTACTATTTAAAAAAATTGTATTTAATGTACTACTAAATTGTATAATTTTTGAGTGCATAAAGCTTGTGCATAATACTTTAATGTGTATGTGTAAAAGATTGTTGTAATTTTTGTTTCTAAAATGGCTATTAAATGCAAATCGTTTTGTTAATTATCTATTTATTTAGCAGTTCAACTAGGTAGATCTAATCCATCATTCAAGTTTGAATATGGACAATTAAGGCATCCTTAATATGTCTTCTTGTCGTTCTAATTTTTCTACTACTTGTTGTTCACCATTAAGGCGGCAAGAAATTGGATAATTGAAAATCAATTAAACGAATAACATAATAATCGATTTTTTAAAAAACCGATTATTCGAATATCATAATAATCGATTATTCAAAAAATCGATTAATCTAAGATCGATTATTCAAAGAAACTATTAATCGAAGATTCGAATAATCGAAGATTCGAATAATCGAAGATTCGATTAATCAAATATTCTATTAATTGAAGAATCTATTAAGTAATTAATTAATAGAAGAATCGATTAAGTAATGGATTAATCAATATTTCAATTCTTAAAACTTACAGTAATCTGTAAGTTCCTTTCATAATAATCTATTATTCGAAAAGCCGATTAATCTAAGATTGATTAGTTGAGGAATCAAACATTTGATTAATCAAATATTCTATTGATTCATGAATCTATTAAGTAATCGATTCATCGAAGAATCGATTAAGTAATGGATTAATCAATTTTTCAATTCTAAAAACTTAAAATAATCTGTAAGTTCCTTTCAATAATCTATTATTCGAAAAACCGATTAATCTAAGATCGATTAGTTGAAGAATCAACGTTCTATTGATTCATGAATCGATTAAGTAATAGATTAATCTAAGATCAATTATTCAAAGAATCGATTAATCGAAGATTCGAATAATAGAAAATTTGATTAATCAAATATTCGATTAATTGAAGAATCTATTAAGTAATCGATTAATCGAAGAATCGATTAAGTAATGGATTAATCAATTTTTCAATTCTAAAAACTTAAAATAATCTGTAAGTTCCTTTCAATAATCTATTATTCGAAAAACCGATTAATCTAAGATCGATTAGTTGAAGAATCAAACATTTGATTAATCAAATATTCTATTGATTCATGAATCTATTAAGTAATCGATTAATCGAAGAATCGATTAAGTAATGGATTAATCAATTTTTCAATTCTGAAAACCTAAAACAATCTGTAAATTCGTTTCATAATAATCTATTGTTCAAAAAACTGATTAATCTAAAATCTAAGAATCGATTAGGTAATCGATTAATCTAAGATCGATTATTCAAAGAATCGATTAATCGAAGATTCGAATAATCGAAGATTTGTTTAATCAAATATTCGATTGTAATTGAAGAATCTGTTGAGTAATTGATTAATCAAAGAATCGATTAAGTAATGGATTGATCAAATTTTCAATTCTTAAAACTTAAAACAATCTGTGGGTTCCTTTCATAATAATCTATTATACGAAAAACCGATTAATCGAAGATCAATTATTTGAAGAATATGATTAATCAAATATTGTTTTGATTGATGAATCGATTAAGTAATCAATTAATCAAGATCGATTATTTAAAGAATCGATTAATAGAAGTTTTGAATAATCGAAGATTCGTTTAATCAAATATTCGATTAATTGAAGAATATGTTGGGTAATTGATTAATCGAAGAATCGATTAACTAATGGATTTTTTATTTTTTCAATTAATTTCAATTTTAAAACTAAAATCTGTGGCTTCCTTTCATAATAATCGATTATTTTCAAACCGATTAATCGAAAATCGATTATTCAAAGAATAAATTAATCAAAATTCAATTGATCAAATATTCTATAGAATGAAGAATCAATTAAGTAATCGAAGAATCTATTATGTAATCGATTAATCAATTTATCAATTCTTAAAACTTAAAACAATTTTTGGGTTCCTTTCATAATAATCGATTATTCGAAAAACCGATTAATCGAAGATCAATTATTCGAAGAATCGACGAGTCGATTAATCACATATTCTATTGATTGAAGAATCGATTGCGTAATCGAAGAATCGATTAAGTAATGAATTAATCGATTATGTAATAAATTAATCAATTTTTCATTTCTTAAATCCTAAAAAAATCTGTGGGCTTCCTTCATAATAATCTATTAATCGAAAGACCGATTAATCGAAGATCGATTATTCGAAAAATCGAAGATTCGATTAATCAAAATATTCTATTGATTGATGAAACGATTAAGTAAACGAAGAATCGATTAAGTAATCGATTAATCGAAGATTCGATTAATTAATTGATTTATCAATTTCCAAATCGATTAAGTAATCAATTAATCGAAGAATCGATAAATCAATTTTTTAAATCTTGAAACTTAAAACAATTTATTTATTTTTTTTTAACTTTAGCTTAAGGAGCTTCGACTACAAATAGGCCATTAGCTCCGTTAAAACAATTTGTAGATTCCTTTTTCAAATATTTAGATTTGATTTAATTAATTTAAAAAATCAAATTTTCAAATCTGCGATTCTACGAATATTCGATTTTCTCAATTTTTAAAACTCAGATAATCGCGTTTTTCGATAAATTGATTCTTTGAATAGTGGATTCTTCAATTATCTGATAGTTCGATTATTCGATTCTTCGATTTTTTATATTTAACTAATCGCGATTTTCGTTTAATCGATTAATCAAATATTTTTTCCAGTCATATTCTCCACCCCTAGATATAAGATTTTCCTAGCTTCTCTGATATAAGCTCGTTTAATCCAGCGTTTCTAAATCATTAATTCATTCCTGCCTGTTTTGTCTAAATCTTATGTTATTCTCTTACTCTTGGCGTCTCCTCCAACGGTTTGCATCATTTCTAACATTGTGTTCAATCTATTGACACTTGAGATGGGCTATTCGAGAAGACCAACACGATAGATTGTAGAAACAATTACAGCTCTAGAGATCATGAACATGAAGAACAAGCAGAGGACGTCCACTCACAGATCTGAAGATTACTAAGGCTGTCAAAAATATACGATTATTTGAATAATCGAACAAGAGACTAATAAAAAAATGCAAAAATGACATTATTTGAATTTTATGCACCGAAGAATCGAATTATCGACTACTCAAAGAATCGATTAATCGAAGAATCGTAGAATCGAAATACCAATTTTTTAAATATTTAAGAAAGGAATCGATAAATTCATTACACATAATTAGAACTTCTAATAGCTAGATTATTTAGATTTGAATAATTGATTAACCGATTATTCGATTAATCTATTCTCCGATTTATGGATGATTTATTTAATAGATTCTTCAATTAATCGATTCTTACAATTGATTCTTCTAATAAAATCATTCATTAATCGATTTTTGCAATTTATTCTTCTAATTGATTTATCGATTAATGATTAATGGATTCGTTGATTAACCGATTTTTCGATTAACGGATTTTTCGATTAATTTCGATTAATCGGTTTTTCGCAAAATCGATTGTTATGACATTAGAATTTTTTGCAGAATCCAGCTTCTATCGAGTTACCTTTGAAACATGACTGTAATAATCTAATAATATTATGCAAAGTCCCTTTGATGAGGACAGTTGAGATTCCTTGCAGTAATCTTCTCTGATCCGGATTAAACGAATATTTTGCAATTCAATGCTTGATATAAACCGAATTAACTAAAAAATTTCTGATCCAACATCATAAAGTTGGTTTCCCGAACGGATATGTCGCGTTTTCCGTGAAAAGCGTGACACCGCGTTGATGTCACGCGTTTAAAGTTAAACGTATTCGGACATGCTTTACATTCATAGTTGTGGAAGAAAGAAATTTTCTAAATTAACTAAAGTCTAGTAATTTTATATTTTCTCTTCCAAATACTGCGAATTACACAATTGAATCGATATGAAACACAATAATTCGATAAGAACCAAGATAAGATAAAAATTTGTTACATTATAGGTATATTAGGAAAAATATTACAAATAATTCGAGAAAATTCATAAAAAAAATTACAACAAAAAATTATATTTATTACCCCGTGTATAATACCCCCCCCCCCGCCACACCTAAAACCACCATCATTTATTTATATCCAAAAAATTCATCCTTAAAAAGTTAAGGCTTTAAAAACTTTCAAATAAATTAGGAAACAATTTTGAAAAATTTACAAATTTGCAAAATGTTTTAAAAATTTTCAAAAAATTTTAAATATTTTCAAAAAATTTTCTAATAAACTGATACATTTTTGAAAATTTACACAATAATTTGAAAATTTGCAAAATGTTTTCTTAATTTTCAAAAATTATTGAAAAAGTGAATGATATTTGAAGGCACGTTTTGATAATGATGTAAAGAAAATAGTCCCATTAGAATCAGACGCTTGTAGAACATCAATGTTATTCTGAAAATAGTAGAGGACCCCAAAACTTTTCGCAACTTTGATATGTACTTTGAAATATGTTTTTGATTCTCAATTGTATTATAAATCACTTACCTATTAAGAAAAAGGTAATGATTTATTGTTATTGCAAAAATAAAAACAATAATGGAAATTCTTAGATCATGACTTGAAAATTATCGTCACACTCATTTACTTAATTTTAAGATAACGATATCTTTCATTAGCAAATTAAAAAATAATTTTCAATTACAAAAAATTGTAAAAAAAATACTTACAAGTACTTACTTGACGTTTTATATGGACTTTAAATTTCTTTAACTTTAGAGTTTTATTTATTTAACAACTACAGTACTTTTGCAAAATAATAGCTAAAATGTATACCTAAATATGAAAAAATAGTACGCTCAATGACTCATGGTGTTTGAAATCCTTGATAGTGATAAAAAAGATATTTATTTGTAATAAAAGCCTCCAATAAATTTAATAAAATGGTGCAATACTCGTAGTAAGCCTTGTTTCCATTTACCAATACCCAATATTAAATTTTACCCAGATTCAAAAAATCATAACTCCGGTCCTGCTCCATAGAAGTAATTGAAATAACCGACATTTCATAGAGACTTACCTTGTCTGCAATACATCCAAATATGGACAAAACGGCCGCAATAAATTTTGAGAAATATCATTTTACAATTTTGACCTACTTTTAAGAAATGAATACCAGTAATGAAGCCATTATTTGGTGGTTTTTGAAAAATATAGAAGGCAACTATGGGTTTTAGAGAAACTATGAGTTTTAGAGAAACCCAAAGTAGTAGATATTTGTAGAAAAATCCACTTTTACAATAACATGATAATAATACAATAATACAAAATGGAGTCTCCATTTGTTCGTTCAACAAGAAGCATGGGTTTAGCTATTTAATCCAATAAATGGGTCTTTTTATTAATTTTTTTTATTGAAACGTTAATCTTAAAATCAATTTCCAATGTAGAAAATTCAAAAAGAAAATTATTGTGAATGTATTACAACTCGAAATTATTAGAATTATTAGAACGTTTTTTCCAATAATTTTATTACGTTTCAATATTTTTTAAGTTTAATTGTTTAGATAGGAGCAAATCTTTTGAACCAATGATAAAATGGCTAGCGATATTATCTCAACAATTAATGATTACACCTATAAAAGCTATATCGTCCGCTTTAGTTTCCATTTTGTATTTGAAAATTCATCGCAATGGCATCGTTACGAGTGATTGTTGTTTCTTTAGTACTTATGGTTTGTGCCGTCCAATTATGCTGTAAGTATTCTTTATTTAGTCATTATTTTAAAATTTATTTAAATTTTATTTTGTTTATTTTAATTCGAAAAAATTAATTTTAAGCTGCCGCCGATAACAAAACGCATTGTGCCGTTTGTGATGGCTTGGAGAGCTGCAAGGATACAAAAAATACAACATGGACTTATCCGGAATGCAATATGAATAATAAAACATGTGTAAAAATCAACGATCCTGATGGTAAGTTTAATAATTACTTTAGGGAACACCTACAGAACATTTTTGTTTTAAAAGCAATCGGAATAACAATTTTATTTGGTAGTTAGACTATTGAGATTCATCTTTTTATAAGAGTAAATTTTTTTCAAAAGTCAAAATCTAGCCAACTAGAATTAAAATAAAAGTGGCATTTTAGGTAAAGTTATTAGTGATTAAAAAATTAAGTAAAAAACACTTATAAGGCAAAAAAAAAACGTTTTCACTTAAAACTGTTTTAGACTGTTTTAAAATGATTTTTGTTTTGATGCATCAATGTGTGGTCGCCCCTATTAAATACACTGAAAAATCTGTTTCTAACAAAATGAATCAAAAACGTTTTGTAGAAATTCGTTTTTGCTTCATCAATGTGCAAGCAACCTTTGATTCCCATGGTTTTGCTCATTGAGTTGATTCAGTACTAACAAGTTAGTACGATGTTTAGTCCATATAAAAGGGACATAACTATCTTATAGACAAGTAAAAATAACTTTGATCTAGTTTTCCAAAATGCGCCCAAAATAACTCCCCTATTTTTGGACACCATATACAGATTTTTTTTAAAGTTTATTTTTCGCTAGAATTTTCGATCACTATATTTTGACTTTTTGAAAAATTTTATTCTTACAAAAATATAGCTTAATAGCTTACATAACTGATAAAAATTTTATTTCGATCGATTTTAAAACAAAAAAGTTCTGTAAGTGTTCTCACCAAAAGTGAAACACACTGTATAATGTTTTAATTTTTACTTACGCTACTTTTACTTTTAAGGCAACGCTATTCATAGAAAATGTGCTACAAAGAATGAGTGCAATACATACGCTTACTGCTACAGTTGTACTAGCGACCGTTGTAATTCTGGATCATCTTTAACACCCTTGTTTGTTGTTTCGATCGTCGCCGCTGCTATTGTTAGATATCATTAAATATCAATTTTAGAAGTAGATTTATTATTATTTTAAAATTTTTTAGCAACAAATTTTTCTGTTTTTAATAAAAATTAATCAAATGTAAATTTTTTACTATTTATGATATGATTAAAAATGAGATTTAATAAATTAATTTAATAATAATTTTTATGAACTGAGTATCATTTATCTATGTTTTTTGTTAGTTCAAGTAAACATAAATTTTCACCTTTAGAACCGATGCTTGATAACTCAAAGATAATGGAATTACGAAACGCAATCGAGCCACAAACTACAAGTGGTATTACATACAGGGCGGTGACCAAACTTCTCGACCATAGGGCTTTTACTTAAAATCATAGTTTGATGATTTCTTGCTTCTTAATTTAGTTAAGAAAAAAAACTTTAAATAATAGTGTAACAGATAGCAAAAAACACATAATATGTATCCTAACGAATAAGAAGCGACACCAGCTCAAAATGCGCATGCCCGCTAGAAGTTTCTGGCACCAATCATATCATCTAAAATACGCGCTACTTTTTAAATTATAAATTGCAATATATGCAAATATTTAGTTATGTCTATGGCCAATGTCTAATTTTGGGTTATGTTGTGACATATCTAGCAGACATGCGCATTAGACGAAGATCAACTTTCGTCGTCGTGTCGCTTCTTATTCCTTATTTAAATCCAAGGCCAACATTCGGACATAATTACGTCATCAGCGTAACTCAAGATTTTCATTTTACATTTTTTCAAACTATTGAAAAGACCTTAGCCTTTATCACTCGATTTTACTTTTTACAAGGCTGTAGCTTTAGGTCCATTATAACATTGAAGAACGTAGTGTTTAAACTGTCTGAAGCTTCAAAGTCTAACAAATGTTGCTTTCAAAACCTCTATGTTGCAGAATGCAGAGGCTCGTTCTGGTCAGGTTAGAAGCTTTTCATTTGTATCCGACTAGGGGTAAGGGTGTTATGGAATAAGTGTCAAAAAAACATTTGTAACCTGTAGATGTCTAGATAACCGTTAAAACCCATTAACGCTCAGCGATCTCATATGAGATTTGACTAATTGTATTTTTGATGACCATTTGCAACTTTTGGCATTTTTATTTTTTTGAAATACAAAGTTTTGAAATTTTGTGCTTGGGCGTTAATGGATTTTAAGATGAAGCCCGCCTTAAGACGGAGTTGTGCATTACAGCATTAATAAACCTACTATACCCTAAGCTACCCAACCCTAACCTAAGTAACCTAACCTAAAATGGCTCGCTTATATCCGTAGTGTAAAGGTAAAAATTCCGGAACTGCGGTTAGCTTTAACGTGACCGATCGCGATCTTACATAGGAGCAAATCTTTTGAACCAATGAAAAAATGACTAGCGATATTATCTCAGCAATTAATGATTACACCTATAAAAGCTATACCGTTCGCTTTAGTTTCCATTTTGCATTTCAAAATTAATCGCAATGGCATCGTTACGAGTGTTTGTTGTATCTTTAGTACTTATGGTTTGTGCCATCCAATCATGCTGTAAGTATCCTTTATTTAGTCATAATTTTAAAGTTTATTGAAATTTTATTGTGCTTATTTTAATTTGAAAAAATTAATTTTAAGCTGCCGCCGGTAACTTAATGTGTACCTCATGTGTGGGTGAGAAGCAGTGCTATAATAGTACAACATGGGGTTATTTCCCATGCCAAAATAAAAATGATACATGTGTAAAATACACCGATGTTGATGGTAAGTTTAGTAATTACCTACAGTGTGTTTCACTTTAGGTGAAAACACCTGCACAACATTTTTCTTAAAGCAATCGGAATAAAACTCGAATCAGTTACGTAGGCCATTAACATCTATCTTTTTGAAAAAATAATTTTTTTTAGAATATATCTTAACCTGAAATGCCACTCTTATTATAATTCTAGTTGCCTTAATTAATTCGAAAAATCTTATTCTTACTAAAAGATAGATCATTATGGCCTACGTAACTCACCAAAAAATTTTATTTCGCTTGATTTTAAAGCAAAAAAGTTCTGCAGGTGTTCTCACCTAAAGTGAAACACACTGTATATATTTTAATTTATATTTACCCTAATTTTACTTTTAAGGCAAAGTTTTGAAAAGAGGTTGTGATACAAAGGAGTTTTGTGATGAATATACATACACTTACTGCTACAGTTGTAATACAGATCGTTGTAATTCTGGATCATCTTTAACACCCTTGTTTGTTGTTTCGATCGTTGCCACTGCTATTATTAGATATTATTAAATATCCATTTTAGTAGTAGATTTATTATTATTTTAAAATTTTTTAGCAACAAATTTTTCTGTTTTTAATAAAAATTAATCATAGGTTATATCCCCCGAGAGCTATGAATTTAATCGAGTAAATTAAGTGTAGCCTTTTTTTGTAAAATTTTGCTTAGAAAAATCGCGCCTCAAGATATAATGCTTTGCTAGGGTTATAATGGTATACTTCTCAACCTAAGTATATAATATACTATTATGAAAAGTGAGTATCGTTTAATTTATTTATTTTATTAGTTTGAGTAAACAGAAATTTTCACCTTCAGAACCGATGCTTGATAAGAAAGAACGAAATCGAGTCACAAACTACAAGTGGATACATAGAGGGTAGAGTGGTAACCTGACCTTTCGGCCATAGGGATTAAACTGTAAATCATAGTTTGCTGATATGTTGCTTCCCAATTGATTTAAGAAACAAAAATTTCAAATAATTAGAAATAGCAAAGAACGCATAAGAATGACACCTCTAAAATGGCTAAAATGACTCGCTTATATCCGTAGTGTAAAGGTAAAGGTTCCGGAACTGCGGTTATCTTTACTTTAGGGCCAAACGTGGCGGATCTGAATTGGAATTACCCCTATTTAACCGCCGTCTCTGCGATCGTCAGAATGAGCCATTTCCTACGAGTACGGCCTCGGTTTTGCTGACACGCCTACCCAAGATCCTATTTATGATAATGTATAAAATGGTTTGACTTCTCGGCAATAATAGCCTTTTGGATCTTATGGGTGTATCGGCGGTAGCTCTGATGTCTTCTGGATCCAACCGGCACCGATTGATATACCCGTATCGGCTTGTTTAGCACAGTTTTGTGTTGTCTGAGGGTCGTTGTATACCCGGGAGTTCTTTGGCACTGTTCGTTCTTTGGGAATTGTCTTTCGTCAGATCTCGCGCGACGTCGACGACAGAGTTGCTTTGCTGAATTACCTTAATAGTTATATTCGCAATATGGTCCTCAAAGGCGTCTCAGTTAGCAACTCTCTCTAGGTAGAAGATTCTAGTTGTCGAACCACATTTGATCTCACCTCCGCCGTGTAGTACAAAAGCAACCAGGCGGTGGTCCGAGTTTACACCAGTATGAAAATTAGCAGTGTCATATAACGCTTAGGGCTATTTGACATGGACGAACTATCATACTAACTGTTAGTAACTGAGTCAACTCAATGAGCAAATACACAGGAATCTAAGCTTTTAACGTCGTGCACGTCCGTGCCTCGAAATTTCTACGCACGTCGTTAAAGCTTAGATTCCCGTGCTTTTGCTCCTTGAGTTGATTCAGTTATTAACAGTTAGTATGATATTTAGTCCATGTCAGATAGCCCTTAGGGCCGTTTACTAACTTGTTAATACTGAATCAACTTAAGGAGCAAGCTTGGTTCTGAGACTCACTCATTCGAAGAGAAAGCCAAGAGAACCAGCTAGTGACTCATGTTGTTTGTAATCCTTGATAGTGATTAAATAGTATATTATTTATTATACAGTGTCCGCAAAAAAGTTTGCATCATATGGGATTTTTTTTTATTATGCGTGTTTTACGAAAATAGTTTTTGGCATCAATGTCTGCATGAAATAAAACCAAAAAGGCGCCAAAAATATTAGTTATGGCATTTACGCAATACCGCCAAATCGTCTTTTGAAAGTTTTGATTGCCCAAAAATGCCCTTATTTTTCAAAACAGAGTAAAACATCATAAGGGAAAATTGTTTCTATTCACTTCAAGAAACGAAATTTAAGAAAAAAATATTAACATTTTCATTTTTTGGTTTTCTTGAAAATTCTCACTTATTTATAATATTCCAGAGTTCTTTTCTTTACATTTAAATTCTACAGATCCACTCTGATCCAACGAGATCAAAATATTACGTTTTGTTTATAATTTAGTCTAATTTTGGAACATAAAAATATTTTCATTGAAAATGATCGGACCATCTTGGACTATTTTCCCATCTCTGAATTCTTCTTAGGAAATATTTTAACCGTAGAGGTCACATATTTTAGAAAAATATCGGCGAATTATAATTAAAATAAGAGCTGACAGATAGAGGTCCCAAATGATGTCTAAATTTACCCTAAATATCCAGACAATAAACTAATATGGATTTTATTTAATATGTAATGTAGTACTCTATCTGGGACCTCTATCTGTCAGCTCTTATTTTAATTATAATTCGCCGATATTTTTCTAAAATATGTGACCTCTACGGTTAAAATATTTCCCAAGAAGAATTCAGAGACGGGAAAATAGTCCAAGATGGTCCTATCAATTTCAATGAAAATATTTTTGTCCCAAAATTAGACTAAATTAAGACCAAAACGTAATATTTTGATCTCGTTGGATCAGAGTAGATCTCTAGAATTTAAATGTAAAGAAAAGAACTCCGGAAAATTATAAATAAGTGAGAATTTTCAAGAAAACCAAAAAATGAAAATGTTAATATTTTTTTCTTAAATTTTCTATCTAGTATCTTGAGGTGAATAGAAACAATTTTCCCTTATGATGTTTTCCTCTGTTTTGAAAAATAAGGGCATTTTTGGGCAATCGAAACTTTCAAGAGACGATTTCGCGGTGTTGCGTAAATGACATAGCTAATATTTTTGGCGCTATTTTGATTTTATTTCATGCAGACATTGATGCCAAAAACTATTTTCCAAAAACATGCATAATAAAAAAAAATCCCATATGGTGCTGCAGACTTTTTTGCGGACACAGTATAAAGGGAGAGAAATGTAGGATTATTCCTTAGGTGCATTTTGTGAGCCAGAGGGCGCAGCCCGAGCGCCTACATAGCACCGAAGGAATAATTACATTCTCTCCTCTTTCTTTAAAAAGAAATTAGATGGATATTTGCCCAAGAAATTTAAAGTTCTAACAAGGGAACGTTTGAACACCTATTGATCTGAAGCGGATGACATCTCCAGATGAAGGTAAAAAATCATTTATATTGAATATAGTACTTAGTATAAACATTTCTAAATCCTTTTAGGTTTGATCAAACTTGAGCATCGCTGGCTCATGGCGCACTGAAGAACTGACAAAGAACAATTTATTCATAGCCGACATTCAAGACGTAGGCCCTTTTCTAATAATCGATAAGATAAAGAATAAATTAACCAAGAACCTGTGAAGATCTTCGGTTTCTATTCTAGCTGACGCAAGAGCAACTGGGACCAGCTAGCGCAAAACACAATAAACCGTCACGGAGGATGGCGCTCAACAACAAACTGTTGCAGAACGTTATAATGTTGAGATGTTGAGAATTTCATTGACAGCAAACCAGCTATTGCAAAACTAAGTAGCTCAAGTACCTACTGTGATTGTGAAGAATTCAATATATTAGTTTCATGATTTTCCTTTAAACTGACGTTTAACAAATGTCAAATATATCAATCTTAAAATGTGTTTTTGGTTTGTTAATTACTTTAAATTATGCTTTTACAACATTTTTGAGTATTGTTTTTATTTTTTACATAATTAGACAAGATAATTTTCAGACAATATAATAATTAATACAGCGACATCTATGAATAATAGAAGCAAGGTTGACGTGACAGATGTCATTCAGTGTTCCCACCATTAACAAATAAAATTCCTATCACATGACAAATCTTTAAGAAAAATGTAATTTTTAATAAAATACCGAAATAGAAAAAATAGTATAGATAACATGTTTAGGCAACAACGTTTTGATCAAGTTAGATATTTTTTTGTTGCTAAGGAGTCCAGGAAACAAAATAGGTGTGATTAATTAAAAATAAAACCAAAAAGAAAAAATAATTTCTTCTCTAAATAATTATAAAAATACAGTCCACTCTCCACCCTGAACATGGTCCAGACGAGCCGGATTTGAATAAAGAAAGCATTCCATATTTGGTGCCGTGTTAAATTTGAAGAACACATTTCTGGTACGTGGTTGCTTGTCTACTATTCGATTCATTATGTCAAAAAAGGAAAAAAAGTCAGTTTTGATGTCTAGGTTAATCGGGATAAAGGCTCAATTGAGCAGAATATCAAATTTCGTCAACGCTATAAATGAAAATGCTCATGATAGTAAAAAGATTGTTAGTATGGTAAATGCTCGCCTAATAACATTGGAGCCGTTGTTACGAGAATATGTAGATATTAATGATCAATTATCACTTGTCGATCCATCTGAAGGATCGGCAAAGGAAATTGAAGAATTTGACGAGTTGTATCATAATTTAATGGCTGAGTGCAATGACATCATTGAAAAACAGTCAATTGCAAGTGGATCGCCTTCACTTTTGAGTGTGAATAATGAGACTACTAGTCAAATGGTGATACCTAAATTAAAATTGCCAACTTTTAACGGGTTATACAATGAATTTTTGCCGTTTTATGACAGCTTTGTATCATTAATTGACAGTAACGTCAGACTATCCGAGTGTCAAAAATTGCAGTATTTAAAGTCATGTTTAAAGGATGAAGCTTTAAGAACAATTCAAGCTTTGTCTGGTTCAAATGCAAATTACCATGCCGCTCTTGAATTGTTAGTAAAGCGATATAAACATCCGCGTTTAATAATTTTTGAACACATAAGTTCAATTATAAATGCACCTTCAATTGATAAGGGAACATGCAATAGCATTCGACAATTGTTGGATGTGTTAGCAGGCAACCTTGAAGCGCTCAAGGTCCTGAATTTACCCACAACTTCGTGGGACGATCTGCTGGTGGTGATTTTGAATTCCAAGTTGGATATTTCAACAAGGAAGGATTGGGAAAAAACTTTATCCACAGAAATGCCGAAACTCCAGCACTTGATCGACTTTCTTGAAAGAAGAAGTCAAACTATGACTCCTCAAGTCAGAGAAAATATTAATAAGGTTATAAAAAACCCTTCTCAACAAAAAATTAAAGGCACATATATGGCCACAACCAAAGACCATATACAAGAGACTACCGAAACCTATATTAAAAAATGTGAAAGGCTTTTAAAGGTCAAAATCGCTTAAAATCCCTCGAAGGGTAAACTTGTTTTACCCCTTTCTTTGTTGCTCCCGCCTCGATATGCTATCTTATTCACTCGAAAATGCCCCGGTGACTAGCGACATCTTCTGTAGCAGGGATTTTTGATCACATTCGGCCCATAAGCTTTGCCAGTCTTACACTGTATAGTCTTTGCCACAACTAAGTTTGATAAAAGAATACTTCCTAAGTGTCCTCTTTGTAACGAGACACATTTACTTTACAATTGTAAAGAATTTTTAAATCTATCATTCAAGGATAGAAAAAATAAGGTTAAGGAATTTAACTTGTGTCAAAAATGCATAAGGTTGCAACATCAGTTAAATGACTGTAAATATGGAAACTGTAAATATCCTCAATGTGGAGCAGAGCATAATATACTCTTACATGTTCCTCAGGAGGAGTCCGTGACTGAGAATCCTACGCCTAATGTGGCTCTTTCACGTCAAAGTAAAATTTACATTAAAAATAATAAATTAATATTATTATCCACAGTATTAATTAATGTGCAAGATAATTTAAATAATGTTCACGAATGTAGGGCCTTATTAGATGTAGGCTCACAAATCAATATAGTGTCATTAGATTTTTGTAAAAAATTAAATTTGAATTTAAACAAGGTAACACTGCCTATTTCAGGCATCAACCAAAACGTCAGTACAGTAAATTATACTACTGAAATTAAGCTGCACTCGCGCTATAACGAGTTCAAATCAAACCTAAGTTGCATGGTTCTTCCTAAGTTAACCGATAATATTCCAAGTTATTCGTTCGTTAAAAATGAATTAAAGATACCTGACAACGTACAATTAGCCGATCCAAATTTTAACATGTCCACTCCTATAGATTTAATTATTGGAGCTGAATTATTTTGGCGAATTCTCTGTACAGGCCGTGTAAACTATTCAAATCAGCCTTGCTTTCAAGAAACTCAGTTTGGATGGGTAGTAGGAGGTGTAATAAATTCACCACACAAAGCAGCGTAACCACAAGTTAGGAAATTTTGGGAATTAGAAGAGTATCAGCAATGCTCTATAAAATCACGCGAAGAATCAATTTGTGAAAACCTATTTGTAGAAACTGTTAAACGCGACCAAAGCGCTAGGTTTATAGTTCATTTGCCTATTAAAGATAATCAGTTAAAATTAGGTTCGTCCGATAAACTAGCTCAAAAAAGATTTTATGCATTGGAAAGAAAATTAAATGCTAACCCCGTACTCAAGGGTAGCTATGTTGATTTTATTAGGGAATATCAGGAATTAGATCACATGGAAGTAGTACCAAATAATGAAATTAATAATAAGGAAGTTTTTTACCTTCCTCATCATGCAGTAATAAAGGAAGACAGTTTAACAACTAAACTGAGAGTTGTTTTTGACGGTTCTGCACCGTCCAGTAACGGATTAAGTTTGAACGATAATTTAATTAACGGTCCTTTGCTTCAGCAAGATTTATTTGCAATCTTAGTTAGATTTAGAAAGCATCAATTTGTAATAAATGCAGATATCACAAAAATGTATAGGACGATTAATGTGATTCCGGCCCACTCAGACCTCCAACGAATATTTTGGCGGGAGAATTCGGACGATCCATTAAAAATATTCAGATTAAAAACTGTAACGTACGGCACGACTAGCGCTTCATTTTTGGCTGTTCGTTGTATGATGTTCCTTGCTGATAAATATAAAGCAATTCATCCATTGGCGTGTAAAGCTATTAAAATAGATTTTTATATGGATGATCTTTTGACCGGTAGCGACAATCTAAATGAGGTTAAACAGTTGAAGGAAAATCTAACACATATTTTAGCTAAGGGTGGCTTTAGTCTTTGCAAGTGGTCATCGA
This sequence comes from Malthinus seriepunctatus, assembly GCA_963924605.1. NCBI lineage: Eukaryota > Metazoa > Arthropoda > Insecta > Coleoptera > Cantharidae > Malthinus > Malthinus seriepunctatus. Next base: position 19,614,942 of record OZ004603.1, read on the forward strand.
ACCATCAAACCATAGCTGATGATACGAAGAGTTCGATGATTAAATTAGATAAATCGGGTGACCGTAAACTATTAGGGCTTTGGTGGAATTCTTTAAACGACTGTTTTAAATACCGAGTACAGTTTAAAGATGAAAAAAGAGTTAGTAAACGTGTGATATTATCTATTGTCGCACAAATATTTGATCCTTTAGGATTAATAGGTCCAATTATAGTTAAGGCAAAAATAATAATGCAAAAGCTATGGGCTATTAATCTTGGATGGGACGATAAAGTTCCGAATGAATTAGAACAATCTTGGAATGTTTTCTTGCTGCATCTGAGAGAGGTAGAGAAGTTGGAAATACCGCGTAAGGTAAAAGAATTTGCGTTATGCTCAAATTTAGAGATTCATTGTTTTTGCGACGCTTCTCAGGAAGCATACGGTGCTGTGATTTATATACGATCCACAGACTCACATGAAAACGTTAGAGTTAAACTACTGTGCTCTAAATCGCGCATAGCTCCTTTAAAAACGATTTCAATTCCCAGACTAGAGCTGTGTGGAGCTTTATTAGCAGCTCGTTTAACCTCTCTGGTAATTGATATCATCGATTTAAGATTTGATAATGTCTATTTTTGGACGGATTCCACAATAGTATTGGCTTGGTTATCTGAAACTTCATCTAATTGGAACACCTTTGTCTCAAATAGAGTCGGTGAAATTCAATCTCTAACCAGCTGTTGCAATTGGCATCATGTTGGTACATTGGAAAACCCTGCAGACATTATTTCACGAGGTGTATTCGGTGATCAATTAATTAATTTAAAGTTGTGGTGGTTAGGACCATCATGGCTAGCATCAACTAAGGTTCATTGGCCAATTACAAATGGTAACTTAGAAAAGGTAGAAACACCGGAACGAAAAAATATAAAATCTGTAAATCTTCTAGTCCTTAATGAGTATCCATTTTATGAGAGGTTTTCATCATATCCTAGATTGCAGAGAGTAATTGCATATTGTAAAAGATTTGTCCATAATTGTAAAAATAAAGACAAACCACGATTAGGAAATTTATCCGCGTTTGAGATTAAATCTGCTGAAATAGCAATCATCAAACTGATTCAATCAACGTACTATAATGATGAATTACAAAAATTGAATTTATCAAATGAAATAAATAAAAAAAGCAGTATTCATAACTTAAGCCCTTTTGTCGATCAAAATGGTTTAATTCGTGTTGGAGGCCGATTGGAAAATTCTTTCTTGTCAAATGACAAAAAACATCCTGTTGTTTTGCACTCCAACCATTATACAGTGTCCGCAAAAAAGTCTGCACCATATGGGATTTTTTTTTATTATGCGTGTTTTTCGAAAATAGTTTTCGGCATCTATCTCTGCATAAAATAAAACCAAAAATGCGTAAAAAAAATTAGTTATGTCATTTACGCAACACCGCCAAAACGTCTTTTGAAAGTTTCGATTGCCTAAAAATGCCTTTATTTTTCAAAACAGACAAAATCATCATAAGGGAAAATTGTTTTTATTCACCTGAAGATACTAGATACGAAGTTTAAGAAAAAAATATTAACATTTTCATTTTTTTGTTTTTTTGAAAATTCTCACTTATTTATAATTCTTCGGAGTTCTTTTCTTTATATTTAAATTCTAGAGATCCACTTTGATCCAACAAGATCAAAATATTACGTTTTGTTCTTAATTTAGTCTAATTTTGGAACATAAAAATATTTTCATTGAAAATGATAGGACCATCTTGGACTATTTTCCCATCTCTGAATTTATCTTGGGAAATATTTTAACCGCAGTGGTCACTTATTTTAGAAAAATATCGGCGAATTTTAATTAAAATAAAAACTGACAGATAGAGGTCCCAAATGATGTCCAAATTTACCCGAAATATCCTGACACTAAACTAATATGAAATTTATTTAATTTTCCTATCAACAATGCTTACTAAGACAGACAAAATTGAAATTGATCTAATTCATGGCGAGAACAGAACAAACAGGGATACAGCTAATAGTTTTAACCACTGCGGTTAAAATATTTCCCAAGGGGAATTCAGAGATGGGAAAATAGTCCAAGACGGTCCTATCATTTTCAATGAAAATATTTTTATGTTCCAAAATTAGACTAAATTAAGAACAAAACGTAATATTTTGATCTCGCTGGATCAAAGTGGATCTCTAGAATTGAAATGTAAACAAAAGAACTCCGAAGAATTATAAACAAGTGAGAATTTTCAAAAAAACAAAAAAATGAAAATGTTAATATTTTTTTCTTAAACTTCGTATCTAGAATTTTGAGGTAAATAGAAACAATTTTCCCTTATGACGATTTTGTCTGTTTTGAAAAATAAAGGCATTTTTAGGCAATCGAAACTTTCAAAAGACGTTTTGGCGGTGTTGCGTAAATGACATAACTAATTTTTTTTACGCATTTTTGGTTTTATTTTATGCAGAGATAGATGCCGAAAACTATTTTCGAAAAACACGCATAATAAAAAAAAATCCCATATGGTGCAGACTTTTTTGCGGACACTGTATAACCAAATTATTAATTTTGTATTATCATAAGTTAAATTTGCACTCGGGTAATCAGGCAACTCTGTTTTTGTTAAGACAAAAATTTTGGATTGTCTCTGCACGCGATATTATACGAAAGGTTATATTCAGTTGTGTAACATGTTTTAAAAGTAAACCAAGATTTTACAACCAAAAAATGGGAAATTTACCCTTATCAAGATTAGAACCTGTTAGACCTTTTATTAAAACAGGTGTTGATTACGCGGGCCCCATTTTAATTAAGGAATCAACGTCTAGAAACTCTAGAAAGGTCAAAGCTTATATGGCAATATTTATATGCTTTGCTACAAAGGCAATACACTTAGAATTGGTAGGCGATCTATCTTCGGATTCATTTTTAGGCGCCCTAAAAAGATTTATTTCTAGAAGAGGGCATGTATCTGACATGTTTTCTGACAACGGCACCAATTTTGTGGGAGCAAAAAATCAATTGACTAAGTTTTTTAACAGTTCTCAGTTCACGAGCGTTGATGAGCATTTGAAATCCAAAAATATAAATTGGCATTTTATTCCGAGTTATTCACCACATATGGGTGGTCTATGGGAAGCCGGGGTCAAGTCGGTAAAATTTCATTTGAATCGAGTAGTAGGCAATGCGTGCCTAAAGTACGAGGAGATGTATACCCTATTAACAATGATAGAGGCTTGTTTAAATTCACGCCCTCTAACACCCATTTCCCAAGATCCCGCTGATCTGTCAGCATTGACACCGGGACCCTTTCTCATTGGCGACTTGTTAACGGCACCGGTTGAACCTGATGTATTACCATTGAATTTGACAAGGTTGTCTAGATGGCAATATGTGAAACAAATCCGTCAGCATTTTTGGAAACGTTGGTCTGGTGAATATCTATCCACTTTACAAAAAAGGGTCAAATGGAATAAATCTACCGTTGAACCCGTAAAGGTTGGAGACCTTGTTGTCCTGCGCGATAACAATCTGCCGCCTCTACAATGGAGAATGGGTCGAATTGAAGTCATTTATCCAGGCAAGGATAATTTAGTGAGGGTAGTTGGGGTAAAAACCACTACTGGAATAGTGAAACGTGCCATTAATAAGGTTTGTGCGTTACCTATAGAATAACCATTATACGGTCGATACATAATACTACGATTAAGTGATTGTTATAAATTAACTATAAGATTTTGTAATGATTATATATTTGTATTATGTTTGTGTTTAAGATTTTGAAAAGATTATGTTTTTAATACGATTTATTAAGATTTGTAAAGGTTATCTTTGTAATATGACTTGTTAAGATGTTGTAAAGTTTAATATTTGTAATGTAATTGTTTCTAAGACTTTGCAACCATTTAGCATTTGTAGTAATTGTTATTATTTGTATTGAACACTTTAAACAGTTTTCAATGAGGCCGCTATGTTTAGGCAACAACGTTTTGATCAAGTTAGATATTTTTTTGTTGCTAAGGAGTCCAGGAAACAAAATAGGTGTGATTAATTAAAAATAAAACCAAAAAGAAAAAATAATTTCTTCTCTAAATAATTATAAAAATACAGTCCACTCTCCACCCTGAACATAACACGTTTCATAAGGCTTGTTAATGTATACTACGAGTCCAAGTTTAGAAAAAGAGCCGCTTGCAGCAAGTTTTCTAAAGGACAAGATGCCTTATGAAACTAGTGCTCTAATATACTATTTTTATTAAAACTTTAATCTTAAAATCAATTTCCAATGCAGAAAATTCAAAAAGAAAATTATTGTGAATGTATTACAATTCAAAATTGTAATTATTAGAACGTTTTTTCCAATAATTTTATTAGAGCTCTCGCAATATCTCTGCGACTATGGGCGCCTACTTCAAGCAACCGCTTAACCACGTTTTATATCTACTTCGGACACATGATCGATCTAAAAATATTAAACTGCTTTTAAGTTTGCATGATCTTTATCGTGTATCATTTTTAGCACAATATTTCGTTTGAGACCGGCATAAAACGTGGTTAAATGCTAGCTTGAAGTAGGCGGTCATAGTCGCGGAGATATTGCGAGAGCTCTACGTCTCGATATTTTTTAAGTTTAATTGTTTAGATATCTTTTGAACAAATGATAAAATGGCTAGCGATATTATCTCAATAATTAATGATTACACCTATAAAAGCTATATCGTCCGCTTTAGTTTCCATTTTTATCGCAATGGCATCGTTACGAGTGTTTTTTGTTTCTTTAGTACTTATGGTTTGTGCCATCCAATTATGCTGTAAGTATTCTTTATTTAGTCATTATTTTAAAATTTATTTAAATTTTATTGTGCTTATTTTAATTCGAAAAAAATTAATTTTAAGCTGCCGCCGATGGCACGCATTGTGCCCATTGTGAGGGTTATAAGGACTGCGAGGATTCCAAAAATTCAACATGGATTTATTCGAATTGCGATATGAAAGATCATACATGTGTAAAAATCATCGATTTTGAAGGTAAGTTTAGTAATTACCTACAGTGTGTTTCACTTTAGGTTAGAACTCCTACAGAGCAGTTTTGTTTTAAAAGCAATCGGAATATCAATTTTATTAGTTACGTTCGTAGGCCATTGAGCTCTATCTTTTTATAAGAATAAAATGTTTTCATAAGACAAAATCTAGATAACTAGAATTAAAATAAAGATGGCATTTTGGGTAAAGTAGATAATATTAGCGATTAAAAAATTAAAAACGAAATTTTTCAATGAAACTTAGAATTTGGCTTTTTTTGTGATTTGCAACAACTTTTTGTAATACATTTTTGCTCTGTCTCAATCGCTAATATAACTTTATGTGTAACTAAGGGCCGTTTCGCATGGACTAAATGTCGTACTACCTTATTTTTTTAAACAAAAATGTTCTGTAAGTGTTCTCACCAAAAGTGAAACACACTGTATAATGTTTTAATTTTTACTTACGCTACTTTTACTTTTAAGGCAACGCTTTTAGAAGAACTTGTTATACAAAAAATGAGTGCAGATTATACGCTTACTGCTACAGTTGTACTAAAGATCGTTGTAATTCTGGATCATCTTTAACACCCTTATTTGTTGTTTCGATCGTCGCCGCTGCTATTGCTAGATATTATTAAATATCCATTTTAGTAGTAGATTTATTATTATTTAAAAATTTTTTAGCAACAACTTTTTCTGTATTTAATAAAAATTAATCAAATGTAAATTTTTTACTATTTATGATATTATTAAAAATGAGATTTAAAAAATTGGAAAATACCCTATTATTAGAACGTTTTTTCCAATAATTTTATTACGTTTCGATATTTTTTAAGTTTAATTGCTTAGATAGGAGCAAATCTTTTGAACAAATGATAAAATGGCTAGCGATATTATCTCAACAATTAATGATTACACCTATAAAAGCTATATCGTCCGCTTTAGTTAACATTTTGTATTTCAAATTCATCGCAATGTCATCGTTACTAGTGATTGTTGTTTCTTTAGTACTTATGGTTTGTGCCGTCCAATTATGCTGTAAGTATTCTTTATTTAGTCATTATTTTAAAATTTATTTCAATTTTATTGTGCTAATTTTAATTCGAAAAAATTAATTTTAAGCTGCCGCCCTTTCCTTAACTGTTTGGTCGTGGTTTATGAATATTTTCTCCCCCCTTGTACTTTTTAGTTTGCTTTTATTTTCCATAACCTTTATCTTATCCTCCCGTCCCAGGTGTATTAGGCAAGCTCTCTCTCCTAACTTAGTTGCCATTCTGACTGTAGCCTGTATTTCAAGTTTCTCTTCCAAAAAGTTTTGCATACCCTGCTTTAGTACCTCTTTGTCGCTTGTGTCTATCTTTAATCCTGTCACCACCACATTGTTTTGGCGTTCCTTTTTTTCCCAGTATTCCATTTTCTTGTTTAGTGCATACAAATCTTTCTTTATCTCCTTGTTTTCATCTTTGAGCTGCCCATACTCCCTTCTTATTTTTGCATTTTCATCTCTTAAATTTTTCATTTCTTTGCTGTTTTCTTTCTGCTCCTTCTTTATCTGTACTATATCTGAGGACATACCTTTCATCATTTCTATAAGTTGGTCTAGCTTTTCATCGGTTTTATTGGGTGACCTTCCTATTCTTCTGCTTTTATTCCCTTTATCTCCTTCATTTTCTTCATATTCCATTTCCCTTTTTCTTTTACCTTCATCTTGGGAGCTGTCGCTTTCTATATCCTTATCCTTAACCAATCCTTCCAAATCCATCGTACAACCTTGTCTTTTACTCCTAGTATATATGCAACCAGTCAACCAATTTATTGTTTACTTATTTTTATCTCTACAATTTTAATATCAATGAGGTTATAAATTATTAAGCAATTGACTTCTTTTGAACTTCTTTACCACCCTTTCAACCTTCTTCAATATCTTGTATCTTCTACTGTTAATTATCTCTCCCCCTAATGCCCTTTGACTCTCTTATAGTATACTCGTTTTCAAAATTTTTACACTTGTGTGACGTAGCCGATGCTCACGTACTTGCGTCGACACTTGAACTGAACTTGAACTCGTTTGTTATTAAATGTACGAAATAGGCATGCCCGTCATTCAACGTCATCGAACTACATTGAAGTGGGAGATAGGAGATAACAGTACGTGTGAAAATTTATTATTTAAAAAAATGTATGAAATTGATAATTTGAAGAAAAAAGAATTAGTGCTGACATATCTGTAGGCCGAGAGCTTCGATTTAAAAAAAATCATTAAGATCGGTCCAGTAGAAGTAGGCTATTTTATAGTATATCAAGAAAAGGCTTCGCTTTTTAAATATATGGATAAGTACTACTATAAGAAATTATTTTACTTGCATAATGAGCTTTATTATTAATGAAATAACAATAATGTCATTTTAATTCAAAAAACTTGGATGTGGCCATACCACGAACTTTTTAGTGCGTATTCTTATTTTCTGTTAAACCAGGAGTAAATTATAAAATGTTTGGTATCATCAGATAGCTAATTTCGCTAACTTTTAAGATATTAAAAATATATAGAGTGTTCCTAAACAAATTTTCCGTAATTTCCGGTTTAAACGGAAGCATTTTATTATCCTAAAATAGTGTGAAATAGTAGATATTCATGGAATTGATACATTTTCCACTTTTCAAGCTTATATTTTTATTACACAAGAAATGAGAAATTTTTTAAAATTTTGACTTTCAAAAAAATAATAACTCCGGTCGTGTTCCATACAAGTTATTAAAATAAACGGCGTTCGATAGAGAAAAACGATATCTATAACATACTCAAAAATGAAAAAACTACCGGAAAGATTTTGAGAAAATTTATTTCAAAATTTTGATCAACATTGACCCCTAAAAATTAAATTTTAAAATCATTTTAAAAATCGATCAAATTAGGACGAAAGCTTTATATTTTAGCTCTACAACTCTTTTTTTAAATTTTCATAATAATACAGGGTGAATCCTAACGTACGGATCAAACTGATAGGGCACCTAAAGGGGACCAAAATATAATTTTTTTTAAAGTAAACTTTTAATCAAAATCGAATAAGAACAAAGTTACATGGGTTTTAAGTTCTTATAAATTATTACCCACCTATTGAGTACCGCTGAGCATATACAAAATAACCTATTTAAATTTCTGACATTTGATTAATTTTGACTGATTTTGACGTACATGATTGAATTAAATAAATCAGCGGTTTCCAATAAGTGAGCACCCAAGCTGAGTATTTTAAAGAACAATTTAAATAGGCATAACTTTCATATTATAAAAATTTTACTTAAATTTTAACTGAACTTCGTTTAAATAATTCTCAAATATTCCAAATTTGAATTCAAAACGTAAGTCATTACTCTATTTTTAATAAAAAATGCTCAGGTTTACAAGAACTTAAAACCCATGTAACTTTGTTGTTATTCGATTTTGATTAAAAGTTTATTTAAAAAAAATGATATTTTGGTCCCCTTTAGGTCCCCTATCAGTTTGATCCGTACGTTAGGATTCACCCTGTATACTCAATGACATAGAAATTGCAACACCAAGAAGGAGTAGGAATTTTTTGATAAAATTTGGCAAAAACGTTTAACTACTCAAGGGTAATAATTGATTAAAATTTGGATGAGATTTATCAAGCGGTAATGGTATATCTGACACTTTGTCTTGTTTTTTCGTACATTGTTTTCAGGTGAATTTCTTGCTAGTTTACCTTAATTTCATTATTGTTGTGCTTGTCATTTTTCTGTTTCACTTGTTTTGAGAGTGTGATTATGCCTAGAATACGACAGCGTGCAAATTATCGTCAGTTCAGCGAAATTGAAAGAGGTCGAATTGTTGGCTTACGTAAGGTGGTTTTTCGTTTAGAGAATTGGCCATTCATCTCAACGAAACCAATCCACTATCACGTGATGTCACCAAGGATGAACCAGAGAGAGTTAAGAAGAAGATCCGGAGGAGTAAAACGAACCAATGAGGTGCAGGACCACCATCTTCGGCTTATGGCATTAAGAGACCCATTCTCCAGTACCAAAGCAATTACTGACCAATGGTTAGGTAATGCAAGTCGTCGTGTAATTCTTCGAACGATTTAACGTCGAATTAGAACTTTCACCTTGCAATCTTATCGACCACATCTTGTGTTACCACTCACGACTAAATACCGGTATTGGTTTGTTTTCGTCCTCCGGCCTCTTCTACGACGTTGTTAACTCTCTCTGGCTCATGCTCGATAACATCGCATGATATAGTGGATTGGTTTCGGTTAAGACAAATGGCGAATTTTTTCTCTAAACGAAAAACCATTTTACGTAAGCCAAGAATTCGACCTCTTTCAAATTCGCTCAGCTGACGATAATTTGCAAGCTATCGTATTCTAGGCATAATCAAACTCTCAAAACAAGTGAAAAAGAAGAATAACAAGCACAACAAAAACGAAATTACCGGAAAATCGCAAGAAAAAACAACACCAAGTGTCAGATATACCATTACCACTTGATGAATCTCATCCAAATTTTAATCAATTATTACCCTTGAGTACTTAAACGTTTTTGCCAAATTTTATCAAAAAATTCCTACTCCTTCTTGGTGTTGCAATTTCTATGTCATTGAGTATAATTACACAATAAATGACATATTTTTGAAATTTCAACATTCAAAAAATCAGAACTACGGTCCTGCTCGGTAGAAGTTATTAAAATAAGCGGCGTTCGATAGAGAATTATGTTGTTTGTAGCATATCCAAAAATGAAAAACACGGCCAGAATGAGATTCTGTGTATAAACATATGTTAAGAGGATAGCTACTGTGATGGGTCAAAAAAATTTTTTTTTTTTGGTCTTAAATCAAAGTTTATATATTCAAAAATATGTGTACAAAATTGCTGGTCAAAATTTCAAAATTGACTAAGTTACAGCGATTTTAGTGAGAGTAGGTAGGCCGACTGTTTTTCACTTGACCTCCCGATCAGATTGTTACGCCTCTTAGTCCCTTGAGAGATTAAGGGACCAAGGATTAAGGGAAAATTAAGAGAGCCAACAAGACCCCTGGAGATGAAAAGGAAGAACCGTCATATTGTCCAGCACTCGATAGTTTAATATAGGTACGAAAATTTTAAAAGATACATAATTTCATTGCGAGAGAAATGGACTGGAAATGGAAAACTTTAAACGCGTTTTTCTCGAAACGACTTTTTTCAAACTGGTCGCATCGATAACTCGGACAATTTTTAACCGATTTTTAATTTATTTTTTTTGTTTTGTTCGTCTTAGTAGTGGCTAAGGGTAAGCGTAGCCGATTTGGAAAATTTTATTTTTTACTATTTTTTAAACTGTTTGAAAACAAAAAAAACGGGCGAAAAAATGAAAATATTTTCAATCGGTCGCCATTTTGTGAAAAATCAAAATAAAAAAAAAACGGCTACGTACAACGATAACTACATTCATACAGATTATAATAAATTTTATTTTGTCAGATTACGGGCTTTTGAAAAATCGATGCGACCATGGAGGGGGAATTTTTTTTCAGGCTCTACGGCATCGTTTATATTGTTAAAACTATTTTATATTTTTTAATAAAAATTCGTGGAAACATTATCGGATGTGTAATTAATAAAATAAAAAAAAACCCGATCCAAAAGTTCCTTTATTTACCCGGTCAAAAAAATTCTTGAAAATCATTCATTTTTTCGGCCGTCACAGTGGCCATCCCCCTTAAACACGTATGGGTAGAAAATACCCACCTTGCCAATGCCGCTAAAAAGTGTAAAACATCATTTTTCAAAAATTGTAACGGCTTAGCAGTAATTTTTTAAAGTAGGGGAAAGTGGGGGAATACCGGCCCGTAGGGTAATTCCGGACGTCAAGTTTCTCCGGCCCTAATTAAAATTTTGAAACGTTTTAAGACCCCGGTCAACACTAACAGCAAACTTTAAGGGTTAGTACAAGTTCGTGTCGTTTAGGCAGTGCAATAGCAAGTTATGTAATTTTTTAGAAAATAGGACGTACTACTACAAGAAAACTGTGTGGTTAAGGCTTCATATTTCAATAAGGGTGTAAGTTGTAAAAATTTTTGTATGTATAAAAGTGAACTAAATTCTTATTTCTTTCACTCAGTTTACTCAAAACCCACGTAACTTTAGCTATTTTTAAATAATTTATTGGGTATTAAATTATTGTTTTATGGGGTAATTCCGGCCATCTTTATGTGGAGGTTTTATACGGTTTTTGAGAAAAAAAACACCAATACCATACAACAGAAACCAAACCTTAGAAGAAACGCTAAGGTAACCTACGATAACTGTGATGAGGAAGAAGAAATGTCAAACGCCGAAGTTTACGAGGACATTTGCATTATTTGCGAAGAATTTGGGAAAGACCGGAAACTCTGGCTAAATGTGCGATCTGTTTTGGATGAGCTCACATTAAATGTACCATTGGAGAAAAAAAGAAAACATTTGTGTGCGATTTTTACCAATGTACAAAATTCTGAGTAATTGCCACCCCTGGCCGATATTACTCCAAGCTGCGGGGTAATACCGGCAAATGGTATATTTTTAAATTGTTTATATATATTTTTTAAACTGTTTTGTTAATTTCTAATAACCATGTATTTTGTTTCCTAACGTCTCATCTTTCACTTAAGAGGAAGAACGCGCTAGCTAAAACTGCAAATTTCTAATTCTTATATTTTATTTACCACACAAGCTACTACTATACCATCTGAAATTTCTACAAGTCGTCTTTGTTTATGTTTACACACAGTATTCTTTTAGCACCGTTTGGATGTTTACTTACGGTCGTATTCATTTCATAAAAGACGCTTTAAACATAGGCAATCAATGCAAAAAAATTAAATTATTTATCGCTTTTCTTTATTTACCTTTTTTTGTAAATTAAATTAAAATTAGTTTTTTATTACTTTTGTTTTGATTACTAGTGTAATCAACGAACCAAAATTTATCCTGATTTTCGGACTTTTTTTGTAACAGCGAGTTTTTTTTCTTAATCGGTCGAAACCATTCCTGCGAGTTTGTGTATAAAATGTCTCAACCCAATTTTGACCGGAAGGCCCTTATTTTTTGACTTTAGTCAAAGTTTATCTAATATAAGTGAAACGTAAGAAATAAAATAAATATTATGACAAGGAGCGACGGGGCCGTGAACACTGAACACTGAACATGAAGTGCGAATGTAATAGCATCTGAAAGATAGAATATAGCCATGCTACATATATTTATCCAAAATTGTAAAACATTGTTCTACTCGAACAGATTTTACGATCAAATAGTTAATACAAACTTATTTTTTAATGAAGCATTTCGTAGTTAAAGAATTGTTATATGTGGTTGACTCGTTTGAATTTTAAAAATATTTTCAGTATAAGAGCTATGGGCAACGAAAGTAACCACTTTTTCAATGATTTCAAACAGCTCTAATTAATAAAGTAATAATAAAAATAGAATTTTAAATAGTCCTTAACATTCTAAGAGAGCATTTAAATTAAAATATACAAAAAAAATTCAATAATATTTAGTAGAAACCTTGTAAAACCTTTCCTAATATCAGCATAAATCGGTACATAATCACGACGTATTCTTCCTCTTAAACCTCCCAGTTCCCCTTTAAATCATAAAATTTCGGAGATATTCAAGACTTTCCTTAGGGGGGCGCCATCCCCCCTCTCTCCCCTATACCTAATAACAACATATCAAAGAAGGCATTTCTAAGAGGAAATTTAAAAAGGCTTAAAAATAAATTAAATAGGCATTGTTTAAAGTACGCCTTATGCCTCGTAGGGTTAAAATCAATTTCCAATGCAGAAAATTCTAAAAGAAAATTATTGTGAACGTATTACAACTCAAAATTGGAATTATTAGAACGTTTTTTCCAATAATTTTATTACGTCTCGATATTTTTTAAGTTTAATATTAGATAGGAACAAATCTTTTGAACAAATGATAAAATCGCTAGCGATATTATCTCAATAATTAATGATTACACCTATAAAAGCTATATCGTCCGTTTTAGTTTCCATTTTTTATTTCAAATTCATCGAAATGGCATCGTTACGAGTGTTTTTTGTTTCTTTAGTACTTATGGTTTGTGCCATCCAATTATGCTGTAAGTATTCTTTATTTAGTCATTATTTTAAAATTTATTTAAATTTTATTGTGCTTATTTTAATTCGAAAAAATTAATTTTAAGCTGCCGCCGATGGCACGCATTGTGCCCATTGTGAGGGTTATAAGGACTGCGAGGATTCCAAAAATTCAACATGGATTTATTCGAATTGCGATATGAAAGATCATACATGTGTAAAAATCATCGACTTTGAAGGTAAGTTTAGTAATTACCTACAGTGTGTTTCACTTTAGGTTAGAACTCCTACAGAGTAGTTTTGTTTTAAAAGCAATCGGAATATCAATTTTATTAGTTACGTTCGTAGGCCATTGAGCTCTATCTTTTTATAAGAATAAAATGTTTTCATAAGACAAAATCTAGATAACTAGAATTAAAATAAAGATGGCATTTTGGGTAAAGTAGATAATATTAGCGATTAAAAAATTAAAAACGAAATTTTTCAATGAAACTTAGAATTTGGCTTTTTTTGTGATTTGCAACAACTTTTTGTAATACATTTTTGCTCTGTCTCAATCGCTAATATAACTTTATGTGAAACTAAGGGCCGTTTCGCATGGACTAAATGTCGTACTACCTTATTTTTTTAAACAAAAATGTTCTGTAAGTGTTCTCACCAAAAGTGAAAAACACTGTATAATGTTTTAATATTTACTTACGCTACTTTTACTTTTAAGGCAACGCTTTTAGAAGAACTTGTTATACAAAAAATGAGTGCAGATTATACGCTTACTGCTACAGTTGTACTAAAGACCGTTGTAATTCTGGATCATCTTTAACGCCCTTGTTTGTTGTTTCGATCGTCGCCGCTGTTATTGTTAGATATTATTAAATATCCATTTTAGTAGTAGATTTATTATTATTTTAAAATTTTATAGCAATAAATTTTTCTGTTTATAAAAATTAATCAAATGTAAATTTTTTACTATTTATCATATATCATATGACTAAAAATGAGATTTAATAAATTAATTTTTTCTATAGCAAATGTTAAAGTGTGCTTTGATCAACTAAAATTAGTCGATAAAATAGCATTAACAGCAAGGATAGATAAAGTATTACTTTAACATCAAGAATGGATAATAGTTATTTAATCAACTAGTGCTTTAATAAGACCGATTAATAATCGAGACATTATAAAGCGCGAGAGTAGCGAGCGCTTTAATTGTTGAGATTATTAATCGGCAATTAACATATTATGTGAGTTGATTACTAAATTTTTCCGTCGATCGCCTCTCATTAAATTGAAGAAAATCTAATTTTACTTTAGGACAAAAAGTCAAGTTTTCAATAATATTCTACAATCAAAGGTACCATTGAAAACAAAAATGACAACAAATGTCACAATTTCAATGCAATATTGGTGTGATTTGGTTGCCTATACCATAATTGATCGTTAATAGGGGTTGTTAACGATCAATTTCTTATTGGTTAATGACATCCATTAACAATCGATCGAAGGAAAAAAGTTATTTGTTTTATAAGGAGACAAAGTGACGTTTTGTGTGACAAGACTGTGTTTGTCTGAAGAGCGAGCGTTACCTATTGAGTGACACAAAGGCGACTTTTTCTGACGTTTGAAGAAAAACCAATTAACTCCCAGCGATCTCATATGAGAGCAGACTAATTGTATTTATGATGACGATTTGCAACTTTTGAAATTTTTATTTTTTTGAAATACAAAGTTTTGAAATTTTGTGCTTGGGCGTTAATGGGTTTTAAGATGAAGCCCGCCTTGAGACGGAATTGTACATTATAGGATTATTAACCCTTCTATACCCTAAGCTGCCCTACCCTAACCTAACCTTTTTTATTAATTTGTTGAGGAAAGAAATCTTCACAAGACACATCTGGCAATGTTTTTATCTGCCTAGTTGTACTTTGGAAGATAACCCAGGCGCTTGATGACTAAAATGACTCGCTTATATCCGTAGTGTAAAGGTAAAGGTTCCGGAACTGCGATTAGCTTTACTTTAGGGCCAAACGGGACCGATCTGACGTGGAATTACCCCTATTTAACCGCCGTTTCTGCGATCGTCAGAATGAGCCATTTTCTACGAGTACGGCCTCGGTTTTTCTGGCACGCCTACCCAAAATCCTATTGATGGATAATGGTTTGACTTTTCACCAATAATAGCATTTTGGATCTATGGGTGTATCGGCGGTAGCTCTGATGTCTTCTGGATCCAACCGGCACCGATTAATATGCCCGTATCGGCTTGTTTAGCACAGTTTTGTGTTGTCTGAGGGTCTTTGTATACCAGAAAGTTCTTTGGCACTGTTCGTTCTTTGGGAATTGTCTTTCGTCAGATCTCGCGCGTCGTCGACGACACAGTTGCTTTGCTGAATTACCGTAATAGTTGTATTCGCAATATAGGCCTCAATGGCGTCTCAGTTAGCAGCTCTCTCTCTAGGTAGAAGATTCTAGTTGTCGAACCACATTTGATCTCACTTCCGCCGTGTAGTACAAACGCAACCTAACGCTTAGGGCTATTTGACATGGACTAAATATCATACTAACTGTTAGTAACTGAGTCAACTCAATGAGCATAAGCACGAGAATCTAAGCTTTAACGTCGTGCACAGCCGTGCTTCGAAATTTCTACGCAAGACGTTAAAGCTTAGATCCCCGTGCTTTTGTTCTTTGAGTTGATTCAGTTACTAACAGTTAGTATGATATTGAGTCCATGTCAGATAGCCCTTAGGGCCATTTACTAATTTATTGTTAATACTGAATCAACTTAAGGAGCAAGCTTGAATCTGAGACTCGCTCATTCGAAGAGAAAGCCAAAAGAACCAGCTAGTGACTCGTGTTGCTTGTAATCCTTGATAGTGATAAAAAATATATTATTTATTTGTAATAAGCTCAGTGAAGAAACACCACATACATAATTAATGAAATACTTTTTCCAGAAAACTCACCATAGGGTATTTTCCAATTTTTTATAATGTGTCTAGAAAGTTACCTTATTGATAACGTAATCCCAAAATCACATTTAAGAAAAATTGGGACTCTAGGTTTTGCCAAAACAATTATTTGAAATTCAAACTATAAAGTTTCCCGCATAAAAGCGGCATGACGTCACGAATCGTTGCTGTCAATATTCAACTTCATCAGCTCCAACTTATTATAACCTTGATTACACATTAACTGACATTTAACACATGTAACTAAGCAACAAACGTGATTTGTACGATTCGAGACGTCACTTCCGTTTTAATTTTCACTTTGAACCTGTAGCATTTAATGCTTTTATTAAAGCACTTTTTAATAAAACTTTTTTGATTAACATATTTTTAGTGTGGCCAAGTCACTGATAATCGACTTTGCTATGCAATAACGCAGTAATAATCGATAATTACCTATAAAATTGGAAAATACCCTATTCTGGAAATAGCTGCTAGATTGTAACCACGGCAACCGCTACCTTATCTGCCGATAACGGTACCCGATTACTAAATAAACCCCTAATTTTAATTCCTAACTTCAGTATTCTACACCTGATGATGCTTATTAGCGAAAAATTCATCATCATGACTAAATATCACCAAGTCACTGTAAAGTCAATCTCTTCAATTCGAAAATTATCTTGTTTATAAGACATCCAACTATAGAAAAAACAGTCGGAATGAATTTTAAGAAAATCTTTTTCAAGTTTTGCCCTACTTTTAAGAAATGAATATCAGTAATAAAGCCATACTGTTTAATTGGAGGGTTTCTGACCAATCTAGAAGGCAACTATGGGTTTCAGAAAGACCCAAGAGTAGTCGATATTTGTAGGAAAATCCATTTTCACAATACGACAATAATAATACAATAATACAAAATGGAGACTATTATAACCTTTATTTCCTGCTAAATAGGTTGAACAATAAGCAAGGGTTTAGCTATTTAATCCAATAAATGGGTCTTTTTATTAATTATTTTTATTGAAACGTTAATCTTAAAATCAATTTCCAATGCAGAAAATTATTGTGAATGTATTACAACTCGAAATTATTGGAATTATTACAACGTTTTTTTTCCAATAATTTTATCACGTCTCGATATTTTTTAAGTTCAATTGTTTAGATAAGAGCAAATCTTTTGAACAAATGATAAAATGGCTAGCGATATTATCTCAACAATTAATAATTACACTTATAAAAGCTATATCGTCCGTTTTAGTTTCCATTTTATATTTCAAAATTCATCGCAATGGCATCGTTACGAGTGTTTATCGTATCTTTAGTACTTACGGTTTGTGCTATCCAATTATGCTGTAAGTATCCTTTATTTAGTCATTATTTTCAAATTTATTTAAATATTATTGTGTTTATTTTAATTTAAAAAAATTAATTTTAAGCAGCCGCCGCAAACAAAACGCATTGCGCCTATTGTAAGACTGCGCAGCAGTGCGCGGATGCCAAAAATAATACATGGACTTTTCTGGAATGCGATATGAGTAATCATACATGTGTAAAAATCAACGATGTTGATGGTAAGTTTAGTAATTACCAACAGTGTGTTTCACTTTAGCTTAGAACACCTACAGAACATTTATGTTTTAAAAGCAATCGGAATAACAACTTTATTAGTTATGTAGGCCATTGAGATCTATCTTTTTAGATGAATAAAATTTTTTCATAAGTCAAAATTTAACCAACTAGAATTAAAATAAAAGTGGCATTAACGATTAAAAAAATAAAAACGAAATTTTTCAGCTAAGCTTCCAATTTGGCTTTTTTTGTGATTTGTAACAACTTTTTGTAATACATTTTTGCTCTATCTCAATCGCTAATATAACTTTATGTGAAACTAAGGGCCGTTTTATATGGACGAAATGTCGTACTACCTTATTAATAAGGTAGTACGACATTCATTAGTACTGAATCAACTCAAGGTGCAGAAACACGGGGATCTAAGCTTAACGTCGTGCCTAGAAATTTCGACGCATTAGCGTGCACGACGTTAAAGCTTAGATTCCCGTTCTTTTGTTGTTTGAGTTGATTCAGTACTAACAAGTGAGTACCATATTTAGTCTATAGAAAAGGCTCCTGAGATCTTATAGACAAGTAAAAATAACTTTAGTCTAGATTTCTAAAATGCGCCCAAAATAACCCCCCTATTTTTGGACGCCATGTACAGATTTTTTAAAATTTTCACTAGAATTTTCGATCGCTAGATTTTGATTTCTGGAAAAATTTTATTCTTTTAAAAATGGCTTACATAACTGATAAAAATTTTATTTCGATTGATTTTAAAACGAAAGTGTTCTCACCAAAAGTGAAACACACTGTATATTTTGTTTTAATTTTTACTTACGCTCCTTTTACTTTTAAGGCACAACTATTGAAAGAAGTTGTGCTACAAAGAATTACTGCAATACATACGCTTGGTGCTACAGTTGTACCAAAGATCGTTGTAATTCTGGATCATCTTTAACACCCTTGTTTGTTGTTTCGATCGTCGCCGCTGCTATTGTTAGATATTATTAAATATCCATTTATTAGTAGTAGATTTATTATTATTTTAAAATTTTTTTAGCACCAAATTTTTCTGTATTTAATAAAAATTAATCAAATGTAAATTTTTTACTATTTATGATATGATTAAAAATGAGATTTAATAAATTAATTTATAGTGGAATAGAGATATGGGACGGTCATAGAGGTCTACGGATGTTAGCTCCCATTAGCAATTTTATGCTTGAATATAATTGAGGACGATGTCCTGAACAACACCTTATAGTTTTGTCAATCCAACTAGTGCCGGAACATTAACAAAAATGGCCTTCTTCTTGAACTTTCACGTTTTCTTTCTTAAAATGACATATAACTCGAGTTGTAATCAACGGATAGAAAAAAGTTATGATAAAGAATTGTTTGGGATTTAATACCGAAAATTTCTAGCCCAATTGCGAGACTTTTAATTCATTAGATTTGGCTATAAACCTTCCCGAAGTTAAGAGGTTGTCAAAATTTGTTTTCTTCATTTATTCTGGAAGAAGTGAGGCCTGCCAAATAGGAATTTTAAAAATGGATCTCAACAGCTACATTATGGATTTCTGCACAATTTGTTGAAAAAGCTTCCATTTTGTGAGAGGTTATAGAATTCCAACAATTTTTTTTTTCAAATTTCAATTTTTTGATGTACTTTGTGATGCAATAAAAAACGATACTTTTTTTCCTCATTTACTATGCCTTTTAGGCCTTTTTGTCCAAACACGTTTTATAAAAACTGTTTTATCTCTTCCCATTTCAACTAAATCGAATTTGTATATGCTTAGTCAAAAAGAATTTTTGAAGACCTTTCATTTAAAAAAAGATTTGTTCAGTTTGGTCAAATAGAAGAGTAGAGAGTTGTATTTTCGTGTTTTCAATTGCAGTAGCTGAACGCCTAACTTTTTTTAGGTTATTTTTGGGTCAAATGAAGGGCAGAATATTTCTTCATTTATGTATATCACTTTTAAAAATAATGCTTTTTTAAATTCAACACTAGAATAAGAAGAATGTGTCGAAGCGCAAGAAAAATTTTCTAAATCGACTAAAACTCGCGGAAACCATGGTAAAATTTGATAAACGAGCATTCTCCCACTACCGACGCGTGCATGTAAATTTTAGGGGATATGCGTTTATAACAGAATGCTTTATTATTTTTAATATTTTTTTTGTTTAGAGGGTAAATTGTCACGTACATTCCAAATGTGCAGGTATTTTATGATTTTGATAATATTTAAAGCAGTTACTTCTAAAAGGACATTAAATATTAAAAATATGAAACCATTGGATTAGAAACGCATATTCCCTAAAATTCTATTCCACTATTAATAATATAATTTTTATGAAGTGAGTATCATTTATCAACTGTTTTTGTTAGTTCGAGTAAACAGAAATTTTCACCTTTAGAACCGATGCTTAAAAATGAAAAGATAATGGAATTACGAATCGAAATCGAGTCACAAACTACAAGTGGTATTATATACAGGGTGTTGACCTAACTTCTCGACCATAGGGATTTAATACGTAAAATGATAGTTTGGTGATTTCTCGCTTCTCAATTTATTTAAGAAAAAAAACTTTAAATAATAGTGTAACAGATAGCAAAGAACACATAATGTATCCTAACGAATAAGAAGCGACACCAGCTTAAAATGCGCATGCCCGCTAGAAGTGTCTGACACCAATCATATCATCTAAAATACGCGCTACTTTTTAAATTATAAATTGCAAAATATGCAAATATTTAGTTATGTCTATGGTCAATGTCTAATTTAGGGTTATGTTGTGACATATCTAGCGGACATGCGCATTAGACGAAGATCAACTTTCGCGTCGTGTCGCTTCTTATTCTTTATTTAAATCCAAGGCCAACATTCGGACATAACTACGTCATTAGCGTAACTCAAGATTTTCATTTTACATTTTTTCAAACTATTGAGAAGACCTTAGCCTTTATTACTCGATTTTACTTTTTACAAGGCTGTAGCTTTAGGTCCATTATAGCATTGAAGAACGTAGTGTTTAAACTGTCTGAAGCTTCAAAGTCTTCCAAACGTTGCTTTCAAAACCTCTATGTTGCAGAATGCAGAGGCTCGTTCTGGTCAGGTTAGAAGGTTTTCATTTGTATCCGACTAGGGGTAAGGGTGTTATGGAATAAGTGTCAAAAAACTATTTGTAACTGTAGATGTCTAGATAACTGTTAAGCGATCTCATATGATATCAGACTAATAATAACGATGCATTTTTCTACACCTGTCAGAGTGTTACGAATCCGTAAGATTCTGCTTCTGATACGTGAAAAATTAACATCGTTAGAGCGCCTGAGCGTTTTTTATTAACAAATGACTCGTACGTAATCCATCAGCAACTATGTGATACTCTGTTTCTGTACCATCTGCGATGCCATGGTATAAATTTTGATGGTATCTATCACCACCTATATAATCGCATAAAACGCATTTATGTAGTAGCTGAGTGATAATCGTAAAGATATGAGTATGAAGCTTACGGAGTAACATGTACGTTACCACTTCCTAGTTAAATCAAACAAGCGAGTTCTGATTGGTGCGAAGAACTTGGTGATGGAGAAATAATAAATATTCGACGTGCATTGATTTCAGGAGAGTCCGTGACCAACCGTGTACGTCAACTGTACAACTCATTATTGTGCCAGTGTGATCGTCTTGTGCTGTGGGTAGTTGATGGTCTGGCGTCCCTGCACCAACTGCTGAGATAAGCTGCAGTTGTAGGGTTAAGCTGATCGCGGCTACCGCAGTACATTCCTGTTGGGTAGGACTCTGATTACAGTATTGGCTTTGATCCGACTGTCGATCATTTAAGTGAACAAGATTACAGTCTTGACCTTTTGGCCGACTGTTGATAATTTATAAGTGGGCTTGATTACAGTCTTGGGTTTGTTGGACCGACTGTTGATCTGGAGGAACGCTGGTCAAGCTTTAGGGCTAACCACGCATCTCCATTTACGTTCGAGGATCGAGTTCTATACGAGTCACCGGTGGTCCGTTGCGGTGTCCAAAGAGCGAACGTCATCCCGAAAGAAGTTTTAATTTTTTTTATTTTAATTTATAAACAATAATCTTCGTTTATCTTCGTTATCGACGATTTATTATTATTAACATGAATTGTTAATTTGTTTATTTTATTTTGAATAAATATTTTTAATTGGGTGGAAAGTGCTTGTTGTTAAGTTATTACTTCGAACCCTCCCATCTTCGACTAGAGCGATGCCGAGGACATTAATGAACACTCGATAGTAAAGATCGGTGTTACAGTATTTTTGATGACCATTTGCAACTTTTGGCATTTTTATTGTTTTGAAATACAAAATTTTGAAATTTTGTGCTTGGGCTTTAATGGGTTTTAAGATGAAGCCCGCCTTAAGACGGAGTTGCGCATTACAGGATTAATAAACCTACTATTTATACCCTAAGCTACCCTACCCTAACCTAACTTAAATGGCTCGCTTATATCCGTAGTGTAACGGTAAAAATTTCGGAACTGCGGTTAGCTTTAAAGTGACCGATCTTACTACATAGAAGCGAATCTTTTGAACCAATGAAAAAATGATTAGCGATATTATCTCAGCAATTAATGATTACATCTATAAAAGCTACATCGTTCACTTTTTAGTTTCCATTTCGCATTTCAAAATTAATCGCAATGGCATCGTTACGAGTGTTTGTTGTATCTTTAGTACTTATGGTTTGTGCCATCCAATTAAGCTGTAAGTATCCTTTATTTAGTCATAATTTTAAAATTTATTGAAATTTTATTGTGCTTATTTTAATTCGAAAAAATTAATTTTAAGCTGCCGCCAGTTACTTAAATTGTTACGAATGTTCGAGTCCGAAGCAGTGTGAAAATAGGACAACATGGGATTATTTGCCATGCGAATATAAAATGTGTGTAAAATACGCCGATGTTAATGGTAAGTTTAGTAATTACCTACAGTGTGTTTCACTTTTTATGAAAACATCTGCACAACATTTTTTTTTAAAAGCAATCGGAACAAAACTCGAATCAGTTATGTACGCCCTTAACATCACTATCGTTTTGAAAAAATAATTTTTTTTAGAATATATCTTGACCTGAAATGCCTCTCTTATTGTAATTCTAGTTGGCTTAATTAATTCGAAAAATTTTATTGTTACTAAAAGATAGATCTTTATGGCCTACATAACTCACAAAAATTTTATTTCGCTTGATTTTAAAGCAAAAAAGTTCTGCAGGTGTTCTCACCTACAGTAAAACACACTGTAAATATTTTAATTTATATTTACCCTAATTTTACTTTTAAGGCAAAACTTTTAAAAGAGGTTGTGATACAGAGGAGTCATGTGATAAATATAAAGAACCACACGTTTACTGCTACAGTTGTAATACAGATCGTTGTAATTCTGGATCATCTTTAACACCCTGGTTTGTTGTTTTGATCGTTGCCACTGCTATTGTTATCTATCATTGAATATCAATGTTACTAGTAGATTTATTATTATTTTAAAATTTTTAGCAACAATTTTTTTTGTTTTTTTCTGCCCGCTTTGAGACGGAGAAGTGCATTACAGGTTTAATAAACCTAACATAGCCTAACAACCGTACCCTAACCTAACCTTTTTTATTTCAAGCACATCTGGTAGGTAATGTTTCTACCTGTCAGGTTGTGCCTGGGAAGATAACTCATGTGCCTGATGGCTAAGATGGCTCGCCTATATCCGTAATGTAAAGGCGGTGGTCCGAGTCTGGATCGTTTACGACATTTAGTCCGTGTAAAACGGAAGTACCACTCACGATTGACAGCCAATTATAGTATATTTAAATTACAATTTGCAAAATATGGAAATGTGTACAGCTCCACCAACCAATTTTTGAAGACGAAAAATATGTCAACTAAAAGAATTTGATTTAAAATATTTTTTGCGAGAAACGATTCGTCTATACGTTATTCAACGAAACGAGATAGTAAATGGAACTAAACAAATGCACGTGGACACTTGTGTTTAGCACCGTAATTGGCTCGAACGTATAATTTTAGACGATTATTATGATTCTGAGGTTGGTCCCTATTGGTTCCTTGCATCGCGACCTCTTGGATCTATTGTGCGCATTTTAGATGATAATATAGATATAATTTAAGATTATATGTTGGAATCAATCACAGTGCTAAACACAAGTGTCCACGTACATTAATTTGTTTAGTTCCATTTACTATCTCGTTTCGTTGTCATTTTGTTCTTTAGTTTTCCCCTAGAGCCGCCCCTGAGATCAAAATGGAGATAAGTTTTACCTTCCCTTGTTCAGCTCTTCAAGCGATTTCATTTGAGCCCAATCTCGAAGAGATTGAATGAGAATTACTCAATTTTAATTTTTATTATCAGTCTTATCATTCATAACGCAGCTGATTTCGGTTAACTTCCGAACCATTTTTCCATTTAATTTAATTTTCCATTTAGTGTTTAGTGAGCTTCCATTTAATTTTTAGTGTGACTCTGAGGTCATTTTTAACCTTTTATAATTTAATTCAACCTTATCAGTTGATTAATCGTAATCTAAACTTTTTAATTATAGGTTTCAAAAATTATTGAATGTTTAAATTCCAATTAAAACACGTGAAGTGTCATAATTAGTGATACGATGTAATTAGTGTTTTTTTCTTTTACTTTCTTAATTAAGTAGCATCCCTAAGTAATTTCCACCCTTTAAATAATTTTTATTAATTACTTTAAACATGAAATTTTAATTGATAATTACAAAGTTATTAATTTATTTTTAATAATTAACTGATAGTCGCTCTTTGATTCAATTCCTTTTGCTGCGTTCCTATTGGTTGTCGAGTAAATCCGAGTTGGTCGCCGGATTTCCAATAAAAGCTCTCACTCCATTATCCATTTTGATAACGGACTTCCATCTTCACTATTGTGGTGAGTGGAAGCGCGCTTTTGTTAATTTCCCTCCTCATTCAATTTCCTCTTGACTTCCAGCTTCACCATCGTAGTGAGCGGGAGCGCGCTTGTGTTACATTTTCCCTTCATTCAATTTCCCCTTGCCTTCAGCAAAGCCGTGTTCAATAATTAATTTTTATTAATTTTCCATTGCCTTCAGCCAACCCCTGTTGGCTGAAAAATTAATTAATTTTACTTTATTCTTTTTTAATTATTTTTTTCTCCGTGTTAAATTAATTAATTAATTTTATTTTATTAATTAATTTTTATTTAATTTTCCTTTGCCTTCAGCAAACCCGTGTCCGTGTTTACTCTAAGGTCTAGTGGTCTTATCTTGAGGTCTGATTAGGTCTCGAGAGGAGGTCTGTTGGTCTGGAGAAACACGCAGCTTCCGTGTCTTGTTCGTTAGGTCTGTTGGTCTCACTCAGAGGTCCTTTCTAGGTCTTAGAGTAAGGTCTAGCGACAGGAATCACCCTTTCGACTTGTTGGTGTCCTTTTAGGTCTGTTGGTCTCACTCAGAGGTCTGTTACTGGGTCTTAGAGTGAGGTCTGGTGGTTTAGAAGGGAGTCAAGTCCGTGTTCTTTTTAGGTCTGGTGGTCTCACCCAGAGGTCCGGTTTGGATCTTAGAGTGAGGTCTGTTGGTCTAGAAGGAAGACTATTAACGTGGCTGAGTCATATTCACATCATAGAGTTGTATTTTGTTAGTTAGCCCAAACAAATTATTTTTTTGCTTACGAAAGGTTTTTTTTATATTTTATTTTGTACTTGTACCATTTAGGTACTTAGAACTATTTTTCTATTATTTAATAAATACTTTGTTTTTATTTCCATCCGCAGTGTGTTTCATTTCCAGCTACGAACCCCCTGTCTCCTACTGAGCGATGCTAGAGGGATAATTAGTGCAACACCCGATTTTCGGTGTTACAACATAATGATGAGCTTTCGATTGTAGTGTATCGGCTATATATTCCTGACTCCTGGAACCCTAATCTAGCCTACCATATTGTAACCTAACATAACTTTTATTTTGAATTTCTATTTATTTTAAGTATGATTTCGTTAATCTTGTAAATTTTAGGGGTTGGAAGGGAACGGGATGTTGAATCTGGAATCTTGATAATGGCTGTTGAGGAGCCTGGGCTCTGCCCTATATCTCCTTCATCGGTAGGATCTGCAAAATAAAAAACCTTGATTAAGCGTATTGTGAAATGTGACTGAAGTCACTGACGATAAACGTTAGTCTGTTATGGTGACCATACAAACCCCATAGATGCAACCCGAGGGTTCAAATACTGTTTGAATTTGTATACTGACTGCAGTTGACTGCTCATGTTCTTATCAACTGAGGAATGCCAACTACTTTATTTTTGGAATTACTATGAAGATTTTGAAAATATTTTTTTCAAAGATGTCAAAGGACAAAGATTGTTGTAAATGACACAAAAGGAGAAAAAAATTGGTGGAGATCTAGAAGTCAATATTTCATCAATGCCTATCTCTAAAGTGTAAGCCTCGATCTCCAAACTCTTCAATGGTATAATTTTTGGTTTTCGAGATATTTGAGACGAAGTCTTCGCCTCGACACCCTGTATAATCATTAATTAATGCTAATATGCACAAAAACAAAGAAAAAAGTACAAACTATGCACTTTCAGTACTTTTCAGAATTTGGGAAGAAGTAAGTTTTGTGGTATTGTGGTATGTTGGTTTCAGAACCATAACTCACAGATCTTCTTCATCATTAAATCTATTCATTTATTGCCCGTCCTCTCTCAGGTTTAGTTAATTTAATTTAAAATATTTCTTTAGCAATATTGAACTGTTCAGCGTGTGTCGTTTCACTTGGCATGGATTGCTCAATAGAAAAACGTAGTACGTGGGGATATGATGAATGTACAGGAAATAGCACATATGTTTGAAAATTGACGATTTCGAAGGTAAAAATTCCACTCCGTACATGCGGTATTTGTCAAATAGTGCACATCAACACATTTCCGAAGTAGGCGAATATTTGCTGTTTGTCCAACATCAAATATTGTCAATAAATTAAATATGCACGACTCAAAAAAGCGAACGTAATACTAAGGGCCATTTGACATGGACTAAATATCGTACTAAATTTTTAGTGCTGAATCTACGCAAAAGCAAAAAAGCACAGGAATCTAAGCTTTAAAGTTTACATTCTTGTGCTTTTGCCTTGTGCTCCGATTTAGTACTAACAGTAGTATGACATTTAGTCTATGTCAAGTGGCTCTAAGTTCCGATGAACAAGACACATATGTGTGGATGGTTAGGGAAATAGTTTGGGAATTATAGATTGTTCGGTGTTTGACAAATACCGCTTCTTTTAAGAAAATTTTATTATTCGATTTTAGTTTAATTAATTAATTTTTTAAAGGCAAAACAATAATAAGAGAGGATGTGGTACCAAGAAAGACTGTAATACATTTAAGCAATGCTATTCTTGTAACAAAAATTTTTGCAATTCATCAACTTCTTTGACACCTTTAAGAGGCTACGTCACTCCTGTTAAAATGCATCAAAACACTACTCACGGCATAGCTAATTGTGGCGTTATAAAGCGATTTTTCATGAAAAGGAAAAGTTATATACAATAAGGGATAATAGTCAAAGGTTCAAAGACTATAATAATCAAAATTGGTGTGTTAATTAATTAGCATTGTACAATCTAAAACTCAATAATTTGGGTTATTTTAAACATTTTTTTTCTCTTTATAAAAAGATGATTGAACAATGCCACTTAGTCTATAAACCTCTATTAGGGGATTATGCTAGTACCTATAATTTTTTGAAGTAATTTTTTTTATCCGTTTAGGCAGAATCAGCTATTTTCGAAACAAATATTTTAATTTATTTACGACTACATAGATGGCGCATATGGCGCATATATATGTGAAAACAAATAATTTGTTTACACAAACTAGTTCTTAGAAACTAACTCCGCCTCTTCGATAACCTTCTCCATGCCTTCTCCTCAGTCTGCTGTTGAATGAAAAACGATAGCATTTTGTGTTATCTTTTGTTATTGTTATTTTTTTAAATAATTTAAACTAAACACTCCGGAATTAAAACTATTATTTTTAATTGTAGATGGAGATTAAATAAAAAATGTACTACTTTTACCAGAATTGTGAATTTTTGAAGTTTATTTTACATTATTTACACATATTTTACGTACGTACGTACGAGTACATTAGGGTGCTTCTTATTTGGCCTACTTGCGAATTTTAATTCTTACTCAATCAACTCCAAATAATTCAAAAAAAATATCCACATCATAAAAAAACATTATTTTTGATATCGGCCATTACCAACGGGGTCGAAGTTTCTTATGTAAAATACACAAGGTTTTTGGATATTGCGGTATAAAATGTTTTTCTTCGATCAATTCGTGGTCTAAAAATCTGAAACTTGGTAGATAACATGTTGATGAACAAACAAACCTATAACTGTAATATTTTACCCTAAAAATATGTATGGGTCATTCCATTTCATCAGAAACTTTTCATTGACAAATTAATAATACCTGAAAAGCTAGAAATACCCGAATAACACGGAATAACATTGACAAACGTCTACAGTGGTTTCCTGGGCCCAAATTAAGACAATTTCCCCTCTTGCAATTTTATCAAAAAACGCATCCCTAAAAAGTTGTGGGCTCTTAAAGTTTGGGTCAAAATTTAAACAATGGCTTTATCTCCAAAAATATTGTAAATATTTTAATGATTTTTATACAGTATTAGGCTTATTTTATAAAAGTCATCATATGGTAGAAATTTCATGAAAATCGCACCACTAGAACTATCTCTTCAGGGGGTGGCCCTAACTTTAAACCCCTAAAATACAAGTTTTTTCTAAAA
This sequence comes from Malthinus seriepunctatus, assembly GCA_963924605.1. NCBI lineage: Eukaryota > Metazoa > Arthropoda > Insecta > Coleoptera > Cantharidae > Malthinus > Malthinus seriepunctatus. Next base: position 19,643,435 of record OZ004603.1, read on the forward strand.
AAAATATATTTTTTTTATTTTTTTAAGTTTATTTGTCCATGAACTTGCTACCTACCAAGTTTCAGATTTTTAGACCAACAATTTTATGAAAAACGAATTTTTATTCAGTTTCATCCAAAAACCCTATGTATTTTACATAAGAAACTTCGACCCCGTTGGTAATGGCCGCTATCAAAAAAAAATTTTTTTAAGATATGGATAATTTTTTTTTAATTATTTGGAGTTGATTGAAGGGGCGTAAGAATTAATTCAAAAATAGGCCAAATAAGAAGCACCCTAGAGTACATACAGGGAGGGTGGTGATCGGACCTCTCGGATATGTATGGCTTGTTTTTAATAGGACGTAACTAAACCCACAATTTTTTTAAAAATGTAGTTTTTGCGCTATTTTACCTATTAATTTTATCATTTTCTATTGTTTTCGTGTTTTCTGAAAACAGTACACAAGCATTTCATAGTAGGTAATTGCTTATTTCTACAAATTTTATAAATTTTGAAATTAAATTTCTGGCGCTATTTAGCTTCAAAAATGGCTGGTGTTTCGGAGTTTCGGCCCACTGGAGAACTAACCATTTTAATGGTTTTCACTAATTTTTGGAACTTTTACAATAATTGTAAAAGTAATTGTAATTGCAATTGCTATCTATACCTAATTGTCTTCTACAACAATAAATTGCAAGTGAAAAATCAAATCAAAGACCTCCCTTTGAAATTTCTGCACCCCGTAAAGTTGTCTTACATTTTTGAATTCCTAGAACAATAATTCCGTATACGATACGGAAGTTTATTCGTTTTTAAATAATTCTTTTAAATTTTATTAAATAAAGTATCGGTTACATCAGATATCGTATGAAAACAAACGGGGATATAAATACAAACAAACCTAATTATAAAATTTTTTAGATAGATAGAATAAGTGGTGGGAGACTCGTAGGAGAGCACGTTGCAAAATAAGTCCAGCCTCCAAACTATATGCCCGTCTGCCTCCACTTCACCTGAAAAATCAACTTGTCGCCTGACGTCGAGTCTTAAACGTTATTTCAATGGTTGCCGCCGCCATTATTAAATTTTATCGTTAAAATTAACGTTTCAGAGATCTTAGTTATTATAATAGATAATCGCTATACTCTGTCCATCGAATAGATGCAGCTAAGCCACTCCCCACAAAATTTTGTCAACTCACATTCCTGTTGTAAACCGAATTTTCAAAATTCGACCAATAGAAAAATTTTGTTCTAATTTCTAATATCGCGTTTTTTGGGAGTGGCTTTACTGTATCTGTTTGTTGGACAGGGGCTAGGTTTAAACGTTTCCAACTTTTTTTTTTATTTTGACGTTTTTTTTTTAGACCACTACCTGTAAATTCAAACTTTATTAGTATTTATGTGGTTATTGTTGGATACCACTTCAAATTTGGTCATTTTTGAACATTTTGTTAAGCAAAACTTAACCTTCGCATGGGCACCTACTTTTTTTGCACTAGTAGGCAGGAGTTACATTTGTAACTCTTTTTGTTCCCAATGTATTTTATATGGAATATTTTCAAGCAGAATTAGTTTTTAGGTAAAACGTAAAATTCTTATTGTGTTGAGGTAACTTTTGCTAATAAAATTGGTTTATGATTAATCTTTCCGAACCAATACGTGAACACAACTAATTCAAAATCGAATTTTTTTAACCCTTTGGTGGTATTTTGCAATTTATTTTTACACAAATGTTTAAAAATTTTTTGCACATGTTAATTTAGTACTTACTTAGAAAATCTTAAGTGGTTTATGATTGTAAACAATGTTTGCTAACTCTTATAATCGTTTACGACTTAGTTGACTAAGTGAAATTAGATAACTGAATTCAACAATACATCTGTTTGTAAACAAAAAATATTCTTCAATTACCAATATTACTGCACTTTATATGCTAAACAAAAAATCTGTTTAGTGGTGATTTTTAGCAAGTGAACTTGAGTTTTAAAAATATTATAGAAATTAAATTTTGAATTATAGTTGCTAAAAAATTTCATACTTACTAAAAATATTCAAAATACAAAAAATGTAACTCTTGTTATACAGGGTGGTCACTTTTATCTTGCACACTATGGGCATCTTCTAAACGGTAAGAGTTACGAGATCGGTTAAATTAGAGAAAAGTTGCACAATTTCATGTCCTATTAGAAATAGAAAAGAAAATTACGATAGCTTGCTTGGTTTCTGAAATATCCTGAAAAAACTGAAAACTTGCATTTTCTTGTTTATTACATAACTCTCTTATTATTTATGGCATTGATGTGAAATTTGGTAGGTTTACATAACTTGATACGAACTATAAATTAAACGCATGAAACTTTTTCTAAGCCTACTAGATCTCTATGTTTCAATAGTCAACTTTTGATTTTCTTATGAGCGCTATGGTGAATTTTGGCATAAATAAATTGTATTTTTTATTCTGATTTCAACGATGTGTAATAATCTATGTTAAAAAAGAAAGATGGAGGCACACTCCATATTGCTTTTATTAAATCAAGTAGCCATGAAAAAAACACTGATAGAATTTAAAATGACAACTCGGGATAGCTTTTGTTTTAAAAAGTTTTGTTATATTTCAATTGTTTTTTCATGGCTAATACTTGATTTAATAAAAGTAATATGGAGTGTGCCGCCATTTTTGTTAAAACATAGAAAATTACACATCGCTGAAATGAAAATAAAATCTCCAATTTATTTATGCCAAAATTCAACATAGCGTTCATAAGAAAATCAAAAGTTGTCTATTAAAACACAGACATCTAGTTGGCTTAGAAAAAGTTTTATACGTTTAATTCGTAGCTCGTGTCAAGTTATGTAAACCTACCAAATTTCATATCAATACGTTAAATAATAAAAGAGTTATGTAATTAACAAGAAAATGCAAGTTTTCAGTTTTTTCAGGATATTTCAGAATCCGAGCAAGCTATCGCAATTTTCTTTTTTATTTCTTATAGGACCTGAAATTGTACAACTTTTCTCTAATTTAACCGATCTCGTAACTCTTACCATTTAGGAGATGCCCATAGTGTGCAAGATAAAAGTGACCACCCTGTATACCTACTTCCGCAAATAAAAAGACACATTACAAAAAAACGTACCAAAACATATTTTTCAATTTTTTTTTTGAATTTTCTAAATAAAATCAAAAATTTGATCCCTGAGTCGAAAAAATTTCAAAATCGGTTTAAAAACGTCTGTGTTATTCAAAAAAAGCCAAAAAGTCAAAAAAACCACAACTATAATTGTATAGATAATAAAAGTATCAAAAACATACTTTTCCAATTTTTTTTTTGCATTTTCGAAAAGATCTCAAAAATTTGATCACTGACTCAAAAGCATTTCAAAATCTGTGTAAAAACGGCGGAGTTATTCAAAAAAAACAAAAAGCCAAAAAAATTACAACTTGCAAATAAAACTATCAAAAACATATTTTTTCAAATTTTTTTTTGCATTTTCGAAAAGATCTCAAAAATCTGATCACTGACTAAAAAGCTTTCCAAAATCGGTGCAAAAACGGCGGACTTATTCAAAAATCTTTACATTTATGTAACTCTAGTTCACTAAGTGGAGTAAAACGACAAAATGCAAATAAAAGTATTAACAACATATTTTTTCAAATTTTTTTTTGCATTTTCGAAAAGATCTCAAAAAGTTGATAACTGAGCCGACAGCATTTCAAAATCGGTTCAAAACCGGCGGAGTTATTCAAAAATTAAAATTGAAATCTTTACAAAAGTACGCCTCGCCCATGCGAAGGTTAAAACTTTGTGATTGTTACCTACTAAAAATAAAGAGTTTAAAATAAATATTTTTATTTGTACAGTTGGTTGTCTAATATGGCAAGCTAAACGGGCAATATATAAACTGCCTTATATGGAAAATCCCTCTTCATAATTTCTATCCAATTTAATAAAAACTGACAAAAAAAAAACATATTTACTAAAAAAAATAAATATAGAACGCAAAAAAATAATTATGGAACGCAACCAACATTCTTATATTTTAATAATTTCCCATACGGCGTGATTCGAACGTGGAAATATATATTTTTTCTTATCTCAGTCGGCGCACGCGTAAACGTTCACTAGTTAAATGTTTACTGCGTCGACATGACTAGCTTCGAGCGATTCATAAACCGCATTTGAACTACCACAATAAATTTGTTTTTAAATTAAAGTTTTCGAATATACACAAGTAAATTTTACATTTTAAGCATATTTTAAGTATCACGGTCGAGATTTTAGAAGAAAATGTAAGGTTGCTGTGTAATTTTATTTAATCGAATTAAAATTCAGTAAAATCAAATACGTAAAATTAAAGGGTAGCCGTTTGTACCTACTTAATATTTTAGTACATTTTTTTTGGAGCATCGTCCATCGTCTGATGTCTTTTGGTCGTTTGCAAGATCTTAAAGTACATACAAAGGTACTTATTTATTAAAAGCACAATTATTCGGTTTTCAATCGCAAATTGCTTTCAACATCTATTTAAATAAGTAACTTCGCAGTTGTATCGCTATCACACATTTGCTCACAGTAAAATCCAATCGTAAACCAAAATGTAGCCTTAAGCAGTTTCGCAGTATCTGTTTAAGGTGTTGTTTTAGGTCTACTTGGGCCAGTTTACACTGTCAGCTGAAACTGTGGTTTAAGCCAAGTTATGAGCAGACTGTGAAACCGAAAGATGAAGTAAGCTTAGCTTTCAGACCATGAGCAATCCAAGTTTAATTACAAAACTAGATTTTAAACCAAAACTGTCAATCCGAGGCTTAGCACACAAGACACGGGTCTAGGGCTCAAAAGCATAAGCAGAATTGCGATAGGGCGTTTTTTATAAGTCGGCAATAATTAAGAAGTAGGTACCGAAGAATTAAAAGTCTACAATTATTGTTCTTTCTTTTAAAAAATAAACGATGGTCACCGTATAGGAGTTATTTGTAAGGTTATGTAGGTAGGTGGGTTCTTTAGGTAGATCTATATCGCTAGCCCGGAAGAAAAGTGACAACTCAAAAAATGCAAATGTTCAGGAGAAGCACTTGAAAAATATTAATAGTTAGAAACTCGTTCTGGCTGTCAATGTTATAATCTAAGATTTGACACTTTTTCTGTTAAAAGTAATGTTTTGTAGTTTGTTTACCTACAAAACTGAAATATGGCATTTTTTGAGTTGGTCACTTTCTTCCGGGCTAGCGACATGTATTTGGTTCTACTTCTACGAAAACATACAAGAAGATACATAATCTTTATTGTTTATTTGTAAGCATAGAATGGGTTCGGTATCTTCACTAAAAGTTAAAATAATTTTGAGAGCAATTAATAAGCTTATACACACACAAATAAAGAAAGCAATTAAAATAAAGACTCTTTATTATATTGTTTTTATGGGTTCAACTAGACTTCTCTAAAACTACACTATTCACAAAACATATATATACATACTTAAGTTGTAAACATTAATTATTACCAATAACATTTATGCAGATATGATTATGGATTAATTTCTTACGAAAATAACATCGATGAGATTCATATTGAAAACACATTAGGTAGTAAAATTTTAAAACGTCTATTACCAGTTAAAAACACAAAGTTTTTGTAAACAAATATTATTCTTCTAGATGTACTAGTCCGAAAGCATTATATCTCTAATAGTTAAAAAGTGAACAATTCCATGAGCGTGGTACACAATTGACAAACAAAAAAGACCCACTTTGCTATTTTCATCTAATAGATGTTCTTCTTCCATATACAAAAACAAATCTTTGTAGTATTTTGAAACCACCGTTTACTTGGGACCAAAGTCTCTCGATACGTTGGTTATAGACAGATCTCAGCGCAATGAAGCTGCCTCTATTTAAACCTCTGCGCTCAATCGTCAGTCTGGCGACGCTAATGTTTTTCGTACATCTGTCGTCTAATCAATGCTCTGTCTGTAATAAATTGAGAAACTTCTAGGTAAGTAAGATTTTTTTATATGAGAAAACTACGAACCATAAATAATTTACACCTGGTACACTGAAGTCCGCCTTTGAACTGTCCTACGACTTCGAAGTTCCCTTGCAGTAATTGGATCGACAAGTCTTATTGTTGTCAAATTCTCGATAACATAGCATTAATTCCTGTAGTTTTTAAGCTGCTTCTTATGTATACTTGCTGTCGTCCTCGACACCTTTAAGAAGTTTATGTTAGCTTGGTGGTTTTATTAAGGTGTATAACATAATTAACTCATAAAAATAAATAAGAATTACCTTCAACCTTCCAAATTGGAAACATTCCAGTAAATTTCCAGATGAAGGAAGACATTCATCAACGTTCTACAGTGACGGTATATTGCACTGAGAAATGTGGTAAAAACTCTTCGAAATATGCGTCCATCGAGTTTTTAATAAATGAAAACACATACTTGAACAATTAATTAGAGACACAGCACTTATTTAAAACAAATCCAAATTTCATCGTCATGCCCAACTAGCTTTGCAAAATATATTTTCATGTCTATTTATTAGGTTTTATTATGACGCCGATGGAGTTTTTAATAAATGAAAACACTTTCTTATATAATTAATTATTTATTATTAAAACACGAGGTAGACGAGGTAGACGTAAATTCACATTGTTTTTCTGTGATCTGTCAAATCTGTGGTGGTTACAAAATTTAAACTGGAAAAGCGATGTTGCCTATTTTCAAATATATACAGTATGCGGAAAAATTTTTGAGATAAACTTCTCTGCGAGTCGGGACGCTTTTAAATTGAGATAAAATTTCATGATATGGGTTGGGATTATTATTTTGTGCGATTTTGATATTGAAAGCAATAATAAATAAAGGAACTGCGTGTTATTTTATTATGTCTAAAAAATTATTACTCATAATTCATAAAGCATAATTAATTAATTACAGAACTATTATAAGCGCTTAGCACAAATTAGTAGATACGTAAAGGTAGATAGATAGGTACATACATATAAATGCACAAAATATGTGGACCTATTTTGATATCGATTTATTACAATTATCTCTTAGCACAGCACATAAGTTCTATTTTTTTAGAATTTATCTTTTCGAATAAAACAACTGAAATATACCTAGTACTTAGAATTATTAAATGGTGTACATAGTAGGTATGGCAAAATCGGCATTTTTTTACATTTTTTATTATTGTTAAACAACCACTAACTGATTTGAGACTAGGCCGATTTGGAGGGAGATTATATTCATGAACTTTTATGATGAAAATTGGCTTAAGAATCTAGAAAAACACTGACAACATGCCAACTATGATTTATTAAAATTAGTTACACCTATCTAAAAAATTACATCAAACGATATACAGTTGTTCTAGGGAATCTTTGCCGCTGTATGTCAAGATAAGCCGACATACGTCGTTACAATTTAGCAGGCGTCATATTACGTAGCGCAAACAAAGATGCTACTACACTACGTATCAGATTGCGTGTTTTTGCGTACTTAGCCGAGTTCTCCACCGGCAAAGATCTGCTGGAACAACTGTAGAACATTTTATTCTCTATGTGCGCAATTGTTTTTGTAACTAATATAATAGAGGTACCTACATAACAAAATTTTTTGGTGGAACTGGAATAACTGAATAAATAGTGGGAATACTTTAATAGGAATATCATGATAAGCGACACGACGTCTGGCGGATTTTTTTGTACTATAACATCATCGCATAACATTTGACGTATGTTTTGACGTTTGGCGCATGTTTGTATAGTTTTTTTAAAAGCCATAAGTTCTTCGATATGAATTCTAATAAAAATAATAGTTTTTGTTCAGTGTCAACGTAAATCATGGATTAAGAGAAATCCAAACTTAAATGTGTGACTTAACTGTGCGATGTCTTAGTTCACGGTTTTATTTTGAGGGCGCTGCGATCTTAACCTGAGATCCCTAGACTTGTGGAAAATCACTTACTCTATGATATAATGTGATATACTCAGTTATACAGTTATACAGTTATATACAGAGTTGGACATGTTACTTATAAAATGTATCTTTGATTCAAGTTACATCGAGGGTTTACAACGGCTTACAAACGAGGCGTTAAAGTGAGGAAGATATTCCATCACCACGCATGCTCAAAGGCGTCGCTGTGTAACTTCTATTATTCTAAATTTTATTTTTTCGATTAGGTTAAAAGTAGGAAACCAATTTTTTTAATTAATTTGTTATTTTTATAAGTGCCGTATGATATTAGTGGAATATTTATTAAAAATAGTTAAAAAAAAAGTTGGTTTCCTACTTTTAACCTTATGATGGAATATCTTCCTCACTCTAACGCCTCCTTTCATATAACGTTAACCACAAAAGTAACGTTTTTGAGAATCGATGAAATAAAACTTTTAAGGTAACCTACCCACTGTATAAAAATATTACTTACAACCCATATAACTTGGAAAATATCAATCGTAGAGGTACAGTTTTTGACACTTCATACCTTGGCCTTCAGTATTACCGATTCTTAGCATTATCTCAAAAATCAATGTTTTGTAGTTAACGTTGTTTAACTCTAAGCCTTCGACATAATAATTCAGTTTCAATATCTCTGATACTACTTTCACCGCGAGTATCATAGGTACAAGATAAAAAGTATCAAAGATATCTATCAAAGATACATGTATCATTGATACTGCCCAACTCTGATTGTCATAGTTTAGTTTTATTGTAAAACAATCGGTCACTTAATTAATGGCCTGTACCCAGAGTTGGGCAGTATCAATGATACATGTATCTTTGATTCGTATCTATGATACTTTTATATCTTGTATCTATGATACACCAACTGAAAATATCTTGTATCAATGATACTGAAATAGAATTATCATGTATCTTGTATCAAAGATACTTATTAGCCTCAATGTGTCCAGATACTTTTTTAAAACTTAAAAATTAAAACTGTTTAGACAAGATATTTACTGTCCTCGTAGTTGAGACTGACCCCTTATTATTGATGCTTTCCCATCAAAGAAAATTGATTTTATTGTATACAGGGTGTTTTTTGAGGGGAACAAGCTTAGTTATATTCAAGTGATGAAATCTTGATTTTTTTTAAAGAAAACACCCTGTATATTTTTGCGTAAAGTGGTGAAGAATTTAATTATGTTTCAAATTGTACTGGGGTTTACTACTTATTTATGTACACTCGATAACTTTTTGAAGATAATGATCTAAATCGGTCTATTCCGTTTTCTTCTTTCTAAAACTGTTATTTTGGCAGCAGACTTTTAAAACCCCGCGAGTGATAGTAATACAGCCTTTGTTGTAGGAAATTTTACGATCTACAAATTTGGTAATAGCTATTCTTATCGAAAAATCGATAGTTTACACGACCTTTTGTAAGGTAATATGTACTTTTGGTCATTGGCCTATTAATAACGTATTATTCGCCTTTCTTCATAAAGACTCAAAAAATTGAACGCCTAATAGGTATGATATAATTACATTTTTAAAAGGAAATTTTTCTACAATAGAAGATAATCAGTTTTTAAGCAATAATTACTTTTTTATTTTACGATAAATCCTAGATATAAAATATAGGCATAGGTAATAATTATTTAGGTGTAGATTTCTGTAAAACAACAAACGCCGAAATTTTACACGTAACATAATTATTATTCCTTGGTTCAATTAAATTTGTAAATCCGCAAGTTGAAATAATTTAAATCTAAATAATTTAAATTGTACATTTATTCATTTTGTAGTTTGTAGGTAAACGTGGCAACGTTGCTTTACGTCGTACGTGATATTTTCGTCTCTAAACTAATAAATTTAAAACATAATCAAGGTTAAAGTGACGACATGGTTGAAAAGACCGTTAAAAATGCTAGCGCTAGCGGGGAACCCCCTCCCAAAAATGCGTCAACGTTCGCATTTTCTTCTTTCTTGCGTTTTTGTGTTTCCAACATGCTGCAAAAGTGCAAATCCGTTTTCAAAATTTTAATGTGTTTTCGTATAAAATTTTAAGTAATTTAACAAAATGTGACGTCGTGTTTTCATTTACGTGTGTTTTCAATTGAAGTTTGTTTAAGTAAAATGGGTAAGTAATAATTACGTTTTATTTAAATCTCCACCCTTATTTGTTAATCCCATACGAATTTAATTGTTTAAAAAGTACTATGGGGATGTACAGGATGGACCACAGAAAAATAAACGAGCGTTTTTATTTATTTTCGTTAATTCGAATATTGCCTAACATAAACCGCTCGCCCTCCAACCCTTTAAAAATACTTTTAGGATTTCGTTATTAAACGTTTTGAGCAAAATTTTTATTGAATCCTGCGTTGTTCACTTTTGCAATTTACTGTATACCGTAGGGTGTGCACTAAAAACACTTTGAAACGTGCAAGTAAAAATTACATCATCTCTGTACAGTGTACAGTCAGCCTCACAATTATTGGCCACTTACTTAAATTGAGTAGTAACTTTATTTTGCTAACAAGTAGTAAATCAACAACCTCCCCATCTGTCCTTTTGTCGTTGTTGGCTAATAACCACCCTGGCGTATAGCCAATTCAAAACGCAATTTCTTCAAAATTATTGATACGAATTTAAAATCCGAGCGAGATACCCTTGAATAGAGATTTTGACCAGCATCACCAAGATGCACCCCTCTTGTAAAATTTTGGATATTCATCTCACGACCGCTAGGGGTGTGTGGCGGTTTTTAATGTAGGAAATAAAATTGACCCCCTTTCAAATGAAGTTGAGAGAATAAATTGAATTTAAATTACAAATAGAAATTTAAATCTAATAAAACACGCTTGTTAAGTTTTCGGTGGTTCATTTTTCTGCGAACAAGGTAAACTTATAGAATTTGCTTAAACTTTTTTTTCCATATTTCAGGAGGTATCGAACTCTCTTGGTGCGCCGTAAAATTACATCTACATCAATAATGCACAACAATAATGAAGTTGATAATATTGTATCACAAATTCTGTTCAGCCCACAGTTGCGAAGGACGCTGGAAACAACTGTGAGAAGTTTTAACGGCACTGAGACCACCACACCGACAGCTACAGAGACAAATTTTGCAAATTTTAACTTTCCTGCTGGAACGCAACCTTCGTCCCTTGCGAGAAGTTCAAGTTCGTCTGAAATTGATCCGACACCATCAGCATCCACGACAGATAATGTTCGACAAGAGCTCCACAGGCTCTTTCCAAGCATTAGATCGAATAATAGACCATCGCCTTCGCTCCCAAAGTTGAAAAAACGAAATAATAAAAAAGGAATAGTCACATGTTTCAAGCGAGATGTTCTTTTATTGAACGAACCCGATTGTCTAACAACTTTAAAGGGAATCGCTAAATCTTTAGCTTACGAAAATGGTAAGTCGCTTTAAACCCTAAAAAATTGTAACGACATCATAGTTCGGTGGCCGAGTACTTACTACTTTACAAAGGTCATGTAGTTTTGGATAATTATGTTGTGTGTACTTTAGGCTCTTATTAAAAATCCAAGTTTTTAAATATGGCGCGCCTGTGCTAGCTTCATTACATCATTACGACCTTTTTTGTGTCACTTTCTTCGGTTTTTGCTCGATAATCGCTCTCGACTAAGGCGTCCTACGAAAAACATTGTTCTTGTGCCTTTATTCAAGAGCACAAAATTTGCTACTATTTATCCCAATAACATGTTTTTCTAAACCTTGCAGTTACCGATATACACAGCTTCAAAGCCCAAAATTTTTCAAAAAGTTAAGGAAAACTACCACAAAATACACTTTTTACCCTTTGAAGCTCTGTATTTCGGTAAATATGAGGTTTAAAAAATCATGTTATTAGAATAAATAATTGTAGTAAATTTTATGCTCTTGAATAAAGGCACAAGAACAATGTTTTTCGTAGGACGCCTTAGTCGAGAGCGATTATCGAGCAAAAACCGAAGAAAGTGACACAAAAAAGGTCGTAATGATGTAATGAAGGGGCGCCATATTTAAAAACTTGGATTTTTAATAAAAGCCTAAAGTACACACAACATAATTATCCAAAACTACATGACCTTTTGTAAGGTAAACCCACGCTTTTTACGACCTAGCCAGTGGACTATCAGATAATTATGGTATTTTTTAGGTTTTGCGTTTTCAAACGTCAAATTTTTTACAACATGGACTAACAAAGATATTTTAGAACATATAAAAACGTTATTTGAAGATCGTCTTTGTAATAGTGCATTCGAGATCTTAGTTCCTATGGGAGGTAGGGTTATAAAGCCTTCTCTACCACCGGGCGAACTATTGGAAGGGACATCACTAAAAACTTTGTTTACGCAAAAGGTTATATATGTAAGGCCTTTCGACAGTATTAAACGAACTGTAGATGGGGTTGTCCATGACGAAAAACCTTTGCTAAATAATGTAGATGCTGATGAAGTAACGTTCGATGGTTTTGATGCAGTTGTCCCAAATGTGCTACACGATGACGATGACGAATTAGAGGAACAATTTCAATACGACACCGAACGAGCCATCGTGAATAGTTGCCAAGAGAGTTATGATACCTCCGAAATTGCAATAACAGATATTTTAAGAAAATTAAGAAGTAAAATAAACGAGCACGTGATCACCAAAATAAATATTTATAGAGAAGATATATTTAATTGCTGCTTAAGGGCTTTACGTAGAGAATCGTTTTCTCCGTTTAATAAAATTTCGGTCATCTTTAGTGATATTGAAGGAACATCGGAAGGAGCGGTAGACGTTGGTGGCCCCACTCGAGAAATGTTTCGCTTGGTCTTCAAACATATTCAGAACAGTTACTTGTTTTTTGGAGACGCACAGAAATTTATAACTTTTAATAGTGAGGCCATTAAAAATAACGAATACTTCGATGCGGGACGATTGATTTCTCTTTCATTAATACACGGATGTTCTGGTCCGCATTTCTTTTCCAAAACACTATATTCAATCGTCGTTTATGGTTTTAGCGAGACTCGGCCGTGGATCGATGATCTCGAACCGGATATTCGAGAAAAAGTGGATGAGTTCCTAGAAATAGACGACCTATATACACTACAAGATTATGTTACGAACGAACAAATATTTACAATTGCCGGACGTCAGTTTATCAAAAGCTTGGAAGAGAAGGAACAGTTCGTGCAAGGTTTGTCACGCATCCACCAGTTAGTGTAACTTAAATTGGTTATTGTCTTTATGTTTCAGATGTTTTGAAATTCTACTGTCTCCATAGAACGAGGCCAGCTGTGGAGCAATTTCTCGATGGTTTAACGACAGGTGGTATACTCGATCTAATGATTAAACATCCCTCCTTGTTCGAGGATGTAATGTGCAATAATCAGGAGGAAATAACGGCGAGCGATCTACAGAACTTGTTCAAAGTTCAATTTAGCGAGGTGGGCAGCAACCGCAGGACTGTTGAAAATAGAATTAATTGTTATTGGAGAGATTTTCTGATCGATTGTGAAGAAAGTGTGTATGTTTTATTGTCCGCATGAATATTTGTTCATTTTTAATCTTGTTCTAGAAAAAGACGCCGTCGTTATGCCAAAAGATATTCTCATATTTTGTACTGGAGCCGAACAATTGCCACCTCTTGGTTTCGACTGGGATCCCAAAATAGTATTTAATCATGGAGAAAATATTTATCCCAAAGCGAATACCTGTGGTTTAGAATTACATTTACCAACTGTGCACAAAGACTACATGGATTTTAAATATAAAATGGCCTTTGGGATAGGGAACTCGGAAGGATTTTGCATTTGCCTAGGCACTGGATTGTTTTCATCTTTCTTTATGCTTTCAAGTTTGTAAAAGGAGGTATATGTTTTCAAGCCGTACTTGTAGTAATTATTGTTTTATTTGTTTGAAATTGAATTAATTGTTACATCGAACAAATTCGATGGATATGTAACGAAAGTACAAAAATGTTTTTTCTAATTTATTGGTTGTTCTTTAACTTGGAAAAATTATTAAAAACCTTTGTGTTAAGTTGCTTTGCTGCATTGATAATAAGAGAGTCATTTTGGCTTTCCACATTTATTATTGATTAGTAAATAAGTGTTTTAAAAAATTTATAATTGTTTTCATCTTTCATTATGCTTTAAAGTATGTAGGAGGACGTATGTTTTTAATCCTGTACCTACTGGTAGTAATTGTTGTTTTATTTGTTTGAAATTGAATTAATTGTTACATCGAACAAATTCGATGGATTTGTAACGAAAGTACAAAAATGTTTTTTCTAATTTATTGGTTGTTCTTTAACTTGGAAAAATTATTAAAAACCTTTGTGTTAAGTTGCTTTGCTGCATTGATAATAAGAGAGTCATTTTGGCTTTCCACAATCATTGTTTAATAAATAAGTGTTAAAAAATTAATAATTATTTTATGTCGTTGGTTTTTATGTACTTAAGAAAGATGTGCATTAATTCTGTACTTTGTAATAATAAGTTGCTTTGCTGCATTGATAATAAGAGAGTCATTTTGGCTTTCCACAATCATTGTTTAATAAATAAGTGTTAAAAAATTAATAATTATTTTATGTCGTTGGTTTTTATGTACTTATGAAAGATGTGCATTAATTCTGTACTTTGTAATAATTGTTTTTATTTATTGAAAATGGAATTAATTGTTAAATCTCACAAATTTGATGGATTTGTAACGAAAGTATACAAAACTATTTTTTCTATTTTATTGGATGTTACTTCAACTTAAGAAAATTATTAAAAACCTTTGTGTTACGTTGCTTTGGACGATTAATAATAATTGAAGTCATTTTGGCTTTCCACAATCATTGATTGATAAATAAGTGTTAAATTACTAATTTTGAGACTAAAATGATGAATAGTTTTATTTGCTTGTGTGTATTTTAGGCCATCTCTGTTATTCGTATCCAAAAGGCTTTATAAAACAAGGAACTTGTTGAAACGCCCAGATTTACATCGATTAATTGGAGCCTCTTTGTATTGTTTTAATTCACAAACTTCCCCTTTCGTAGAATTTCTTGTCGATAGAATGCTTTCGTTTTAAACAGTTTTACTTCATTTTTATTTAATACGTTATAGATTTCGACTTGGCTCTGTTTTAACAATTACCTAGAATTTTGTTTTAATGTGTTTCTAATTAACAATAATTACTTATTAATTGCAAATATACCTGTGGCAATAAAGTGTTGAACTGATGTATAAATAACCTCTAAGTTTATTGGGAGTATGGAGAAACGAATTAAAAAACACTCTTGGACTTACTATTGTATAAAACATGAAAATTGTTCGTATTTTAATTTTGCACAAAGTGTTATTTAGTTTGGTTATAATTAAAATAACGTCATAAGAAATGTTGACCTTGTTCCTTTTGCCTACTAGAAGGTGCCTGTTACCAGCTGTTAGTAGGTTAAATGTCACGTTTAACTTAAGTCGTTCAAATGACGACATGTAAACGAAGTGTCGACGATTCTTGGTGTCGCGCGCCCTCCGTGGTAAAATGTGAAAGCCGGTTTTTATAAATATTGCACTCGACGACGCGCCAAATGGGAAGAAATAAAATATTTATAAATAGGAGCGTTCAAGCAATATAATTTTTTTTTTTACGAAAAAAAAAATTTTTTTTGGTTATATTTATTAAATTGAATATCATATTTATTAAATTGAAAAATAAATATGGTACTTTAAAAATCATATTCCGAAAATCTTTATTGCCCGTTTAGCTTGCCATAGTCTAATCTAATGGAGCTATCTGATGACTTTTTCGTACGTATTAATAGTATATTATCCAACGAGAGGGTAATGAAGCTCATTACTCACATAGAATCGTTGCTGAACGAGGGAGTGAAACAACCGAGTTTCGTAAGCATTCGAGTGAGTAATGAGCTTTACCCGCGAGTAGGATACTATACTTTTTCTACTTGTATTAAATAATTGCGCACAATTTTTAAGTAAGTTTTATTATGTTATTGAACAAAATTAACAAAATATAATAAAGAAATAGGAAACAATGTACTAATCATTCTTATTAACATAAACATTAACTGTACCATAATTTATAATTGAAAAAGGAGTGTTTCGATTTATGTCGGCAGCAGTAAAAGTGTTACTTTTGTTATTTACGGTGTTGTTGTTGCTGCTAGTCCCTTGAACAGCGCCTAAAATTTTATTCGCAGCATCCGTTTTATTTTTTATTGAACTGTCAATATATCCTTCTGCGACGGTTGTGGATTTCCATCCCCCGTGTCTTTTTAGAGCTGTGAGATCTGCTCCTGCATCGATTAGTAAAGTTGCCGATGATCGTCTAAAACTGTGCCCAGTGTACATTTTTGCATCAGGTAGGTCTAGAAATGAAGCTATTTGCTTTCCCATACTGGCAAACTTGTTAATCCCTATTTTTTGGCAAGTACATTTCCCTTTTTGGTAATTCAAGAAAAAAGAGTCATATGTGACTGTTGCTGGCCGTAGACTGATGTACTTCTTAATAATCGTGTAAAAATCGCCCGTTATTGTAAATTTCCTGGGGTGTTTGGTTTTTGTGACAGGAACTGTTACAACTATAGTAGTGTGCAAATCTTCAAGATCTTGAATTTTCATGGCATGGAGCTCGTTGGTTCGGCACGCGCCCATGATACCCATTATTAATGCAACCTTAAAAATGATAATTAAAACCACAGTAAAAACCAAGTAGATCTATAGTTCTTTCAAAGTTATATGAAGTTGGCTTAACAGCAGGTAATCAGCTTATGTCAATATATACAATACCCATCGTAAATCATAGACAAGCATCCCTTGTACTATGAAGATTGTAAAATTATATACCTTTTTAAATATGTACCGAACCAGGTAGGTATACAAAAATACTCATTATCCTTTATATTTACGCAAGTATTGAAATGAAATTTATGTAGACACAATTAGTTATTATGTTATTAAACATTTAATAATTTAATTAAATATTACTGCTAAAATTTAACCTGTTACATTAAGGTACTCGTATATGAGGGATTTAATCGCAGTTATGTGGAGACCGTGGCCTGCAAGTTGCAATTATAACAATAGTGAAGTAGAAATTGACGTGGAAAAGCTCTATAGTGGCGTGATGATTGATGTGGAAAATGAAGAATTTCCAGAAAATCCGAATTAAAAAGACAGCACCTGCACTCAACGGCAAAACAAATTATTTTAAACGTATATTTAATGGTATAACTGGCCTCACTTTCGCTGAATTATTTGGGATTTTAGGAAGTAACTATTTATTAAACCAACTTTCAAACAATTCCGTTGTGGTATCCTCTCGTGGTAGTCCAAGCTAGAATCTTTAATGCATGTTTTTAGCGGAAAAGGCGGAAAGTAACAGTGCATTTAGAAACCCAGCATCCGTCACTTGATCCAGCGTGTAAAATCGTGACTTGCTTTCCTTTATTACCTACTAGGCGCTTTTGACAACGTATCGTGATTGTCATACCAGGTCTTGTTCAAATAGTACTGATGGATGATGGATCTTTCCCATATTTTAAAGAACCCACCCTCACGTTGTAAACTTAAATTTTAACAGTTATTTTACCTGATGAGACAACTATTACAAAAGGATATTCAAAGCAGGAAAATTCAATTCCCAGTTTCTAAAAATTGACTTTGAAATTGAAAGAAGACTTTTACACAAATTTTATAAAAGTTACCTGAAATAATTTTTATCAATAAACAGATTACAGAAATTTATCCAAAGTTGGCTAAAATCAATTTTAATTCTTCTAGTTATAATATTTAATAATTTGTAAGTTGTAGTTATCAAATATTGATGTACGAGTACCTTAATGTAACAGGTTAAATTTTAGCAGTAATATTTAATTAAATTATTAAATGTTTAATAACATAATAACTAATTGTGTCTACATAAATTTCATTTCAAATAGGTACTTGTGTAAATATAAACGATAATGAGTATTTTTGTATACCTACCTGGTTCGGTAGATATTTAAAAAGGTATATAATTTTACAATCTTCATAGTACAAGGGATGCTTGTCTATGATTTACGATGGGTATTGTATATATTGACATAAGCTGATTACCTGCTGTTAAGCCAACTTCATATAACTATGAAAGAACTATACATTTTCTTACTTTTGTTGCCAGATATACGTTCTCCGGAGCTTGAGTTAAACAGGTGTTGATTTGCTCAGGAGTGAAGGTTTTTGACTTTTTGGGCTCATAACCTTCAGACTTTCGTTTCAAAAAAGCGCGCAATTATGCGTACGTTTCGATTTTTACATTGTTGTGAATACTAATGGTGCTAATGGGTTACTTTCTATATTAGAAATACGTTAGTAATAAATGAATTATTTAATATGAGTAGAAAAAGTTAATTTTACATGATTTTAAATGTGAATATTTAAAAATGTACAGGATGTTCCTAAAATTAATTTATAATTTTTCCACAGTAGTGATGAAAATTCTGTTTTGTTTTCGAAAGTGTATGTCAGAATATAAATTATTCGATATCAGCGGATACCTAACTTTACGAAGTTTTTAATTAATTTTTAAAAATATACAGCGTGTTTAATTTAAATTAATAAAGTTAGTATCAAAATATTAAGTCTGACTGGGGACAAACTTAAGGAAAATTTTTGAGGGAGGAGCTACCTGAAATTTGCCAACTATGAGTCTCTAAAATACCAACTAATTTTTTTTTACTGCCAATAATTGTTACCTTCAGGCAGTGTTTTTTTCAAAAAACGGTGTTTCGCGACATTGTAAAAATAATTTTTAACTTCAGTTATTCTTCATTACTCAGTCATTATTAATGAGTCATTAAACCTCCAATTTTCATTTTTTAGAAAATTATTTTTCCACGAATGCCACGAAAATTTGTTTCTTAGTAAAAATGTGCCATAAGCAGGACCGGACTGGTTAGTGGTTGGTGGGTTTCACTGGCTACAAAAGAAATTGGTTCAAAAGACAGTGGCGTAGCTAGTAGCGATACTATCATGGGTCTGGGTTCCAAGGATTTCCTATAGGTTCCCTTTTCGCCGCTATTAAAAATTATTTGAATTTTCAAGGTCAACGAGCTTACATCAACTTTAGAAATTTTTAAACATATACCATATGTACTGTAAAATTAATCAATTCATTAAGCAAAACAAAAAAAGTTATGCAGGTGTCTTCATGTAAAGTGAAACACACTGTATGTTTATTATGAACTTTTTTCTTCATTTTTATTAGTACAATAGGCTCGTGAAGTAGCGGCCTTTACTTTTGTTACACCATGTATAAACAGAAACACAGCAAGAAATTCCGTTCAGGCAAAATGCTAAAAGATTAATTTTTAAGTTAAAGAAAGCCGGCCGTCAATAAGACTTCCTGAGTGATCCAGTTACCGTGCCGCACAGGGTTAAGTGTAAATAAAAATATCGATTTTGTTGGACGAAATAACATGTTTTTTTCAGTTTTGATTTTCAAAGTATTTAATGATTTTGGAAAAAGAAAAATTTTGTTTTGACTTTATAATTTTCGCCAACTCTGCCAAATTTTTCCAACTGCTTCCAAACATTGGGGAGGGGGGGGTCATGGGTTCGTCCCAGCGATTGACATTTAATTTTATGAGCTTTCAAAATATTCAAAATATACAAGGTGTTCCTAAAAAATTTTGCTACGTCTATCATTGTCCGGTTTAAACGGAAGCGTTTGATTAACCGCTTTCGACGTGGCGATTATCACCAGAAGAAAATTTTTTTTAAATGGACAATTTTTTGAGGCGCAGTCACAGCTAGTTGCTGTTTTGCCGATTTGTTCTTGTCTAATCCTAGTCAACTTTGTTTTTTCTTATAGAAGGACTTTTTGTAATATTCATCTTTAGCTAGGAATATTCACGTTACTGGCTATCTTGTTCGAAAAATAATAAAAAGATAAAATTTTTATTATATTTGCAGATTTAAACAAGCAAACTAAAAAATTTATTACGTCTAAAAATAACTTGACATCTTTAGTTTTACTTCATCTAACAAAAGATACACATTACTGCCATTACTTTCAAATAAAAATGTATAGCAAGTCTATCTTTTTAATTGTTTTAATTTGTGCAACAAAATTTGGTAAGTTATAAATAGCATTTCTATGAGGAATTTAATTTTAAAGCACCACTCTAGTCACTGCCTGGGCCTGGGGCTGGGTCTGATTAATGTTTTCAAATGAGCACATGAGCAGTGTTCCAATAATTTGTCAAATTATTCTTAGTTTTTAGTTTTTACGTTTGTTAGCTCATTATGTATTGTGATGTGGCTCTAGAATGACTTTTTTCTTACCTCAAAAAAAATACAGGGTGTCCCTAAAAGTTTTAAACATTAACCACCATGACTTGGCGCTGTTAGACTAATTTAAATGTGACCAGAGGTAAAATAAACCTCATTTGGCGTTCCAATAATAGATCGACTGTTCTCTTTTTCGTGTTTTCTAAAAATAGGTGAACTACGTCTGCTTAATTTACTGTAGTGGCAGTGTAAACAATATCCTTATTTTAGTAGCTGACAATAGATTAGTCTTTGAAGAGATAATGCCAACATGGGATTAACTATCCAGTAAGACCTTTAAAAACCATTTGTAGTAGACTACGCCTCGGAAGTCTCATCTGCAAGTTCATTTTAGAGACACCCTGTACTTTTTTGAAATAAGTTATTTAATTTTTTTACGATTTTAATTTAGCATCGGCTACTTTGGAATGTTATCAATGCACTTCAAGTAGCGAAGACGACTGTGGATCTAAATTCAACCCGAGCACAAGTTCAAAAATTCCGTGCGAAGGCCCAACTGCACAATGTTCCATGAGAGTTAGTTCTAGACAACCTCACGGTAAAGTAAAAATAAAATAGCTCAAAAGAAAAGAGTGATTTTTTTTGACATTTTAGCCGATTTAGTCGTAAGAGGTTGTACAAATTCGCCTTCGTTGTGTTCAAGTCCAGAATTTCATTTGTGTTACACATGTAAAGATAATTTGTGTAATGGTTCAGATGGTAAAATTGGCGTTAAAGTGACTTTGTTCGTCTTAAGTGTATTCTTATTATTTAATTTTATTTATTAAGAAGTATTCCGAGTTTTTGTTTAATGAAATGTCTTAATTTGGTGTTTTTTGTCTCCAAAAATCACCTTTCTGTCTTAGACTTTCGAAGACAAAATGTTAAGGCTTTCCAATTATTTTATTACACCATGTATATTGTAATGTTAGTTTGTAGAAATTAGAGCATTTTATTTAAAAAAAATATGACTGTAATTTTTTTTCTAAAATACATGCTAAATCCAGGTAATACTACAGCTAAGGGTAGGCAACACATCGTACACGTGTATCGCTTTTTTGTGGTTTTTGAAGTTTTTTTGGTTTATACCAACCGCTATGCATTAAAAATATAGCATAGGATTAACCTGGAATACACTGTAAGAAAGTAGTTTGTAAGAATAAAATTATATTTAAGAAAAAATTTGTAAAAAAGTAAGACCGTCAATGTGCTGTTGATTTATCTAACAGTTAATATTTTACTAAAATTAATCTAAAACACATAATGATAACAACATTTATCTTGTACATTCATCAGGAAAACAACTTTAAATTCTTAATAATTTTATTGCAATAAAATTTGTACCTGTATTTATTTTAACCTGTACCTGTACTTATTTAACGTTAGTAATAATATTTTATTTAACACCTTTATTTAATTTTATGCCCGGTTGCATAGAAGAGAATTATATTTTAATCCGAGAATTAGATTAATAATTCTTAGATATGGCAACGTTATACAATAAATAAAACAGTCGAAGTTATATTATTATATTGTGGAACGTTGTCATAACAACGGATTGTCAATATAATTCTCGGATTAAAATATAATTCTCTTTTGTGCAACCGGACGTTAAAAGATCATCTTTTCCCAGTTACTACAAATTCAACGTGTATAGAGGTCGTTCCATCTGTTTATCTGAACTTGACTAAATTTTGTTTTGTTAGCCTTACCTTGGATTTCAGGAAACTTTTAACGGTTTATTGGAGTTTTAAATGTGACATATCAGAAATCTAAGTGTAGATCATCGGTCACATTCAAAACTCCAATCAATTGTAACGGACGGTTAAAAGATTCAGACAATCCAAGGAAAGAGCAAGAAATATTGTGTTGCTTTTTCGTATTTTGGCCAACTCTGAATCTCTTCGGAGTTGGGAAATTCTTATGGTGTACACTGTACACCCTGTATATTTGCTAAAGAGAATTTTTAGCTTCTTCCTTATCATCTCCATCACGTCATATTTTGTTTTTAAATATTTGATGATGTGAGTAGATTACTAACTTACTTTTTTCTTGGAAAGCACTGAAGTAATTTTTCAATAGTCGGATTAGGCTTTCATGATCAATAATTGAACTATTACAGATTACGGCAATTCACAGCTGGGTATAGTACTTATTCAATTCGTCAGATCACTTAAATTAGCTCTCGGAAGAGACGGGACGATTATTTTCTTGGGGAACGATGTCCATTAATATTATACAATTATTTATGCAACGCCAACGCAGAGTTATGTTAAACTTTGACATTAATGCCCGGTTGCACAAAAGAGAATTTTATTTTAATCCGAGAATTAGGTTAATAATCAATAGATATGGCAACGTTACATAACAAATAAATAAATAAAATTGTCAAAGTTTGAATTTGTTTTCACAATTCAACACAAAAATAACTTAACCTCAGATTTAAATATTTATTTACAAACGTCAAACTTTGACATTACATTGTGTAACGTTGCCATATCTAAACCTAAATCTTGGATTAAAATATATTTCTCTTTTATGCAACCGAACATAAAGAAAAGTTGTTATATGTATATCTAAAGATTATAATTACAATCCTAGGATCAAAATTAAATTCTCTTTTATGCAACTCGGCTCTAGTTTTTGATTGTGTGAGTTTTTGTAATAATTCTTTTAAATTTTTTATCCAACCTCCTTGAGGATTAAAATGGATTTCATAAAAGTTAAAAAATACAGGAAAAGTTTTCCTAAAGAAAATATGAATTTTTTCCATAATTTTACCGACCACTGTAGATATTTACCTATCAGGATGTGGCGTAAAACCTATACATTAAATTAATGCCAGAGTACGATATTATCAAAACTTTATACCCTGATAATTTTCTTATCTTTTATAATTCGTATTGAACATAATTAATAATTATAAACAATTATTTAACGTGATTTTTCGACATAAAACTGAAATGTTAGAAAAGAAAATCGTTTGTTCACTTCCTCTCATATTAATAATTTTTCTTTCATTATCAACAAGTGGTAAGTTTTAGCTACAATTTTTTAATTAAAACTTACTAATTGGATTAAATTGTAGGATTTGGTTTACGATGTCATCAGTGTACGTCGCCTTTATGGGGAAGTTGCGGTTTGAAATCGTTTAACGTTTCCTTATCTATAGACGAAGAATGCGATCTAGGATATGACATTTGTGTTAAAGCCACAGCAATAGTAACTTGTATGGATATTTTTTTTTAAATACATTTCTTTTTATATAAGTCATCAAGGTAACAAGGGTACTCGTTTTCTGAAAAATTATATACGGGAAAACTGGACAACATTAGATGATTGATCAATTGGTTCTCTTATATTAGGTAGATTTTTAAAAAAAATGAGACTTTGACAACCCCTACAAAGGACAAGAATTTTTTAGGGTGGTTTAAATAGGTGTAAAAGATTGGAATATTTTTTGAAATACAAAAAATTTTCTTTTCGGCCCCTCTACCACAAATATTAACCGAGTTATGGCATTGAAACTCATGATGACTGTTTTAAGCTTTAATAACTTTAGGATCCGGGAGCGGGCGGTCTGGGGTACCCCCTAAATGAAAAGATCTGAGGGTACATTTTCGAAGTATTTTAAAGTCTTCTAAAAGGGGAGGGGGATAGGATTTTTTCCCCTGAGAGATGGACATCTCCGAAAGACACCACACCTTCCGGTATGGTGTGGTAGTGTGAGATGTTTACCCACAAAAGAATTGAGGATTCTGGCACCGAGAATACCTGAAGAGAAGATGAGTAAGATGGTTAGGGTGAGGAGAGTAAACCGAAGTTTTCGCTCACTTAGGCCACTTAGTCGTGCCCACATTGTGCTACCTCCTTGTAGCAACTCTTTTCGTTTCTTCGATCTTTTATACATCCAAAGCTTTGTATGAACTCAAGGATAGTAGAAGGGAAAATGTAGCTAATACTGGCCATGCTATTTCCCTATTATGGGTTTTCTTATATGGTCTAAAGCTGGACAGTGACATAGCACATTCTTCACTGTTTCATTTGCTTCGTTGCATCCTGTGCAGCTGGGGCTGTCAGCTACACCCATTCTTTATTGATGGTCGACACTCAACTGTGTTCAGGAGTGCCAGTTATGGAACGGAATTATTCTCACGAGCCTTAGATAATAGTTATTGTGATGTAAAGCAACGCTCACTAGAGTCATCCGTGGTACTAGCTATGCCCTTAACGCTTCTTAGACGGTGAAGAGTAAGACCGGTGATACTGACCATGCTATTTCACTTCCATAAGTCCTCTCATATGGTCTAAAGCAGGACAGTGACATGGCACATCCTTTACTGTTTCAGCAGCTTAGTTGCATCCTCTGCAGCTGAGGCTGCCAGCCACACCCATTATTGACACTCGACAGTGTCCAGGAGGCCTAGTTATGGAACGTAGGTCCTCACGAGCCTTAGATAATAACTTATGTAATTTAAAGCAAAACTTACTAGAGTCATCCGTGGTACTAGCCAAACCCTTAACGCTTCTTAGAGAGTGGAGAATAAAATCGCTGATTTTTCTCTTCCATGGGTCTTCTTATATGGTCTAAAGCAGGACAGTGACATGACACATCCTTTACTGTTTCATCAGCTTCGTTGCATCTTCTGCAGCTCGGGCTGTCAGCTACGCTTATTGTGAATTGATGGTCGACACTCGACAGTGTCCAGGAGTGTCAGTTATGGAACGTAGATCCTCACGAGCCTTAGATAATAATTTTTGTGATTTACGGCGAAACTCACTAGAGTCATCCGTGGTACTAGCTAAACCCTTAACGCTTCTTAGACGGTAGAGAACAAGACCGGTGATACTGACCATAATTTTTCCTTTCCATGGGTCCTCTTATATGGTCTAAAGCAGGACAGTGACATGACACATATTTTACTGTTTCATCATCTTCGTTGCATCTTCTGTAGCTGGGGCTGTCAGCCACACCCATTATTGACACTCGACAGTGTCCAGGAGGCCCAGTTATGAAACGTAGGTCCTCACGAGCCTTAGATAATAACTTATGTGATTTAAAGCAAAACTTACTAGAGTCATCCGTGGTACTAGCCAAACCCTTAACGCTTCTTAGAGGGTGGAGAATAAAATCGCCGATTTTTTCCTTCCATGGGTCCTCTTATATGGTCTAAAGCAGGACAGTGACATGGCATATCCTTTACTGTTTCATCAGCTTCGTTGCATCTTCTGCAGCTCGGGCTATCAGCTACGCTTATTCTGAATTGATGGTCGACACTGTACAGTGTCCAGGAGTGTCAGTTATGGAACGTAGATCATCACGAGCCTTAGATAATAATTTATGTGATTTACGGCGAAACTCACTAGAGTCATCCGTGGTACTAGCCAAACCAGCTTCTTAGACGGTGGAGAATAAGACCGGTGATACTGACCATAATTTTTCCTTTCCATGGGTCCTCTTATATGGTCTAAAGCAGGACAGTGACATGACACATATTTTACTGTTTCATCATCTTCGTTGCATCCTCTGCAGCTGGGGCTGTCAGCCACACCCATTCTGTATTAATGGTCGACACTCAACAGTGTTCAGGAGTACCAGTTATCGAACGTAGGTCCTCACGAGCCTTAGATAATAGTTATTGTGATTTAAAGCTAAATTTAATATAGTCAATCGTGGTACTAGCTACGCCCTAAATGCTTCTTAGACGGTGGAGAATAAGACCGTACCTATTACATACTTTTGTTTCAGCTGGAAGAATTGCATTTAGAGGTTGTGCTCGTACAGATGCTTGTAACATTGGAATATATCAATATTGTTACCAATGTGAAGAAAATTTATGCAACTCTTCAAGAAAAGTAAATTTTAATGGAACCATGGGACTTATTGTGTTTTGTTTTTTATTATTTCAGCTTTAAAATAAAATTATACAGAAGAAATAAAAATACTCTTATTACTATTTATTATTTAAAATAAAAGCTTTTTATACTATGTCAATTTTAAACTTTTTACCAGTTTTACAGGGTGGTTCAAATTGCTTGTCAGTATGAGGTATCTCAGTAAATTGCATTTACTCTTTAAAAATTTCCAGGATCGAGGTTATGATTTTTTGACTGTAAAAGTTTCAAAAATTTGTCATTTCTTGTGAAATTAAAATAAAAACTTAAAAATTGATAATTATATCAATTCTATGAATATCTATTATCTCACAGTATTTTCGGTTAAGATAACGATTCCGGTTATTTAATTATTGGTAGGAGAGGATAAATTGTCACGAGGGCCGGAATTTACGCTTAGTGTTTCCAGAAAAACTATACCTTCTACGAAAAAAATGATTATTTATGGTATCTGTTTTTCCAAAAATTTTTAGTTTTGGAAATATTCGCAAAAATGCCTGCTTTTAACCTTATAAGTTTCCTAGCAGTTTCACCTAGCCTCTAGCACTTATTCCGATACTAGGTCCTTTTTGAGCTGAGCAACTGGGCTAATGGTTTTAGAAAAATTACTATTAACTTGTAGAATTTCAGAAATCTTTTGTTACGTAAATACCAAAAAAAAGTAAATAAAATCAATATTTTTATTTGAAAAATACATATCTAGTTAATTCAATAAAAAAACACAATCAAATTCTTATGGTTCTAACATTGCAGCGCACTGCAATGTTAGGTCACTGTTGCCTAAGATTCAGGATATTAGAAATCTCATTTCAGTGGAAGACTATGATATATTTGGGATTTGCGAGAGTTGGCTTTCTGCTGCTGTTAGCGATAATGTTATTGGGATTGATGATTACGATCTTATTCGTAGGGATAGAGGTGCTAGAGGGGGAGGCGTTTGTTTATACATGAAAAAAAGCTTTAATTACAGAATTATTGAAACTAGTCGATCTGTTGAGCAGGTCTGGTTATCTATTAGTCTCTCTAATAACAGGTATGCTGTGGGCGTGGTCTACAGGCCACCTAACTTGGATTACAAATATTTCACTGATGAGCTGGAACAGACCCTTGTCCAGTGCCTCTCTGTTGTTAGCGGGTTGTTCTGTTTTGGTGATATCAACATAAATATGCTCTCCCCAAGCAGTTTGGAAACCATGTATTTTTCATCAATGTTTGACACTATTAATCTCCATCAGATTATTACTGAGCCCACCCACATAACTGCCTCCGCGGCGACACTAATCGATGTGATCTTGACGTCACACGTGGATGTACTAGTCGAGTCTGGTGTGAGTGGTGTGCAGATTGCGGATCATGAGCTCATCTATTGTAATCTCGCATTATCTAAGCCTCAGTCTGACCCGGTCTTCAAAACATTTAGATCCTTTAAAAACTTTGATAACGATTCCTTTGAGACCGCATTAAGATTAATTCCGTTTCAGCGTATACTGCGTATGGATGCTATAGATGACAAGGTTGACTTCTTGGGCACTGCACTGATTCAGCTGTTTGATGCATTTGCTCCTGTGAGGACTGCCCGGATTACCAAAAAATATGCTCCATGGATAACCGACACCATCAGACACATGATGAGAATTCGGGATAGGGCTAGAGCCAGGGCTCGTAGATCTGGAACTTCTTCAAGTTGGATGTATTTCAAATCTCTTCGCAACCTGACAACTCAAGCCATTAATAGAGAAAAAAAAGCATATTTTCAGGTATGTTTTGCAGACCCGTACTCTGGACCTACCTGGAATCAGTTAAAAAAGTTTAATATATTACCTAGTAATAGGTCCAGCCTTCCAGTGGCGTTGCAAAGGCCTAATGAACTTAATCGTTTTTTCATTGACTCTATTCCCAACACTAATAGTAACATTGACGAGGTTGTTGATTTCTATAAGAACAGAAGTAAGCATGGTGGGCCTAAGTTTTTGTTTTCCTTGGTCGATGAGTCTACGGTTGAGTTGGTCTTGGGGAGTCTTAAGAGTGGTGCTGTTGGTTCTGATGGGCTTGGCCTGGATATGTTGCGCATGTGTTGTCCGACTGTGGTGCCATACATTGTGCATATGTGCATATAATTAATTGCTGTATAGAGCGGAGTGTGTTTCCGTCTGGTTGGAAAGTCGCTGCGGTTGTGCCCGTTCCAAAAATTCCTTCACCTGCTGGTTTTGGCGATCTGAGGCCTATAAGTATATTACCTATCTTGTCCAAGATCTTTGAGAGGGTCATCCATGGCCAGATATCTGAGTACCTGAATGCTCATAGTATTCTCCCTCCAACCCAATCAGGATTTCGGGTAGGGTTTAGTTGTACCACAGCTATGGCTAAGGTCATGGATGACTTGTTGAGGGCTCGGGATGATGGTCTGGTGTCGGTGCTCACTTTGTTAGACTTAAGCAAAGCATTTGACACGGTCAACCACAAGATTTTGTTGTCCATACTTACATACGTTGGCTTTGATGATAAAACGACCCAATTGTTATCTAATTATTTATCCCAAAGAAGCCAGTATGTCAAAGTGGCTGATGTCGTGTCGGATGTTGGAGTGGTTCCACAGGGATCTATTCTGGGCCCTCTTCTCTTTACCCTCTATACGTCAAAGTTTCCGGAATGGATAGAGCATTGTTCCATTCATATGTTTGCGGATGACATTCAACTTTTACATTCCTTCCCTGCCGACCGCCATGTAGAGGCTATGTCTAAAATTAATTCAGACCTGAAGAGGATCTGTGATGCTTCTAATGAACATGATCTCTTGATTAACCCAAATAAGTGTGTAGCTATTGTTTTTGGAAAGTCCTCTGAGTGTTTAATGTTAAAAGATGTGGCCTGCCTAAGTATTAATGGGAAAGTTATACCTATTAAAGATGAAGTTAAAAACTTAGGATTGTACATGGATAACAGTTTTCGATTTACTACACAGGTTAA
Organism: Malthinus seriepunctatus; assembly: GCA_963924605.1. NCBI lineage: Eukaryota > Metazoa > Arthropoda > Insecta > Coleoptera > Cantharidae > Malthinus > Malthinus seriepunctatus. The sequence continues at coordinate 19,672,564 of OZ004603.1, forward strand.
AAATTATGTCAAGAGAGCGTATATGCAGCTAAAACTACTTTATCCGCATAGACATCTCTTCACCCAGAGAGTCAAAACAGCTCTCTGTGAAGCAACGGTAATCTCCCAATTTAACTACTGTTCGGAAATTTACCATTCGTGTATCACTGGTGACTCAGTTAGTAGAATTCAGCGTGTTCAAAACTCCTGCCTCAGGTTCATTTACGGTATTAGGAAATACGAACATATTTCTCATAAGTTGCGAGATTGTGGGTGGCTGAACATGTGCAACAGAAGAACTTTCAGACTTTACTGTTTTTTTCATAAAATTATTTTAAGCAGACAGCCTCCTTACCTCTTGGAAAAAGTGAGATTTCGAACGGATGTGCATAACTTAAACATTAGGTTCAAGGGTTCAATTACACCACCTTTGCATAAGACCGCGTTATATGAGCTATCATTTAGTTTTCAGATATACAAATTCTATAATGCAATGCCTCTTGACCTAAGGAGTTGTGCCCATTTGAAATTTAAGAAACGGATCCGTCAGTTACTGGAGCAGTAGGGCCTACTCTCGCAATCTTAATGACTTGTTGATGATGTGTTAACTTGAGACCTTCGTTGTCTGATCGCTTATTTACTTATTTATTAATTTATTTGCATATATAAGTGCATAACTTTTTGTAGTTTATTTAGCGGATGTCTAATCGATTTGATTTATACTGGTGTAACGTCACGTTTTTTGCCGCTAAAATTTCGAAATTAAATTCATATTAAAGTTATTTAAATGAAAGAATGGCTGTTTGTCTTCAACACAGCTGCAGATAAAGAAAATAAAGTTGTTTTTCAAATTCAATTTAGAACAACGAATTATTAGTGTCCGTTAACTTAGCAGGGACTTTTTTGAATTTAAAAAAAACCTTTCGCCAATCGTTTGTAAGTCGTTTGTAACTGTTTGTAAGTCCGGTTCCGACGTTTGTAAGTCAAAAATAAGCGAGATATTCATATTTTAAAAACCTTCTGCCAACTTACCGGAAGCAGGAACTTTTTATCTGATAAGAAAAATTTAAGTACCAATCGATAGACAATCGTTTGTAAGTATTTGTAACTCCTGTCCCGACGTTTGTAACTCAAAAATAAAAAAGATACGACCCAAAAACTAACGTCAACTTGGCAGGGACTTTTTGTCCGATAAGAATTTTTTTTATACCAATTGATAGATAATCGTTTGTAAGTGTTTGTAACTCTTGTCCCGACGTTTGTAAGTCAAAAATAAAAAAGATACGGCCCAAAAACTAACGTCAACTTGGCAGGGACTTTTTGTCCGATAAGAATTTTTTTTATACCAATTGATAGATAATCGTTTGTAAGTATTTGTAACTCCTGTCCCGACGTTTGTAACTCAAAAATAAAAAAGATACGGCCCAAAAACTAACGTCAACTTGGCAGAGACTTTTTGTCCGATAAGAATTTTTTTTATACCAATTGATAGATAATCGTTTGTAAGTGTTTGTAACTCTTGTCCCGACGTTTGTAAGTCAAAAATAAAAAAGATACGGCCCAAAAACTAACGTCAACTTGGCAGGGACTTTTTGTCCGATAAGAATTTTTTTTATACCAATTGATAGATAATCGTTTGTAAGTATTTGTAACTCCTGTCCCGACGTTTGTAACTCAAAAATAAAAAAGATACGGCCCAAAAACTAACGTCAACTTGGCAGGGACTTTTTGTCCGATAAGAATTTTTTTATACCAATTGATAGATAATCGTTTGTAAGTGTTTGCAACTCTTAATTTGTGTTAATAGGTGGAGGTAGTAAAACTCTTTTGCAACCCCTGCAAGTAACAGGACCCAATCAGGGGTGGGTGAAATTAGCCCCAAAGTTGACATTTTTGAAGTGCCCTTTTGCCACAAATTAGTAACTAATTTGTAACTATTTGTAACCATAAAATCAAATATTGTAACTCAACCGTTATGCCCCTAAAAATAAAAAACGTTTTGGGTGCCAGCTTCTCGGAGCCCCCAAAATATCGCATTTCGAAAAAAATTTTGGGCCAAAAATTAGTAACTAATTTGTAACTATTTGTAACCTAAAAATTAAAATTTGTAAGTCACGCACAAAGGACATATGCATAATCAAAGTTTTGGGGGCTAAGTTCCCGGGAGCCCCCGAACTTTGATTTTTAGAAATTTTTTTTTGCCAAAAATTAGTAACTAATTTGTAACTATTTGTAACCTAAAAATTAAAATTTGTAAGCCACGCGCAAAGGACATGGATATTCAAAGTTTTGGGGGCTAACTTCGCGGGAGCCGCCGAACTTTGAGTTTTCGAAATTAATTTTAGCCAAAAATTAGTAAGTAATTTGTAACTAATTGTAACCTAAAAATTAAAATTTGTAAGTTTCGTCTTGCGGAGTTAACTTGAGTCAAATTTCGGGGTGCGTGAAGTTAGCCCCCAAAGTTCAGGTTTTTTAAGTGCGCTTTTGCCACAAGTTAGTAACTAATTTGTAACTATTTGTAACCCTACAACGAAAATTTTAAAGTCAACCATCAATCTTTAAAAAATTATTTCAACTTTGAAAAGTTTATACCTCGTTTACTTTCAATGATTAAGCTTCTTATAGGAAATTTGGGTAATTTATGGTAGGTATTCCCCCAAAAGGTTTACTTGATGGAGTTATATGAGACTTTATGATGAAGGAAAGAACATGCAAATTGTCTTGAGGGAGTGTCATCTATTTTTAGCCTTGGTATTTTAACTTAATTATTTAAAATTGTATTTAGCTAAAAAGAGTTCATGAGAGAATATCAAAAACTTTTCATTCATATCAAAATATTAATTACCTCAATGGGCATTCTAAAACGCAGTGGCAATTCCAGTATACTTATTGAAAATTAAAAATCCACAAGATATAATTGCTTTGGCACTGGTCAAACTAACTTGATTTTAGCGTCCCTATACCTTCCCATTGATGCCCACGAAGGGATTCCACCAGCATCCCTCTTAAATCTGGTGCATCACTGCAAAGCAAACAACAAACACCTCATCATTGGATGTGATTCCAATGCTCACCAGACTATGTGGGGGAGCAGATCCAACAATGAAAGAGGTAAAACACTATTCGACTTTATAACTGTTAGCAATCTAGAGATAATAAATCGCGGGAATGAACCTCTATTTTCGTTACCTCGCGCTGCCAGACTGTGATTGATATCACTCTGGCCACTCAATCTGTCTCAAACAACATCTTAAACTGGCAAGGGTCTCAAGAACTAACAATGTCAGACCACAGATGGCTAACATTTACCATTAAGGCTGTCACTGTAGAGAGGGTTCGGTATAGGAATCCAAGAAAGACAGATAGGCTAGTCTTCAAAGAACACCTACTGTCGGAACTGGAGAACTCGCTGATCTCTTTCTCTGCAGGCGACAGACCAAATAATATAGAGGATATTGAACTCGGATGGTGCTCAGAGTACTCCCTTACAATCAATCCGTTGAAAACGGAGTTAGTTCTGTTCACCAGAAAACGCAAGTTAAGAAACATGATTTTGCCCAAATTAAAAGGGACATCTCTCAAACTACTGAGCACTGTCAAGTACCAGGGCATTACGCTTGATCAGAAACTCAATTGGAGATGTCACCTCGATAATAAAATTGAGAAAGCCTGTGCTGCTTTTTGGCAGTGTCGCAGAGCGGTGCGGGCAGGATCTGGGGTATTAACCCTATAATCACCCTCTGGCTGTACACAGCCATTATCAGACCGATGCTAAAATACGGTGCCATTGTTTGGTGGCCCAGGATCAATCAAGAACCACTATAACTAAACTGTCACGTGTGCAAAGACTAGCTTGCTTAGCGGCCATTGGAGTAATGAAAACCTCACCCAACGCTGCCTTAGATATCTTTTTCTTTTGCCTTTTGTGCCTCCCTCCACTAGATATCTTTGTGAAGGAACTGGCTCTAAGAACAGCTCTAAGTTTACGCGGACTGGGCTTGTGGAATAATTCAACAAATGTAGGACATCTAAGTGTTGTCGAGGACAGCACGAAAGAGCTGCCTCTACTCACGTTGGGTACGGATCACATTTCACCTACATTATGTTTTCAACAGATCATTCAAGATTCTGTCAATAGATACAGAAACTCTCACACCTGACATCTCTATCTATACCGACGGATCTAAAACAGATAGCGGCTCCGGAGCGGGTATATATTCACCTGAGCTGAATCTAAGCAAAAGCATATCGCTAGGCAAACACACCTCAGTTTTTCAAACAGAACTAATAGGGGTGCTAGAAGGCTCTCGGTATATTATAGAGAGCGAAATCATCAACCACAACATTCAGATATCGACAGACAGCACAGCGGTGCTCGCGGCACTAAACAGCCATAAAGTAACCTCTGGTTTGGTGCTAGAATGCACCAAAGTTCTGAATCAGATATCTACATATAACGACCTAAAACTCTGCTGGGTCAAAGGTTATCAAGGAAACGAGGGTAATGAAAGAGCTGACCAGTTGGCGAGAGAGGGCTCGGCGATTTTGCCTATTTGCTCTGAGCCCTCTATTACTCCCTCAGTCAGCACCCTCGACAGTCTACTGAAAAGTAACACGCTGATAGCCCATAGAAAACGTTGGGCTAAGTGCACCAGCTACAGGTTTGCCAAAGCAGCTATAAAAGCGCCATCTAAAAAGTACGCTAGTTATTACCTACGGTTGTCTCGCGAGAACTTACGTGCCATCGCTGGCACTCTCACTGGACACTGTCGACTGAACAAGCATCTATACAGAATGGGTGTTGCTGACAGCCCCAGATGTAGAGGATGCAATGAAGCGGATGAAGCAATGGAACACGTGCTTTGTCACTGCCCTGCGTTAACGCTAATACGTCGTATTAGTGGTGACGTCAAATTCCCAAGGGCAAAGTTTGCGTTCTAAACAAACCGAGCTCCCATAAGATTTAACATGGGGCGAAACTTTGAAGTGGTTTTATAAATTAATTAGAGTGAAATAAGGAATTTGAGGTAAGTAAACGTTAAATACATATAAAAATCTTTCCATCTTCGTCAAAAAATTTATTCGAAATGCTCAATATTTGTATAAATAAATTAATATAAAAAGTTAACCTAAAAGATGTTTTGACGTTTAAGACGTCACTTTATATTTAAAATATTTTAATTACGAAATTTATACATAAATATTGGGGAGAGTTTAATTATTATTGTACAGGATGCCGATGTACACCCATTTAAAATTACCGCCACCTTAGGATTATCACCACTTGGACTTGTATCCTTATAATGGAGTTGGAGAGGGAGAGCATGTTATTTAAGGGAAAGAAAACTCCCGGTTCGTCTTTTATGCTTTATTGCTATCAGTGTGAGTTTCAGTTCGTTTATTTATATCGATTATTGCTATTTATTGTTATTCCGACAGAATGTGAAATTGTTCGACTTCATCGTACATCGACTTGGTTTCGGTTGGTTTTTCGCTAACCTCTTGGTGAGACATTTTAAAAAATAATTAACAAATTTTAATTAAACACTTACTTTTTTGTTTCATAATATTGTTATACTTACAACATCATCTAAGCACCACTCTAACTATCTTCTTCCTAAGGGGTAACTAAGGGAAGTTAAGGATTCGTATTCATCAGCGGAAGAGAGCTAATAATCATCCAACAAGCATTTTATTTATTCATACTTTTAACAAAGACAAATAAATCTGTAAATAAAAAAATTTTAAAACTACATTTTCGATCTTGATATTACGTCTTACTTTTTTCATATTTTATAATACCAAGAGATAAAATTTTGTGGGCAAGATGTTCGATTGTTATAAAGGTTTATACTTGGCAATTTTGCGAATGATACTTATTCAAAAATTACTTGATTTAGCACCTAAATACTTGATTTTATTGGCAATATAATACACTCGACTGGAATAGTTAATTTTTAAAGATCTCTCGGATGAACAGACTGAGTTTCGGGTACCTCGAATACCCCAAGAAAGGGCTTACTTAGAGAAGAAAGATGATAGTTAGAGTGGTGCTTAGATGATGTTGTAGGTATAACAATATTATGAAACAAAAAAGTAAGTGTTTAATTAAAATTTGTTAATTATTTTTTAAAATGTCTCACCAAGAGGTTAGCGAAAAACCAACCGAAACCAAGTCGATGTACGATGAAGTCGAACAATTTCACATTCTGTCGGAATAACAATAAATAGCAATAATCGATATAAATAAACGAACTGAAACTCACACTGATAGCAATAAAGCATAAAAGACGAAGCGGATAGTTTTCTTTCCCTTAAATAACATGCTCTCCCTCTCCAACTCCATTATAAGGATACAAGTCCAAGTGGTGATAATCCTAAGGTGGCGGTAATTTTAAATGGGTGTACATCGGCATCCTGTACAATAATAATTAAACTCTCCCCAATATTTATGTATAAATTTCGTAATTAATATATTTTAAATATAAAGTGACGTCTTAAACGTCAAAACATCTTTTAGGTTAACTTTTTATATTAATTTATTTATACAAATATTGAGCATTTCGAATAAATTTTTTGACGAAGATGGAAAGATTTTTATATGTATTTAACGTTTACTTACCTCAAATTCCTTATTTCACTCTAATTAATTTATAAAACCACTTCAAAGTTTCGCCCCATGTTAAATCTTATGGGAGCTCGGTTTGTTTAGAACGCAAACTTTGCCCTTGGGAATTTGACGTCACACTAATACGACGTATTCGAGGATCCATGTTAGGGGAATACTGGCCTAATATGGCCAGTATCAGCGACACTTCGCCCTCCAGTATCCTTGGATTCATACAAAGGTTGGAATGGGTCAAGGACTGAAGGGTCAGAAGGAGTTACTAAAGAAGGCAGCACAATGGGCCCGACTACGCGGCCTAAGTGCGCGTACACCTCGGTTTACTCTCCACCCTAACAATCCTAATCCGAATCCTAAGATATATTACTTCTTGATTACTTTTTAGAAGTAAGTTAATACACATCAAGGCATATTATTTTTATAGATTCTAATAATTCGATGAGAGAAGTTCTTCTTGATTTAAGAATTAAAATTAAATTTAAACCTTTATCACAATGTCTCATATTACCCTAAATTACCCTAAGTTTCCTATAAGAAGATGAAAGGACTTATTCTTTTTAAAACAAAAGCTTTAAAAAGAATTTAAAAAGGGTGTAGAGTAGAGTACTACACCATCATCAGTTGTAGAGTATTCTACACCTGATAATGCTTATTAGCGAAACCGGTATTTAAGTAATAGGTAAGTAGGTATAATTATTTAGAAGAAAATTGTGATATTTTAGTCATTTATTTAAATTCTTTTTAAAGCTTTTCTTTAAAAAAAGAATAAGTCCTATCATCATTACTAAATATCACCAAGTCACTAGCGAAAAAAAATCATTTTTTAAAGACTGACGGTTTGACTTTAAAATTTTCGTTTTAAAGTTACAAATAGTTACAAATTAGTTACTAACTTGTGGCAAAAAAAACTGCACTTAAAAAACCTGAACTTTGGGGGCTAACTTCACGCACCCCAAAATTTGACTCAAGGTAACTCCGCGAGACGAAACTTACAAATTTTAATTTTTAGGTTACAAATAGTTACTAATTACTTACTAATTTTTGGCTAAAAAAAAATTTCGAAAACTCAAAGTTCGGCGGCTCTCGCGAAGTTAGCCCCCAAAACTTTGAATATCCATATGTCCTTTGCGCGTGACTTACAAATTTTAATTTTTAGGTTACAAATAGTTACAAATTAGTTACTAATTTTTGGGCCAAAAATTTTTTCGAAATGCGATATTTGGGGGCCCCCGAGAAGCTGGCCCCCAAAACATTTTTTATTTTTAGGGGCATAACGGTTGAGTTACAAATCTTGATTTTATGGTTACAAATAGTTACAAATTAGTTACTAATTTGTAGCAAAAGAGCACTTCAAAAAAGTCAAATCGGACAAAAAGTCCCTGCCAAGTTGACGTTAGTTTTTGGGCCGTATCTTTTTTATTTTTGAGTTACAAACGTCGGGACAGGAGTTACAAATACTTACAAACGATTATCTATCAATTGGTATAAAAAAAATTCTTATCGGACAAAAAGTCCCTGCCAAGTTGACGTTAGTTTTTGGGCCGTATCTTTTTTATTTTTGAGTTACAAACGTCGGGACAAGAGTTACAAATACTTACAAACGATTATCTATCAATTGGTATAAAAAAAATTCTTATCGGACAAAAAGTCCCTGCCAAGTTGACGTTAGTTTTTGGGTCGTATCTTTTTTATTTTTGAGTTACAAACGTCGGGACAAGAGTTACAAATACTTACAAACGATTATCTATCAATTGGTATAAAAAAAATTCTTATCGGACAAAAAGTCCCTGCCAAGTTGACGTTAGTTTTTGGGCCGTATCTTTTTTATTTTTGAGTTACAAACGTCGGGACAAGAGTTACAAACACTTACAAACGATTATCTATCGATTGGTATAAAAAAAATTCTTATGGACAAAAAGTCCCTGCCAAGTTGACGTTAGTTTTTGGGCCGTATCTTTTTTATTTTTGAGTTACAAACGTCGGGACAGGAGTTACAAATACTTACAAACGATTATCTATCAATTGGTATAAAAAAAATTCTTATCGGACAAAAAGTCCCTGCCAAGTTGACGTTAGTTTTTGGGTCGTATCTTTTTTATTTTTGAGTTACAAACGTCGGGACAAGAGTTACAAATACTTACAAACGATTATCTATCAATTGGTATAAAAAAAATTCTTATCGGACAAAAAGTCCCTGCCAAGTTGACGTTAGTTTTTGGGCCGTATCTTTTTTATTTTTGAGTTACAAACGTCGGGACAAGAGTTACAAATACTTACAAACGATTATCTATCAATTGGTATAAAAAAAAGTCTTATCGGACAAAAAGTCCCTGCCAAGTTGACGTTAGTTTTTGGGCCGTATCTTTTTTATTTTTGAGTTACAAACGTCGGGACAGGAGTTACAAATACTTACAAACGATTATCTATCGATTGGTATAAAAAAAATTCTTATGGACAAAAAGTCCCTGCCAAGTTGACGTTAGTTTTTGGGCCGTATCTTTTTTATTTTTGAGTTACAAACGTCGGGACAGGAGTTACAAATACTTACAAACGATTATCTATCAATTGGTATAAAAAAAATTCTTATCGGACAAAAAGTCCCTGCCAAGTTGACGTTAGTTTTTGGGTCGTTTCTTTTTTATTTTTGAGTTACAAACGTGGGGACAGGAGTTACAAATACTTACAAACGATTATCTATCGATTGTTACTTAAATTTTTCTTATCAGATAAAAAGTTCCTGCTTCCGGTAAGTTGGCAGAAGGTTTTTAAAACATGAATATCTCGCTTATTTTTGACTTACAAACGTCGGAACCGGACTTACAAACAGTTACAAACGACGTACAAACGATTGGCGAAAGGTTTTTTTTTAAATCAAAAAAGTCCCTGCTAAGTTTACGGACACGAATTATTATAAGAAATAATTCGTGTTCGAACAAGTCGGTAATAAAAGTGTTTATTTTGCAAGTTTCGATTGTGCTTTATAAGTTGAATTCTTTTTAAGATAGTTAAATTTGTTACAATGTATTTAGTCAAAGCAGACCGCTCTGCGATAATAAAATATAAATTTAAATCAAAGATAAAAATAATAACACGTGCATTTGATACAATAGCCATTTGTTTGCAGGTGCAAATAACAAAATATAAGATAAATTAAATTCTTTTTAATTTTAACCAATAGGAAAACTTCTGAATGTAAAATTAAGAAAGGGAAAATAGTAAATTAAGAGTTGGGGATGAAATAACTCTTCAGTAGACAAATGTCTCTCCGTAATACCTCACGTTAGTAGGCAAAATTAATTCTTTTCCCAAAGTGAGGGAAAAGATATTTTCAATAAGAAATAAATATTAAAGTGAAGTTGTGAAATTGTAAAGTTACAATTCACAAAGTTTAAGTGCGTAAAGGTTTTTAAATAACCACGTTGAATTTGTTCTGGTAAATGAAGTTGCCAGCGACATAGATAAAGTTTAAAAGTTGTTCTGATAACAAAGATTATCAGTAACATAGTCCAGGGACCAGTTATCAAATTAGGGTTTATAGTTAAAATTAACCACCCTAATTTCAAATTATTAAAGTTATAAATTTCCAAGTTATTTGTGAAATCAAAAGTACAGTGAACTTCGCATAGATCGACCACAGGTTTTGAATCCATCATTGCAGCAGAAGTCCACTGACAAGTTCTCCGAAGTTTGGGGAATCTCAGCATTTTTCATCATCAAGTAAATGTTTTCTTGTTCAGGAAAACTAAAGGTACAGTGAATTATAAATTGTTATTTGTGTACATCAAAGTAAGAAGAAACTCACCTCTGAGTATTAAAATCGTTTATATTTAAATTAGTAAAGTCAATTAATTTTGCTTTATTTAAAAGAATTGAATGGACATTTGGTCCAAGTAAAATTTGTATTTTAAGTCAAAAGTTTAAGTCAATCCAAGGAGGATTGACATCTGAATATTGTAAATCGTAAAATTATTTAATCTTAAAATTGTTTAAATCAACAATATTAAACGTTAGATCATTTAATATTTTATTTCGTTCATTCAAAGGAACAGTTTAATATTTGTTGAGAGCGCAGCCGGCTTTCAATAATTGTTTATGAATATTTGTGTATTTTATTACACCTTGTGGTGTCTACATATTTGTGTGCTTTATTCAATATATTTGTGTTTAAAGTTTTATCAGTGTTTAATTGTTCAAGTTGTCTTGAACAAGTTAATAGCAATTGTTTCAGTCTACAGCGAGCGATCCGGACTAACGAGGATTTGTCAGTTGTAAGTCAAATTGTTTACCCTCGATGTGCTTATTTTGCTGTAACTATTAATGTTCTGGGAAAGAGGGTTTCAACGAGGTTTTACCGGCGAGCTAGACGAGTAACCGAGTAATTAAAATCATTAATCAGTTTATCTGTTTATCTACAAAACATTTTGGCGCCCTATATAAATTTAAAATTAAAGTTAGTAAGAGTAAAATTAGGTCATTTTTGAATCTATTTTGAAAATTAATAAATTTGAACGTTTCCGATTTAACGGTCCGCTTCAATTATGGCACCCAACTTAAGGGGCATGTAAAACGGTCTGCTTCACTGGTTAGGGTTTATGTATTGATCAGTTATTGGTTCGTTTTCTATCTGTATTTTATTATTACACAAAATAATTTTTCTAAATTACTCTGGGTTACAGTGGAAGAGCAGGGATGTCGATATCAGGTATCCTAATATCGACATTACTGAACTGCGCCCAGTGATTTCTCAACATAAAAACTTACTGTTTATAAGTATATTATAATGTTACTGTTATTGTTGAGAAATAAAGACATATATTATTATTATTATTATTATTAATTAAAACTAACTGGATAAACTAGCAACTTCATTAGATTACAAGTTTTGTCAAAAATAGAGTTAAAAATCCAACAATAACAACTGATGGTATAGTAGAAGTTGCAGAATTACATAAATCGGTATTACAGACCCGACACTGCGCTATTCCGATTACAATAACCTTTTTACAATAGTCGGATTCACCGCACCCTCTTGTAATTTTTGAGCTGCCTAAAATACGAAACAATTTGTAAATTTTGTAACGAATTAATAAAATGCAATTTTTACCAATTCCAGCCTTGACATTGACAATACAGTATGAAGTGTCTCCTACACAATCGACTGTCGTCAAATCGGTAAATGTTAAATTATTGGAATTTCCACAAGATCCCCCAAGTGGTGATTCACACAGGTAGCATTTTGTCGATGAAGCTGAAATAAAAAATTATTTTTAAAACGGTAAAACAGCAAAACTGATGAAAATGCATCTCAAAGTGGAGTTATGTAACTGAAATTTTTTTTCAAAGAAAAAGGGGCAATAAATTATGTAATTTAAAAAAAATAATTGTCTCACCATTATTTATGCAGAAAACTAAAAAGATGGCTAAAATAACACCAAAACCAAACCCTTTGTAGTTGGCCATGATGGTAACAAAATTATCAATCTCAACTTAAAGATAGCTGAAAAAGATATGATAAAAAACTTTTTTCGGTACGTACAGGTACACTCACACAAACCACCTATCATAAGCAAATAATATCGTCATATCACTCCTTTTTTCCACTTACAAAAAAATTCTATTTGTTGTGATGTGCCGTTAAGTTTGGCAAACCAAAATAAAACACTTGATTTATCAATATAGTTTAATTTGTAACTTGTGATTTGTAACAACGCAACGGGTTGTATGTTAATTATTTAAAAAGCTGGTATTGAAGAAGCCTAAGCTTATATCACTTTAACACTACATTTTGAAGAAACCGCGTTACACACTGTAACGACGGTTTTAAGAAGCTGGTTTTTGAAGAAGCCCTGTTTTGTTGAGGTAGATCACTTTTATAGCTCAAATGTTTCCGCTTACCTAGCGTATTTCTAATGCCATCAACAAAATAGAGTTTCCTTGTTAAGTAAGCATTTTGATGAATTGTACACAACACTTAGTTGCAATACGTAAATAACAGGAAGGTTAACAATGATTTATAATAACTTCCATATAACATAATTACACAATAATAATAGAGTAATGCGGAAGGTATATTATCCACCCTAAATATAGGGGGGGTGTAAGCTTCGCTTACAACACTGGTGAGAACATCATAAATTGACATTTTTTTAAGTTAAGACCTAGAAGATTGAAATCAAGCCATTTAGTAATTTTAGAGAGCCCATCAGCTGCCGCCTCAACAGCATCATCCCAGCTGTTTTCACTGACTAAAAAAACTGTATCATCAGCATAGCATAAAATCTTACCATTTACATTGCAATCTAGTAGGTCATTAATGTACAGAAGGAATAGAATAGGACCCAGAACAGTTCCTTGAGGCACCCCACAAGATAATTTGCATTCATTGCTAAAAGTTTTACCACTTATCAGCACTTTTTGGGTTCTGTTTTGAAGCTAAGATATAAAAATGCGCAGTGCTATACCTCTGACTCCAATTCATTTGGAGTATTACCTTTATTTTCGTACAAGCAAAAGTAGGAATTCTCAAAAATAAGCAAATAATGACCAATTTTGGAAAAAAACTACGTATTTCGATCTTTGTTAATATTGTTGAACAATTTTTGGCGAAAACGTTAAATAATGTTGATTTTGAAGATGGTTTGTTAAAATATATAATATAAGCTTTTTACAAAATAAAATTTATGGCCTTAGATCTCTTCTTTATTAATTGAGAGTCTCAATAAATTTTTTCCAAAGTCCAAATTTTTTTCAAAATAAAACTCGGAAAAGATTTTGCGTATTAGGACATTAACGTATACATCATGAAGATAGTAATCCTATACGGATTTTACATTTCCCAATTACTTTGCGAGATTTTAAAATTAAAAAAAAAATTTTTTACTGCAAAAGCACTGATATAATTTTTCAATTTGTTAAAAATTTTTTGACTTCAGTTAATTATTTTTGTTGGAGTATTTTAATAGTCAAAATTGTTTATTTATTTATTTATTTATTTATTTATTTATTTATTTATTTATTTATTTATTTATTTATTTATTTATTTATTTATTTATTTATTATTTTTTTTTTTTTCTCTTTTTTTTTTTTTTTTTTATAAAAAAAAAAATACGTTAAATATATAATTATAAAAAAAATAAACAATTTTGACTATTAAAATACTCCAACAAAAATAATAATTTTTCAATAGTCGGATTCGGCTTTCATGATCAAAAATTGAACTATTGCAGATTACGTCAATTCACAGCTGGGTATAGTACTTACTGAATTCGTCAGATCATTTAAATTAGCTCTCAGAAGAGACGGGACGATTACTTTCTTGGGGAACGATGTCTATTAATATTATACAAGTATTTATACAACGCCAACGCCGAGTTATGTCAAACTTTGACATTAATGCCCGGTTACACAAAAGAGAATTTTATTTTAATCCGAGAATTAGGTTAATAATCAATAGATATGGCAACGTTACATAACAAATAAATAAATAAAATTGTCAAAGTTTGAGGTTTGTTTTCACAATTCAACACAAAAATAACTTAACCTCAGATTTAAATATTTATTTACAAACGTCAAACTTTGATATTACATTGTGTAACGTTGCCATAAGGTTTCTAAACCTAAATCTTGGATTAAAATATAATTCTCTTTTATGCAATTCGGCTCTAGTTTTTGATTGAATGATTTTTTGTAATAATTCTTCTAAATTTTTTATTCAACGCCTTCGTGGATTAAAATGGATTTCACAAAACTTAAAAAACACAGGGAAAGTTTTCCTAAAGGAAATATGAATTTTTTTCATAATTTTACCAACCACTTTAGATATTTACGGATATTTACCTATCAGGATGTGGAGTAAAATCTACACATTAAATTAATCCTTGAGCACGATATTATCAAAACTTTATACCCTGATAATTTTCCGAGGGGTTATCCACTCTCTGCAGTCACTGTACAAAAATTGAGCTGTCAATGGTAGTCATCTGCAGTCAATGGCAGCCATAGCATATGCAGTCATGGGCAGTCAACTGCAGTCAGTGTACAAATTCAGAACAGTGGTTGACCCCTCGTAATTTTCTTATCTTTTATAATTCGTATTGAACATAATTAATAATTATAAATAATTATTTAACGTGATTTTTCTACAAAAAATTAAAATGTTATAAAAGAAAAACCTTTGTTCACTTCCTCTCATTTTAATAATTTTTCTTTTATTATCAACAAGTGATAAGTTAGCTACAATTTTTAAATGAAAACTTACTAATTGGATTAAATTGTAGGATTTGGTTTACGATGTCATCAGTGTACGTAGCCTTTATGGGGAAGTTTGGGTTTGAAATCGTTTAACGTTTCCTTATCTATAGACGAAGAATGCGATCTAGGATACGACATTTGTGTTAAAGCCACAGCAATAGTAACTTGTATGGATATTTTTTTTTTAAATATATTTATTTTTACATAAGTCATCAAGGCAACAAGGGCACTCGTTTTCTGAAAAATTATATACTGGAAAACTGGACAACATTAGATGATTGATCAATGAACATTGGTTCTCTTATATTAGATAGATTTTTAAAAAAATTAGACTTTGACAACCCCTACAAAGGACAAGAATTTTTTAGGGTGGTTTAACCCTAGAATACTAATGTATCGTAAATTTTACGACGCTCGATTTTCTTTTCAGGTTTTTGTAATATTCCGTTAATTTTTGCACACTGGGATTTTCATTACCTTCCTAATTAGTCCAATACTAAAGGGCAGTGTGTTTATATGTTTAAAATTATATCGCGTAACAAGTGTTTTGAAGTGAGCGTCGTAAAATTTACGATACATTAGTATTAACGTACTATTTACGTATAGTGTTTTGGTATATGAAGTCAAAAATAGGTTGCCACTTGGTATTTTTTATGGAATGCTCAATGGTCAAGTTGCATTTCTTATGTCCTGTACTGCTACAAAAAAGTCAAAAAACATAAAAATTCTTTTCAATTTATGATAGATCGAAGTCTTGAGCTTGCCAGATTTAGATAGAGCATAGGCTAAGTATTAAGAATTTGCGACGTCATCTTGGCCAAAATATTAGCGATATTCTCAAAATTTATTTATAACTTGAAAATACTGTTCCTGTAGAGGATAAGTGCACAATTTGTTTTTACTGCCCCAGTCGACTAAGGCCTATGACTTCCATGTACTGCTCCCACTGCAATCACCCAATTTGTTGAGAATACCGTGGGAAATACTACAGAACTTGTATAGATGATATGTAGTTTTTCACGAACTAATGAGTGAAATGTATCACTAAGATAGTAAAGAGTATAATTTATTTTTTTTATAAATATCAAAATAAAATTGAGTAAGTTACACCCGCTTTTTTGAAAAGTCGTAAAATTTACGATACATTAGTATTAACGTGTGTAAAAAACGTATTAGTATTCTAGGGTTAAATGGGTGTAAAAGGTTGGAATATTTTTTTAAATACAAAAAATTTTCTTTTCAGCCCCTCTACCACAAATATTAACCGAATTATGGCATTTTGAAACTCATAATGACTGTTTTAAGCTTTAACAAGTTTAAGATCCGGGAGCGGGCGATCTGGGGTACCCCCTAAATGAAAAGATCTGAGGGTACTTCTTCGAAGTATTTTAAATTCTTCTAAAAGAGGAGGGGGATAGCATTTTTCCCCCTGAGAGATGGATATCTTCGAAAGACACCGCACCTTCCGGTATGGTGTGGTAGTGTGAGATGTTTACCCTCAAAGGAACTGAGGTTTCTGGCACCGAGAATACCTGAAAAGAAGATTAGGAGTAAGATGGTTAGGGTGAGGAGAGTAAACCGAAGTTTTCGCTCACTTAGGCCACTCAGTCGTGCCCACATTGCGCTACCTCCTTGTAGCAACTCTTTTTGTTTCTTCGATCTTTAATACATTCCAACCTTTGTATGAACTCAAGGACAGTGGAGGGGGAACTGTCGCTGATACTGGCCATGTTATTTCCCGTTCATGGGTCCTCTTCTATGGTCTAAAGCAGGACAGTGACATGGCACATCCTTTACTGTCTCATCATCTTCGTTGCATCCTCTGCAGCTGGCGCTGCCAGCTACACCCATTATTGACGCTCGACAGTGTCCAGAAGGCCCAGTTATGGAACGTAGGTCCTCACCAGCCTTAGATAATAGTTACTGTGATTTAAAGCAAGACTCACTAGAGTCATCCGTGGTACTAGCTATGCCCTTAACGCTTCTTAGACGGTGGAGAATAAGACCGGTGATACTGAGCATGCTATTTCACTTCCATAGGTCCTCTCATATGGTCTAAAGCAGGACAGTGACATGGCACATCCTTTACTGTTTCAGCAGCTTAGTTGCATCCTCTGCAGTTGGGGCTGCCAGCTAAACCCATTATTGACACTCGACAGTGCCCAGGAGGCCCAGTTATGGAACGTAGGTCCTCACGAGCCTTAGATAATAACCTATGTAATTTAAAGCAAAACTCACTAGAGTCATCCGTGGTACTAGCCAAACCCTTAACGATTCTTAAACGGTGGAGAATAAGACCGCTGATTTTTCCCTTCCATGGGTCCTCTTATATGGTCTAAAGCAGGACAGTGACATGGCACATCCTTTGATGTGCAGCTTCGTTGCATCTTCTGCAGCTCGGGCTGTCAGCTACGCTTATTCTGAATTTATGGTCGACACTCGACAGTGTCCAGGAGTACATGGAGTACCAGGAGGTTATGGAACGTAGGTCCTCACGAGCCTTAGATAATAATTTTTGTGATTTATGGCGAAACTCCTAGATCATCCGTGGTACTAGCCAAACCCTTAACGCTTCTTAGACGGTGGAAAATAAGACCGGTTATACTGACCATGATTTTTCCCGTTCATGGGTCCTCTTATATGGTCTAAAGCAGGACAGTGACATGGCACATCCTTTACTGTCGGGCTGTCAGCTACGCTTATACTGAATTGATGGTCGACACTCGACAGTGTCCAGGAGTGTCAGTTATGGAACGTAGATCCTCACAAGCCTTAGATAATAATTTTTGTGATTTAGGGCGAAACTCACTAGAGTCATCCATGGTAGTAGCCAAACCCTTAACGCTTCTTAGACGGTGGAGAATAAAACCGGTTATACTGACCATGCTATTTCACTTCTATGGTCAAAAGCAGAACAGTGACATGGCACATCCTTTACTGTTTCATCAATTTCGTTGCATCTTTTGCAGCTCGGGCTGTCAGCTACGCTTATTCTGAATTGATGGTCGACACTCGACAGTGTCCAGGAGTGCCAGTTATGGAACGTAGGTCCTCACGAGTCCTAGATAATAATTTTTGTAATTTACGGCGAAACTGACTAGAGTCATCCGTGGTACTATCCAAACCCTTAACGCTTCTTAGACGGTGGAGAATAAGACCGTTGATACTAACCATGATTTTTACCTTCCATGAGTCCTCTTATATGGTCTACAGCAGGACAGTGACATGACACATATTTTACTATTTCATCATCTTCGTTGCATCCTCTGCAGCTGGGGCTGTCAGCTACACCCATTCGTATTATTGGTCGACACTCGTCAGTGTCCAGGAGTGCCAGTTATCGAATGTAGGTCCTCACGAGCCTTAGATAATAGTTATTGTGATTTAAAGCTAAACTCAATATAGTAAATCGTGGTACTAGCTACGCCCTTAATGCTTCTTAGACGGTGGAGAATAAGACCGTAGCTATTACATATTTTTGTTTCAGCTGGAAGAATTGCATTTAGAGGTTGTGCTCGTACAGATGCTTGTAACATTGGAATATATCAATATTGTTACCAATGTGAAGAAAATTTATGCAACTCTTCAAGAAAAGTAAATTTTAATGGAGCCATGGGACTTATTGTGTTTTGGTTTTTATTATTTCAGCTTTAATATAAAATTATACAGAAGAAATAAAAATACTCTTATTACTATTTATTATTTAAAGTAAAAGCTTTTTATCCACGACCGTCCAATAATACGTTCATTACTCTATGATTTTTGACCAGTAATGTGTGTCATTACTCACTAGTTGCAAATCATTGAATAATATACATATTACTCACGACTATTACATTACTCAATGGTTTACCGGGCGACACAGGGGATTGGAAAACTTTTATAGCTCCGTTATTTGTCAACGTATCAAAATGTAATTTGCTGTGAGTTATAGTCATATAAATTTCAATTTGTTTAACTACTTTTGAAAATTTTTCCACTTCCGATTTCGCCGGAAATGAGGTAAACTTTAGATTTTTAAATGCAACATCATATATATTTTTACATTTTTGAATTCTACATTAAATTTTGAATACATTTCCATAAAAAATTAATTTTTAAAAAAAAATAAATTTTTTTTTTAAAATACTCGCGTATTCAATGTATATTTGGTTTATAATATTTGCAGTCGTGGATAAAGTATAGTATCCTACTTGCGGGTAATGCTCATTACTCACTCTAATGATTACGACACTCGCCATACGGCTCGTGTCGCAAATTCATTCTTGTGAGTAATGAGCTTCATTACCCGCTCGTTGGATAATATACTATTATACTTAATGTTAATTTTAAACTTTTTACCAGTTATACAGGGTGGTTCAAATTACTTGTCAGTATGAGGTATCTCAGTTAATATAAGAGTTCGGAGAAAACTAATTAATTCGATATCTCCCTCAGTTCTCAAAATTTTTTAAAACTGTAAAAGCGTCATTTGAACACTCCTTAACGTAGATTCCAGTGACGTAGTCAAAAAAATTTATAATTGAATATTTTCGAGTTATTTTTAAATATGAGTCATATGTGGTTATGCATTCATTAAATAAATAACAGGGTACACCATCATCATCAATTTGGCTATTTTTTTCGTCCTTCTATTGCTCATTGCCAAGTCTCTGCAATTATTAAAAATTACTGCGTTTCTTTCAATTTAAAATAATTACATTTACACGAAAAATTATTACGTTCAATCCTTATTAATGAGCTTAGTGATAACGTAAGTACCTTATCAGTGATGCGCAAGTGGACGTCCATCATTGTTTAAACATTTTTACAGTGAACAAAAATGTATATCAAATTATTTTCAATTGTTTTTCTCTTAGTGATTATTTTCGAATTTGGTAAGCCTTTTACAAAATCATGAAATTCAGTTTCAATCAATATTTAAAGAGCCTCATCTAAATTGTACTAATCCAATAGATTAAACAATGAGGTTATGTTTACAATTTAATTTCATTATTAAAATTGCAACGTCTTTCCCACTTTTTTCTAGAATTTCAAGAATAGTAAATAATTTTTTGTTGCAGGAACATCTACGAAATGTTACAGTTGTAGCAGTTTGGATAGTAATGAAACCGTATACGTCCCGTGTTATGATTATGAAATACCACAGTATGAAATTAAAGTAGTAGATAACTGTGAAAGTTGTCAAAAAGTTATCCATCCTTCAATCGGAGGTAAATAATTTGCTGACTTTATGATTTTATAAAACTGGGTTTGCTATTGCACCATACTTAGGTTAGGAGGGGAGGAAGTGCGAATCAACTTTTGGTTCACTCGGGAACCTAACAATCTTCATCTCACACTTCTTAATCCAGCGTGCTTCACTTTTACTAATTTTACTCCAGGCAATTGTTTCAACTGTTTCTGTTTTGAACTTCTCTTAATTTTACTTTTGGTTACTGTCACATACACACACACCAAACTGTGGCCATTTTCATTAATTGACAACGGATCTAAAGAGAACACAGTGTACATAAAAGTCATAAATAGACCATTTCAATCTTAAAACTCAGTAGACACACTCAAACGGCTCATCCGTACGAACATGTCGAACATGGAGAGAGCTGTGTGAGAACCAGCTAGTTAGAAATAGGGAGGCCATCGCCATTGGGCATAGAAAGTCAACAAACGTAGTCACTTTTACTATTGGAGTGATGACCCTAGTCTTAGAGGCTGTGAGGAGGAAGGTGAATGGGTCTAACATATTTTTAGGCCAGTGTATGAATCCATCCCTGTACTAGTACCCTTCTTTGAGAAAACGGGTCACAAAGGGCCTCTTGGTCCAAGTGTTGGCGCCTGCACCAGGTCCCCTAGGGAGGAAAAAAACGTAGTTCCCACACAGCACGTAATAGTTTTATGTAGATGTCAAAGACGAAGAAGATGAAGTGTACTGAGCTCATAAAGGTCACGTAAGACTTTACCATTATGTTATAGTAGTGTTAAAATGAGCAATATCGGTGAACATTAAGCATCGGTAAAAATACTGCTCACATGAGCCCCTAACAGTTAACTCTACAGAAGACTAAACTAAAACATTTCGACTTGACCGTTTAATGTTTTGTCAGAGGATATCGGTATTTGAAGATATCTGAAATTAAAATTAGAGCTAAAGATTATAAAATTAACAAAATGGAAGTATTGGCTAAAGCCACCACCAAAACCCATTAGCCTCATGAGTCAAGAACTCTAGCTGTTCATCAGCTCAATAACATGGCTTGGACAAGACTTCAGGAAATCAGCTTTTTGACTTACGTGCATATTTTTTTATACTCGTCCATTTCTCCTTCCTCTTTACACCATGTTTTTCTCTCTCTGATTGGAACTCATTTTAGTCTAGTCACCAAATGCTCAAAATAGGGGTGTGTAGAGGACGAATAGTTAGGAGGTAAAAATACTAGTCCCGGGTCCTATGTATGTTTAAGAGAGAGAAGAGGTGGAAAGGTTTGGTTTTTGGGGTTTTCGCTTATATATCGAAAACGGTGGGTCCTAGGGGAAAAATATTCTTAGCTAAATCAAAGCTTACAAAAATTTCTACCAGAGTATTTCTATTAATTTTTTCTCTACTTCTTATAGTTTTTGAGATATCCGCCTGCAAAAGTCGTTAATAATCGTAGTCATTTAACGATTGACTTTTAGTAAATTTTAACGATTTTTACGGGCGTATATCTAAAAAACTATATGGAATAGAGAAAAAATAAATGGAAAGAATCTTGTGGGAAATTTGATAAGCTTTCATTTTGATAAGAATAATTTTTTCCCTAGAACCCACCGTTTCTTAGATATGAGCAATAACCCAAAAAGGGAGACCTTTTCACCCTCTTCACTCCCTTGAGAGCCTCTCTTGTTATCTAACATCGTTATTATCATTTAATACACATACCATTTTGCTATTATGCTACTCACACTCTTCTTCACTTCGTTTTGGTTGCTTTCAGACCCCGACAATTTGAATATTTCAAAGGAAAAATTAATGAGACACTATTTGTTCGAGCGTTAGCTCAACCATTACCATAAATCGATACAATTCACCCATTGAATGCTTCCACATATATTTTTTTTAAATTAAATATTTATAAACATTAATTTTTCAGGAATTCCCGAACCAATAACAAGAGGCTGTTTCAAGGAAAAATTATGCAACGATTTAAGCGTTTGTCTCAAGTGCAACAGCGACTTATGTAACAATACCAATGGAATAAAACCTCATTATTTTTTATTACTATTAGGCTCATTATGTACAATTGCCTTATATTTTATTAAATAAATTTTTTGTATGTTCCAA